>OY740786.1:62460996-63798343 GCA_963514005.1 Raja brachyura
TCTCTCTCTCTCTCTCTCTCTCTCTCTCTCTCTCTCCCTCCCTCCCTCCCTCCCTCCCTCCCTCCCTCCCTCCCTCCCTCCCTCCCTCTCTCTCTCTCTCTCTCTCTCTCTCTCTCTCTCTCTCTCTCTCTCTCTCTCTCTCTCTCTCTCTCTCTCTCTCTCTCTCTCTCTCTCTCTCTCTCTCTCTCTCTCTCTCTCTCTCTCTCTCTCTCTCTCTCTCTCTCTCTCTCTCTCTCTCTCTCTCTCTCTCTCTCTTTCCCCCCCCCCCTCCCTCTCCCTCTATGAAATCCTAATATTGTGCATAAAATATCAATGAACGCAAAGGCTAGCGGGACAGGATCAAGGGTTTTGTTTAGTCCAGGGGTCGGCAACCTTTTTTGCACAGGGGCCAGGACCCTCTAGCTGCAGTTCCCAGCAAAGATCATCTTTGGTTCCCAGGTCGCCTGCGAGCCCCTGGTCTAGCTGCAGTTGCGTGTCCGGCCCCGGCGGCCGCTCGCAGCCACCCGAGTTACCAAGTGAGTTTAATGTGGAACCTGAAGAAAGACAGGTCAAATCGCCTGATGATTTGAGCAACTTATAGCAGAGCAGCACGCTACACTTATAGATGTGGACGCCATGACCAAAGATCATAGAGCGGAGACGGAAGCCGGCTAAGGAAATGGCGCTGAAGATTACCCATGACCTACTACGGCTTTTTCAAAGAGTGGACTATCTCTGTGGCTCGGTGGCTCCCCTGAAAGGCCAAGGCCCGCTGGATCTTCCTTTGTCCAACCCATCGGGTCTCCTGGGCAGGTTCCTGCTCCATGGCACATCCCGGGAGCCAACTGCTGTGATGCAGCGCATCCCAGGAGCCTTAAGGGTACAAATAAGTGTACGTTAACAGCAGCTAGAATGAAAAACAGAAAATGATGGAAATATCAATAGGGTAGGCAGCGTACATGGAATTAGAAAGAGATTCTCCAAATCTCTCAATACCCTGCATATTCATGTGCTTATCTGAAAGCATTTTAAACCCTACTATCATATCTGCTTCCAGCACCACCCCTGGCAGCACATAACAGGCACCCTCTTCTCTCCATATAAGAAAGCTTGCCTTGCACATCTCCTTTAAACTTGCCCCTCTCACCTTAAATTTATTCCCTCTAGTAGATGACATTTCAACTCTGGGTAAAACATTCTGTCTACCCTCTCTATGCTTCTCATAATATTGTAAACTTTGTTACGTCTCACCGCAGTTTCTGATGCTCCAGAGAAAACAATCAAACTTTGTTCAAACTCTCCTTAAAGCTTAACCTCCATGATGCAGGCAGCATGCTGCTAAACCCTCTCCTTTTCCAAAGTCTCCACATCCTTGCTGTAATGAGTGGCTAGAACTACACACCATACTCCAAACACAGCCCAATCAAAGTTCCATAAAGCAGCAACACAACTTGATTGATTAAAAGAAACAACATGGAACTATTCCGTATCATTCAACATTCAGCCCACCGAGTCCGTGCCGACCATCGATGATCACCCATGCACACTAGTTCTATGTTATCCCACTTTCTCATCCATTCCCTACTCTCTAGGGGCAATTTACAGAGGCCAATTAACCTACAAACCAACAGGTCTTTGGTCTGTGGAAGAAACCAGAAGACCCAGAGAAACCCACGTAATCAGGGATAGTATAAAAACAAAAGATGAGGCATACAAATTTGCCAGAAAAAGCAGCCTACCGGAGGACTGAAGAAATTCAGAATCCAGCAGAGGAGGACAAAGGGCTTAATTAGGAGAGGGAAAATAGATTATGAAAGGAAACTGGCAGGGAACATAAAAACTGACTGCAAAAGTTTTTATAGATATGTGAAGAGAAAGAGACTAGTTAAAACAAATGTTGGTCCCTTGCAGTCAGAAACAGGTGAATTGATCATGGGGAACAAGGACATGGCAGACCAATTGGATAACTACTTTGGTTCTGTCTTCACTAAGGAAGACATAAATAATCTGCCGGAAATAGCAGTGGAACGGGGGTCAAATAAGAAGGAGGAACTGAGTGAAATCCAGGTTAGCCGGGAGGTGGTGTTGGGTAAATTGAACGGATTGAAGGCCGATAAATCCCCAGGGCCAGATAGTCTGCATCCCAGAGTACTCAAGGAGGTAGCCACAGAAATAGTGGATGCATTAGTGATAATTTTTCAAAATTCCTTAGATTCTGGAGTAGTTCCTGAGGATTGGAGGGTAGCTAATGTAACCCCACTTTTTAAAAAAGGAGGGAGAGAGAAAGCGGGGAATTACAGACCAGTTAGTCTAACATCGGTAGTGGGGAAACTGCTAGAGTCGGTTATTAAAGATGGGATAGCAGCGCATTTGGAAAGTGGTGAAATCATTGGACAAAGTCAGCATGGATTTACGAAAGGTAAATCATGTCTGACAAATCTGATAGAATTTTTTGAGGATGTAACTAGTAGAGTGGATAAGGGAGAACCAGTGGATGTGTTATATCTAGACTTTCAAAAGGCTTTCGACAAGGTCCCGCATAAGAGATTAGCAAACAAACTTAAAGCACACGGTATTGGGGGTTCAGTATTGATGTGATAGAGAACTGGCTAGCAGACAGGAGGCAAAGGGTAGGAGTAAACGGGTCCTTTTCAGAATGGCAGGCAGTGACTAGTGGGGTGCCGCAAGGCTCAGTGCTGGGACCCCAGCTATTTACAATATATATTAATGATTTGGACGAGGGAATTCAATGCAACGCATCCAAATTTGCAGATGATACCAAGCTGGGGGGTATAGTTAGGTGTGAGGAGGATGCTTGGAGGCTGCAGGGTGATTTGGATAGCTGAGTGAATGGGCAGATGCATGGCAGATGCAGTATAATGTGGATAAATGTGAGGTTATCCACTTTGGTGGCAAAAACATGAGGGTAGACTATTATCTGAATGGTGGCAGATTAGGAAGGGGGACATGCAACGAGACCTGGGTGTCATGGTACACCAGTCATTGAAAGTAGGCATGCAGGTGCAGCAGGCAGTGAAGAAAGCAAATGGTATGTTAGCATTCATAGCGAAAGGATTTGAGTATAGGAGCAGGGAGGTTCTACTGCAGTTGTACAGGGTTTTGGTGAGGCCACACCTGGAGTATTGCGTACAGTTTTGGTCTCCAAATCTGAGGAAAGACATCCTTGCCATAGAGGGGGTACAGAGAAGATTCACCAGACTGATTCCTGGGATGTCAGGACTTTCATATGAGGAAAGATTGGATAGACTCGGCTTGTACTCGCTGGAATTTAGAAGATTGAGGGGGGATCTTATAGAAACTTACAAAATTCTTAAGGGGTTGGACAAGCTAGATGCTGGAAGATTGTTCCCGATGTTGGGGGAGTCCAGAACAAGGGGTCACAGTCTAAGGATAAGGGGGAATTCCTTTAGGACCGAAATGAGGAAAACATTCTTTACACAGAGAGTGGTGAGTCTCTGGAATTCTCTGCCACAGAAGGTAGTTGAGGCTAGTTCATTGGCTATATTTAAGAGGGAGTTAGATGTGGCACTTGTGGCTAAAGGGATCAGGGGGTATGGAGAGAAGGCAGGTACGGGATACTGAGTTGGATGATCAGCCATGATCACATTGAATGGCGGTGCAGGCTCGAAGGGCCGATTGGCCTACTCCTGCACCTATTTTCTATGTTTATATGTATTCACAGGAAGAACATTCAAACTCCACACAGACAGCATCTTAGGGCAGAATCGAACCCAGGTCTTGGATGCTGTGAGATAGCAGCTCTACCAGCTGTGCTACTGTGCCACCTGATAAACAAGTGACTTCCTGACTCATTTACTCCTTGCCACGAGTGATGAAGGGAAGCATACTATATGCCTTCTTTACCACTCTGTCTTCTGTTGTTGCTATTTTCAGGGGGCTGTGGACTTGGACCCGTAGATCCACCTGTGACTGGGGTGATAACACCTGCAACACAGATGTTCTCAGGAGAGTTCAGGAAGGACAGAGATCTGTGAAGGACAAAAGTTAATTTTGATCTTGAGTAAAGACAAACTAAATATAGAAATCATGTTCAAATGCAAATGAAAGTGTGAATCTTAATAGCTCTTACCATACACATTGAAATTACAATATAAAAGATGCAATTTTGTGTTGATGCAAGTATATATTTTGGACATAACCTGCATCTACTTAACACTAGCGCTTGAAAAGGTGAGAAAAGAGGAACTTCACTGCAAGCTCAATCAAAAGAATCAGTTTCTTCTAGAGTGCAAGAATTCGACAATGATGAGAATCAATGGTTCAGCAGTTCCATTATTATTGTGTGTACCAAGATATATAGAGATATAGTCATACAGCATGGAGAAAGGCATTTTGGCCCAACTTGCCCATGCCGACCTACACTAATCGCATCTGCCTGTTTGGCCCATATCCCTCTAAACATATCCTATCCATGTACCTGTCTAAATGTTTTTTAAACGTTGTGATAGTACCTGCCTCAACTTCCTCCTGCAGCAGTTTGTTCCTTACACGCACGGCCTTTTGTGTAAAAAAAAAGTCACCCTTCAGTTACAGTGCGATTCCTTTTTTTCATACAGATCAGTGACACAAGTACAATCCTCGGTTAGCAAATAATGCAAAGAAACGGGCCTGAGTCTATATGCAATAGTCACCAGGTTTTGTCGCGATTTCGCAGTCCCAACAGCAGCTGGCCATAGAGGCCTGTTGCAGCCATCTCCTCCACCCGGTTCTTCATCCTTCTGGCCCAGCCATCTTCAACCTTCATGCCTCAGGGGGCACCTCCCACAAACGACCCTGAAGGCACGGTAGGTAAGGACAAAAGTGCATTTTTATCTTGAGTAAAGACAAACTAAATATAGAAATCATGTTGAAATACAAATGAAAGTGTGAATCTTAATAGCCTTTCCTACCAGTTCTTCCTATCGTCCCTTGTTCAGCGTCCGCTGTCGTTGCCGTCTCCGTCCACCGGAGTTCACTCCCACGGAGTGAAATTTGTCTTGGGAAAAATGACCAATGGGAAATTCGCAGCTGGGTTTACAACTCATACAATTTTCTTTATTAAAATTGAAACCTTACATATGCTTGCATGCCAGCATGAAGCAAAATGTAAGATGGAGATTAATTTTCTGTGAATTGTGCTTTAAACATGCACACCAAAAGGTTAACGAGCAGGTTTGATTGTGAACAGTTTATCTTCTGAAAATACATTAATTTGGAGGTTCCCTATTTCATCATGTCAGATATAAATGTGTCATATACTTTGAATATTTGTCACCTTCAAGTCATACACTTTTAGGTATGGCAGCCAGTTCATTTTCCTAACAATGATGACTAGTGTTCACAGCTGAATGACAGCTTTGCTAAATTCTCCATCCATTATTTATATCATTCTTGATACAACATGCCCAGAAGTGCAGATACCTTTTGATATGATATCAACCACCACAGATCACAAGAAATGTTCCTTTCACTCCTCTCATATAGGAGAAATCATTTACACATCGAAAATTACATTTGGGGCAGCACGGTGGCACAGCGTTAGAGTTGCTGCTTTACAGCACCAGGGACCCGGGTCCCATCCTGACTACGGGTTCCGTCTGTATGGAGTTTGTACGTTCTCCCTGTGATTGCGTGGGTTTTCCCCGGGTGCTCCGGTTTCCTCCCACACTCCAACACGTACAGGTTTGTCGGTTGCTGGTTGGCGCTGACTCAGTGGGCCGATGTGCCTGTTTCCATGCTGTTTTTCTAAACTAAACTATGGGGCTATATCTATAAAGTAAACTACAGTCAAGCTTAGTTACTACCAGAATGTATAAAATAATAGAACACTGCAAATCGTCAATAGATCTACAAAAGCTAATGAAATGGATTTATTTCACAAGGTGAGCCGTTTATATTTATAGTCTAAAGAACGGTCCCGTCCTGACCAAAAACGTCACCTTCCATGCTCTCCAGAGATGCTGTCTAACCCCCGAGTTACTCTTTGTATTGTACTTAAACTTGCTACTAAAGTGGAACTGAGCAAAAGAACTAATTGGAAATTTTCAACATTCACTCCAGAATGAAGCTCATTCTGAAATAAACTACACAGATGGCATTTGAATTATGCTCATGTTTGGTAGTTGCTTTGCAAGTGATTGGAAATGGTTGAGAGTTTCAAGTTTCTTTGTGTTAATATTACCAACAATCTGTTGTAGACCAACCACATTAATGCAACAGCCAACAAGGCACACCAAATCCACTACTTCCTTAGGACAAAGATGAAATTCAGCATGACTCCAATGACTTTTACAAACTTCTGTAAATGCACCATAGAAAGCATACTGTCAGGTTGCATCACAGCTTGGTTTGGACACAACAACAGATGCTGCAACCTCAAGGTAAACAGTGCTGGAGTAACTCAGCGTGTCAGGCAGCATCAATGAACAATGTGGATAGGGAATGTTTTGGGTTAGGACCCATCTTCAGACCAGTTCCTCCACAGGTTTCTACACAGCATCTTCCATCACAGATTCAGCGGCCTCTCTCAGGCCAACACCCAGGCACTAAAGCAATAATGTCATCAGTCAACTGATTGGCAGGCCACATTGTCCACGCCCAACATCAATCCCTGCAAACAGATCCCTTGTTCTGTCATGGGAAGAGGTTAGCAGATGGCCTGGAAAAACCTCCTTGGAAAAAAATGCAACATGGCCTAAATCACCAGGAATATCTGACTCATAATTCTGTTTAGCTTAGTTTAAGCTTAAAGATAGTGTGGAAACAGGTCCTTCGGCCCACCAAATCCATGCCAACCATCGATCACCAGTACACTAGTTCTATCCTATACACTAGGGACAATTTATAGCTTAATTAATCTATAAACCTGCACGTCTTTGGAATGTGGGAGGAGACTGGAGCACCATGAGAAAACCCACACGATCAGAGGGAGAAAATACAAACTCCATAAAGACAGTGGTCGTTGTCGGGATCATTTCCATTGGCAACAGTTCTTTTCACTTTTCTGAGAGCATGTGAATGAAGGGAACCGTGCAATCGGTAACACCAAACCCATAATTATTTCCATCTTGTTTTTCTCCTTGCCTGTCAGCAGGTGTGGAAGTAAAGTGGGAGCCAGCAGGATGGGTACCTGAGACTCTCAGTGACAAGTCCACTCTTTGAGAATGAGGTTATTGCTCACAGTACCCAAACCATGATACAAATTTCTCAGCTGACATTAGAACCTCCATCCATTCAACAATATGTTTTGATCACCCATTATCAGTGGCGCAGAGGTAGAGTTGCTGCCTTACAACACCAATAACCCGGGTTTGATCCTGACTATGGGTGCTGTCTGTACGTTCTCCCGGTGACCACATGGGTTTTCTATGGGTGCTCCGGTTTCCACCAACATTCCCAGGACATGTGGGTTTTTAGTTTAATTGGCTTCTGTATATTGTCCCTAGTATCATAGAGTGATACTGTGCAGTGTGGAAATAGGTCCCTCGGCCCAACTTGGCCACACCAGCCAACATGTCCCAGCTGCACTTGTCCCACCTGCCCGTGTTTGGTCCATATCCCCCCAAACCTGTCCTATCCTTGTACCTGTCTGTTTCTTAAATGTTGGGATAGTCCCTGCCTCATCTACCTCCTCTGGCAGCTTGATCTATACATCCACCACCCTTAGCGTGAAAATGATACCCCTCAGATTCCTATTAAATCTTTTTCCCTTCACCTTAAACCTATGTCCTCTGGTCCTCGATTCACCTACTCTGGGCAAGAGACTGTGCATCAACACGATCTATTCATCTCATGATTTTATACACCTCAATAAGATCACCCCTCAACATCCTGTGTTCCAAGGAAGAGAATCTCAGTCTACTCAATATCTCCCTATAACTCAGACTCTCTAGCCCTGGCAACATCCTTGTAAATCTTCTCTGTACCCTTTGCAGCTTAGTGTGCAGGATAGAACTAGTGTTTTCTCTGGGTGCTCCGGTTTCCACCCATATTACAAAGACGTAGGTTAATTGGCTTCTGTAAATTGTCCCTAGAGTGTATGATAGTACTAGTGTACAAGGTGATTGCTGGTTGGCGCGGCTGCTGGGCCGAAGGACTTGTTTCCATGCTGTATCTCTAAACTAAAACTAAACTTGTAACGCCACTGATGAGGCAGCTAAAGATGACTAAGACTCATACTCTGTCTCCAGTAAGTTCTGGAGTAAACATTTGGAGTAATATTCTAGGACTGAAATTCTTGGTCTCATAAATTATAGAAGCAGAATCAGGCCATTAGGCCCATCAAGTCTACTCTGCCTCAACTACCTCTTTTGTTCTAAACTAAACTTTTGTTTTGTGTATATTATTTATTCTGAATAAATGATATTTTTGATTAAAAAAGCATTCCTTCGCCTGCCTTTTCTGCTTACAAGTTATCATTAAAATTGCAATTGCCACCTGCTCACTGTGGTTTGACTTATTTTTTCTGAATGCATTTGCAAGATACGAGTTGAGGGGTGCGTGTACACTGTGCATGGGACGGTGTTTGTGAGACCGGCGCTAGGACCTCGTGGCCGCAGCGTCACCCACATAGCCCCGCCCCCTCAATCGGCGCTGAGCGGATGAAACATGGCGCCGGACGGATGGAAATACTAATGACAGTCGGCAAACTCGCTTCCATTTGTACCATGGTAGGTTGCGGCTCCCGTGGGGGGGAGCTCGCTCCTCGGTGTGCAGCAGCAGTAACAGAGGCTTCGCCTTGGGTGGAGACGGGCCCGGCTGCACCCCCTCCCCCCGGCTCCTCTCCCGGGCCTGACACGACAGGCCGAGGGGGGAGGGAGGGAGGGAGTGAGCTGGGAACAGCTCCTCAAGTTGCAGGGAGGGAACGGGGAGGCCTAGTTTCCAGGAGCCCGGGCTGATCAACACCCAGGCTCGCCCTGGATGCAGGCACTGGTCTGGCCTGGGGAAGGGAAGAGGCAGGTGTAGTGAACAGGGAGTTGTGAGTGAGTGTGAGGGAACCTTTCCTTGGCCCCAACCCTCGTGTTGGGCACTCGGCTGCGGTACATTTAATCTCAACGAAGTAACCACGTTCAGAAATGCCCAGGATCAGCAACGTGCGGTCTAACTACCAGCAGTATTGTGGATTTCGCGTGGGCAGCTTACAACCTAGCCGTATGATTACTGATTTATCTAATTTCAAGTAATCCTTGCATACTCTCTCCGCCCCTCTCCCACTGGGTTGTCCTGCTAGTTTCACTGATTGTATCCTTTCGTTATCACCTCGTCCACAGCCAACAATTGACCATTGTGGGTTCAACCTTTCCTTGGTCATCAGTGTCAGCTCTGGTTTATCCTTTTCATACCTTTCATTCATTTGTTCCTTGTACCTTTTCTTAACTCTATTTTCCCTCTCCCCTGACTCTCAGTCTGAAGAAGGGGCTTGACCCAAAACGTCATCTTCTCCTTTTCTCCAGAGATGCTACCAGACCCGCTCAGTTACTCCAGCATTTTGTGTCTATCTTTGGTGTAAACCACTATTTCTAGTTCCTTCCTAAACAAGAACCACCCTGTCAAGCTTCTTCTCAATGTCCCAATTGTTAATTGAGTTTAAGAAAGATTTAATTGGAATTTAAATCCCCACCCCAGATGCTCCCTGCCCCACTGAATTTCTCAAGCACACTGTGTTATGCTCAGGATTACAGCATATCGCTTTAATTGGAAACTCTGTGATTGATAATTTTTTGCATTTTGCAACAGGGGAAAAATCATGTCTGTTGTTTCTCTTTTTTAAGTTGCAGTATAATTTGTGGAAATTGTCAAAAATTATATTTTACATTTTCGGTCCAAGTTGGTGTCAGCACTTTAGATTTTTGTAGTGAAAATTGTATATGCAATAAATTCATTTTGTAGATAGAAAGAAATGAGGGCCATTTTCAAAACAATATTCTATCAGAAGTAGCTAAATGGAATGGTTTGGCATGTTGCTGACATTATTTACATGTTGCTGACAAAAACTATATTTGAATATGATCTGATCAGTGATTTTACCAACAGCTTGTGTTATTTGATAGAACAGTTGATTTGTTGTTCATGATTCAGGACACATCCTGAGGATTTCACTCCACAGCTTAATGTTTTAATTTCTTGATTCATTTCTTTGTTTCCTGACATTTCATTTTTAGTTATCAGCATATTTTAAGAACTCACAATTTTTGATTTTGCCCATCTCATAGCAGCACATTTTTGGTTGGTTACCGAAGGGGATTTGGTGCTTGGCACATGTTGCTAACTCTAACACTAGATTCAAATGTGGAATTTAAGCAGTGTAAACGAGGTGCCAGTGGAATAGATTAGAAATATATCAGATATTTTATCAAGTTGTTAAAGTCACAACTCGTTTAAAGCACTAAAGCAGTTTGCTTATGGCTGTATATTTTTTTAAATTAGTGTTCTGATATTAAATTGCATTGAAAATGCAATGTTAACATTCATTTCGAGGGGACTAGAATATAAAAGCAAGGATGTTATGCTGAGGCTTGATAAGGTGCTGGTCAGACTACTTTTGGAATATTGTGAATAGTTTTGTGCCCCATATCTGAGGAGGGATGTGCTGGAATTGGAGAGGGTCCAGAAGAGATTTATGAGAATGATCCTGGGGATGATTGGGTTATCGTAACAATTGACAGCTTTGGGCCTGTACTCGCTGGAGTTCAGAAGGATGAGGGGAATCTTATTGAAATCTACTGAATAGTGAAGCCGAGATTGTGTGGACGTGGAGAGGATGTTTCCAGTAGCGGAAGAATCTAGTACCATATGGCACAGCCACAGAATAAAAGGACGTACCTTTAGAATGGAGATGAGGGGGAATTTCTTTAACCAGAGGGTAGTAAATCTGTGGAATTCATTGCCACCGACAACTATGGAGGCCAACTCTTTGGGTATTTTTAATGCAGAAATTTATAGATCCTTGATTAGTAAGGGTGTCGAAGGTTAAGCGGTGAAGGCAAGAGAATGGTGTTGAGAAGGAAAAATAGATCAGCCATGATCAAACTGCAGAATGGATTTGATGGCCTGATTCTGTTCATACGACTTGCATAGAAACATAGAAAATAGGTGTAGGAGGAGGCCATTCGGCCCTACAAGCCTGCACCGCCATTCATTGTGATCATGGCTGATCGTCCCCTATCAATAACCCCTGCCTGCCTTCTCCCCATATCCCTTGACTCCACTAGCCTCTAGAGCTCTATCTAACTCTCTTAAATCCATCCAGTGACTTGGCCTCCACTGCCCTCTGTGGCAGGGAATTCCATAAATTCACAACTCTCTGGGTGAAAAAGTTTTTTCTCACCAGGTCTTAAATGACCTCCCCTTTATTCTAAGACTGTGGCCCCTGGTTCTGGACTCGCCCCACATTGGGAACATTTTTCCTGCATCTAGCTTGTCCAGTCCTTTTATAATTTTATATGTTTCTGTAAGATACCCCCTCATCCTTCTAAACTCCAGTGAATACAAGTCTAGTCTTTTCAATCTTTCCTCATATGACAGTCCCGCCATCCCAGGGATCAATCTCGTGAACCAACGCTGCACTGCCTCAATCACAAGGAGGTCCTTCCTCAAATTAGGAGACCAAAACTGTACACAATATTCCAGATGTGGTCTCACCGGAGCCCTATACAACTGTAGAAGAACCTCTTTACTCCTATACTGAAATCCTCTTGTTATGAAACTACTTTCTTGAGACTTACGAACTACTTTCTCAGTTGAGGTCAAAATGATTGAAAAGCATTTAATTAGTTTAGAAGACGGGTACATGGATACGGTAGGTTTACAGGAATATGGGCCAAATGCAGGCATATAGGACTATTGTAGATGGGACATGTTGGTCAGTGTGGGCAAGTTGGGCTGAAGGGGCCCGTTTCCACATTGTATATCGCTATGAAGTGGCTTTAGTATTTCCTGAAACAGCTCACTCTTAGAGTCAAAGAGTGAGCTGTTATGGGGAAATACTAAAGCTACTTTGATTATTGCAGGATCCAAGAAAGAGAAAATTATAAAAAACGACCCATCAATTAATTATTGTTTTAATGCTTGAGAGAGAAAATAATTAACAGGATACTATGAATTTCCATTTTTTTGTTTCAAATAATGCAATAGATAGTCATACAGCATGGAAACAGACGCTTTGGCCCAACTTGCCCATGCTGACCATAATGCCCCGTCTAAGCTGGTCTCCCATTTGGCATGTAAACCTTACCCATCCATGTACCTGTCCAAGTGTCTTTCATATAGTTTTATAGTAACTGCCTCAACTACCTCTGTCAGCTTTTTCCATATATCCACACCCTCTGAGTTAAAAAGTTGCCCCTCAGATTCATACTAGATCGTGCCCCTCACACATTAAACTTGTGTCCTCTGGTATTTGATTTCCCTACCCTGGATAAAAGACTGTGCAGTCATCCTATCTATTCTCTTCATGATTTTATACATCTCTATAAGATCATCCCTTATCCTCCTGCGCTCCAAGGTATAAAGTCCTAATCTGCCCAACCTCTTCCTACAGCTCAGCCCCCCAAGTCCTGGCAACATCCTTGGAAATCTAAATGTTGATCTGAATAAGACTCTTAACATCTAATTAAAAAATTAAAGTATCTTTAAATGCAACATTTCCATTGTAGAACAGTACTATACCTATTATCTTGATTTACGTGCAGATTAGAAGTACTATCTAAATCATTATGATGTACTTGCATCCACAACATTCCGACTTGTCTCCAAATCTCATTGCTCTACTGATGTTTGCATATGTATGTTTTCCCCAACTTCCGACTCTTTTTTTCCTTTAGACTTTAGAGATACAATGCAGAAACAAGGCCTCTGCGTCGACCAGCGATCACCACGTACACTAGCACTGTCCTACAAATAGGGACAAATAATGTTTTTTTACAGAAGCCAATTAAACTTGATGGGGAGGGTAGTGCCAGTGATGAGAGGAGGGCCAGTCATTAGTGTGGAAAGGTGAACTTGGAGGTTGTGAGCAGCACTAATGTGAAGAAACTGGCATTATATTTAGCATACATTTCTAGCTAAGTTTCAAATGTTTTCATGTATCATCAGATAATTTCCAGTATAAATATTTGAGAGAACAAGCATTTAATGGACGGCTACCTCACACTTTCCATTGCTGAGCACCAAAACCTATCTCCGCTACCAAAATGTGCTTTTATTAGCTGTGTGATACAGTCTTTACCCTTTATTACGTGATGAAATTCCCCTCTTCCAATGTTCCCAGACAACTCATTATAATTGAAATTCTATCTGTCCTTGTACCTCCTCCCTTGACTCCATCCAGGAACCCCGACAGTCCTTTCAGGTGAGGCAGAGGTTCACATATACCTCCTCTAATCTCATCTACCGCATCTGCTGATCCCGATGTGGGCTCCAGTACATTGGCAACACTAAATGCAGACTCAGTGACTGCTTCTCTGGAAATTTGCACTTGGTATGCCGAGACCTACGGTATCTCCCAGTTGCCAAACATTTCTACTCCCTTACCCATTCTCATACTGATCTTTCTGTCCTGGGCTTCCTCCATTGCCAGAGTGAGGCCACTCGCAAATTGGAGGAACACCACCTCATATTACGTTTGGGTAGCTTAAAACCCAGCGATATGAACATTGAATTCTCTAATTTTAACTAACTTGTACATATACTCCCCTGCTCTTCCCCCTTGCCCCTTCTTCCACCCTAGTCATTTAAACAGTGCCTCAGCTCTCCATATTGTATCCCTCTGGAGTTCACACCTTCCCTAGCCAGCAATGGGGCCCACCAGGGCACCACCTTGCCTGAGGTAGTTTTGTGGTTGGCCCTGATTGGTCCTGGGTTTTTTTTCGCGTCCATCTGTTCACCCCCCCTCCCTACCATCTACTTCAATCTGAAGATAGATCCCGACCTAAAACGTCACCCATCCTTTCTCTGCAGAGATACTGCTGACCCGCTGAGTTGCCCCAGCACTTTGTCTCTATCTTTGGTATAAAACAACATGTACAGTTCTTTGTATTTATATAGCAGTTCAGCCAAGCCCAACTGATACTTCCCAGATTTCCTCCTCTCTGCCTAATCCTTGTTTTTTTTTCCCCAGTTCATAAATCTCTGATAGTGCATAACATTGTTTCTGCATCAAAGTTCTTTATAACCACACGTCACCAACAGCCTTATACATTTGAAAACCTCATGCTCCCATAGCCCATGACTCCTCCTAGTGTTACAAACACTTGTGGTTGTTGCTAATGCTTTGGCCCCTGCAAATAAGAAGACAAATGTATTATTCTAATCACGAAGGTTGGAAGAAAGAATTTCACGTTGCAAGTAAGAATTTCTTGTTGTGTTTCGGTGCATAGGACGATAAAAACACTCATGACTCAAAATATTCATTTTATATGAATTATGTTTTTTATGTATATGTGTGTGTACATAATATATATATACACACATATTATACACACACTCATGTACTTAAAGGTGCGGAATCTTTGTTTTTCTTTATTATAATGCCTTGTACAATGTGTACATGAAAGTAGTAGCTTCACTTAACAAGTTACTGAAAAATAATTCAAACAAACGTGCATGATGTGTGTTTGCATGATTACATTAATTTGCTGTTTTATAAAATGTGCAAGGGGTGGCACGGTGGTGCAGCTGGTAGAGCCGCTGCCTCAAGGTGCCAGAGACCCGGGTTTCATCCTGACCTTGGGTGCTGTCTATGTGGAGTTTGCACATTCTCCTTGTGATTGCGTGGGTTTTCTCCGAGTGCTCTAGTTTCCTCCCACATCCCAAAGACGTGGGAGGAAACTTGTGGCAGGGTTGTATGTTAATTGGAAAAATTGCCCCTAGTGTGCAGGGAATGGATGTGAAAGTGGGATAACATAGAACTAGTGTGAACGAGTGATCGGTGGTTGGCGACTCTCGATGGGCCGAAGGGCCTGTTCACATGCTGTATCAATTAATTAATCAAAATATGCATTGCCTAAGTGAACTGCAAATATTTTTATTTCTCTTAACTTTGCTTTCTCCATTTGTGTCCTTGGTTTCAGTGTTTCACTGTTGGGGTGGCATGCTGATGCAGCGGTAGAGTTGCTGCCGTACAGCGCCAGAGACTCGGGTATTCTTCAGGTGTTCTGGTTTCCTAGTGTTAGTGTTAGTGTATGGGGTGATCGCAAAGGGCCTGATTCCGTGCTGTATCTTTAAACAAAACTAAACACTTGCACTGATATATGATATGTTGGTAGCATGCAGGTTTACTTTTGACATACTCAGTGCTATTGAGGGTGACAGGTGAATAACTGGTTTTGGGATGTGGGTGGTGTTAGTAAGGCCAGCATGTCTCAACATTCCTAGTTGCCCTTGTACAGATGATAAGTGAGCTAGAAATGATGCTGTCCTGCAAATGAGGGTTTTCTCAAGAGTTATCTGTGTAGAATGATTCTGGATTTACATCCAGCAGCAATGAAGGAAGGACTTTGTGTTTGTTTAGATTGTCATGTGTACTGAGGTACAGTGAAAAGCTTTGTTTTGCATCTATCCAAACAGCTCAAATAATACCTTCTTTTATTTTTGAATGTCCCAGACAGAACGATGAAATTCTTACTTGCAACATCACAACAGAATATGTAAAAAATAGTACATAAACAATATAATAAATGATAGGAGTGGCATAGAGGTAGAGCGACTGCCGTAGTGGCAGAGACCTGCATTTGATCCCGAGTACAGGTGCTGTCTGTACGGAGTTTGTACGTTCTCCCCGTGACCTGAGTTCTCTCCAAGATCTTTGGTTTCCTCTCGCACTCCAAAGACGTACAGGTTGGTAGGTTAGTTGGCTTGTTGTAAATGTAAAATTGTCCCTTGTGTGTGTTGGATAGTGTTAATGTGTGGGGATCACTGGTGGGTGCGGATTAGGTGGGCCGAAGGGCCTGTTTCTGCACTGTATCTAAACTTTTTTTTAAACTTAAAGCTCTACAGGCATACATACATATATGCATACATACAATCAAACAGTTTTCAAGCTCCTATATAATCATCCAGATGGCATGAGTGGTTGAATCAAGTCAAGCTCAAGTACAATAGATGGAGCAAAGGAGAAGATGCCGAGAGCAGGATATTGTTCTCGGCATTGTAGCGCTTCAATTCCACAGACGGTGTATCAGTTTCATACTTTTTAATGTTAGAATGGGTGCAACTTACAGCAATGGTGTTCCGATATGCTTGTTGCTCTTATCCTCCCCGGTGGCAGGTTTGGCCATAGTCTAGATGAGTAAAGGGCCTGTCCCATAAGCATGCGACCTGCATGCGGCAAGCGCGACCAAAGTGGAAGCGGGAGCCGCGCAGGGGTCGCGTGATCCCCGTACAGGGCCGGTCTCGCCAGCATGCGCCTGCATGCGGTGAGCGCGACCAAGCCGGAAGCGGGGGGGGGGGGGGGGGGGGGGGGAGAGAGAGAGAGTGCGGTGTCGAGGCGGCTGCGGGCCGACAGGCTGTTGCTGCGCGGAATTTTGAAGACGGTCAGTCTTTCGGAGCCCCACGCGATGTCGGGACCAGCTCTGCACAACTCCATATGGCTCCGGCGATCTAAGTGGTACCGGTCCTGCGAGGCCAGACGGCTCAAGCGACCACGTTAGGTCGCGCTTGCCGCATGGAGTCGCATGCTGGTGGGACAAGCCCTTAACTACAGTGCTTTTCTAAATCGTACAGCCATAACCGTGTAACAATAACATAAACCTAAACCTGCACTGCCTCATGATGCAGAGAATAGATGTTTTAGATTTAGGTTTATTAGTGCCACACCTACCGAGATACTGTGAAATGCTTTGTTTTACATGCTATCCAATCAAATGGTGGGTATATGGAACGAGCTGCCAGAACAGCTACTTTGTCAACATTTAAAAGTCGTTTGGACAGATACATGGATAAGAAAGGTTTAGAGTGGTATGGGTCAAATATGGACAGGAGGGGCTAGTGTAGATGCTGCGTAGGCAAATTAGTTGACATGGGCAAATTGGGCCAAAGGGCTGGTTTGTATGCTCTATGACTAAATCAGATAATACCATGCATAAATATAGTAGGTAGAACAATTGGGAAGATAGAGAGTGCAGAATATATTTCTCAGTGCTGTAAAGGTGCTGTTTCTGAGTCCGGTAGTACGTGTTTTGCGGAGATGGATAGATTCTTGATTAGTAAGGATGTTATGGGGGAAAAGGCAGAAAATTGGAGGTGAGGGGGAAAGATAAATCAGCCATGAATGGCGGAGTAGACTTGATGGACTGAATGGCCGAATTCAAATAAATACAAGAACTGCAATGAGGTAGTTGGGAAAATTGGAATACACTGTAGCTCATGAGAGGATCATTCAGTAGTCTTGTAATAGCAGTAAAGAAGCTGTTCCTGAATCTGCGGAAACTTGCTTCCTAGCTTTTGTGCATTCTGCTCGACGGAAGGGGGAACGATGCGTGAGTAAATGATCTTTGATTTTGTTGTTCCTGAATCTGGTGGTTTGTTCTTTCAAGATTTTGTAACTAGTCCTTGTCAGCTACTTTCACTGGGCAACGTGAACTGTGTTTGGAGTTGGAGGAGTACAGGATGGTGCACACGCCATGCGACTATCTGAGTGCTAGTCCCAGAAGCGGATCTGCACTCAGTCATTACAATTTCTCCACTCTTTTAAACCTCTACTGTAACATCAGATTCTCTTTATCCTGTACCTGTACACTGTGGACAACTTGATTGTTATCTTTTCGAGTCTTTCTGCTAACTGGATAGCACGTAACCAAAAAAAAGTTTTTCACTAGATTCAGATTCAGATTCAATTTTAATTGTCATTGTCAGTGTACAGTACAGAGACAACTATACCTTGGTACATGTGACAATAAACTAAACTAAACAGTTGTGATGGATTGGGTGGTTTGATTTTTCTTGGCTGTTTGTGAACAGGACATACCTGGGTTATTTTCCACTTTGTTGGGTGGAAGCAAATGTTGTAACTATCAGAACAGCCTGATGCGAGACCGAGCTGCCTCTGGAGTACGTCTTCAAAGCTTTAGTTTTTTGTTGTTTTTTGGGTCCACAGCCGTTGCTATATCTGGTGCCCTTGCTATTATAGACACAGAATGCTGGAGTAACTCAATGGGTCAGGCAGCATTTCTGGAGAACATGGATTGGTGACATTTTGGGTTGGGACACTTTTGGTCAGTATCGATCCTAGGCCTGTGGTGCTGTGAGGCAGCAGCTCTATCATCTGCAGCACTGTACCACATGTGACATATACAACTAAGAAATGAGGCAACTTCAAGAAATGGAGGGAAATTGAAAACACTTTAAGGCAACACAAAGCAGGTTTTGGCAAGTTAAAACAAGAATCAACTTGTATGAAGCAAGGGGACTATGAATCATGCAAAATATATTAAGCTTTTACTGTAGGATTTTTGATTGGCAACAGTATAAATCATATTTATGGTGTTGTACAAATGGTTGCTTCTTAACATCCTGGTTTGCCTTTTAAGACATTCAAACACCTGAATATAATATCTGGTACAAGTTCCATGGTGTTCTATTCAGTTTTTTTTAACCAAAAATGCTATCAGAATTTGATAACTGGTAAAATACAGTGTATTTTAAAGATCATTGAACAATGCAGCATGGAAACAGTCCCTTTGGCCCACTGAGTCCACGCCGACTATCAATCACCTGTTCACACTAGATCTCATCCTCGCCCTACACGCTGGAGGCAATTTACAGAGCCCAATTAGCCTTTGGAACATGCAAGATATGACAGATGAAATGGAGCAGTGCAAAGAAAAGAGTAGATTAGTTCACTGATCACATTCATATATCAAAATGTTGGCAGAATTAGTGTATATAAAAGAAAAGATGTCCTTGAATTTTGGAATATACCCAAGCATTTCCTACCTTTACCGGCATAGTGGTAGAGCTGCTGTCTCACAGCACCAGAGATCTGGGTTCAAACCTGACTACGTGTACTATCTGTGCAGAGTTTGTACATTCGCCATGCGACTGTGTGGTTTTCTTCTGCGTGTTCTGGTTTCCTCCCATATCTCAAGGACATGCGGATTAGTAGGTTAATTGACAGCAGTAAATTGCTAAGTAGTATGTAGGATGCTAAAGTGGGACCTAATGGCATGGTGGCACAATAGTAGAGTTGTTGCCTTGCAGCACCAGAGACCCGGGTTCGATCCTGACTACGGGTGCTGTCTGTACAGAGTATTACGTTCTCCCAGTGACTGCGTGGGTTTTTCCCCAAGTGCTCCGGTTTTCTCCCACACTACAAAGACGTACAGGTTTGTAGGTTAATTGGCTTTGATAACGATAGGATACTGCTTGTGTACGGGGATTGCTGGTCAGGGTGGACTTGGTGGGCTGAAGGGCCTGTTTCTGTGCTGTATCTCTAAACTAAACTAGTGTAAGCATGATCAATAGTCATTGATGACTCAGTGGGTTGAAGGCTCTCTTTCTCTCGCTCTATAATATATATATATATATATATATATATATATATATATATATATATATATATATATATGAAACTTAAATAAACTAAATGTGCATGCAGGAAAAAGTGCAAAGTTTGGATAATATCCTAGCATTTCCTGCCATTGTTTTCCTTGTTTCCCCCCTTTGGGAAACATGGGTCTGTTTGATTTAAGCAACAATTTGTTCTGCATCTGCATGAGTACACATGAAAAGAGTGAGCAAGTTATGTACAGCTGGTAACATAATCCCTAAGAGTCTTTCACCATAAAATAGAGAGCAATTTCTGTAACAGCTAACAACTTGTATTTGTATATTGCTTTTAATGTAATAAAACATTTCTGGCACTTCAAAAGTATTATCAAGAATTTAACACACAGCCTTAAGAAGGGTTAATAAAATAGAAAGAAGTAATAGATTTTAAGAAACTCTTAAAATAGCAGAGAGCAAGGTGGATGCGCATGAGTTGGGAATTGGAGTGTGGAGGAAGGAAGATTGTCACAAAATGCTGGAGTAACTCGGCGGGACAGGCAGCACCTCTGATGAAAAGGAATAGGTGACGTTTCGTATCAAAAACCCTTCTTCCCACGTTCGACGTGAAACGTAACCTACTCCTTGTCTCCAGAGATGTTGCCTGACCCGCTGAGTTACTACAGCATTTTGTACCTATCTTCCGTGGGAATTTGATTTATAGCCACAAGCAATTGGAAACATGCTCTCTAGTGGTAGGAAAAGCATGCAAAAAGAAACACAGACCTTGGTGGGTTGTGGGGCTGCAAGATAGGATGGGATTGGGTAGGGAGGTGGGTGGGGGCGGGGTGTTTAAAAGCGATCAAAACTTTTTAAATTAATTTGTTGTTGGACCCATAATCAGTGAGCACATGGGTAAGTGGGACTTGGCGAGAATTTGGATGTGGATAACAGAACACGAATAAGGCTGAAGATAGACGCAGAATGCTGGAGTAACTCAGCGGGTCCGGGAACATCTCTGGAGGAAACAAATAGGTGACGTTTCAGGTTGGAACCTTTCAGAAGGAGAATCCTGACCCAAAACATCACCCATTCTTTTTCTTCAGAGATGCTGCCTGACTCGCTGAGTTACTGGAGCATTTTGTGACTATCTTCGATATAAACCAACATCTGCAGTTCCTTCCTACGCACAAATAAGTCTGAACTTTTGTTGGATGGAAGGTGGGTGGGGTGGGAGAGGAAAGCGGGTGCTCCAGTTTCCTCCTACATTCCAAAGACACGCAGGTTTGTTGGTTAATTGGCTGCTGTAAATTGTCCCTAGTGTGTAGGATAGAACTAGTGTACGGGTGATCGCTGGTCGGTGTGGACTTGGTGGGACGTAGGGCATATTTCCATGCTGTATCTCTAAACTAAAGGAAACTAATTCCTGAAAGACTTTAAAAACTTTGTCAAAATAGTTAACACTTAATTAGTTTTTGTTCATGGTCAAAATCTTTCTACAGCTTTGAGGTTGGAAGGTTGCTGTAAATAAGTAATTACTTGCAACATATTGTTCTTGTGGACTGTAAGTAGCTCTGTATATTTATTACAGTAAAGTCCTGTGCAATAATGAGATGCAATTCCCAAGAAAGTCCATGCTTTAGCACATTAATGGGGCAGCTTGAGCCAGTTTTCCAGTGGAAAACTAAAGGTTATACCTGCACTGAACCATGTACATCAGATACTATGTGAAAAAGTTCTAGGAGCAGAATTTGGCCATTCAGCCCAAGTCTACTCTGCCATTCAACTATGGCTGATCTATCTTTCCCTCGCAACCCCATTCTCTTGTCCTCTCCCCATAACGCCTGACATCCCTACTAATCAAGAATCTATCAATCTATGCCTTAAAAATATGCATTACTTGCCCACCACAGCCTTCCACAGGCTGTAGCAAAGAATTCCACAGATTCGCCACTCTGATGAAATAAATTCCTCCTTATCTCATTTCTAAAGGTACATCCTTTTATTCTGAGGTTATGGCCTCTGGTCCTAGACTCTCCCACTAGTGGAAACATCGTCTCCACATTCGCTCTATTCTGGCCTTTCACTATTTGTTAAGTTTCAATGAGGTTCCCATCTCAGCTTTTTATACTCCAGCGAGTCCAGGCCCAGAGCCGTGAAATGCTCATCATATGTTATATTAGCAGAGGTTTACAAATTCAATTTTAACTGTTGCTGTTTCACGCGAGTGTGTTCATATTTTGATTTTGCAGCTGCACCATTGTTTACAGACATTCAAAACAAATCATTAATTATTATTATTATTTTTTTAACCAGGGCATCAATGCCTCTGCTTTGGAGAAAGAGATTGGGCCAGAACAGTTTCCAATTAACGAGCATTATTTTGGTTTAGTCAATGTAAGTATTTGATATTTTTAAATAGCACAAACAAATTCAATAGATTATTGTATCTGGCATTCGGGCAGCATGGTGGCCCAGCAATAGATCTGCTACCTCATAGTGCCAGAGACCCAGGTTCGATCCTGACGATGGGTATTGTCTGTACAGAGTTTGTGCATTCTTCCTGTGACTGTGTGGATTTTCTCCCGGTGCTCTGGCTTCCTCCCACACTCCAAAGACGTACAGGTTTGTAGGTTAATAGAATGCCAAAAGCTGTGATATCTGTGTTTTCAAACGCACACTGCATCTCAGTCGTTGAGATTAAAAATGAAGTACTACTTGAAATGGAAAAGGAGAGTAGGCCTCTGAACCGAGTTTCTATTGGGTCAAAAACAGAGTACAAAATGAGGATATCCCCTAATAATTCTCAGTCTCAACCATGATTCCTATTGAAAACAGTCATGCTATGCCATGCTGTTCTTGAGTGTGTTTCTTCATTCTCCCTAGTGTTTATTGATAAGTGTCATAATTTCCATGGGAACAAAATGACAAGGTATTGACAAAATTGGCATAACAATGGAACCTGTTATGCCCTTTTTTAATAGTCAACACTGTGCTCCCTTCATTGATCTCTCAAGCTAAATTGCAAAATTATATTTCTGAGGGATCGACCAGTGAGGCTTTATGACTGGAGATGATAAATCAAAGGGGCAAGCACTTTGTTGGCATTCTGCCACAGGCCCTCAAATAGTCAACAGTAATTAGGGAAACGTATGTAGTTCATAAGTTATAGGAGCAGAATTGGGCCATTTGGCCCATCAAGTCTACACCGCTGTTCAATAATGGCTGACCTATCTTTCCTTCAAACCCCATTCGAATTGGAGTATCACACAGGTTGGAATCAGGCTTTCAGCCCAACTTGCCCACAATTGGTCACTCAATTGTGGCTGATCTATCTTTCCCTCTCAACCCCACACTCCTGCCTTCTCCCCATAACCCCTGACACTCTTGTAGTCTCATAGCATTGTATCTGCCATTTGTGGGTCTCTTTCTACTCATTTTATGCATTTCATTTAAGGTTGATGCTGGGGGCTTGAGTAGAGCATAAAACTCCACAAGAAATTTAGATTCAAATAGCAGCATAGCAATTGACCTATATTGCAGCCTGATTTCATTGCACTAAGTCCAAGAAAATTTGACTTGATATTTTAGAATAACTAATTGAAAAAGGTTTTAATTTTGCATGCATTATCATTGTATGTTTACTTTGAATTAAAATACAACCTGGAATGGGAATAACTAATTAGTGGCACATGGGTATAGTTGCTGCTTTCCAGCGCCAGAGACCCGGGTTTGATCCTGAATACTGGTGATGTCTGTACGGAGTTTGTGCATTCTTCTTGTGACCACGTGGATTTATTCTGAGTGCTCCAGTTTCTTCCCACATTCCAAAAACGTACAGGTTTGTCAGTTAATTGGCTTCTGTAAATTGTCCCTAGTGCTAGTGTACAGGGTGATTGCTGGTCCTGCGGACTCGATGGACCAAAGGGCCTGTTTTCACGGTGTATATGTCCAAAGTAAAGTCTTAAATTAAGGGATAATATTTCTTTTAACAATAGATATGTTATGATTCCAGAATAGCTGGTAAATAATGATCATTTTCTTGTGCATCTTTGTAAAGTTTTATTTTAATGAACTGCTTTTTGACACTCTTAACTTGTGTCCTCTCTTGGTTTCAGTTTGGGAATACTTGCTACTGTAATTCAGTCCT
This sequence comes from Raja brachyura, assembly GCA_963514005.1. Next base: position 62,484,626 of record OY740786.1, read on the forward strand.
TCAGGCACTTTACTTTTGTCGTCCATTCCGAGAGAAAGTCCTAGCATACAAGAATCAGCCAAGGAGAAAGGAAAATCTACTCACGTGCTTGGCAGATCTCTTCCACAACATAGCCACGCAAAAAAAGAAAGTGGGCGTGATACCTCCCAAGAAGTTTATAACAAGACTACGAAAAGAAAATGGTACGATTTTTTTTCTTTAAAAAAGGAATTGGATCTGTTTAAATTGGTCCCATTATCAGAAATTCAGTCAATTTAATAATTTATGAATAATTCTCATAATAAGGCTTTTGTCAAAATATGCAGAGATGGTGAATTGTTGGACGGGTCACTGGAATAAAGAAACAATTTGTTTTGTTTAGTTTAGTTTAGAGATACAGCGTGTCCACGCCGACCAAGTACACTAGTTCTATCCTACACTCTACGGACAATTTACGGAAGCCGATTAACCTATAAACCCACATGTCTTTGCAACGTGGGTGGAAACCGGAACACTCAGAGAAGACCCACGTGGAAATAGGGAGAACGTGCAAACTCCATGTAGACAGCATCTGTAGTCGGGATCGAACTCGGGTCTCTGGTGCCCTAAGGCAGCAACGCTACTGCTGTGGCACTATGCTGCCTACTTGATTTGTCTGACTTTTTATGTGTTGCGATAGCATCTTGGATTGATTTAATATTTTATGGCATAGCAATTACCAAATAAATCATAGGTTTTCTGAATAACCTGAAGTCTCAATACACTAAAACTCCAGTAACTCAGTTATTGATTGTTTGGAAATCATATGGTTTGGCATCTGGTCCCTTGACAATTTAGACAGCAGGAGCTGCAGGTGCTGGAATCTTGCGTAGAGCATAAAATGCTGGAAGGTCTCAGTTGGTGAGGCAGCATCTCAGGAGGACATGATTAGGTGCTGTTTTGGGGTAGGGACCCTTCTTCTGATCTTGGGTTACACAACAGGTCAGGCAGTATACCTGGAGAACATGGAAAGGTGATGTTTCGGGTCGGGACCCTTGAGATGCTTCAGACCCGCTGAGTTACCAACAGTTTGAAGAAGGGTCCCGACCGAAACCTCATCTATCCATGTTCTTCAGAGGTTCTGCCTGACTTACTGAGTTACTCCAGCATTTTGTGGCTCTCATGTTGCAACATATGCCGATTTTCCTAATCAAACAGCCGTCATTTTTTACCACTCAACATTTTTGTTTCAGAACTTTTTGATAATTACATGCAACAAGACGCTCACGAGTTCCTTAACTACCTGTTAAACACTATTGCCGATATCCTGCAGGAAGAGAAAAAACAGGAAAAACAAAACGGACAGCTACATAATGGTTGTATCAATGACGACAATGGCAATGACATACCGGAACCAACTTGGGTACATGAGATGTTTCAAGGGACGTTAACTAATGAAACCAGATGTCTTAACTGTGAAACTGTAAGTTCAATGTGATGTGGATGTATTTGCAATTCCTTTGTTGGTTATGGGTGGTATGAATTGCACAGGATGTCATTTGACCAGTGATAGCTTCACAGCAGAATACCTATGGTAAACCCATTGTCTCTGCACTTCTCTCGCATTCTTTATCTTTCTCTTAAATTTCCTTTTATCAAGTGTGTTTGAGTAATGATTTGGTTCTGTTTTTGCTTTAAAACAGAATCCCACACCAATTCATTAAACTATTTACTGAAGGCTCGGAAATAAATTATGTTATATTTAAATGATTTCAAATTATTGCATTACTGCCTTGTGCTATAAGTAATTAAATTGTCCCTACTTCACAGGTAAGTAGCAAAGATGAAGACTTTTTAGACCTTTCTGTTGATGTGGAGCAGAACACTTCAATTACACATTGCTTGAGGTATGCCGAGTAAAATGTTTTAACAGCTTTGCAGTTAATTTTTTAGTGAAAAGAATACAGCATAAATAATTCTTGCTAATCTTACATATGAATCAATTAGATCTGAGCTTTATAGCTTTTTCAAATATAGTCAGTTTTCATCATTTTAAAATTGAATTTATTCCTAAATATTCAAGATAATTACAAGGTTTGTGTTTTTTTTTTTTGCACAGAGGGTTTAGCAATACAGAGACGCTGTGTAGCGAATGCAAATACTACTGTGAAGTGTGCTGCAGTAAACAGGAAGCTCAGAAAAGGTATGACTGTAATGCACCAATGAAGCAGTAAACTGGCAGTGAGTTAAATTTAAATGTAAATTGTAAATTGTACCTTGGACTGAGGACTGCAGTATTTTTACATCAGGATGGTTTTACTGTTAAGTGTCTGGTATTTTTCTGATGATTAGGGTGGCTCGGTGGCAGAGCGGTAGTTGCTGCCTTACAACGCCAGAAACCCGGGTTCAATCTGGCTATGGATATTGTCTGTACGGAGCTTATACATTCTCACCTTGATCGCCTGGGTTTTCTCCGGGTGCTCTGGTTTCCTCTCACACTCCAAAGATATGCAGGCTAATTGGCTTGGTTTATCGGTAAACTGTCCATAGTGTGTAGGATTGTGTTAGTGTACGGGGATCGCTGGTCGGCACAGACTCGGTGGGATGAAGCACCCGTTTCAACGCTGTATCTCTAAACTAAAGATACCTTGGGGATTCTGTATATTCTTTCAGATTTGCTTGCAATTATTCACTGTTGTACAGCAGTGAAATTCATTGTGTAAGTGATGGAAAGCTACTACGGAAGGTACCTTAAAAGGAGATAAGGAGAAATTTATTTAGTCAGAGGGTGGTGAACCTGTGGAATTAATTCCCACAGACAGCTGTGGTGGCCAAGTCATTGGGTATTTTTAAGGCCGAGATTGACAGATTCTTGATTAGTACTGGTGTCAAGGGTTATGGGGAGAAGGCAGGAGAATGGGGTTGAGAGGACAAGATATATCAGTCATGATTGAATGGTGGAGTAGACTCTGGGCCAAATGGCCTAATTCTGCCTCTACGACATTAACTGAACCTTTGGAATAGGGTGGGTCTAAAAGGATATAAATGGGGTCCAGATAATTATAGAAACATAATTTATTTTTGGATCAGGGATTGCTTTATGTACAAATAGATGATTAATATTAGACTGCTTTCTACTTCTGGCGACAGAGTTATGTTTCTATACGTCTTATTCATGATTCTATTTGACCAGGGCTTCAGAAAAATATATTCTCTTATGTAAAGCACAAAGTGCTAGAGGAACTCAGCGAGTCAGGCAGCATCTGTGGAGGAAATAGATAGGTATTGTTTAAGGTTGGGACATATAGAAGATGTCTTGATCAGAATCGTAGCAGTCCATTCCCTCAACAGTTGCAGCCCGACCTGCTGTTAATTCTTCCAGCACTTTGTGATTTGCTCAAGATTCCTGGATCTGGAGTTCCTTGTACCTCTGTTTTTCGTATTTCCTGATTTTTTAAAAAAGCCCTCATTTCACTTTCTCTCGGATTCCTAAACGATCCTCAACAGTACAGAATGCTCATTTAACTGAATGCAGTTTCTATGAGAAAGGGATTAGTTGCAAGCAGGAGGTCTTAACACTTCATTGGCTGTCATTTTTAATTTACTTTGTCATCACCAGTTTGGTGATGTGGAACAGAATACATTGCAAGCTGTAATAAGCAATGCTAGTATATTAAATATTCATTGCTTGCTGCACAATTTACAACAATCGATCTGGAAAATCTTGTCAGGAGTTAGAACATAGAGCAGTGCAGCACAAGAACAGGCCCTTCGGCCCAAAATGTCTGTACTGAACATGATGACGACCATCACTTATCTACCTGCATATAACCCATATCCCCCCCATTTCCATGCATATCCATGTGTCTATCCATAAGTCTTTTAAATGCCACTAACATATCTGCTTCAACTGCCATCCCTAGCAGCGATTTCCAGGCACGCACCACCCTCTGTGCAAAAAAAAAAAAATCTTGCCCCCATATCTCCTTTAAACTTTGCTCCTCTCGCCTTAAACCTCAGGTTTTCAATATAGGTCTAAAAAGCTTTGAACTTTCTTTAATCCCACTTGCCAAAACCGTTTTGTGGCCCCTTTTGGCCCTTCTAATTACCCGCTTGAGTTAGTGATTCATCCAATTCCAATCTCAGTTAATTTTAAGCGGAGTCAGGGTGTCAACTTTAAAACACCATTGAACAAATTAGTCTTGTAAGTTATAAAATTGCTAAATTTGCAATATTCTTTTAATTCAAATGATTGCCATTATATGCATTTAATTTGTACAAATGTTGGTAATTGCATTGTTTCAAATTATTTAAGAATCTATGAGGGGAAAAATGACTAATAAGGGCAACCTGTGTTGATTGTACAGTACATATATGGAATGTGCTGCCAGAGGAAGTGGTTGAGGTAGGCTTAATAAACAAAATGACATTTAGAAAGGTACTTGGAAAGGTAAGGTGCAGTGGTGCTGCAATAGCGTTGCTGCCTTACAGCGCAGAGACAGAGGTTGAATCCTGACTACCAGTGCCGTCTGTACAGAGTTTGTGCATTCTCTGTGTGACCGTGTGGGTTTTCTTCAGGTGTTCAGATTTCCTCCTGCACTCTAAAGATGTACAGGTTTGTCAGTTAATTGACTTCGGTAAAAATTATAAATTGTTCCTAGTGTGTAGGATAGTGCTAGTGTACGGGGTGATCACTAGCACTATTGGGCTAAAGGGCCTGTTCCTACATTGTATCTCTGAAGTCAAAAGTAAAGTCTAAAGAAAGGTTCAGAGGGTATGCATCAAATGCAGGCAAATGGGACTAGTTTAGATGGGCATCTTGGTCGCCATGGATGAGTTGGGCCCAAAGGGTCGGTTTCCAGACTCTATGACCTTTCAGGTTCCTGGCAGTGTCAGAATGTCCTGGGGCCGACTGTTATCGAAAGGGCCTGTCCCACTTGCGTGTCCTTGGCACGCAAATTACGCGACCTCATGGTCGCGTTGAGCCGCGAAGGTCGTGCGCGATTTCATTCGACCACACAGCCGTCTGGAGCGCGTGATGTCTTTTGAAGATGGACACAAAATGCGGGAGTAACTCAGCGGGAGCAGCAGCATCTCGAAAGAAGCAATGGGTGATGTTTTGTGTTGAGACTTCTTCAGTCTGAAAGAAGGGTCTTGACCTGAAACGTCACCCATTGCTTCTCTCCAGAGATGCTGCCGGTCCCGCTGAGTTACTCCAGCATTTTGTGTCTATCGCCAATCATCTTGGCCCCGCTCTGGGAGTAGAAGTGGGGGCGGATCCGGACTGTAACGACCGTGAGCCCCAGGCCGAGTTCGGCGATCGTTTGCCTGCTTCTGCTGCTGTTGCAGGTGAGACGTTGCGTCGCACCAGGGTCTTGGGCCTGTCCCACTGCCATCCTAGATACCTGTAACTGCCTGTTCTGATAAGGATAGAAAGTAAGACTAAGTTACCCGATAGAGGAATGTTGTTAGTTTACGTTAAAATGTATCTTGTGTATTTTGTTTTATGAGCATTTGCTAATTGTCTTTCTTTTGCCATTGCAGGATGAAAGTAAAAAAGCTACCTATGATTTTAGCTCTTCATCTGAAAAGGTTCAAATATATGGATCAGCTGCATCGATACACAAAACTATCTTACAGAGTCGTCTTTCCTTTAGAACTTCGATTATTCAACACGTCAGGAGATGCTACCAACCCGGACAGAATGTATGACCTTGTTGCAGTAGTGGTGCACTGTGGAAGGTAAGAGCACAGCATATCATCTAACAGCCCCCTGTCCAGTCCAAACCCTAAAACCACATATTTCTGTACATCCTCTTGCGCACATCTGTCTGGATCCAGACCATCATGCATACCAACCTCCCTTCCATTGACACCATCTACACCTCGCACTGCCTCTGCAAGGCCATCAGCATAATCAAGGACCAGTCTCAGTCAAGGACCTTTACTGTCCTTTATCTTGTACTAAATATTATTTCCTTTATCCTGTATTTTTACACAGTGGATGGTTTAATTGTTATATATAGTCTTTCCACTGACTGCATATCATGCAACGAAGCTTTTCGTGTACCTCTGTACATGTTGCACTCACTACACCACTCATAACATCTCAAAGGATCTCCATCTCTCACCTTCTTTGCAAGTCCTGGAGCATGTTGTAACATTAAATTGTGGACAATTTTCTTTTTGTATCACTATTGTCATATTTCTGCTCTGTCGGAGGATTGATTGATTGAAAGATACTGAGGTGGCACAGTGGCGCAGCAGTAGAGCTGCTGTCTTATAGCGCCAAGGACCCAGATGCGATCCTGACTACGGATGCTGTCTGTACAGAGTTTGTACGTTCTCCCTGTAACCTCGTGGGTTTTTTCCAGGTGCTCTGGTTTCTTCTCACATTCCAAAGACATGCAGGTTTGTAGGTTAATTGGCTTCTGTAAATTGCCCCTAGTACGTAAGATGCAAATCTGGGATAACATAGAACTAGTGTACAGGGTGAGCGTTGGTCGCCCTGGATTTGGTGGGCCGAAGCGTGGAAACAGGCCCTGTATCTCCAGGCCCAACCCAGGCAACTCTTTGTGTGCTAGTCACAGAAGTGGATCTGCAATCACGCATTACATTCGCTCCACTCTTTTAAATCTCTACTCCAACAGCACCATTTATTACTTATTCACGCTATTCCCTTTATAATGATTTGTGTACTGTAGATGACTCGAATGCAATCATGTATCGTCTTTCCGCTGACTGGTTAGCTTGAAACAAACGCCTTTCGCTGTTCCTCGGTACACATGGTAATATACTGAAATGTTCTAACCTCATGAAATTTAAGATTTCATTTCGGAGTCACGTGAGTGACTTCGTGAAGACCCCGCCAGCACGCATGCGCGACATTTCGTCGCTCGCAGTTGCAGTCGACGGCTGGAGGAGGAGCGCGCGTCACCACCAGCCCTTCATAAGAGCCACTCAGGTAGGTACAACTAACCTTGAGCTGGTTGATTTCTGTGTGAAAACTGTTTATTCACAGGAATCCATGGATAGGAGCAAAAATACAGGTCGCAGAACTTCTGAAAGAAGTCAGCGGCCACTTTTCCCGGAGCTGCACGCTACAATGGCAACACCCGCTAGTCGGGCCGGGAAAAAGGCGCGAAAGTCGGGGAGCCCTACGACTACAAGACCCGACCCTCCAACACAGCTGATTTCAGAGCAGCAAAGTGGGAATATCGCGCAAGAGCAGGTTAGACAAAACCCTGACTCTTTATCACTATCTCCCCCTGTTAGGGAGAGTCTAGCAGACATGAGCAAACGTGTTACCCGCTCTACGGCACGGTGTTTCTCCCCAGCCACTCAAGTCACTCGAGGACGAGCTAGGGGAAGAGCTACACTTCAGTCGACCAGCCCTGGTGGGGCCGACGTTTCACCGGAACAAGCCGCAAGACCGCGGACAGGTGAACAATTGAGACCAGGGTCTACTGGCCTATCAACCATGGCCAGTATAGACTCACCACCTAGGAAGGCCACTAAATCTCGGGCAGGTGGAGTCTCATCTCGGTCACCGCACCCCCCAATAGTGGCTGGACGTGACCGTACGTCGCCTTCGTCCCTTAAGAGGACAGGCGACAAGCCCGCGCGGACGTCGGGACACCACGCTGCAGCGGCAGGTGCCGACTTTGCACCGCACATGTCCATTGAGACTAGCGGGCCGTTTTCGTTCGAAAGACGGCGAACGAGCGGCAGGTCTGCGCGGGAGTCGCATAGCCCCGCAGCAGCGGCAGGTAGCGACATCCTATCACGGCACCCGAGTTCTTACCTCGACAAGGTACGGGCCAGTGATAGAAGCCTCAGATGTTCTTTTGAGGGTTCTTTTGAGAACCTGAGGGTTCTGACCTATCATCCGCATTTGGCGGAGATGGTCGTAAAGAACAGATGGAATGCATGATGGAGCGTATCCTACAACAAAATCTCCAGCAGCAGGACATCATGCCCTCCAGTTCAAGGAGATTCTCGATGGGAGGAAATATATCCCCATCATTGATGGGAAGCGCAAGGGAACAGCCAGGGGAAGAGGAATACATTTTAATACATCAACCTATGGCACCTGAAATTGCTCAGGAAGAACTGTTGAGAGTGGTATCCAAGTTCGCGCAACCCAAGTCTTCGGGTCAACCTCTCAAACCCAAACTGGCTGCCAGTATTGATTTCCTTGCCACCCAACAATTACAAGATCAGGTCCTTACCGAAGCCATGAATCGATATAAGGCTCCAAACAACTGCAACTCACTTAGTGCCAGCAGTGAATACACCTATTTGGGGTAATATCAGCCCAGGAATCAGAGCACAAGAAATAAAGTTGCAAAAGATTCTGAAGCTGCTTACATCGGGGATTACTGCGTTTGCAAGATCGGTGGATGGGACGGAATTGAGCACTGAACAAGAAGATGCTCTTACTTTACTGTGTAACACCCAGTATGAAATCAATGCGTTCCGGAAAGCTACCATCAAACCGACTCTCAACCCAAAATTTGCGGGTTTATGCAAGGCATCTCCGATGCGACCACCAAGACAGTTGTTCGGAGAAGACCTGCCGAAACAGGTCAAGGATTTAGATGACCAAGCGAAGGCAGTTGGATTGATGAGGCCACACCCTTTGGACAGGCAGGTGTCACGGAGACTACCATACTCCAGACCTCGGGGGCCACCCGAAAGATCAGCAAGGACCTACACGCCGGCAGCACCATATTATCAGCAACATCAACAGCAGAAGCCTTTTTTAGGACAAGGCCCGCAGCGGCCGGCGTGGAAGATGCGGCAGCCGCAAAACCCAGCACCTCCACGATTCACCAAAAATGTCAGGGACCGCTGCTAACCATGGAGGTAAGGCGGTCTGGTTTTCATGCACAAGTTGCATGCATAACCTCACATATTGGTGGGAGATTGCAATTCTTTAAGGATGCATGGGATGCTATCACCTCAGATGTGTTTATATTACAAAGTATTCAGGGGATGAAATTGAGTTCATAAATGAACAACGTCCCCCGTCTCAACATGTGCCAGACCGCAAGTTTGCACTTTCCAATAAGGAAATAGTGGAAGGACATGCTGAAATTTTAAGGGGTGATAGAAAGAACGATTCATGAGCCAGTTGAGTTCGTATCCAACATCTTTACTAAAATCAAAAAAGATGGTGGATGTCGTGTCATTATTGACCTAACCCAAAAGTTGAATACCTTTGTAAAACACACTCATTTTAAAATGGACATGTTTGAAACAGCCAAATCATTGGTTTCTAAGGGCTGCTTCATGGCATGCATCGATTTTAAAGTTGCATACTATTCAGTATCCATACGGAAACATCACAGGAAGTTCTTGAAGTTTGCTTGGATGGATCAACTTTGGCAATATAGAGCTTTGCCTAATGGGCTTACTACAGCCCCTAGATTATTTACCAAATTACTGAAGCCAGTGTTAGCAATACTGAGGAGACAAAACCATATAGTTATGGCGTATTTGGATGATATCCTAATTATAGGACATACCATGGAAACAACAAAATTGGCAGTCACAGCCACTGCATCATTATTCCAAAAAATGGGGTTTATAATCCATCTAGACAAATGGAAGTTCTACTCATCCCAGGTTATGAACTATTTGGGATTCACAATTGATACCAATCAAATGATTACTTCCATACCAACTAACAAAGCTATGGACATCATCGAGGCATGTAATAAACTTGTCTGTGCCAGTACATCAACAATTAGACACGCTGCTAAGGTAATTGGGAAATTGGTAGCCATATTTCCAGCTACCCAATTTGGACCTTTACATTATCAAAATTTACAAAGATTCAAGATTTCAGCATTGAAATTGAATGCTGGACATTTTGATAGACCTATGCAGCTGCCAAAATTTGAGTTACAATCGTGGATTGACAATATTCGTAACTCATTCAAGCCCATCATTGTGCCTCGTCCGTCAGTGTATTTACAAACTGACGCAAGCTCCCATGGCTGGGGAGCTACTGACAACAATTCTAGTTGTGGTGGCAGATGGGACTCACAGGAATCTATCCTTTTGTTATCACAAGGGATAAATTACTTGGAGATACTAGGAGCATTTCACGGACTAAGAGCTTATTGTTCAAACCTTACTGGTGCTCATGTCCGTGTCCAAATAGACAATACCACTGTGGTGGCATATTTAAATCATATGGGTGGTATCAGGTCAATTTCTTGCGATGAATTGGCTAATTCAATTTGGCTCTGGTGCATAGAACGAAATATTTGGATATCAGCTACCTATCTTCCAGGTAAGCTCAATACAGTGGGGACACCAGGTCACGAGTGTTCAATGATAACATCGAATGGATGTTAAATCCCCAAATATTTACTAAAATCACAGCCAAATTTGGTAAACCGGATATCGACCTTTTTGCGTCGCGGTTAAACCATCAGGTACCAACATATGTATCGTGGGAACCAGATCCTGGGGCAATAGCGATGGACGCTTTCTCACTGCACTGGGGGAAATGGTATTTCTATGCATTTCCTCCATTTTGCCTCATCAGTCGGGTATTGCGGAAAATCAAATTAGATTCTGCAACAGGTATTTTAATCGTACCCGACTGGCCTACACAATCATGGTATCCGGTGGTCCTTGGGATGATTAGCGAACCATGGGCAATTTTGAAAAAGTGCCCTGAATTGGTGACTAATCCCACTACAGGGGAATACCATCTGTGCCACAGTCATTTGAACCTATTGGCCTGCAGGTTTTGAAGACACCCCTGCTACAATATGGTCTCACACCAAGGACCATGGATACCATCAGAGCATCGTACAGAGAGTCTACAAGACGGCAGTATTTAACCCAAATAAGAAAATGGGAGGCCTACTGCACTCAGATGAACATCTCATATGACTGTCACGATACCACATGTGCTGGAATTTCTTGCGGGGTTGCATCATGACGAACACCTCAGCTACAGTGCCAGAAGCGCACTATCTTCCTACCTTTCCATCAAAGTAGGATCACACAAACTAGTGTCCAAATTGATGAGGGGTATTTTCAATTCAAACCCTCCCTGACCACGTTACAACGTTACCTGGGACATTGGGGTAGTGCTGACCCTACTCAGGACATGGTCACCCATGATTGGACTTCCATTGGACAAACTCACCTTGAAATTGGTGATGTTGATGGCGCTAACATCAGCACAACGGGTACAGACATTACATAAAATCAATATTGACAAAATTGTCTCTACCCCAGAGAGAGTAACTTTTTACATTGACGAGTTACTGAAGCAGCACAGACCTGGATTTACAGGGCTGCAGCTGTTTTTTCCGGCATACCCTGCTGATGTGAGGCTCTGCTTAGCCACCCATATCCGTCACTACATAAAGGTGACGCGTACCGTAAGGGGAATGGAGAGGAATCTGCTGATAAGCCATAAGAAACCACATCACAGGGTGACGGTGCAGACGATCTCCAGGTGGCTCAGGGTCGTGTTGGATGCAGCAGGCATTGATATTAATATTTTTAAATCCCATTCTGCCAGGGCTGCATCCACATCGGCGGCGAGGGTCATGGAGGTACCCATGGACCATATTCTTGCCACAGCGGGCTGGGCTAGCGAAGCTACTTTTCAGCGGTTTTACAATAAACCTTTTACTGCTCCTGTTATGTTCGCAGAGGCCGTGCTGAGTGCTGGTCAGCAACATACAGTTATCCCCGAGTAAGGGGTTTTTTGTTTGTGAGTAATAAACATTATTATTTTTTCAGTACATTCAGTCTGAAACATGTTTTATACTCCTTCCATCAATATTGTGGCCGTGTGAGAGCATGGACGTGATCCAGGGCATGTAATCAGAGCTTTGAAATCTTCACGAAGTCACTCACGTGACTCCGAAATGAAATAGTAAGATTAAATGAGAACTTACCAGTTTGAAGTTTGATCTTTATTTTATGAGGAGTTGCGATGAGGGATTTCGTGCCCTCTGCTCCCAACCCTCTATCATAAGGTCAACTGATATATAGAGTCTCTTCAATCTTACTATAACAAGTCATTTCTTTGTTGTTGGTTCTGTGATTCCACACCGCTGCTTTGAAGAATGTCGCGTATGCGTGCTGGCGGGGTCTTCACGAAATCCCTCATCGCAACTCCTCATAAAATAAAGATCAAACTTCAAACTGGTAAGTTCTCATTTAATCTTACTATTATTCAAAGCTCTCCTACTTACATCTCAACGTAAATTAAGTCCTGTTTCTCCATTAACCTCATAACTTTCATTGTTCTCCAGTTAAACAACATGTTTGTTTTCAAGTCTATTAATAGTCTCTCCCCTTGCTACATCTATAACTCTTACAACCCTATAACTGCCTTTATCCTCCATTTATTCCTAAGGAACTATTAGTAATCACCCTTATTTGTCAAGTACACGGTGACCTTCACAAAGTTGTCCAAATATACCACAGAATGTCATTGCCACCTTTCTCTACTCTTTTATTGACTAGTGATTGCTACACACAAATTAAGCTCTCCTCCATTTCTGTTCTCTTTGTGGTGCCTGAATTTAATCTTTCTATCATTGGTGCCAGTCGATTGATAAGATTGTTTCTAAAACTTCACTCCCTCGCCAACTCTTTATTTACTTTGCAGCCACTCCTCAAACACAATTCTGATTATTTGCATTAACATATCCATTTATTTGTTGATAAAACTGCACAAATAAATACTTTAAAGTTTAACGGTGCGAATGCAAACTGTTTGTTACCATTCCATCTATTTGCCATGCCTTTTATATTTAAACATGCAAAGAAAAGCATTCATTGTTCACCTGCATATGTTTTTTTTTTGAATATATTTTTATTAGAGGCCATACATATAACAAATAATATAGCATTTTTTTCCAAATATAGTTGATACATCTTTCCAAAATTATATAAATGTTAACAAAATATATATATTGGCCTCACTTTTTTTTATAGAGTGAAAAAAGTATAAAGAAAGAATAGTGAATAATTATAAGAGTATGATTATGGTTGATTAATATAAAGAAGAGAGAGAAGAAAAAAAAATAAAAATAAAAAAATAAAAATAAAATAAAATAAACAAAAAACAAAAAACAAAAAATAAAAAATAAAAATAAAAATATTTGTGGAAAAGAAAACGGTATACAACTTGTCAATGAGTGGAACAATTTCTAATTATAATATATGGAGACAAGTATATAAATCTGATCTTAAACATTTTTGTTTGATCTTTCCACCGGGTACTCATTGAGTTTCGATGCTGAGCCCAGCTACCCCTTCATATAATCTCACCTGCATATGTTCTGGGCGATCGTCCACTTTGTCCGACTCATTTTATCTCCAGGATAAAGTTCTCATTTCCTCCCTCTTCTCATGTGCCCCTCCCAAGCCAAGAAAAAATAATTAGTAAAATTCTGTAGTTCAAGGTTTCAAGGTCAGTTTATGTTCACATGTTGCATTAAGGTACAGTGAAATGTGAGTCGCCATACAGCCATACCAAGTGAAAAGCAACAAGGTACACACCACATAAAAGTTAACATAAACATCCAACACAGTGGATTCCACATTCCTCACTGTGATGGAAGGCAATAAAGTTCAGTCTTCCTCTTTGTTCTCCCGTGGTCGGGGCAGTCAAGCCATCCGCAGTCGGGACGATCAAAGCCCCCGCAGCCGACGATCAAAGCCCGCCCCCCCCCCCCCCCCCCCCCATCGGGGCGGTTAAAACTCTCCTCAGCATGGAGGTCCCAAATCGGCCACTTACCAGAGACCGCGAGCTTCACGATGTTAAAGTTCACAGGCCCCGCGGTTGGAACTTTGATCCCCGGCAAAGGGATTGCAAGCACCGCAATGTTAAAGACCCGCAGACTCCCACGGCTTGGATCGCCGGGTCGGTCTCCAGGAAAGGCCGCCAACTCCATGATGTTAGGCCACAGTGGGGACGGAGATAAATAAATCAAATCAAGAGACACATAAAACAAACCAAGGAACACTAAAACATACTTTTAACACATACTAAAATTAACAAAAAAGAAGAAAGGACAGACTAATTGAGAGGAAGGAAACAAATGAGGCGGCTAGGTTGAGAGGCATTGGTAATACAAAAGGTTGGGAAGACCGAAGAGATTGAAATTTGGAAAATATAAGAGAGCCATGATCAGGAAAGGCACATGATCAGTGATCCAGAGTAGAGTAGTATGTTTACAGATCTATTGTGCTGCTACATAACAATGTTACTGTTCTGTTTGGATAAAACATTCTTGACTCTTAGGATAGGAAAGGTTTAGAGGGATAGGGGAAAAGTGTAGGCAGTTGAGATTAGTATAGACTTAAGACTTTAGTGCTACAACGTGGAAACAGGCCCTTCGGTCCATCGAGTCAGCGCTGACCAGCGATCAACCCGTACAGTAGCACTATCCTACACAAGGGATGATTTACAATCTTTACTGAATCCAATTAACCTACAAACCTGTACATCTTCGGAATGTGGGAGGAAGCAGGAGCACCTGGAAAAAACCCACATGGTCACAGGTAGAACGTACAAACTCCGTACAGGCAGCACCCATAGTCAGGATTGAACCCGGGTCTCTGGCGCTGTAAGGCAGCAACTCTACTGCTGCACACTGGGCCAGCCCAAGGGCAACTTGGTCAGCATGGGCAGGTTGGGCTGAAGGGCCTATTTCTGTGCAGTATGACTCTTTCAGGTGCTGACTAATTGCAGTGTATCGTAAGTGCAAATGAATTCCCATCTGATCAGAGATTCAAAAGTTGCTATGGCTGACATGTTATAAATACTGCAGCAGTCTTTGATTTTTTTCTGTGAATGTACAAGAGCCAATATTATTTTGTGATGTCCTGCCTTGTTCACTGGGTACCTGCTGGCTTTTCAAACCTTGAACAAAGTTGGAGAATCTCACAACTTTGTTCATGACAATTAACATAAGTGGAAATAGTTTTGCTGCAACTTTTCAATCATTCTTGTCAATTTATCTGAAGCTGTGAAAATGTTGTTGTATGTTTCTTTTCCTGCTAATTGTGTCAATTGTTTCTTTTGATTAGTGGTCCTAACCGAGGGCACTACATTGCAATAGTGAAGAGCCATGACTTCTGGTTGCTGTTTGACGATGATATTGTAGAGGTACGTTTATAGGTCCTGGTAGCTAACAATCATTAAACTCTTTTCTGAATTTATGTAGTCAGTCCCGTCTTGAATAATAAGTTTAACAAATATCGAAGTTAGTTCAAACATGATTGCTACCGAGATGATATTTGGATAAAAGGGCCACAGAATTTTGTACAGTATTAAACTCTTACACAATCTAAATGTTAGCACATAACATAGAAAAGTACAATCTTGTGCTCAGTCTGCAGAAGGGTCTCGACCTGAAACGTCACCTATTCCATTTCTCCAGACATGCTGCCCGATCCGCTGACTTACTCCAGCTTTTTGTGTCTTATCGCTATTGAAAAGCACAGCACAGGAACAATGTCTGTGCTGAACATGATGGCAAGATAAACTAACGGAGTGATCTTACAAAGGTGTGTAAGATGATGAGGGGAATACATAGGGAATATTCCCCAGAGTTGGGGAAGCAAGAATTAGAGGACATAGATTTAAGGTGAGAGGGGAAAGATTTAATAGGAGCACGAGGGGCAACTTTCTCATACAGAGGGTGGTGGGTGTGTGGAATGAGCTGCTGGAGGGGGTCGTTGAGGCAGGTGCAAAAGGTACAAAAACAACATTTAAAAGACACTTGGACAGGTACATAGATAGGAAAGTTTTAGAGGGATATGGGCCAAACATGGGCAGGTGGGACAAGTGTAGATTGGGCATCTGGGTCAGCATGGGCAAGTTGGACCAAAGGGCCTGTTTTTGTGTTGTACGTCTCCATGACTCTTATCTCATCTGGTGTGCAACAGTGTTGTTAACTAGGGCATCTTGACCTAGAATCAGTCATTTTCAGTGGCAGATTGCTCCTATTATTTGTGATTCACAAAAACCTGAGGATAAAGTAAAAATGGCCCGAAAGACAGAATCAGTGTACACTTACACAAAAAGGTCATGCAACGCAAGCAGATTAAAAAGCAAATTGTTAATAGTTCAGGAAGCTGAATTTTGATGACATGTCAAACTATCATTATTTTATTAGAATAGTTCATATTTAGTGAATTCTTAGATCAATCTTTGAAGCTAGGGAATACATTACTGTTAAAGCACGTTGAGGTGAACTGTATATAGCAGCTTTATAAATACTTTGATTAGGTCGCATTTGGAGTATTGCATGCAGATCTGATCATTAAGGATTATAACGAAGAATACAGGAAGGATGTGGAGGTTTTGGAGAGGGTGCAGTGGAGG
Source organism: Raja brachyura (assembly GCA_963514005.1). The sequence continues at coordinate 62,500,968 of OY740786.1, forward strand.
TTTACTAGAATGCAGCCTGGATTAGAGTGCAATAAAGGCCCTAAAGAGATTGGTCAACCTTGGATTGTTTCTCTGGAATGTTGGAGGCTGAGGGGAGACTTGATAGAAGTGTATAAAATTATGAGGAGCATAGATAGGATAGACAGTCGTCTCATTAATCCCAGGTTGGAAATATCAATACTAGAGTGCATAGCTTTAAGGTGAGTGGAGCAAATTTTAAAGGAGACTAGACCAGGTGTGGACCTGTTGGGCCTGTCCCCGAAGGCAATATTCCACCACTGACCCATGGCCCTCAAGTGCGCAGGCGTGGCTGAGGGGTTCCCGTTGTGACGCCAGAGATCCTCGTTGTGATGCGAGTCACGACAACCCTCCCCAACTGTGCCTCGCCATCCCTCTTCCTACTCCATTCCCCTTCATCCACCAGCACCCCCTCCCCACTCCCTCCCTCACCTCTCCCTCCCTCTCTTTCCCCAACCCTCAGTCACTCCCTCCCTCCATAACGCCTCTCCCCACCCTACCCTCTCCTATCCCTCTATCTCCTTGCTCCCCCACTCCTCATCTACCCCCTATCCCACTCTCCCTCCACCTCCCCCACTGCCCTCCTCTCCCTCTCTATCCACTCCCTACATCCCCCACTCCCCCCCCTCCACTCCCCCCCTCCTCTCCCTCCACCTCTCCCTCCACCCCCTCCTCCTCCCAGATTGTTCCCGATGTTGGTGAGTTCCAGCACAATGGTCACAGCTTAAGGATAAGGGGGAAATCCTTTAGGACCGAGATGAGAAGGACTTTTTTCACACAGAGAGTGGTGGGTCTCTGGAACTCTCTGCCACAGAGTGTAGTTGAGGCCAGTTCATTAGCTATATTTAAGGGAGTTAGATGTGGCCCTTGTGGCTAAGGGGATCAGAGGGTATGGAGAGAAGGCAGGTACGGGATACTGAGTTGATGATCAGCCATGATCATATTGAATGGCGGTGCAGGCTCGAAGGGCTGAATGGCCTACTCCTGCACCTAATTTCTATGTTTCACCTCCCCCACTACCCCTCCCTAACCCCCTCCTCTCCCTCTATCCCCCTGCTCACCTCCCCCATATCCCACCCTCCCACAATGAAAATCAAATTTTTTTCTTTAAAATAACCTAAACACAATGTTAGTTGTTAATGAAAATGGAAGAATTTGATTAAAACTGATTTATTTTTTTTAAATGAAAATCACAATTTAAAAAAAAATGTAAAGGAGATTCAGGATCCCATTGTGACCTCAATGTAATGTGGCTGACAAGCCGGGCAAGTGGAAAAGTGGTTTGAAAAGTGTTTTTTGTAAAGTTTAATATGTCAACAACTTGTAGAATATAACATCAATCTGAACAAAACCTATTTCAGTTACATCCCAGGACAATGCTGAGTAAGGTGGGACAAAAATTGCAGCACTATTGTGTACCGTTTTGGAGGGGTTTTGGGATATCACATCCACGCACGCATACAAACAAACAAGATGAGAGTTTTAATAATATAATAATAACATAGATGTACAGAACACAGGTTGGTGGATGCCTGTGATATGCTGGCAGGGGGTGGTGGAAACAGATATGAAAAGGCACATAGATGTGCAGGGATTGGAGGAATATGGATCATGTGCAAGCAGAGGAGATTAGTTTAACTTGGCATGATGTTCAGCACAGACATTGTGGGCCAAAGGGCCAGTACTATGCTGTACTGTTGTGTGTTCTATGAATACATTATTTAGGAACTCCTTGTAACTATTAGGGGACTTGCTAATGAATAGGAAAGGAAATTTTGAAATACAACACTAGGTAATTATCAAGCTATTAAAATGTATACATAAAATGTATAAATTAAAATGTATAAATAAAAGAGAGAAAAAGTTTAATTTACAATGTTAATGAACAATTTTAACAAATTGGAGCTTTTCTCTGGCAATCCACAGCCTTGAGAATTAGGTGGTGCTAGATTAACAGATGTTGAGGACAATTGGACGGTATGATTTATTAACAAAGCAACACAAATTTTAATTCACTTTTCTGGAAATGTAACATAATCATAGAACACATATTCTAAGCAATAGGTGTGTTAAGAGGCTCCAGTGAATTAAAAGTGAGGCCAAGAAGGCATAAACCTGTGGTCATAGTTTCATGAAAGTAGGCCCCTGCGCCTCCTGACTATTACCTGTAGATCACAGTGCCCTCCATAATGTTTGGGACAAAGACCCATCATTTATTTATTTGCCTTTGTACTCCACAATTTGAGATACGTAATAGAAAAAATCACATGTGGTTAAAGTACATACGGTCAGATATTAATAAAGGCCACTTTTATACATTTTGGTTTCACCATGTAGAAATTACAGCAGTGTTTATACATAGTCTCCCCCATTTCAGGGCACCATAATGTTTGGGACACAGCAATGTCATGTAAATGAAAGTAGTCATGTTTAGTATTTTGTTGCATATTCTTTGCATGCAATGACTGCTTGAAGTCTGCGATTCATGAACGTCACCTGGCTGGCTGCCTTCTCTGGTGATGCTCTGCCAGGCCTGTTTTGCAGCCATCTTTAGTTTATGCTTGTTTTGGGGGCTATTCACCTTCATTTTTCTCTTCAGCATATGAAAGGCATGCTCAATTGTGTTCAGATCCGGTAATTGACCGCCACTCGAGAATTGACCATTTTTTAGCTTTGAAAAACTCCTTTGTTGCTTTAGCAGTATGCTTGGGATCATTGTCTTGCCGTAGAATGAACCGCCGGCCAATGAACTTGAGCAGATAGGATGTATCTATACACTTCAGAATTCATTATGCTACTACCATCAGCAGTTATATCATCAATGAAGATAAGTGAGCCAGTACCTTCAGCAGCCATATATGCCCAGGCCATAAACACCCCCGCCACCGTGTTTCACAGATGAGGTGGTATGCTTTGGATCTTGGGCAGTTCCTCCTCTCCTCCATACTTTGCTCTTGCCATCACTGATATAAGTTAATCTTCGTCTCATCTGTCCACAAGACCTTTTTCCAGAACTGTAGTTGCTCTTTTAAGTACTTCTTGGCAAACTGTGACCTGGCCATCCTATTTTTGTGGCTAACCAGTGGTTTTGCATCTTGCAGTGTAGCCTCTGTATTTCTGTTCATAAAGACTTCTGTGGACAGTGGTCATTGACAAATCCACACCTAGAAACATAGAAAATAGGTGCAAGAGGAGGATATTCGGTCCTTCGAGCCAGCACCGCCATTCATTGTGATGATGGCTGATTGTCCCCAATCAATAACACGTGCCTGCCTTCTCCCCATATCCCTTGATTCCACTAGACCCTAAAGCTCTATCTAACTCTCTCTTAAATCCACCCAGTGATTTGGCCTCCACTGCCCTCTGGCAGGGAATTCCACAAATTCACAACTCTCTGGGTGAAAACGTTTTTTTCTCACCTCAGTCTTATATGGCCTCCCCTTTATTCTAAGACTGTGGCCCCTGGTTCTGGACTCGCCAAACATTGGGAACATTTTTCCTGCATCTAGCTTGTCCAGTCCTTTTATAATTGTATATGTTTCTATAAGATCCCCCTAATCCTTCTAAACTCCAGTGAATACAAGCCTAGTCTTTTCAATCTTTCCTCATATGCCAGTCCCGCCATCCCAGGGATCAATCTCGTGAACCTACCTCAATCACAAGGATGTCCTTCCTCAAATTAGGAGACCAAAACTGTACACAATACTCCAGATGTGGTCTTACCAGAGCCCTATACAACTGCAGAAGAACCTCTTTACTCCTGTACTGAAATCCTCTTGTTATGAAGGCCAACATTCCATTAGCTTTCTTCACTGCCTGCTGTACTTGCACGCCAACTTTCAGTGACTGGTGTACAAGGACACCCAGGTCTCGCTGCATCTCCCCCTTACCTAACCTAACCCTATTGAGATAATAATTTGTCTCCTTGTTTATGCCGCCAAAGTGGATAACCTCACATTTATCTATATTATGCTGCATCTGCCATGCATCTGCCCACTCACTCAACCTGTCCAGGTCACCCTGCAACCTCCTAACATCCTCTTCACAGTTCACACTGCCACCCAGCTTTGTGTAATCCGCAAACTTGCTAGTGTTGCTCCTAATTCCCTCTTCCAAATCATTAATATATATGGTAAACAGTTGCAGCCCAAACACTGAGCCTTGCAGCACTCCACTCGCCCCTGCCTACATTCTGAAAAGGACCTGTTCACTCCTACTCTTTGCTTCCTGTCTGCCAACCAATTTTCTATCCATGTCAACACCCTACCCCAATACCATGTGCTCTAATTTTAGTCCCCAGTCTCCCGTGCAGGACCTTATCAAAGGCTTTCTGAAAATCCAGATACACTACATCCACTGGCACCCCTTCATCCATTTTACTTGTTACATCCTCCAAAAATTCCAGAGGATTAGTCAAGCATGATTTCCCTTTCATAAATCCGTGTTGACTTGGACTAATCCTTTTACTGCTATCCAAATGCCCCATTATTACCTCTTTAATAATTGACTCCAGCATCTTTCTCACCACCGAAGTCAGGCTGACTGGTCTGTAATTCCCCATTTTCTCTCTAGCTCCTTTCTTGAAAAGTGGGATAACATTAGCTATCCTCCAATCCACAGGAACTGACCCTGAATCTATTGAACATTGGAAAATGATCACCAATGCGTCCACTATTTCTAGAGCCACCTCCCTGAGGACCCTGGGATGCAGACCATCCGGCCCAGGGGATTTATCAGTCCCATTAGCCCACCCAATACTATTTCTCGTCTAATGAAAATTTCTTTCAGTTCCTCTACCCCCTTAGATCCTCTGTCCTCCAGTACATCTGGGAGATTTTTTGTGTCTTCCTTAGTGAAGACAGATCCGAAGTACCTGTTCAACTCTTCTGCCATTTCCTTGTTCCCTTAATAATTTCACCCGTGTCTGCCTTCAAGGAACCCACATTTGACTTTGCTACTCTTTTTCCCTTAACAAATCTAAAGAAGCTTTTACTGTCCTTCCTTATATTCTTGGCCTGCTTCCCCTCGTACTTCATCTTTTCAGCCCGTATTGCCCGTTTTGTTTCCTTCCGTTGTCCTATGAAAGTTTCCCAGTCCTCTGGCTTCCGGCTACTCTTTGCTGGGTTATACATTTTTTCTTTTAGTTTTATTCTATCCCTAACTTCTCATGTCAGCCACGGTAGCCGCCTACTCCCCTTAGAATCTTTCTTCCTTTTTGGAATGAAATGATCCTGCGTCTTCCGGATTATGCCCAAAAATTCCTGCCAATGCTGTTCCACTCTCATTCCTGCTAGGATTCCTTTCCAGTCTACCTTGGCCAGCTCCTCTCTCATGCCTTCATAGTCCCCTTTGTTCAACTGCATCACTGACACTTCCGACTTAACCTACTCCTTCTCAAATTGCAGGTTAAAACTAATCACATTATGATCACTACCTCCTTTACCTCGAGTTCTCTTATCAAAACTGGTTCATTAGACAACACTGACTCCAGAATTGCCTTTTCTATGGTCGGCTCCATTACAAGCTGCTCTAAGAATCCATCTCTGAGGCACTCTACAAACTCTCTTTCTTGGGGTCCTGAACCAACCTGATTTTCCCAGTCTACCTGCATATTGAAATCCCCCATCACCACAGTGGCATTACCTTTGTTACATGCCAGTTTTAACTCCTGCTGCAACTTACACCCTACATCTGGGCTGCTATTTTGGGGGTCTGTAGATAACACCAATTAGTGTCTTCTTGCCTTTACAATTCCTCAACTCAATCCACAGTGACTCTACCTCATCAGTCCCGATGTCTTTCTTTGCAAGGGACTGAACTCCATCCCTCACCAGCAGAGCTACCCCCCCCCCCTCCTCTGCCCACCTGCCTGTCCTTTCTATAGGATGTGTAACCCTGAATATTAAGTTCCCAGGCCCGATCCTCCTGCAGCCAAGTCTCAGTAATCCCCACAGTCATATCTACCAACCTCTAACTGAGCCTCAAGCTCATCTACTTTACTTCTTATACTTCGCACATTCATTTACAATACTTTTAATTCCTTACGCATCCCACCTTTCACATTGATCAATATTGCACTTGGCCGTACTATCCTTTTGTGAGCTTTCTTTCTCATTAATTCTGGGGTCATTAACTATCCCTTTACTCTCTTTCCCTTTAACTCCATCCTTGACTATCCCATTTGACACCCCCCCCCCTTATTTAGTTTAAAACTACTCGTGTAGCAGTGGCCCCCCCCGCCCTCATCCCCCCCCCGCCCTCATCCCCCCCCCGCCCTCAGCCCCCCCCCGCCCTCAGCCCCCCCTCGCCCTCAGCCCCCCCTCGCCCTCAGCCCCCCCTCGCCCTCAGCCCCCCCTCGCCCTCAGCCCCCCCTCGCCCTCAGCCCCCCCCGCCCGCCCTCAGCCCCTCTGCTGTCTAGTTTCAAATAGTTCTGATGTGGTCTGGAAATTAATCAGAGCGTAGTTCTAAACCTGAAGGTTAAATATGGATCAGTAAACAGCTTGTCATGATATGTCATCTGTGATAGTCATTCATACGTTGCAATTGGAAGTGATCCCTTTCTTTGCAGAAGCAATAATGTTTAATTCTGCTCAGAAACAGCGCAAGCACATGAAAAATTCCTCGGGTGACATTTACATCTTGCTAGGTGTCTTCTGAATGTCTGTTTTGGCAAACCCTTTTGTAACCTTCTGGAGCAGTATTGCTGAAGAATGCGTACAGCAACTGCATGATATCACGGGGAGATTTTTGTTCTTGTACTGTCTCTCGCCAGCGGTTTAAGAGCTGAGAGCAGCAGAGCCAAAAAGAGCCTCTTAGAGAAGAACAGCTTTATTTTCTGTACAACAATTCGAAGCCACAATGCTTTTCATTCCCTAACATTATTTCCTAAATGATAATTAATGTGAAGATGATCACATTGCTGATATTGATATGGGGTCCTATTGACTTAGACTTTATTTCTAGACTTTAGAGATACAGCATGGAAACAGAACTTTCGGCGCTGACCAGTGATCACCCCATACACTTGCACTATCCAACACTAGGGACAATTTACAATTTCACTGAAGCCAATTGCCTACAATAAAGGATTGGTGTCATTTCGAGATCCTTCTTCAGAACGTGTCTGATGAAGGGTCCCGACCCGAAACGTCACCCAAGATTTTTGTGTAGTTTAGAGATACAGCGTGGAGACAGGCCCTTCAGCCCATTGAGTCTGCACCAACCAGCGATCGCCCCCTACACTAGCACCGCCCTGCACATTGGCGACAATTTACAATTTTACCGAAGCCAATTAATCTACAAACCTGCACATCTTTGGAGTGTAGCAGGAAACCAGGGTACCTGGAGAAAACTCACACAGTCATAGGGAGATCATGCAAACTCCAAGTGGTGCATGTATGTAGTGAAAATCGAACTCTGGTCTCCGGCACTGTAAAGCCGCAAAGCTATTGCTATGCCACTGTGCCGCTCCATAAGAAACAACGGTTTAATCAAGAATGTCTCGGTTTGCTGGCGTGGAAGTTTTATTTTCCACTCGCATTGCTGATATTGAAATAGGGTCCTATTGATTTATTAATTGTTCTTATTTTTTGTGACTTTGAAAGAAGGAATTTACATTTCTTACCAGCAGGTTTTGAGGTTCTCAAAGCCACTCCAAAGCTTACTCAAAACACCAAAGTACTGGAGGAACTCAGTGGGTTGAGCAGCATCTAGGGAGGGAATGGACAGCTGGTGTTTTGGGACAGGACCCTCCCTCTGACTCCAAAGCTTACTTCTCCATTCTGGATGGTCTTTTGCGCCCTGAATTCCCACAGATTAGCGGGGGTAGGGTATCCTGTTGAAAGAGGCTTTGCGAACATCCTCTGAATAGAATGCCAGGTTTAGTTCAGGTTTAGGGTTAAGTGGGAAGCCTGATCTGTGTGAAGGACTAGGACATACAGGTCTACCACCTGTTTTCTAGACACTGGTGGTCCAGCATCTCTTTTAATCCAGACAAAATTACAAGAGCGCACCTGAAATCCCCCTGGAAGTCTCCCCGAAAATGTGGCGCCTAGACCGGGCGATCTCAACCGTATCGGGTTTTCGACCCCAATCGCCAGGTCGATTTTGCCCCCTGCAGCTGGAGCACTAGAACCCCGACCCGTCCTGAGCCGCAGATGCGTTCCCATAGCTGACCTCTGCGGCCGATCAAATTTGCTCCCTGCAGCCAAGGCTCTGGGACTCTGGCGTGGCTGGAGCTGGCAGATTCGTTCCCATTGCCGACTTTATGGAACTACAGGACTACATGGAAAAGTTACAAAAGATTCTCAAATTAATGGGAAGGAAAGCTCAAGAAGGGACAACAGAGTACGGTCAGGGCAAATTGTAAGCGGTGTAATGGGGGGGAAGTGAATACGGAGGTCAAAGTGCTGTATATGAATGCGCATAGTATAAGGAATAAAGTGGACGAGCTTGAGGCTCAGTTAGAAACTGGCAAGTATGATGTTGTGGGAATTATTGAGACATGGCTGCAAGAGGGCCAGGGCTGGGAACTGTATATTCAAGGGTATACATCCTATGGAAAAGACAGACAGGTGGGCAGAGGGGGTGGGGTTGCACTGTTGGTGAGGAATTAAATTCAGTCATTTGCAAGGGGTGACATTGAAACAGGAGATGTGGAGTTAGTATAGATAGAACTAAGGAATTGTAAGGGTAAAAAGACCCTAATAGGACTAATCTACAGTCCCCTAACAGTAGTCTGGACATAGGGCGCAAGTTGAATCGGGAGTTAAAATTGGCATGTAGCAAAAGCAATGCTGTGGTTGTTATGGGAGATTTCAACATGCAGGTAGACTGGGAAAATCAGGTTGGTACTGGACCCCAAGAAAGGGACTTTGTAGAGTGCCTTTGTGATGGATTCTTAGAACAGCTTGTATTGGAGTCTACCAGGGAGAAGACAATTATGGATTTCATGTTATTTAATGAACCGGATTTGATAAAGGACCTTGAGGTTAATGAGCCATTAGGAGGCAGTGACCATAACATGGTCAGGTTTAATCTACAATTGGAGAAGGGTAGATCGGGGGTCAGTTGAATAAAGTGGACTATGGGGCCATGAGGGAGGAGCTGGCCAAAGTTGACTGGAAGGATACACTAGTAGGGATGACAGTGGAACAGAAATGGCAGAAATAATGCAGAAGGTGCAGGATCAGTTCATTCCTAGGAGGAAGAAAGATTCCAAGGGGAGAAAGGGACGACCATAGCTGACAAGGGACGTCAGGGACATTATAAAAATTAAAGCGAAGAAGTACAACGTAGCAAAAATGAGCGGGAAGCAAGAGGATTGGGTAATGTTTAAAGAACAACAGAAGATAACCAAAAAGACAATATGGGGAGAAAAGATGAGGTACGAAGGCAAGCTAGCCAAGAATATAAAGCAGGATAGTAAAAGCTTCTTTAGTTATGTGAAGAGGAAAAAAAATTAGTTAAGACCAAAGTTGGACCCTTGAAGACCGAAAAAGGTGAATTTATTATGGGGAACAAGGAAATGGCAGATGAGTTGAACAGGTACTTTGGATCTGTCTTCACTAAGGAGGACACAAACAACCTTCCTGATATAGTAGTGGCCAGAGGATCTGGGGTGATAGAGGAACTGAACGAAATCCACATTAGGCAGGAAATGGTGTTGGTAGACTAATGGGACTGAAGGCTGATAAAACCCCAAGGCCTGATGGTCTGCATCCCAGGGTACTTAAGGAAGTGGCTCTACAAATCATGGATGCCTTGGTGATAATTTTCCAATGTTCTATTGACTCTGGATCAGTTCCTGTGGATTGAAGGGTAGCTAATGTTATCCCACTTTTTAAGAAAGGCGGGAGCGAGAAAACAGGGAATTTTAGACCAGTTAGCCTGATATCGGTAGTGGGGAAGATGCTGTAGTCAATTATAAAATCTGGGATCCTTGTACATCAGTCTATGAAAGTAAGCATGCAGGTACAGCATGCAGTGAAGAAAGCGAATGGCTTGTTGGCCTTTATAACAAGAGGAATTGAATATAGGAGCAAAGAGGTCCTTCTGCAGTTGTACAGAGCCCTAGTGAGACCACACCTGGAGTATTGTGTACAGTTTTGGTCCCCTAATTTGAGGAAGGACATTCGTGCCATTGAGGGAGTGCAGCATAGGTTTACAAGGCTAAAGCCAGGGATGATGGGACTGTCATATGCTGAGAGAATGGAGCAGCTAGGCTTGTACAGTCTGGAGTTTAGAAGGATGAGAGGAGATCACATTGAAACATATAAGATTGTTAAGGGTTCGGACACACTAGAGGCAGGAAACATGTTCCCGATGTTGGGGGAGTCCAGAACCAGGGGCCACAGTTTAAGAATAAGGAGTAAGCCATTTAGAACGGAGACGAGGAAACGCTTTTTCTCACAGAGGGTGGTGAGTCTGTGGAATTCACTGCCTCAGAGGGTGGCGGGTTGTCTGGATGCTTTCAAGAGAGCTAGATAGGACTCTTAAAAGTAGCGGAGTCAGGGGATATGGGGAGAAGGCAGGGACGGGGTACTGATTTGGGAGGATCAGCCATGATCACATTGAATGGCGGTGCTGGCTCAAATGGCGTACTCCTGCACCTATTGTCTATTGTCTATTTATATGTCGGCTGCCTAGGCAGTCTGTTCCGTTCCCATTAGACTCCTCTCGGAGTCTAATGGGACCGGAACAGTGAATGGATGACAGTGAATCCACACATTCGTCCAAGCAATGTCCAGTTTTGATTTCTGATCATCCTTGTGCACTTGTTGACTCTTCAAATATCACTGCAATACAGTGGCGCAGGGTAGAGCTACTGCCTCACAGTGCCAGAGACTGTGCTTCAATCCTGACCTCGGGTGCTATCTGTGTGGAGTTTGCACATTCTCCCTGTGACCACGTAGGTTTCCTCCGAGTGCTCTGGTTTCCTCGCACATCCCAAAGACGTGTGGGTTTGTAGGTTAATTGGTTTTTGTAAATTGGTCCTAGTGTGTAGTGGGATAATTCGTGTGAGCAGATGATTAATGGTCGACATGGACTCTGGGCCAAAGGGCCTGTTTCCATACTGAATGCCTAAACTAAACCAAATTCCCTGCCCTCCCCAGTAATTTGATGACTGTTGATGATAAGAAATGTAGGTGGTTCAATGGTACTTTATTGTCACGTGAAGCTAGATACAATGAATTTTTTTGTATTGCATACAATTACGTAAAAGGTGTTTTATCATTAATGTTTTATTATTATTAATGTTTAGTGTTTTCGGAGTCATTCGCAACTGTCACTGTTTGTCATGTTACTTGTAGACGGAGCACCAAGGCAAATTCCTTGTATGTGAATACTGGCCAATAAACTTACTTAAATCATACTCTGCATAAGCACAATCATGCATAAGCATAAAAGTGCAACGATTGTAATGTAAGAATAGTAGACTTCACTGAGGCAGTATACTAAGAGTCGCCAGGTTTCTGGTGCCATCTTATGCCCTTCAAGTTTCAAGTTCTTAAAGATTGTCTCTGCCTTAGACAACGCCTTTCATAGTTGAACAAGCTGTTTTCAATGAATTATTTTTCAATATGTTGGTAAGACTGAACTTTTATAGTTGAACAAAGCTTCATTTCACCCTCCTGATTAACATTGTTCATGTTATCTATCAAACAGAAAATAGACGCACAAGCCATTGAGGAATTCTATGGACTGACTTCTGATATCTCTAAGACCTCTGAATCTGGTTATATCCTTTTCTACCAGTCCAGAGATTAAATGAATGCAGGAGAACATTTCCACCTCTCTCACTTCCTAGCACTCACCGTTGCGGAACAGGACACCGAGATCATGCAGAGGATAGAAGAACTTGTCGTCTTGTTTGCAAAGTTTGAGTTACACTAGAGTAATACTGATTGTAAGGGCAAGTCAAAAGTATCCATGGGATGCAAGCAGTTTTACTCATTAAGAAATCACATTGACATAAGTAGCAGCTAGGTCTACCTATGTAAGGGGGCCACTGGGCTGCTGATAGGACACTGGATCCAGAGCTCAATTTGATGTAATTGAAGGTATTGCATGCTAAATGCATATATATGAAACCAAAGTGAACTGATGTTTGATCTGATGAATCCTGGTTTCATCCTGTTGACATTTTAAGTTAAGTGATTTGTACATCCTCAAATTTTGGAACTACTGAAAATTAGGTTTTCATTTCAAATAATTGACCAAAAATGATGACAGTTGATACTAGCAAGTTTGCGCAAAAATTGTCACCAAAGACTAAGTGGTATTGTGGATTTTTGTAAGGCATGTAAAACTTTTTTTTTAAGACTTGACCAACAAACATCAAGCCTTGCAGTTCGCTTTTCGATTTCCACAAGTTGATTGTATAACCTCCCAGCAGTCTTGGTGTTAAGTTGCATTAACTTTGAAGTATGCTATTTTACCAGCTAATCATACATCTGCACTCTTTGTTAACAAAAATCTGGTGCTGATTACTAAAGCTGTTATTAGACACAAGAGGCATCACATATGTGTAAATGATAAGTACAGGGCAGGATCAATGGCAGAGTTGTAGATCCTTGTAAATATACAACATTAAAGCAGCTTTTTTAAGTGTCAAAGAATCAAATACTTTTTGTAGAGTTTTTTTTAACCCCAGAAAAAAATTGTAAAGTGGCAAAATATTATGAGTAATTCCAGCTTTTTTTTGGACTTCATATCATGAAATAAGGCCATATTTTAAACGCCTCCGTAAAATGAAAATTCGTCACTGCTCGGCTATATTGGAATGCTCAGTAATTATGTTCTGTTGTATATATTGTATAAATAATGTGTTTATACATTTTAAGATCAATTGGTTTCTATTAACTATTTTAGCTCCTATAAATCTTTGGTTTGCTCACTATTGTGTAAAATAATTATTTGTCATTGCATATTTCATATTTCTTCTACGTTGTATCTGCATTAATTTGATCCACTGTACTTCAACATGGCAACTGAAGTGTCTGAATATTTTGCCTGGATAAATGTAGTCTGCTCTCACGCACCTACTTGAACTCACAGTCGCTGAATGTAATATTGAAGGCCCTGTTAACGCAGCATGAATGGGGTTTGGGTTATTTTGCGTTTCTGTTTGTGGGAATCAAAGCACACTGTTTATACGGTTCCCATAAACAATCGGCAGTTTTGTTTTTGTTCGGTAAAGATTCCTACTTCCCTGCATAAGTTTTAAATTGAACAATTAACTTCAGTTAAACTTAACTTTAAATTGCTTCCCCGATTTTCGCCCTCATGTTGCACACCAGTCCATTGCCTCTGATGCAAAGTTTGATGCTGTCCGATTTTAATGTCCCAAGCAGCAATGATTGTAGTCGGGAGATAGAATGGGTTCCATTTAATTCAGCAGAATGTGTGCATCTGTGCTGACTGATGGGAGAATATAGTATATTCATCCCAAAATGAATTTTAAAGTGGCTTGCGAAAAAAGTTAATCTGGGGTTTAAGACCTGAATCACTGTTTCGAATAGACCAGGGTGGAGAACATTTTTGCCACCTCTCTCTTGTACAGTACTTCATATCAATACTTTGAAATCCAATGAAGAATATGTATCAGCTGCTAAAAAGAAAACTTTAATTCATCAGAGAACATTCTGTAGCTACTAGAATAATGCTTTTTGACCTACTGCCTCAGGAAATGTTGTGGTCTTAACAATTGCTGCCCTTTAGCGTTTGTGTTTCAGTTTTTTTGAAGAAGTGTAGTATCATGTTATTGTGGCCAGATGTAAGGTTGTTGGGGACAGGGATTCAGACTGGTTGGCTTCTAAGTAAATTAAGTAATAACTTAAGTCCTACATATTTTGTTTTCAAATATATAATTTTTTGTTGAACCTTGTTAATCTTAACAGCACTTCAATAGGGTTCCTTCTACCCCTGCATTAAAGCACATTTTGGGATTCAGGAGAAGGGAAGCCACCTACATTCTGTTGAATGCAATTTTTGCCCTGTCTTCTCTGTCTCTTTTATTAATCTTTGGAAGGATTGTCCACTTAACGATCACTCTAGTTTTTTTAAAAATAGAGAATGCTTCAATTAATTAAAAGGTTAAAAAAAACTAAATAATTGGTAGAGTGAGATAACTTTAGAATGTTGCAGCATTATGCATTTGTTCCTGTGTTTGCTCGGGTTTTGTGAAACAAAATGTTTGGGTGTGGACTTTAGTGATTTGGGAATTGATTTGGCTATTGTATTGCAGTCAGATGGTGCATAGTTCGATAAAGTACTACAAAATTGCATTTTAGCCAGCAGAAATCAGGGTGTCTGGGCAGGGGAAAAATGTGACCAGTGAATAATGGAACTGATTTGTGTCTTTACGTCAAGAAGTTCTTTGGGACACAGCTGAATATTTTGTAAATTGGATCAGAAATTTCTACAGAAAAAAAATGTATGTTCTTTGATAGCATATTATTGTATGTATATATATATTGAAAAATTACTCTAAATTATAAATTGTTGCACTTTTGATACTGATTTTTAGGTGTATTTAAGGGGTTATTTGAGACTGTTGTTTAATTATGTTTTTGTCTTAAATAAAAAAAATAATAATTTACAGGTCTAAGGACTGCTTGCCTTTTGTTAAATGAAACACAGCCCTCTCTCTTTCAGTAAGTACCAGAATTAAATGAGCATTTACCATGATGTGTCAGGTAAAATGTAAAGCTCTGTATTCAATAACTTGTCTTCTTACAAGCAAACTATTTTTCACTGGCAAAGTACGAATTTACTTGCACACATTTGGAGTAATGTGTATAATCAAAGAAAAAAGATGCCGGGTACATGACTGATCTGACAGGGTAGATTTGATATAGATGTTCACAGATCAGATAACTGACTGCATCCATCATCGCAATCCTTCTGAAAACAAACATTGTTTTCATTAACTAAGAATAATGAGTAGAAGCTGGTTAAATTGCTTCTTGTGATGTAAGTCTCTTGTTGCTGTTCCTAAAGAGTCAGGATAAATGATTCACTTTGTTTGAATTATCATGGCATATTTAGATTCTGTGGAATCTGCTCAATTATTGAACTAATTTGATCACTCAGTTAGAATTAATTAACTTACTGCTGCTTGCTAGGTCATTAGAATCAAATGCATCTCGGTTTGAGTCATTACATTTTTCTAATACTTTGGATGTTTTATTGTCTCATTAACTTAACCTAAGAGGAATTTGTCATATGACGTGCAAAGCTTTGGTTTTAATGATTTATCATTTAAATATAGCACTTAAAAGCCAAGCTAGTCATTTCTATTCTTTAACCAGTTAAAATTAATGTTAGGCATCCATAAAGTCTAATCTCAGCAGGTCAGGCAGCATCTCTGGAGAACATGGATATGTTACATTTTGGATCAGGACTGAAACATCACATATCAATGTTCTCCAGAGATGCTGCCTGAGCTGCTGAGTTACTCCTGCATTTGTTTTTGTAAACCACCAGTTCCTTATTTCTACATTTATGATATAATCTAGCTTAGTTTAGAGATATAGCATGGATACAGGCCCTCAGACTCAACAAGCCACAGTGACCATCGATTGCCCCATCACAGTAGGTTTATGTTAACCCACTTTCGCATCCACTCCCTACAAATTAGGGGCTTTTTTTTTTAAGGCCAATTAGTCTATAAACACGCACATCTTTAGGATGTGGGAGAAAACTGGAGCACCCAGGTCTCATGCTCTGCCTACAAACTCCACACAGGCAGAACATGAGATCAGGGTCGAAACTGGATCTGTGAGGCAGCAACTCCACCAGGTGTGCCACCGTGCCATTCTAGCACAGTGTAAAGACCCATCTTGACATCTTTGATGTCGAAAGTGCACAAAAATCCCTAGGAACAGCAAATGAACTCAGCATATTACACTGGGCAGTTATCTGAAAACGGCAGTTAAGGTACAAAATGCTCGAGTAACTCGACCCGCTGGAGAAAAGGAATAGATGGAGAAAAGGAATTAGATACCCTTCCTCGACCTAAAATGTCAGCACAAAGATAAATACCAAAGGCAGCATACTGCTGAGTTGCTGCAACATTTTGTGGTACATAAATTAAATGTTGAAGTTTTCCATGGATCAACAATCGACCCTGGTGAAGTGGGAACAGTGCATTCAGGTAACATAGTTCCAGACTTTTACCCAAAGTCCAGTTTCTGACATTCAACTGGCTTCTGGTGAGCAGACTCATCACACCTGGTGTCTTTGACTTCATCAGCAAGAACATGTAGATCAGAGGAAATAAATAATGTGCAAGTGAATCGTCTGTGATGCTAGAACAATATAGGATCAGACCCTTTGACCCACAATGTCCAAGCCTGATCGCATGCGTTTTCTACGGGTGCTCCAACATTCCAAGGATGTACAGGTTGTAGGTTAATTGGCTTTGGTAATTTAGTTTAGAGATACAGCGTGGAAACAGGTCCTCCGGCCCACCGAGTCCACACCGACCAGTGATCCCCGCACGTTCACACTATACTACACACACTAAGGACAATTTACACATACACCAAGCTAATTAACCTACATGCCTGTACATCTTTGGAATGTGGGAAGAAACCAACGATCTCGGAATACAAGCCCAGTCGACCAATTCTTTCATCATATGTCAGTCCCGCCATCACGGGAATTAACCTGGTGAACCTACACTGCACTCCTTCAATAGGAAGAATGTCCTTCCTCAAATTACAAGACCAAAACTGCACACAATACACCAGGTGTGGTCTCACTGGGACCTTGTACAACTACTGTTGGACCTCCTTGTTCCTATATTCAAATCCTCTCGTTATGAAGGCCAACATGCCATTTGCTTTCTTCACTGCCTGCTGAACCTGCATGCTTACTTTTAGTGACTGATCTACAAGGACACCCTGGTTTCGATTCACCTCTCCTTTTCCTCTGCCTCTGCCATGATCTGCCTCTTGTTCTTGCCTCCAAAGTGGATAACCTCACATTTATCTACATTATACTGTATCTGCCATGAATCTGCCCACTCACCCAACCTACCCAAGTCTCCCTGCATCCTCATACGATCCTCCACACAGCTCACACTGCCACCCAGCTTTGTGTCATCCGCAGACTCGGAGATGTTACATTTAAATTTGGATATGTTACATTTTGTAGTAAACATATTATTGTAATTAATTGAATAAAAAATTATTTTGGGGTAAAAAAAAAAGGCTGCTGCACAGCCTGCAATTGTCACCTCCGTCCGGGTCATCCAGTGAATCGTCGTCCCTCTCCTCGCCCAGCCACCTTCAGTCTTTGTGCCCTGAGGGCACGGAAGGTAAGACCTTGGTTCACTCTCTTATCGGCCCTTGCTCTTCCGTCCGCCATCGATGACTCCCTGTGTCCTCCTCTCTGGTTCTCTGGGCCTCGGGACGAGCAGAGGTTGGGCTCAAGGGCTCCCTCTACAGGTAACGAGAGATGTGCAGATCCTCGTGCTCCTATGAGGTTACTGTCGGCTTTGACGTATTGCGTTAGAATTGTCACTCACAGTGGAGAAGGCTGTAGCCATCCTAATGCTAAAAAAGAAGGGTCCCGACCCGAAACGTCTCCTATCCATGTCCTCCAGAATTGCTGCCTGACCTGCTAAGTTACTCCAACACTTTGTGTCCTTTTGTGTAAACCAGCAACTACAGTTCCTAGTTTCTACTTCTTAACAGATATGCTGCACCCCTTATCCAACAGGGGCCTCCAGTGCTGCCCCTTCCCACCTCTGGCTTGTGACTGTTTTAGTTTAGTTTAGAAATATAGCATGGACACAGGCCCTTTAACCCACCGAGCCCACGCTGACCAACGATCACTCGTTAACACTACTTCTACCCTAAACACTAGGTACAATTTACAGAAGCCAATTAACCTACAAACCCACTTGTCTTTGGGATGTGGGAGGAAACCGGAGCACCCGGAGAAAATCCATGCGGTCACAGGGAGAACGTTTGTACCTAGGTACATATGACAGTAAAAAACCTACATCTAAACCTGCCTCTCCACCAATACCATTCAATCTGTTGAGCATTTTCCATTTTTATTTTCTGACATCAATAATCTCACTAAAGAACACAAAGAGCTGGAGTAACTCAGCAGGTCAGGCAGCATCTCTGGAGAACATGGATAGACAGCATTTCGGGTTGAGACCCTTCTTCAGACTGGGAGCTTTAGCCTTTGTTGCATAACCATGCTCCTATACCGCATACACCATATACTCTTTATCTAAAATAACCTCTCTCTCAATGTCAGCAAAACTAAAGAGATGATCGTGGACTACAGGAGACAGTAGGGGAGTGGACACCTCCCCATCCACATCGGTGATGCTGAGGTTGAAAGGGTCAGCAGCTTCAGGTTCCTCGGTGTGAACATCACTGAAGACCTCTCTTGGACACTGCACACGGACACAATAACTAAGAAAGCCCGCCAGCGGCTCTTTTTCCTGAGAAGACTGAGGAAGTTTGGCATGAACGCCAGCATCTTCCCAAACGTCTACAGATGCATCATCGAGAGCCTGCTGACGGGCTGCATCACAGTCTGGTACGGGAACTGTTCTGCCCACAGCCGCAAATCACTACAGAGAGTGGTGAAGGCGGCACAGCACATCACTGGCAACTGTCTCCAGGCCATTCAGGACATTTTCCACAGGCGGTGCCTGCGGAAGGCACAAAGCATCATCAAGGACCACGGCCACCCAGCACGCACTGTTCCCCTTGTTACCGTCAGGCAGACGATACAGAAGCATAGCTGCATGTACCACCAGACTTAAGAACAGTTTTTACCATCAGGCCATCAGGCTTCTAAACACATCATATATGTTGATTATTTTATTGATTATTGTCTTTCACCTACCAATGTCACTTTTATCTTTTTTTTTTACCTCAATTTTATATTTGTAATATCATTGCTGAGGTGACCCGTTGTCTTGTCAAACGCATTTCATTGTACCGTTGACCCTGTGTTAACCTACATATGACAAATAAAACTGAACTGAACTGAACAAAGATTGCTGAAGCTGGGAAATGTTTTCCAACATTTTCTTTTGTATATCTTGTACTCTTGTTAATCTTGTTAATTTATTTTGCAAAGAGGTAAGGGAAATGAGGATAACAATCATGCAACATGTGGCAGCCAAAATTACAGGGGCAAAGTATTAAATATAGAGGTGTGAGACTATTAAACTAGAGGAAGGAGTTACTCAATGCAGCCACAAGGAACTGAAGAGGCTGGTACCTGGAATAAAACGCAAAGTGCTGGAGTAACTCAGTGGGTCAGGCAGCATCTGCGATAGGAAAGGACAGGTGATGTTTCAAATTGGGATCCATCTTCAGACTCAACATATTTGTCTGTTAATTAAATGATGTAGCCATAGAACATGATAGATAGTTAGAACGTAATGGCACACACAGGAATAGGCCCTTCAGCCCTCACTGAACACGATGCTAAGTTAAACTAATCTCCTCTGCGTCCAGATGATCCATATCCCTCCATTCCATGCCTATCCATGTGCCTATCTAAAAGCCTCTTAAAAGCCACTATTGTATCTGCCTCTATCTCCATCCCCAGCAGCACATTCCAGGCACCAACGACTGTGTAAAAAAAATCTGGCCCTGCGCATCTCCTTTATACTTTGCCCCTCTCACCTTAAAGTTATGCCCTTTAGTCGTTGACATTTCTCGTATCTGCCGTCACCACCACACCTGGACTTTGGGCTTTTGTTTTGCACTGATACAGTATTTTTTCTTTTTCATTTATTGAACTTTATTTTTCTTTATCGTGGCATCTATGAGTATGTGTTTACAGCCCTGTTACGCTGCTGCAAGTAAGAATTTCATTGTCCCATTTTTGGCACATTTGACAATTAATCGCTCGTGACTCTGGCTAGAACAGCCTTGTACAATTTGGAAAAAAAAAAGCTCCTGTGCTTTAGTGTGCAATTGGCATGAGAATAGCATTTTTTGTAGTTTTTATGTAGTTTCTTGGCGAGAACCAGGCTGTCTTATAACTAACACTAATTCATTTGTACTCCTGTGCAATTATGACAAGCATCCAGTTGAAACATGACAGGTAGACATTGTTATGAATTTATTTTACGAGATAGTGGCAAACAGTTATGAAGAGTTTGGCACGGCTCTCGAGTTTGTCAGATAGGCCCACTAGCTGCTGACGCAAGAAGTGACGGGGAAGGCATGAGGAAAATGATGAATAAGCTTAATCTCTTTCAACACAATGCAGATCGCAAGAGTACAAATCAAAGTGCTGCCTGCGATGACACACTTGCATTACCCGTGCATGTGACCTTGCTGGCTGCTGGGATATGAGCAGGGTCATTCTGATGATTTACAGCAGCAGCTGAGGTGTGGGTACGCGGGAGTTATCAATAAGGATGTTGAGACGTAAACATGCAGGCAGGATTAAGAGGATTTCTTGTGTAATTCACTGCAGTCATAGAGAGTGGACTGCAGTAATGGAATCATAAAAGCAATGTGATAAGATAGTAGATATTTTATCCAATGAATATGATATTATTTCAATGACTTTAGACTTTAGAGATACAGTGTAGAAGCAGTCCCTTCGGCCCACCGAGTCCACGCCAACCAGCGATCACCCTGTACACTTAATTAGATAATAACCTACCAACCTGTAGAATTTGGAGTTCGGAAAGAAACTGGAGCACCCAGAGCACCCAGAGAAAACCCACAAGGTCACAGGGAGAACGTGCAAATTCGACACAGGCAGCAGTTCCTGGCGCTGTGAGGCAGCAGTTCTACCCGCTGCGCCACAGTGCCTCCTTTTAAGCGTGCTCCACTAATCAATATGATCATGGCGGTCACCCACAGCAGTACCCCATCCCAACATTCCACCTACATTCCCCTTAATCCCCAAAGCTATACAAAATATACCCATCTCCTTGAATACATTTTAAAAATTGGCCTCTGCAGACTTAGGTGGTAGAAAATCCCTTAAATTCATCAACCACTAAGGGCAATTTACAGAGGCCAATTAACCTACGAAACCCACATGTCTTTAGGGTCTGGGAGGAAACTGGGGCACCAGGAGGAAACCATGTGGTCTGAGGTACAATGTGCAAACTCTGCACTGAGAGCACCTGATGTCGGGACCGAACACTATGTTTATATATCTATTGTCATGCTGCAAATAAGAATTTCATTGTTCAGTTTTGGGGCATATGACAATAAAACACTCTGAAACCTGACTCCCTGTCCCTGTGGGGCAGCAGCTCTACCTTCTGCGCCACTGTGATAGCATCAATTGGCATAAAGTACGGGAAGAATGATCACTTAAGCAGCGGTAAATTAAGTAGGAGTGCCATTGGCAATCTGGTTGTGTTGCACATGCTACTGAAAATATATTGCATGAGGTATCAGTCAGCTCTCTCTCAGGCTAACATTACCCCAGCTAACAAGATACATCACCTGCCGTGGCCCACCATTAACCCATGACGCCAGACAAATAAGCTTTTAATAATAATAATAATAATAATATCCTTTATTGTCATTGCACAGAGGTACAACGAGACTTGGCATGCCTTTTGCTTTACTTGGAAAGAATTGCTACTATAAAAATGGATCGCAGGCTATCTTAATGAAAATTAAGATACTGAAAATCTGAAATAAGGAGGGAAATCACTGGAAACACTCAGCAGGGCACTCCTGGAAGAGATATGGCAGTAAATTCAACAAGCTCTCTTAATGATAGCTATCTTACTGATTCTCTCCTGGAACTTGTCTGCTGTTCATCATTGGGAAAATGCTCCTCTCCCTCACTGTCTGCGTTTTGAATCACTGCATCCTCAATCGGAACTTTGAGGTGGCACAGTGGTAGAGTTGCTGCCTCACAGCGCCAGTGACCTAGGTTCAATCCTGATTATGGGTGCTGTTTGCATGGAGTTTGTACATTCCCCTCTGACCGTGCGGGTTTCCCCCAGTGCTCCGGTTTCCTTCCACACTCCAAAGATGTGCGGGTTTGTAGGTTAATTGGCTTTGCTAAAAATTGTAAATTGTCCCTTGTGTGCAAAATAGTGCCAGTGTACAGGGTGATCGCTGATCGGCGCAGACACGTTGGGCTGAAGGGCCTGTTTCCGCGCTGTATCTCTAAACTAAACAAAACTAACATATTGGAGAAAGAGGCCAACTATTTTCAAATAAATACATCTGAAAATAATAATTGTACCTATAATTGAGCTTTCTAAATCATTTTCAACATAAATAAACAAAGGAGTCTTATACAAGGACAGATTCATTAAGATCCAAATTCAGGATTACCTGCCATTTATAAAAGCGGCCTTGCAAGATTATGGACATTAAAGTCTCGGAGTGTAATAAAAAGGAAACGTACGTTTTGGTTTATACCAATGCTAGACACAAAATGCTGAAGTAATTCAGCAAGTCACGCAGCATCTTTGGAGAGCGTGGTTAGATGACATTTCAGGTCGGGGACCCTTCTTCAGACTCGTCTTCAGACTCGTCTGAAGAAGGGTAGGGCCCAAACCGTCACCCATTTATGTTCCACAGAGGTACTGCCTTGCCCACTGAGTTACTCCAGCATTTTGTGTGTGTCTTTAAAATGTCAGAGGATTTGGTGCAGATTTTAATATGGAGGATGTATGAATGGAAGTGCTGCAAGAGAATTTACCAGAGATGACCAGGAGAAAACTTGGATACATAAGGGATGGAGTTGGACAGTGGAGACAAGAGAAAACCAGTTTGGAGCAATATCTAGGCACCAGTGGAATGTAGCAGGGTTGTTGAAGATAATTAAACTTTTGGACTAGTGTTAATGAATACTGACAAAATGTGGGAGCTTAGTTTAGTTTAGTTTAGAGAAACAACGCGGAAACAGGCCCTTCGGCCCACCGAGTCCATGCTGACCAGCGATCACTGTACACTAGCATTACACTAGGGGCAATTTACAATCTTTACAAGGACGGCCAAGGTGGTGCAACGGTTGAGTTGCTGCCTTACAGCGCTTACAGCAACGGAGACCCGGGTTCGATCCCGACTACGGGTGCTGTCTGTACGAAGTTTGTACGTTTTCCGAGATCGTTGGTTTCTTCCCACATTCCAAAGATGTACAGGCATGTAGGTTAATTAGCTTGGTGTATGTGTAAATTGTCCTTAGTGTGTGTTGTATAGTGTGAACGTGCGGGGATCACTGGTCGGTGTGGACTCGGTGGGCCGGAGGACCTGTTTCCACGCTGTATCTCTAAACTAAATTACCAAAGCCAATTAACCTACAACCTGTACATCCTTGGAATGTTGGAGCACCCGTAGAAAACGCATGCGATCAGGCTTGGACATTGTGGGTCAAAGGGTCTGATCCTATATTGTTCTAGCATCACAGACGATTCACTTGCACATTATTTATTTCCTCTGACCTACATGTTCTTGCTGATGAAGTCAAAGACACCAGGTGTGACGAGTCTGCTCACCAGAAGCCAGTTGAATGTCAGAAACTGGACTTTGGGTAAAAGTCTGGAAATATGTTACCTGAATGCACTGTTCCCACTTCACCAGGGTCGATTGTTGATCCATGGAAAACTTCAACATTTAATTTATGTACCACAAAATGTTGCAGCAACTCAGCAGTATGCTGCCTTTGGTATTTATCTTTGTGGTGACATTTCAGGTCGAGGAAGGGTATCTAATTCCTTTTCTCCATCTATTCCTTTTCTCCAGCGGGTCGAGTTACTCGAGCATTTTGTACCTTAACTGCCGTTTTCAGATAACTGCCCAGTGTAATATGCTGAGTTCATTTGCTGTTCCTAGGGATTTTTGTGCACTTTCGACATCAAAGATGTCAAGATGGGTCTTCACACTGTGCTAGAATGGCACGATACAGTATAATGTAGATAAATGTGAGGTTGTCCACTTTGGAGGCAAGAACAAGAGGCAGATCATGGCAGAGGCAGAGGAAAAGGAGAGGTGAATTGAGACCAGGGTGTCCTTGTAGATCAGTCACTGAAAGTAAGCATGCAGGTTCAGCAGGCAGTGAAGAAAGCAAATGGCATGTTGGCGTTCATAACGAGAGGATTTGAATATAGGACCAAGGAGGTCCAACTGCAGTTGTGCAAGGCCCCGGTGAGACCACACCTAGTGTATTGTGTGCAGTTTTGGTCTCGTAATTTGAGGAAGGACATTCTTGCTATTGAAGGAGTGCAGTGTAGGTTCACCAGGTTAATTCCCGGGATGGCGGGACTGACATATGATGAAAGAATGGGTCGACTGGGCTTGTATTCACTGGAATTTAGAATGATGAGAAGTGATCAGATAGAAACATATGAAATTCTTATGGAATTGGACAGGCTAGATGGAGGAAAAATGTTCCCGATGTTCAGAACCAGAGGTCACAGTTTAAGAATCGTGGGGGGGTGGGGGGGGGGGGGGGGGGGGCATTTAGGACTGAGATGAAGAATATCTTTTTTACTCAGGGAGTTGTGAAGCTGTGGAATTCTCTGCCACAATGGAGGCAGTGGAGGCCAATTCACTGGATGGATTCAAGAGAGAATTAGATATAGCTCTTAGGGCTAACAGAATCAAGTGATATGGGGAAAAAGCAGGAACAAGAAACTGATTCTGGATGATCAGCCATGATCATATTACATGGCAGTATTGACTCGAAGGGCCTAATAGCCTACTCCTGCACCTACTTTGTATGTTTCTATGTTTCCATGAAATAAATCAAAACAACACTCACCACCATAATACGTCAAACAAATGTGCCCTCCATAATGTTTGGGACAAATACCCATCATTTAATTATTTGCCTCGGTACTCCACAGTTTGAGATTTGTAATAGGAAAAATCGCATGTGGTGAAAGTGCACATTGTCAGATTTTAATCAAGGGTATTTTTATACAATTTGGTTTCACCATGTAGAAATTACAGCAGTGTTTATACATAGTCCCCCCATTTCAGGGCACCATAATGTATGGGATACAGCAATGTCATGTAAATGAAAGTCATAATGTTTAGTATTTTGTTGCAAATCCTTTGCATGCAATGACTGGAGTCTGCGATTCGTGGACATCACCAGTTGCTGTGTGTCTTCTCTGGTGATGCTCTGCCAGGCCTGTATTGCAGCCATCTTTAGCTTATGCTTCTTTTGGGGGCTAGACTGCTTCAGTTTTCTTTTAGGCATATAAAAGGCATGCTCAATTGTGTTCAGATCAGGTGATTGACTTTGCCACTCAAGAATTTACCTTTTTTTTGCTTTGAAAAACTCCTTTGTTGCTTTAGCAGTATGTTTGGGTTTTTGAGGCATTTGTTTGAACTTGAGCAGATAGGATGTGTCGATACACTTCAGAATTCAATATGCTCCTATTATCAGCAGTATCATCAATGAAGATAAGTGAGCCAGTACCTTCAGCAGCCATACTTGCCCAGGCCATAACACACCCACCACTGTGTTTCACAGATGAGGTGGTATGCTTTGGATCTTGGGCAGTTCCTTCCCTCCTCCATACTTTGCTCTTGCCATCACTCTGATATAAGTTAATCTTCATCTCACCTTTTTCCAGAACTGTGGTTGCTCTTTTAAGTACTTCTTGGCAAACCGTAACCTGTCCATCATATTTTTGCGGCTAACCAGTGATTTGCATCTTGCAGTGTAGCCTCTGTATTTCTGTTCATGAAGTCTTCTGCGGACAGTTGTCATTGACAAATCCACACCTGAAGAGTGTTTCTGATCTGTCGGACAGGTGTTTGCGGATTTTACTTTATTATAGAGAGAATTCTTCTGTCATCAGCTGTGGAGATCTTCCTTGGCCTGCCAGTCCCTTTGTGATTAGTCAGCTCACCAGTGCTCTCTTTCTTCTTAATGACGTTCCAAACAGTTGATTATGGTGGGGTTGGAGATTGCAACCTTCACGTGGTCCGCCCTGTTTCGACGAATGCAATCAACCTGGAGTGCACAATCAAATAAGATCAAATAGAACAAGTTGTCCTACAACTTTAGGCTGTGCACGCCACACACAAGAAGAAGAGTTGATTTTGGTAAGGCTAAGGTTTGGCTGATGTCTCCAACAGTTTTATTCTTGTTTCTCAGTCTCATAATGGCTTATTTGACTTTCATTGGCACAACTTTGGTCTTCATGTTGATAAACAGCAATAAAAGTTTCCAAAGGTGATGGAAAGACTGGAGGAAAGACGAGGTGCTGAGAGTTCTCTTATACCTCCATTAGGGAGGCATTTAAACGCACCTGAGCAATTACAAACACCTGTGAAGCCATGTGTCCCAAACATTATGGTGCCTGAAATGTGGGGACTATGTATAATCACAGCTGTAATTTCTAAATGTGAAACCAAAATGTATAAAAATACCCTTTAATAAAATCTGACAATGTACACTTTAACCATATGATTTTTTCCAATTACAAACCTCAAATTGGGGAGTTCAGAGGCAAATAAATAAATGATGGGTCTTTGTCCCAAACATTATGGAGGGTACTGTATTCTTCAATACTAAATATACTATTAAACAACTATATTATAATCCTTGTCAAGAATGCATTCCACCCCCACGGTGCCCAGCGGTCCCAGAAATCCCTCAGGACGCCCATGGACAGCGCATAGTACCTCTCTAGTACCACCCGGGCACGGACCTAACCCCGGAAAAGGGGCGGGCAGCCAACTCAGGCAGAGCCCATGACTTGTTGATGGCCAGCTTGACCAGGCCTTGGAGCGACCCAACCATTACATCTTCAGCCCTACCCTCTCCCCTACACACAGGGTGTCGAAAGATGAGGATAGTGGGTGTGAAGTGCAGCCAGAAGGCAAGGAGCAGCCCCTTTACCTGCACCAGCCTGTGGCTCACCTGGATCGGGCACCGGTCCAGGATACTGAGTGCACAGATTGGACTGGACTTTGAAAATGCTTCCAAAACTTAGCGACTCTTAGAGGGGGACCAATATCCTGGCAGGGAGATTTGCAAAGACTACTGGGAAGACTTTAAACTAGAACGGTTGGGGGGAGGGACTCAAATAGAGAAAGCTAGTAGACAATGTGTGAGGCAGGAGGCAGAGAAGGGAAGCACTCAGACCCAACATGTAGGGGAGAAAGAAGAAAAATATAATAAACAGAGAATAAGAGGTGGGGGGTTTCTTAAATGTGTGAGCAGAGAGACAGAGGGGTGTAAAATGAGCGTAGAAGCAATAGGTAGCAAGGTGAAAAGTAAAACTGGCAGGCAGACAAATCCAGGGCAAAAATCAAAAAGGGCCACCTTTCAACATAATTGTATAAGGGGTAAGAGTGTTGTAAAAACAAGCCTGAAGGCTTTATGTCTTAATGCAAGGAGCATTCATAATAAGGTGGATGAGCTGAATGTGCAGATAGTTATTAATGAATATGATATAGTTGGGATCACGGAGACATGGCTCCAGGGTGACCAAGGCTGGGAGCTGAACATCCAGGGGTATTCAATATTCAGGTGGGATAGACAGAAAGGAAAAGGAGGTGGGGTAGCGTTGCTGGTTAGAGAGGAGATTAACGCAATAGAAAGGGAGGACATTAGCTTGGAGGGTGTGGAATCAATATGGGTAGAGATACGAAACACTAAGGGCAGAAAACATTAGTGGGAGTTGTGTACAGGCCACCTAATAGTAGTAGTGGAGTTGGGGATGGCATCAAACAGGAAATTAGAAATGCGTGCAACAAAGGTAAAACGGTTATAATGGGTAACTTCAATCTACATATAGATTGGGTGAATCAAATGGGCAGGGGTGCTGAGGAAGAGGAATAACATTTAGGGCAAGATAAAGTCCAGTAAAGTCTGATTAAAGATAGTCCGAGGGTCTCATAGAAACATAGAAACATAGAAAATAGGTGCAGGAGTAGGCCATTCGGCCCTTCGAGCCTGCACCGCCATTCAATATGATTGTGGCTGATCGTCTAACTCAATATCCTGTACCTGCCTTCTCTCCATACCCCCTGGTCCCTTTAGCGACAAGGGCCACATCTAACTCCCTCTTAAATATAGTCAATGAACTGGCCTCAACTACCTTCTGTGGCAGATAATTCCGGAGACTCACCACTCTCTGTGTGAAAACTGTTTTCCTCATCTCGGTCCTAAAGGAATTCCCCCTTATCCTTAGGCTGTGACCCCATGTTCTGGACCTCCCCAACATCGGGAACAATCTTCCTGCATCTAGCCTATCCAACCCCTTAAGAATTTTGTAAGTTTCTATAAGATCCCCCTTCTGTCTTCAAAATTCTATCCAATGAGATAGATGGTAGGTTAGGACCACACTCTTGTTGGTGGTAGGATGGTTCTGTTTCCTGATAACAGCTGGGAAGAAACTGTCCCAGAATCTGGACATTTATATAAGGACAGGGGAAAATCAGAAAGATGTGCATTAATTTGTATTTGGATTTGTATTATGCACGTAAGTGCTTGGTCTAATTTTGCAATTGGTATTATTTCATCCAGAAATCTATTATTCTGAAGTGAGGTTTTGTTCGATTGGTGTATAGAAAAGATAAGGAAGGGTTTCGAGGACTGTGTGCCAAATGCAGGAAAATGGGACCAGCCCAGTATGGACATGGTGGGACAAAGGGTCAGTATCTGCACTGGTCCATGACTCTTTTCGAGCTGCACACAACTTTCTCTGGCACTGGGATTATCAAAGAACTGTCTCTCACTGCCATCTAGTGGAGTGTATAGCATGAGCATGTGAAAGTTATTAAGAAGGAACTGCAGATGCTGGAAAATCGAAGGTAGACAAAAAATGCTGGAGAAACTCAGCGGGTGAGGCAGCATTATCGAAGGAAAAAGGCAACGTTTCGGGTCGAGACCCTTCTTGGGGGTCGGGGGGGGCTGGAAGAAGAGAGGAAGAGGCGGAGACTGTGGGCTGTGGGAGAGCTGGGAAGGGGAGGGGAAAGAGGGAGAAAGCAGGGACTGCCTGAAATTGGAGAAGTCAATGTTCAGACCACTGGGGTGGAAACAACCCAAGCGAAATATGAGGTGCTGCTCCTCCAATTTATGGTGGGCCTCACTCTGGCCATGGAGGAGGCCCAGGACAGAAAGGTCAGATTCGGAATGGGAGGGGGAGTTGAAGTACTGAGCCGCCGGGAGATCAGGTTGGTTATTGCAAACCGAGCTGAGGTGTTGGGCGAAGGTGTTGAGACAAAATAGTAAGTAGGTCGAAGGGAAGTATAGGATTACGGGATGATAGCAGACGGTCATGTCATTGGGCACATGGTGAATGGAAATTAAGAGTCAAGAGTGTTTTCTTGTTAAAAGTCCCAGACAGGACAATGAAATTCCTACTTGCAGCAACACAACAGAACATGTAAACTCAGTACTCTGTAAACAATATAATAAACATAAAAAATCAGGTATTTATATATATACATATACATATATATATATACAGGTATATAGACACACATACATACACACATGCACATGCACACACTCATGTACATACAAACATACAGAAAAAACAAACAATAATAGTGCAAAAAGACAAATCCAATGCCCCAAGTCTATGTAACTCAGCTTCTTTGGAAGTTGTAGTGTTTAATAGCCTGATGGTTGGAGGGGAGAATCCAGAGAAGTGTGAGGAATTGCAACCAGACACACAGAGCAGAGAGGCTATGATTGAACTCTGTACGACTCCAGTCTGGCTACTAGACAAGATAACACAGCCAACCATTTCAACTGCCCTTTCCATTCCCACACTGACCTTTCTGTCCTGGGCCTCCTCCATTGCCAGAGTGAGGCCACACATAAACTGGAGAACACAGCCAACAATGGGGCTAACAGGACACCCTGCCTGAGATAATTTGTGGCTGGTCTTGATTGGCCCTGGTCTTTTGTTTCCTCCAGCTCCTCACCTTCCCCTCACATCCCACCCCCTACTTTCAGTCTGAAGAAGGGTCCAAACCTAAAATGTCACCCAACTATTTTCTCCAGAGTCGCTGCCTGACCCGCTGAGTTACTCCAGCATTTTGTGTCGATGTTTACGAGAAATATATGGTTAGACTAGTCTGGGTTTAGAGGAGATTTCTGTGGTAGCTGACACAAGAAACTGTAGATGCTGGAATCTTGAGCAAATCTCAAAGTACTGGAGGAATTCAGCAGGTCAGGCAGCATCTGTTGAAGAAATGAACAGACAACATTTCAGGTGGGACCGATCTTTTTAACCCCTTTTTGTACCATTTTCAATGGTTCCATGGTGGTTCACTGGTGCTTTTATTGTCACTTGTGCAAAGTGCAAATGCACAGTGATATTATTGCCATATCTAAGCACATCCGATTAGCAAATTGTACAGAAACAGTCTACTGCGCCCGCATGCAAAAGGCGCCATGCTTTGGCGCCATTTTCTCATTCCAGTGCACACTTTCAGTGGTGCCCATTCCAGGCGAGCACCAGACTGTTGCGGGCCTTGGGTGTGCGGGTCGACCTGCGAAACAACGTCCCTCTCCTCGCCCGTCCACCTTTGTTCCCCACAGCAGATTACGAGGGCTTGTTAGGCCCGATCCCGGTTTCCTCTTCTCTCCTACCAGCCGCTCCTCGCCCATTGCGTCCACCTTCATCGCCAGCTCCATCCTCCTGATTGCTGGTCTTTGGAGAGACGAGCAGGGGCGGGCTCAGAGGACTCCCCCTTTGACCAAGGTCTGCCAGGTCCCACAAGCAGGGGCCGGCCCAGCAGCCTCCCCCTGTAGGCTGTGGTTCACCAGGTCTTGCGTTCAGCCGCAGGAGACCAGCTTGGTGGCTTCCCAACCGTAGACCGCGGCAATCTGGGAGCTTCTGCCACCGTGCGCTGTGCTCTGGAAGCTTTTCGAGATATCTACATCTTCCTTACAATAGTTACAAACACTTAATGTAAAAATAAACAGTACCAATCTACATCATACTGTGAGGATGCAAATTTATTTTACTTATGAAGCTCACAGCCAGCAGAGGGAGAAGGTTTAACAAGATTAGCCTGAGGTGGTTAAAACTAAGCAACAGTGAAATGAATGCTTTTAAATTTGGATCAGAAATGCTTAAGTATTAACAATCATTCAGTTTATTATATATTTTTAATCACTTCATATTATTTACCTCTAGTTATTATCATTTAACAGTTTACTTCACTTTACTTTACTTTAGAGACACAATGTGGAAACAGACCCTTCAGCCCATCTGGTCTGTGCTGAAACCCGGGTTTGATTCTGACTTTGGGTGCTGTCTGTATAGAGTTTGCATGTTCTCCATGTGACCGTATGGGTTTCCTCCGGGTGCTCCGGTCACCTCCCACATTGCAAGGACAAGCCTGTTTGTAGGTTAGTTGCCTTCTGTAAATTGCCCCTAGATCCGAGTACACTAGCTGGGGGGGGGGGGGGCAAGATACTGGCCCACAATGTTGGTCGCAAAGTTGGCTATGGGAATGGATCTGCCGGCTCCGGCCAGGCTGGAGTTCCGCTGATCAGCCACGAAAGTCTCGGCGAGGTCGAGACCACCACTCACCCAGCCTAGGCACTATATTTTCGGGGGGACTTCTGTGGGTGGGAATTTCAAGTGTGCTCTTGTAATTTTGTCTGGATTGAAGGAGGTGCCAGACCACTAGTTGCTGGAAAATTAGTGGTGGAGCTGTACTTCTATTAGGCATTCGCCTGCTCATCATTTGTATGTACATATAACTGTTTTGTTATGATCAATTATTCAGGAAGAAAATCCTGTTTAAACTGTAAAATAAAATTATTTTCAAAAGTAAAGTCTGCATTTACTAAAAAAAATGAAATCTCAATGCAGGATTTAAAATTCAACAATAAATGAAATGCAGTAAGTGTGAGAAGTTTTGCCAAAAATATCAGTAACAGCTTTCTCTAAATAATTAAGAGTTATTTAAATTACATTAACTTTTAAAAATGAATTATAGATAATTATTATGCAGTTCATCAGATATAATATCTGCTGTATCGACATATGATAAATTCTATAGAATCTGGAAACATGTTGGTCAGGCTAGATGATTAATTACACTCGGTTTGAGACTGGGTGGCGCCACAATATATCGTAACTATTCTGATTGTATTTCCTTAGACTGCCTCCATCCATTCTTTGTTCAATCAATACTTTACCCATTAATATTATCACACAGTGTATAAAGTGGTAGAAAGATGTGGCGTGCAGAATAACAGAGATTCTTGTTGTGATTTCACACTTTTTAGAGTATGAAGCTGAAAAAATCACATGTAAGAATAGCTTAAGACTTTAATAGCAGATTTGTTGTGTAAATTTCGGATGCTGGCAAATTTGCTCCAAACCTTTTCTGCAAGACTTTTCACAATATTGGGGTGCAACCGTGGCGTAGTGGTAGAGTTGCTGCCTTACACTGCCAGAGACCCAGGTTCAATCCTGACTACGGGTGTTGCCTGCACGGAGTTTGTACATTCTCTCTGTGACCGCATGGGTTTCTTCCGGGTGCTCTGGTTTCCTCCAACACTCCAACGAGGTGCAGGTTTGTAGGTTAATTGGTTTTGGTAAAATTGTCAATTGTCCCTAGTGTGTAGGATAGTGCTGGTGTACGGGGTGATCGTTGGTCGGCACGGACCCGGTAAGCCAAAGGGCCTGATTCTGTGCTGCACCTCGGGTGGACTATGAGGAGGAGGAGGATTGGACTTTTTGTTGCCTTCCCTCTCAGTGGATTCTGATGTGGGGGGACGTTTCATATTGAATCCTATAGTGTATTGTGTCTTTTTTCCTTTTTTCTTTTATATGGATGAATGGAAATCTAATTTCTTCTCTGTAAAGCACTTTGGCTTCAACGTGATTTGATTTAAAAAGTGCTATATAAATAAAAATTACATACTTACTTACTTACTAAAATAATAATTGTGAAGGCAATAATTCCTTGTATTTTTTGTGAAAAAAGGATTGTGATTATAATTGTGGAGGTAGACATGATAGTGATATTTAAGAGGCTTTTAATAGACTCGTGGAAGTGTAGGGAATAGAGGGATATGGATCATGTGCAGGCACATGAGATCAGGTTAAGGGCATCATGTTCGGCACAAACATTGTGGGCTAAACATCCTGTGCTTTTCTGATCTAGTCTTATTTCAATGACTGCCCAGCAATGGAAGCAAGAATTAGGAGTGTGCAATTGTTATATGTAACGAAACAGAACAATCACATTTTACTTGTAAAACATTGCAAGAATCTAATAAAAAGGAACTGCAGATGCTGGTTTATACTAAAGACTAAAGAAGGGTCCCGACCTGAAACATCACTTATCCATGTTCTCCAGAGATGCTGCCAGGCCTGCTGAGTTACTCCAGCACTTTGTACCTGTCTATTGCATGAATCTAATTCTGTTTTTAAATCCTAAACAGGAATTAAAATTTAACAATAAGCAAGAACTTTTGCAGTTGGATAACTTTTAATTAACTTTCACCAAAAACATACTGCATCTGCACCCAGGATGAGGTGTTGCAAACCAGGGCATCGGAGATGTCCTCATTCTTTAGGGAACGGGGGGGGGGGGTTCCCCTCTTTGACTATAGATGAGGCTTTCAGCAAGGTCTCCACTATATCCCGCAGCTCTGCTCTCACTCCCCATCCCCCCACTCATAACAAGGACAGAGTCCCCCTTGTCCTTACCTTCCACCCTAACAGCCATCACATACAACAGATAATCCTCCAACATTTTCGCCACCTCCAACGGGATCCCACCACATCTTCCCATCTCCACCCCTTTCGGCTTTCCGCAGAGACCACTCCCTCCGTAACTCCTTGTTCAATTCGTCCCTTCCCACCCAAACCACCCCCTCTCCTGGTACTTTCCCTTGCAACCGCAGGAAATGCTACACTTCGCTTTACATCCCCCCATGACTCCATCCAAGGACCCAAGCAGTCTTTCCAGGTGAAGCAGAGGTTCACCTGCACCTCCTCCAACCTCATCTATTGCATCCGCTGCTCTAGGTGTCAGCTGCTCTACATCAGTGAGACCAAACGTAGGCTTGGCGATCGCTTCGCCCAACACTGGTTCGCACTAACCAACGTGATCTACCAGTGGCTCAGCACTTCAACTCCCCCTCCCATTCGGTGGGGGGATGGGGAGTGGGGGGATGGGGAGTAAGAGTGGAGCTGCGGGATATAAAGACCCTGCTGATAGTCTTAAGATTCTGGAGTAGTTCCTGAGGATTGGAGGGTAGCTAATGTAACTCCACTTTTTAAAAAGGGAGGGAGAGAGAAAACGGGGAATTACAGACCAGTTAGTCTAACATCGATAGTGGGGAAAATGCTAGAGTCAGTTATTAAAGATGGGATAGCAGCCCATTTGGAAAGTGGTGAAATCATTGGACAAAGTCAGCATGGATTTACGAAAGGTAAATCATGTCTGACGAATCTTATAGAATTTTTCGAGGATGCAACTAGTAGAGTGGAGAAGGGGGGACCTGTGGACATGTTATATCTGGACTTTCAGAAGGCTTTCGACAAGGTCCCACATAAGAGATTAGCATTCAAACTTAAAGCACACGGTATTGGGGGTTCAGTATTGATGTGGATAGAGAACTGGCTGGCAGACAGGAAAGAGTAGGAGTAAACGGGTCATTTTCAGAATGGCAGGCAGTGACTAGTGGGGTACCACAAGGCTCAGTGCTGGGCTCCCAGCTATTTCCAATATATATTAATGGATGAGGGAATTGAATGCAACATCTCCAAGTTTGCGGATGACACGAAGCTGGGGGGCAGTGTTAGTTGTGAAGAGGATGCTAGGAGGCTGCAAGGTGACTTGGATAGGTTGGGTGAGTGGGCAACTGCATGGCAGATGCAGTATAATGTGGATAAATGTGAGGTTATCCACTTTGGTGGCAAAAACAGGAGGGTAGACTATTATCTGAACGGTGCCGATTAGGAAAAGGGGAGATGCAACGAGACCTGGGTGTCATGGTACACCAGTCATTGAAAGTAGGCATGCAGGTGCAGCAGGCAGTGAAGAAAGCGAATGGTATGTTGGCATACATAGCAAAAGGATTTGAGTACAAGAGCAGGGAGGTTCTACTGCAGTTGTACAGGCTCTTGGTGAGGCCACACCTGGAGTATTGCGTACAGTTTTGGTCTCCTAATCTGAGGAAATACATTCTTGCCATAGAGGGAGTACAGAGAAGGTTCACCAGACTGATTCCTGGGATGGCAGGACTTCCATATGAAGAAAGACTGGATAGACTCGGCTTGTACTCGCTGGAATTTAGGAGATTGAGGGGGGATCTTATAGAGACTTACAAAATTCTTAAGGGGTTGGACAGGCTAGATGCAGGGAGATTGTTCCCGATGTTGGGGAACTCCAGAACAAGGGGTCACAGTTTAAGGATAAGGGGGAAGTCTTTTAGGACCGAGATGAGAAGATCATTTTTCACACACAGAGTGGTGAGTCTGTGGAATTCTCTGCCACAGAAGGTAGTTGAGGCCAGTTCATTGGCTATATTTAAGAGGGAGTTAGATGTGGCCCTTGTGGCTAAAGGGATCAGGGGGTATGGAGAGAAGGCAGGTACAGGATACTGAGTTGGATGATCAGCCATGATCATATTGAATGGCGGTGCAGGCTCGAAGGGCCGAATGGCCTACTCCTGCACCATATTTTCTATGATTCTATGATTCCGCATCCGACCTTTCTTTCCTGGGCCTCCTCCATGGTCAGAGTGAGTCCCACCGCAAATTGGAGGAGCAGCACCTCATATTTCGCTTGGGCAGTTTATACCCCAATGGTATGAAATTTGACTTTTCCAATTCCAGGTAGTCCTTGCTTTCTCCCTCCTTCCCGTCCCCTTCCCAGCTGTCCCACAGTCTACTGTCTCCACCTCTTCCTTTCTTCTTCCGGCCCCCCCCCCCCCCCCACTTCCACATCAGTCTGATGACGGGTCTCGACCCGAAACATCACCTATTCCTTCTTTCCATAGATGGCGCCTCACCCGCTGAGTTTCTCCAGCATTTTTGTCTACCTTCGATTTTTGCAGCATCTGCAGTTTGTTCTTAAACAAAGAGTTATTTATGTTGCTTTAGGTCAATCATACTTTATAAAACAAAATCCAGGGAGGATAACCCAGTCTGAACGGAGGATAAAATCCAGGAAGTAAAATCTAAGTCACCCAGCCCAGCGAAGCACAAGTGTTTCACAGCCTATATTTGAGTTTGAGTTCAGTTTATTGTCACGTGTACCAAGGTACAGTGAAAATCTTTTGTTGCGTGCTAACTAGTCAGCGGAAAGACAATACATGATTACATTCGAGCCATCCACAGTGTACAGATACATGATAAAGGGAATAACGTGTTTAGTGCAAGATAAAGTCCAATAAAGTCTGATCAAAGATAGTCCGAGGGTCTCTAATGAGGCAGATAATAGCACTGGACTGCTCTCTAGTTGTTGGTAGAATGGTTCAGTTGCCGGATAACAGCTGGGAAGATACTGTCCCTGAATCTGGAGGTGTGCGTTTTTACACTTTTATACTTCTTGCCTGATGGGAGAGGGGAGAAGAGGGAATGGTCAGGGTGCGACTGGTCCTTGATAATGCTGGTGGCCTTGCTAAGGCAGCGTGAGATGCAAATGGAGTCAATGGAAGGGAGGTTAGGTTGTGTGATGGTCTGAGTTGCATCCAAAATTCTTTGCAATTGCTTGCGGTATTGGATGAAGCTGTTCCCAAACCATGCTGTGATGCATCCTGATAAAATGCTTTCTACAGCGCATCTGTAATGTAGCCCATTCTTATATTAACGCCACGTTCAATAAGTCTGACCAAGGGTCTTGACCCAAAACATCACCTATTCCTTTCCCAGAGATGTTGCCTGACCCGCTGGGTTACTCCAGCATTTTGTGTCTATTCCATAATAAGTTCAGACATGTTCCTATTTCTTTAAATAAATGTAAAATATTTACTTTTATGGAGATAGAGGCGTTTATTACGGACTATCAAATAAGTAACTTATCCAAGATATCTGTATCTGTGATAATAAACAACACCACTGAGAAACATTCCAGGACACTTAGTAATACCTTAAGCAAGAAGAGAGAGTTCATTCTGGCTTCCATCCAATTGCTGAATGTTAATGATAATTGTGAAAATGTTGAAAGAGAAAGTTGGGGCATCAACGTTAAGTTGACCGCTTCTCATGAACAATTTGAGTTAAACAAGTTTAGTTTAGTTTAGTTTAGAGATACAGCATGGAAACGGGCCCTTCGGTCCACCAAGTCCACGCCGAACAGCATTCCCATATACTAACACTATCCTACACACTAGGGACAATTTACAATTTTTACCGAAGTCAAATAACCTACAAACCTGTGGCATGTGGGAGGAAACCAGACCACCTGGAGAAAACCCATGTGGCCAAAGGGAGAACGTACAAACTTCGTACAGACAGTGTTATGGAAAATGAGAATCTCCCATATGACATATTAGCATAGAACTAATTTAGTTTAGTTTAGAGATACAGTGTCAAAACAAATCTTTCAGCTCACTGAGTCCATGCCAACCAGTGATCACACGTACACTAGTTCAAACCTACACACTAGGAACAATTTACAGAAGTCAATTAACCAACAAACCTGCACATCTTTGAAGAGTGGGAGGAAACCGGAGCACCCGGGAAAAACTCACGCTGTCACAGGGAAAACGTACAAACTCTGTACAGACAGCACCCATAGTCAGGATCGAACCCATGCGTCTGGCGCTGTAAGGCAGCAACTCCACCACTGTTTGTTACTCGTTTATTTTACTTTATGAAGAAGGTTCTCAATGAATGCTGGAAACACTCAGCAGGTCAGTCAGCATCTGTGGAAAGAGAATGAAGCTTACTAATTTGGATCAATGATTGTCCATGTGAGCAGTATTGATGAAAGGTCTCCGATGTTAGCTTTGTTTTTCTCTCCATGGATGCTGTCTGACATGCTGAGTGTTTATGGTATTGTGTGCTTTAATTCCTGGTTTTCAAGATCTACAGGTTTTTTGCCTTTGCATTTTGTTTCAAGGGTTTATACTGGGAGATGCAGGTACTATCATAACATGTAAGAAATATTTAGACAGGTACATGAATAGGATGGGTTTAGAGGGATATGGGCCAGATGCAGGCAGGTATTACTAGTGTAGATGGGGCATTTTGGTTGGTGTGGGCAAGTTGGTCCAAAGGGCCTGTTTCCATGCTGTATGACTATGACTATGAGAGATTAACATCAAGGACTCAAATTGTGGACGTAGAAATTTACAGCAGAGGGATGCAATTCAACCACTGTGTCCCTTTTACCAAAAATGAACTTTAATTTCATTTCCTAGCTTTCTATCAATTGGTTTTAAGTGATTGCTCTTTAAGTTATCATCGAGGTACTTCCTAGACGAGGGTTTGATCCTCCCAGACTCACCAAAACGTGATGTGGGATCCAGACCCTCGTCAAGTTGTGGATGAAAAAGTGTTTAGAGATACACTGTGGAAACAGGCTCCTCAGCTCACCGAGTCCACAACAACTATTGATCACCCATACACTAGCTTTATATTATCCCACTTGGGGATAACGTACACACTAGGGGCAACTACAGCAGCCAACTAACCTACAAATGTGTACATCTTTGGAGTGTGTGAGGAAACCAGAACATCTGGAGAAAACCCATGCGGTCCAGGAAGAACGTACAAACTCTGTACCGGAAGCACCCGTAGTCATGACTGAACCCAGGAGTCTGGCATTGTGAGGCAGCAACGGTGCAGCCCTTGATGATATTTTGGGTTGGAACCCTTCTACAGACTAACCAGACATCTGTAGTTTCTGTCTCCTTCCGGCTCACTCTGCTTAAGACCACCATAAGTGTTTAATAGTCATAGGTTTAAGCATTGGGGCAATTAAATCCTTACTTGCTGCAGGTCCAGAGTTCCATTAACGCTTAACACACAAATAAACATATACTTTGATACACCTCAGTGAAATCTCCCAATGGTCTCCGAAAAAAATGATTGCAGTTTGGACAGACTCTCCTTATAAGTATGACTCCCAAAACTGTTGTCATTAATCTTCCATTTGTCATCTCACTTTGAGACCAGGTGTTTCAGTGACCCTGACTCTATTAAGGTTATGCATCCACTAGGTAAAACCTGGAAAAAACATTACTGCTGTGACTCAAAAGTGATTTAAAACACTGGTGGTCTGAGGAAGGTTCTCGACCCGAAACGTCACCCATTCCTTCTCTCCAGAGGAGCTGCCCATCCCGTTGGGTTACTCCAACCTTTTGTGTCTATCTTCAGTTTAAACCAGCATCTGCATCCTTTGTACACATTGGTCATTTTAATATTCATTATTTATGAGAATTTAATTTTCCATTGCAATAAGTTGAGTTTAGTTTACGTCATAAGGTCATAAGTTATAGGAGTAGAATTATGCCATTTGGCCCATCAAGTCTACTCCGCCATTCAATTAATAAGTAAGCCATTTAGAACGGAGATGAGGAAACACTTTTCCACACAGAGAGTTGTGAGTCTGTGGAATTCTCTGCCTCAGAGGGTGGTGGAGGCCCCTTCCCTGGATACTTTCAAGAGAGAGCTAGATAGGGCTCTTAAAGATAGCGGAGTCAGGGGATATGGGGAGAAGGGAGGAACAGGGTACTGATTGGGTATAATCAGCCATGATCCCATTGAATGGTGGTGCTGGCTCAAAGGGCCGAATGGCCTACTCCTGCACCTATTGTCTATTGTCTATTATGGAATTTCTATCTTTCAACCACCTTCTACCTGCCTTCTCCCCATAACCCCTGACACCCTTACTAATCAAGGATCTGTCAATCTCTGACTTAGAATTATCCATTGATTTGGCGTCCACAGCTGTCTGTGGCCATGAATTCCACAGAATCACCATCAGTTTTGTTTATTATTGTCACGTGTACTGTGGTAGAGTGAAAGACTACACTCTTTTTGCGTGCTATCCAGTCAGTAGAAAGACTACACATGATCACAATCGAGCCGTCCACAGTGTACAGATAGAGGATAAAGGGAATAACGTTTCGGGCAAGGTAAAGTTTAGTTTAGTTTAGTTTAGTTTAATTTATTGTCACATGTACCGTGGTACAGTGAAAAGCTTTTTGTTGTGTGCTATCCAGTCAGTGAAAAAACTATACTTGATTACAATCGAGCTATCCACAGTGCACAGATACAGGATAAAGGGAATAACGTTTACACAATGAAACATTGCAATTTCCTCAATGAAGAAACAAAGTACAGAAGTCTAACTGCAGTCTCCACTAAGTTTGGCCCACGATTCTGCTGTGCGAACACTTTGGCAATTTGTCAGGTTGACAACACCTACAAAGCCTCCCTGTAGCCGAGATAGCGGAGGGAACATTTTGTTTATCTCTGCATTCATCACTCCGAAATAAGGACTTTCATCACTGGCCGGTTAATCATTAATAGCGGGCCTGCCATATTCTGCGAGTTATCAAACATGTTTGGCAGGCATGGAGCTTTTTTATTGCTTGGAGCAGAAATGTTCAGCCTTGGATTCTGTTTGGATTGCGTGATAATATGAAGGCGATTGGCTGCTATTAACGGCACCACGAAGCAGAGGTCATATCCTGCGTGTTTATTCTCTGTTGACCTGTTGGGAAACTAAATGAACTGATGTCTCTATTGACAGTGGGTGTGTACTGACTTTGACTCCTATCTACTGCTGGAGCTACAAACACATCTTTCAACCCTCCTCTCACTTACAGAGTGGGCTGTGTAAAATTGGGTTATGAAAGCACCATTGAATTATTGAATGTCAATTATTTCAAATCCTGCAAATATTATTTTAAAATCTGGGACGGATTCATCCACGAATGGCAAAGTTTAAAGGAGATGCGCAGGGCAAGTTTACTTTTTTAACGCAGAAGGTGGTGGGTACAATGAATGCGCTGCCAAGGTTGGTGGTGGAGGCAGATACAGTAGTGGTGTTTAAACGACTTTTAGGTAGGCACACAGAGGGATATGGATCACGTGCTGGCAGACAGAACATAGATCATTGAATAGTATAGCACAGGAACAGGCCCTTTTGCCCAAACATGGTGTCTAGATAAACTAGACTC
Organism: Raja brachyura; assembly: GCA_963514005.1. The sequence goes on from OY740786.1 coordinate 62,542,062, forward strand.
CTCTGCCTGCACATGATCCATATCACTGCATTCATAGAAACATAGAAACATAGAAACATAGAAACATAGAAACATAGAAAATAGGTGCAGGAGGAGGCCATTCGGCCCTTCGAGCCAGCACCGCCATTCATTGTGATCATGGCTGATCGTCCCCTATCAATAACCCGTGCCTGCCTTCTCCCCATATCCCTTGACTCCACTAGTCCTTAGAGCTCTAAGCAACTCTCTCTTAAATCCATCCAGTGATTTGGCCTCCACTGCCCTTTGTGGCAGGGAATTCCATAAATTCACAACTCTCTGGGTAAAAAAGTTTTGTCTCACCTCAGTCTTATATGACCTCCCCTTTATTCTAAGAATATCCCTGAATATCCAAATGCCTCTTAAATTCCACTAACATATCTGCCTCCACCACCAGCCCAGGCCCCCGCCACTCTCTGTGTAAATAAACCTGACCTGCGCATCTCCTTTAAACTGATGCTCAGACCAACTCTTACATGCCTGCACATAATCAATATCCCTCTATTCACTGCATATCCATGTGCCTATCCAAAAGCTTCCCCACCACCCCCGGCAGCACGTTCCACGCACTCTCCAGCCTCAGTTTAAAAAAAAACTTGCCCTGCACTTCTGCAAACTTTGCCCTTCTCACATTAAAACCATGCCCTCTAGTAACTGATATTTCCATGCTTAGAAAAACGTTCTGACTGTCCATCCTATCTATGCCTATCATAATTTTATATACTTTGAGATTAGTTTAGTTTGGCATCATGTTCGGCATGGACATTGTGGGCTGAAGGGCCAGTTCCTGTGCTGTACAGGTCTATGTTCTATGTTCCTAGTTATGTGTTCATCATCTTCTTACTATAGTCCTTCAGGTTGATTGGAAAATAAGATCAATGAGCATAGATTTTGCCGAATCAATGATAATTAAGCACAGATCATTTGAAGTAATTGGAAATAACTTTCCTACCACAGGCAGCCTGCGTTTTACAGGGGGGTTACCTGCTTGAAAAAATACGTAAATTAAACATATATACGTGAGTAGGCTGTCAGCAGTAAATTTGAGTGGATTATTCCATAAATACCAATCACGCTTTCGTATTAAAGGAACAAGTACATTATTTGGTATTAAAGGAACAAGCATGCTATTTAAAAAACATCTAAATCAATCATTTTGGGGGTTTTTAGTTTAGAAACAGGCCCTTCATCGCACCGAGCCTGCGCCGACCAGCAATCACCCCGCACACCAGCACTATCCTGCACACTAGGGACAATTTACAATTTTAACCAAAGCAAATTAACCTACAAACCTGAAAATAGACACAAAATGCTGGAGTAACTCAGCACGACAGGCAGCAGCTCTGGAGAGAAGAAAGGGGTGACATTTCGGGTCAAAACCCTTCCTCAGACCTGCCTTCAGAGCATCCGAAGAAGGGTCTCGACCCGAAACGCCACCCTTTCCTTCTCTCCAGAGATGATGCCTGTCCCACTGAGTTACTCGAGCATTTTGTTCCTATCTTCGTTTTAAACCAGCATCTGCAATTCCTTCCTACACAACCTACACACCTGGATGATTTTGGAGAGTGGGAGGAAATTGGAGCAACTAGAGAAAACCCATACGGTCACGGGGAGAATGTACAAACTCTGTACAGACAGCACCCGTAATCAGGATCGAACCTGGGTCTCGGGCACTGTGAGGCAGCAACTGTACCACTGCGTCACCCTTGTTTTACACAAGGTGCCTGTAGTTTAGTACCGTATGGAATATCTATGTGCAATTATTTGCTAGGAACAAAATCCTTCAGCGGATGGAAGCACTAGAAACTGCAGATGCTGGAATCTTGAGCTGAAGGACAAAGTGCTGAAGGAACTCAGGGGGTCAAGCAGCATCTATGGAGAGAATGGACAGGTGATGTTTCGGTTCTGGACCCTACTTCAGACTTCTTTATTCATTCTTTATTGGGGCAGCGCAGTGGCACAAACTCCACAATGATGCGTATATTTTCACATGATAGAGGTGAAGCGGAGAACATTAAAAGTCTTTCTCCCAGTCTCCTGATGTGGCACAGTGGCGCAGCGGTAGAGTTGCTGCATCACCACGCCAGAGACCCGGGTTCAATCCTGACTACAGGTGCTGTTTGTATGGAGTTAGTATGTTCTCTCCATGACCCTGTGAGTTTTTTTCAAGTGTTTCGGTTTCCTCTCACACTCCAAAGACTTGTAGGTTTAATTGGCTTCTGTAAATTGTAAATTGGTCCTTGTGTGTAGGATAGTGCTAGTGTACGGAGAGATCGTTGGTTGGCGTGGACTCAGTGGGCAGTAGGGCCTGGTATCCCGCTGTATCTCTAAAGTAAAGACTAAAGTATTTTTCTTTTTTAACTTCAGAGTCTAAAAATGGGTCCTGACCTGAAACATCACCTGTCCATTCCCTCCACAGATGATGCCTGAAGCGCTGAGTTCTTCCAGCACTTTGTGTTTTGTTTTCCCTGCAGTTAGTGAAATAGAAACTAATATGTTACCAGTTTATTTATCGTGATGTTGTACATTGTGACTCACAGGGTTACCATTTGTAATGTACAATATACTATCAAAGTCACTGATCAATGGAGATTAAATCAAAGTGCACTTGTATTAAAGAGTATATTGATATTTTAAAGTTCAAACTTCACAATTATGTGTATATTTGCACACAGTAGGGGTGAAGGGGAAAATTGTAACATATTTCGCCCGATCTCCTGAAGTGGCACAGTGGCGCAGTGGTAGAGTAGCGGCTTTAGAGCCCTGGAGACCTGTGTTCAATCCTGACCTCGGGTGCTGTCTATACAGAATTTTCATGTTTTCCCTGTGACCGCGTGGGTTTTCTCTGGGTGATCTGGTTCCCTCCCACACTCTAAAGATGTGCAGGCTTGTATGTTAACTAGCTTCTGTAAATTATCCCAAGTGTGTAGCGTGGAACTAGTGTGAACGGATTATCGCTACTCGATGTAGACTCGATGGGCCAAAGGGACTGTTTCTACGCTATATCTCTAAACTAACCTAACAATAAACCTAGAAACATAGAAACATAGAAATTAGGTGCAGGAGTAGGCCATTCGGCCCTTCGAGCCTGCACCGCCATTCAATATGATCATGGCTGATCAACTCAGTATCCCGTACCTGCCTTCTCTCCATACCCTCTGATCCCCTTAGCCATAAGGGCCACATCTAACTCCCTCTTAAATATAGCCAATGAACTGGCCTCAACTACCCTCTGTGGCAGAGAGTTCCAGAGACCCACCACTCTCTGTGTGAAAACATTCCTTCTCATCTCGATCCTAAAGGATTTCCCCCTTATCCTTAAGCTGTGACCCCTTGTCCTGGACCTCCCCAACATCGGGAACAATCTTCCTGCATCTAGCCTGTCCAACCCCTCAAGAATTTTGTAAGTTTCTATAAGATCCCCTCTCAATCTCCTAAATTCTAGAGAGTATAAACCGAGTCTATGCAGTCTTTGTTCATAAGACAGTCCTGACATCCCAGGAATCAGTCTGGTGAACCTTCTCTGCACTCCCTCTATGGCAATAATGTCCTTCCTCAGATTTGGAGACCAGAACTGTACGCAATACTCCAGGTGTGGCCTCACCAAGACCCTATACAACTGAAGTAGAACCTCCCTGCTCCTATACTCAAATCCTTTTGCTACGAAAGCTAACATACCATTCGCTTTCTTCACTGCCTGCTGTACCTGCATGCCTACTTTCAATGACTGGTGTACCATGACACCCAGGTCGCGCTGCATCTCCCCTTTTCCTAATCGGCCTCCATTTAGGTAATAGTCTGTTTTCCTATTTTTGCCACCAAAGTGGATAACCTCACATTTATCAACATTATACTGCATCTGCCAAACATTTGCCCACTCACCCAGCCTATCCAAGTCACCTTGCAGTCTCCTAGCATCCTCCTCACAGCTAACACTGCCCCCCAGCTTAGTGTCATCCGCAAACTTGGAGATATTGCCTTCAATTCCCTCATCCAGATCATTTATGTATATTGTAAATAGCTGGGGTCCCAGCACTGAGCATTGCGGTACCCCACTAGTCACTGCCTGCCATTGTGAAAACAACCCGTTTACTCCTACTCTTTGCTTCCTGTTTGCCAGCCAGTTCTCTAGCCACATCAATACTGAACCCCCAATGCCGTATGCTTTAAGTTTATATACTAATCTCTTATGTGGGACCTTGTCGAAAGCCTTCTGGAAGTCCAGATACACCACATCCACTGGTTCTCCCCTATCCACGCTACTAGTTACATCCTCGAAAAATTCCACAAGATTCGTCAGACATGATTTACCTTTCGTAAATCCATGCTGACTTTGTCCAATGATTTCACCACTTTCCAAATGTGCTGCTATCCCATCTTTAATAACTGACTCTAGCAGTTTCCCCACTACCGATGTTAGACTAACTGGTCTGTAATTCCCCGTTTTCTCTCTCCCCCCCTTCTTAAAAAGAGGGGTTACGTTTGCTACCCGCCAATCCTCAGGAACTACTCCAGAATCTAAAGAGTTTTGAAAGATTATCACTAATGCATCCACTATTTCCGGAGCTACTCCCTTAAGTACTCTGGGATGCAGCCTATCTGGCCCTGGGGATTTATCGGCCTTTAATCCATTCAATTTACCCAACACCACTTCCCGACTAACCTGGATTTCACTCAAGTCCTCCTTTGACCCGCGGTCCCCTGCTATTTCCGGCAGGTTATTTATGTCTTCCTTAGTGAAGACGGAACCAAAGTAGTTATTCAATTGGTCCGCCATATCCTTGTTCCCCATGATCAACTCACCTGTTTCTGTCTGCAAGGGACCTACATTTGTTTTAACTAATCTCTTTCTCTTCACATATCTATAAAAACTTTTGCAGTCAGTTGTTATGTTCCCTGCCAGTTTTCTTTCATAATCTATTTTTCCTTTCCTAATCAAGCCCTTTGTCCTTCTCTGCTGGTCTCTGAATTTCTCCCAGTCCTCTGGTATGCTGCTTTTTGTGGCTACTTTGTACGCATCATCCTTTGCTTTGATACTATCCCTGATTTCCCTTGTTATCCACGGATGCACTACCTTCCCTGATCTATTCTTTTGCCAAATTGGGATGAACAATTTTTGTAGTTCATCCATGCAGTCTTTAAATGTCTTCCATTGCGTATCCACCGTCGACCCTTTTAGAATTGATTACCAGTCAATCTTGGCCAATTCACGTCTCATACCCTCAAAGTTACCTTTCCTTAAGTTCAGAACCATTGTTTCTGAATTAACAATGTCACTCTCCATCCTAATGAAGAACTCGACCATATTATGGTCACTCTTGCCCAAGGGGGTACGCACAATAAGACTGCTAACTAACCCTTCCTCATTACTCAATACCCAGTCTAAAATAGCCTGCTCTCTCGTTGGTTCCTCTACATGTTGATTTAGATAACTATCCCGCATACTTTCCAAAAAATCCTCTTCCTTAGCGCCCCTGCCAATTTGATTCACCCAATCTATATGTAGATTGAAGTCACCCATTATAACTGTTTTGCCTTTGTCGCACGCATTTTTAATTTCCTGTTTGATACCATCCCCAACTTCACTACTACTGTTATGTGGCCTGTACACAACTCCCACTAGCGTTTTCTGCCCCTTAGTGTTTCGCAGCTCTACCCATACCGATTCCACATGCTCCAAGCTAATGTCCTTCCTTTCCATTGTGTTAATCTCCTCTCTAACCAGCAACGCTACCCTACCTCCTTTTCCTTTCTCTCTATCCCTCCTGAATATTGAATATCCCTGGATGTTCAGCTCCCAGCCTTGGTCACCCTGGAGCCATGTCTCCGTGATCCCAACTATATCATACTCATTAATAGCTATCTGCACGTTCAACTAATCCACCTTATTACGAATACTCCTTGCATTGAGACACAAAGCCTTCAGGCTTGTTTTTACAATGCTCTTACCCCTTATACAATTTTGTTGAGAAGTGGCCCTTTTTGATTTTTGCCCTGGTTTTGTCTGCCTGCCACTTTTACTTTTCACCTTGCTCCCTATTGCTTCCACCCTCGTTTTACACCCACCTGCCTCTCTGCTCTTGTACGCATCCCCCTGCCACAGCCCCTACCTCCCACACCCTACCCCATAATTATCAGAATGAAGCTTGAATAAATGTAATTTATCTGGGATTCCAGAGATCAACGCCATGGGAATAGCCTCCAGATAGGGCAGCACAGCGGTGCAGGTGGTAGAGTTGCTGCCTCACAGCTCCAGAGACCCAGGATCAATCCTGACCTCGGGTGCTGGCTGTGTGGAGTTTGCACGTCCTCCTTGCAATCATGTGGGTTTCCTCCGGCTGCTCCATTTTCCTCCCACATCCCAAAGATGTAGGGGTTTGTAGGTTAATTGGCCTTTGTAAAAATGCCTCTATTGTGCAGGGAGTGGGTAAGAGAGTGGGATGACATAGAACTTGTGTGAATGGCTGATCAATGGTTGATGTGGATTCTTTAGACTTTAGAGATACAGCATTGAAACAGGCCCTTCAGCCCACCAAGTCCACACCGACCAGCGATCACCCATACACGAGCACTATCTTGCACATTAGGGACAATTTACAATTTTACAGAAGCCAATTCACCTAAAAAACATGTACGTCTTAGGAGTGTGTGAGGAAACCGGAGCACTCGGAGAAAACCCACATGGGTCACAGGGAGAACGTACAAAGTCCATGCAGACAGCACCCAAAGCCAGGATCTGGAGCTGTAAGGCAACAACTCTACCGTTGCACCACTGTGCCGTCCTAATTCTTATTTACTTGCTTATTCTTCGAGTGGCAGGATAATTATGAAATTAAAGCAGATTATATTTTGAATGCGAAATCTTCACCTATTTAAGACTGAAAATAACAGTTAAGTTATCATTTTATCAGACAGTTGAGTCAATTCAAGAATGGACAGCGAAGAAAAATGTTCCAGATAAGGATTATGTGGAACAATTATCCTACCGCCCACATATAATGAATGACTTCACTCCAACACTTTGTGTATCTTGATGATTTATTTCTCCTGTGTCTTTAGTGCAGGTTTACCACTTTTCCTTTGAAGCATGTATATTAAGATAATTACAGCCATAATTTATCTTGCTGCAGGGTATGTAGCACTGGGGTTGTATCTTACATCTGGTGGGTTGTATGAGCTGTGGTCTGCCTGGGCTGGAACGTGGATGCATTAAACTGACATTCCTGTTCTCCAGAAGCGCGGATGGATCGGTGTTCAATACCTGAGTGAGGAAGATGTAGCTCAACAACAAGACTAACAACAGGCGCACGATGGTGCAGCGATAGAGGTACTGCCTCACAGCACCAGAGACCCAGGTGCGATTCTGACTACAGGTGCTGTCTGTACGGAGCTTGCACGTTCTCTGTGTGACCCACATAGGTTTCCTTCAGGTGCTCCGGTTTCCTCCCACACTCCAAAGACTCAAAGACGGCAGGTTTGAGGTTACTTGGCCTCTGTAAATTGTCTCCAGTGTGTCGGGTGGAACTATTATATGGGTGATTACTAATCAGTGTGGACTTGGTGGGCCGAAGGGCCTGTTTCCACATTGTATCCCTAAAACTAAAACTAAAACTCAGACACAACAGACACAGAATAGTGCTGGAGTAACTCATCGGGCCAGGAAGCATCTCTGGTGAACATGAATAGGTGATGGTTTGGGTTGGGACTCTTCTTTAGACTTGGTGTTTCATTCTTCAGTGTCCTTTTGTGAATGTTAGAGCAAATTATAAAATCATGAAGTAAATTGATAGGGTGAATGTGCAGTCTTTTACCCAGGCTATGGGAATCAAGAACCAGAACCCATAGAACACATAGAGTTGAGAGGAAAGATTTAATAAGAATCTGAATAATAACCTTTTCTCACAGTGGGTGTTGGGTGTATGGAATGAGCAGTCAGAGGAGGTATATTATAACAACATTTAAACAATGAGAACACTTCGAATTGTACATGGATGGGAAAGGTTTAGAAGACCAAATGTGGGCATATGGGACGAGCTTAGATGGGGCATCTTGGTCTGTATGGACGAGTTAGGCTGAAGGGCCTGTTTCCATGCTGTACGACTATGACTCTATAATAGCTTACAGTCATGTACTTATATAGAACATAGAACAGGACAGCACAGGCACAGGCCCTTCTGCCCACAATATCTCAGCCGAACATGATGCCAAGGTAAACAAACCTAATCTGCTTGCACAGGATTCACCTCCATTCCCTGAATATCCATGTGCCTATCTATGCACCTCTGAAACGCCATTATCATAACTGCCTCCACCACCACCTTTGGCAATGCATTCCAGGCACCCACTACCCTCTGTGTAAAAAACTTCCCCCCGCACATCTATTGTAAACTTTTCACCTCTCACATTAAAGTTCTGCCCTCTTGTCTATGACATTTCCGTTCTAGAAAAAACACGTTTATCCAACCACTCCTTGTAAATAATACTCCCTAATCCAGGCATCTTTCTGGTAAACCTGCACCCTCTCCAAAGCCTTCCTATAATGGGGCATCTAAAGGTTCATAAGTCATAGGAGCAGAATTAGGCCATTTGGCCCATCGGTTCTACTCTGCCATTCAATCATAGCTGATCTATCTTTCCCTCTCAACCCCATTCTCCTGCCTTCTCCCCATAACCTTTTACTAATTAGGAACCTAACAATCTTCGCTTTAAAAATACCCACTGACAGCCTCCACAGCCTTCTGTGGCAATCAATTCCACAGATTTACCACCTTCTGACTAAATACATTCTGAGTCTGTACCCTCTGGTCCTGGATTCTCCCACTAGTGGAAACATCCTCTCCACATTAACTCTATCCAGGCCTTTCACTATTCGAGACATTGATGCTTATTCTTGCAATCAACTCCCAATCTTACTTTCAATTTTTCCTCATGATCTTCATGGCTTATCTTAACTGTGAATTGGATAATAAAATCTATCTTTCAGTGGATTTATCTATTTTAAATTTGTGTTTAACCCATAATGACATAGGATAATATGGTGATGATTGTCATTCACAATTTCTTGAATTAAACTGTTAATTTCTTTCTGAAGCTATGTTTAGAGATTTGTTTAGAGCTACAGCGTGGAAACAGGCTCTTTGACCCACAAGTCCGTACCAACCAGCAATCACCCGTACACTAGTACTTTCCTACACAAGAGGGACAATTTACAGAAGCCAATTAACCTACAAACCTGCACGTCTGGAATGTGGGAGGAAACCGGAGCACCTGGAGAAAACCCACGCGGTCACAGGGAGAACGTATAAACTCTGTACAGACAGCACCCGTGGTCAGGATCAAACTCGGGTCTCTGGCGCTGTGAGGCAGCAACTGTACCACTGCGCCACTGTGCCGCATAGGTTCTTTCTTCATTCTTCTCTCAATGCTTCTCCAGTTTTGGGAGGGACACTGGCAGAATCAATCCTTCACATATGTGTGTTAACAGCATCATAAAGATCTGCTAGTAACAGGCCATCCTATGATAATTACATGCGCACTCTAACAAGCAAGCATCAGGTCTGCCATTTCCTTTGCAGTTGCCGAGACCAAGTCAGCATGAACTGGTAATTGCCGCAAGACCTTCCCTACTCTGTCTTGGCGGCACAGTTGTGTAGTGGGCAGAGCTGCTGCTTCACAGCATCAGAGCCCCGGGTTTGATCCTGACCTCGGGTCCAGTCCGTGTGGAGTTTGCACGGTCTCCCTGCGACCACGTGGGTTTCCACCGGGTGCTCTGGTTTCCTCCCACATCCCAAAGACGTGCAACTTTGTAGGTTAATTGTCCCTCTGTAAATTGCCCCTAGAGTGTAGGGAGTGGATGAGTACGATCCAGTACGATGAAATAGAACTACTGTGAACGTGTGACCGATGGTCGGCGTGGACTCCCGTGGGCCGAATGGCCTGTTTCCACGCAGAACCTTTCAATCAAACAATCAAAATGGCAAATGATGCACAATAAAATAAAAAAACAATCCCTGCATTTACTTTGATTGTAAATATGAAATGCTACTTTAGAGAGAGAAGAATCCTGACAGCAGTAGGTGACTTTTGGAAACTAATACTCGGAGTACAAGTAAGCAGATATGCTGAAGAAGGAGAAACAAGGAACTGCAGGTGCTGGTTCACAAAAAAATGACACAAAGTTCTGGAGTAACTCAGCAGATCAGGCAAAATCACTGGGGAACATGGATGGGTGACGTTTTGAATCGGGACCTTTCTTCAGACTCAAATATGTTGCCTCTTTTCCTGCTACTTGAAGTATAGAATTAATTTAACTTAGTAAAGCTTTGATAATCCTTTTGCCACAAGCCTGCACTGAGCAGCCATACACAATTAAGCGAGAGGCTGGTATCCATTATGATATTGCCTGTGAACTTTAAAGAAAGGGATACTAAATTTCCACTGTAAAAGCCACAACGCTACTGGTCTCCACGATATCCAAATGTCGCCACAGGGTAGGGCTTTAACGTTGCGTTGTGTTTAAACAAGAAAACCTTGGAGATATTTTGAGCTGCTTTTCCTGGAAGCTGCTGACTGCAGAGAGATGTGGGACCTGTCTTTATCAGCAGAGTTAAGCAGGCTATAAATGTTTATGAGTTACTGGTCTGCACTGCCATGAGAAGGCAGGTGCCTGCGATTATCCACCTCTCCTGTTTACAGCTGATCAAAGGACAGCTTTGACTGATAAGATTTGCCAGAGCAAAGTATTTTCTTGTTGTCCCTTGTCACTGAAGGGCTTGGTCTTTGTGAGAGAGGCAAGCAGTCTAAGGTGTAAGCTTCGTCAATTTATGTCATTAACAGGACAGGTAAAATAAAATGCTTCCTCACCGGATAAGTTTTAGATTGCGGCTGCAAAATATGTAGCTAGAAATTTATAAAAGCAAAGCAGATTTGTTTAGTTTAGTTTCGCGATACAGCGCGAAAACAGGTCCATCGGCCCACCCAGTCCACGCAGACCGGCGAACCGCGTACTCTAGCACACACTGCACATTAGGGGCAATTTATAATTTTTACCAAAGCCAATTAACCTACAAACCTGCACATCTCTGGAGTGTGGGTGGAAACTGGAGCACCCAGAGAAAACCCACGCGGTTAAAGGGAGAACATACAAACTCTGTACAGACAGCACCCGTAGACAGGATCGAACCCAAGTCGCTGGCACTATATGCAGCAACTCTACCACTGTGCCACTGTGCTGCCCTACACAGTAGGACCAATTTCCAGAGTGAGACCACATGCAAATTGGTGGAACAGTAGCTCATATTTTGCTTGGGTAGCTTGCAACCCAATGTATGATGAATTGTCTTATTTAAAATAACGTTATCTCATACTCCTATCCCCTCTTCCCTCCCTCCTTGCCCCATTCCTCCATCCTAGTCATTTAACCAGTCCCACAGTTCACCACATTGTTTCTCTTGAGATCACACCTTGCCTAGCCAACAATAGACCTACCAGGCAGTGCCCTGCCTGATGTCATTTGTGGCTGGCCCTGACTGTTTCTGGTCTTTTCTCACCTCCAGTTCTTCACCTTCCCTCCCCCACCCTCCCCCCCTCCATCCCCTACCCCGCATCCCCTACCCCCCATCCCCTACCCCCACACACACACCCCACCACCTTCTTCTGTCAGTCTGAACAAGGGTCCCGACCCAAAATGTTACCCATCTTTTTCTACAGAGATGCTGCCTGTTTTGATAAGTTACTCCAACTCATTATGTCTCTTCGGTATAAACCAGCGTCTATAGTTCTTTATTTTTATGTATTTTATGCATTCAGGTCTCTGGTCAATTATTTTCCTCTCACCTTAAACCTAGGCTCTCTAGTTTTTAAGGGTGTTATAGTACCTGTCTTAAGGACCTCCTCTGGTAGCTCGTTCCATATAGGTGTTTCCCCACTCACCTTAAACCTCAGATTCTTGATTCCCCTACTCTGAATAAAAGCCAGTGTGATCCACTCTATCTACTCCCATCCAAATGTTATATACATCTCTAAGATGTTATATACATCAGCTGCTTGCTCTCCAAGAAATAAAGTCCTAGCCTGTCCAACCCCTCCCTTAAGCTCAGGCCTTCGAGACCTGGGAAGATCCTTGTAAATCTTCTCTGCACTCTTTCCAACTTAATTATTCCTTGTTTAAAAATGCATCCACCCCAACGCTTAAAATGTGGATTACAAGCATGTCTGAGACGCTACATCTTGAAGATATGAGACTCGTCTTAGCAGGAAAATCAGAACAATTTTTAAAGATATGATCTGCTTTTATTGATTCATTACAAGTATGACATGGTGCAACACAACTCTGGAAACAAACCGATTCACCAACTGGATGATGGTGAGATATGAAGCAGGTATATCCACACATAAGGGTCCCTTTTTTTTTCTTTCTTTCTCTTTTCTCTTTTCTTTTATTTCTTTTTTAAAATTATTTATGGGTTTATGTCTTTATTCTTCTATAGGCTATTACTTGTTTGCCCCTGGACTGCACACCTGGTAGTCTAGGGGTTTACACTTCACTACTTCCTTCACTCTTTCTCTTTCTCGTTCTTTCTTTCTTGCTCTACCTATTTCTTGTTAAATTTAAAATAGAAGCGATACACAAAATGTATTTTGTCATATGCCGCTGTTTATATTACTGTACATTGCTTCAAATAAAAAAAATATATATAAATAAATAGATAAATAAATTATTATTTTTTTTTTTTTAATTCCTTGTTTTAGAATAATATAATTTTAAACGATGAAATGCAATGATAAATTCTCGACTATTATAAAGCAACATGGGTCATGGGAATGAAGAGGGGAATCCAGTGCAATCTTGCTAAAGTTATTTAACACTCCAGACAGTATAATTCACCTGAGATAATTGTTTCCTAAACATTATCATCTAAAATTGTTGTCAACAAATGTCACTCTTTAATTTGAGCATAATTGGCTTTTACAATGTTGTAAAAAAATATTGACGAGGCCTGAATTACATCGGCCACTATTAACTCCACTTGGCTTTTATCAATGTAGGGTATTCTTTGACACTTCAGTGTAATAGATTTGTAAAGTTGCTATAGTATACAAGGAATTATACTAATTGAAGATTAGTGTTACAGCTCCAAGCAGACCCACTAAAAGGTAATTAGATTGACTGATGTGGCTGTAAAGTCTTAAGACTTTACAACATAATTTACGCTATTATTAACCCATCAAAACCAGGCCTATGGTTATTGAGGCAGAAGTTTCCATGTTGAAATAAGCATAAGGAACCCTCAGTTATTCGTGGAAACTTCAACAAACTCCATTTTATGTCCAGTTAGTCAATTGCAAATATTTTCATACCCTGAGCTGGTATCAGTGGCTGGACAGTTTTTGGTAGATTAAAAGAAGGAAGAATTTGGCTACACACTAAACTACTTTTATCAACTAAGATTACAACAAGATTTCCATGAAGTTCGAAACTAAAATATCTTCAATTCGAGATAGAGGGTTTAAAGTTAACAGTCGAATGCAAAGTAAATTCTAATATAAGAATGGAAAGATTAGCTCTACAATTTTAGCTGCTACAAATTTTGAAACAAAAGTTAAAAACTGAAAAGGTGGAAATCAATAAGTTGTTGATTATTTATTTTGCACTTTCGAACTGAGTCCATGCCCGATTTTAATCACCTGTTTACACTAGTTCTATGTTATCAAACGTTCTCATCAATTCCTTACACATTAGACAATTTTTTTTTACAGAGGCCAATTATAGTTTTTAATGGAGAGCATTACTCAAAGTGTATATGTTATCAAAGTTTATTTTATTTTTTAATTTTTAATTTTAGTTTAGTTTAGTTTAGTTTAGAGATATGGCATGAAAACAGGCCCTTCAGCTCACCAAGTCTGCGCCGACTGTTCACACTAGTTCTTCATTATCCCACTTTCTCATCCATTCCCTACACACTAGGGACAGTTTACAGAAGCCAATTAACCTACAAACCCACACATCTTTGGATTGTGGGAGAATACCGGAGCACTCGGAGAAAACCCATGCGGTCACAGGGAGAACATACAAACTCCATACACAGACAGCAGCCATAGTCACGATCGAACTCGGGTCGCTGGCTCTGCGAGGCAACAGCTCTACCCGCTGCGCCACTGTGTGCCACCCCAAGTTCATGATGTTCATAATGACAATGCCGACTGTTTATACCATCTATGTGCGAAAATCTATTACCAGAATTGGGGGACGAACAGAAAAATACGATAAAGATAAAGATAAAGAGGTAAACGGTATTAAAGTCCTCTGGACAATTTTGCCTCCCAATTGAAATTGTGAAGCAGCTGTAACGAGAAAGCCAAAGATACTATTGTCAATTAAATTGTTCACTCCTTCAAGCTAAGTTACATAAGGCATTTAATTGTCCACAGCTATGGAAGATACATATTTACAAAGCCACAAAATCTACTGGGAACCATGGCAACCTCATGTAACTCGTACATTTTGTTGGTAATTAAACCAGAAATATCAAATGTTTCATGATATATAATTACACTGCATATGAACAGCTTGTAATTCTCATAAGTATATTTGAATTGAAGCCAAAAGCAAAAGGCAAAGTTCATAACAGGTTACTGAATGAGTGAATGTCATTTTCAATGCACACACTTTTTAAAATTAATGTTGCCTATTTGACTACCTCCGAAGCAGAGATGATTTGCTTCAAACTCAACAGATTAAATGGATAACATGGTATCACGAGAGGTTGAATTTAATGTGGTTGTATGGGGGCTTTCCACTCTGCATTGGATCACTTGAACTAAAAGAACACTCTGTAAATGGCTTGATTGTAATCATATATAGTCTTTCCACTGACTGGATAGCACGCACCAAAAAAGCTTTTTACTGTACCTAGGTACACGTGACAATAAAATAAGCTAAACTAAACTAAACTAAACTAAACTAAACTAATACCAGAGGGCATAGGTTTAAGGTGTGAGGGGCAAAGTTGAAAGGAGATGTGCAGGGCAAATTTTTTACACAGAGGGTAGTGCCTGGAACGCACTGCCGGGTTTGGTGGTTGCGGCAGATACGACAGTGACATTTAAGAAACTTATGGATAGGCACAGGGATATAAGTTGATGTTCATAAGGTCTAGGAGCAGAATTAGGCCATGGCTGATCTATCTTTCCCTCTCATCCCCATCCTCCTGCCCTCTCCCCATAACCCCTGACACTCATACTAATCAAGAATCTGCCACTGTCCGCCTTAAAAATACGCATTGACTTGGCCTCCACAGCCTTCTGTGACAATGAATTCCACAGATTCACCACCCTCTGACTAGAGAAATTCCTCCTCATCTCCTTTCTTAAGGTACATCCTTTTAGTTGGTCTCCACATCCTCCCTATCCAGACCTTTCACTATTCAGTAAGTTTCAATTAGGTCCCCTCTTCCTTCTCGACAGTGAGTACAAGCCTAGTGTCATGAAATGCTCATCGTATGTTAACTCAATCATTCCTGGAATCATTCTCCTAAACTTCTTCTGGACCCTCTCCAACGTCAGCACATCCTTTCCCAGATGTAGGGCTGACCAGTGCCTTATAAAACCTTAGCATTACATCCCTGTTTTTATATTCTAGTCCTCTCAAAATAAATGCTTACGTTGCATTTGCCTTCCTTACTACTGATTTGACATACAAATTATTTTTTGGGGAATCATGTACCAGCATTCCCAAGTCCCTTTGCACCTCCGATTTCAGAATTCTCTCTCCATTTAGAAAATAGACTATGTCTTCACTCCTAATACCAAAATGCACAACTACACACTTTGCTGTGCTGTATTCCATCTGCCACTTCTTTGCCCACTCTCCCAACATGTCCAAGTCCTTTTGCAGATTCCCTGCAGATGATGCGAAGATACTTATCTTCGTATCATCTGCAAACTTAGCTACAAAGCCTTCACTTCCCTAATCCAAATAATTAATAGATAACATGAAGAGTAGCGACCCGAGCACTGACCCCTGCGGGACTCTGTGACTGGCAGAAAAACAGAAAAAGCCCCCTTTATTGCCACTCTTTGCCTTCTCCCATCCAACCAACCTGCTATTGATGTTAGTATCTGCCCATTGATAAAATGGGCTCCCATCTTCGTATGCAGCCTCCAGTGTAGTACTTCATCAAACGCCTTCCGAAATGTAGCGAATTTAGGGGATGAAGGGATATGGATGAGATGCAGATGAATAAGAGTTGGTCTTGGCATCATTGGAATGCAGGGGGATGAGGAGTGATCTTTGAGAATTCTATAAAATCATGAGAGGAATAGATTGGGTAAATGCACAGAGTATTTTACCCAGAGTAGGGAATTGAGAACCAGAGGACGTAGATTTAAGGTCAGGAGGGAGAGATTTAATAGGAACCTGAGGAGTACTTTTTTTACAGAAAGGTTGGTGGGTGTTTGGAACGAGCTGCCAGAGGAGGTAGTTGATGCGGGTACTATCATAATGTTTAAGAGACATTTGGACAGGTGGACAGATACATGGATAGGTTAGGTTTAGAGGGATACGGGCTAAATGCAGGCATGTGGGAATAATGTAGATGGGCATGTTGGTCGGTATGGGCAAGTTGGATTAAAGGGCCTGTTTCCACGCTGCATGACTCTATGACTCATGTTTGGCACAGACATTGCGGGCCGAATGGCCTGTTCCTGTGCTGTACTGCTCTAAGTTCTATATTCGATCTGTTAAACTGCAGCAAGTAAGAATTTCATTATTACGTTGCCAGTACATATGATAATTAAACATCCTTGACTCTTGACGACTCTTGAAGATTAGATTTGGTGCATTGCAGGCTATTTTCTCAATCATTCTGGATACATCTCTGGAACCTATGCAACAAAACACCACCACATTATGGGGATTACTGAATAAATTTCTCCAACCTGCCCGACATGTAAGAATTGCACGGGCTGGTTTATAAAACAAGATACAAAGTGCTGGAGTTACTCAGTGGGTCATGTAGCATTTCCGGAGAACATGGCTAAGGGGATGTTTTGGGTCAGAACCCTGCTTCAGACTGATTTTGGGGGGGGAGAATAATCGCCTATTACTTGCCAGGCTTTGACCTGTCCCTAAGATAGACACAAAATGCTGATGAACTCAGTGGGTCAGGCAGCATCTCTGAAGAAAAGATATAGGTGACTTTTCAGGTCGAGACCCTTCTTCAGACTGAGATGTAGGGGAGAGGGAAACTGGAGGTAGGAAGCCGGCACCGATAACCAAGGAAAGTTGGGATATATGGATGCAAACAGTGAAACTGGCAGGACGACTGGGGTAGGGGAGTGCTGGGGAGAGAGGGAATGCAAGGCTTACTTGACATTAGAGAAATCAATATTCTTGCTGCTGCCCCTCCTCCTCTCTTCCAGCTTTCTTTCCCTTCCTACCCCCCACAATCAGTATGAAGAAGTGTCCGAACCTAACACGTCACCTATCCACGTTCTCCAGAGATGCTGCCTGACACGCTGGGTTACTCCAGCACTTTGTGTCTTGCCTAACAAGTGTGTCTGACTGAAGACAACCATCTTTTGAGAAATCATGTAGGTGTTTTTGCATATGAACACACCTGGATTGTCAGGGAATGGAAAGATATGGATCATATGCAGGCTGAGGAGATTAGTTTATCTTGGTATCATGTTCGGCACAGATATTGTGGGCCAAACATTCTGTCCTGTGCTGTATTGTTCTGTGCCCATGTTCTATGTTATGTTCTATTCAATGTTTCTCTATAATCTGGATCAGGGAGTTACAATAAAGTACAGTTGAGCATAATTATTTTAATTCAACTTTCACGCAGTGGGGGTCATTTCAAAATTATTATAAGCATCTGTGAAAAAAGCAAAATTTAGATTTCAACCCACGGATCCACACAATGTTTCTGGTTTTTGATTTTGATATGTTTAAATGTATGTTCAGGGAATAACAAAATAATTCCCAGTTTCCAGCATTGCAATTTCTTCTATTTATCTGAAATCTGTATCTTAATTTGCACAAAACGTTTATTTAAACCACAGGAGATTGGCTGCTGAAGCCCTATTGAATCTTATCTGTCAACTACTTTGCCACTTTATTGGTGCAGACAGTTTTACTGTGGTTAATTAATGGGACACAAAATAGTTTACAATTGAGCCAGGTCTTGAGATTTATTGTCAAGGTTATTTTTCTCCGCAGCAGTTGATTTGGTTGTTCAGGAATTATTGTCCACCAGAAAAATAATTCTACAAAATAATTTTGTTTTAAAGATATAGCGTCTATTCAGTCAAGTGATCTCAAATTGAGAACTAAACACCATCACACTTTGAAGGCACAGAGTTATATAGCACAGAAGATAGACACAAAAAGCTGGTATAACTCAGCGAGCCAGGCAGCATTTCTGGAGTTATCTCTGGAATAGGTGACGTTTCATGTCGGGACCCTTCTTCAGACTGAAACTCAGGGTAGAGGGAAGTGAGAAATATGAATAGGTACATAGCACAAATTAATGAAAGATATACAAAAAGACAGATTAAAACCAGCAACGATGACCAAGGAAAGGTGGAGCCCATAATGGGCCATTGTTGGCTGTCAGGAAGGTGATAACTAGTAATACGGACAGTTAAACTCAGCAGGACGACAGTAAAACTAGTAGAGTGGTGACAGGAACTGTGCACGGAACTCCAGCCTAACTCATCATATCTCTATTATATGAAAACTCTGTGTGTGTCTGCTGACAGCCGTCCGGCTGCCGTCCGGCTGCCACGTTTTCCCCCTTTGATTCCCTGCTCCGCCAAAACCAGACCCTCAGAATCCGCCGTTTTTTCCATTTAGCCAGACGTTATGCTTGTACATTACCAAAGGCGCTCCTCGTTACGTTTAGACATTGTTACGTACACCATTTTAAATAAAATCCTTCCCCGCCCCCAAATTTTTCAAAAGCTTAAAACAATCAAACTGCTCTCACCCACAGAATGTTGGTAAACATTCCATCGTGTGATGTCACAATGCCCAATGCTCACAGATGTCCAATCGGAACAGATCTCATTTACATCTGCCCTCGCGCCAGCCCCAGCCCCCGCACTCCCCCGCCTGATGTTCCAGCACATTCCATTGTGCGATGTCACAATGCCATCCCTCACAAATGTCCAATCGGAATGGATCTCATTTACATCTTCCTTTGCCCCAGCCCCAGCCCCAGCACAGCAGCCTGTGTCGAAGCGCTTGATGACGTGTGTGGGAATAGAGAAAGAGGATTGGGGGTGATAGGGAATGGGGAATAAATGGACTGCCCCTAACCCTCCCCCTCCCTCTCCCTCTCTACCTCCCCACTCTTTCCCCTCTCTCCTCCTAACCCTCTCCCCCTCCCTCCACACTCTTCCCCCTCCCTCCCCTACCCCATCTCCCTCCTCCCCATCCCTCCCCCTCCCCCTCCCCCACACCTCTCTCACCCTTCCCCATCCCTCTCTCCTCCCCCACCCCTCTCTCCTCCCGTCCATCTCCCTCTCCTCACCCCTCTCCCTATCCTCCCCCTCGTCCTGCCACCCCCATCCCTCTCCCACACCCCCCTTCCATCTCCCCCACACCCCTTCCCTCTCTCCCGCCACCCCCTTCCCCCTCCCCTCCCCACTCTTCCCCCTCCCTCCACACTCTTCCCCTCTCTCCCCACCCCATCTCCCCCTCCCCATCTCCCCCCTCCCCTCCTTCCCTCCTCCCCCACACCTCTCTCCCCCTCCCCTCTCTCCTCCCCCTCTCCATATCCCTCTCCTCACCCTCTCCCTCCCCCCTCCTCCCACCCCATCCCTCTCTCCCCCACCCCCCTTCCCTCTCTCCGCCACCCCGTCCCTCTCTCCCTCACCCATTTTTCCCTACCCCTCTCCCTCTTCCACAACTCCCCCTAACCCCCTCCCATCCCTCTCTCCCACTTCCACCACTCCCCCTACTCCTCTCCACTCTTCCACATCTCTCCCCCCTTCCCACACCCATGTCCCTCTCCACCTCTCTCCCTCCCCTCCCTCCCTATCTCCCCTCTCCATATATCCCACCCCTTTCCCCTACCCCTTTCTCCCTTCCACCCCTCCCCCCACCTCTCTCCCACTTCCACTACTCCCCCCTACACCTTTCCCCCTCCCTCCCCACCTCCCCACTCTTCCACTTCTCGCCCCCTTCCCCCACCCCTCTCCCAACCCCTCTCCCAACCCCTCTCCCTCCTCCCTCTCCTCCCTACTCCCTCCTCCCTCTCTCCCCTTCTCCCACCCCTCTCTCACCCGCTCCCCACCCCTCATCCCCTTCCCCTCTCTCTCCCCCCTCCATCTCCCTCTCTCCTCACCCCTCCCCCTCCCCCAACCCTCTTCACGCCCATCTCCCCCCGAACCCCTCCCCTCTCTTGCACCACTCCCTGCTAACCCACTCCCGCTCACTCCCCACTCTTCTCCTCTCCCTCCCCACCTCTCTCCCTCCCCTTTCTCTCTCCCATTCCACTCTCTCCCTCTCCTCTCTCTCTCCCTCCACTCTCTCTCCACCTCTCCCCTCCCCCTCTTCCTCCCCCTCTCATCTCCCCGCCACCTCTCCCTTTTCTCCCCTCTTCTCCACCACCCCTCTGCTCTCACCTCCCCCTCTTCCCCTCTCCCCTCCCCCACCCCTCTTTACCCCCTCACCCCCCTCCTCCTCCCACCCCCTTCCCTCTCTCCCCCACCCCTCTTCCTTCTCTCCCCCTGCCCCTTCCCTCTCTCCCCCCGCCCCCTCTCCCCTACCCCTGTCCGTCTTCCTTCACTCCCTCCCACCCCCTTCCCACTACCCCTCTGTCCCTCTTCAACCACTCCCCCTACACCTCTCACCCCCCCACTTTTCCACTTCTCTCCCCCTCCCTTCCCCCTCCCACCCCTCTCTCCCGCGCACCCCTTTTTCCCTACCCCCTCTCCCTCTTCCACCACTCCCCCACCCCTCCCCTCCTTCTCTCCCACTTCCACCACTCCCCTACCCCTCTCCCCCTCCCTCCCCACTCATCCACTTCTCTCTCCCTTCCTCCACCCCTCTCCAACCCCACCTCTCTCCTTCCCCCACCCTCTCTCTCCCCTCCCTCCCTATCTCCCCCACCCCTTTCCCCTACTCCTCTCTCCCTTCCACTGCTCCCCCTTCCCCCTCTCTCTCTCCCACTTCCACCACTCTCGCCTACACCTCTCACCCTCCCTCCCCACTTCCACTTCTCTCTCCCCCATCCCCCACCTCTTCCCATCTCCCCCCCCTCCCTTCTCTCTCCCTCCCTACTCTTCCCCCTCTCTCCGCTCTCCCCTCCCTCCCCACTCTTCCCCTCCCCTGCCACTCTCTCCCTCCCTCCACACTCTCCCCTACCCCTCTCCCTACCCCTCTCCCTACCCCTCTCCCCCTCCCTCCACACTCTTCCCCCTCTCTCCCCTTCCCCTCCTCTCCCTCTCCTCCCCTCCCCCACCCCTCCCCCACCCCTCTCTCAACCCCTCCCTGAACCCTCTCACACCTCCCCCACCCCCTCTCCTCCTCCCTCTCCCCCCTCTCCATCCCCCTCTCTCCTCACCGCTCCCACCCCCTCTCTCCCCACCCCTCTTCATCCCCATCTCCCCCCAACCCCCTTCCCCTAGCTCTTGCACCACTCCCTGCTACCCCTCTTCCCCTCAGTCCGCCCCTCTCCCTCCCCTCTCCCATCTCTCGCCCTCTCCTTTCTCTCTCCCCCTCCTCTCTCACCCCCTCTCTCTCCCCACCTCTCTCCCTCTCCTTTCTCTCTCTGCCTCCCCCTCCACTCTCTCTCCACCTCTTCCCTACCCCTCATTCTCCCCCTCCTCGCCTTTCCACCTCCCTTTGCTCCCTTCTTCTCCATAACCCCTCTCCTTTCACCTTCCCCTCTCCTCTCCCCTCCCCTTCCCCTTACCCCACCCCTCTCTACCCCCCTCACCCACCCTCAGGGACATGCTGCCCCGCCCCCCTGCCCCCCCCCCCCGCCCCCCCCGCCCCCCCCGCTCCCCCCCCCCCCCCCCCGCAACGGGTCTGCACTTGGTCTAGTACTTATTAAAACTCTGATCTTGTACGTGTCTGTGTATATATGTGTGTCTTTACATCTTCGCGAAAAACTACGCGGTAACGATAACATTTTTACATATTCCGGTTGATATTTTTCCCGTCGAGGCCGGAAGCACCTTATCTGAACATTTCATGCTTTATTTCTCACATTAACATTATAAACAATAACATTTCTGAAAATGTTAAAAAATATCAAAAGACTGAATTTTCAAACAACAAGCTTTCACTGATGATGTCACAATGGCTCTGCTCGGTGCCGTCTCACACACAGAATTTTCCATGCGCTTCGAGTGACATTACCCCCTCGAACCCTTGCCCTGGGTTATTCACAATCCCCCCCCCCCCCCCCACCCCGGGTTATTCACACTCCCCCTCCCTCCTCCCGGGTTATTCACACTTCCACCACCACTCCCCCCCCCCCCGGGTTATTCACACTCCCTCGCCCCCGGGTTATTCAAAAGGCGCCGTCGGTGGAAGAAAGGACGAGCCTGGCGATGGTCGGGGCTATTGGAGTGTTTTTTTCCAGGCTTTTCAGAGAATATGAGTGAGACCAAGCAGTGAAGCAATGTTTCTGAGGAGCTATGAGGGCACCGCCGAAAAAGACATCGCCGATGCGACAAAGATGAAGTCGGGGCCTGGACTGGAGACTGCAGCGGCTGAAATTACAGAGGAGAATCGGAAACACCAGTTCAAAAAGACAGCCAACAACCCCCCTCCCTCTCTACCCCTACTCCTTCCTCTCTAACCCCTCCCCCTCTACCCCCTCCCTCTCTACCCCTGCCCCTCCCTCTCTACCCCCTCCCCTCTACCCCCCCCTCTCTACCCCCCTCTCCACCCCCCTCCCTCTCTGCCCCCCTCCCTCTCTACCCCCCCCCCCCCTCCATCTCTAGGAAGTGGTGAGTATTGGGACCTATGGGTGAGTGGGAGTATTGCGTTTGGGAACCAGCCCTCCCCTGTGACACTGCACACCCCTACCCCTCAATCTCTACACCCCTCCCACCCCCCCTCTATCTGCGCCTGCGCAGTTGGGGGCTATGCGTGAGTGGATATTACGGGGAATGGGGTAAAAGGAGAGAATGAATAATATTAATATAATATCAAGTTAGTGTGTGTGTGGGGGGTGGTTAGTGTGTGTGTGACGCTGCAGGCCACAACCCCCCCCCCCTACAACCGGGCATTGAGGGGACAGGACCCAACGGGTCCCACTTGGTCTAGTATTTTATAAAGTTATTCCAAAACCTCTGTGCTCCTACATTTTAGATCCTGGTCAATGGAGATAAATTTCTGATATATCTTCTTAACCATCTTCTTAACTTATCTACCTGTGCTGCCTCTATTAACCATCCATTAACCATCCAGACAGTTCATAATTTCTCTGCTGAGACATCTTGAACTTTGCTCAGTTCAGCCGTAGAGCTGTTGCCTTGCAGCGCCAAAGACATGGGTTCGATCCTGACCTCGGGTACTGTCTGTGCAGAGTTTGCACATTCTCCCTGTGACCGCGTGGGTTCCTCTGGGTACTCTGGTTCCCTTTCACATCACATAGACTTGCGGGTTTGTAGGTTAATTGGCTTATGTAAGTTGCCCCTAGTGTATTGGGAATGGATGCAAAAGTAGGATAACATAGAACTAGTGAGAACGTGTGATCGATGGTCGGCGTGGACTTGGTGGGTCAGAGGACCTGTTTCCGTACTGTATCTCAAAACTCTAAACTTTATACTTCCTCTCTATATTTCTCAGTAAGTGACAGAATGCCAGCTGATCTTTGCTATTTATGAAGAAAATGTAAAAATCTTTACGACTTTGCTTTAAAGCAGCAATTATTAGTGAAAATCTTTTCCCAGTGTGCCACAGAATTCCAATTTTGTGTTGTTATTTTAGGAATAATGGAGACATTTTTGTTGCGAATTATTTATATTTTAAGGACCTGGTTTACAAGAAGGAACATAACATCTGAACTAATTCAATGGCCCAGACTCACAAATCAACCTAACTACAGTTAGCAAATTGGCGCAGCGGTAAAGCTGCTCTCTTACAGCGTCAGAGACCCGGGTTTGATCCTGACTACGAGTGCTATCCGTGCGGAGTTTGCATGTTCTCCCTGTGGCCGCATGGGTTTTCTCTGAGTGCTCAGGTTTCCTCCCACATGCCAAAATATACAGGTTTGTAGGTTTATTGGTTTCTGCAAATTGCCCCTAGTGTGTAGAGAGTGGATGCATAGAACTAGTATGAACTGGTAATCGATGGTCAGTGTGCATTGGGTGGGCTGAAGGGCCTGTTACCATGCTGTATCTCTAAACTAAACTAGAAACTAAACTAAACAAAACTAGAGAAGGGTCTCAACCCGAAATGTCACCCATTCCTTCTCTCCGGGGATGCTGCCAGACCCGCTCAGTTACTCCAGCATTTTGTGTCTATCTACAGATTTGAAACATACATATGTGTGCCAGATTGTTTTATTTGGATTTAAGTCTCCATCTGTGAAGAAGACTGAATAAATAAGTTAAAATCAGCAGTACACAATTCAATTTAATTTTATTTAACTAATTAATAAGGTTGTACTTTCCAAAACGTGGGTGGGTCATGGTCTAACAAAGAGTCTTAGCGCCATCTTGTGGAATTGTAGAACTGATATGACAATGCGTCTGTCTAAAATTTAATTTGAATAAAAAGACATAAAGTGCTGGAGTAATTCTGACAAGTTATTTGGACAGGTACATGGATAGAACAGGTTTAGAGGGATATGGGCAAAATGCGGGCAGGTGGGACGTGTAGATGGGGCATCTTGGTCGGTGTGGGCAAGTAGGGCCGAATGGCCTGTGTCCGTGTTGTATGAATCTATGTCTCTATGAACTCAGTGGGTCACGCAGCATCTCTGCAGGACAAGGATCAGCGATGTTTTGGGTCGGAAAACATCACTTGCGCATGTTCTCCAGATGCTGCCTGACCCGCTGGGTTACTCCAGCACCTTGTGTGTCTTTTTATTGTAAACCAGCATCTGCAGTTCCTTGGTTCAACATAACAGAGGAGGCTGATTCCCTCTTTGTTCACTGGGAGAATGATCACTGGGTCATCACTAACTGTTGAATGGAAGGGAAAGTTACAGACTTTAACAGCAATGATGTATAGAGGCATCATTAACGTCCACATTCAGGAGCAGCTTCTTCCCGACGGCTCTGGGACATTTGACAATAAATCATTGAATCGTAGGTCAAGTAGTCATCATGTAGTTTGATAGGACTTTGGTTAGACCACATTTGGAGTATTGCATGTCAAAGGGCCTGTTTCTGCACTGCATCTGTAAATGAAACTAAGGAAAACTAAACTAAACTAAACTAAACTAAACTAAATTAAACTAAACTAAATTAAACTAAACTAAACCTACTTTAAAACCTGAAATGTTAAAAATGAAACATGATTCTAGTTTTTAACTTTTCAGAGGTGCCAGTAGGCACTGCCATTACAAAAGGAAGCGTGATCAGAGTATTGAGTATAGAAGTTGGCAGGTCATGTTGCAGTTATATAAATCATTGATGAGGCCACATTTGGAGTATTGTGTTCAACTCCGGGCACCATCATAAGATAGATGTTGTCAAGTTGGAAAGGGTGCAGAGAAGATTTACAAGGATGTTGCCAGGACTCGAGGGTCTGAGCTACAAGGAGAGGTTGGGCAGCCTGGGACTCTATTCTGTGCAGCGCAGGAGGATGAGGGGTGATCTTATAAAGGTGTATACAGTCATAAGAGGAATAGATCATATAGATGCACAGAGTCTCTTTCCTAGAGTAGGCTATAGGGCATAAGTTTAAGGTGAAGGAGGAAGGTTTTATAGGAATCTGACGGGTAACTTTTTGATACAGAGGATGGTGGGTGTATGGAATGAGCTGCTAGAGGAGGTGTGGACTATCGCAACATTTAAGAAGCAATTAGGCAGGTACATGGATAGCAGTTTTAGAGGGATATGGGCCAAACGGAGGCAAGTGGGACTAGTGTAGATGGGACATGTTGGTTGGTGTGGGAAAGTTGGGCCGAAGGACCTGTTTCCACACTGTATCACTATGACTCTGAAAGCACTGATTCTGTCATATAAGAGCAAATTATTATCCAATAACTGCTAAAATGATGTTAAAAAGCAAAGAAAATAAATTTCAAATACCATTTTTGTTAAAACAAAACCATTGAACCAACAGCACCATCAGTATATAACTCCATTTTATTGCTGGTTGAAAATTTGAAGCATAAATCACATTGAGTGAAAGATTACAGAAAGCTCTCATTTCTACGATAGGTTTTGACAAGCCAGACTCAGTTACAGATTGCCATTACTCAGAGTGTGACAACGTGTCACATGTGATTGTTAAAACATTGTATTGTAAGATTGCACTGAAGTACTCTCATTCATCTATCTTTTCAGTGTTCTTTCCTTTCCTCTCCTCCTGTCAACTTGGTGGGAACTCATTTGGATGTGGTTGAAACAAGAAAATACAGATGCTGGGTAACAACAAAATGTAGCAATGTTACAAAATTTTTAGATAAAAAAAATCAAGTCTGCAATTTATCTCATCAGATAAAGCATAAAAATAAGATTAATTTGACACCCAATTCACTTTCATATCTTCAGTATTAAAAAAAGTTATGGCCATTTTCATACTCGGAAATTAGCATCTTGTTCCCCATTGCCTTTCCATTGACTTAACTCAAAAGCTGTGATCGAGGACAGTCAAAAGCCCATAACGTTCTTAAAAATTAAGAGAACTAAATGAAATGTTCAGTTATTATAGATTGAAGCATTCTGAAACAAATATGAAACAATCTTACTTGGATGACCTGAAATTAAAGCATATAATTAGTTAGTTATCTAATTGTAGCTAATTACAAAATTCAATTACTAGATCTAAACATCTATCCATTTCTTAAGAAAATATAAACTTTTTAAAATTGCCTAAGTGTCCAAATAACATTCACACAATAATCCACAATATAACATGATTTTTAAATCTAATTTTCATGAATTTATAGGCCAAATGGAAGGAATTTAGTGTTTAATGCCTGTAAATTAATGGCCATTTAAATCAACTAGCGAGTGGGTTTTAGTGGAATGCGGTGGATTGGAACGTTGCGGTTTGCGGTAAAGTCGGTATGAAAAATACAGCCGGTTCATACATTTTTTTGTCCCCTTTTCGCAACATGAAAACGTGATTAAAGCCTTCCTAAAAACCAAGTTTTAATGTAAAAATAAACTGTGCACTTTATTTTCTCCCCTACGTTAGGTCCGTTCTGCTGTCGGCGTTCAGAGCTTTAGAAGATGATTTTTAAACTACTCTAATTAATAAATAATCTAGCGTAGTTTAAAAATACCTTCATGAATGAAATGTCGGAGCAATTTCTCTTTAGCGACGAAATCGCCCGACATGGATCGATTTGGACTGTCTAGGGAAAAACAGCATTTTAAACCCGCCCCCCTCTGAAAGGTGCCAAAGTCACGCACACGGGGAGCGGCAGAACTGCAGCGCTGCTAAAGGTAGGTATTGTAACATACCTACAAAATGGGTGTCGTATGTATCGATGTAGTTTCACAGGTAATTTAATTTATTTTAGTTTCGTTTAGTTCAGATTAGTTTAGTTTAGTTCATTGTCACGTGTACCGAGGTACAGTTTTTAGTTGCGTGCATTCCAGTTAGCGGAAAGACATGATTACAATCAAGCCATCCACAGTGTACTGATACAGGATAATGAGAATAACATTTAGTGCAAGATAAAGTCCAGTAAAGTCCAATTAAAGATAGTCCGGGGGTCTTCAATGAGGTAGATAGTAGCTCAGGATCGCTCTCTAGTTGTTGGTAGCTTGGTTGATCTGCCTGATAACAGCTGGGAAGAAACTGTCCTTGAATCTGGAGGTGTTCATTTTAGCGCTTCTGTACCTCTTGCTGATGGGAGCGGGGAGAAGAGGGATGCGACTTGTCCTTGATTATGCTGGTGGCCTTGCCAAGGCAGCGTGAAGTGTAGATAGAATCAATGGAATGGAGGTTGGTTTGTGTAATGGTCTGGACTGCATCCACAACTAAGGAGTTGTGATTAGAACGTTGTCCTTAGAAATAGGAAAAGGAATGGTGCCCTTAGAAATAAGGAGCTGCAGATGCTGGTTTATAAAAAAAATAAATGTAAAGTGTACGGATGTGGTATCACAGATAAAGCCTGACTTTTCTTTTAAGCGAGTATTTTTATCAAATATAACCATAGACCATTAGTATTTTGGTAATCCAGTTGATAATGGATATCATCACTCAACTGAGAACATTTATATTGCTGTGGAAGGTTCTCGGAGTCAATTATTTCAGTTGCAGTAGTCTTTATTGAGTGAAATGAGTCTTAACTCGTTCACCGTCTCAGCAGTAGTCATTTAGAAATATCACTCGTATTATTTCTCTCAGCAGGGAGCTTAAATTTCAATCAATCGTGATGTGAAACAGACCCCATAAATGCAGTTATTTCTCGCAGATTCCAGGCCGCCAACTTGATTACGATTAATCTGTTTGCTTCATCGTCCTATTTCCTCTTTCTGAGTTGTTTACCTCACAACGGGGTGACAAGGTTTGCTCATCAGTGATGATTTCATTTGTTCCTTTACTGCAGCCAGTAAATAAGTAGCCCAGTCAACTAACATAGAACACTCAACAGTACTGCCTTTCGGACCACAATATCTGTGCCGAACATAATGCCAAGACAAACAACTAAACTACAAACTGTCTTGGTTGCACTAGGGACTTGGGGCTTTGTTTTGTTTTGTACTATATTTATTTACGGAACTTTTTTTTCTTTGTTCATTATATAATCTATTGTGTACTGTGTTTACAAACCTATTGTGCTCGCGCAAGTAAGAATCTCAATGTTCCGTTTCGGTACATAAGGCAATAAAACACTTGACTCTTGAACTAAACTCCTCTGCCTACACATGATCTGTATCCCTCTATTCTCTGCATATCCGTGTGCCTCTCAAAAAGTCACTTAAACGCCACTATCATATCCGTCTAGGTCCAGAACCTCCTTTAGTCCAGACAAAATTATGAGAGAGCACTTGAAATCCCCCACTAGAAGTCCCCCTGAAAATGTGGCGCCTAGACCGGGTGAGGCAGCCGATCCCGACCTCATCGGGACCTCCACAGTGATTGCCGGGAAGAATCTGCCGCCTGTGGCTGGGGCTCTGGAACTCCAGCCCAGCCAGAGCCAGCAGATCCATTCCCATAGCCGACCTCCGAGGTCACATTTGCAGCCATTATTTCAGCCCCCCCTCCCCCCCAAGCCGTGACCACTATTGGTCCGGCAAAACAGATAATTGCGAAAGACTCTGGAACCAACGGTGCTGGAAAATCGGTGGTGGATCTGTAACAGGTAGCAGCACAAATAGTGTCCTCTACAGGCACAAACCACCCTGGGCCAATGGTACATTGTAATCTGAGCATTTGTTTTCCTACAGTATCAGTTTAGCCCACAGGGAACTACATTTGAACCCGCTTTGTCTTTATTTTTCTGTGCTACACAAAGCATTGAATATGCCTGGCAGCTTGAAATCTAATTTTGGCAGTTGTTACAGAACCGTTTTTAGGTTTGTGAAATAATTTTCTTCAGTTGTAGAGCAGGGGTAGAAGGGGTCCCCCGTGATCTTGTTTACTCTGGAGTTGCACCTTCTGATGTATAGTTCCTGCAGAGGGGCGAGTGAAGTTCCCATAGTGCGTTTCTGCTGTTGGATAAAGGTGTTTGGAAACAAATATATATTTCCCCTGTTACCCAAACGGTGACTTTATTTTCTATTAGATTGTTTCAATGTCAACATATTGTTGTTTTCTTGCTGGAAAAAAAGGTGTAGAGATAAAAGGACAACCATCTTTCAAAGACCATGGCAACATTTTTTTCTAGATATCAAATTCTGCTGCTGCACATCAACAAGCCTTTTTAGAGACAATCAGAGCTGTCTCTAGGATACCTAAGATAATCTAAAGGTGTTAAATCAATATAAAAAAATACACCATGTGCTGGAGTAACTCAGCAGGTCAGGCAGCGTATCTGATAAGCATGGATGGGTGACGTGTCGTGTCGGGACACGTCCTCAGGCTGATTGTGGTGGGGGGAGGGGGAAAAAAGTTAGTGTTTAATTTAGTTTAGAGATACGATGAGATGCAGGCCCTTCTACCCACTGAGTCCACGCGGACCATTGATCAACCGCACAATGTATGTTATTGCACTTTCGGCATCCGCTCCATACACACTAAGGGCAATTTACAGAAGCCAATTAACCTACAAACCTGCACGTCGTTGTGAAGTGGGAAGAAACCGGATCACCCGGAGAAAATCCTCGTGGTCCCAGGGAGAAAGTACAAACTCAACACAGACAGCACCTGAGGTCAGGATCGATCATGGATCTCTGGCGCTGTGAGGCAAAAACTCTACCATTAGTCCAGACTGAAATTAATAGTCAATAGAGCTTTTTTGCAAAATACTTGGTTGGTGTTATTCTCTTTTCATTTGAACCATTACTATCAAGTTATTTATGTTTTTCATTTTCCACAAGACATTTTGTCGGGCATTAATTCAGCAAGGTCAAAATGACAATAGGGTGAATTGGTCTTCAGAGGGAGCAGAAATAGATGATTATGAATCATAGGTCATTTTACATCCTTTCAACCTGATTATCTGTTAGCTGCAATGGAATGTTGGATCTGGCAGAATAAAAATTAGATCCCAGCCTGGTGTTATATTGTAATGATGGATCTTTATGAAATACTTAATTCAAAATTATCACTCGAAGATTAATGGAATGGCACAAAATACCCTAAATTTCAAATAATACCCTAATATTGATTTATTAAAGATTATCAATACATAAACATCATTTAAAATATGTACACATGCTTTACATCATTCTTGATGCTTACTGAAAATCTTCCCTTAGCTTACCAAAATGAATATTCCATTAATTTTTGTTGGATTGCATCTGTCACTCGTGGAAGCCAGGGGAATTCAGCTCTAAAAACTAAATACAGTTGGAAAAAATATTCATTCCATTCCAAGGCTTTCATGGAAACATAGAAACATAGAAAATAGGTGCAGGAGGAGGCCATTCGGCCCTTCGAGCCAGCACCGCCATTCATTGTGATCATGGCTGAACGTCCCCTATCAATAACCCGTGCCTGCCTTCTCCCCATATCCCTTGACTCCACTAGCCCCTAGAGCTATATCTAACTCTTATTCCATAAATTCTCAACTCTCTGGGTGAGAACGTTTTTTCTCACCTCAGTCTTAAATTACCTCCCCATTATTCTAAGACTGTGGCCCCTGTTTCTGGACTGGCCCAATATTGGGAAAATTTTTCCTGCATCTAGCTTGTCCAGTCCTTTTCATAATTTTATATGTTTCTATATGAAACCCCCTCATCCTTCTAAACTCCAGTAAATACAAGCCTTTTCATGATAGTTTATATATTTTGATTTGGCAATGTCCTTTTTCAATGAATTTTACATTCATCCACTTATCACATCCGTCAGGCAGAAGACACAGAAGCTTGAAAGCATGCACCACCAGACTCAGGAACTGCTTCTTAACCTCTGTTATTAGGTTTTGGAATGGTCCTCCCACTAGCTAGGGTACTGTCCGATTCACCTCTACCCCATTGCAGACTTTGTCTCTGGAACTGGTGTGCCACAATGCTGAGAACTATATCCTGCGCTCTGTATCTTCCCCTTTGCACTGTCTATTGTACTTGAGTTGGCTTGATTGGATTTATGTGTGTATTATGTTTTGATTGGATAGCATGCAAAACAAAGCTTTTCACTGTACCTCATTATAGGTAACAATAATAAACCATAATACCTAAACCTAAGATAGACACAAAGTGCTGGAGTAACTCAGCGGGTCAGGCAGCATCTTTGAAGAAAAAGGATTGGTGACATTTTGGGTTGGGACTGAAGCAGGGCCCCGACCTGAAACATCACCCATTTGTCTTCTCCAGAGATGCTGCCTGACCCACTGAGTTACTCCAGCACTTTGTGTCTATCTTCAGTATATACCCGCATCTGCAGTTCTTTTCTAAACACCTAGACCTAATTTCTTCATGAAATTTCAAAAATGTTCAGACTCTGAAAATAATTGTTAAAAAAATGTTATTTGTTTTTTCACTTTTTGGGTTTCCCATGCCAAAGTAGAACTGAAGATGTCTCTCTATTTGGCACAATAATCTCCAGGCCGCTTTGTGATCAACCCCATTTACATTAAACAGAATAGGGGCAAAGTACCAGTCTCATTGTTGTATCTGAAGCTGGTTTCTCCAGAGCCAGGTCTGAGCAGAGGGTGGCACAGTGGCGCAGCTGGTAGAATCATAGAATCAGATAAAATAGGTGCAGGAGTAGGCCATTTGGCCCTTCAATATGATCATGGCTGATCATCCAACTTAGTATCCGGTACCTGCCTTCTCTCATACCGCCTGATCCCTTTAGCCACAAGGGCCACATCTAACTCCCTCTTAAATATAGCCAATGAACTGGCCTCAACTACCTTCTGTGGCAGAGAATTCCACAGACTCACCACTCTCTGTGTGAAAAAAGATCTTCTCATATCGGTCCTAAAAGGCTTCCCCGTTAGCCTTAAACTGTGACCCCTTGTTCTGGACTTCCCCAACATCGGGAACAATCTTCCTGCATTTAGCTTGTCCAACCCCTTAAGGATGTTGTAAGCCTCTATAAGATCTCCCCTCAATCTTCTAAATTCTAGTGAGTACAAGCCGAGTCTATCCAGTCTTTCTTCATATGAAAGTCCTGACATCCCAGGAATCAGTCTGGTGAACCTTCTCTATACTCCCTCTATGGCAAGAATATCTTTCCTCAGATTAGGAGAACAAAACTGTATGCAATACTCCAGGTGTGGTCTCACCAAGACCCTGTAAAACTGCAGTAGAACCTACCTGCTCCTATACTCAAATCCTTTTGCTATGAATGCCATCATACCATTCGCTTTCTTCACAGCCTGGTAGAAACACAGCCTCACAGCACCAGTGTCCTGGTTCGATCCAGGCCTTGGGTGCTGCCGGTGTTTAGTTTGCTTGTTCTCCCTGTGACGGCGTGGGTTTTCTCCGGGTGCTCTGGTTTCCCCCCCTACGTTGCTAAGATGTGCGGATTTGTGGGTTAATTGGCTACTGTGATTGTGTAGGGAGTGGATGAGAAATTGGGATAACATAGAACTAGTGTGAATGGGTGATCCACAAAAGAACACAGTGCTAAAATAACTCATCAGGTCAGGCAGCATTTCTGGAGAACATGGATAGGTGATGTTTCGGGTTGAGACCTTTCTTCAGTTATCAATGGGTGATCGATAGTTGATATGGACTCAGTGGGCTGAAGGCCTATATCCATGCTGCATCTGTAAAGTAACTTAATTTTTACCGAATCACCCATCTATTGCAACAAAAGCTCTAATTTTTCATTACTAGCTTTGTTTCTGTCTCGATTTTTAAAAGAAAATTAGAAACCTGTTTGTAGAAACAAAGAACTGCAGATTCTAGTTTATATCAAAGATAGACCCAAAATGCTGGAGTAACTCAACGGGTCAGGCGGCATCTCTGGAGAAACATGGGTTGTAACACAGGTAGCATTTAATCATAAAGGTGAAGTTCCCTGAAACAGTTTATTTCAACCACAACCACTTAATCAAAATCAACGTTTATCACTTCATATTTCAGTATGGTGCAGGAAAGTGGAGGTGATTAATGTGGTTAATTTATCCCACAAGCTCTCGTGATCACCCTCTACTTTCTTAGAAGGCTTAGGAAGTTCAGCTTGTCCCCAACAACTCTCACCAACTTCTACAGATGCGCCGTAGAAAGCATTTTATCAGGATGCATCACAGCTTGGTTGGGAACAGCTCCATCCAAAACCACAAGAAATTGCAGAGAATTGTGGACGCTGCCCAGGCTATCACACAAACCAGCCTCCCTTCCATTGACTACATTTACAACTCACGCTGCCTTAGAAAGGCCACCAGCATAATCAAGGACAAGTCACACCCTGGCTATTCCCTCTTCTCCTCTCTCCCATCGGGCAAATGGTATACAAGTTTGAAAATACCTCCAGATTCAGGGACCGTTTCTTTCCAGCTGTTATCAGGCAGCTGAACAACCGACCAACAAACTAGAGAGCAAAAAGGGGAAGAAGGGTCTCGACCCGAAACGTCGCCTATCTCCTTCGCTCCTTAGATGCTGCTGCACCCGCTGAGTTTCTCCAGCTTTTTGTGTAACCCTCGATTCTCCAGCATCTGCAGTTCCTACTTTAATAAACTAGAGAGCAGTCTTGAGCAGGGCCGGCCTTAGGAGGTGCGGGGCCCAATTGGGAACAATTTTGGTGAGCCCCAAGTTCCCAGCCAAGGTCTGTAGAATTATAGAAATAGAAATAAAGTCTATTATAGACTTTATATCTCTATGCTAGAATTGAAACACGATAGTCCCCACCAGACTGGCCGAGAAGTTGCTGGAATTGGGGCTCAACACCCCCCTGTGTGCCTGGGTCCTGGACTTTCTCACTGCCAGGCCCCAGGTAATCAAGGTGGGGGGAAATACATTGAAGTCCCTCACCCTGAGCACAGGATCCCCCCAGGGTTGCGTCCGCAGCCCCCTACTGTACTCCCTGTACACACACGGCTGTGTGGCTAGGTTCAGCTCAAACTCGATAATCAAGTTTGCTGATGACACTGTGGTGGTGGGCCTGATCTCAGACAACGATGAGAAGGCCCACCGGGAGGAGGTGGCTGATCTGGCATTTTGGCGTCAGGACAACAGCCTCCTCTTGAATATCAAAAAAACTAATGAGCTGATTGTGGACATTAGGAGGGCGGGAACACCCGGGGATGTACACACCATTGAAGATAAATAGGGATACTGTGGATAGGGTGAGCTGTGTTAAATACCTGGGAGTCCACATCTCTGAGGATATGACATGGACATCACACGCTGTAGCACTCGTGAGTAAGGCAAGGCAGCGCCTTTACCACCTCAGGCAATTGAGGAAATTCAGAGTGTCTCTGAGGATCCTCCAGTGCTTCTACTCAGCGGCTGTGGAAAGCATCTTGTCCGGAAACATCACGATTTGTTTTGGGAACTGCTCTGCCCAGGACAGGAAGGCTCTGCAGAGAGTAGTGCGTTCGGCTGAACGCACTATGGGAACTACCCTCGCCCCCCTGCAGGAACTATACATCAGAAGGTGCAACTCCAGAGCAAACAAGATCATGGGGGACCCCTTCCACCCCTGAAATGGACTGTTCCAGCTGCTATGGTCAGGCAAACGCCTCCGTTGCCATGCTGTGAGAACGGAGAGGATGAGAAGGTGTTTCTTCCCAGAGGCCATTAGGACTGTAAACTCCTATCTCACCAGGGACTAACTTTACTGTACCATTCTACTGTTTTTTTTAAATTGCTGTTTTTTTCCCTTTTCTTTCCTCCCACAATATGTAATATGTGAATATGTAATTCTGTTCCATTCTGTTTGTAGCTTGTTTGTTTGTTTGTTTGTTTTTTTGCACAAAGTCCGTGAGCATTGCCACTTTTCATTTCACTGCACATCTCGTATGTGTATGTGACGAATAAACTTGACTTGACTTGAAAGTAATCAAAATGTGCGCTTAAAAAGTGCATGCGACTTAATGGACCAAACAGATCTAAGCTACATTTTAATATAAAATTGCATACATGTCAGCCTACAAGTAACAAACAAAATGTGTAGATCACCTCTGAAAAGTACATAGTTACAATGCCACTTGTTTTAGTGATTGTGAAATGAAATAAAAAGTAATTTAATTAAATAAAACCTGGAAAACCAATAACCATTGGTGAAAAACCAGTCCAGGCATTCAATTTTGGGCTTCAGCCCCATCCTACCCTTTGGGCATCTTCCCCATCCTAACTTGGTTGTGTGTGTGTGTTATTTGTGTGTGTGTTAGTTGTCTGTGCGTGATGTGTGTGTGTGTGTGTGTGTGGGAGGGAAGGAAAGAAGGGAGGGAGGGAAGTAGAAAAAGGAGGGAGGGAAGGAGAGAAAGAAGGGATGGAGGGAAGGAGAGAAGGGAAAAAAGAGAGAGGAGGGAGGGAGGGAAGGAGAGAAGGGAGGGGGGAAGGGAGGGAGGAAGGGAAGGGAAGTAGGAAGGGAAGGGAAGGGAAGGAGAGAAGGGAGGGAGGGAAGAAGGGAAGGGAGGGAGGGAAGGGAAGGAGAGAAGGGAGGGAGGGGGCCTGCGGCTGGAGCGGATGCCGGGACCGGGCAGATGGGTGTGAGCTGAGGCTGATGTTTGTAAATCTTGCTCCAACGCCCGGCCCTCCCTATAGTGTTCCCGGGGAGAGAGAGGAGTGGAGCTGGGGCTGTGTGCGTGAAGCACGGCGACTGGAGGGGCGGGAGCGCTGCCCAGGGCCGTGAGCGAACTACCCATCTCCCCATCCCCCTCTCCCCCTCTCCCCCTCTCCCGCTCTCCTCCTTCTCCATTCCCCCTCACACCACCCTCCCCGTATACCCCTTTGTTCCCCCTCAACCCTCCTACTCTATCACCATCCCTCTCTCCCCCCTCCACCCGGGGTTGATCTACCCGAGCTGAGAGTCGATTACTCTGGCGCGGGGCCCCCTTATTCGCGGGGCACAATTGGGAGCAATCGATCCAGTCGGCTTAAGGCCGGCCCTGGTCCTGAGCTACTATCTATCTCATTGAAGGCCCTCGGACTATCTTTGATCAGACTTTACTAGACTTTATCTTGCACTAAACGTTATTCTCTTTATTGCCTTTATCATGTATCTCTACACAGTGGACGGCTCGATTGTAATCATGTATTGTCCTTTCGCTGACTGGTCAGCACGCAACAAAAGCTTTTCACTGTACCTCGGTATACGTGACAATAAAGTCAGAAAACTTTAATCTTCCACTGGTTTTGACATTTTCCTCCATATTTATTGGTTAATCTATGCAACATCTGGAATATTGTGTGCAGTCTTGGTCTCCTAATTTGAGGAAGGACATCCTTGTGATTGAGGCAGTGCAGCGTAGGTTCATGAGATTGATCCCTGGGATGGCGGGACTGTCATATGAGGAAAGATTGAAAAGACTAGGCTTGTATTCACTGGAGTTTAGAAGGATGAGGGGGGATCTTATAGAAACATATAACATTATAAAAGGACTGGACAAGCTAGATGTAGGAAAAATGTTCCCAATATTGGGCGAGTCCAGAACCAGGGGCCACAGTCTTAGAATAAAGGGGAGGTCATTTAAGACTGAGGTGAGAAAAAACGTTTTCACCCAGAGAGTTGTGAATTTGTGGAATTCCCTGCCACAGAGGGCAGTGGAGGCTAAATCACTGGATGGATATAGGAGAGAGTTAGATAGAGCTCTAGGGGCTAGTGGAGTCGAGGGATATGGGGAGAAGGCAGGCACGGGTTATTGATAGGGGACGACCAGCCATGATTACAATGAATGGCGGTGCTGGCTCGAAGGGCCGAACGGCGTCCTCCTGCACCTATTTTCTATGTTTCTATGTAACATGCCATTAATTTTATTATTTCTGTATTAGTACAATGAATTGATGGTATATGCAAATATTTATATTCGATGCTTAAAGGAATTGGTAATCAAAGTAATAATCTTCCAAACATTTCCATTTACATGCATAAGACAAAGTGCTGGAGGAACTCAGTGGGTCAGGCAGCTTCTGTGGAGGAAATGGACAGATGATGTTTCGGGTCGGGACACTTCTTCAGACTGAACCGAAACGTCACTTGTCCATTCCCACCACAGATGGTGCCTGACCTGCTGAGTTCCTCCAGCACTTTGCATCTGCAGTTCTTTGTGTCTCCATTTCTATTTAAACAACGGGTTCATTTAGAAAATTATTGTTAAATTATCTAATTTAATAGATAATTGAATTATCATTCAATATTATTGCTTGAGAAAATATATACCTCTTCCCTCGCCTCCATCCAGACAGTCCTTCTGGATGAGGCAGAGGTTCACATGCACCCCCTCTAACCTCATCTACTGCATCCGGTGTTCCTGATGTGGCTTCCTGTAAATCGGCGAGGCCACGTGCAGACCCATGGCATTTTCATTAACCCTTTCAAAGATATTAGATGAAGGAAAATGTATATTTTGAAAACCATTTAAAAAAATCAATTAATTATTTATTTTCCTTTGTATACAAATCAAATCAAACTTTAAACTGTCCTATTAAGGTTGATGAGAACAAATTTTACGTTAAGGATCCAACGAGCAAAATGCTATTTAATAAATGTTAAAGTCATGTTAAAATGAAATCTGGCAAAGTTGAGAATACCTTACAAAGCTTCACTGTAAAGTATTAACTTAACGTCCAGTGTCAAGGCCCATTTAAATATTAAATGACAACTTTACTCAATTCTGGAACTTTCAATTATGTCATTGATTTATTTTGTGTGAGGTTCAATGATCTAAATCTGTAGCTTAATTATAGATTGCTATATTAAGGTAGGAATTATATTAAAATTTTGATTGAAGAAACTTACTAAACATAACATCTTTCAATGGAAATTAATTCAATTCTTGCTGTACAGGAACAACAGCAGGTGTGATCTAAAGCTATTATCTTGGGTAAAAGCGATTACACAAAGTGAGGTTCTGTGGATTGATTATATTTTGTATAACTAATGAATTGTGAAACCTTATATGGTCAAATTCATTTTCAGAAGAACGACACATTCAAATGTTATCACCTTTTTATAGTGCTATTTATGTGTCACCTATAAATGTTACTCAGAGTAGAAAGACATGCAGGATTGTAGGTTAATTGGTTTCTGTGCGTTGTCCCTGGTATGTAGGATGCGAAAGTGGGATAACATAGAATTAGTGTGTGGGTGATCGATTGTCGACGTGGACTCGGTGGGTCCTGTTTCCATGCGGGAGAATAAAGAGGGAAGAAGATTGGACTTTATTGCTTTCCATCACAGTGATGAATGTGGGGAATCCACTGTGGTGGATGTTTATGTTAACTTTTATGTAGTTGTGTGTCTTGTTGCTTTTTTTAGTATGGCTGTATGGTAAATCGAATATCACTGTACCTTAATTGGTACACGTGACAATAAAAGAC
This sequence comes from Raja brachyura, assembly GCA_963514005.1. Next base: position 62,581,278 of record OY740786.1, read on the forward strand.
CTTGAACCTTGAACCTTGATCTCTAAAATAAACAAAATTAAATTACCAGCAGTCTAGCGGTGTCCAAAGTCCACAAAGATACAGCACAATTGCAGAGATTTGTGGATGTAGCCCAGTCTATCACACAAACCAGACTCCCCACCATGGACTCCATCTACACATCATGCTGCCTCAGGAAAACAGCCAACATTATCAAAGCCTTGACCCACCATGGTCATTCCTTCTTCTCCCTACTCCTGTCCACAGAAGGTACAGAAGCTTGAAAGGGCGCACCACAAGACTCAGGAACAGTTTCTTTCCCTCTGTTATCAGGCTTCCGTCCTTCCATAAGCTAGGGTACTGTCTGATTCACCTCTACCCCATTGCCGACATTGGACTTTGTCTCTGGAACTGATGCGCTACAATGCTGAGAACTATATTCTGAACTCTTTATCTTCCCCATTTGCTCTACCTATTGTACTTGAGTTTGGCTTGATTGTGCTTATGTATAGTATTATACTATACTATTTATGTATCACCTATAAATGTTACTCAGACTAGAAAGACATGCAGGATTGTAGGTTAATTGGCTTCTGTGCGTTGTCCCTGTAGTATTAATACAGTACATTAGTATGATCAGATGGGATAGTATGCAAACAAAAGCTTTTCACTGCACCTCATATAACAACAATAAACCTATACCTAATTTGGCAATGGCCAGCGAAGAAGTAATAAATAAAGTAATTTTTCAAGTTCATAAGTTCATAGGTTGTAGGAGCCATTTGGCCCATCAAGCCTACTCTGCCATTCAATCATGGCTGATCTATCTTTTCCTCTCACCCCATTCTCCTGCCTTCTCCCCAAAACCACTGACATCCATACTAGTCAAGAATCTGCCAATCTCCAGCTTAAAATTATCCATTGACTTGGCCTTCACAACCTCCTGTGGCAATTAATTCCGCAGATTTACCACCTTCTGACTAAAGAAATTCCTCCTCATCTCCTTTCGAAAAGTACACATCCTTTTATTCTGAGGCTGTGGCCTCCGGTACTAGACTCTCCCACTAATGAAATCATCCACCCACATCCACTCTTTCCAGGCCTTTCACTATTTGGTAAGTTTCACTGAGGTCCCCCCTCATCCTACTAAACTCCAGTGAGTACAGGCCTAGTGCTGTCAAACACGTGCTATCAAATATGTTAACCTAATCATCCCTGGGATTATTCTCGTAAATTTACCTTATCTCATGAACTCTGTAAAATCACCGTGGCTGTAAAACAGGACAAGCAATAAAAAATGTGCAGAATTCCTGACTGCAGACTAACAATGCATGGTTCAGATCAAAGAGTGGCAGCCTTTAATGGCCAGGTAACATCATCCTTTGTAAACTTCACCAGTTGGTTATTAAAGGAAGGATGGAAGCAAGTTTGCAAATGATGGAAATCACTGAGAATGAAAATTCATGCTAACAGGTAGCTTGAGAATTGCAAGACTATTTTGGGAAGAAAAGGAAATGTCCCCTCCCCTCAGACGCAACATGGACAGAGTTCCCCTGGTCCTCACCTTTCACCCCACCAGCCTCCGCATCCAACACATCGTCCTCTGACATTTCCGTCACCTTCTAAGAGATTCCACCACCAATCACCTTCCCATCTCCACCCCTCACCGTCTTCCTCTGCAACTCTTTGGTTCACTCATCCCTTCCCACCCAAACCACTTCCTTCTCAGGTATTTTCCCCCGCAAACACAGGAGATGCAACACCTGTCCCTATACGTGCTCCCTCGACTCTACCCAGGGACTCTGACAGTCCTTTCAGGTTAGAAAAAGGTTCACATGCACCTCATCTGACCTCATCTACTGCGTTCGGTGAGCCCGATGTGGGCTCCTGTACATCAGCAAGACTAAACGTAGACTTGGTCAGCCTAGGGCCATGGGATGCCAAGCATTTCTACTCTCCTTTCCATTCCCATACTCACCTTTCTGGCCTGGGTCTCCTCCATTGGCAGAGTGAGGCCACATGCAAATTGGAGGAACAGCATCTCATATTCCGCTTGGGCAGCTTACACCCAGGGGTACGAACATTGAATTATCTAATTTTAAGAAATTTCTACTTACATTCCCCTCCCCTATCCCCCTAACCCCCTTCCCCTACACATCCACAGGAAACCGTAGCACCTGGAGCAAGCCCACATGGTCACAGAGAGAACATACAATCTGTCATATGTTGATAGAATGGAGCGGCTGGGCTTGTGTCCTCTGGAGTTTAGAAGGATGAGAGGGGATCTTATTGAAACATATAAGATTATTAAGAGTTTGGACACGCTCGAGGCAGGAAACATGTTCTCGATGTTGGGGGAGTCCAGAACCAGGGGCCACAGTTTAAGAATAAGGGTAAGCCATTTAGAACGGTGATGAGGAAAAACATTTGCACACAGAGAGTTGTGAATCTGTGGAATTCTCTGCCTCAATTCTCTGGAGGCGTTCAAGAGAGAGTTAGATAAATCTCTTAAAGATCTATTTAAGATCTCTTAAAGGGATATGGGGAGAAGGCAGGAATGGGGTATTGATTGTGGATGATCAGCCATAATCACAGAATGGCGGTGCTGGCTCAAAGCGCCGAATGGCCTACTCCTGCACCTATTGTATATTGTCTATTGTCTATTGTCTTGAAGGCAACACGCGTAGTCAGCATCAAACCCATGTCTCTAGCTCTGTACAGCATCAACTCTACTGATGTCCCACCGCGCCGCTCCTTGTTCCCTTTGCTGAAATCCCGCACCTGCATCAAATACATTTATCCACAGTTAACTCCCAACTTAATTTAGTGAACCGGTGTGAGCTGCAGCTGATGTGGAGCGATCACTCTTTTCTGTGTACCCTGTTACAGGCACTAAATTACATTCATAGATAATGCGGTGAAATCGATTCCGAAGAAATCAATCTCTGCGCTGCTCCAGCTTCTTTCCGTGGTGCTAATTAAAAGTCTATTGCGTTCAGCTCACACATCAGACGTGTGATGGATGTTCTCCACATTTTCTTTATCCTCCCGAATCACACCCTCATTTTTGTCTCACAGATGCAGCTGAGAAAATGAATGCAGAATTGCATGATAACAGGTAAACTGATACTCCCTGGTGAAGCAGATGGTAGTGTACTGGCATTAGTGAAGGGCGGCAGAGGAGTGCAGCTGGTAGAGTTGCTGCTAGGTACAGCTGGTAGAGCAGTGTCAGAGTCCCGGGTTCGATCCTGACCTCAGGTGCTATCTGTACGGAGATTACATGTTCTCCCTGAGTTTTCTCCCAGTGGCTACTACCTGCCTTAACTACCATCTCCAGCAGCTCATTCCATACACCCACCACCTTCTGTGTGAAAAAACGACTCCTCAGGTTCCTATTAAATCTTTCCCCCCTCACCTTAATCCAATGTCCTCTGGTTCTTGATACCCATACTCTGGGCAAGAGACTCTGTGTCTACCCGATCTATTCCTCTCATGATTTTGTACACTCTATAAGATCAACCCTCATCCTCCTGCGCTCCAAGGAATAGTCCTTGTCTGCTCAACCTCTCCCTATAGCTCAGGCTCTCAAGACCTGGCAACATCCTCGTAAATCTTCTCTGCACCCTTACCAGCTCTGCGACATCTCAGAATTAGAGAGTACGAGCCTAAGTGGGACTCGTTGGGTCCCTGTCACACGGGAGGCCTGGCCCTCCAACGCAACCCGTTCCCCAACGCAATATTCTCATGATTTTGTACACTCTATAAGATCAACCCTCATCCTCCTGCGCTCCAAGGAATAGTCCTTGTCTGCTCAACCTCTCCCTATAGCTCAGGCTCTCAAGACCTGGCAACATCCTCGTAAATCTTCTCTGCACCCTTACCAGCTCTGCGACATCTCAGAATTAGAGAGTACGAGCCTAAGTGGGACTCGTTGGGTCCCTGTCACACGGGAGGCCTGGCCCTCCAACGCAACCCGTTCCCCAACGCAATATTCCATCACTCACGCCTATCCCCCTCCCATCAAATCCACCCCTCCCTGTCCCTGTGGGAGGGGGGAGAGAGCTCAGAGAAAAGACAAGGGAAGAGCCATAGGCAAGAGGGGGATATCACGGGGGAGGGGGGGAGGAGGGGGGACCAGAGGGGTAGTAGCTGGAATTGATGGTGCGATGGGGACTCACAGCGGGCGCTGATCATTCTTCTCCGCCGGGATCAGAGCCTCCACTTTCCGTTCATCAACGACTCTGCGCTGGGCTGGGTCTCCGATTCTGGGCTGGGCTGGGCTGGGCTGGGCTGGGCTGGGTCTCCTACGCTTGGCTGGGCTGGGTTGGACTGGGTTGGGTCTCCGACGCTGGGCTGGGCTGGGTCTCCCATGCTGGGCTGGGCTGTGCAGGGTCTCCGATGCTGGGCTGGGTCTCCGACGTTGGGCTGCTTGGGGCTGGGCTGCTTGGGGCTGGGCTGCTTCGGGTCCCTCCGAAAATTGTGTCCGGTTTGAAACCTCCACCGGCCATCCTCAGCTCCAGTAAAGACGCGATGGCTCAGGAAGGGGTGGACCGTCCCGGTGAGTGACAGGGGAAGAGACTAATCCGTGCGGCGCTGAATGGCAGGAGAGAGATCGATCTACGGACGTGCGGTTTTTGAGGTTATTTAAACCTCGCTAACCTTTACGACATTCAACTGATCGGATCGAAACTTGGTGCAATCGCAACATAGGAGAGCGGCGAGTGAACTGGCTAAAAATTGTAGCGCTATCGTGAATCGTTTTTGCGTAAATAGAAAGACCGCACAAACCGGAAGATAACAAGATCAAAGTTTGAGTTATGTATAAATAGACAGATAGATAGATAGATAGATAGACTAGACCCCATTCCCCCAACGCAATATTCCACCACTCACCTGTTCTCCAACACAACCTGTTCTCCCAATGCAATATTCCACCACTCACCCATTTCCCCCAACTGCGCAGACACGGCTAATTTCCCCTCATCCCCCAGCACTCCCTCCACCTCCTCTTCACCCTCCCTGTTCTCTCCCCTCTCCTCCTTCCCTGCACAGCTCCCTCCCTCACCTCTCCTTTCTCTTACCCTCAGTCCCTCCCTCCCTCCATAACCCCTCTCCCCTCCGTACCTCAAGTGGGACCCGTTGCGCCCCATTCCCCTAACGCAATATTCCACCACTCACCCATAGCCCCAACTGCGTGGGTCATTTCCCCTTATACCCAAACACTCCCTCCCCCTCCTTCCATAACCCCTATCCCCTCCCTACCCCCCTTGAAGTCATTGTGAGGTGGAAGCTACTTTTTTAAAATGTAAATGAGATCCCATTGTGATGTCATTGTGGGGTGGAGCTCTGCTCAGGGGCAGTTTATGTAAATTAGATCCCATTGTGACATCATAGCTGCTAACTGCCACTGCAACTTCAAGTGATTTTTTTCTCAAACTGGATTTTGTAAAGTTTAAAATGTGAATAACTTGTAAAATATATCAATCTGAGCGGAAATTGATAAAAACACACCACAGGACAATTGTGGTCCAAAAATTGTAGCGCTATCGTGTACCATTTTGGCGTAGTTCCAGGAGCACGTAGGCACGCAGACACGCACGCACGCAGACAGAATCACAAACAAGATGAGAGTTTTAGTAATATATAGATATTATTTATACATGAATAGAAAAATATTTTTCCCACTACAACTGGTCTTGAAATGGTTAACAGAACAAATGGAAATATTTGATTTTGCATTAATAACCGAAGATTACAGTTTCTGCAAGATGTGTTCAAATAGCTTGAGGCAAATTATCAGAGAAAGTGTTGGAAGAACTCAGCAGGTCAGGCACCTTCGGAGGGGAAACAAGTTTGCAGTTCAGGATGCAGATGCTGGAATCTTGAGCAAAGTACAAAGTGCTGGAGTAACTCAATGGGTCAGGCAGCATCTGTGGAGGGAAGTGGGCAGATATTTTGTGTCGAGACCCTTCTTTGAGCTGATGGAGTGAAGAGATATGGGACATCCCCCAACACCTAGTCATCCTTTCGCCTCCTATGTCCGCTCATCTCCTGTACCTGAATCCCACATTTCCCCGCTCTCCCCTTCCACCTATTCCCTCTCCCCAGATTTACATTTCACTCATCTTCTTTCCTTATCTGGCACTCTTTTAGAAACATAGAAACATAGAAATTAGGTGCAGGAGTAGGCCATTCGGCCCTTCGAGCCTGCACCGCCATTCAATATTATCATGGCTGATCATCCAACTCAGTATCCCGTACCTGCCTTCTCTCCATACCCTCTGATTCCCTTAGCCACAAGGGCCACATTTAACTCCCTCTTAAATATAGCCAATGAACTGGCCTCAACTACCCTCTGTGGCAGAGAGTTCCAGAGACCCACCACTCTCTGTGTGAAAAAAGTCCTTCTCATCTCGGTCCTAAAGGATTTCCCCCTTATCCTTAAGCTGTGACCCCTTGTCCTGGACCTCCCCAACATCGGGAACAATCTTCCTGCACCTAGCCTGTCCAACCCCTTATGAAATTTTGTAAGTTTCTATAAGATCCCCTCTCAATCTCCTAAATTATAGAGAGTACAAACCGAGTCTATCCAGTCTTTCTTCATAAGACAGTCCTGACATCCCAGGAATCAGTCTGGTGAACTTTCTCTGCACTCCCTCTATGGCAATAATGTCCTTCCTCAGATTTTGTCTCCTTTTCATCTCTAGTCTTTGCTACACTCCACCCATCTGCCAATCAACCTCTCCCTCCCCCCTCACCTGTATCCACCTATCACTTGAAGATATACATAAAGTGCCGGAGTAACTCAGCTGGTCAGGCAGCATCTCTGGAGAACATGGATGGGTGATGTTTCAGTTCAGGACCCTTATTTAAGCTGATTGTGGTGAAGAGATGAAGGAAGCTAAAAGGGGCAAGGGGAAAAGCCTGTCAAGTAATAGGTGGATACAGGTGAGGGGACGTTGATAGGCAGATGGTTGGACAAAGGCCAAATAGGCTGGTGATGTTTCGGGTCAGGAACCTTCTTCAGACATGCGGCCTGACCCACTTAATTACTCCAGCACTTTGAGTCTTTCTTCGATATAAACCAGCATCTGCCGTTCCTTTCTATACCTCCACCTTTCACTTGCCAGGCATTGTCCCTTCCCCATCTCTCTTTTCCAGCCCCCCCCCCCCCATTACATCCTCACAGTCACAGCTGCAGTTCTCAAAAAATGAAATGAATATAATTTTTACAACTCACTTACGTTAACACTGAAATATTCCCGTGTTAATTACTGCAATTTCAAATTTGGATAAAAATTGTGCATGATATAAATCATGACCCAAACTTTATCTGAATCCACTTCCGTGCTTTGGAGTAAATATCTTGTGATTTTTTGATCATGCATGAACGAGGGATCCCAAACCTTGGGGATTATTAGGTTCTGCTGGCATCTCCATCATCATGAATGATAGGAGTGAGGGGTAAATTAAAGTCAAATTAGTAACAGAATTAAAATAAAAAAGACAGGAGATTGGATTGTGACTGAGACAAAGACTGTGACTGGTGGAGAAAAAGAGAGAGAGAGAGAGAGAGAGAGAGCACATGAGCAAGAGAAGGAGACAGTGACAGAGAGGGGCAGAGTCAGAGAGAGAGAGAGAAAAGAGAGAGACTGTCAGAGAGAAAAATGGAGGGAGCAGTGGAGAGGGGGAGAGGGAGAGAGAGAGCGAGAGGGAGAGAATGAGAGAGAAAGAGGGAGAGGGAGAGAGAGCAAGGGAGATGGAGAGAGGGAGAGGGAGGGAGGGAGGGAGGGAGAAGGAGGGCGAGGGAGGGAGAGCGAGGGTGAGGGAGAGAGAGTGTAGATGGGAAAGATAAAGGTACAAAAGATACAAAAATGGGCAGGCAGTGGCACAGCTGGTAGAACATAGAACAGTACTGCACATAGAACAGGCCCTTTGGCCCACAATGTCTGTGCCAAATATGATGCCAAGGCCATCCCTATTTACCTGCACATAACCCATATCCCTTCATTCCCTGCATATCCATGTGCCTATCTAAAAAGTATTTTAAATGCCACTAACATATCTGCTTCAACCACCATCCATGGCAGCGTATTCCAGGTACTCACCACCCTCTAAAGTAAAAAACATGTCCCACACTTAGTCTTTAAATTTGCACCCTCTCACCTTAAAGCTCTGCCCTCTAGTATCTGATTTTTTCCATCCTGGGTGAAAGGTTCTGACTGTCTACCCTATTTATGCCTCTCATCATTGTATAGACTTCTATCAGAAAAAATAATGTTGCAGAGAAAACTATCCAAGTCCATCCAACCTCTGCTTCCAGCTAATACCCTCTGATTCAGGCATCATTCTGGTAAACCTCCTCCCCACCCTTTCTAAAGCTACATCACAGGCAGGAACGGGGTACTGATTGGGGATGATCAGCCATGATCACATTGAATGACGGTGCTGGCTCGAAGGGCCAAATGGCCTACTCCTGCACCTATTGTCTATTGTCTATTATCCTTCCTATAATGGGGTTACCAGAAAATGCCAGCAATACTCCAAATGTGACCTAACCAAAGTGCTATAAACTGCCTAGAGTCATTTGGATAAATGCCATTGAATTGTCACTTTAGTCATTGAGTTCGAGAATGATACAGCAGGGAAACAGATGCTTTAGCCCAATGAGACCCTCATGTACTCACGATTCACCACTCTCTGGCTAAGAAATTCCTCCTCATCTCCATTCTGAAGGTATGTCCTGTCATTCCGAGGCCTTGACTTCTGGTCCTAGACTCTCCCACTACTGGAAACATCCTCTCCGCATCCACCTTATCTAGGCCTTTCATTATTCGATTTCCTAATCTCCCAACCTACCTCATTGCAGCCTTCACACTTTTCTTTTAAATCTGTACTTTTGCGCAGCTGTAACACGACATTCTGCATTCTGTTTCCTTTTTAAAATCTCTTGTACTACCTTGATGTACTCGTGTATGGGATGATTTGTCTGGACTGCGCGCAATGTTTGTCACTGCATCTCGGTACACATGACCTATAATTTCAATTATCATACTGGGTCTGTTGTTTTAAATAATATGTTGAGAATAATTGTCGCAGGGGCTAGTGTTTAACTTCAGGCATTGTGGAATGGAAGTTTACTTCATTTAAGATTGTTGCATTTGGTGAAGAATTCTATCTAAATTGTTTATTCCTCTCTCTCCGGCCTGCATCGCCTACGAATGTTTGTAATGTGGGTTAAATTTAGTAAGGTATGGATTACTCACAGAAACAATATTTTTCCTGAGAATACTTCCATTAATTTCGTACTTCACTTGGGTATGAACGTTTAATTCTCTCATTTTCTGTAAGTTCTCCAAACACCTCTCCTCTCCTCCCCTCCCCTCCCAGGATCTTACAATGGCACTTCAAGATGGCAGCAATGGCGGCGGATGGAGGAGAGGTGCCAGTGAGTGAGCTGGGGGCTCACCTCCCACGTCCTCGGAGATGCTCTGGGGGTTCTGAGGTTGCCTCGATTAGATTGGGTGCCTCGCCAGGAGGCCGAGCACACGGATCGGACACGGCCTGCAGCAACACGGAGCGGCGGAGCAGCGGAGTAGTGGAGGAGGACACCAACGCACCGCCAGGCCGACCCCTGCACCTCTGACCCAGTGCCACCTTCAGGACAACGGGCCTTTATGGCCAAGTTAAGACTCTACAATCTTAACAACTCTGAACTTGAAGGGTACAAGATGTTACCAGAAATATGGTGACCATTGTGTACTGCCTCGGTGTAATCCACTATTCTTAAACTCTTGTACTTAGGTATGATTGTGCCTATGTATAGTATTTTTACTGAACTGTATGTACATGTAAAAAAGGAATTTCATGGTACCTAGGTATATTTAGTTTTAGAGATACAGCGTGGAAACTGGCCAACTACAACCCGTATCCTAGTTCTATGTTATTCCACTTTTGCATCCTACACTCTCGGGAAATTTTTCTGAAGCCAATTAACCTACAAACCTCTACAACTTTGATTTATGGGAGGAGACCAGAGCACCCGGAGAAAACACATGTGATCATCGGGAGAACGTAGAATCTCTATACAGACAGCACCTGTAGTCAGGATCGAACCCGGGCCTCTGGCGCTGTAAGGCAGCAACTCCACCGCCATGCCACTGTGCTGCCCCTCTGTTGCATGTGACAATAAAGTACCATTAGAGTCATAAGGTCATACAGCAAGGAAACAGGCCCTCCAGCCCAACCAAGGTCCCCTACCTTCCCGCACTTGGCCCATATCCCCCTACATAAAGTACCACTGAACCATTGAATTGAACCGTTGATAAATGCAAGGATGAAACCAGTTCCCACCTTCATGTAACACAACACACTGGTATACTATTTATCTCATTCACCTCCCTCATAATAACTGCAATTCAATTCTTTAAGAAATGACTTTATTTCATCACATTTTATGTATACAAAATTAATAACAATTTACAATGAAAATTATTTTCATTTAAATGATAATAGGAGAATGTAACAATAATCAGTGCTGTTTCCTTTTCTATATGACATGATTGTGCCTTTTTTTGCTAAAATAAAGTGCATTTCACTATTAATATATTAAAAAACACATTTCCACATAACACGGTGCTTCTACATTTATAGTTCAGTTGCATTTTGACAGCTATAAAGAGACAACAGCGAATCTGCTTTCAACCCAGGTATTAGCTGTTGGATTAGATTTCTATGAGGCGTATGGATATGGAGGGATATGGATTATGTGCAGGCAGATAAATGATGGTCTTGGCATCATGTTCGGCATAGACATTGTGGGGTGGAGGGTTTGTTCTTGTGCTGCATTGTTCTATGTTCTACTTAAGTATTTTATATACTTACAAACATTACTTACGACCTAGCACGACAAAACTTTACTTACTATAAAAAGTAATTTACTGATGATATCTATCATATTAGATAGTTGCTGGCAATGTTCAGTTGGTCAATGATGGAAAATCTATATACTGTAAATGATGTGGCTCATGAACCAGCATTGACTAATAGCTGTTTCTGAATAAGGAACCATTGACGCCTGTGAACTAAAGTGCAACAAAGTGACATGATAATAAATATTTCCATGGATTTAAACTAATATTTTATCACGTTACACATGATATGTACAGTTCCTTTTACTGGTAGTATTATCTTTAAGGGAATTATTTTCTCAATTTAATCAGGAGGATTTTGATTTCAATGTAATTTTGTTAATATAGAGTGAAAACATAAAAAGGTTTCAGATTCAGAGCACAATTAAATATTCATAGTGTTATTTAAAAAAAAGTTTATAATGAAGACACAAGGAACTGCAGATGCTGAAATCTTGAGTAAAACACAAAAGTGCTGGAGGAACTCAGCGGATCAGAGAGCATCTGTGGAAGAAATGGATAGGTGACATTTCAGGTTGGGACCCTTCTTCAGACTGAAGAATGTTTTATAATGGCTAGGTTCGAGAGTATAAATATGAGAGGCATAGATAGGGTAGACAGTCAGAACCTTTTCCCCAGGGTGGAAATGTCCAACTCTAGAGCTATAAGATGAGAGGGGGAAAGTTTAATGGAGATGTGTGGGGCAAGTGTTTTTACACAGAGAGTAGAGGCGAGCTGGAATGCATTGCCTGGGGTGCTGGTGGAGGCAGATACGACAGAGCCATTTAAGAGGATTTTGAATAAGCACATGGAAGTGCAGGGAATAGAGGGATATGGTCATGTACAGGCAGATTAGATCAGTTTAATTTGACATAATTGTGGGCCAAGGAGCCTGTTCCTGTGCTGTAATGTTCTATCTATGTTCTAAAGCATAGCTCAAGTGCTTAGGGATTTGGAAGAAAGCACAGATTATGAAGTGAAAAGTGAGAATGGGGTTCAAAGCTGTACAGTAATTGAGAGCAACAACTAAGGTAGGGAGGAGGCCATTTTTAGTTGGTTGTATTTAAAAAAGTGCTTCTCTCCTCCCTGGTCCCTACCCCCCATATAATTTCAGTTAATGATTCTAACTGTAAGTTTCTTAAAACGACATCCAAACGAACAGGAAAACAAGATTAAAATCAACCAGTTTATCTTCTGCTGCTTACAGATTAAAACTAACGCACACTGTTCTTAAAATAGTAGATGATAATGTTATTTCTAACTTTTGTATATTGGAAGTATAAGACATTATCTCAGAAACCAATTATATTAATACACATCTTTCACATTGAAACAACAAAGTGCTGAAAGTCCTGGCAATATATGCTGTGATTTATTAAGACATTGCTGTATGTATAGAAAATGAAATCACTTAAATAGTTTCAAGAGTTTAGAAATGGAAGCGACCATCTGTAAATAATTTATACACCAGAAAATATTTATTTACAAAAAAAAAACATTAGCCACGATAATATTTTTGTATATTTAAATTGCAGGGGAAGAGGAGAGGGATTAAAAAAAAGACGGCGAAGTTGGTACCTCTCGTAGGTCAGGTCGTGGAAAAGTCACCGGTGAATAAACCTGAACGTATAGCGAGAAGAGTAGAAGTGAAATAAATCACGGTGTATTGACAGCAACGAGGAACTGCCTGAGAAATTATATAGTTGCTTTTAAGTGGATCCATTTAGCAATTCATTATACGTCGCTGGGGGAGCGCACTCGTAGTAAGATGTTGGGCGGGATGCAACCACAACAGATGAGCCAGAGAGCTTTCTGGATCTCCTGGTTTCGGAAGGCGTAGATGACAGGGTTGATGATGGAGTTGTAGGTGGCCGGTAGCAGGGTGGCGTACGTGTAGATGGACGGGTAGGTGTAATCGGCCACCAAACAGTAAACGGTGAAAGGCATCCAGCAGGCAGCGAAGGTGCCCAGTATGATGGCCAAGGTGGAGACCCCCTTCCTGGTGGTCACGTAGTGAGATGTGGCCAGGAAGTGGTGCTGGAGGGCGATCTGGTGGGCGTGCCTCATCACTATCTTGCAGATCTGGATGTACAGTTGCAGCATCATCGCGAACATCAGCAGGAAGGAGACGGAGAGCACGGCCACGTTGTTCTTGGTCAGGGGCTTGACCACGCTACAGGTGGACTCGTCCTTCAGGCAGTTCCAGCCCAGGACGGGGAGAAAGCCCAGGAAGGCGGACAGGCCCCACAGGACCACCAGCATCACGTAGGTGAAAGTGACCGTCCTTTCCGAGTTGTATGTCAGCGCGTAGTAGAGGGAGAGGTAGCGGTCAATAGTAATGGCCATCAAGCTGCAGATGGAGGCGGAGAAAGAGGCCATCACCAATCCCACCGTCACCAGCCTCACCGCCTCCGACGGGAGCAGGTAGGCGAACGCAAAGTGAGCTATCAACCCTACTCCGGCTAGGAGATCGGCCACGGCCAGGCTCCCGATCAACACGAACATAGGAGCTCGGAGGCTGGGGCTGTGGAAGATGGTGACCACCACCACGGCGTTCTCGCAAGAGATGACAGTGCCCGAGGTGCAGAGCAAGATGTCCCACGGGTTGACACCGTCCGGGAACGGCACCAAGGCAGAACCATTGCCCAGCGACTGGGACAACCAGCGACTGTGTCCACGGGACGTGTTCTGAAGCTCTGGGTTCATTATCTCCCCCTGTCTGGCCTAACGCTGGCAAAGAGAGAGAGAGAGAGAGGGATAGAGAGAGGAGAGAGAGAGAGAGAGAGAAGTGTACAGTCAAGGTCCACTGCAAACACACATGAAATAAAACCAGCCACCCGCCAATGTCGACAATACATCTCTCCCAAATCTCAATCTTCGCGTTCCTCCACACGCTCACCGGCAATCTAGCACTATTCCAGTGGAAGATTGCAACACGAATCACAAGACATGCACACATTGGAAAGATAAAGAGGCTCTGCGGCTTACCTTTGAGCTCTGGCGCACTGTCCCCATCAGTTCCTCTCACTGCACCATCTCCCCCTGCATTGCTATTGCTATTGCTATTGTCCAGCCTCTCCTCCACTCCGGGTCCCACTCACGGCCCCCCCCTCCCCGTCCCCTCCCCTCTCCCGCCGCCCCCGCCACACGGTCGCACACACCAGAAGCCGGGCTCCAGCCCCGATTGCTGCTGGCGACGCTGCCGGGGCGCATCGCTGTGTGAGCTGAGCTGAGCTGAGCTGAGCTGAGCTGGGATGTGTTCAGGGGGCAGCGGCTCAGTCCCCCCACACATACACACACACACACACACACACACACGTCATTCACGGCAAACCAGACACAAGCGGCGCATTAAAGAGACCGCCAGTGGATCCCTCTCTCACCAGGTGCTGCGAGGAGCTCTCCTCTCCCCTTTGCCAGTATCATCAGAGACCCACAACACACTGGCCACACTATAGGAGCCTGAAAACTCTAACATCCAGGTTAAGGAACAGCTTCTTCCCTGCAGCCATCAGCTTATTAAACACTACAAACTCTAAACAAGCTCTGAACTACATAGACTTGGGTGCGTCTTTAGTTTTGTCTTTGCACTATTATTGAATGTGTCATCCTTTTTCTCTAGAGATGCTGCCTGCCCGCTAAGTTACTCCAGCACTTTGTGTCTATCTTTGGTGTAAGCCAGCATCTGCAGTTCCTTCCTACACACTATTGTGTGTTTGTTTATTTGTATATACACACACCACATACAGACACACACACATATACAATATATATGTATATATGTAAAACACATACCTATATACACACACACACATATATATATGTAATACACACACATACACACACACACACACACACACACACACATACATATATATATATACACACACATATACACAGATACACACACACATATATATATATAATACACACACACACACACATACATATATATATATAATACACACACATATACACACACACTCACACACACACACAACCTTTTCGTTGTTTATCATGGTATTTACAGAGTACCACATTTACATATCTGTTGTGCTGCTGCAAGTAAGAATTTCGTTGTTCCGTGTCAGGACATACTGTATGTGCCTATGCTCAGGTCCTTTATTGAGTATGCTGTTGATTTTTTATAGTGCCCTCCATAATGTTTTGGACAAAGACCCATCATTTATTTATTTGCCTCTGTATTGCACAATTTGAGATTTGTAATAGAAAAAAACCACATGTGGTTAAAGTGCACATTGTCAGATTTTAAATGAAGGTCATTTTTATACATTTTGGTTTCACCATGTAGAAATGACAACAGTGTTTATACATATTCCCCCCATTTCAGGGCACAATGATGTTTGGGACACATCAATGCCATGTAAATGAAAGTAGTTATGTTTAGTATTTTGTTGCATATCCTTGGCAGGCAATGACTGCTTGAAGTCTGTGATTCTGAAGTCTGAAGAAGGGTTTTGGCCCGAAACGTTGCCTATTTGCTTCGCTCCATAGATGCTGCTGCACCCGCTGAGTTTCTCCAGCATTTTTGTGTACATTCCTGAACATCACCAGTTGCTGGGTGTCTTCTGTAGTGATGCTCTGCCAGGCCTGTATTGCAGCCATCTTTAGCTTATGCTTGTTCTGGGGGCAAGTCCCCTTCAGTTTTGTCTTCAGCATATAAAAGGCCTGCTCAATTGGGTTCAGATTGGGTATTTGACTTGGCCACTCAAGAATTACCATTTTTTAGCTTTGAAAAACTATTTTCTTGCTTTAGCAATATGTTTGGGATCATTGGCTTGCTGTAGAATGAACTGCCGGCCAATTTGAGGCATTTGTTTGAACTTGAACAGATAGGATGTGTCTATACACTTCAGAATGAATTATGCTACTACTAAAATAAATAAAATTATAAAAGGACTGGACAAGCTAGATACAGGAAGAATGTTCCCAATGTTGGGTGAGTCCAGAACCAGGGGCCACGGTCTTAGAAGAAAGAGGAGGTAATTTAAGACTGAGCTGAGAAAAAAACTTTTTTACCCAGAGAGTTGTGAATTTATGGAATTCCCTGCCACAGAGGGCAGTGGAGGCCAAATCACTGGATGGATTTAAGAGAGAGTTGGATAGAGCTCTAGGGGCTAGTGGAGTCAAGGCAGGCACGGGTTATTGATAACGGACAATCAGTCATGATCACAATGAATGGCAGTGCTGGCTTGAAGGGCCGAATGGCCTCCTCCTGCCCATATTTTCTATGTTTCTATGTTTCATCAGCAGTTGTATCATCAATGAAAATAAGTGAGCCAGTACCTTCAGCAGCCATACATGCCTAGGCCATAACACCTCCACCACCGTGTTTCACAGATGAGGTGGTATGCTTTAAATCTTGGGCAGTTCCTCTCTCCTCCATACTTCGCTCTTGCCATCACTCTGCTATAAGTTAATCTTCATCTCATCTGTCCACAAGACCTTTTTCCAGAACTGTGGTTGCTTTTTTAAGTACTTCTTGGCAAACTGTAACCTGGTCAACCTAATCTTGCGGCTAACCAGTGGTTTGCATCGTGCAGTGTAGCCTCTGTATTTCTGTTCATGAAGACTTCTGCGCACGGTGGTCATTGACAAATCCACACCTGACTCCTGAATGTTTCTGATCTGTCGGACAGGTGTTTGGGGATTTTTCTTTATTATAGAGAGAATGTTTCTGTCATCAGCGGCAGAGGTCTTCCTTGGTCTGCCAGTCCTTTTGTGATTAGTAAGCTCACCAGTGCTCTCTTTCTTCTTAATGGTGTTCCAAACAGTTCATTTTGGTAAGCCTAAGGTTTGGCTGATGTCTCTAGCAGTTTTATTCTTGTTTCTCAGTCTCATAATTGTTTATTTGACTTTCATTGGCACAAGTTTGGTCCTCATGTTGATAAACAGCAATAAAAGTTTCCAAAGGTGATGGAAAGACTGGAGGAAAGACTAGGTACTGAGAGCTCCCTATACCTGCATTAATGAGGCACTGGAACACACCTGAGCAATTACAAATGCCTGTGAAGCAATGTGTCCCAAACATGATGGTGCCCTGAAATGGGGGGACTGTGTATAAACACAGTTGTAATTTCTACATGGTGAAACCAAAATGTATAGAAATACCCTTCATTAAAATCTGACAATGTGCACTTTAACCATGTGCTTTTTTTCTGTTACAAATATCAAATTGTGCAATACAGAGGCAAATAAATAAATGAAGGGTCTTTGTCCCAAACATTATGGAGGGCACTGTATATAGATGGGGCATGTTGGTCAGCGTGGGCAAGTTGGGCCAAATAGCCTGTTTCCGTGCTGTATGTCTATGTCTAATGTCTATGTCTAATATTTTAAGAGGGTTGGGATACAGGGGAAGGAAATTATCCTTCAACATTACTTAATGACCCCAACTGGAGAGCATATTAGGTTTTGGGCACAGCAATACTAGAAGGAATTGTCCTTGAAATATAAATTCACCAGAATAAAATTAAGGTACAGTGCTTTAAACTATGCGAGCAGAATTAACCAAGTTGGGTATACGTGGAGCGGCACCGTGGCCCAGCGGTAGAGTTGTTGCCTCACAGTGCCAGAGACCCAGGGTCGATCCCAACTACGGGTGCAGCCTGTACGGAGTTTGTATGTTCTCCCCATGACCACGTGGGATTTGTGGGTTAATTGGCTTTGGTAAAAATTGTAAATTGCCCCTAGTGTGTAGGACAATGCTAGTGCATGGGGTGATCGGTAGACAGCGCGGACTCAATGGGCTTGTTTCCGTGCTGTATCTCTACAGTCTAAAGTCTAAAGGTGATCTGGCAATAAGCTAATCAAAGTACTTCAAATTTTAAAGTGATTTAATAAGGTGGATAAAGCACAACTATTTCCATTCATAGGGACGCTGGGGAAATAATCTTAAATTAGAGCAAGACTAAATCAGGAGAATCATGTGGGACTATTTTTATACAGAGGGTGGGATAAATCTAGAATTCTCCCCTAAAGACTGTGGATGACAAGATTATTAGGCTTTTCAAGACATTAAGATAAAAATAATTTTACAGTACACATATTAAAGTATATGGGCCAATAGTGCATAAATATAACTGGTTGATGAGGCATGATCTTATAAAGGTGTATAAAATCACGAGGAATTGATCAGGTAGAAGCACAGAGTCCCTTGCCCAGAGTAGGGGAATCAAGAACCAGGGGACATAGGTTTAAGGTGAAGGGGGAAAGATATTATACGAATCTGTGGGGTAACGTTTTCACACAAAGGGTGGTGGGTAATTGGAACAAGCTGCCGGAGGAGGTATTCCAATCCCATTTCTTATTCCTTCAAAATCCATAGCTCTTGTTTAGTTTAGTTTAGATTAAAGAGACAGCTCAGAAACAGGCCCTTTGTTCATGCTGACTAGCGATCCCCATACACCTGCACTATCCTACACATTAGGGACAGTTTACAATTTTTACCGAAGCCAAATTAACCCACAAACCTGTACGTCTTTGGATTGTAGGAGGAAACTGGAGCACCTGGAGTAAACCCACGCGGACACAGGGATAACGTGCAAACTCCGTACAGACAGCAGCCGTGGTCAAGATCAAACCTGGGATCTGGGGCTGCACTCTACCGCTGTGCCACTGTGCCATCTTAGAGCCATTGAGACTAATAAAGTGTAAGAGAGTAAACAGCTCACAGTTTTTAACCACTTCTTCAGTGCTCCCTGCACTGATTTTAAGATTGTGCTTCACTATATTTGTGGTCTTTGCAGGAGGAGATAATTCTTTGTATCTAACTTTGGTTCAGAGATACAGCTTGGAACAGGTCCATCAGCCCACAGAGTCTGTGCTGACCATCTGTTCTCAGTAGTTACAGGGAACTGCAGTTGCAGGATAACAATAACAAGACACAAAGTGCTGGAGTAACTCAGCAGGTCAGGGAGCATCTCTGGAGAATATGGATAGGTGATGTTTCGGGTTCATAATCATAATCATAATCATACTTTATTAGCCAAGTATGCTTTGCAAAATACGAGGAATGTGATTTGCCATACAGTCATACCAATACAAAGCAACAGAACACGACGATCTTACTCCCGTAGCCAGCGGCGGGCCTTCTTGTCGGGGCGATCAATCTCCTGCATTGGGGGGAATCTCAGCTCCCCCGTGCCAGGCAATCTACCCCGGGTGGGGGTAGTCGAACGTAATGTGGCTTTTGAAGCTTCCAGACATCGGTCTCAACCCTAGATTGCGAGCTCATTGATGTTAAAGTCCGTAGGCTGTGGTTGGAGCGTTGATCCCAGGCAAGGAATCGGCTCTGATGGTAAGTCCACGCTCTGCGGTGGGGCTCAAAGTCAGTCCCAAGCAAGGCCTCCAGCTCCACGTTGTTAGGCCGCAGAGAGGAAAACAATCGCATCACCGGCAAGGTAAGAGAGAAAAAAGTTTCCCCCGATCCCCCCACCCACCCCCCATATAAAACAAACCAGAGAACATTAACACATACTTTTAAATACACTAAACACATGGTTGGTACCATTCTTCACCATGATTATTGGGGGGGGGGATAGAAAGTTTGAACAGTGGAGGGGCAGGACAATGCGTGACAACTCTGACGTGGATGCAGGTGAGGGTGCTGGGGTTGGACATAGGCCAGAGATGAGAAAACAAGGTGGGAGACAAAAGGATTTAAAAGTTGTGAATTGTGAAGCTAGAAGAAGGAAATAGTAAGATTAAATGAGAACTTACCAGTTTGAAGTTTGATCTTTATTTTATGAGGAGTTACGATGAGGGATTACGTGAAGACCCCGCCAGCACGCATGCGCGACATTCTTCAAAGCAGTGGTGTGAAATCACAGATAGCAACGTAGACTAATATAGTAAGATAAGAGAGAACTTCCATACCAGTTGAACTTTATAATAGAGGGTTTTGGGAGTGGAGGGCACGTAATCCCTCATCATAACTCCTCATAAAATAAAGATCAAACTTCAAACTGGTAAGTTCTCATTTAATCTTACTATTTTACTTTGGAGTCACGTGAGCCAGTGACTCACTGGTATTTCAGACATGACACTGGCTGAAAAACAAAATAGGTATTTATTCATACCAAAACAAAAATATATCCCATATAGGGTAACTATTTAGCAGTACTCAAAATTTTCCCTGCAAAAGTGTCAGGAGAGGCCACGGGTTTGTTATAGAAGCGTTGGAATGTCTTCTCATTGCTCCAACCCGTTGTGGCCAGGATGTGGTCCATGGGTACTTCCATCATCCTAGCCGCCGAAGTAGATGCAGCCCTGGTGGAGTGAGATTTGAAGACATTAGTGTCCACCCCCGCTGCATCTAACACCACCCTTAACCATCTTGATATGGTTTGCACCGTGACTTTGTGATGGGGCCGTTTATGGCTTATAAGTAATCATATGGGTGCCCCTGAGAGTCTTAGTGACTGTGATATATTGTAATATCAGTGTAACGATGCAGAGTCGAGTATCTGCAGGATAAGCTTGAAACTCTAATGTTTGTCCAGACGAACCGGGTCGGTCTTGTTTTAACAGCCCCTGTATAAGAAAAGATATTTTGCCATTGGAGATTGTCATGGTGTCCATACTTAACTTGTGTAGGGACTGGACCCGTTGTGCTGTGACAAGTGCCATGATCATTACCATTTTGTAGGTGAGCTTGTCCAAGGTGAGCCCCGAATTGGGTGTCCATCCTCGTAACATAGTCAAGACTATGCTAATATCCCACGTATGGTTGTACCTGGGCCTAGGGGAATATTGGAATTAAATATTCCCCTCATTAGCTTAGACACTAATGGGTGTGATCCAATAGCCAGATGATCACTCCCTTTGCCCAGATAATTTGATAGAGCACTCCTTGCACAGTTGATGGCACTGTAGCTTAATCCTTCATCGTAGTGGAGGGTAGCCAGGAATTCCAGAACTTCCGTGATGGTGGCTGTTTCATAGGTAGTGTTCGTTGTAGTACAGAACACTTCCCACTTTCTGATATAGGTCAGGTACTGTTTCCTGGTGGACTCCCTGCACGACGCTGAGATGGTATTTATAGTTCTGTCGGTGACTCCGTATTCCAGAAGTGGCCGTTTCAGAATCTGCAAATTAACAGGTCCATGCGGTCATGACATGGATGGCTTTCCCCTGTAACGGGATGTATCAATAAACTAGGTCATTTGTTGACCCGGATGCAAGGTTCTGTGGCCATCTTCTGTACTGTTGGGAACCATGGTTGGGTAGGCCAGTCGGGCACAACCAAAATACCCGATGCGGAGTCTTGTCTTATTTTTTGCAAGACCCGACTGATGAGGCAGAAGGGGGGAAATGCATAGCAGAACAAATCCCCCAATGTAACGAGAAAGCGTCCATCGCTACTGCCCCTGGGTCTGGTTCCCAAGCAACATATGTTGGAAGTTGGTGATTAAGTCTGGATGCAAAAAGGTCGATATCTGGTGTCCCATAACGTTCTATAATATCCGTAAACACTTTCCGATCCAACATCCATTCTATGTTGTCGTTGAATTTTCGTGATCTGGTGTCTGCCACTGTGTTTAGCTTACCGGAAGGTAAGTGGCTGAGATCCAAATTTCTCTTTGCAGACACCAGTGCCAGATATTATTAGCCAATTCATCACATGATATCGACTTTATTCCACCCATATGATTAATATAAGCCACCACTGTGGTGTTGTCAAATTGTAACCTGGCATGCAACTGGTGCATATCTGAACAGTATGCCCTTAGTCCATGAAATGCTCCCAGCATTTCTGAATAATTAATCCCTAATGTTTTGAATAGGGTTAGCTCTTGTGCACTCCATCTACCTCCACAACTTGTGGTGGTATTAGTTGCTCCCCAAACTTTGGCACTGGCATCAGTTTGTAAGATAACCGAGGGATTCATGATAGTGATGGGGTTAGAACAAAGCTGTGCATTTTCTATCCACCAATTTAATTCAGATTTTGCCTTTTCTGGTAGTTTCATAGGCCTGTCAAAATGGCCTGCATGATTTTTGAGAGCTATAATTTTTGCTCTTTGAAGGTTTTGATAATGGAGTGGCCCAAATTGTGCTGCGGGAAAAGCAGCCACTATTTTCCCAATCACTCTGGCTACTTGCCGTATAGATGGATCCCTGATGCCAGTGAGGCTCCTGCATGCTTCTATCAAGTCCACCACCTTGTTAGGTGGTAAGGTGATAGACATTTGCACCGAGTCAATGGTGAACCCCAAATAATCCATGGTAGTGGAGGGTTCCAATATTGATTTATCTGGATGTATGATAAATCCCAGCTTTTGAAAAAGATGTTTTGTGGCTAGAACTGCCAATGTAGCCATCTCCAAATTCTCCCCGACAATGAGGATATCATCAAGGTAGGCCATGACAATATGGTTTTGTTTCCTTAAATAGGCTAAAGCTCGTTTCAATATATTGGTAAACAGCCTGGGTGCTGATGATAACCCATTGGGTAAGGCTTTATATTGCCATAAGTGTCCCATCCAGATAAATTTCAGGTATTTCCTATGATCCTTGTGTATAAGTACTGAATAGTATGCATCCTTAAGGTCAATGCAAGCCATGTAGTACCTTTCAGATATTAGCTGTCTAGCCGTGACAAAAGTGTCCATTTTAAAATGAACATACTGAACGGAAGTATTTAGTTCGGTCAGGTCTATGATGAGGCGGCACCCGCCATCTTTTTTATTTTTGGTAAATATATTTCTTACGAACTCCTGAGATTCTCTGATAGTCTTCTCAATTACCCCTTTATAAATTAGTCTTGATAGTTCAGCATGGCCTGCCGTTCTTTCTTTCTGTGAAAGTATAAACTTCCGGCTAGGCGAATGCTGAACTGGGGTAGGGAG
Source organism: Raja brachyura (assembly GCA_963514005.1). The sequence goes on from OY740786.1 coordinate 62,604,040, forward strand.
TTCGTGAGTAAACTCAATTTTATAACCCTGAATACTTCCGAGTATGTAAGGATCAGAGGTAAAGGTGCGCCATACTCCATGAAACAAGTGCAACCGTCCCCCCACATTAGATGAATTTAGACATGCAATGTTCCTGAGGGAACCAGACCCACCTACCTCCATGGTTACTGACGGTGTTGCGGTCTTTGCCCTTGTTTCTTCTGTTGAGTTGCTGCGTTGTAGGGGTGGCGCATTTTCCAAGAAGGCCGGGCTGGGCCATGGCCTAAAAAAAAGACCGTTGTGCAGGTGGGCCGGCCTTCGAGCTTTCACCACCGGACGGTCTGTTGTAATATCGCTGTCCGGTGGGTGTGTAAGGGTGCTGCCGCTGCTGATAGTGGGGTTTGGAGGTACCAGGTACCTTAATCAGGTCTATAGCCTTGGCCTCCTCATCCAGGTCTTTCACCTGTTTTGGAAGGTTATCCCCAAACAGCAGATTAGGTGGTTGCAAGTTACCTGACCTGCATAACCCCGCAAATTTGGGATTAAGTGCAGGTTTGATGATGCTCTTCCGATAGCTATTTATTTCAAACTGTGTGTTACACAGCAAAGCCAGAGCATCTTGCAGTTCTTCTGGTAACTCCACCCCTACAGCAGTCCTGGCCACTGCTGTAATCCCGGCGGCCAATAGTTTCAGAATCCTCTGAAGCTTGATTTCTTGGCCTCTTATAATAGGGCTCATGTTCCCCCATATAGGGTTATTCACCGCAGGAACATTCAAAGAGTTACAATTCTCAGGAGCGAGATACTTCTCAGCTGTTGCATTAATGGCTTGCTCCTGAAGCTGGTTTGTAGCCATATAGTTAATGCTGGCTGCCAGCTTCTGGTGAATAGGCAGTCCTTTCTGTGTAGGAACGGCATGTTTGTTCACCATATCCAGTAACTCTTCCTGCACCCCTGACACTGCTGGTTGTTCAGCCAAATCCCCCTCTTCAGGGTCAGCCCAGTTCTGACCCCTAATGCTCCCCTGCATTTGGCAGTCCATGGTAGGATTCTGCCGTGGGCCTGCGAAGAGGCCAACTGTGACTCTGCCCCTGCAAAAACAGGTCACGCTGGAGCAACTGCTCCATCATCCGCTCCATGCGGGAAAGACTCCCGCCGTCGCTATAAGCGAACGGGGTGTCTTCGGGTCCGGACCCAGCTGAGTCAACGGCCCCGTCCGACTTCTGGGTGAATATGCCGCCCGTCCGCGGCGTACCTGCGGTCCTCATTGGCGAAAAGTCGGGAGCTGCCAGTAACACCTGCAGCTCAGGAGTAGCGGCACGCTGCTGGCTGCTCCCCACAGCAGCGGATTTTGCCGCTGCTCTTTTTGATTTTCGCGACTCCATGTTGGGTTTTCTCCTGTAAGTAAGAAAAACACCGAGTCGCCACGCTCACCACTACAGGTGAGACTTACCTTCCGTAAGTTTTTAAACGTACGCTGGAGGAGCGACGCTCCTCCCGACTGTCGCTTCCGCAATGCGTTCGACGATATGTCGCGCATGCGTGCTGGCGGGGTCTTCACGTAGTCACTCACGTGACTCCGAAGTAAAATGTAGGTTCTATGTTATCCCACTTCCCTATCCACAAGGATCAATTTGCAGAGGCCACTTAACCTACAAACCTGCACGTCTTTGGAAGGTGGGAGGAAATTGGTCTCAAGGAGAATGTGGAAATTCTGCGCAGACAACTTCCGAGTCAGGATTGAACCCAGTTCTTTGACGATGAGAGGCAACAGATTTAGACTTTAGACTAGAGATACAGCGCGGAAACAGGCCCTTGGGGCCAACCAAGTCCGCATCGACCAGCGATCACCCAGTCCACTGGCACTGTCCTACATACTAGGGACAATATACAATTTTACCAAAGACAATTAACCAACAAACCTGTACATCTTTGGGGTGTGGGAGGAAACCAGAGCAGCACCTGGAGAAAACCCATGCCATCACAGGAAGAACATACAAACTCTTTACAGAGAGCACTGACAGTTAGGATGGAATCTGGGTCTTTGGCTCTGTATGGCAGCAACTCTACCGCTGTGCCACTGTGCCACCCAGTGCTAGCTTCTGTCTATTTTGCAGTTGCCACTTTACTCAAGGGAATGCAACTGTAGGAGGTAGTGTCTCCTTATTTTTCATTGCAATTCAAAATTATATTTTTTTCTCTGTGATCCCTTTTATGTTTCAATAATAAATAACCAGAGAAACACATGCTGACATATGATCTTTAACAGGATGTCTGAATTTGCAGAGATGCTCCTGAATTGTTTTCTGTAATTTGCCCCTAGTGCATAGGATAGAACTAGTGTAAGGGTGATCGCTGGTCGGTGTGGACTTGGTGGAACAAAGGGCCTGTTTGCATGCTGTATCTCTAAACTAAAAACGTAACTACACAGCGTGGAAGCAGGCCCTTCGGCCCACCGAGTCTGCGCCGACTTACAATCACCTATTCACACTAGTTCTATATTATCTCAGTTTCGCATCCTGCACACTCGGGGCAATTTACACAAGCCAATTAACCTACAAACCTGCATGTCTTTGGGATGTGGGAGAAAGCCGGAGCACCTGAAGGGAGAAAGTGCAAACTCCGTACAGATGGCAGCTGAGGTCAGGAATAAATCCAGGTCTCATACACTGTGCGGCAGCAGCTCTATTGTGTGCCGCCTTTTGGAGGTGCATGTGACGATCTGAGTTCTTTGAACAAGGTGTCAGCCATTGAGAAACAAGAGATGTTGCAGCCACCACCGCGGTAATTGATGCAGAAATTCATTCATTCATTCGTGTCTTATATTCATTGCACAAGGACGTGCTTCACAGCATGTGAGAGGATTCTATGTGTCATCTGAGCTTCTCGATGTGTCACACTGCTTTGAGGGATTGTAGTGTGGTTAGAATCACTTGGTTCGCATTATGGATTTTTGTTAACAAGCTCCTGATGAAAATCATCTCATTAGAAACTGAACTGCTTATGCCTGGAAGATGGGTGCAAATAGATGGGGGGGGGGGGGCAGGGAGGGAACACGACAAACAGAGTAAGCGTGGTAATGCATTAGACTTTAGAGACACAGCGCGGAAACAGGCCCTTTGGCCCACCGAATCCGTGCTGACCAGCAATCACCCCGTGCACTAGCACTATCCTTCACGCTAGGGACAATTTACAATTTTTACCGAAGCCAATTAACCTGCAAACCCATACATCTTTGGAGTGTGGGAGGAAACCGGGGCACCCAGAGAAAACCCACATGGTCACAGGGAGAATGTACAAACTCCGTACAGGCAGCACCTGTAGTCTGGCTCGAACGCGGGTCTCTGGCATTAAGAGGCAACAGTTCTACCACTGTGCCACCGTGCCACCCTGCGCCACTATACCAGGAAGAACTTCACCCCATATTCTGCCTGAGTCTCCTACAACCTAACGGTTTAAGCGAAAGATAAACATAAAGTGCTGGAGTAACTCAGCAGAGCAAGCAACATTTCTGTAGAACATGGCTAGATGACGTTTCGGATCCCCACCTCACATGTCTGAAGAAGGGTCCCAACCCGAAACATCACCTATCCATATTCTTCAGAGATGCTGTTTGACCCGCTGAGTTACTCAAGCACTTTGTGACTTTTTTTTTGTATAATCCGGCATCTGCAATTTCTTGTTTCTCCACCTATCACTTGCCAGGTTTTTCCCCACCTCCACCACTCTTTTACACTGTTACTCCACCAGTCTCAAGGAGGGTCTCAATCCGAAACGCTGATTATCTATTCCCTCCACAGATGCTGCCTGACCAGCAGAGTTACTCCAGAACTTAGTGTGTTGCTCAAGATTCCAGCCTCTGCTGTTCCTTGTGTATCCATATTACAGTATATGCGTGAATCCTCTGTCCAGCAGAGAGATGAAGATGTGGGTGCTGAGATACCCCTGGACCCATGCTCCTGCGACCGATGAGGACCGCCAAGTGCAACCAGGCGAGGAGCTGCTGAGAACGTAGGGGAAGATAAGACTGTTCGATTAACTATTTGTAACTTTGTCAGCGTCAAAAACATGGCGACTCTTCGTGTACTGCCGAGGTGAGATCTGCTGTATGATTTTACTGGATTGTATGTAAAAACAAAAAATTTCACTGTACCTAGGTAGATGTGACAATGAAGTACAATTGAATGGAATTGAATCATTTTGTGCGGCACGGTGGTGCAGCAGTAGAGTTGCTGCCTTGCAGCGCCAGAGATTCGGATTCGACCCTGACTACAGGCGCTGTCTGTATGGAGTTTATACCTTTTCCCTGTGTGCGCGTGGGTTTTCTCCAGGTGCTCTGGTTTCCTCCCACACTCCAAAGACGTACAGGTTTGTACGTTAATTTGGCTTTGGTAAAATTTGGAAATTGTCCCTAGTTTGTAGGATAGTGCTAGTGTAGGGGATCTCTGGCCAGTGTGGAATTCGTGGGCTGAAGGGCCTGTTTTCCGTGCTGTCTCTTAACTCTTAAGATGTTTTCCATCTCTTAACTAAACTAAACTAAACTAAACTAAGATAAACTAAACATTAATTAATTGAGTATTCTCCTTCCTCCTCTAGCTCTTGTTCCCGCTGCACCCTGGACTCCATTCCATAGCCCTCAGTCTCTGGGGGTCTTTGCTTTTCTCTCTGTATTCTATCAACAAGGCCTGGATAGAATGGATGTGGAGAAACTGTTTCCATCAGTGGGAGAGTCTAGGATCATAGAAACATAGAAATATAGAAAAATAGGTGCAGGAGTAGGCCATTCGGCCCTTCGAGCCTGCACCGCCATTCAATGTGATCATGGCTGATCATCCAACTCAGTATCCCGTACCTGCCTTCTCTCCATACCCCCTGATCCCTTTAGCCACAAGTGCCACATCTAACGCCCTCTTAAATATAGCCAATGAACTGGCCTCAACTACCTTCTGTGGCAGAGAATTCCAGAGACTCACCACTCTCTGTGTAAAGAATGTTTTCCTCATCTCGGTCCTAAAGGAATTCCCCCTTATCCTTAGACTGTGACCCCTTGTTCTGGACTCCCCCAACATCGGGAACAATCTTCCAGCATCTAACTTGTCCAACCCCTTAAGAATTTTGTAAGTTTCTATAAGATCCCCCCTCAATCTTCTAAATTCCAGCGAGTACAAGCCGAGTCTATCCAATCTTTCCTCATATGAAAGTCCTGACATCCCAGGAATCAGTCTGGTGAATCTTCTCTGTACCCCCTCTATGGCAAGGATGTCTTTCCTCAGATTTGGAGACCAAAATTGTACGCAATACTCCAGGTGTGGCCTCACCAAAACCCTGTACAACTGCAGTAGAACCTCCCTGCTCCTATACTCAAATCCTTTCGCTATGAATGCTAACATACCATTTGCTTTCTTCACTGCCTACTGCACCTGCATGCCTACTTTCAATGACTGGTGTACCATGACACCCAGGTCTCGTTGCATCTCCCCTTTTCCTAATCTGCCACCATTCAGATAATAGTCTACCATCATGTTTTTGCCACCAAAGTGGATAACCTCACATTTATCCACATTATACTGCATCTGCCATGCATCTGCCCATTCACTCAGCCTATCCAAATCATCCTGCGGCCTCCAAGCATCCTCCTCACACCTAACTATACCCCCCAGCTTGGTGTCATCTGCAAATTTGGAGATGTTGCATTGAATTCCCTCGTCCAAATCATTAATAGCTGGGGTCCCAGCACTGAGCCTTGCAGTACCCCACTAGTCACTGCCTGCCATTCTGAAAAGGACCCGTTTACTCCTACCCTTTGCCTCCTGTCTGCTAGCCAGTTCTCCATCCACATCAATACTGAACCCCCAATACCGTGTGCTTTAAGTTTGTATGCTAATCTCTTATGCGGGACCTTGTCGAAAGCCTTCTGAAAGTCTAGATATAACACATCCACTGGTTCTCCCTTATCCACTCTACTAGTTACATCCTCGAAAAATTCTATCAGATTTGCCAAACATGATTTACCTTTCGTAAATCCATGCTGACTTTGTCCAATGATTTCACCACTTTCCAAATGCGCTGCTATCCCATCTTTAATAACTGACTCTAGCCGTTTCCCCACTACCGATGTTAGACTAACTGGTCTGTAATTCTCCGCTTTCTCTCTCCCTCCTTTTTTAAAAAGTGGGATTACATTAGCTACCCTCCAATCCTCAGGAACTACTCCAGAATCTAAGGAATTTTGAAAAATTATCACTAATGCATCCACTATTTCTGTGGCTACCTCCTTGAGTACTCTGGGATGCAGACTATCTGGCCCTGGGGATTTATCGGCCTTCAATCCGTTCAATTTACCCAACACCACCTCCCGGCTAACCTGGATTTCACTCAGTTCCTCCATCTTATTTGACTCCCGTTCCACTGCTATTTCCGGCAGATTATTTATGTCTTCCTTAGTGAAGACAGAACCAAAGTAGTTATTCAATTGGTCTGCCATGTCCTTGTTCCCCATGATCAATTCGCCTGTTTCTGACTGCAAGGGACCAACATTTGTTTTAACTAGTCTCTTTCTCTTCACATATCTATAAAAACTTTTGCAGTCAGTTTTTATGTTCCCTGCCAGATTCCTTTCATAATCTATTTTCCCTTTCCTAATTAAGCTCTTTGTCCTCCTCTGCTGGATTCTGAATTTCTCCCAGTACTCCGGTAGGCTGCTTTTTCTGGCAAATTTATATGCCTCATCTTTTGTTTTTATACTATCCCTGATTTCCCTGTATTCCATGGATGCACCACCTTCCCCGATTTATTCTTTTGCCAAACTGGTATGAACAATTTTTGTACTTCATCCATGCAGTCTTTAAATATCTTCCATTGCACATCCACTGTCAACCCTTTAAGAATCACCTGCCAGTCTATCTTGGCCAATTCACATCTCATACCTTCAAAGTTACCTTTGTTCAAGTTCAGGACCCTTGTTTCTGACTTAATTTTGTCACTCTCCATCCTAATGAAGAACTCAACCATATTATGGTCACTCTTGCCCAAGGGGTCACGCACAACAAGACTGCTAACTAACCCTTCCTCATTACTCAATACCCAGTCTAGAATAGCCTGCTCTCTCGTTGGTTCCTCCACATGTTGGTTGAGAAAACTATCCCCCATACATTCCAAGAAATCCTCTTCCTCAGCACCCCTGCCAATTTGATTCACCCAATCTACATGCAGATTGAAGTCACCCATTATAACCGTGTTACCCTTGTTGCACGCATTTCTAATTTCCTGTTTGATGCCATCCCCAACTCCAATACTACTGTTAGGTGGCCTGTACATAGCTCCCACTAGCGTTTTCTGCCCCTTAGAGTTTCGCAGCTCTACCCATATCGATTCCACATCCTCCACGCTAATGTCCTTCCTTTCTATTGCATTAATCTCCTCTCTCACCAGCAACGCTACCCCACCTCCTTTTCCTTTTCGTCTATCCCTCCTGAATATTGAATATCCCTGGGCGCAAGTTTATCAGAGGGCACAACCTCAGAATAAAAGGACATACCTTTAAAACGGAGATGAGATGGGAATTTCTTGAGCTAGAGGGTGGAGAATCTGTGAAATTCATTGCCACAGACGGCCGTGGAGACCAAGTCACTGGGTATTTTTAAAGCAGAGATTGATAGATTCTTGATTAATCGTGTGTAGTCTTTCTGCTGGCGGGTTAGAACACGACAAAAGCATTTCACATCACAATATACTAAACCAAAATCATTAGTAAGTACGTTAAAGGTTACAAGGTGAAGGTAAGAGAATGGGGTTGAGAGGAAAATATAGATCTGCCATGATCGATGGGCTGAATGGCCTAATTCTGCCCCTGTATCTTATGGTCTTGCCTGGAGTGAGTACAAGGAAGTGACATTGAGTTAAAAGTGCACATAGAATAGTGGAGCATAGACAAGGGGGTGAATGTGCCCCTGCTGAATTACTCGAGCATCCATTTGGAACTTTAATAACCTTCTACGCTGTGGTCTTGGGCTTCCAATTTACTTTATTTGACAATTTAAAGCAATCTCATTCACTATGTCATGCCATTAGGATTTATTCAGAAAATGAACTATTATGATACAGATTGCTTAGCAACATGGAAGCATCAATTTCCTTATTATTTATTCAACACACCTCAACTGTCTTCAATGAATCACTGACTACAATCACAATGACTGACATAACAATATCATTAGTTTAGCACTGAAAAATCACGGTGGGTGCTGTTTGTTCACTGCCTTCACTGTGCCAACATTTTCAATATATTACTCAACCTTCTCCTTAATGTATAATATTTCTCGCTCTTTTCACTATTATCTGAAATCATTTTCATTGCTTGAATTGCCAAAGGAAACCAAGCAGCTGGAGAAAACTTATGCAGTCACAGGAAGAACATACAAACTCCGTACAGACAGCAGCCATAGTCAGGATCCAACTGGGTCTCTGTGCCACTGTGCTGCCCCAAGTTTTTTACATTTAAATCCTGGGATAAATATCCCGAGTGTTTACCATATCTATGCCTCGTATAATTTTGTATACTTCCATCAGGTCTCCCCCTAACCTCCAACTTTCCAGAGAAAACAATCCAAGTTTATCCCATCTCTCCTTACAGGTAATATCCTCCAAACCAGGCAGCATTCTGATAATCTTCTTCTGCACCCTTTCCAAAGCCGGCACTTCCTTCCTGTAACGGAGTGACCAGAAGTTCAATGCTTGAAAAGAGGTTCAAGGTCAGAGCAGGTCTGCCGATAGACCAGACTATGCCTCCTGATAACCCAATTGGATGGTGTCAGAAAACCAATCTTGCTTTCAACATAAACAAAACCAAAGGACCTGATTGTTGACTCTGGAAGGGGACCATTGAGGATGCACCAATATGTTCATAAGTGAAAGGAGCAGAATTAGGCCATTTGGCCCATCAAGTCTACTGCGCCATTCAATAATGGCTGATCTATATTTCCGTCGCAACCCCATTCTCCTGCCTCCTCCCCATAACTCCTGACACCCGTACTAATTAAGAACCTGTCAATCTCCACCTTAAAAATATCCATTGTCCTGGCCTCCACAGCCATCTCTGGCAATAAATTCCTTGCTCATCTCCTTTCTAAAGGTGCGTTCTTTGGCCTCTGGTCCGAGACTCTCTCACTAGTGGAAACATCCTCTCCGCATCTACTCTAGCCAGGAGAACCTGGACAAGAACCTTGTCTTCTGACAATCTTCTCCTCGACGAAGAATGAAGACTCAAATCTGTCGGACTCACAGCTTTCATTCTTGCACCAGCAAAAAAAGAATAATTGTGAAATACCAAGAACTATACTGTAGGAATTATAGGTCAGCCGTGGAAAGTAAATGTTACTGTTGCCAGCTGTTCAGCTGTTCACATTTTTTTTAACTTGACAAATAGTACAAAGCTGCAGATTTGTGAATTAAACCTGTTAAAACCATATTTTTAGAAATTATATTTCCACGACATGCCTGGCATATTTGATTGAAAGTAACAATAATACAGCTTGCCTATCTTAAAGTATTTTAGTAGTGATGGCATAGTCACACAACTGGTAGAGCTGCAGCCTCATCGTGCCAGAGACCCGGGTTCCATCCTGACCGTTACTGCTGCCTGTGTGGAGTTTGCACGTTCTCCCTATGACCGTGTGGGTTTCCTTTGGATGCTCCGGTTACCTCCCATATCCCAAAGACGTGCGGGTTTGTAGATTTTTTTTTAAGGGCCGTAAAATTGCTCTAATGTGTGGGGAATGGATGAGAAAGTGGGATAACATAGAACTAGTGAGAACGGGTGATCGATGGTCAGTGCGGACATGGTGGGCCAAAGGGCCTGTTTTCATGCTGTATCTCTAAACTAAACTAAACTAATAAATGGATGCTTGATGGACTCCTTCTCCCCAGAACCCTTGACATCCTGTACATTTTTTTGGTGTCATTTGCAACATTTTGTTTATCAATAAGCAGCAGAGCAAATCAAGAGGGGCCCATAAATGAATCAGTTTAAGATCTATGTATGAGTTTAATTGTAGTTAACTTGGGCAATGCATTGTAGCCCACTCCTCCCAGGAAAGACTTGCCTTGTTTAACTGTAGGCATTACGGAGTCACGGGGGTAGCACACAGTAGCACATCTAGTAGAGCCACTGCCTCACAGCACCAGAGACCCCGGTTTGATGCCGACCTCGGATGCTTTCTGTGTGTAGTTTGCACATTCTCCAATGGATGCTCTGGTTTCCTCCCACATCCCAAATATGTGCGGATGGTAGGTTAATTTTCCTCTGTAAATTGTCCCGAGTGTGTTGGGAGTGGATCCGAAAGTGGGATACATAGAACTAGTGTGAACAGGTGATTGATGGTCAGCATAGACCAAGTGGGCCGAAGAGCCTGTTTCCATGCTGTATCTTTCAATCAATCAAACTTCCAATCAATTTCAATTAATTCAAAGTGAAGCAATAGGCAAATTAATTTATTTGGACTGGCTTGTCTTTCTGAAAAAATGTGTCCCATTATTCCAATGGCATTGACTGTTGATAAAGTCATAGTCATGGAGTCACACAGCATGAAAGCAAACCCTTTGGCCCAACTTGCCCTCATTGACCAACATGTCCCATCTACACTACCACCTGCCTGCGTTTGGCTCATATCCCTCTGGTTCTCGAGTCCCCTAGTCTGAGCAAGGAATTCTGTGCTTCTACCCAATCTATTCTTCCCATGATTTTGTACACCTCTATAGGATCACCCCTCATCCTCCCGCACTCCAAGGATGCTATTATTAAGAAAGCACATCAGCGCCTCTACTTCCTGAGAAGATTACGGAGAGTCGGTTTGTCAAGGAGGACTCTCCCTATCTTCTACAGATGCACAGTCGAAAGCATGCTGACCGGTTGCATCGTGGCTTGGTTCGGCAACTTGAGCGCCCTGGAGAGGAAAAGACTACAAAAAGTAGTAAACACTGCCCAGTCCATCATCGGCTCTGACCTCCCTTCCATCGAGGGGATCTATTGCAGTCGCTACCTCAAAAAGGCTGGCAGTATCATCAAGGACCCACACCATCCAGGCCACACACTCATCTCCCTGCTACCTTCAGATAGAAGGTACAGGAGCCTGAAGACTGCAACAACCAGGTTCAGGGATAGCTACTTCCCCACAGCCATCAGGCTATTAAACTTGGCTCAGACAAAACTCTGAACATTAATAGCCCATTATCTGTTATTTGCACTTAGTTTATTTATTCATGTGTGTGTATATATTTACATAATGGTATATGGACACAATGATCTGTTTTGTAGTCAATGCCTACTATGTTCTGTGTGCTGAAGCAAAGCAAGAATTTCATTGTCCTATCAGGGACACATGACAATAAACTCTCTTGAATCTTGAATTAAATCTTCTCTGTACTTTTTCCAGCTTGAAATGAAACATCTAAAATGGTTGCATATTTGTGTACCAAGCCAAATGACACAGGTCTTGACACTTATTCTTCCTGAATGAATAATAGCCTGAGGAATGTATCAATGATTATGCATTATATTCATGGAATGAATCATAAGAGTTGTATTGAAGGACTGGAGGTGCCAAAGTGGGATGAGAGTAGAGACAACAGACAATAGACAATAGACAATAGGTGCAGGAGTAGGCCATTTGGCCCTTCGAGCCAGCACCACCATTCACTGTGATCATGGCTGATCATCCATAATCAGTACCCCGTTCCTGCCTTCTCCCCATATCCCCGGACTCCTCTATCTTTAAATATGAAATAGAACATTCTGTAATTGCACAATATAGATAGAAAACAATGAATCCGTCAAGTATAATATTATGTACAGCATGTATTATTGTGAAATAAATGCCTTGATTATAACGATAAATAGCCATAATAATAATACTCAGTGCAAGTCTGATAGTGAATTGAAAATAGCTAATTTTTGGTGCATTAATTTGGATTTGCCATTTCCCTTACCATTACTTAATTATCACAGAAAGCTGAATATGTTCTCCTGAGACATGCACACTGGAAGACCACATCTTTTGCTTTTCATCACTGAGCTAATTTGAGAGCAAAGAATGGTAGAAAAAAAATCAATTGCTTCTATGTTTGGATCTCAAATTAGGGCAAAGATGCCTGAAGCAGGCACATGTCGTCAGGGTAGACAAGGTAGGCAGTGCCTACCTTGACTAAAATTATAAAATGATAATTATTAAATATAAATAGTAAAGGCACGGGCGAATTATGCCTACATAAGAGATCAATCTCTTAGGTAGGCAGAATTCTCCCATGTCTTTCATCCGCAGTACATGTAACACGCGGAAGTGTGTGCAACTCACGTGCCGTCGACGCTGCTTCAAGCCTTCAATGACAACGGTCTATAAAGGCAGCTGAAATTCTGCCTTTGCACCGTGGACTGCGTGCATATGCTGCGCAGCATACTGCGCATACGCAGCGCAAGTTTCTTGCCGGGTTTTTCAAACATGGATTGTCATTATCTTAAGAATATCTTAAGAAACAAAGAGAGAAGAATGGAGTTTGTGTACAAATAATGAGGTAAGTACATTTCTTTGAGCTATATGTTTTTAAATACTTTATTAAGAGATAAGGCTTTTGAAGACAAATTACTTTATAGAAGTCGACTGACAGCCTACCGGAAAGGAGAACAATCTGCACATGCGCGGTTTTCAAGATTTAAAAAAGGCTGGCTGACTGCCTATCCTGAGGAATTACGCATGGCACGTGCCTGGTCTGAAGATATAATTCCTAATGGGATGAACACTTGATGGCTTCTCCAGACTTTGTGCAGCACTTATATAGAACATGGAACAACACAGGAGCAGGCCCTGAAAGCACACAATATCCGTGCAGAACATGATGCCAAGGTAAACTAATCTCCTCTGCCTCCACTTGATCCACATCCCTGTATTCCCTGCAAATCCATGTGCCTGTCTAAAAGCCTCTTAAATTACTCTTTTATATCTGTCTTCACCACCACTTCTGGCAGCACTTTCCAAGCACCCACCACCTTCTGTGTAAAAACAACTGGCCCCACACATCTCCTTTAAACTTTCCCTCTCTCATGTTAAATCTATGCGCTCTCATCCTTGGCAGTTCCAACTTGGGAAAATGGTTCTGATTGTCTACCCTGTCTATGCCTCTCATAAATTTATATACCTCTATTGGGGTACTGATTTTGGATGATCAGCCATGATCATATTGAATGGCGGTGCTTGCTCGAAGGGCCGAAAAGCCTACTCCCGCACCCATTTTCTATGTTTCTATGAGGTCCCCCATCAGCCTTCATATTGATTAACTCAGCAGGTCTGGCAGTATCTCTAACCTGCTGGGTTATACCAGCACTTTGTGTCCTTTTGTGTATTAACCAACATCTGCAGTTCTTTATTTCTTATAGGTTTAGTTAACCTCTCTTTATAACTAATGCCCTCTAATCCAGGTAGCATGCTGGTAAACCGATTCTGCACCCTCTCCAAAGCCTCCACATCCTTCCAGTAATGGGGTGACCAGAAATGCACACAATACTTACCTAAACCACTCTGCAAAATATCGGTCAATTGGGATTCATGCAACTGAAATGGGAATTTTCATTCAAAACCCATTACAATGACAAGGAATTTGTAATTTGTCACTTTAATTTAGAAACATAGAAATAGAAAAATAGGTGCAGGAGTAGGCCATTCGGCCCTTCGAGCTTGCACGGCCATTCAATATGATCATGGCTGATCATCCAACTCAGTATCCCGTACCTGCCTTCTCTCCATACCCCCTGATCCCTTTCGGCACAAGAGCCACATCCAACTCCCTCTTGAATATAGCCAATGAACTGGCCTCAATGACCTTCTGTAGCAGAGAATTCCAGAGACTCACCACTCTCTGTGTAAAGAATGTTTTCCTCATCTCGGTCCTAAAGGAATTCCCCCTTATCCTTAGACTGTGACCCCTTGTTCTGGACTCCCCCAACATCGGGAACAATCTTCCTGCATCTAGCTTGTCCAACCCCTTAAGAATTTTGTAAGTTTCTAAAATCCCCCTCAATCTTCTTGATCCGCACAGTGGTGCAGCGGCAAAGCCCACTGCCCAAGAAACCTGGGTTCGATCCTGACTATGGGTGCTGTCTGCACGGAGTTTGTACGCTCTCCCTGTGCACCTATGGGCTTTCTCTGGGTGCTCAGATTTTCTCCCATGTTTCAAAGATGTGCAGACCTGTAGGTTAATTGTCTTCTGTAAAATGTCCCTAGTGTGTAGGATGCGAAAAAAGGATAACATTGAATTAGTGTGAACGGGGGACTGAATGTCCTGTTTCCCTGCTGTATCACAAAAAAAGAAGAAAAATGAGGCAAAGTCCAAGAACCTGAATTACTTTAATCCAATATGTAATAAAAAGGATCTACAGATCTTGGTTTATACCAAAGATAGACACATAGTGCTGGAGCATTTCAGCGGGTGAGGCAGCATCTCTGGGGCATAGGGATCTCTCTGTTTCTCCATCTCACCAGAAAATGGTCTGAAGAAGGATCCCGACCCGAAACGTCACCTATCCATTTTCTCCAGAGATGCTGCCTATGACCCACTGAGTTACTCTGGCACTTTTGTGTCTATCTTTACTTCAATCCAAGATGCCTACAATAAAGAGGATTGGAGAAAGGCAACTGTTAAAACATTTTTTTTAAAGATAGATAGCAAATCTCACACATAAACCTGCAGACTAACACATTTGACAGTCATTGTGGCGAAAGTTATACAAGATCGCGGAGGAGATGGATAAAAATCAAATAACAAAAGAAACCAATTAATGTTCAACAAAGGAATCTGATAAGAGCTAAGGCAGTAGAGGTGTTCAGAGATTTAATATGAAATATAAATGGGATGAAAATAAAAGTTCTGACTAAAAATAAATTGTAACTATTTGAACAATATTCTGTGAATAAATTATCTGTAAGGATATATCAAAGGGTAGTGTAAGTATTGAATAGGACATGCAACATAGAAAAGTACACTTGTACATGTACATGGATAGGAAAGGTTTAGAGGGATATGGGCCAAAGGCAGGCAAATGGGACTAGCTTAGATGGGGCATCTTGGTCGGCATGGATGACGTTTTAGCTTTGTTTAGAGATAAAGCATGGAAACAGGCCCTTCGGCCCGCCAAGTCCACGCCAACCCATTCCACCCCAACCATAGTTGCTTAGATTATTGTTGTGTAGTGTTCAAGATCCTGATGGTGGCCGGGAAGAGGCTGTTCTTGAACCTGGTGAACACGGTTTTCAAATTCTTTAAAACATAGAAATATACAAGATGGAAACAGGCCCTTGGGCCCACTGAGACCACACCGACCAAAGATCAGCTGTTAACACTAGTTCTATGTTATCCCACTTTCTCATCCACTCCCTGCACATTTACAGGGAGGCAATTAACCTACAAACCCAGATTTCTTAGGGGTGTGGGCGCAAACCGGAGCAGCTGGAGAAAACCCACGCAGTCGCAGAGAGAATGTGCAAATTCCACCCAGACAGCACCTGAGGTAAGGATTAAACCCGGGTCTCTGGCAGTGACTCTACCAGCAGCGCCCCTGTGCCGCCCCTAACTGAAGGACTTGTTTTCCTGTATGACCTTAGGACTCTACAGCACAGGAACATGCCCTTTGCCTGATAATGTGATCATTCTATTAATGGGCCATACTTTGGAAAGTGAACCAAAATGTCACACATGTTACCAAATGGCATCACACTAAGTAATACATTAAAACATTCTTGTAAGAGATTAATCTTATTCATTGCTATTTTCCTACCTACAGAACTATAATGCAAGTCTGCTAAAGATATGAACATTCTAGCTTTTTAAAATTCACAAGAGCTTGTAAGATAAATCTGAGTTATGAAAAAAATGCTTCCGTATGAGGTCACGCACTTGACCAGTCATATTTGACCTCTGACCCTAAACAAACATTGTCAGCATAACATAAATATTTCACTTGATAAACTTCGAAAAAATATGAATCATATATAGAGTAGAAAATAATAAACCTGTAATGCTTTCAGAATTAGATGTATTCCACAATTTTTCATATTTTTGGTGACACACGTGACAAAGAATGGGCCTAATGTGATTTCTGCCAAAATTCATTTTTCCCAATTAAGAAATATGCAAATAGTAAAATGCATTCAAATTATTAGATTAGATTAGAGATACAGCGTGGAAACAGGCCCTTCAGCAAAACACATCCACACTGACCAGCAATCGCCATGTCCTTGCACTTTGTTACACACTAGTGACAATTTATAATCTTTACCGAAGCCAATTGACCCACAAACCTGCACGTCTTTGGAGAGTGAGAGGAAACCGGAGCACATGGAGAAAACCCACGCAGTCACAGGGAAACGTACTAACTCCATGCAGACAGCACCCGTAGTCAGGATCAAACACGGTTGTAAGGCGGCAACTCTGCCATGGCCCCATATTGGAAAGGATGAATTCGTGCTGTTGTTTCAGTGGGAAAAATTATTTTTTGTGTCGGTTCCTTTTAATTGCTTTTTCCCACCGTTACAATTACTTCACTAAGAACATTCACCCTTTTGTCAATCTGGCTACTCATTAATAAATCAATTGAACTTACATGGTCTTTCCCTTTCCAATCAATCGAAACTCTAACCAAATAACCAATATACAACTTTGAATACTCTGGAAACTTGTGCATGTCACTTTATAAAAAGGATGCTGAAATCATGCAGAAGGGAGCAACCCAAATGATAGTTCATAAGTTTATGTCACAGGAGCAGAATTAGGCCACTCGACCCATCAAGACTCCTCCACCATTCAATCGTGACTGATCGATCTTTTCCTCTCAACCCCATTCTCCCCTCTAACCCCTGATACCCATACTAATCAAGTATCTGCCAATCTCCGCCTTAAAAGTACAAACTGACTTGACCTCCACAACTGTCTGTGGCAATTAATTCCAGAGATCCCACGCCTGGCTAAAGAAATTCCTCCTCATCTCCTTTCGAAAGGTGTGTCCCTTTATTCTGAGGCTGTGCCCTCTGCTCCTTGACTCTCCCATGAGTGGAAACATCCTCTGCAAATCCACGTGATGTGCTCACACCAGGAGCTGTAAACGAAGGGACACGGTGCCATCATGCACTACCAGCAACCACCGAGAGCAAGGACAGACCCAGTGGTGGGTTTGTTTATACTGTTTAGTATTGTACATATTATTGTAATAATTGAATAAATCTATTTTTGATTTTTTTTAAAGAGAACGAAGACCCAGCCGGATGGCCGGCTGCCCGCGGCCACGTAGCCTGGTCACAGGCCTGGTTCGCCGCTGCAAAGAAGATGCCTTGGTGGGCCGCTGCCTGCAGGGGGAGGTTGAAATGCCCCAAAGACCAGATAGTCAAGGAGGAGGGAGCCGCTTGTGATGACGGATGCAAGGAGTGGGCTGGTGGGAGAGGGGCCGGGGTATTGCCTCCAGCACCCTCAAGGTCGGATGCAGGAGGAGTCCCCAAGACACAGAGGCGGTTGGGCGAGGAGAGGGACGTCAGGACACGGGCCTGCAGCAGCCTGGGGCATTCCTGGATCGGGTGAGCGCCAGTACTTCTGGCAAAGGGGACAGCACAGTGGCACAGCGGTAGAGTTGCTGCCTCACAGCGGCAGAGACCGGATTCAATCCTGACCATGGATACTATCTGTATGGAGTTTCTATGTTCTCCCTGAGAGCACGTGGGTTTCCCCCAGGTGTTCCGATTTCCTCCCTCACTCCAAAGACATACAGGTTTGCAAGATAATTGGGTTTATTGTAAATTTTCCCTAGTGTGTAGGATAGTGCTAGTGCACGGGGATTGCTGGTTATCGGGGATTTGGTGGGCTGAAGGGCCTGTTTTGCGCTGCATCTCTGAAATAAAATAAACTAAACTAAACTAAAGCCAGTCAGAGCTGAAGATGTGGGCTGCTCTTGGAGAGATAAATTCAAAATCAATCCTAGCAGCATTTTTAACTGATCTAATTGATAATCTTTGGAACAAGATCCCAAGGGGAGATAGTGAAAGGAAATGGTGTTGGTTTACTCAAATAAAAATGAGATAAATAAGAAGCAGAGATAGAATGGACTGTCGATACTTATTTCCCAGGGTGGAAATGTCTAATATATAGAGGGCAAAGATTTAAGGAGAGAAGGGCAAAGTTTAAAGGAAACGTGCGGATCAAGATTAAAATCAATAAAAAAGTCATAGTTAAGGGTAGACAGAAATCCTAGGGTGGAAATGTCAAGGACTAGAGGGCACAGCTTTAAAGTGAGAGGGGCAAAATTTAAAGGGGATATGCAGGTCAGGTTTTTATTTACATAGCGTGGTGTGCCTGGAATGTACTGCCAGGGGTGATGGTGGAGGTAGATACTGTAGTGGCATTTAGGAGGTTTTTAGATAGTTTGGTTTATTGTCACGCATACCGAGAAACTTTTTATTGCATGCTATCCTGTCAGCGGAAAGACTATACACGATTACAATCGAGCCGTCCACAGTGTACAGGTGCAGGATCAAGAGAATAATGTACAGTGCAAGATAAATTCCAGTAAAGTCCAATCAAAGATAGTCCAAGGGTCTCCAAAATAGAGGGATAGGGATCATGTGCAGGCAGGTGTGATTCGTTTAACTTGGCATCATGTTCACCATAGATATTGTGGGCCGAAAGGCCCGTCCCGGTTCTGTACTGTTGATATGTTTTGATCTTTAAATCTCTTTCATAGATAGTTTGGGACACCATATAGGCGATATTTGAAGCTAGATGCTTGAGAGGAAAGGATGCTTTTGAACCAATGATTTCCATTGCTTTCTGCCACTTGGGCAATCCTGATCTAATTTCTGGGTTGTAGATTTTAATAACAGCAATCTGATTTCTAAAAAATCAGTTAACTTTGAAGGGCTGGCTGCAGAAATGTTGATGCAGTTATTAAGAATGGAACAAAACCATACACCACAACAACCTCTCTATGGATTCCCCATTGCTAGTCAGCGTGGACTCGGTGGGCCAAAGGGCCTGTTTCCACGCTGTATCTCTAAACTAAATTAAACTGAACAAAACAAAATTAAACTAAACTAAACTAAGTCTGAAGAAAGGTCTCGACCCGAAAAGTCACCCATTCGTTCTCTCTAGAGATGCTGCCTGTCCCGCTGAGTTACTCCAGGTTTTTGTGTCTATCTTCGATCTAAACTAACTTAAAGTGATTATTTGGGAGCTGCAGATGCTGGTTTACGAAAAAAGACGCAGTGCTGGAGTAACTCAGCGGGTCAGACAGCATGTCTGGAGAGAACGAATGGGTGACGTTTCGGGTCGAGACCCTTCTTCAGACTTAGTTTAGTTTAGTTTAATTTTGTTAAACAGGCCCTTTGGCCCACCGAGTCCACGCTGACTAGCAATGGGGAATCCATAGAGATAGGTAATGTTACAGATTAGGACACTTCATTGGACTGCTTTTTTAAAGGTGCAGAGGGGATACTAGGCTGGCAGGTGGATTCCATGAGGAGGGAGAATGTTGGAGATGGGAGAAGTGGTCATCATTGAGAGACAAGGACTCGTTGCCAGAGGAAAAAGCCCGGAGGTGGAGGCGACGGAAGAAAAGGCCTATGTTGTTGTGGGCCCGGGAACTCGTTCAGGTAGGCATGGAGGGGTACTAAGGCAAGGCCTCTATTGAGGACTGACCGTTTTGTATTGGAAAGGGTGGGGTGGTCACGGTGGGTGTGTGGGGTGAAACGCTGACAGGGATAATAGGCCTGGGGGTCAAACCCGTGCTCTGATTGGGACAGAAGGGTGGAGGGATGCTCAGGGGCCTCATTTGTTCCACATTTCAGTCACATATTCTCTATCAACCGTTACGATATATTGTGAAGTTCCCTGTTGATGTAAAATGATGATACTGTGGCTTCATCCGCCCAGTAATGGTGTGCTGCCATCTCTCCACTGAGGATATAATTGCAGTCTGGCAGTTTCAATGGTACAATGGTGTTTTATTGTCTCGTGTACACTGCACGGCGAAACTATCTTTTGCATCGATCACACATACACAAGTCGCCATATTTTGGTGCCATTCACAAAAAGTCCAAAGTCCGGTCCACGCGCTCGATGTCCTGGAGCTCCTCCCGATCCAGGTAAGCTCCAGGCTGCTGCAGGGCCCCCTCCGTAGCCCACGACCGGCTCGGCCCACGAACCTGTGAAGTGTAGAGTGGCCTTTTAGGAATGACAGGAGCAGTAAACAGCTTCAGTGCACCCAGCGGAGTGATCTATAGTTGCAATGATCCCTGATTATAAACCTTTGAAGACCAGTCCGCTGAGCTAATTCACTGTGTGTAAATGTTGAGGGGACTACCTCACTGATGAGAGAGCACCAGCTGTCAGCATGTTAGAACAGCTTGTATCCCTGCTGCCTCACAGACTGTCATATCAAGTGCTCTTATTTATATTATTTCCTTGTGCCTTAAATAGTACACAAATTAAATAGACGTTTGATTAATTGATTGATTGAAAGAAACAGCAAAGAAACGAGTCCACACTAACCATTGATCACCTGTTCACACTGGTTCTATCGCATCTACTCCCTGCAGGCTAAGGGCAATTTACAGACAGCCAATTAACCTACAAATACGCATGTCTTTGGGATGTAGATGCGGCCACAGGGAGAACATGCAAACTCCACACAGACAGGAGCAGAGGTTAGGATCGAACGTGGGACTCTGGCGCTGTGAGGCAGCAGCTCTACTAGCTGCGCCACTGTGCCTATGAACTAGTTAATAGATTTAAAATATTGGCCTAGGATGATTGGCTTTTAATGCTTCTAATAATTATTTTAAATGCTTTCTTAACTGTAGAACTCTGCGGAAGGATTTGGACAGGTTAGGAGAGTGGGCAGAGAAGTGGCAGATGAAATTCAGTATAGCGAAGTACGAAGTTGTGTGCTTAGATAATAAGAATAAAGGCATAGATTATTTTCTCAATGGAGAGAGAATCCAGAAATCGGAGGTGCAAAGGGACCAGTGCTGGTACAGAACTCCCAAAAAGTTAATTTACAAGTCGAATCGGTGAAGGAAGGTAAATTCAATGCTAGCATTTATATCAAGAGGACTGGAATACAAAAACAGAGATCTATAAAGCGCTGGTAAGGCCGCATTTGGAGTACTGTGATCAAATTTGGGCCCCAAATTTAAGGAAGGATGTGCTGGCTCTGGAGACGGTCCAGAGGAGGTTTACAAGAATGATTCGAGGAATGAGTAAGTTAGCATGTGATGAGCATTTGACAGCGCTGGGCCTCCATTCGCTAGAGTTTGGAAAGTTGAGGGGGGCCTCATTGAAACTTACAGAATAATGAAAGGCAGACATAGAGTGGATGTGGAAAGCATGGTTCCACTGGTGGGAGAGTCTAGGACCAGAGGTCATAGCCTCAGAGTTAAAGGGCGCTCAAAGGACGTCAAAAAGGAGGTAGGGAGGAACTTCTTTAGTCAGAGGGTCAAGTCAATTGTTTTTTTAAAGGCAGAGATAGACAAGTTCTTGATTAGAACGGGTGTCAAGGGTTTATGGGGAGAAGGTAGGAAAATGGGATTAGGAGTCAGAGATCAGCCATGATTGAATGGTGGAGTAGACTCGATGGGTTGAATGGGCTAATTCTACTCCTATAACTTGTAAACTTGTGAACTTGTAAAGTGGTGGTCTTCTAAAAATGGTGTTTTAGAAAGAACTGCAGATGCTGGAAAAATTGATGGTAGACAAAATCGGAGAATCCGGAGAAACTCAACGGGTCAGGCAGCATCTATGGAGAGAAGGAATAGGCGACGTTTCTTGACCCAAGTTTTTCCAGCATTTTTTGTCTACCTTCTAAAAATGTGTTTGTGGCTAATTCATTGTACACAAGGTGTGAGTGTACAAATAGTCCCACCATAATATGACATTCAAACAATGCTGAAAGCTTTTCTGTTGCATCAAATGATGCGCCTCTGTATGGTGGCACAGTGACGCAGTGGTTGAGTTGCTGCCTTACAGCGCCAGAGACCCAGGTTCGATCCTGACTGTGGGTCCTGTCTGTATGGAGTTTGTACATTCTCCCTATGACCGCGTGGGATTCTTCCGGGTGCTCCGGTTTCCTCCCACATTCCAAATTGTAACGTACAGGTTGTAGGTTAATTTGGCTTTGGTGAAAATTGTAAAATGCCCCTAGTGTGTAGGATAATGCTGGTATAAGGGGTGATCACTGGTTGGCGCCGACTTGGTGGGCCAAAGGGCCTGTTTCTGTGCTGTATCTCTAAAGTTTAAAGTCTAAATCGGTGAGCACTACAATGTACCCTATTAGGTATAAATTCGAAACTCTGCCAACAACATGTTGCTAAAAATAAAGGCAGCTTTCAATGAGTGTACATTGTTGCTTCAATCTTCTTTGTACTGCTAGCTGGCAACGATCAAGCTATTCTCGTCCACAAAAGACTCTGCAAGCTGTTCAGGAAGAATGCAAGACTTTTGACAGCGTTCAGAAGTGAAGCGCAGTCCCTCTGTCAGATCGACGGTTCACGAGATCTTTGATTAACAACTTCCTCAGGATCAGTTGCACCTCCAGTGCTGTTTACACTGTCCTTAATGATTAGAGAGCAGCATATGCTGATTATAACACATTTTGTAGATGAGATGCGATAAGCAGAAAGAGCTTTGAAGCAATTAAACAGGTTGGATTAATTAGGACCAAGATGGGCGTCAGGTGAAATATTCCATAAAATACTGCATACAGTGGTGCAGAGGGTAAAGGACAAAAGACAAAGGACATTTATTGTCACGTACACCAATTGGTGTAGTGGAATTTGAGTTGTCATTTGCAGCACACCAATAAAAGTAAAACACAACATTAAAGAATTTAACATTGAACATAAAAACATCGTCCCACAATGGTTCCCACTGTGAGGGAAGGCAACAAAGTCCAGTCTTCTCCTCTTGTTCACCCATGATCGAGCCTATTGAGGCCTCCGTAGTCGTCGCAACGGTGGCCCGATGTTCCAGGCCCTCTCGCCGGATGATGGAGCTCCGGCGTCAGGAGAACACTCTCAGCGGCTTGGAGTGTCTGGAACGGCCGCTTCTACCTGTGACCGCGGCTCCCGAAGTCCACAGGCCGCGCTGGACAGAGCTACACCACTGGCGATCTCGGCGAGTGATCCCATGCTCCTCGGTGTTCAGAGTCAGCGCCGCCCGCGGCTGGACGCTCTGCGACCACAGCTCCGCGATGTTAGAGTTGGCGGTCGCAGCACTTCATAGGTTACCATACGGCAACCCTTGGTAAGGCATCGCCCGCTCTGTGCTGGTACTTCAGTGTTGCGCCGCCGCCGAAGGTATAGTTCTGGCCGGTCCCGGCAGGAAACGACGCTCCAGTCCCGATGGTAGGCCACGAGGAAGGGGCGAAGATGCAGCTCAGAGTAAAGCTGCATCTCCGACCAGGTAGGGACTGAGAAATACAGTTGCCCCCTTCCCCCCCACCCCCCACATAAAACGACTACACCTCCAAAGCAACACTTAAAATTTAAAAAAGGGTGAAAGGACGGGCAGCTGCAAGCTGGGCAGCCATACTCAACAGCGCCCCCACTCAAGGGCAGAGCCACTGCCTCACAGGTCCAGAGACCCGGGTTTGATCCTGACCTCGGCACCTGTCTGTGTGAATTTTGCACATTCTTCCTGTGGCTGTGTGGGTTTCCTTTGGTGCTCCAGTTTCCTCTCACACCACAAAGAAGTGCAAGTTTGCAGGTTAATTGGCCTCTGTTAAAATTGCTGCTAGCGTGTAGGATGTGAAAATGAGATAACATAGAACTAGTGTCAACAGGGTGCTCCAGGTGATCCACTGTCCTCCCACAATCCAAAGACGTGCAGGTTTGTAGATTAATTGGCTTCTGTAAATTGGCCCTAGTGTGCAGAAAGTGGGATAACATGGAACTAGTGTGAAAAGATATTCGATGGTCGGCGTGGACTCGGTGGGCTGAAGGGCCTGTTTCCACATTGTATCTCTATCTCAGACATCTTTTTTCATTCGTAATCTGGTGAACAGAACTAGGGTTGAATGGTAAGGCGTAGGATGGAACTACAGATGCTGGTTTAAACCACAGATTTACACAAAAAACTGTGTAAATCTGTGGTTTACACAGTTTTTTGTGTAAATCTGTGGTTTACACAAAAAGCTACATGTTATGTAGCTTTTTGTGACCGATTTGGTTGAAAAGCACAAATTAACCATTCTATCCAACGTTTAGCTGCTGACACCTTTAAAGAAAGAGAAATCGATATTGATTTCATCAGCTGGAAATGAGAATATACATTATAAAGCAAGAGAGAAAAATGAGGATGGGCTTTATTGAGTGCCATTTATGTCCCACTATAAAAACACCATCTGGTTCACTAACATCATTCATGGAAGCAAATCTCACGTCCCTGCCTAATTTGTATGTGACTCTGTGCCCATCTTGACGGCCCTCTGAAGTGATCATCTGCCCTGGGTTATAATTGCTAGTGAGCACTGCCCACACACTGTGAACTGATAATAATAGATTTTCTGCACAAAATCTTGAGAGGAAGAGGTCGGGTAAACGCAGAGTCCTTTGCCCAGAGTAGGGGAATCGAGAACCAGAACATCTCACACACCACAGCCACTGACACCCCCCCCCCATCCCAACACAATAAATAAATGACCAGAAACTGGGCAGCATAAGGGCACAGCGGAAGAGTTGTTGCCTTACAGCATTTGCAGCCCCGGAGACCCGGGTTCGATCCCGATTACGGGTGCTGTCTGTATGGAGTTTGTACGTTCTCCGTATTCACGATGGTTTCTCCCGTGATCTTTGGTTTCCTCCCACACTCCAAAGAGGTTTGTAGGTAAATTGGCTTGGTATAAGTGAAAGTATCCATAGTGTGTAGGATAGTGTTAACATGTAGGCATTGCTGGACGGTGCGGACTAGTTCGGATGAAGGGCCTGTTTCCGCGCTGTATCTCTAAACTAAACTAAAGACTATGGCAGCACAGTGGAGCAGCGGTAGATTGCTGCCTTACAGCGCCAGAGATCCAGGTTCGATCCTGACCATGGGTGCTGTCTGTATAGAGTTTGTGCGTTCTCCCAGTGATCTCATGGGTTTTCTTCGGGTGCTCCAATTTCTTACAACGCTCCAAAGATGTGCAGGGTTGGAGATTAATTAGTTTCTGTAAATTGTTTATAGTGTTTAGGATAGAACTAGTGTACAGATTATCCCTTGTCGGCATGGTCCCCGTGAGCCGAAGGGCCTGTTTCCACACTGTATCTCTAAAAAATTTAATTAACACCCAAATCAGGTGAATAAGAAACATATTACTCTGGTCACGTATCTAAATTACATCTAAAATAGATGAAGGGTCTCGACCCGAAACGTCGCCTATCTCCTTCGCTCCTTAGATGCTGCTGCACCCGCTGAGTTTCTCCAGCTTTTTGTGTAACCCTCTAAAATACTAAAGTCTTTTGGTTGGTCTTTTGCCCACAATAGGTATACAAATACAAATAGTCACTTAGCACATGGACACACTGTCCCATGTGTGTGCAAGAATCACAAATCTATCCAATAACAATTCTGTTTCATCTTTATACACAGCAATTTCTCCATTGCGACACCACTGGTTTACTACCCAGAAATATCTATCA
This sequence comes from Raja brachyura, assembly GCA_963514005.1. The sequence goes on from OY740786.1 coordinate 62,629,716, forward strand.
ATTAGCTAATTACAAAAGATCAGTGTGCAATACAGCACCAACAGTTTCTGTAAATCCCATCTCTTCACTTGAGCTGCTGCCAACTTTCACATCTGCCATTTTATTGTTTTGTGTTCCAAGTTATTTTTGGTTGCTGTATTTCAAATTTCAGCAAAGTTAGAAATGTGCTGGCATGTGATTTCAATGTTTTCTTTGATCACTTATCTATTATCACAAATAAGCAGTCCAAATGTAGGAAAACAGTCCCAAATTACCAGTGGAGGTCTGTTCCAGTAAATAATCTTAGAGTTTGTATTCATTGGGGTGGGTGTTGGTACATGAGTGAGGTTTTAGGGTGAAAGAGGTTTGTAAGGTCTTCTCCCCTATTGAGGTTACTCAATGTTTCAACAATATTTCAATGGTACAATGGTATTTTATTGTTATGTGTTCCCAAGTACAGTTAAAGTATTTTTGCATAGTTCAGTGACAATCCAACTATACATTAGACAAAATTATACTAAGTACAAGAGTTATAAAGTGTAGAAACAGACCCTTCAGCCCAACTTGCCAACATCAGCCTACATGCCCACCTACACTAGTCCCACCTGCCTGCCTCCAGTCTGAAGAAGGATTCTGACTCAAAACATCACTCATCCTTATTCTCAAGAGATGCTGCCTGACCCACTGAGTTACTCCAGCACTTTATGCGTCTTAGGTATAAATCAGCATCTGCAGTTCCTTCCTATCCTTCTGCATTCCTTGTAAGATTTTTTAGATTTCTATGTATCCAACAATTTATAGGATCCAATACTCATCCAATTTGCATCCAATACTCAAGCTCCTTGCAGGGATACAAAAGGCATAATTGTTGGATTATACATATCTATACATAGATAGGAAAGGACACAGGCAAATGGTTTGATGGGGCTTTTCATTGGCATTGATGAGTTGGCCTGAAGGCCCTGTATCCATGCTGTATGATTTAATTACTCTACAACTCTATGACTGTATTTTGACAATGCTGAAGAGTTTGTGCCTCAGTACAGCATGGACATCAGTGGGCCTGATATGTACGTAGAATTGGAAGTGTCAAGAGAATAAAAAAATGTTAAAAATGTTATTAAACATAGTACCTCACAGGAACAGGCCCTACAGGCCACAGTGTCCACACCAAGCTTGATGCCAAGATAACCAGAGAATGGTCCTGACTACCAACTACCTCATTAAAGACCGTCGGACTATCTTTAATTGGACTTTACTGGACATTATCTTGCACTAAACATTATTGCCTTTATCTTGTATCTGTACACTGTGGGTGGCTAAATTGTAATAATTTATGCACAAAATGCTCTCAGCGGGACAGGCAGCATCTCTTGAGAGAAGGAATGGGTGACGTTTTGGGTCGAGACCCTTGTTCAGACTAATCATGTACAGTCTTTTCTCTGACTGGATAGCACACAACAAAGCTTTACAGGCTTGGTACACGCAACAATAAACTAAACTAAACTAAACCTAACCTCCGCTGTGTGCACATGATCCATATCTCTACATTCCTTGCACATATATCCACATGCCCATATTCTGTGTTTATTTTACATTTCATGCTTTTATATTTTGTTCATTCCTGTTGTTGTTCTGCTCATGACTTAGGTTTACAAAGGAAAGCTACCCTTTGATAACTGAATACATGGTCCTAAAACAGGTAATTTTGTACTATTCAGGAACGTTTTTTCACACAGAGACTGGGGGGGTGTCTGGAATATGCTGCCTGGAGCGGTGGTGGAGGAAGATATGATAGTGGCATTTAAGAAACTTTTGGATAGGTACATGGGGGATGGAGGTAGATGGCTTATGTGCAGACCAATGTTGGGCGTGGCATCATGTTGGCATGGAAATTGTGGGCCGAAGGGCCTATTCCTCTGCTGTACTGGTTTATGTTCTACTAGACTAAGTGGGACCCATTGGGTTCCAGCTTCACATGGTAGGGCTGGTCCCCCAACACAATATTCCACCTCTCCACCAATTCCAATACACACACACACACTCACACACACACACAGACTTACACACACCCTCCACCTCACACATACACTCACTCACACATACACACAGACACAGACACTCACACACATTCCACCTCACACATACACTCACTCACGCACTCGCACACGCACACGCACACTCACACACACACACACAGACTCACACACATACATTCACACACACATACACTCACACACAGACTCACACACATACACTCACACACACACATACACTCACACACACACATACACTCACACACACACATACACTCACACACACACATACACTCACACATACACACACACATACACACACACATACACACACATACACTTTCACACATACATTCACACACACAAACATACGCTCACACATACACTCATACACACACATACACTCACACACACACACACACACACACGTACATACACTCACACATACACTCACACACTCACACAGACACATACACTCACACACACACACATACATTCACACACACACACACTCACATACACTCACACACACACACAGACTCACACACCATATATATGACAGTAAACGTTCTTGAATCTACTTACACGGCTGAGCGGGGCCTCTCCACTGTGGGGATTCCACAGTCAACGGCACTTCCGCAAACAGCGTGACCTCTGCACTTACAGGAAATTGCGCAATCAGCGTGACCTCTGCACTCACCGGAAATTACGCAATCAGCGCGACCAGTCCACTAAGCCTAAGTCACGAAATGAGCAGGACATTTGCACTAAACACAGTCGGTCCTAATAATTAATTTATTCCTTCCAAACACAAACAGACCTAATAAAGCATTTATTCCTTCCAAACACAGTCATACCTAATAAAGCATTTATTCCTTCCAAACACAGTCAGATCTAATAAAGCATTGCAGTTTCAAGCACAGGCAGGGCACTGGCCAAACAACTCATGGCATTATCATTTCATTTTGTTTCATTTCCAATTAAGCATTGAACTTTCAAGCACAGGCAGGGCAGCAGACCAAACAACTCATGGCATTGTCATTTCATTTAATTTCATTTCCAATTAAGCATTGCACTTTCAAGCACAGGCAGGGCAGCGGGCCAAACAACTCATGGCATTGTCATTAAGGGTTAACAAATCATTTATTGCAAGTACATTGCAGACTCACAGTTTAGTTGATTCAAAGCTTAGAATGACAGTCGTGGCCTCTCCCTCACGATCTTGCAGAGTGACTGACTCACGTCCAGGCATCCGGTGTTTTATAGACCTGCCCCCCCCTCCCCCGGAAGGGGCGTTACCTTCATTGCGGTGATTGACAGGCGAGAGGATCAATCAGCTGATCTCCAGGGTTTTTAAACACTCATGACTTTTTTATTTTTCATCAATGAGAAAAATCCTTGGGGCTGCCTCAGCGGAGGAGGACTGTGGGTAAGATGGCCAAAAATCATAGTGATACAGGGTAGCGTTTTTTCTAAAATCAATATACAGCACAGACAGGAAGTGGTCAAGATGAGACTTTTAATTATATAGATGAGGGCGAAGGAATAAGATTGTGTGATGGATGGAGGATGAAGGACCTGAGATTGAGGAAATAAACTTTGATCTTTGTTCTTGAGAGATTTTGAGAGGTTGGAGGAACATAGCAGTCGGACTTGCACAGAAGTAGATTGAGCACAGTGGTGCAGCGGTAGAGTTGCTGCCTAACAGTGCCAGGTTCAATTCTGACTATGGGTGTACAGAGTTTGTACATTTTCCTTATGACTGCGTGGGTTTCCTCCGGGTACTCTGGTTTCCTACCTCGCTCCAAACACATACAGGTTTGTAGGTTAATTGGCTTCTGTAAATTGTAAATTATTCCTAGTATGTAGGATACTTTTAGTGTATGGGGTGATTGCTGGTCAGTGCGGACTCGGTGGGCTGAAGGACCTGTTTACATGCTGTATCACTAAAGTCTAAAGTCTAGAGTCACAGGGCTTTGGATTTAAATGAAGGTTGTAAAGTAGGGGAGGGATACGTGATGGGGAGGCATTTGAAAAACCAGTTCCAGGCAAAAATAAAGAGCATATTTAACAGTATTATGCTGCTGACAATCAAAATTATTAATTCGTGTTAATGCATTCTGCTTTCAATGATGAATGTCAATTCTTGGTTTAAATGGGTAGCTTACTGTCAGGTTAAGTGGATTCATATTGTTCCATCCTTGACACATTATCCCACAATGGCAACAGAGACAATGATAGCAACTGAAAGCCCTCAGTCTAATAATAGGACTGCTCTTGAGGATTTTTGAGGGTGCTTTATTTTTATAACAGGGACAATGTTGGTATAAAATATGGAATAAATTATTGCAGAGGAAAATCCAATATCTGAAAAATAACAATCTATGTCTTGTCTTTGCCCTCTGTGACTCTGCTGTGTATAAATCTGAGCTGAATACTTGTAGTCCTCATGGGCTCCTGAATAGTGGGGTGCCGCAAGGCTCGGTGCTGGGAGTGCAGCTATTTAAAATATATATTAATGATTTAGATGAAGGAATTAAAAGTAACACTAGCAAATTTGCAGATGACACAAAGCTGGGTGGCAGTGTGAACTGTGAAGAGGATGCAGGGTGACTTGGATAGGTTGGGCGAGTGGGCAGATGCATGGCAGATGCAGTATAATGTGGATAAATGTGAGGTTATCCACTTTGATGGCAAGAACAAGAAAGCAGATTATTATCTCAATGGTGTCAGATTAGGAAAAGGGGAAGTGCAACAAGACCTGTGTGTCCTTGTACATCAATCACTGAAAGGAAGCATGCAGGTACAGCAGTCAGTGAAGACAGCTAATGGCATGTTGGCCTTCATAACAAGAGGATTTCAGTAAAGGAGCAAAGAGGTCATTCTGCAGTTGTACAGGGCCCTTGTAAGACCACACCTGGAGTATTGTGTGCAGTTTTGGTCTCCAAATTTGAGGAAGGAGGTTCTTGCTATTGAGGGAGTGCAGCATAGGTTCACAAAGTTAATTCCCGGAATGGGGGAACTGTCATATGAAGAAAGAATGGAACAACTTGGCTTGTATTCACTGGAATTTAGAAGGATGATAGGGGATCTTATAGAAACATATAAAATTATTAATGGATTGGACAAGCTAGAGGCAGACATGTTCCCGATGTTGGGGGAGTCCAGAACCAGGGGCCACAGTTTAAGAATAAGGGGTAGGCCATTTAGAACAGAGATGAGAACCTTTTCACCCAGAGAGTTGTAAATTTGTGGAATTTTGATACCGATTCACTGGATGCATTCAAAAGAATTAGATAGAGCTCTTAGGGCTAGAGGAATCATGGAATATGGGGAGAAGGCAGCAACGGGGTATTGATTGTGGATGATCAACCATGATCACAATGAGTAGCTGTGTTGGAACAAAGGGCTGAATGGCCTACTCCTGCACATATTGTTTATGTCTCCGTGTTTCTATGATTGTAAGGCTAGAGAAATGATGTAGGGCTAGAGTTCTATGATGAACAAATATTATTGGACACCACAACATTCTTTTGTGTATTAAATTGGGTACATTGGGGGCGGCAGTTTAGGATGGTTCAAAAATAGACTTTGCAGGGAGAAGTGGGCAAGTTGATACCATTGTGGGTGTCACAGAAATCTGGAAGCTTCTGGAACATTATTGATCAATGAGTCATATTGCAGCGGTGGAAACCTGAATGGTATTAGACATCAGAATTACATTTTGTAACCTAGAATATTATATGAGGATATTTAATTATGATCTGTATAACCTGTCGGTATGTCAGAGAGTCGGTATGTCAGAGCAGACGTTGTTGATGTTCTACAGGTGTACAACAAAGAGCATATTGACTGGTTGCATCACAGCCTGGTTTAACAACTCGAATGCCCAGCGACGAAGAAGATTGCAAAAAGTAGTGAACACTGCCTAGTCCATCACGGGTATTGACCTCCCCACCATTGAAGGATCTACAAGCGTCGCTGCCTCAAAATGGCAGCTAGCATCATCAGAGACCCACAACATCCTGGCCACACATTCATTTCACATTTGCCATCGGGCAGAAGGTATAGGAGCTTGTAAACTGTAACGTCCAGCTTCTTCCCTAAAACCATCAGGCTATTAAACACAACAACCTCCAAAATAATGTTTTAAAGAAGGAACTGCAGATGCTGGAGAATCGAGGGTTACACAAAAAGCTGGAGAAACTCAGCGGGTGCAGCAGCATCTAAGGAGCGAAGGAGATAGACGACGTTTCGGGTCGAGACCCTTCTTCAGACTGGAGAAGGGTCTCGACCCGAAACGTCGTCTATCTCCTTCGCTCCTTAGATGCTGCTGCACCCGCTGACTTTCTCCAGCTTTTTGTGTAACCCCCAACCTCCAAAATAACCTCTGAACTACATAGACTAAGGGGGCATTGGTTTTGTCTTTTTGTACTATTATTGTTTGTTTGTTTGTTTGTTTGATGTGTATATATATATATATATGATACTGAACTTTTTTTTGTTTACTGTATTGTTTGCAGAACATTATGTTTACATATTCTGTTGTGCTGGCGCAAGAAATAATTTCATGGTTTCATGGTTCTGTATGGGACATCTATGGGGCATTGCCACTTTCATTTCACTGCACATCTTGTATGTGTATGTGACAAATAAAATTGACTTGACTTGACTTTATATAACTAAAAGTCTTTGTCTTGTTTGTGCCCTCAATGTGCGTCTTTGTGTCAATATGGTTAATTCCTATCTTCTTCCAAAAGCTAGGCCACAGCCTTCCCGTCTTCACACATCCTACTCACATCGTTCCTGTGGTGGCGATAAACATCTTCCCGTCGCAATTCCACCTATATTTCCAAAGTTATTAATCGTTGAAATTTTAAAAACAGCCCGATTTCTTCAAACTCAACCATTTTGGAAAAAAAAAAATCGGTGTGACATCACAATGTACTCGCAAGGCAGGATGGCCCACTCCGGAAGGGAGGGGAACTCCAGCTCTCCAAACCCCTTCCCCCTCCCCCTCCACCTCCCCCCCCCATCCTTCGATCCTGACTACGGATGCATGGATGGAGTTTGTACGTACTCCCTGTGACCACGTTGGTTTTCTCCAGGTGCTCCAGTTTTTTCCCAAACAATATTTAGGGAGTATCTACTCAAGCTCATGTAATGCCATGGCTCCAAACCCAGGTGTGGCTGATGGGCTCAGTATAGATGAGTATTGATGGTCCACACTGACAGAGTCATAAAGCCTTATAGTCATACAGCACAGAAACCGGCCCCTCAGACCAACTCCTCCATGCCGACCAAGATGCCCCATCTCACCTAATCCCCTTTTCCCCTTTGGACCGTATCCTTCTGAACCTTTCCTATCCATGTACTTGTCCAAGTGTCTTTTAAATGGTGTTAATATACCTGCGTCAACTACCTCCTCTGGCAGCTCATTCCGTAGACCCACCTCTGTGTGATAAAGCTGTATGATTAAACATAGGGTCAGTTTATGTGCTGATTTTCTCTGAATCCAAAATAGTACCGAGCTTTGACAATCTATTTCACCTATCGCTTATTAATGAATAAAGTAGCTATATTTGCTTATGGCAGTAGCCATTTGAATTCTTCCTAATTTATGGATACCATTTTGATGGTTCACTAATGATACTCAATACCTTTTGTAACAAATGGACATCCAATGTATTAGAAGGGTCCTGACCTGAAATGTCACCTGTCCATTGCCTCCACAGATGCTGCCTGACTCGCAGAATTCCTCCAGCACTTAGTGCCTTGCTGCCTAATTAGTTGTTTAGTTTAGTTTAGTTTATTATCATGTGTACCAAGGCATGAGGCACACAGCGAAAATCTTTATCTTGTGTATTAACCAGTCAGCGGAAAGACAATACATGAGCACAATTGAGTGATCCACAGTGTACAGATCCATGATAAAGGGAATAATGTGAATAAAGTTTAGTGCAAGATAGAGTACAGTAAAGTCCGATTAAAGATAACCAAGGGTCTCCAGTGAGGTAGATAGTAGCTCAGGACTGCTCTCTAGTTGTTGCAAGAATGGTTCAGATGCCTGATAACAGGTGTGAAGAAACTATACCTGAATCTAGAGTTGTGCATTTTCACACTTCTGTACCCCTTTCCTGATGGAGGAGGGGAGAAGGGGGGAAGATCGGGGTGCGACTCGTCCTTGATTACGGTGGCCATGCCGAGGTATTGTGAGGTGTAGACAATAAACAGTAGACAATAGGTGCAGGAGTAGGCCATTCGGCCCTTCGAGCCAGCACCACCATTCAATGTGATCATGGCTGATCATCTCCAATTAGTACCCCGTTCCTGCCTTCTCCCCATATCCCCATGACTCCGCTATCTGTATTCATGCCTACTATGTTCTGTCATGGACACATGACAATAAACTCCCTTGACTTGACTTGACTTGAGCCCTTTCTTGTTCTCTCTTGAAAGTATCCAGAGAACTGGCCTCCACCACCCTCCGAGGCAGAGAATTCCACACACTCACAACTCTCTGTGTGAAACATTGTTTCCTCATCTCTGTTCTAAATGGCTTACCCCTTATTATTAAATTGTGGCCCCTGGTTCTGGACTCCCCCAATATCGGGAACATGTTTCCTGCCTCTGTGTCCAAACCCTTAATAATCTTATCTGTTTCACTAAGATCCCCTCTCATCCTTCTAAACTCCAGAGTATGCAAGCCCAGCCGCTCCATTCTCTCGGCATATGACAGTCCCGCCATCCCGGGAATTATCCTTGTAAGCCTACACTGCACTCCCTCAATAGCAGGAATGTCCTTCCTCAAATGAGGGGACCAAAACTGCACACAATACTCCAGGTGTGGTCTCACTAGGGCCCTGTACAACTGCAGAAGGACCTCTTGGCTCCCATGCTCAATTCCTCTTGTTATGAAAGCTAACATGCCATTCGCTTTCTTCACTGCCTGCTGTACCTGCATGCTTACTTTCATTGACTGATGAACAAGGATCCCCAGATCCCGTTGTACTTTCCCTTTTCCCAATTGACACCATTTAGATAATAATCTGCCTTCCTGTTATTGCTACCGAAGTAGATAGCCTCACATTTATCCCCATTAAACTGCATCTGCCCACTCACCCAACCTGTCCAAGTCACCCTGCATTCTCATAGCATCCTCCTCACACTTCACACTGCCACCCACCTTTGTGTCAATTGCCAATTTGCTAATGTTACTTTGAATCCCTTCATCTAAATCATTGATGTATATTGTAAATAACTGCGGTCCCAGCACCGAGCCTTGCGGTATCCCACTAGTCGCTGCCTGCCATTCTGAAAGGGACCTGTTAATCCCTACTCTTTGTTTCCTGTCTGCCAACCAATTTTCTATCCATGTCAGCACTTTACCCCCAATACCATGTGCCCTAATTGTGCCCACCAATCTCCTATGTGGGACCTTATCAGATGCTTTCTGAAAGTCCAGGTACACTACATCCACTGGCTCTCCCTTTTCCATTTTTCTAGTTACTTCCTCAAATAATTCCAGTAGATTAGTCAATCATGATTTCCTCTTCGTAAATCCATGCTGACTCAGACCGATCCCGCTACTGCTATCCGAATGCGCCGCTATTTCATATTTTACGATTGACTCCAGCACCTTCCCCACCACCGATGTCAGGCTAACTGGTCTATAATTCCCTGCTTTCTCTCTCCCACCTTTCTTAAAAAGTGGGATGACATTAGCTACCCTCTAATCCACAGGAACTGATCCTGAATCTATAGAACATTGGAAAATAATCACCAATGCGTCCACGATTTCTAGAGTCACTTCCTTAAGTACCCTGGGATGCAGACCATCAGGCCCTGGGGGTTTATCAGCCTTCGGTTCCATCAGTCTACCCAACCATTTCCTACCTAATGTGGATTTCCTTCAGTTCCTCCATCACCCCAGATCCTCTGGCCACTACTATATCAGGAAGATTGTTTGTGTGCTCCTTAGTGAAGATGGATCCAAAGTGCCTGTTCAACTCATCTGCCATTTCCTTGCTCCCCATAATAAATTCACCTTTTTCAGTCTTCAAGGGTTCAACTTTGGTCTTAAGTAATTTTTTCCTCTTCACACACCTAAAGACGCTTTTACTATCGTCCTTTATATTCTTGGCTAGTTTACCTTCGTACCTCATCTTTTCTCTTCTTATTGCCTTTTTGTTCTCTTCTGTTGCTCTTTAAACATTACCCAATCCTCTGGCTTCCCGCTCATCTTTGCTATGTTGTACTTCTTTTATTTTATTTTTATACTGTCCCTGACTTTCCTTGTCAGCCAAGGTCGCCCCTTACTCCGCTTGGAATCTTTCTTCCTCTTTGGAATGAATTTCTTCCTCTATGAAATGAAGAGTAGTAAATGTAGTCAGTGGAAGGGAGGTTGGTTTGCATGATGGTCTGGGCTGTGTCCACAATTCTATGCACTTTCTTGCAGTCTTGGGTGGAGCTTGTTCCCAAACCATGCTGTGATGCATACCGATAAAATGCTTTCTACGGCGCATCTGTAGATGTTGGGGAGAATCGTTGGGAACATGCCAAACTACCTAACCCTTCTATAATTTGAACCTTCAACTGATTAAAACGAATTTTCTGTATTGTATGGTGATAGCTTTTATATTCTTTGCAAATCAAGTTAAATCAAGTATATAGATTATTTCAGCCGACTAATCTTTAGTGAAAGCGCTTGCATTTAAGCATGTATTTGTTTTTTAACAAGCAGAAGAATAATTAATGAACCCAGCATTAATCTTTTGGGTGCATTGATTTTGTATTGAGGTATGACTTACAGCACTTATGGCCCTGGTGCCTCATCTAAGTGACTGTTATTGACATATGAGTGCCACGATGCTATTTGGATGTGTCAACATTGCAGCCAAGGTTATGCACAAGGACTATGCATGCAGTTCTTACTGTCGGGTTGTGGGTTGATAGTCATGTTCATAAGTTATAGGAGCAGAATTAGGCCATTTGGCCCTTCAGGTCTAGTCCGACATTCAATCATAGCTGATCTATCTTTCCCCATTCTCCTGCCTTCTCCCCATAACCTTTGACATCCCTTACTAATCAAGAATCTGTCAATCTCAGCTTTAAAAATACCCAATGACTTGCCTGTGGAAATGAATTCCACAAATTCACCACCCTGGAACTAAAGAAATTCCTCCTTATCCCCATTCTAAAGGTCCTTTTATTCTGAGGCAGTGCCCTCTGGTCCTAAACTCTCACGCTAGTGGAAACGTCCTCTCCACATCCACTCTATGCTGAGACCGTGCCCCCTGGTCCTAGACTCTCCTACTACTGGAAACATCCTCTCTGCATCCACTCTAACCATGCCTTTCACTAATTGATAAGCTTCAACAAGGTTCCCCCTCATTACTTGATGGCTTCATTAGCAATGACGCCTTCATCGAGGTGCTACAAGAGATAAAATGGTTGGTTGGAAAGCACCATCAACCTGCAGGCAGATGTTCTGTCTCCAGGTGTGGATGTTTCAGAATATTGGTGGGATTTATTGGCTGGAGGAAGTAACAACCATAAGATTACATCTGGATATTATCTGTACAGCTACTTTCCTATAAATATTACGCACATCCAACTGACAACTTGTTTTGCTACAACTCTTTACTGAAACTAAGGCCTCAGAAAATGTCCATGTTTAGGTTTATGGTTATTTACTATTGTCACGTGTACTGAGTCGCATTGAGAGTATTTCGTGCAGTTCTGGTCTCCCTTTTACAGGAAGGATGTGGAGGCTTTGGAGAGGGTGCAGAAGATGTTTATCAGAATGCTGCCAGGATTAGGGGTATTAGCTAACAGCTAATTAGCTAATAATATCTTATTAGGGAGAGGTTGGACAGATTTGGATTGTTTTCTCTGCAACACCAGAGTTGAGGGAGACTTGATAGGAGTATGAGATGCATAGATCATTCAGAACCTTTTTCCAAGGGTAAACAGTCCTATAAAGCTGCATCATCTCACTGTAGAGGTCATAGCTATATAATGAACGGAGAGGGGACAAGTTTCATGAGATGTGCGGGGCATGTTTTTTGCACAGAGAGTGGTGGGGCCTGAAACACATTGCCAGGTATGGTGGTGGAAGCAGATATGATAGTAGCATTTAAGAAGCTTTGAGATAGGCACATTGGAAGTCCAGGGAACAGAGGGATATGGATCATGTACAGTCAGGTGAGATCAGTTTTACATGGCATTGTGGGCTGAATGGCCCGTTCCTGTACTATACTGTTCTATGTTAGATGTTCTAAATGCTTTATTTTGCATTCTATGCAATCAGATCAGATAATACTATATGTCAATGCAATCAAGCCAAACTCCAGTACAATAGTAGAGCAAAGGGAAACATACAGTGTGCAGAATATAGTTCTCACCATTGTAGCAAACCAGTTCCAGAGACAAAATATAGTGTCTGCGATGGGTAGAGGTGAATCAGACAATAGATAGACACAAAGTGCTGGAGTAACTCAGGGTCAGGCAGCATTTCTAGAGAAAAGGTGACATTTCGGGTTGAAACCCTTCTTCAGACAAGTAAATAGAGATGGGGATGGGGATGGGGATGGGGGGGGGGGTAATACTGGAGGTGAGAAAAGACAGAACACACAGGACCGGCAACAGGTGACCTCAGGAAGGCTGGAGTCCATAATGGACCATTGTTGGCTGGGAAAGATGTGCTGATGAGAGGGATTCAAGGATGCGAACAGTGGAACTAGTAGAACAAGTAGTGTGGGGGAGGAGGGAGGTGGGAAAGCGGGGAGGGAAAGCAGGTTACCTGAAATCAGACAGTACCCTAGGTTATGGAAGGACAATACCCGGACAATTCTAAAGTGTGATTTCCTTAAAAAAATGCAACTAAATTAGCCAAGCAGAAAGCACATCTTATAAATTGACCCAGGCTGTGCCAGATTAGTCTGTGAGTATTTGGCACTCCTTAAATGTTGCAGCATCTCAGATGCTTTTTAAGATGGCCATGCCAATGACTGAAATCATCAAAAATACTATGTACTTACAGAGCCATTCGGAATTGCTGAGAAGATTTAGCAATAAAAGAGAATTCTACATTTGCTAACCTACTACCCCAGGGTGGAGGTACAAAGCTCTGCAGATGCTGGAATCTTGATCAAAGCATGGAGTGCTGGAGTAACTCAGCGAGTCGGGCCACATTTGTGGAGGCAACGGACAGATGGCGATTCGGGTAGGGATCCTTCTTCATATTCTGAAGAAGGGTCCCAACATGAAACGTCGCCTATTGTTCTGAAGAAAGGTCCCGTTGCGAAATGCTGCCATTCCATTCCCTCCAAATGCTGCCAGACTCGCTGACTTACTCCAGCACTTTGCATTTTGCTATTACCCCAAGGTGTTTAGTTTGAACAAAATAGCATCCTTTCAAATAAATAATTTTGGATTCATTTTATGCCTCAAATTAGTAGTCTTCAATGTAAAGCTGAAGAGTTTACGCAGATAATTTACTAGCGAGTCATACAGCGGTGAAATAGGCTCTTCGGCCCACCTTGCCCACGCCGGCCAACATGCCCCATCTACACTAGTCCCAGTTACCTGTCCAAATGACTTTTAAATATTGTGATAGAACCTGCCTCAACTACCTTCTCTGACCGATCGTTCCATACACCCACCACCCTTTGTGTAAAAATGTTGCCTCTCGGATTCCTATTAAATAATTCCCTCACTCAACATAAACCTATGTCTTCTGGTTCTTGATTATGGGTAAAAGACTGTGCATTTACTCTATCTGCTTGTCTCGGGACCTTATATATCTCTATTAGATCACCTCTCACCCTCCTATTAATTAAACAAGCACTTTATTTCAAAAATCTATAAATCAAACACACTTAAAATGCTTGTACTGTATATTGCCCTATCTATTCCCCTCATGATTATATACACATCTATAAAATCACCCCTCATCCCTCTGCACTCCAAAGAATAATGTCCTAGCCTGCTCAACCTCTCCCCATAGCTTATGCCTTCAAATCCTGGCAACATAATATTCAAGGATAGGAAAGAACTTTGGGTAAGTTAAAACCTTTTGTTAAGAAATCCTATTCATTATCCATTACATACTCAAGCACTGCTATTCCACATAGACTACTCAGAAACTATTTTTGTAATCTCTTTGGGTTTGTGGATTCAGCCTGTTGAAATTTCAGTAAGGTAGTAATTTTGGGCGGCTTGCCCAGTGTATCACAGCACTATTAATGGCCTTCTGCTCCAGAGCCTCTTGGATCCTTGAAAACTGAAGCAAGGTGACACCAGCGGCACTGGATGACTGACTCTGTTTCTGAAGATAGTTTTACCTGTGTTATAGTGAAGGACACTTTGCTGGATATGTTATTTATAAACTTGACTTTCCCATTACACTTAATACTTACACTAATACTTCCACTTAGTTTAGTTTAGATTATTGTCATGTGTACTGAGGTACAGTGACAATCTTTTTGTTGTGTGCTGTCCAGTCAGTGGAAAGACTTTCCAGGATTACAATTGGGTCGTCCACAGTGCACAGATACAGGATAAAGGGAATAACGTTTAGTGCAAGATGAAGTCTTGTAAAGTCCAATCAAAGATAGTCTAAACGTCTCCAGTGAGTTAGATGGGGGGTCAGGGCTGCTCTATTTTGTGATAGATTGGTCCAAGTGCCTGATAACAGCTGGAAATAAGCTATCCCTGAATCTAGAGGTGTGTGCTTTCACACTTCTGTGCCTCTTGCCTGACGGAAATGGGGAGAAGATGGAGTGCCCTGGGTGAGACTGGTCCTTGATTATGCTGGTGACAATGACATCTGCCTCCACCACCACTCCCGGCATAGCGTCCCAGGCGCCACTCTGTGTAAAAAAACTTGCGCACAAATGCTGGGGATGAGGGGGAATGGAGGAGAGGGTTACGAAGAGGGAAGGTGAGTCGCACTTGGGGAGGGTTACCGTGACTTGCGTCAAAACGGGGATCTCTGGCCTCACAACGGGAACCCGTCAGCCCGTGTGGGGGAGCAGGGAGGTGGAGGGATAGGAGGGTGGGAGGGAGGGGGGAGGGGTTATGGAGGGAGGGAGGGACTGATGGTAGGGGAAAGGGGAGGGAGGGAGAGGTGAGTGGGGGAGGGGAGGAGGAGAGGGGAAAGAAGATGGAGGGTCACGAGGAGGGGAATGAAGTGCTGGGGATGAGGGGGAATGGAGGAGGATAGGGGTAGGAAGAGGGTTGGCGAGGCACAGTTGGGGAGGGTTTCCGTGACTCGCGTCACAACGGGGATCTCTGGCATCACAACAGGAACCAGTCAGCCACGCCTGCGCAGTTGGGGGCTATGGGTGAGTGGTGGAATATTGCGTTTGGGGACCAGACCTGCCGTGTGAAAGGGACCCAACGGGTCTCACTTCATCTAGTCTCCTTTAAATTTTGACCCTCTCACCTTAAAGCTATGACCTCTAGTCTTTGACATTTCCACCCTGGAAGAAAGGTTCTGACTGTTTACCCTACGCATGCATTTTTTATTACTTTTTATCTGCTGCTTCGGGACCCAATAAAGCCTTTGGAAAAAGTAACTATTTGACACTCTTGTCTATGTCTCTCATAATTTGATACACTTCTATCAGGTCTCCCATCAACCTCCAGGAGAGGTTAACAGGGGAAATGTTAACAGGGCAAATGCTGAAATTATTCCAAGAAAATAATATGTTTTAAAAAAACTATTTCATAAAGGTCCCTAATGGTCAATGTTCACCTGTCAACAATGCTTAAATGTAGTTGATTCACGCCCATGGAAAACCAATTTTTTTTAAATTACGAATTACCAAGTCTGGTCATCATTTAGGACATTGGGTGTAAAGGGCCTGTCCTACCAGCATCCGACTCCATGTGATGAACGCGATCAAACTAGAAGCGGGGGCCACGCGGAGGTCGGGTGATCCCCTGTACAGGGCCGTTCCCACCAGCATGCGCCTGCATGAGGCAAGCGCGACCAAACCAGCAGTAGAGGCCGCACGGAGGTCGGGTGAGTGGCACAACGCGGCGCAAAGTGAGGCAAACTTGGAGCGAAATCTAAAGGTAAGTTCGCCAGGACAGAGAGGGACACACAGAGAGGGGCACAGAGGTACACACAGAGAGGGCCACGGAGCCACACACACAGAGGGTCACGGAGGCACCTCAGAGAGGGTCATGGAGGCACGACGTCGAGGCGGTGTGTAATGCGTCCAGGCGACTGCGAGCCGACAAGCCGTTGCCGCGCGGAATTTTTGAACAATCAGTTTTTCGGAGCCCTGCGCGATGTCGGGACGAACTCCGCACAATTCCGCACGGCTCCAGCGAATGAAGTGGGACCGGCCCCGCAACACCGGACGGCTCAAGCGACCACGTTAGGTCGCGCTCATCACATAGATTTGCATGCTGGTGGGACAGGCCCTTAAGAGTCAGGAAGTCATGATGCAGCTGGATTATAGAGTTGTATGTATGACAGGTTGGATAGGCTTGGATTGTTTTAGTCATAAAGTTATACAACACAGAAACAGGCCCTTCAATCCAACATATCCATGCCATATCCCTATAAACCTTTCCTCTTTTTGTACATAAATATCTTTTGAATATTTCTACAGTACCTCCCTCAACTGCCTCCTCTGGCAGCTTATTCCATATACGCAACGCCCTCAGTGTGAAAAAGTTGCCCGAAGGTCCCTATTAAATGTTGCTCCTCTCACCGTAAACCTATGCTATCTGGTTCTTGATTCCCCACTTTGGGTAAGAGACCCTGTGCATTCACCCGATCTATTCCTCTGCCTTACCGTGGATTCCTTCCCTAAACCTCTCAACCTTCCTACCACCACCACTCATAAGTTCATGTCATAGGAGCAGAATTAGGACATTCGGCCCATCGTGTCAATTCTACTATTCCATCATGGCTGATCTATCTTTCCCTCGCAATCCTGCATTTTCCCGATAAGTTTAATACCCTTACTCATCAAGAATCTGTCAATCTAGGCCTTAAAAATACCCAATTGCATGGCTTCCACAGACAGATTCACCAACCTCTGCCTAGAGAAATGCTTCCTCATGCAGTTTCCAATGGTACGTAAACATCCCACTATCACTTTATTTGGAAGTATTAACTAAGAACAAATACTCTTTTAAAAAAAAAAAAACCTCACTGTCTACAAATTTTCCATCATTAACAATTTGCATTGCAACTTCTAATTTAAATCTGTTGAACATTTTTATTACTCTCTGATTTATAAAGCTGTTCGCTTATAAATTCTAAGTTCTGCTAAGCAAAATGCTAGAAATAGATAATGGGATGGTAACCAATGCATGACATTTTTTGTTTTACTCATAACAATAATTAATTTGAATCATGTTAGCTATCAGCCAAAATATCAGCAGACTAGTTCTGAATCACAGCATCATATTTTGGGTTTATACTGTATTTACACTGATTGAAATGTTGCAATGTGGGAGATCTCTCTTTTGAATAAATATTATAAATCTGGATCCCAGGACCCAGAAGAGTCTTGACCCAAAACATCACCCATTCCTTCTCTCCAGAGATGCTGCCTGTCCCACTGAGTTACTCCAGCACTTTGTGTCTCCCAGGATAAATGTTGTTTTCATTGTAAGATAATGTTCGAGATAATTAAATTTTGATATAAATAGCATGAAACTTTTATCTGCTCTGTGATGTAGTCTGATCTAATATTTGCAGGAATAAATAAAATTATTTAAATCTAAATCACACAAAATTCTGCTGGCACGTAGGAGCTTTCCTTTATCAGAAACTAAGGCATTCATCTGATCAGCCTCCTGCCAGCAGGGGTTTTAGGGCGGGAGTTTTAGTGTTAGGGTGGCACCGTGGCGCAACTGTAGAGTTGTTGCCTCACAACACAAGAGAGGCGGGTTCAGTCCTGGCTACGGGTGCTGTCTGTACGGAGTTTGTATGTTCTTCCTGTGACTGCGTGGGTTTTCTCTGGGTGCTCCGGTTTCCTCCCACACTCCAAAGACTTGGAAGGTTTGTAATTTTATGGGCTTCTGTAAAATTATATATTGTCCCTGGTGTGTAGGATAGTACTAGTGTACGAGGTTATTGATGGTCGGCGCGGACTCAGTGGGCTGAAGCTCCTGTTTCCACACTGCATATCTAAACAGAACATAGAACAGAACAGTACAGTACAATCCCACCACAATCAGCCTGAACAAGGCACCCAAAACATCACCTATCCATATTCTCCAGAGGTATTGCCTGGCCCGCTAAGTTACTCCAGCACTTTTACTGTAAACAGCAACCGCAGTTCTTCTATTTCTAGACTTATTCCAGTGTTGTTCCTTTACAGTCTTTAATAACCAAGTGAGAAAATAGGCATATTTTCATCACTCCTGCCTTCATAAACGTCGTCATGTTGCTATTAGTATTTATCTTGCCTCTAGATGGCATAGATTGACCATTTCGAAACAATCACCTTTCCATTCCCAGACCGACCTTTTCCGTCATTGGGTTCCTCAATCAGAGTGAAGCCACGCGCAAACTGGAACAGCAGCACCTCGGTAACCTACAACCCAAAGGTATGAACATTAAATTCTCCAATTTCAAATAATACCCAATACTCAATAACTGCACACATATTTCTCACTCCCAAGCGCATCACCCTGTTCCTCTTGTCTCCTCTTTACGCTTATCTCACATCACTCCTATCTCCGACTCTCCCATTTCCCCTTCCTCCCCTCACCCCTAATTTCTTCCATCCATATCTCTCCCTCCAGCTTTACATTTCCCTCCTCTTAGAGTCATACAGCATGCGAACAGCCCCTTCGGCCCAACTTTCCCACGCCAACCAACATGCCCCATGTACACTAGTCCCACCTGCCTGTGTTTGGCCCATCATATCATATCATATACGTTTTAAAACTCTGATCTTGTTAGTGTGTATAAAATAGATTAGAATGTCTTTTATTGTCATTCAAACAGACAAGGTTTGAACGAAATTTCATTCCTACAGTCATGACATTACAAAAAAAACCAAGACACACACTTAACACAATTTACACAAACATCCATCACAGTGAATCTCCAACACCACCTCACTGTGATGGAAGGCAAAAGTCTTATCTCTTCCCTTTGTTCTTCTCCCCCGGTCCAACAGTCCAACTGCAGCGTCAAAATGACTGGGTCTCACGATGTTATAGCCCCTGGCGGGCGATGGTAAGTCCCGCGGCCATTTAAGCCGCACCGGGCGATGTTAGGCCCCGCTCCGAGTCATTTAAACGGGAGAAGTTGCCGTTGCGGGAGCTCCGAAAAGCGGTCTCCTACCAGGGACCTGCGAGCTCCCGATGTTCCTGTCCACCGGGCCTGGGGCTGGAGCCTCCCAAGCTCCAAAGTCAGGTCGCAGCCGCGCGCCATCACAGCTCTCCCCGCTCCGAAGTCGGCCAGCTCCACGATGGCGAGTCCGCAGGCTCTGTGACTGGAGCCCTCAGGTTGGTTCCAATTGGAGGCCGCTGCCGGACCCACGATCTTAGGCCCAACGACACAGGAGACCCGACAGGGAAAAAGTCAGGTCCCTGAACAGGGAAGAGATTAAACGGTTAAATTAGAACCAAAAACATACCTCTAATGGACAAAAATGTAAAAGAAGACAGACGGACTGCAGTCGAGCCACTGTCGTTAGGCGCCGCCACTATATGTGTATATGTGTGTGTATATGTGTGTGTGTGTGTATGTATGTGTATATGTGTATACGTGTATACGTGTGTGCATATGTGGTTGTCTCTACATCTTCGCAAATACACTACACAGTAACGATAAGTTTTACATATTCCGATTGACATTTTTCCCGTCGAGGCCGGGATTACCTTATCTGAACATTTCATGCTTTATTTCTCAACATTATAATAATAACTAGACTAAGTGGAATCCGCTGGGTCCCATGTTCACACAGGAGGGCTGGTCCCATAACGCAATATTCCACCTCTCCACCAATTCCAAAATTGGTGGCCAGTGGGGGGACTTTCTGGAGCGCTGGTATGGGTTCTTGGGGTGGCAGCTCAGTCCCTCACTCAGTCCCTGATGTGCTGGCAGCTCACTCATGGCTGGTGGGCTGGCTGTTGACTCTTGGCTAGTCCTTGAAATTCCATTTCAAGCAGGGTGCAAGGCCACCAAATTCAAATCCATTTTCCTACCATTTCAAGCAGGGTGCAAGGCCACCGAGTTCAAGTGCTGTTTCTTACCACTTTGAGCAGGGTGCAAGGCCACCAAATTCAAGTGCAGTTTCCTACCACTTCAAGCAGGGTGCAAGGCCACCGAATTCAAGTGCAGTTTCCTACCACTATAAGCAGGGTGCAAGGCCACCGAATTCAAGTGCAGTTTCCTACCACTTAAAGCAGGGTGCCAGGCGACCAAATTCAACTGCAGTTTCCTAGCACTTCAAGCAGGGTGCAAGGCCACCAAATTCAAGTGCAGTTTCATACCAGTTCAAGCAGAGTGCAAGGCCAAAGAATTCAAATGCAGTTTCATACCACTTCAAGCAGGGTGCAAGGCCACCATATTCAAGTGCATTTTCATACCACTTCAAGCTGGATCCAAGGCCACCAAATTCAAGTGAAGTTTCATACCACTTTCAGCAGGGTGCAAGGCCACCAAATGCAAATGCAGCTTCATACCATTTCATGAAGGATGCAACACCAACACATTCAAATGCAGTTTGATACCATTTCATGCATGGCGTAAGGCCACCACATTCAAATGCAGTTCCATACCATTTTAAGCAGGGTGAAACCACCATAAAACCACCATAAAACCACACAAAACACCAAACTCACAGTTCAGTAGACACTCAGTGTGTACAGTTTATTCACAGCTCAGACAGAGTCATGACCTATCCCTCCCCCATCATGCAGAGACTGAGCCACACCCACACTTCGGGCCATCCCCCTCCCACTGGAAAAGGTGTGGCCTTCATGACAGGGGAGAGATTCTCAACATTTTGTAAACACTAAAAACACTTTTATTTTTCATTGATGGGACAAATCTTCTGCACCTGCTGAGCGGAGGATGGCTGAGTAAGATGGCCAAAAATCACGGCAGTAAGAGGTAGCATTTTATCTAAAATCAATATACAGTGCAAACAGGATTTACCCAAAGCACCCAAGCCACCATTTGCAGTAGTGCCTTTTCACTTCAAGCCAAAGAACCCAAGCCACCATTTGCAGTAGTGCCTTTTAACTTCAGCCCAAAGTACCCAAGCCACCATTTGCAGTAGTGCCTTTTAACTTCAGCCCAAAGCACCCAAGCCACCATTTGCAGTAGTGCATTTTAACTTCAGCCCAAAGCACCCATGCCACCATTTCCAGTGGTGCCTTTTCACTTCAAGCCAAAGCACTCAAGCCACCATTTCCAGTGGTGCCTTTTCACTTCAAGCCAAAGAACCCAAGCCACCATTTGCAGTAGTGCCTTTTAACTTCAGCCCAAAGTACCCAAGCCACTATACGTAGTAGTGTCTTGCAACTTCAGCCCATAGCACCCATGCCACCATTTGCAGTAGTGTCATTTAACCTCAGCCCAAAACACCCAAGTCACCTTTGGCATTAGTGCATTTTAACTTCAGCCCAAAGCACCCAAGTCAACATTGGCATTAGTGTCTTTAACTTCAGCCCAAAGCAACCAAGCCACCATTTCCAGTAGTGCCTATTCACTTCAAGCCAAAGCACCCAAGCCACCATTTCCAGAGGTGCCTTTTCACTTCAAGCCAAAGCACCCAAGCCACCATTGGCAGTAGTGCCTTTTAATTTCAGCCCAAGCCACCATTTGCAGTAGTGCCTTTTAACTTCAGCCCAAAGCACCCACGCCACCATTGGCAGCAGTGCCTTTTAACTTCAAGCCAAAGCACCCAAGCCACCATTTGCAGTAGTGTCTTGTAACTTCGGCCCATAGCACCCAAGCCACAATTTGCAGTAGCGCCTTTTAACTTCAGCCCAAAGCACCCAAGCCACCATATGCAGTAGTGTCTTGCAACTTCAGCCCAAAGCACCCAAGCCACCTTTGGCATTAGTGCATTTTAACTTCAGCCCAAAGCAACCAAGCCACCATTTGCAGTAGTGCCTATTCACGTCAAGCCAAAGCACCCAAGCCACCGTTTCCAGCGGTGCCTTTTCACTTCAGCCCAAAGCACCCAAGCCACCATTGGCAGCAGTGCCTTTTAACTTCAAGCCAAAGCACCCAAGCCACCATACGCAGTAGTGTCTTGCAACTTCAGCCCATAGCACCCATGCCACCATTTGCAGTAGTGTCATTTAACCTCAGCCCAAAGCACCCAAGTCACCTTTGGCATTAGTGCATTTTAACTTCAGCCCAAAGCACCCAAGTCAACATTGGCATTAGTGTCTTTAACTTCAGCCCAAAGCAACCAAGCCACCATTTCCAGTAGCGCCTATTCACTTCAAGCCAAAGCACCCAAGCCACCATTTCCAGCGGTGCCTTTTCACTTCAAGCCAAAGCACCCAAGCCACCATTGGCAGTAGTGCCTTTTAATTTCAGCCCAAGCCAAAATTTGCAGTAGTGCCTTTTAACTTCAGCCCAAAGCACCCAAGCCACCATTGGCAGCAGTGCCTTTTAACTTCAAGCCAAAGCACCCAAGCCACCATTTGCAGTAGTGTCTTGTAACTTCGGCCCATAGCACCAGAGCCACAATCTGCAGTAGTGCCTTTTAACTTCAGCCCAAAGCACCCAAGCCACCATAGGCAGGAGTGCCTTTTAACTTCAGCCCAAAGCACCCAAGCCACCATATGCAGTAGTGCCCTTTAACTTCAGCCCAAAGCACCAAGCCACCATTTGCAGGATTGCCTTTTAACTTCAGCCCAAAGCTCCCAAGCCACCATTTGCAGTAGTGCCCTTTAACTTCAGCCCAAAGCACTCAAGCCACCAATTACAGAAGTGCCTTTTAACTTGAGCCCAAAGCACCCAAGCCACCATTGGCATTAGTGCCTTTAAACTTCAACCCAAAGCACCCAAGCCAATATTGGCAGTGGTGCCTTTTAACTTCAACCCAAAGCACCCAAGCCACCATTGGCAGTAGTGCCTTTTAACTTCAACCAAAGGCACCCAAGCCACCATTGGCAGTAGCGCCTTTTCACCTCAACCCAAAGCAGCCAAGCCACCAATGGCAGTAATGCCTTTTAAATTTAGCCCAAAGCACCCAAGGCACCATTTGCAGTACTGCCTTTTAACTTCAGCCCAAAGCAGCCAGGCCACCATTTGCAGTAGTGCCTTTTAAGTTCAGCCCAAAGCACCCAAGCCACCATTTGCAGTAGTGTCTTGTAACTTCTGCCCATAGCTCCCAAGCCACAATTTGCAGTAGTGCCTTTTAACTACAGCCCAAAGCACCCAAGCCACCATAGGCAGGAGTGCCTTTTAACTTCAGCCCAAAGCACCCAAGCCACCATTTGCAGTTGTGCCACTTAACTGCAGCCCAAAGCACCCAAGCCACCATTGGCATTAGTGCCTTTTAACTTCAGCCGAAAGCACCCAAGCCACCAATGGCAGTAATGCCTTTTAAATTTAGCCCAAAGCACCCAAGGCACCATTTGCAGTACTGCCTTTTAATTTCAGCCCAAAGCAGCCAAGCCACCATTTGCAGTAGTGCCTTTTAACTTCATCCCAAAGCACCCAAGCCACCATTTGCAGTAGTGCCTTTTCACTTCATCCCAAAGCACACAAGCCACTGTTTGCAGCAGTGCCGTTTAACTTGAGCCCAAAGCACCCAAGCTACCATGGGCATTAGTGCCTTTAAATTCAGCCCAAAGCACCCAAGCCACTGTTTGCAGTAGTACCTTTTAAATTCAAGCCAAAGCACCCAAGCCACCATTTGCAGGCGTGCCTTTTAACTTCAGCCCAAAGCACCCAAGCCACCATTTGCAGTAGTGCCGTTTAACTTGAGCCCAAAGCACCCAAGCTACCATGGGCATTAGTGCCTTTAAATTCAGCCCAAAGCACCCAAGCCACCATTTGCAGGAGTGCCTTTTAACTTCAGCCCAAAGCACCCAAGCCACCATTTGCAGGAGTGCCTTTTAACTTCAGCCCAAAGCACCCAAGCCACCATTTGCAGTAGTGCCGTTTAACTTGAGCCCAAGCACCCAAGCCACCATGGGCATTAGTGCCTTTAAATTCAGCCCAAAGCACCCAAGCCACCATTGGCAGTAGTGCCTTTTAACTTCAGCCCAAAGGACCCGTCACCATTGGCAGTAGTGCCTTTTAACTTCAACCCAAAGCACACAAGCCACAATTGGCAGTAGTGCCTTTTAAGTTCAACCCAAACCATCATTGGAAGTACTGCTTTTTAATTTCAGCCCAAGGCACCCAAGCCACCATTGGCAGTAGTGCCTTTTAACTTCAGCCCAAAGCACACATGCCACCATTTGCAGTAGTGCCTTTTAAATTCAACCCAAAGCACCCAAGCCACCATTTGCAGGATTGCCTTTTAACTTCAGCCCTAAGCACCCAAGCCACCATTTGCAGTAGTGCCCTTTAACTTCAGCCCAAAGCACCCAAGCAACCATTTGCAGTAGTGCCCTTTGACTTCAGCCCAAAGCACCAAGCCACCATTTGCAGGATTGCCTTTTAACTTCAGCCCAAAGCTCCCAAGCCACCATTTGCAGCAGTGCCCTTTAACTTCAGCCCAAAGCACTCAAGCCACCAATTACAGAAGTGCCTTTTAACTTGAGCCCAAAGCACCCAAGCCACCATTGGCATTAGTGCCTTTTAACTTCAACCCAAAGCACCCAAGCCACTATTGGCAGTGGTGCCTTTTAACTTCAACCCAAAGCACCCAAGCCACTATTGGCAGTGGTGCCTTTTAACTTCAACCCAAAGCACCCAAGCCACCATTGGCAGTAGTGCCTTTTAACTTCAACCAAAGGCACCCAAGCCACCATTGGCAGTAGCGCCTTTTCACCTCAACCAAAAGCAGCTAAGCCACCAATGGCAGTAATGCCTTTTAAATTTAGCCCAAAGCACCCAAGGCACCATTTGCAGTACTGCCTTTTAACTTCAGCCCAAAGCAGCCAGGCCACTATATGCAGTAGTGCCTTTTAACTTCAGCCCAAACCACAATTTGCAGTAGTGCCTTTTAACTGCAACCCAAAGCACCAAAACCAACTGGCAGTAGTGCCTTTTCACTTCAACCCAAAGCACCCAAGCCACCATTTGCAGTAGTGCCTTTACACTTCAAGCCAAAGCACCCAATTCACTATTTGCAGTAGTGCCTTTTCACTTCAGCCCAAAGCACCGAAGCCACCTTTGGCAGTAGTGCCTTTTCACTAAAACCCAAAGCACCCAAGCCACCAATGGCATTAGTGCCTTTTAACTTCAGCCGAAAGCACCCAAGCCATCAATGGCAGCATTTGCCTTTTAAATTTAGCCCAAAGCACCCAAGGCACCATTTGCAGTACTGCCTTTTAACTTCAGCCCAAAGCAGCCAAGCCACCATTTGCAGTAGTGCCTTTTAACTTCATCCCAAAGCACCCAAGCCACCATTTGCAGTAGTGCCTTTTCACTTCATCCCAAAGCACACAAGCCACTGTTTGCAGTAGTACCTTTTAAATTCAAGCCAAAGCACCCAAGCCACCATTTGCACGAGTGCCTTTTAACTTCAGCCCAAAGCACCCAAGCCACCATTTGCAGTAGTGCCTTTTAACCTCAGCCCAAAGCACCCAAGCCACAATTTGCAGTAGTGCCTTTTCACTTCAGCCCAAAGCACACATGCCACCATTTGCAGTAGTGCCTTTTAAATTCAACCCAAAGCACCCAAGCCACCATTTGCAGGATTGCCTTTTAACTTCAGCACTAAGCACCCAGGCCACTATATGCAGTAGTGCCTTTTAACTTCAGCCCAAGCCACCATTTGCAGTAGTGCCTTTTAACCTCAGCCCAAAGCACCCAAGCCACAATTTGCAGTAGTGCCTTTTCACTTCAGCCCAAAGCACACATGCCACCATTTGCAGTAGTGCCTTTTAAATTCAACCCAAAGCACCCAAGCCACCATTTGCAGGATTGCCTTTTAACTTCAGCACTAAGCACCCAGGCCACTATATGCAGTAGTGCCTTTTAACTTCAGCCCAAGCCACCATTTGCAGTAGTGCCTTTTAAGTTCAGCCCAAAGCACCCAAGCCACCATTTGCAGTAGTGTCTTGTAACTTCTGCCCATAGCTCCCAAGCCACAATTTGCAGTAGTGCCTTTTAACTACAGCCCAAAGCACCCAAGCCACCATAGGCAGGAGTGCCTTTTAACTTCAGCCCAAAGCACCCAAGCCACCATTTGCAGTTGTGCCACTTAACTGCAGCCCAAAGCACCCAAGCCACCATTGGCATTAGTGCCTTTTAACTTCAGCCGAAAGCACCCAAGCCACCAATGGCAGTAATGCCTTTTAAATTTAGCCCAAAGCACCCAAGGCACCATTTGCAGTACTGCCTTTTAATTTCAGCCCAAAGCAGCCAAGCCACCATTTGCAGTAGTGCCTTTTAACTTCATCCCAAAGCACCCAAGCCACCATTTGCAGTAGTGCCTTTTCACTTCATCCCAAAGCACACAAGCCACTGTTTGCAGTAGTGCCGTTTAACTTGAGCCCAAAGCACCCAAGCTACCATGGGCATTAGTGCCTTTAAATTCAGCCCAAAGCACCCAAGCCACTGTTTGCAGTAGTACCTTTTAAATTCAAGCCAAAGCACCCAAGCCACCATTTGCAGGAGTGCCTTTTAACTTCAGCCCAAAGCACCCAAGCCACCATTTGCAGTAGTGCCGTTTAACTTGAGCCCAAAGCACCCAAGCTACCATGGGCATTAGTGCCTTTAAACTCAGCCCAAAGCGACTTCCGGTTGGCGCCATGCTGTGAGTGGAGCCGCGCCATTACAGCTCCGCAAAAAACTGAATTTAAAACGGGGGTAAAAGGGTCAAACAAACGCACTTACCACAGGAGTTCGATTGCAAACGGCTCCGGCAGCGTTTAAAAGGTGCGTGACGTCATCAGGCGCGCGACTTTAAGAAGAAATCATGACCCATCGTTCCCCTCCCCCCGCCACCTTAAAAAAATCGCTGAGAAGGGAACAAGGCCTGAGTGCTGCTGCTGCTGCTGCTGCTTCTTCTTCTTCTTCTTCTTCTTCTCAAGAAGATGTTTCACAGAGGAGAGCTGAAATGGAAGACATCAAGACCTCTATCCTAGGTGAGATAAAGATGCTTAGGAAGGAGTACAAGGATGATTTAAAAAGTTTAAAATCAGACATGCTGTCGCTTCATGAGAAAATTGATGTTGACTTAAAAGAAGTCGTATCCTCGGTGAGAAGTATGATGGAGGAGTGGAAAGATAAGGCTGATGCCGTGTTGCGAGCCCAAATCTTGGAGGTAAAGGATATAGCTGCTGGGGTGGAAAGAAAGCTGGATGGCAAGATAGATCCTATTCTAATTTCGCTAGACCAACAAGGCGAAGCAATTAAAGAGCTTACTAAGATTGCTGAACATAATACTAAGGAGAATGAAAAACTCAGTGCCGAGAACAAACGCCTCTCAGAATTAATACACAAAATAAACGAGAAATGTATTGATCTGGAGGGTCGCCAACGCCGTAAAAATTTGCGAATAGTTGGTCTGAGCGAAGGTCGTGAGGGGAATCAAGATCCCCGAAAATTTGCTGCTAAACTTTTAAAGGATATTCTGAATTTGGATGAAGAACCTCTACTGGGCCGTGCGCATAGGGCTCTAAGACGAATCCCTAGGAGCGGTTCGCCCCCCAGACAAATGATTGTAAAAGTGGCCTTTGATCATGTCTTTGAAGAAATGATGAAGATAATAATAAAAAAGAGAAATCTGAAATATGATGGAGACAACATCAGTATTTTCAGAGATTATCCAGCAGAAGTGGCTAAGAGAAGA
The DNA here is from genome assembly GCA_963514005.1 of Raja brachyura. The sequence goes on from OY740786.1 coordinate 62,657,662, forward strand.
GCACAATTTACAGAAACAAGAAGTATCCTGAGGAGTCTAAAGGATACTAAGGATCTGAGATATGGTTTGATGTACCCAGCAACACTGAGAGTAACCTATGATGGTAAAGAACAACGTTTTGTTAAGCATACTGAAGCATTGAAATTCGCCTGAGGCATACAGCAGAAGTCAGAAGACGACGAGAGCGAAGACGGGGAGGAAGAAACCGAAAACGAGTGAGAGGACTGAACTTTTATCAGCGACCTGTGGATATGGAAATATTTACTCAGAAGGATGTGGAATAATGAACATATAGTTGTAACTCTGTATTAATTATTAGAAAAATATTAATTATTCCATGATAATAGTATTACATATTACAGTATTAAATATAATCGATATTAGTAACTAGCTATTAATAATACGTAATAATAGAAATAATTGATAAGTATATAAAGTTAGTACCCTACCCCAACTCATATAGCATTGGGATAGGAGCTGATATTATTAACATCTTTAAATACGGAAGTCGTTAGATTAATGGCCATGTTAGTGTGGCTTTCACCTTCACATACTACACACTATATAAGTGTAGTTTCTTTTTTTTCTGAGCACCCTTTTAACACCCTTTACTTTTTTTTCATAGATATTTTTTATTGTTTTTGTTTTTCTCTGACCTTATATTACATAGTATTCGAATATAGATGTGTATGCTATAGTATATTCAGTTTAAGAAGACATCGATACGGATTAATATGTATAGAAATTCTCATTGGATTGAAGCTCGGGTGCAACGGGGAGCTGAGGGAGCCAAGAAGGCTACTCCAAAAAAAGCCCCCTTAATAGTAAAATGCAGGATATAAAGGTGAAGACTGGGGGTGATGGAGTAACCTTCTGTAGTTGGAATGTAAAAGGAATTAATGAACCAATTAAAAGGGGAAAAGTCTTAGCTCAGTTGAACAGATTGAAGGCAGATGTCATTTTTCTTCAAGAGACGCATCTTAAAAAAGATGCTCAACATAGATTAACAGCTAAATGGATTTCTAAGGTGTATCATTCTTCATTTATACATAAATCTAGGGGAGTTGCAATAATTATTCGCAAAGGCATACCCTTCATACAAAGCTCTATTATAGAGGATAAAGAAGGTAGATATGTAATAATTACAGGTGAATTATATTCAAAAAAGGTAATTTTAATGAATATATACGCTCCTAATTTTGATAACCCATTATTTTTTAAGAAAATATTTAATAATATTCCCATATGTACTCAACATAATTTAATAATTGGAGGTGATTTAAATTGTACCCTAGATAATTATCTAGACAGATCATCAACAAAAAGGAAAGCCGCCTCGAAATCAAGTAATTTTATAAATACTTTCATTAACACATCTAATATTAAAGACATTTGGAGGATAGATAATCCATCCGGACGAGAATATTCTTTTTTCTCGCCCGTACATGGAACCTATTCGAGGATAGATTACTTTCTAATAGATTCTAAATTACTTCCTTTTACGTATGATGCAAAATATCATAATATTATTATTTCAGATCATGCGCCATTAACATTTAAGATAAAATTAAAAGATATTTCTAACAAAACTACTACTTGGAGATTTAATCCTCAGATATTAAAGGACAATGACTGTTGCAAATATGTATTGGATCAGATTAAATTATTTTTTGATACTAATGATAATCCTGAAACTTCCCCATCATTACTATGGGACACATTTAAGGCATTCACGCGTGGCGCAATAATATCTGCACAAGCTCATTTTAATAAAGAAAATCGAAAGATAGAACAAAATTTAGAAAACGAGATAAAACGTTTAGATAGTGAAAATATAAAACATCCTTCCAAAGAGTTAACTAATAAAATAGCATCAGTAAAATATAAATTAAATAAAAAATATTCCAACCAAGTTATTAAACTTTTTCAACAAACAAAACAAGTGCATTTTGAATTTGGAGACAAACCACAAAAACTACTAGCACGACAGCTTAGAAAATTAGAAGAGGAAAAGACGAAACACGGAATTAGATCTGAGTATGGAAATATATTGACTACTCCAAAAGATATTAATGATAGATTTCTACAATATTATAAAAATCTTTATTCGTCAAAATTAACAGGACAAACAGACAGTATGGAAATATTTTTAAAAGAATGTCAAATTAATAGTTTAGACCAGGAAGGTAGAGAATTGTTAAATGCTGAAATAACAGTAAAGGATATTGTAGAGTCGATTAGTTCGTTGAAGAATGGAAAAGCAGCGGGCCCTGATGGCTTAAGTGCAGAATTTTATAAAAAATTTCAAGATCTGATTTCACCAAGATTACAGACAATGTATAGATATGCTTATGATCAAGGTAAATTACCAGAATCATTAAATGAATCTACAATTACACTTATCCCTAAAGCAGATAAGGATTTGGAAGATCCAGGATCATATAGAGCGATTGCCCTTTTAAATACAGACCAAAAAATATTAACTAAGATTTTATCTAGGAGATTAAGTATAGTGATCTCTAGATTAATACATTATGACCAAACAGGTTTTATCTCAAAGCGTTACTCATCCCATAATCTCAGACGCCTGTTTAATATTATATATTCAAAAAGAATACGAGATATGGAACTAGCGGTTATATCACTAGATGCAGAAAAAGCGTTTGATCAGGTGGAATGGTTGTATTTATTTAATATAATGGAAAAATTTCAATTGGGGAATACTTTTTGTAAATGGGTAAGAATTTTATACTCGAACCCTACCGCTAGAATTTTGACTAATCAAATTCTATCATCTAAATTCAAACTCTCTAGGGGATGTAGACAAGGATGTCCGTTGTCGCCCTTACTGTTCGCATTGGTAATAGAACCTTTGGCGGAAAAAATAAGATCTGAACCTGAAATATATGGTTACACTACTGACACAACAATTAATAAAATCTCTCTATACGCAGATGACTTCTTGATTTATATTACAAAACCGGAAACTAGTATTCCTAACTTACTAAATGTTATAACTAAGTTTGGTGCATTTTCCGGATATAGGATTAATTGGAATAAAAGTGAGATTATGCCAATAACAGGTATAAATTTAAATACATTACAACAATACCCATTAAAGATAGTTACAGATAAATTTAAATATTTAGGGATTAATGTAACTAAAACTCATAACTCATTAATAAAATCCAATTATCCTCAACTATTAGATAAACTTAGAAAAAATATTTCATATTGGAAAACACTTCCTATATCTATGATTGGTAGAATAAGTGCAATAAAGATGGTCTTTTTACCACAATTGTTATATTTGTTTCAGGCTATCCCTTTTTTCCTCCCAAAAACTTTTTTTTTTTAAATTGATAATATTGTTAATAGTTTTATTTGGGATTATAAAAACCATAGAATAAGTAAAAAACATCTTTGTAAATCTAAGATAAATGGAGGTTTAGCACTCCCAAATTTTCTATATTATTTTTGGTCTGTTCAGATTAAGAATATGAATTACTGGTGGGTAAATACGGACCATGCACCAACATGGTTAAATATAGAAAAGGAAGATTGTCTTCCTTTTAAAGTAGGTTCGATAATTTTCGCACCAATGGAAGTACAAAAAAAAAACTATAAGGACAACATAATAATATATAATAATAGACGTATTTGGAAACAAATTGTTAAGACTTTACATTTAGATAATCTCTCATTTAGATTACCAATTAGGAATAACCCATCGTTTAAGCCTGCCATGTTGGATGGGGGGTTTAGACAATGGGATGATTTAGGAATCACAAGAATAGAACACCTTTATAGAAAAGGAAAATTTCTTTTATTCCAAGAGGTACAAGATATTTATGGACTATCTCAACAACATTTGTTTAGGTATCTACAAATTAGAGATTATATTAAATCAAATACACAAGATTATAAAAATAAAGAAGCAGGATTGTTAGACGACTTATTTAATTTACACCCAAATACAGAAAAACTAATAGCTTATATATATAACATCATTTTGGATAAGGAGAATCCAATAACGGAAACATATCGTCAAGCATGGGAAAATGAAATAGGATCAGCTATAACAAAAGAAAACTGGGAAGAAAGTTTACAACGTATACACCGATGTTCATTAAACGCCAGACATATATTGATTCAATTTAAAGTATTATATAGGTTACATTATTCAAAAGCTAAATTAAATAGTATCTTTCCGAAGCTTTCCACTATTTGTGACAAATGTAAGAAAACAGAGGCAAATTTAATACATAGTTTTGTCACATGTCCTAAATTGAATCATTATTGGACAGAAATTTTTAAAGTTATTTCTGAAGTTATAAAAGTTAAATTGGACCCCAACCCAAAGTCAATAATATTTGGAATTCCGGATTTACAGTTATCACTTACAGTAAATCAAAGAAATTTCTTTGATTACTGTTTGATAATTGGGAAAAAAATCATATTGAAATTCTGGAAGGGAACACTATCCCCCACAACTAAAATGTGGGCTGCAGAGATGATGGAGACGCTACATCTGGAAAGAATTAGATTTGTCCTATTGGACAGGTATAATTCTTTTGAACAGATATGGTCTCCATATATACTGTACCTAGATAAGTAGCTGTTCTTGGCAACATGGCTCGACGTGCCCCCTGTGTGATTTGATGAGAATAATACATTTTTAAAATGGAAGTAACATTTCTTTACTGATACCATCATTTGCAGTATAGTTATTAACAATACATATTGTGATCTTTTATTTATATATATATAATATAGGCAGAGGTTAAATTTTTTTTTAATTTTTTAATTTTTTATTTTTTAGTTTATTTTCTCTTCTCTTCTTTTTTTTTTACAATTATCAAATCATTAGTTAACCATACCTTTATTGATTTATAAGCTACTTTATCTTTATCTTTATTTCTAAAAAAATAATAGATAAGTATTATTAATGTTTTACATGAATGAAAAATGAATTAATTTGATGTATGTAAAGTTGTTTAAGGTATCGTAATTGATTATCTTTAATAAAAAAATATTAGAAAAAAAAATTCAGCCCAAAGCACCCAAGCCACCATTTGCAGGAGTGCCTTTTAACTTCAGCCCAAAGCACCCAAGCCACCATTTGCAGTAGTGCCGTTTAACTTGAGCCCAAGCACCCAAGCCACCATGGGCATTAGTGCCTTTAAATTCAGCCCAAAGCACTCAAGCCACCATTGGCAGTAGTGCCTTTTAACTTCAGCCCAAAGGACCCGTCACCATTGGCAGTAGTGCCTTTTAACTTCAACCCAAAGCACACAAGCCACAATTGGCAGTAGTGCCTTTTAAGTTCAACCCAAACCATCATTGGAAGTACTGCTTTTTAATTTCAGCCCAAGGCACCCAAGCCACCATTGGCAGTAGTGCCTTTTAACTTCAGCCCAAAGCACACATGCCACCATTTGCAGTAGTGCCTTTTAAATTCAACCCAAAGCACCCAAGCCACCATTTGCAGGATTGCCTTTTAACTTCAGCCCTAAGCACCCAAGCCACCATTTGCAGTAGTGCCTTTTAACTTCAGCCCAAAGCACCCAAGCAACCATTTGCAGTAGTGCCCTTTAACTTCAGCCCAAAGCACCAAGCCACCATTTGCAGGATTGCCTTTAAACTTCAGCCCAAAGCTCCCAAGCCACCATTTGCAGCAGTGCCCTTTAACTTCAGCCCAAAGCACTCACGCCACCAATTACAGAAGTGCCTTTTAACTTGAGCCCAAAGCACCCAAGCCACCATTGGCATTAGTGCCTTTTAACTTCAACCCAAAGCACCCAAGCCACAATTTGCAGTAGTGCCTTTTCACTTCAGCCCAAAGCACACATGCCACCATTTGCAGTAGTGCCTTTTAAATTCAACCCAAGCCACCATTTGCAGGATTGCCTTTTAACTTCAGCACTAAGCACCCAGGCCACTATTTGCAGTAGTGCCTTTTAACTTCAGCCCAAGCCACCATTTGCAGTAGTGGCTTTTAACTGCAGCCCAAAGCACCCAAGCCACCATTTGCAGTAGTGCCTTTTAACTTCAGCCCAAAGCACCCAAGCCACCATTTGCAGTAGTGCCTTTTAACTTCAGCCCAAAGCACCCAGCCCCCATTTGCAATAGTGCCTTTTAACTTCAGGCCAAAGCACTCAAGCCACCATTGGCAGTAGTGTCTTTTCACTTCAGCCCAAAGCACCCAAGCCACCATTGGCAGTAGGTGCCTTTTAACTTCAGCCTAAAGCACCCAGGCCACCATTGGCAGTAGTGCCTTTTAACTTCAACCCAAAGCACCCCCGCCATTGACAATGGCGTCTTTTCACTTCAACCCAAAGCACCCAAGCCACCATTGGCAGTAGTGCCTATTCACTTGAACCCAAAGCACCCAAGCCACCATTTGCAGTAGTCCTTTAAACTTGAGCCCAAACCACCCAAGCCACCATTGGCAATAGTGACTTTTAACTTCAGCCCAAAGCACCCAAGCCACCATTGGCAGTAGTGCCTTTTCACTTCAGCCCAAAGCACCCAAGCCACCATTGGCAGTAGTGCCTTTTCACATTAGCCCAAAGCACCCAAGCCACCATTGGCAGTAGTGTCTTTTCACTTCAGCCCAAAGCACCCAAGCCACCATTGGCAGTAGTGTCTCTTCACTTCCGCCCAAAGCACCCAAGCCACCATTTGCAGTAGTGCCTTTTAAATTCAACCCAAAGCACCCAAGCCACCTTTTGCAGGATTGCCTTTTAACTTCAGGACTAAGCACCCAGGCTACTATTTGCAGTAGTGCCTTTTAACTTCAGCCCAAGCCACTATTTGCAGTAGTGCCCTTTAACTTCAGCCCAAAGCACCCAAGCCACCATTTGCAGTAGTGTCTTGTAACTTCAGCTCATAGCACCAAAGCCACAATTTGCAGTAGTGCCTTTTACCTTCAGCCCAAAGCACCCAAGCCACCTAGGCAGGAGTGCCTTTTAACTTCAGCCCAAAGGACCCAAGCCACCATTGGCAGCAGTGTCTTTTCACTTCAGCCCAAAGGACCCAGGCCACCATTGGCAGTAGTGCATTTTAACTTCAGCCCAAAACACCCAAGGCACCATTGGCAGCTGTGCCTTTTAACGTCAGCCCAAAGCACCCAAGCCACCATTGGCAGTAGTGCCTTTTAACCTCAGCCCAAAGCACCCAAGCCACAATTTGCAGTAGTGCCTTTTCACTTCAGCCCAAAGCACACATGCCACCATTTGCAGTAGTGCCTTTTAAATTCAACCCAAAGCACCCAAGCCACCATTTGCAGGATTGCCTTTTAACTTCAGCACTAAGCACCCAGGCCACTATATGCAGTAGTGCCTTTTAACTTCAGCCCAAGCCACCATTTGCAGTAGTGCCTTTTAACTTCAGCCCAAAGCACCCAAGCCACCATTTGCAGTAGTGTCTTGTAACTTATGCCCATAGCACCCAAGCCACAATTTGCAGTAGTGCCTTTTAACTACAGCCCAAAGCACCCAAGCCACCATTGTCAATAGTGACTTTTAACTTCAGCCCAAAGCACCCAAGCCACCATTGGCAGTAGTGCCTTTTCACTTCAGCCCAAAGCACCCAAGCCACCATTGGCAGTAGTGCCTTTTCACATTAGCCCAAAGCACCCAAGCCACCATTGGCAGTAGTGTCTTTTCACTTCAGCCCAAAGCACCCAAGCCACCATTGGCAGTAGTGTCTCTTCACTTCCGCCCAAAGCACCCAAGCCACCATTTGCAGTAGTGCCTTTTAAATTCAACCCTAAGCACCCAAGCCACCTTTTGCAGGATTGCCTTTTAACTTCAGGACTAAGCACCCAGGCTACTATTTGCAGTAGTGCCTTTTAACTTCAGCCCAAGCCACTATTTGCAGTAGTGCCCTTTAACTTCAGCCCAAAGCACCCAAGCCACCATTTGCAGTAGTGTCTTGTAACTTCAGCTCATAGCACCAAAGCCACAATTTGCAGTAGTGCCTTTTACCTTCAGCCCAAAGCACCCAAGCCACCTAGGCAGGAGTGCCTTTTAACTTCAGCCCAAAGGACCCAAGCCACCATTGGCAGCAGTGTCTTTTCACTTCAGCCCAAAGGACCCAGGCCACCATTGGCAGTAGTGCATTTTAACTTCAGCCCAAAACACCCAAGGCACCATTGGCAGCTGTGCCTTTTAACGTCAGCCCAAAGCACCCAAGCCACCATTGGCAGTAGTGCCTTTTAACCTCAGCCCAAAGCACCCAAGCCACAATTTGCAGTAGTGCCTTTTCACTTCAGCCCAAAGCACACATGCCACCATTTGCAGTAGTGCCTTTTAAATTCAACCCAAAGCACCCAAGCCACCATTTGCAGGATTGCCTTTTAACTTCAGCACTAAGCACCCAGGCCACTATATGCAGTAGTGCCTTTTAACTTCAGCCCAAGCCACCATTTGCAGTAGTGCCTTTTAACTTCAGCCCAAAGCACCCAAGCCACCATTTGCAGTAGTGTCTTGTAACTTATGCCCATAGCACCCAAGCCACAATTTGCAGTAGTGCCTTTTAACTACAGCCCAAAGCACCCAAGCCACCATAGGCAGGAGTGCCTTTTAACTTCAGCCCAAAGCACCCAAGCCACCATTTGCAGTTGTGCCACTTAACTGCAGCCCAAAGCACCCAAGCCACCATTTGCAGTAGTGCCTTTTAACTTCAGCCCAAAGCACCCAAGCCACCATTTGCAGTAGTGCATTTTAACTTCAGCCCAAAGCACCCAGCCCCCATTTGCAATAGTGCCTTTTAACTTCAGGCCAAAGCACCCAAGCCACCATTGTCAGTAGTGCCTTTTAAATTCAGCCAAAAGCACCCGCCACCATTTGCAGTAGTGCCTTTTAAATTCAAGCCAAAGCACCCAATGCACCATTTGCAGTAGTGCCTTTTCACTAAAACCCAAAGCATCCAAGCCACCATTTGCAGTAGTGTCTTTTAACTTAAGCCCAAAGCATCCAAGCCACCATTGGCAGTAGTGTCTTTTCACTTCAGCCCAAAGCACCCAAGCCACCATTGGCAGTAGGTGCCTTTTAACTTCAGCCCAAAGCACCCAGGCCACCATTGGCAGTAGTGCCTTTTAACTTCAACCCAAGGCACCCAAGCCACCATTGACAATGGCGCCTTTTCACTTCAACCCAAAGCACCCAAGCCACCATTGGCAGTAGTGCCTATTCACTTGAACCCAAAGCACCCAAGCCACCATTTGCAGTAGTCCTTTAAACTTGAGCCCAAACCACCCAAGCCACCATTGGCATTAGTGCCTTTTAACTTCAGCCCAAAGCATCCAAGCCACCATTTGCAGTACTGCCTTTTAACTTTAGCCCAAGCCACCATTTGCAGTAGTTCCTTTTAACTTCAGCCCAAAGCACCCAAGCCACCATTTGTAGGAGTGCCTTTTAATAGTAAGATTAAATGAGAACTTACCAGTTCGAATTTTGATCTGTATTTGACATAAGCAGCTGCTTGAGCCATCTTTAAATGGTTTGGCTCATCACCTGACCATGAGGTTTTTTGTGGCTTATCCATAAGGCTTTTTCTCTCCCTCTTAAGTTGTATGTTGTGTCTATGTAATTGGTGAGATGGGTCTTGGGATACACCCATGGGTCAGATGAATATGCCCGGAACTCCATGACTGGAGGTGTGGTTCCTGGTCTAGTTTGTTTGACCAGACCCTGAATATGGAATGTAAAACAGTCCAATGACTCTGTCATGCTGTCCAACCTCAGAAGGTGAAGGGACTGTACCCTTTGAGCTGACACTAGTACCATGAGCATGACTGATTTCAGGGTAAGTTGTTCCAGCGTGAGTGACCTGGGTGGTGGCCATCCCCTAAGATACGCCAGTACAATGCTGACATCCCAGATCTGAGTGTACCTTGGTCTGGGGGAATTAGTGTTAAAAATGCCCCTCATGATTTTGACCGCTAGTGGATGGGACCCCAAAGCCTGTTGTCCTGTTGCTGGAACCAAATAAGCTTACAACGCACTCCTGGCTGTATTGATGGCGCTGTAGCTGAGTCCATCCCGATGTAATCCAACCAGGAACTCCACAACACTGGTGGCTGTTGCTGTAGTGTAGGTAGTTCCTGTTTTGGAGCAATACCGTTCCCATTTCCTTGTGTTGGTCAGGTATTGTTTCCTGGTGGACTCCCGGTGGGATGCGGTCATCATGTTGATGGTGTCCTCAGACAGTCCCAGGCCCAGTAGAGGTCTTTTTAGAATCTGCAAGCCAGGAGATTGACTCTGTCATGGCACGGGTGACTAATGCCTGACACTGGGTGGATTAATAAATCCGGACTGCTGGGGAATTCCAACGATGTTTCGACAGCCATGTCGAGAGCCACTGGGGACCATCACTGGGTAGGCCAGTCGGGTATTATCAAGATTCCTGAAGCGGAATCCAATTGAATCTTGCGTAATACCCGGCTGATGAGGCAGAAGGGAGGAAAAGCATAGAAGAACATTTTCCCCCAAAGTCAATGATGATGCGACATCCACCATCATTTTTAGTTTTGGTGAAAATATTAGACATAAATTCCAAAGGTTCATGTTTTGTTCTTTCAATGACACCTTTTGCTAGTAGCCTCATCAGTTCAGCTTGACCCTCTTGTTTCTCTTTTACTGAGAGGGTGAATACCCTTTGGGGTATATGCTGAACTGGCGGCATGTTTTCATGAACGAAGTCAATTTTATAGCCATGAATGCTGCTGAGTATATATTTGTCATTAGTGATGGATTCCCATGTATCCAAAAACAAGTGCAATCTCCCCCCTGTTAGTATAGAGCCCCTACTGCTCATATGTTGAGAGGAACCAGACCCACCTACCTCCATGGTTACTGGTGCTTCTTCTGCATCTTCGCTGGATGATGAGGTGTCTGCTGGGCTGTAGAGGGCTGCTGTTGATGTTGATGTTGATATTGGGGGTGGTGCATTTTCCATGGGGTGCGCTCTGGACCCTGGCCTAAAAAAGGCTTACAGGGAATGGTTGCGGACCCCGAGCTTTCACCAGTCCCATATGGTGGTCGACGACTGGTGGACGCCGTGGGGTACTGCCGCCTGGGTTTATAAGGTCTGCTCGATCCCAAACCGAGATCAAAGGTCTTGGACTCTTCCTCTAGGTCTTTCACCTTTTTTGGAAGGCCCTTTCCAAAGAGCAGAATTGGAGGTTCTGAACCCGGTGTTTTGCAAAGTCCTGCACACTTAGGGTTGAGGGCAGGCTTGATAATTTCCTTCCGCAAATTGTTTATCTCATATTGAGTGGTGCACAGCAGAGCTAATGTATCTTGCTGATTAGTGGAGATGTCCACACCATCTATGGTACGAGCATATGATGTAATTCCTGCAGTCAGGAGTTTAAGGGTTTTCTGGAGCTTCAACTCCAGGTTCCAGATGTTCTGCCCCAAATGTCCCCAAATTTGGCTGTTTACAGCTGGTACATTCAATGATGCACAATTTTCTGGGGCTGTATATAATTCAAGAGTCTCATTGACCACCCGTTCTTGTAGGGGTTTTGAGGACAGGTGGTCAATGCTGGCTGCAGGTTTCGGCTCTAAAGGCCGACCCGCTCGTGGAATGGCCACGTAGCGGTTGACCACACCCAGCAGCTCTTCCTGATCCTGTACACCCTGCATACTCTGGACATCTTCAGCCAACGACCCCTCTTCTTGACCAGCCCAGACCTGGTCGCCAATGTTGCCTTCAATAGAAGGTGAAGCAATGGCCAGTGCCGTAAAGGACACTGCGGGAGTGCATGAGCTCCCTTGGCGAGTCTGCTGCTGCTCTCTCAGCATATCTCGCTGGAGCATTTGCTCCATAAGCCGTTCCATTTGGCTTAGGTGGCTGCCTGTGCCGCTCTCGAGCGGTGAGGCATCCATCCGAATTGTCGGATACTACCGCCCGGTTCTGGCTGCAGGTACCTCCAGCCCACTGCTCAGGCTGCACTAGTGGTGCTGGGCTTGGCTCGGTAGTTAGTCCTGCCACCTCTTGCCCCCCCTCCAAAAAACGCTCCTCAACGGGAGACGAATGGGGGCGAGCGGCAGATTTCTTCCCTCTGGTCTTGCTCATTCTTTCTGGAAAATAAAGCAGACCACAGAGAAAATACACACAGCCATGGTAAAAACTTACCTGTCGGCCCGACTTTCAATTTGTAGCGGGAGTGCCTTGAAATCCCGTTCGTCGCGGGTGCACTGCATGAACGCTAATGTCGCGCATGCGTGCTGGACGGGGTCTTCACGTAGTCACTCACGTGACTCCGAAATAAAACTTCAGCCCAAAGCACCCAAGCCACCATTTGCAGTAGTGCCTTTTAACTTCAACCGAAAGCACCCGCCACCATTTGCAGTAGTGCCTTTTAACTTCAGCCCAAAGCTCCCAAGCCACCATTTGCAATAGTGCCTTTTAACTTCAGCCCAAAGCACCCAAGCCACCATTTGCAGTAGTGCCTTTTAACTTCAAGCCAAAGCACCCAAGCTGCCATTTGCAGTGGTGCCTTTTCACTTCAAGCCAAAGCACCCAATCCACCATTTCCAGTGGTGCCTTTTCACTTCAAGCATAAGCACCCAAGCCACAATTTGCAGTAGTGCCTTTTCACTTCAAGCCAAAGCACCCAAGCCACCATTTGCAGCAGTGCCTTTTAACTTCAGCCCAAGCCACCATTTGCAGTAGTGCCTTTTAACTTCAGCCCAAAGCACCCAAGCCACCATTGGGAGTAGTGCCTTTTAACTTCAATCCAAAGCACCCAAGCCACCATTGGCAGTAGTGCCTTTCACTTCAGCCCAAAGCACCCAAGCCACCATTGGCAGTAGTGCCTTTTAACTTCAGCCCAAAGCACCCAAGCCACCATTGGTAGTAGTGCCTTTTTTTTTACACTTTAGTTTTTATTTCTTTTATGTATACACAAATAAAAAACAAATATAACAACGAAACATACAACATTACAGTGAGACGTACAACAGTGCAGTGGGGGGTTCAGTTTACAATTAATGATGCAGTATACAGAACTATTTACATATTAAAACATTTTCCAATCATTTACTTTATTGTCTATAAAATTATACAGTGTTGATGTCTTTATTTCTATACCTAATCCATTTTTCCCATTTTCTATTAAACTCGTCTTCTTTCACTCTTAGAGAACATGTCATTTTCTCCATGACAAATATTTCCTGTACTATGTCTAACCATTGTCTAAGTCTGGATATGTCCGCTCCAAGCCAGTTTCTTGTAATGGCCTTTCTCCCAGCTGTGAGTAGGATTTTAACCTAGTAATGGTCTTCCTTCAGCACCACTGTATGTATATTACCCAGGTATAAAATGGAACACTTCTTGCAGACTGTATATCCTAATACCTCTGTTAATTCTGAATTCACTCTGTCCCAAAATGGTTCTATTTTTGGGCAACTCCAGAAGATATGTGCATGATTTGTGTCTGTTTGACCACATTGCCTCCAGCAGGTTTGCTGCCTTAGAATTTGCTTGCTTTTTATGTTAGGCGTAATAAAGAAACAAATCAAATTTTTCCAATTAAATTCTCTCCAATTTTGTGAATTAGTGGATGTCTGTAGTGTTACACACATATGATGCCATTCTTCTTCTGAGATTGTGATGTTCAATTCCTTTTCCCACTTAAATTTTACATAAAATGTAGTTTTAGCTTGACATTCCATTAAACTATGATAAAGTTTAGAAATAATCCTTAATATTTTTTGATGATACGCACTAACTATCACTTCTATCACTGGATTATTTTCTTCTAGTGCCTCCCTTTTTACCTTTTTATTGTAATAATCTCTCAGTTGGAGGTGTCTAAACAAGTCTTGGTTCCGAAGTGCAAATCTATCCTTCAAATCTTGAAAACTTCTTAGGTCTCCATTTTCAATAACAGTACAAAATGCAGTCATTCCTTTCTTCATCCACTCTTTAAATGTTGAGTCATACATCCCTGGTTTAAATTCATTATCCAAAGCTATCCATCTTAAAACTTTTCGTTGTTTATTCAGTTTAAGTTGTCTGGTAAGAGTGAACCAGGTTTCTAAAGTAAATATCGTTATTGGATCGATTATACTCCTGATATGTCCAGGAAGTGCTTTTTCTCCCAAAAGTGTTTGGATGTGGAAGTCAGGGATATATGTCCCAATCTCTTTCCACCTAGCTATATAGTTGTCCTCACACCAATTAATTAGTGGTCGAAGTTGGGCTGCATAGAAATATATCCTAAAATTTGGAAGTGCCATTCCACCTTTGTCCTTTGGCAACTGTAGTGTAGTATATCGAATTCTGGCCTTCTTTCCTCCCCAAATAAATCTAGATATTAATTTATCCCATTCCGTGAATTGTTTTAATGGTACCTCAATTGGCAGAGATTGAAACAAGTACAATAGCCTTGACAAAATATTCATTTTCACCACATTTATCTTACTACTAAAATCCATTGGGTAGGTGGACCATCTTTCTGTATCCTTTCTTATGTTTTGGTTGATGTGATTATAATTGGCCCCATACAACATTGATATATTTTTTGTTATATGTACCCCTAGGTATTTGATTGATTTTGAATCCCATTTAATATTATAATTTTGTTTGATTTCTTCTGGAGGAGGACAATTAAATAGGAGGATTTGAGTTTTTGAAATATTCACTTTATATCCTGCATAAAAATTAAATTCATCTATGATCCCCATCATCCTTGGAAATTAGGTGTTTACTTCCGTGAGATACATCATTATATCATCTGCGAAAAGGCCAATTTTATGTTCTCTGTCTCTTATAGTTACTTCCCTCAGTTCCCTATCTTGACGAATCGCTTGAGCCAATGGTTCAATATATGTAGCAAACAGGGTAGGGCTAAGACAACATCCCTGTCTCGTTCCTCTTCCTAACACAAATCTCGCAGTTAAGGACCCATTCACCTTTACTCTTGCAGTAGGTTGCTGGTAAATTGCTTTAATAACTTGAATTGACTCTTCAGTAAAGCCAAATCTTTCTAGTGTTTGATATAAGAATTCCCAATTAACCCTATCAAAAGCCTTTTCCGCGTCTAGACTTATCAGGACAGCACGTGTACTTTCCTTTTGAATCTTGTGTATTATATGTAGGGTTCTTCTAATGCTGTCCTGTGTTTGTCTGCCTATTATAAAACCAGTCTGGTCTTCATCAATTAAATCTGGCATGAACTTTTCAAATCGTTTGGAGATAATTGAAGAATATAATTTATAGTCCACATTTAGAATTGATATCGGTCTGTAGTTGGTACAATTTTCCTTGTCTTTGTTCTCTTTGGGGATTAATGTTATAATTGCCTCTTTCCATGACGGGGGTGTCTTGCCTTCTTTGATAATCCAGTTAAAGGTTCTCAGAAGAAGTGGGTTCAGCTCATTTCGAAATATTTTATACCATTCTATAGGGAAACCGTCGCTGCCTGGGACCTTGTTTGATTTCATCCTACCAATTGTCTTCTCTATCTCCTCCAGTGATATTTCTGCTGTGATTATTTTATTTTGTGTCACTCCAATACAGGGCAGACATATTGTATTTAAAAAAGTCCTCATTGATTCCCCATCTACTGTAGAGGCTTGTGTATATAATTCTTTATAATATTCATAGAAACATAGAAACATAGAAATTAGGTGCAGGAGTAGGCCATTCGGCCCTTCGAGCCTGCACCGCCATTTAATATGATCATGGCTGATCATCCAACTCAGTATCCCGTACCTGCCTTCTCTCCATACCCTCTGATCCCCTTAGCCACAAGGGCCACATCTAACTCCCTCTTAAATATAGCCAATGAACTGGCCTCAACTACCCTCTGTGGCAGAGAGTTCCAGAGACCCACCACTCTCTGTGTGAAAAAATTCCTTCTCATCTCGGTCCTAAAGGATTTCCCCCTTATCCTTAAGCTGTGACCCCTTGTCCTGGACCTCCCCAACATCGGGAACAATCTTCCTGCATCTAGCCTGTCCAACCCCTTAAGAATCTTGTAAGTTTCTATAAGATCCCCTCTCAATCTCCTAAATTCTAGAGAGTATAAACCGAGTCTATGCAGTCTTTGTTCATAAGACAGTCCTGACATCCCAGGAATCAGTCTGGTGAACCTTCGCTGCACTCCCTCTATGGCAATAATGTCCTTCCTCAGATTTGGAGACCAGAACTGTACGCAATACTCCAGATGTGGCCTCACCAAGACCCTATACAACTGAAGTAGAACCTCCCTGCTCCTATTCCTGGAAGATATATTCTATTTCTTTTGGATCACTCTTCAAATTCTGTGTACAGGGGTCCTTAATTTTGTGTATGGTGTTGTCAGCCTGTTGTTTGCGTAACCTTCGGGCAAGTATTTTAGTGGATTTAGGGCCAAGCTCATAATGTGCCTGTTTTACAAATCTTACTTTTTTCTCCAATATTCCATCCATTTGCCCCCTCAAATCTTCTATTTGCTTATAAGTTCTCTGGTCCTTATTATTTTTGTACTTCTGTTCTAAATCCTTCAGGTCTGTTATCAACTTATTAAATGTTTTCATTCTGGCCTTTTTAATATGTGATGCCCTCGCTATTAACCTACCTCGTATTACAGCCTTCAATGAGTCCCATAGTATGGATGGGTCCACCTCCCCATTGTCATTTTCCTCTAGATAAGTTTTGATTTCCAATTTAATATCATTAACAGTTGTTTTATCATTCAGTATTCCAACATTTAATCGCCACACTGTGTTTTTCCTTCTACTGTTCATTTGAATTGTTAAGTATATGGCATTATGGTCTGATACATCTGCCACACCGATTCTGCAATCCATTACCCTATAACAGTCTTCTTTCTGCATTAAGAAATAGTCTATTCTGGAGTAAACTGAGTGCGGTATTGAGTAATGTGTATAGTCTCTTTCTAGAGGGTGAAAATTCCTCCAGACACCAAGAAAACCAAATTCTTCACAGGTAGTGTTTAGTAGTTTTGTTAACTGGTTCTTATTCTTCTTTTTACTTGTCATATCAAGCCTATGATTCAGTACAACATTCAGATCACCCCCACATATACAAATTCCTTCTGCTTCCATTGCAATAATATCAAATAGGGATTTGAAATAATGTTTATCACTATCTGGGGGAGCATAGATATTCACCAATGTCAGGATATTATTATCAACTTTGCCCTTTACTATGATATATCTCCCTTCTTTGTGTTTTATTTCTTTAAACATTTCGAATTTAACTGAGTTTGATATCAAGATTGCCACTCCTCTTTTATGACTACAAGTATGTGAGCTATAATATGTGTTTTTATATCCAAATCTTTTCAGCTTCTCATGCTCTTGTCGCGATAAATGGGTTTCTTGTAAGAAAATAATATGCATGTTCACTTTTTTCAATTTAGTCATGACTTTAGCCCTCTTAATTGGATTGCCCAAACCATTAACATTTAGAGACATCAGCTTAAGTCCTTGACATTGCATCATTACACTTAGTGTGATTGATTTCACTGTATCCCCTCAACTCAACACCCGAACCATTCTGAACGACAAACCAAAACATATGAACAAACAAAGGGTGTTTTACCTGGCAAAACAAAACAAAACATCAAAACATATATGGACTCCCAAAAAAGGGTATTCTCTCTTCTCCATAGATCCAGAATCCCTTTGTAAATTGAGGAGGGAAACCTAACACTAAGAAAGGGCCCTCTCCTAGATAAGCGGGGTAACCCTCTATGGGTCCCTCCATTCATTCTAGCTCTAATATTTCGCTAATCTCCCTAACAGTCGGATTTATCTAATACAGAAAGTTGTATTAAATCAACATTAATTACACTCACATGAGGTCTGTGATGCTTTGTGATATTTTTAGAACCAGGCTTATAAACAGATTTGTCTATGAATATACGTATAAGAACTCAGCATTTTAACATATTGTGGCGGAAGCCATTGTGTTATCCATGTCTGTGCGTGCCTTCATAATCATATCTCAGGTCAAGCATGAGTCTTTTGTTGGAATACTTGAAGGCACTCCCATGCCCGTCTGATTGTCTCTGATTCTCCGTGTCTCTCGACGAGCTGCCACCGCACCGTTCGGTGGAGTTGTTCACGCAGTGGCGGCATGTCCGTGTCTCCCCACAGCTCTTCCACTTTATAGCCTCTCTGTTGTAGCTCTCGCACGGCTTCCCTTGCGTTGTTGTAGGTTTGGTGACCGCTCTCCCAGTGAATACGTATCTTGGTTAATGGTGTCTGAAAGCGGATTCCTTCCTCTTTTAAGAAGCGTTTAACATATTTGTATGCCTTGCGTTGTTGTACTACAGCGGTAGTATAGTCATGGTCAAAAGACAGCATTCGTTCTCCAAGTTGGATCTTCTTTTGACATGCCTGTTTGAGGACCATCTCTTTAATTTTAAACTGGAGAACGTGGACAATTATGGATCTCGGAGGGGAACTAGGGCTTGGTTTCTGTGCCAGGGATCTGTGTGCTCGTTAAATCTGTAAATCTGTCATTTCAGGGATTGACATTTCATTTCTGAGCAGTTTCTCTACAAACTGAGGTACTGAGCTACCTTCCGCACCCTCCGGCACACCGTATATCCGCAAATTATTTATTCGGGATCTGGAGCCCAGATCATTCAATTTGTCGACAAGTAACTTCTGGTCTTTCATCGTTTCTTGGAGTATAGTGTTTGCAGTGACATTCCATGTTTCCAGCTCCTCTATTCGGGTGGCGACTTCTTCCGTTTTTTTTTGGTCATGTATTGCTTGTGCATTCGCTGCCATCTGAAGATTCATTTCATGTTTAAATATGGCCAGCTCTTCTCTCATATCCCGCTTGAAATCGTCTTTGAATGATGTGAAGTCCGCTTTTAATTATCTTCTCAAATTGCTGATTTGTGTACTTATGCTTTTTAATTCCTCATGGAGGGCCTCTGTTGCAGCGTCTCCACCAGCCTGTTTGTTTTTGGTTTTGTCTGTGTCATCTGTGTCGCTTCGGGCCTGACCTTCTGTTTCTTGCTTTTCTAGCATCTTTTCCTTCAACTTTCTGCTCTTTGTTTTGACTCCCCCACTTATACTATACTCATTAAAACTTAAATACTTCCTTACTTTGAATTTAGGGGAGGTTTATTTATCCGACTGTACGGAGCTCTCTGTCTAATCAGCCACCATGCTCTGCCGCCTACCGGAAGTGGGCAGTAGTGCCTTTTAACTTCAACCCAAGGCACCCTAGCCACCAATGGCAGTAGTGCCTTTTAACTTCAACCCAAGCCACAATTGGTAGTAGTGCCTTTTAACTTCAATCCAAAGCACCCAAGGCACCATTGGCAGTAGTGCCTTTTCACTTCAACCCAAAGCACCCAAGCCACCATTGGCAGTGGTGCCTTTTCACTTCAACCCAAACCACCCAAGCCACCATTTGCAGTTGTCATTTTAACTTAAGCCCAAAGCACCCAAGCCACCATTGGCATTAGTGCCTTTTAACTTCAGCCCAAAGCACCCAAGCCACCATTTGCAGGAGTGTCTTTTAACTTCAGCCAAAAGCACCCAAGCTACCATTTGCAGTAGTGCCTTTTAACTTCAGCCAAAAGCACCCGCCACCATTTGCAGTAGTGCCTTTTAACTTCAGCCCAACGCACCCA
The DNA here is from genome assembly GCA_963514005.1 of Raja brachyura. The sequence goes on from OY740786.1 coordinate 62,677,289, forward strand.
AGCCACATTTGCAGTAGTGCCTTTTAACTTCAACCCAAATCTCCCAAACAAACATTTGCAGGCTGTGCCTTATTACTTCAAACCAAACCCCCCCCATACAAACATTTGCAGGCTGTGCCTTTTTAGTTCAAACCAACCATATTTTCATTTTCAAACCACATTAAGGGCCCTCACAGTTGAGTAGACATGTGTTATGTGCTATTCAGAGCTTAGAGAGACATGAACCTCTGGCTTGCTCCCTTGCAGAGACTGAGTGAGGTACACCACTTCCTGCTTTTATACTCCCTCCAGCAGGGGCAGTAGAGAGAATGGCAACTTTAAAAATATATATTAACATCTCTCTGATTTTTCATCGATGGGAAAAATCCTCTGGTCCAGGAAGGCGGAGGGGGGCTCTGAGCGAGCTGGCCAAAAATGACAGCCGTAGGTGGCGGCGTTCTCTCGGAAATCACAGCACAGCGAGCCAAAAGCGGTCAAGATCAGACTTTTAGTAATATAGATAATAAACTTTATTTTGTACTCATGGTCCTGACAAGGGACAACATTACATAAAAATACATTGCATATAAAAACATCATAAAAAACATATAAAATCTTAGTATATCACTTATAAAAGCATCATAAATTATATAGATTAAAAAAAACAATATATGATTTAAAATCCAGACGAAAAATCAGTGTCCTACAACAAGACAGCGATACCAGTGTCTCCACAATGGGATTCGTAGCATGTTGTGCTGAACCTTATGTTTGATAAGGCCACGATAATTATATTTTTAGAGTCATTTATCCTGCAAATGAATTTATACATATGATTTCTTAGGATAGCTTCTAAAGTACTGACTCCTGCAGCCACAAACATGTTACTAACACTACACCATCTAGGTTTCCTTAGCAGTGTTCTCATGGCATCATTATAGGCCACCTTTAGTCTCTGCAAACTTGTCTTTCCGTAGTTCGACCACAGGTGCGCAGTATAGAGTGGTGTGCAATATGCTCCAAACAGCGACATCTTCACCACATCTGTACACACACCAAATTTACGCAAGATAATATTTGCCTGTACAAACAGCATACGTCGTTGCCTATAAATATCCTCATTATCTGGCAGTTGTTCTGTAATAAAATGCTCAAGATATTTTACCTTATTACAGACACTAAGATTATTGTCAGACAATTTAAAATAAGGACATTTTAGACATTTATCCTATTTGGTTCTACAGATCATAACAGCACTCTTACAGGTATTATGTTTAATATCATGTTCCTTACCATACACATAACATATAGTAAGGAGCTGCTGGAGATCAGTGCTAGATGGACTAAAGACCACAAGATCATCTGCATACATAATATGGTTCACTAAAATATTACCAATCATGCACCCAGTATTACAGGCTTTCAATTGTTTGGACAGTTCATCAATATAAAAATTAAAAAGGACTGGGGACAAAATTCCCCCTTGTCTAACACCATTGCCAACCCCAAATGGGGCTGAGACCCTAATGCCCCATTTTATTTGTGTAGTCTGGTGGGCATACCAGTAAGCCAGAATTCTCACAACGTATATAGGCACCCCTCTTTGACTCATTTTAACAAACAGCTTTCTGTGATTAACACGATCAAAAGCTTTGAAAACATCAATAACGCATATAAGAATTGAAGAGTTTTTGCCTCTATATTTGTTTACAATCGTCTTTAGGGCATATATGCACAAGTCAGTGCCATGCTTAGCTTTAAAACCAAACTGGTTATCTGTTAACAAACTCATGTACTCTATCCAGCAGAACTCTTTCTAAGACTTTTGACAATATGTTGGCTAAAGTTATGGGCCTGTAATTATTTACACTGCCTACTTTACCAGCTTTGTCCTTAATGACCGGCACTAACAGAACAGACAACATTGAGTCTGGTAACAAGCCATGAATCATAAAGCCAATAAAACAAATAGCAAGGAGAGGAGCTATCCTCATGCTCGCATACTTAAGATGTTCAGCAGAAATATGATCCAAGCCACTTGCTTTGTTGCTGGACAGCTTTTTAATAGCTTGATACACCTCATATGACATAATCACCATCGAGTCATTACTCTCAATATTGTCTACCCTATACAAGTCACCTTGGACACAGTTGAATAAAGTACTATAATGTTGTCGCCATAACTCTGCGATATTAGCTGTTCCGGAGATTCCATCTACAGTGCATGGTAGAGATGTTTTGCAACTGTTAAGAGCTCTCACGTCTTTCCAAAAATCAGTAGCATTGTTACTTAGCAGCTTCTTAGCCATGGAATCAGCCCTCATGACTTATTCATTTTTACAGATGAAGCAAACAGCATACTTATATCTTGCATTAGTGAGCTTCTTGTACTCAAACACAGGCCCCTTGTCTGGGTATACCTGCCATAGCCATGATTTCGTGGCTTCACGGGCTTCAGCGTGATACTCAGCTACATACTGATTCCAGCCAGGCCTGATGTTATGTGTCTTATTTTTATGCTTGCAGTAGGGCTTACTGCCTACATATAAAGTGCTTACTATATCATTATACATGGAGCAGATATCTCTCCTATGCTTCATATCCTTACAATTAACATTACTACACATTATTGCATCTTTAGGTAGATGAATATTGCTTCAGGATTTATCTGTATGGGCATAATACGCTAAGATGTCTTCCTTTCTGAGGGTTGGCCAGTCCAGTTTTTCTGTGTTAAAGCTATTTCTATCTCTGGATACCACAGGTATGTGTTCAACATTTATTGTCATAGCAACAGGTATATGATCAGTCATTGCTGCCCCGTACAGAATGCTCATACACCCCAATGAGGCATGTGCATCAGCTGTACTAATACAGGGGTTCAGCCATGACGTAGTGTGCCAGGCCTCACTAATATAAGTATGGCTATCTGTAGGTAAAAGCACTTTGCTTGACAATTTTAAATTATTATCTTGAAAGAACTGAGCCATATGATTGGCAAATAATGAGTTCCTGTCTGAGATATCTGCATTCATATCCCCAATGACATACACATTACAATAATTATTGTTTTGAATAAAGAAATAGATGAAAGCAAGCCTATTTAAATATTCATCCTCATTCTGATGGCATTCATAGGGTGTATACACATTCAGGATAACAAATTCCTTGTCGTTGTGAGCAAAGTATGTGGCAATGCCCAGTCAGCATCAAGCCGAACCACATTTATTGATGAGTCACGCCTCTTGTTCCATACAATAGCCACATCCCCTGATATCCTGCCTCTGACTAGTCCCATGCCAAGGTCAGTTGTAGACTCCCCAGCCCCATGAAAGTTGTCATTGAGAGAATTGAGTTTGTCCAAGTCTTGCTTCGCTAAGAATGTCTCTTGCATACATAGTATGTCACAGTTCTCCAGAAGGTTGTCAACAACTGAGCTTTACCCCCTTCGCTCTGGCCCAAACGCAGGCCACGACAGTTGTACGATAGAACCCGAATGGTCATTTAGCGAGACTAGTGAGTGCTCCTAGCACCAGCAGGCACACTCATTCCCCCCGCAGCAGGCGCAGTGCTTGGTCCGATAACTCCAACCCTGCGCGGTTCGTAATAGCGCCTGACATTGCGCCAACCTCATTACATTCCGCAGATACTTTAAATGAACAGTATCTACTGTGTACAGTGTCAATCTTTTGACAGGTAACCTCATGGCCAAGTTTTTCTTTAAGATACACAGATAAAGTTTCGGCATCTAGGTCCGGTGAAAACTTGGAGGCACAAGTACTCACCAGCTAGTCTTGATCATTTTGATGTTACCTGCAGCTCCGGTACCAATAATAGGCATAGCGTTACTGGATTTATTCTCTGCCCGGTGGTAATAGTGCGCAATCTTGGCTTACCAACAGTGTTCTCTGGAGCATGACATCGACACTTTTTCACAACATGACTCCACTTTGGAGAGCCTGGCAAAGACATTAATCCACTGGGACTATCCGTTGTCGTAGCCCTCTCCACGTTTAAGGCAAGGCCCTCCACCGCAGCCCTCACTCCGACAACCAAGCCAGAGACTCCTGTCAGTGCAGCTCCCAGCGCTGTGCCTGCCATGCCAATGGCTCCATCCATCGCCGTCGACGCATCCGGACCACCGCCCCGAGTCAGGTCAGTGGTGCGCTCCAATGCACACACTGGAGTAGTGATCAAGGTGCGCTCCAATGCACCCGCTCGGCGATCAATTCCCACTGTGGTGGCACGGAAATCTTCGCATATATCAGCCTGTAACTGCATGACGTGCTTCAGAGAACAGACATCAGCGTACAGCTGCTCCATTCTCCCAAGTAGGCTCGAGACATCCATGTTAGTAAATGTTACCGGCGGCAGTTCATCCAAGTAATGAGAGACAAACATGGGACTATTCTCCCCACACTCATTCATTACTCTAAGGCAACTCTTTATGTTGTTGTCGTCGTTCTGTACCCCTTTATGGGAACTGTTCCACTGTGTAGTGGGGCAGAGTTCAAACAGAACTTTCTTCAAGGACTCTATCCACTCAGAATCAAAAGTATTTGCAGCCAAAAGGACGATCTCATCCTGGCTTAATTTTTACGGCAATTTATTCTCGACTCATTACTGATTAAAATAAAAGACTTTGAAATTAAAATCACCTGCTTCAAATGATGATGTCACAATGGCTCAGTTAGCAGTGCTGAGCCTCAGTGAGGATGTCATCCTATATTTGACACGTTATTCACGATTAAAGCTTTAAAAATGCCAACTTGCACAAGATTTTTACATATTCTGATTCACATTTTTCCCCTCTAGGCAGAGATCACTTTCACTGAACATTTAATGCTTTATTTCTCGACTTATTACTTATTAAAGTTTTCAAAAATTAAAATACCTTCAATTTCTACCCGACCAGCTTCAACTGATGACATCACAATGGCAGCTTCAAGCGGTGACGTCACAAGGGATAGACTAGCAGGGGGAGGGCGAATTGCTATTGCAACACAGGGCAAATGCAATTGGAATTTTTTTTAAGATCAATGCTGAGGGAGGCAAGGGGAGTGCTGGAATCATACGTTCGGGAACGGCTTGAGTTGGAGGACCACGCCTCCCGTGGGGGCTACGGGTGGGGAACGGGTGCGTTGGGGGAGCAGACCCAACGGGTCTGCACTTAGTCTAGTATCTCGCTAAAACTAACCTATCCGAGTATCTGTCAAAATGCTTCTTAAATGTTGCGATAGTACCTGCTTTAACTACCTCTTCTGTCAACTCTTTCCATACACCTACCACCCTTTTTTATGAAGAAGTTACCCCTCAGGTTCCCATAAAATATTTCCCCCCTCACCTTAAACCTATGTCCACTGTTTCTTGATTTTCTGTTCCTATTCTGGGCAAAAGACTCATCCTGCACTCCAAGAAATAAAGTCCTAAGCTCCAAAGAATAAAGTCCACATCGTTCTTTTTCTGACACCCTTTCGTCTCCTTTTCAACCCTAACTCTCTTTTCCATCTTTCTCCCCTCAACTCTATCAGTCTGGTGAAAGGATCCAAAACATCATCTATTAATTTCCCTCCACAGATACTGCCTTATAGTTCCACTACCATTTTGGTGTTTGCTCAAGATTCCAATATCTACAGTCTCTTGTGTCACTGGAACCAATTATTACTGTTTAGTAGTGAGAATCGTAGTCATACAGCGTGGAAATAGGGCCTTCAGCCCAATTTGCCTATGCCGACCAAGATGCCCTATCTAAGCTAGTTCCACCTGCCCGGGTTTGGCCCACATCCCTCTAAACCTTTCCTATCCATGTATCTATCCAAATGACTTTAAAATATTGTTATAGTACCTGCTTCAACTCCCTCCTCTGGCAGCTCATTTCATATACCCACCAACCTCTGTGTGAAAAAGTAGCCCCTTTGGTTCCTATTGAATATTACCCTTCTCACCTTAAACTATGACCTCTAGTTCTTGATTTTGGTTCTGGATTTGTAAATACAATCCAGAATTTTGATCTTCTTGATAACTTGCTATTTATGGGATGAAAATGAATTTGCCTTAGTCAAGACATAAGCATCTTGTGTGGGCTAGAAAGCTTGTAACTGACAGCCTGATACTTTGTGCTGCTGGAATGGTTTAAATCTAAAATATTATAGTTGTAAAATTAGTGAAAAACATATTGGAATGACTAAATATTAAGAAACCAGTGCAGAATTGTGTGGAAAATTGCCATAAAGGAGTGATGTAAACAAATGGAAGGCAAACATAATTGCAATTTATAATCTGTTTAGACCAAACATACCACTGGAAGGACCATACAAGTTGACAGTGGAAACATTTTGTTCTTTATAATTCTCACATTATTCAATTAGCTCATGATGTTGTGACCTTTTAGTGCCAATTCTGTTTAACATTCTTAGCAGCTTGCCAAAAAGACGTAAGCTTCAACTTGGAGTTAGTCATAGAGCCGTACAGCGTGGAAACAGGCCCTTCTGCCCAACTTGCCCAGACCGGCCAACATGTCCCACCTACACTAGTCCCACCTGCCTGCATTTGGCCCATATCCCTCTAAACCTATATTATTCACGTACCTGTCGAAATGTTTCTTAAACACTGCGATAGTACCTGCCTCAAGTACCTCCTCCGGCAACTCGTTCCATATACCCATCACCCTTTGTGTAAAAAAGTTACCCCTCAGGTTCCTATTAAATCTCGATTTCTCGATTCCAATAGACAATAGACAATAGGAGCAGGGGTAGGCCATTTGGCCCTTCGATCCAGCACGGCCATTCAATATGATCATGGCTGATCATCCACAATCAGTACCCCGTTCCTGCCTTTTCCCCATTTCCCCTGACTTTAAGAGCCCTATTTAGCTCTCTCTTGAAAGTATCCAGTGAACCAGCCTCCACCGCCCTCTGAGGCAGAGAATTCCACAGACTCACAGCTCCATGTGTGAAAAAATGTTTCCTCATCTCCGTTCTAAATGGCTTACCCCTTATTCTTAAACTGTGGCCCCTGGTTCTGAACTCCCCCAACATCGGGAACATGTTTCCTGCCTCTAGCATGTCCAAACCCTTAATAATCTTATACGTTTCAATAAGATTCCCTCTCATCCTTCTAATTTCCAGAGTATACAAGCCCAGCGACTCCATTCTCTCAGCATATGACTGTCCCATCACGGGAATTAACCTTGTGAACCTACGCTGCACTCCCTCAATAGCAAGAATGTCCTTCCTCAAATTTGGAAACCAAAATTGCACACAATACTCCAGGTGTGGTCTCACTAGGGCCCCGTACAACTGTAGAAGGACCTATTTGCTCCCATACTCAACTCCTCTCATTATGAAGGCCAACATGCCATTCGCTTTCTTCACTGCCTCCTGTAGCTGCATGCTTACTTTCATTGACTGATGAACAAGGACCCCCCAGATCCCGTTGTACTTCCCCTTTTCCCAACTTACACCATTTAGGTAATAATCTGCCTTCCTGTTTTTGCTACCAAAGTGGATAACCTCACAGTTATCCACATTAAACTGCAACTGCCATGCATCTGCCCACTCATCCAACCTGTCCAAGTCACCCTGCATTCTCATAGCATCCTCCTCACAGTTCACACTACCATGTTCCCCTACTATGGGCAAAAGACTGCATTTACGTGATCCATTCCTCCAATGTTTTTGTACACTTCTAAAAGACCACCCCTCATCCTCCTGAACTCCAAGGAAAGCCCTCGCCTGCTCAACCTCTCCCTATAGCACCCCCTCGCGTGAACCGCCGGCCAATGGCAACATCCCCGTAACTCTTCTCCAGCACCCTTTCCAGGTTGAAAACATCTTTCCTATAACATGGTGCGCTGAACTGAATACAGTAGCCTATAGTTAGTTGTTCCTAAAATTTGTTGGCAGAAGTTCTGCAGATGGTGGATATCTTAAGCAATTTAATTTCTTTGTTTATCAGTGTTTAAGGCTAATTATATGTAATGTTATCAAAAATAGCAAATCTTTCTCCATTTAAGATCTCACTGGCATACAAACAAAACCAACAGTTTCCAAATCCAAGTGCAAAATTACCTGTCAGTATAAAAATAGTTAAGCTGCATTACTGAGGCAGTTTCTAGCTTGATATTGCAATGCCTTATGTCTAATTAGGAATTATTCAGGTTGAGATATGTGAAATGGCTAATGAGACAAGTTACTGAAGCTCATGCAAGGTATGGTTTTTGGTCTACTAAATGAAAATACTACTTTCATTTACATGACATTGCTGTGCCCCAAACATTATGGTGCCCTGAAATGGGGGAACTATGTATAAACACTGCTGTAATTTCTACATGGTGAAACCAAAATGTATAAAAATGGACTTTAATAAAATCTGACAATGTGCACTTTAACCTCGTGTGATTTTTTCTATTACAAATCTCAAATTGTGGAGTACAGAAGCAAATAAATAGATGATGGGTCTGTCCCAAACATTATGCACGGCACTGTGAGTTTCCAAACTTGCAATTTTACGTGAGAGACCAAAAATACATCCAGTACAAAACACATACTTTTCATTTTTGATGTAAAAGAATCTTGTTTATAGTATCCCCATTCTGTACAAATGAGCCTCTTCTATGATTTGGGCCACGCTTTTATGTAAGCACAAACAATTGCAAAACCAGTACGTCAAAGCTTTACAAATGCAGACTTCTATTGTTTATTCACAATTGGAGGATATACATCAACAAATGTTTGCACCTTGGCCATAAACTGAAGCTCATGCAAGGTATGGTTTTTGGTCTTCATAGAATTACTGGTCTTACATGGAACAGCACAGGAACAGGCCCTTCGGCCTGCAATATCCATGCTGAACATGAGGCCAAGTTAAAGTAATCTCCTCTGCCTGCACATGATTCAAATCCCTCCATATCCATGAATCCATGGTGATCACATTTCACTGTGCCAACTGGCACATGTGACAAATACATGTATCTTGTATCTTGACTTGTATCTATCCAAAATCATCTGAAATGTCACTATCGTTTCTACCAGCTTCCCAGGCAATGCATTCCAAGCACCCATCCCTTTAAACTTTGCCCTATCACATTAAAGGTAGTACAGGAACAGTCCCCTTGGCCCATAGTGTCTATGCCGAACATGATGCCAAGTTAAAACTAATCTTTGACTGATTTGATCCATATCCCTCCGTTCCCTACATATCCATGTGTTTTTCTAAATACCACTATCATATCTGCCTCCACCACTATCCCCGGCAGCATGTTCCAGGCACCCACCACCCTCTGTGTAAAAAACTGGACCATCTCCTTTAAAACTTGCCCCTCTCACATTAAAGCTTTGTCATCTACTCTTTGACATCTCCAAGCTGGGATAAAGGTTCGACTGTCTATATCTATGCCTCTTATAATTTTATATACTTCTAGCACCTTCACCCTCAGCTTCAGACACTCCAGGGGAAATAATCGGTCTTGGTTCTTGTTCCAGTAGCAAAAAAACAACCACCATGTATCTGGTTCTGCTCCTGGTCTTTGTGCAATGACTTTGGCAGATAAATCCAAGTGAGCCAACAGGCATTTTGAAGTACAATCAAAGTTAACAAAAAAGAAAGGAAAGGACCTGTCTTTCTGTAACTTCTGTCGCACATAAGGAAGCCAAGAATAATTGTGAATAACAACCAAAATGCAGCATTGGTAGTATGACAGAAACATTTCAGTGCAGTTAGCTATGAACAAGATTCCCTGAGATCAATGGTGAACGGCAAGATACAGTGCCCTCCATAATGTTTGGGACAAAGACCCATCATTTATTTATTTGCCTCTGTACTCCATAATCTGAGATTTGTAATAGAAAAAAATCACATGTGGTTAAAGTGCACATTGTCAGATTTTAATAATGGCCATTTTTATACATTTTTGTTTCACCATAAAGAAATTACAGCTGTGTTTATACATAGTCCCCCCATTTCAGGGCACCATAATATTTGGGATACATGGGTTCACAGGTGTTTGTAATTGCTCAGGTGTGTTTAATTGCCTCCTTAATGCAGGTATAAGAGAGCTCTCAGCACCTAATCTTTCCATCACCTTTGGAAACTTTTATTGCTGTTTATCAACATGAGGACCAAAGTTGTGCCAATGAAAGTCAAAGAAGCCAATATGAGACTGAGAAACAAGAATAAAAAACTGTTAGAGACATCAGCCAAACCTAAGACTTACCAAAATCAACTGTTTGGAACATCATTGAGAAGAAAGAGAGCACTGGTGAGCTTACTAATTGCAAAGGGACTGGCAGGCCAAGGAAGACCTCAACAGCTGATGACATAAGAATTATCTCTATAATAAAGACAGATCAGAAACACTTTCAGGAGTCAGGTGTGGATTTGTCAATGACCACTGTCTGCAGAAGACTTCATGAACAGAAATACAGAGGCTACACTGCAAGAGGCAAACCACTGGTTAGCCGCAAAAATAGGATGGCCAGATTACAGCTGGCCAAGAAGTACTTAAAAGAGCAACCACAGTACTGGCAAAAAGGTCTTGTGGACAGATGAGACAAATATTAACTTGTATCAGAGTGATGGCAAGAGCAAAGTATGGAGGAGAGAAGAAACTGCCCAAGATCCAAAGCATACCACCTCATCTGTGAAACACGCTGGTAGGGGTGTTATGACCTGGGCATGTATGGTTGCTGAAGGTACTGGCTCACTTATCTTCATTGATGATACAACTGCTGATGGTAGTAGCAAAATGAATTCTGAAGTGTATAGACACATTCTATCTGCTCAAGTTCAAACAAATGCCTCAAAACTCATTGGCTGGCGGTTCATTCTACAGCAAGACAATGATCCCAAACATATTGCTAAAGCAACAAAGGAGTTTTTCAAAGCTAAAAAATGCTCAATTCTTGAGTGGCCAAGTCAATCACCCGATCTGAACCCAATTGAGCATGTCTTTTATATGCTGAAGAGAAAACTGTAAGGGACTAGCCCCCAAAACAAGCATAAGCTAAAGATGGCTGCAATACAGGCCTGGCAGAGCATCACCAGAGAAGACACCCAGCAACTGGTGATGTCCATGAATCGCAGACTTCAAGCAGTCATTGCATGCAAAGGATATGCAACAAAATACTACTTTCATTTACATGACATTGCTGTGCCCCAAACATTATGGTGCCCTGAAATGGGGGAACTATGTATATACACTGCTGTAATTTCTACATGGTGAAACCAAAATGTATAAAAATGGAATTTAATAAAATCTGACAATGTGCACTTTAACCTCGTGTGATTTTTTTCTATTACAAATCTCAAATTGTGGAGTACAAAGGCAAATAAATAGATGATGGCACTGTCCCAAACATTATGCACGGCACTGTAAGTTTCCAAACTTGCAATTTTACATCCAGTACAAAACACATACTTTTCATTTTTGATGCAAAAGAATCTTGTTTATAGTATCCCCATTCTGTACAAATGAGCCTCTTCTATGATTTGGGCCACGCTTTTATGTAAGCACAAACAATTGCAAAACCAGTACGTCAAAGCTTTACAAATGCAGACTTCTATTGTTTATTCACAATTGGAGGATATACATCAACAAATGTTCGCACCTTGGCCATAAAGTGCCCAACCTTCATTACCTGACCAGAAGGTCCAAACTGCTCTCAGCTTAATCCACTTTTGCATTTTCAACAATTATCTTGACTCCCACCTAGAGGTTCCCCTTTACAAAATCCATGGTCAGATTTCAGAGTCTTCTTAATCATTTGACATCACTGTGATCCTTCCAGATGCTGTTTCTGGTGTCCCGTCATCCTTGCACCCATCTTTTGAATTTTTCGGCTACCTCAGACAGGCAATTTCCATTCCTGGTTCTCAGCTGTTCGTGAAATGCCGATTGAGTTGCAATATTCAATTTTCATAGAAACATAGACAATAGGTGCAGGAGTAGGCCATTCAGCCCTTCGAGCCTGCACCGTCATTCAATATGATCATGGCTGATTATCCAACTCAGTATCCCATACCTGCCTTCTCTCCATACCCCCGATCCCCTTAGCCACAAGGGCCACATCTAACTCCATCTTAAATATAGCCAATGAAATGGCCTCAACTACCTTCTGTGGCAGAGAATTCCAGAAATTCACCACTCTCTGTGTGAAAAATGTTTTTCTCATCTCGGTCCTAAAAGACTTCCCCCTTATCCTTAAACTGTGTCCCCTTGTTCTGGACCTCCCCAACATCCGGAACAATCTTCCTGCATCTAGCCTGTCCAACACCTTAAGAATTTTGTAAGTTTCTATAAGATCCCCCCTCAATCTTCTAAATTCTAGCTAGTACAAGCCGAGTCTATCCAGTCTTTCTTTATATGAAAGTCCTGACATCCCAGGAATCAGTCTGGTGAACCTTCTCTATACTCCCTATATGGCAAGAGTGTCTTTCCTCAGATTAGGAGAACAAAACTGTACGCAATACTCCAGGTGTGGTCTCACCAAGACCCTGTAAAACTGCAGTAGAACCTCCCTGCTCCTATACTCAAATTCTTTTGCTATGAATGCCAACATACCATTCGTTTTCTTCACTGCCTGCTGCACCTGCATGCCTACTTTCAATTACTGGTGTAACATGATACCCAGGTCTCGTTGCATCTCCCCTTTTCCTAATCGGCCACCATTCAGATAATAGTCTACTTTCTTGTTTTTGCCACCAAAGTGGATAACTTCACATTTATCCACATTATACCGCATCTGCCATGCATTTGTACACTCATCCAGCCTATCCAAGTCACCTTGCAGCCTCCAAGCATCCTCCTCACAGCTAACACTGCCCACCAGCTTCGTGTCATCTGGAAACTTGGAGATGTTGCATTCAATTCCCTCATCCAAATCATGAATATATATTGTAAATAGCTGGGGTCCCAGCACCGAGCCTTGCGGTACCCCACTAGTCATTGCCTGCCATTCTGAAAATGACCCGTTTACTCCTACTCTTTGGCTCCTGTCTGCCAGCCAGTTCTCTATCCACGTCAATACTGAACCCCCAATACCATGTGCTTTAAGTTTGCATATTAATCTCTTATGTGGGACCTTGTCGAAAGTCTTCTATGTAAGACAGATATAACACATCCACAGGTTCTCCCTTATCCATACTAGTTACATCCTCGAAAAATTCTATAAAATTCGTCAGACGTCATTTACCTTTCATAAATCCATGCTGACTTTGTCCAAAGATTTCACCACTTTCCAAATGTGCTGCTATCCCATCTTTAATAATTGTAGCAGTTTCTCCACTACCGATGTTAGACTAACTGGTCTGTAATTCCCCGTTTTCTCTCTCCCTCCCTTTTTAAAAAGTGGGGTTACATTAGCTACCCTCCAATCCTCAGGAACTACTACAGAATCTAAAGAGTTTTGAAAGATTATCACTAATGCATCCACTATTTCTGGGGCTACTTCCTTAAGTACTTATGGATGCAGCCTATCTGGCCCTGGGGATTTATCAGCGTTTAATCCATTCAATTTACCTAACACCACTTCCCGACTAACCTGGATTTCACTCAGTTCCTCCATCTTATTTGACCCCCGGTCGCCTGCTATTTCCAGCAGATTATTTATGTCTTCCTTAGTGAAGACAGAACAAAAGTAGTTATTCAATTGGACTGCCAGGTCCTTGTTCCCCATGATCAATTCACCTGTTTCTGACTGCAAGGGACCTACATTTGTTTTAACTAATCTTTTTCTCTTCACATATCTATAAAAATATTTGCAGTCAGTTTTTATGTTCCCTGCCAGTTTTCTTTCATAATCTATTTTCCCTTTCCTAATTAAGCTCTTTACACTCCTCTGCTGGACTCTGAATTTCACCCAGTCCTCTGGTAGGCTGCTTTTTCTGGCTAATTTGTATGCTTCATGTTTTGTTTTGATCATGCAAGGTCATCTTATGTAGGTGTACCAAATCATGTGCGGACGGGTCGTCGAAGGACGAGAAGCTGAAGTAAAGAAGTGGAAGCCAAGATACTGAATGAACACTACGCCGAAAAGCCAAATAACGGACATGACATCTCCGGGGATGGGATTTGTTCGAGACCTTGTCAGCGATTGGTCCATCCTCCCCCTCCCTCACCCCGTTCCCGGAATCTATTAGCTTTTTGCAAAGACAACTAGATCTGCAATTCCTTCCTATTGAAGAAGAACCCTGGCCCAACACAACTCCTAATCCATTCCCTGCACAGATGCAGCCTAGCCCGCTGAGTTCCGCCAGCACTCTGTATTTTTTATTTAACTCTGAATTTGAAGTTAGACCCAAAAAGCTGGAGTAACTCAGCGGTACAGGCAGCATCTCTGGAGAGAAGGAATGGGTGACGTTTTGGGTAGAGACCCTTCTTCAGACAATCACAAGTACTCTCACTGACGAGAGTTCAGTTCAGTCTTGACTCGAAACGGCACCCATTCCTTCTCTCCAGAGTCACTGCCTGTCCCGCTGAGTTACTCCAACATTTTGTGCCTATTCGCAAGTACTCGTTGTATCTCTGGAATATAGACCCCGTGGAGGCGTTGTATGGAATTATGTAACTGGTTTGGACTGATGGTGGGATGGGAGAGGTGGAGTGTCTGCTGTCCATATGCCTTCTGTAAGAGTAGTCGATTTACTGCCATTGTTTATGTATCTCCCGTAACCTGTTTCAGTACAGATGCTTACCAAATCGCATATAAAAAACACGATTAAAGCTCCTTCTACCTTTTCAGGCTTTGGATTCAGATACTAGTTACTCATTAAGTTTTTTCTTCGTGACATCCCTGTTTCATTTGACAACCACTTAAAGTCTAAGGTCTCCAGTTGTCAAGTCTAGGTTATTTTCGGATGCGCAAGTGTATTGAGGTACAGGAACAATAAAAAACTTGCTTGCAGCAGCATCGCAGGCACACATCAACAACACATGAAAACATAAATTATACATAAATTGTACAAGACAGTGAAAAGAAAAATATTGTGCAATGAAATCAAAACATTAGATCAAACAGCCCAAACTCTAGTGCAACCCGTTCCACCTTAATCCCTCTGCCCTCAATGATTTTGAACCAAATCTCCTCGCAGCCTTCGCTCCTCCTAAAAGACATTCTCCAGCATTGCAACCAAAGTTCCAGGTCACAGGGCTGTTCTAAGAATAAAGGGCCTGTCCCACCAGCATGCGATTCCATGCGGTGAGCGCGGCCAAACCGGCAGCGGGGGCCGCGTGGAGGTCGGGTGAGTGGCGCAACGCGGCGCTAAGTGAGGCGAACTTGGAGTGAAGTGTTAAAGGTAAGTTCGCCAGGACAGAGAGGGGCACACAGAGAGGGGCATGGAGCCACACACAGAGAGGGTCACGGAGGCACCTACAGATAGGTTCACGGAGGCACGATGTCGAGGCGGTGTGTAATGCGTCGGGGCAACAGCGAGCCGACAAGCCGTTGCCTCGCGGAATTTTTGAACATGGTCAGTTTTTCGGAGCCCCGCGCGATGTCGGGACGAACTCCGCACAATTCCGCACGGCTCCGGCGATCGAAGTGGGACCGGCCCTGCGAGGCCGGACGGCTCAAGCGACCACGTTAGGTCGCGCTCACCGCATGGAGTTGCATGCTGGTGAGACAGGCCCTATAGACACAAAATGCTGGAGTAACTCAGCCGGGACAGGCAGCATCCCCAGAGAGAACGATTGGGTGATGTTTCGGGTCGAGACCCTTCTTCAGACCAAAGAAGGAGCTCGATCCAAAACGTCACCCATTCCTTCTCTCCAGAGATGCTGCCTGTCCCGCTGAGTTACTCCAGCAATTTGAGTCTACCTTCGTCTAAACCAGAATCTGCAGTTCCTTCCTACACTGTAAATCTTGTCTGCGCTCTCTGCCATGCTTTCGCTCTGAACAGTGCAGTGCCCAATATCCCAGCCTTAATGAAATCAATGTTTGAACGAAGTTCAACACAACCTCCTTGCCTTTGTACCCAGCACCTTCAGTTACAAACCCGTGCATATGGTTGGCATTGTTGATTCTGCATATTTTTTTACAATTTCCCCTATCATCCTGAGTATATTTCCTATTGGAAAGCAGAATTGATGCGGTCGGTTAGATCAGACGAAAGCTGGTTCCGAAATTTGTTTAATTTCGCTCAATGCATTTGACGAAGGTTTTCTGTCACTGACCCACTTTTCTGACTCAGGGGGCTAAGATATTCTTTAAAAAAATATTTTTTTTTTCGTCTGGTTTCTCGATTCACACCCAAAGGACCACTGGCCTTCAAGATGCACGGCAGTGTAAGTAATGTGGTAGTCAAAATATAATTGTTACAGCGTTACAGTTGGTGCAAAAATCTATGGAACCAATTTGGATCATCACTTCGTTAAATTAACCGAAGGTTCCAATCACACGGATTTTACTTTATATTCAGGAAAGCCCAATTATTCAGTTATTTGGCTTTTCAGCGTCACGTCCGTTCGGTTATTTGGCTTTTCGGCGTTATTTCCGTTCGGTATCTTGGCTTCCACTTCTTTGCTTCGGCTTCTCGACGTCCCATCCAGGTACCGTACAAAATCATGAGAGGAATAGATCAGGTAGATGCACGGAGTCTCTTGCCCAGAGTAGGGGAATCGAGAACCAGAGGGCAAGGTGAGAGGAGGAAAGATTTAATAGGAACCTGAGGGGTAACTTTTTCACACAAAGGGTGGTGGATGTATGGAACGAGATGCCAGAGGAGGTAGTTGAGGTTGATACTATTGCAACTTTTAAGAAACATTTAGACAGGTACATGGATAGGACAGGTTTGGAGGGATATGGGCCAAAGGGCAAGTTTACTTTAGTTTAGTGTCACGTGTACCACTTTTGTTGTGTGCTATCCAGTAAGCAGAAAGATAATACATGATTACAATCGAGCAATTTACAATGTATTTACATGATATGGAAATAACATTATAGAGGATGATTTGACCCCTATCCTCACTGATTGGGGTCTGTTGGTCAGGAAGTCGAGGATCCAATTGCAGATAGACAAAAATGCTGGAGAAACTCAGCGGGTGAGGCAGCATCTAGGCAGCGAAGGAATAGGTGACGTTTCGGGTCGAGACCCTTCTTCAATTATCCAATTGCAGAGATGAGTGCTGACACCAAGTCCAGTGGGTTTGGTGATAAGGTTGGATGGTATAATGGTATTAAAGGTGGAGCTGTAGTCTATGGAAAGGAGTTTGACGTAGGTGTCTCTATTATCTAGCTGTTCCAGGGATAAATATAGGACTCGGGTGATGGCATCGTCTGCGGACCTGTTGTGGTGGTAGGCGAACTGCAGTGGGTCAAAGCCATTGGGTAGACTGGATATAATGCATTCAATAACTAGCTTCTCAAAATATTTCATGATGTTGGATGTCAAGGCCACTGGACATTGGCATGAGGTGGGACTAGTGTAGATTTAGGCATGAGGTGGGACTAGTGTAGATGGGACATGTTGGTCGGTGTATGCAAGTTGGGCTGAAGGGCCTGTTTCCATGCTGTATGATTCTATGACTCCTATGCGCAACCCAACTCCATCTTCACATGTGCACACAGCTGAGTTATTATCCAAGGCAAGAACTTTCAGATCTTTCAATTTTTTTTATGAGCTCATGGCTTCAAGGATCCATATTGCATACATTTTTTAAATGAATTCCAAATATTCATCACTCTCTGTGAGATCTTATGCATCTCAGTTCAAATGATCATTCCCTTATTGTGTAATTATATACCCACACTCTAGATTTTTTCCACCAGCTGAAGGATCTCAAGACTTAGTTATCAAATGAAACCAATCTTGTGTTTTTTAGCAAGATCTTCACTCAATCTTCTAAAGTATATAAAATCTAACTTTAGTAACTCATGAAAGCACAATTTGCTCATTGAACCTAGTGATTCCAAAGTCAACATATCTTTTCTGACATAAGAGGGCCAAAACCAAGGCGTGGTCTTAAGGGGTTCTTAAGGGGTTGGACAGGCTAGATGCAGGAAGATTGTTCCCGATGTTGGGGAAGTCCAGAACGAGGGGCCACAGTTTAAGGATAAGGGGGGACATCTTTTAGGACCGAGATGAGAAAAACATTTTTCACACACAGAGTGGTGAGTCTCTGGAATTCTCTGCCACAGAAGGTAGTTGAGGCCAGTTCATTGGCTATATTTAATAGGGAGTTAGATGTAGCCCTTATGGCTAGAGGGATCAGGGGTATGGAGAGAAGGCAGTACGGGATACTGAGTTGGATGATCAGCCATGATCATATTGAATGGCGGTGCAGGCTCGAAGGGCCGAGTGGCCTACTCCTGCATCTATTTTCTATGTTTCTATGTTTTACCAGTTCAATTTTAACAGAAGAAACAAGGAACTGCTGATGCTGCTTAATACATAAAAGGACAAAAAAAAAATCACCTTTCAATTTTATCCAGGGATGCTGCCGCACCCGTTGAGTTACTCTAGCACTTTGTGTTCTTTTTGTTTTTCGATTTTAACAGTACTTCAGGGGGCGGAAGATTGCAACCCTCATGTGGTCCGCCCTGTTTCGACTAATGCAATCAACTCGACGTGCACAAACGGAAGATCAAATAGAACAAGTTGTCCAATAACTTTAGGCTATGCACGCCACACAAAAGAAGAACAGTACTTCAGCATTTCTAAACTCCAACCCACTTTCAAACGGCACCAAAAACTAACATTTCTGTTTACTGTCTAAGTGTATTACTGCTATACATTTGCACTGTATTTGAGATGCTTATCCAAGGACTTCTGTATCAGGCACGTGCCGTGAGTAATTACTCAAGGTAAGCAGTCAGCCGGCTTTAAAAAATCTTAAACCGTGCATGCGCAGATTGTTCTCTCCGTAAAAAATAAAAATAAGTAACAATTCAATTTTCCCAAGGCTTCTAAATCTCCTTCATTTTTTAATTACTGAATGGGTGGGGGACGGAGGGTGAAGGCAGGTGGAGAGATGGTGGGAAAAACGGGAGCACACCGGGACGTTGAATCAGTTGTCATCTTATTGAATGACAATACTAATTCAAGGAACCAATTGGAGGGAGAGTCTGTGGAGCGTGTGGAGAGTCTGTGCCAGGGGTTCAAGATGCGGGGAAGGCAGGAGTGTTGAGAAGGAGAAGGTCGGAGATCATGTCAGACTCACTCACCGCTGCCGCAGTGCTCCAGGCACAGACAGCAGAACTGGCCGCCACTTCCGGAAAAAGAAGCAGCTCGGGTGACTGTGAGCGGCTGCCACTTCAGCGCCTTCTGCCGACCCGCTCACCTCTGGCAGTGCTCTCCGTCTGAACACCTCTCACCTGCTGTTCGCCGGCTTCGCTCATATGTAACCCACTTGCTATGCTCCGGGCACGGAGCCATCGCATTTTGGCCGGGGAGTGAATTAGTTCGGGTGGCTGCGAGGGGCCGCCGTGACCAGACAACCCCTTTGCTCATATCAGCCGCTTCCCGCAAATTCTTAAATTCCGACAGCCGAGTAACCTCAATTGGTCCCTTGAGTGCGCTGTCAGAATTTAAGGATATGAGCGAAACCGGCAAGCGGCAGGAGAGAGGTTTTCAGACAGAGAGCACTGCCAGAGGTGTGCGGGGACCGGCAGTAGGGGCTGTCCGGTCCTGGCGGCCACTCGCAGCCACCCGAGCTAATTCACTCCCCAGCCACAATGCGGTGGCTCCGTGCCCGGAGCGTCGCAAGTGGGTTACTGGCCCCGACCCCCTCCTTCACAACGCTGCTGCCTTCCCCGCAACTTTACCCCGGGCCAGACTCCCCAAACACTGTGAAAGGAACTCTCCTCACCCACACCGGGAAATACAGTATTTAAAAACATAAAGCACCAAGAAATGTACTTATCACGTTATTGGTACATTAACTCCATTATTCACTCTTTGTTTCCTAAGATACTCTTAAAATAATGGCAATATATATTTGAAAAACCCGCCAAGAAACTCGCGCTGCGCCTGCGCAGCAGGCTGCTGCGCATGCACAGTACAGCAAAGGCGGAATTTCTGCTGCCTTCAGCTCCACTTGAAATTGACGGCTTCCAACAGCGCTGACGCCACCTGGGCTGCACAGACCTTCTCGTGTTACAAGTGCTGCGGTTGAAAGGCACGGACAATTATGCCTAGGTAAGAGATCGACCTCTTGGATAGGCATAATTCTCCCATGCCTTTACTATTTATATTTAATAATTGCCATTTCATAATTTTAGTCAGGGTAGGCAGTGCCTACCTTGCCTACTCTGACGGCACATGCCTGTTCTGTATGGTGATACTTCCCTCTACCATCAGGCAAAAAGTATACAAATGTGAAAACGCACACCCCCAGATTCAAGGTCAATTTCTTCCCAGCTATTATCAGGCCACTGTACCATCCTACCAACAACTAGAGAGCAGTCCTGATCTACTACCTACTTCATTGGAGAACCTCAGACTATCTTCGATCGGACTAAACGGCATTCTCTTTATCATGCATCTGTATACCATAGATGGCTCGATTGTAATCATGTATTGTCTTTCCGCTGACTGGTTAGCACATAATAAAAGCTTTTCACTGTACCTTGGTACATGCAATAATAAACTAAACTAAGTACTTGTATTGAACAGTATACAAATGCATTTCACTGTCTGTACATGTGACAATAAAGTACCATTAAACATGTCAGGTTGCTTCCTAACATTTGCTGCACACCTGTCTGATAATTTATCGCTCTTTATGCACAGTGCCTAGATCTCTGTACTTTGCTTATCTGCAATTTTTGTTCATTTAAATAAGTCTTTCTTTAATTCTCAGCAAATTGCAAGACTTTACACTTTCCCACATGAGTAAGGGCTATCTTCTAATGTTCGGAAGATTGTTTAAAGTAATTCAAGAAAAATGGGAACAAATGTTCTTTTGCTGTTTAGTTTATTTTAATTCAATTTCATAATTTCAGCCATTTTAATTTTACACATCTATAAGATCAGAAAATAAATTGTTGTAAATGGAAATTCAGTACGAAACTAATTGAGCTTAGCCAATGTTTACAGAGGGGTTTTGATGCATTAAAAAAAAAATTGTTAATACTGTTAATATATTAAAACAAAAACAGTAATACCAAAGCAAGGGAACTTATTTGAATTACGTAGATCTATGACAATACATACTGTAATTAAATTAAATATTGAACCTTTGGCAATAATCTGATGTTTACCTCAAATATTATACATCAGTAGAATCGTATAACATTTCTATGTAGTATTATAATATACCTTTTCCAATTTATGGTACTATTTAGGTGGATAATCATTTAAAATATCAAAATAAAACTAGTAGATTGAGAATGAATGAGTTGCACGTCTTACCTACAGAATAATGTTGTACATAGCTATTTTGCAATTACTATTCTCAATGTTTATGCTCTATGGATAAATAGTCCTTTAAGTTTAATGACATTTTAACTTTAGTTTAACTAGTTACGTTCTTCAGTGAAAATGTGTTGAACACACTGGTGAAAGGATATTGAATCGATATTACAGTGTTGGTATTCCAATTCCTGTGCTAAGCGTATCCACCTTATTCCCCCATAGATCTATTCTTTCTTGAATTGTGGAGTTACTTCAAATAGACAACAGCAGCCTTTATATAACACCATTCACATCTCTTTTGTGAAAACTGAAAATAATTCTGTTGCTCGTGATATGCTTTCAACTAAAGTCACAGTTGTAACATGGAAAATCTAGCTCCCAAAAACTGCAAAATGAAAAGAACAAGATATTC
This sequence comes from Raja brachyura, assembly GCA_963514005.1. The sequence goes on from OY740786.1 coordinate 62,699,028, forward strand.
TCTTCCAGTAAATTAAATGGCAAATATTTGCCAGGACCCCAGGGATAAGTTTCATCCGTCTAAACCTGTTGAAAACAGGATGCTCATTGTGTATGCTTCAAAGTTTAACATTATTTTTTTGAATACATCAATGAAGCATTTTGAATAACACTGAAGCTGATGATGAAATGGCCTACTACTTGGCATTTGGTTGTGATCTTAACCCGTTCCTACAAAGTGTATCCATTGTAAATAAACACCTGTATTTATACAATCCTAACAAAAGTCGTCATTGGTCACACTCCTGGATGGTGTTTTTAAATTATTCTTTTCATGAATAATTCTCACAATATATCAGCATTCTCTCTCGCCTCATCCACAATCCGTTTAAATAACTATATTGTTTCAGATTTGTTCCATGTTACTTTCCATGATAATTTAACATGAAGTAGTATATTTAATAAAACTATGGAAGCACCCATGTTACTCAGACCAATCATTCTCATCAAATTCCGAATCATCATCCGAATCACTATATTCCACAGCAATACGCCTGGACAGAATGGTCGCCACATCGTTCCCAACAGGCTCGCGCTTAGCCTCTTGTTCACGTTGTTCTTGAACTTTCTTCAGTTGAATTCCTAGAATAAAGAAAGTTGACTCCAGTAAGCAATGGCAGAACTGGAATGCATCAGGTCAATTTAAAATTCTCCTTTATGCAAAATAAATCACAATCACCAATTCAAAAGTAAAAATTCACATAATTTTACCATTGGAGAACATGGATGGGTTCTGACTGTATTTATAGCTGTACATCATGGGTGGCCTCTGACTCGTTGAGGTGAGGGCGGAGAGGTACAGAGATGAAGCCTCTGTTGGGGACTGACTGTTCTGCATCAGAAAGAGGGAGGTCAGGGAAGGGATGGTGAAAACCATGTTCCCCAGAGATGCTGCCTGACTTGCTGAGTTACTCCAGTGCTTTGTGTATTAACCAGCATCTGCAGTTCCTTGTTTCTTCATACTTTAGTTCTTTACTGAAGATGTTATTGCAAGGAAACTATTGGTGCTGATAGGTAGAAATTAATAGTAATAAATCTTGCTACAGACACTAAGATGAACAAGTATTCATCCTAATGCTTGGAAACAAAATTATCGCAGGTTTGAATCGATTAACAAATGGAATGATGCATCAATTTAACTTCTATTTTCCCGAAATTTATAAATACACTAGACTAGGTGGGACCCGTTGGGTCCCAGCATCACATGGTAGGACTGGTCCCCCAACGCAATATTCCACCTCTCCACCTATTCCAATATTGGTGACCAGTGGGGGGGGGGGGGGGGGGGGGGGGGGGCGCTTTCTGGAGCGCTAGTATGGGTGTTGTGCACTGAAAGGACTGGTTTCCAGAGGGCTGGTATGGACATTGTGGGCCAAATGGATTCTTCGGCTGGCAGCTCAGTCAATCAAGCCTGCTCTGCTGGCAGCTCACTCACTCACGGCTGGTGGGCTGGCAGTTAACTCACGGCTGTTCTATGAAATTACATTTCAAGCAGGGTGAAAGGCCACCAAATTCAAGTGCAGTCGCATACCACTTCAAGCAGGGTGCAAGGCCACCAAATTCAAGTGCAGTTTCATACCATTTCAAGCAGGGTGCAAGGCCACTAAAGACAGCGAGTCGTGACCTCTCCCTCCCCCATCTTGCAAAGACTGAGCCATGCCCACACTTCCGGGTTTTATAGTCCCTCCCCCCTTCCATCAGAAGGGACGTGGCCTTCATGGCGTGATTGATATGAGGGAGAATCTCAACATTTTTTAAACACTAATAACTCTTTTATTTTTCATCGATGGGAAAAATCCTCGGCACCGGATGAGCAGGGGGGGACTGAGTAAAATGGCCAAAAATCACAGCCGTACGTGGTAGCGTTTTTTCTAAAATCTATATAAAGCGCAAACAGGAAGTGGTCAAGATTAAGCTTTTAATTATATATAGAAGGCAAGGCATCTTTAATTAGGCAAGGCATCTTTAATTAGGCAAGGCAGCTTTAATTAGGCAAGGCAGCTTTAATTAGGCAAGGCAGCTATAATTAGGCAAGGCAGCTATAATTAGGCAAGGCAGCTTTAGCACTTTCAAACCAAAGGCTACGCAGCTTCAGCACTTTCAAACCAAAGGCAACATAGCTTCGGCACTTTCAAACCAAAGGCTACACAGCTTCGACACTTTCAAACCAAAGGCTATACAGCTTCAGCACTTTCAAACCAAAGGCTAAACAGCTTTAGCATTTTCAAACCAATGCCTACACAGCTTTAGCACTTTCAAACTACATTTTCAAACCACATTAAAGGCACTGACAGGTCAGTAAAACCACTCACAGTTTAGTAGACATGTGTTCAGTGTTATTCACAGCTCAGACTGAGAATTGTGACCTCTCGCTCCCCCATCTTGCAGCGAACTGAGGCGCCTCCACACTTCCGGGATTTATAGTCCCTCCGGAAGGGGCGTGGCCTTCAGGAGAGAGAATCTCAACATTTTTTAAACACTAATAACTCTTATTTTTCATCGATGGGAAAAATCCTCTTGTCCTGCGCAGCAGAGGGGGACTCCGAGTATCAAATGGCCAAAAATCACAGCCGTAAGTGGCAGTGTTTTTTCTAAAATCAATATACAGAACAGGAAGTGGTCCAGATGAGAATTTTAGTAATATAGATAACTACAACCATACTTTACTATTTCACTAAATATATCCTGTAACCGAGGCCCTGTATGTTCAGGATCTATCATTTAAGAAATAAGTATAACTGTAAAAACAAGGAACTGCAGGTGTTGGTTTACCAAGGAAAGACACAAAATGCTGGAGTAACTCAGCGGGTCAGGCACCATCCCTGGAGAACATGGATCAGTAATGCTTAGGTCCGGGACTTTTCGGAGACTGATTGCAGGGGCGGGGATAAATATAGCTAGAAGTGTGGAGGGGCAGAACAGAGCATGGCAGGTCATAGGTGAACATAGACAAGGGGGGGGGGGGGGGGGGGGGTTGATAGGCAGATGGTTCGACAAAGGCCAGAGATGAACATGCAAGATGCGAGACAAAAGGATGATGAACTCACACAAGTATAACTGTAGTTTAAATGCATCTCATATGAATACATAAATTAAGATACTATTTTCACCAATTATATTATGGATAGGACGATAAAAATAATAGAATCCCACATTCCAATTAGCACAAACTGCAATCTAATTATTCCAGAATTATCCACCAGTATACATTAACCTCGCTGATTGATCGTGAAGAAGAAAAATAAAATCCCGAATTTGGATGGGAAATAAGAGATTTTTTCATTCCTCATTAGATTGGAAATACTGGCAATTAAGACTAAAATGTTTAGCTAATGGGCCCGTCTCATTTAGGCGACTTTTTAGGCGACTGCAGAAGTCGCCACATGGTCGCCACATGTTGAAAAATTAGTGGCGACTAGAATGAAGCCGCCATGGAGAGTAGCGAGAATTCGCGGGCTGTAGGTGGGTCGCCAGGAGGTCCTAGTGGGTAGCTAGGAGGTCGAAGGTTCTCTTAGGTTCTCGTAGGTTGTAGCCAGTGCTGACCAGTGAATTTCGTTGGCTCATTGGGAAAAAAAACGTAAGCAATAGTTTTCAGAACCAAGGATAACCGACCGGTAATATTAATGTCCGCCAAGCTTCACAGCCGTGTATCTCTGGTTTCATAAAAGTTGTCTCCACTCCTTCTCCCCCCTTCTACCCCTTCTTTTAAAGGACTTACTGTACACTGTGCTTTTTAGTTTCTTAATTACAGCGCCAACCTTCCTGTTCATCACGGTATGTGTCTGAATCACATTGGCTTTGCACCGTGTGAATTTCACTCAGACAGTGCTCCCCCCCTTGCCCTGTCCCTTGCCTGTATAACGTGCTGGTGAAGGAATGTGTGTGTGTTCATGTGTGTGTTCGTGTGTGCGTTCGTGTGAACGTTCGTGTGAACGTTCGTGTTCGCATGGGTGTACATGTGTTTTCTGACAGTAGCCTGAACACTCGCCTAAATGGGACAGGCCCATTATTTCAGAAATATCAGTGATGATTTGACCCTGCTTTTTAAAAATAAGTGTCAAATCTAATTTTTAACTTTATTCCCTTGCTCTTAAGAACATTTGAGAGAATGGTCAATTGCAACTATATCCACACATCATGCATTCTACAATGTGGACTGCAAGGTTCTTTCAGGTGGGGCAGTCATTTGTGGGCCTACGAACAGAGAAGTCACAAGCTGGAATGGGAGCAAAGAAGATTTACGAGGATGTTGTTAGGATTTGAGGGCCTGAGCTATGGGGAGAGGTTGAGCAGACTAGGACTTTATGCCTTGCAGAACAGGAGGGTGAACAGTGATCTAATAGAGGTGTATAAGATAATGATAGGAATAGATAGGATAAATCCAGAGTAGGGGAATCAAGAACCAGAGAACAGAGATTTAAGGTGAGGGGGGTAAACATAGAAAATAGGTGCAGGAGGAGGCCATTCGGCCCTTCAAGCCAGCACCGCCATTCATTGTGATCATGGCTGAGCGTCCCCTATCAATAACCCGTGCCTGCCTTCTCCCCATATCCCTTGATTCCACTAGCCCCTAGAGCTCTATTTAACCCTCTCTTAAATCCATCCAGTGATTTGGCCTCCATAGCCCTCTTGGCAGGGAATTCCATAAATTCACAACTCTCTGGGTGAAAAGGTTTTTCTCACCTCAGTCTTAAATGACCTCCCCTTTATTCTAAGACTGTGGCCCCTGATTCTGGACTCGCCCAACATTGGGAACATTTTCCCTGCATCTAGCTTGTCTAGTCCTTTTTATAACTTTATATGTTTCTATAAGATCCACCCTCATCCTTCTAAACTCCAGTGAATACAAGTCTAGTCTTTTCAATCTTTCCTCATATGACAGTCCCGCCACCCCAGGGATCAATCTCGTGAACCTACGCTGCACTGCCCCAATCACAAGGGTGTCCTTCCTCAAATTAGGAGACCAAAACTGTACACAATACTCCAGATGTGGTCTCGCCAGAGCCCTATACAACTGCAGAAGAACCTCTTTACTCCTATACTGAAATCCTCTTGTTATGAAGGCCAACATTCCATTAGCTTTCTTCACTGCCTGCTGTACCTGCACGCTAACTTTAAGTGACCGGTGTACAAGGACACCCAGGTCTCGCTGTACCTCCCCCTTACCTAACCTAACCCCATTGTGATAATAATCTGCCCCCTTGTTTTTGCCACCAAAGTGGATAACCTCACATTTATCTATATTATACTGCATCGGCCACGCATCTGCCCACTCACTCAACCTGTCCAGGTCACCCTGCAACCTCCTAACATCCTCTTCACAGTTCACACTGCCACCCAGTAGGAACCTGAGAGGCAACTTTTTTTATTATACAAAGGGTGGTAGGTATATGGAATGAGCTGCCAGAGGGTTTAGAAGGAAATGGAGGATATATAAGGAAGCACATGCAGGTAGGACTAGTGTAAATGGGGCATGTTGGTCAGCGTGGGCAAGCTAGATCGAAGGGCCTGTTTCAACGCTGTATGACTCTATGAGGTTTATATTCACTGTGGTTCTTGAATAGAATTGCCTCTGTTCTAATAAAATGATAGATAAGAGGATGAAAGCTTCTGTGGAAAATTATACACTACGATCTCTCCCTCCATGTTCAAGAGTGTTTTATTGTCATATGTCCCAAAATGGAACATAGAAATTCTTACTTGCAGCAACAGATATGCAAACATAGTGCAGAAGGAACTGCAGAGGCTGGTTTAAATTGAAGATAGACACAAGACACAAAAAGTTGGAGTAACTCAGCGAGTCAGACAGATCTCTGGAGAAAAGGAATAGGTGACGTTTCAGATCTGAAGAAAGGTCTCGACCCAAAACATCACCCATTTCTTTTCTCCAGCTGTCTGACCCGCTGAGTTACTCCAGCTTTTTGTGTCTATCTATGTGAACAGTTCTCCGTAAAACAAATAGTCCGGAAAATTAATGAAATTCGCCACATTTATTACTTACCCACACGTATAGCAGCAAGGAGATCACTTCTGGCATCATTGAGAGGAGTGCTTGCTGATTCATGCCATTTGTTTTCCACTGCAGATTGAGAGTGCATCGGAGAGGAATCAACGGATGGTGGTGGTGCTGGCAGAGCTGGAGGTGGAGGAGGTACAGGAGGACCGAGTGGAGGAGCTGCTGCAGGTGGCAATGAGGATGAAGAAGATGCAACCATTGCCATTGATCCAGAATGGAGAGCTGGAGGAGCAGGCACTTGGAGTGGACTGACAAAGGCCGTTTGTGCTGATGGAATTACCGGGTCAGGGGTAAGGAAAGGAGGGCCTGTTGAGTTGTAATATTCCGTTATCTGAAGAGGCGGAAGCACACTGCAACGAAAATATTTATTTTGTTTTAAAATTGTAACTAAATTCTGATATTTTTTAATCTAAAAATATTTTAGTCACATGTTCAATTACAAACATAGAAAGGGTGCATTCAACTTCATCAACATCAATTAAAGTCACATTTTAAACCAAGAGAGGAGCTGGATATATAATCAAGAAAACAGTTAAACAGGGTTTTCACATAACATGAATGATTAGAAAATATGCTAACAAGTAAATCAATGGTACTTTATTGCCTCATGTGCCAAGGTACAGTGAAATACATTCTTGCACACACTTCAGTAAAGTATTATATAGATAAGCACGATCTTAGATTAAATACAAAGCATAGTCTGAGACAATATACATGAGTTGCCAGATTTTAGTGCCATTTTCAGTCCAGGTTGCTTTAAGTGCAGCTAGCCATAAAAGCCTGTTGTCCCTATACAAAACTCAAACATTGGTCAGAAAAAAGTTTAAACTCTTTGTGCCATCTTCCAATTAAACAATTTGTTTTGTTTATTAAATCCTAAAGTTACTTCAAAGATTTTATTGATCGAAGTGACTGTCCAATGAAATTCCTTCCATTTCGAAAATATTCCTCTCATAATAAAACATTTAGAAAGTTAGCTATCTGTAGCACGCATCCTTAGTGTCATTTTCAAGGCAATGTGTTTGTTTTTTGTGTCAGTATCTATCTGTAAAAGGTGAGGAAGGTGGGTCATGGAAATCAGTAACGTGGTGCAGAGGATCACCTATTTTTCTTTACCTGAGCATACACCGAGTATTTGAGAACAGTAGCTAATATAAGTATCTGTTAGGTAGACACAAAATGCTGGAGTAACTCAGCGGGACAGGCAGTATCTTTAGAGAGAAGGAATGGGTGATGTTTCAGGTTGAGACCCTTCTACAGACCGAAATGTCACCCATTCCTTCTCTCCAGAGATGCTGCCTGTCCCGCTGAGTTACTCCGGAATTTTGTGTCTACCTTCGATTTAAACCAACATCTGCAGTTCTTTCCTACACATAACTATCTGTTACCTATGGTGATGAAAGAGAGAGTTAGATAGAGCTCTAGTTAGATAGCGGAGTCAGGGGATATGGTGAGAAGGCAGGAACGGGGTACTGATTGTGGATGATCAGCCATGATCACAGTGAATGGCAGTGCTGGCTCAAAGGGTCGAATTGCCTATTCCTGTACCTATTGTCTAGTGAAATTAAACTTAAGCATGAAGGTAGATGGCAGGCAAAACATTTTTATTAATATGTGGTTCTTCTTAGGCAGTCACTTGGGATTAAGGACGATTTGCTTCCACTCTGTGGGTTGAGAGGTGCCAAATGAGGCCAACATAGGAATCACAGACACTGCCACAGATGGAATAGAAAGTGTTTGAGGGGACAGGCACACAGATAGTTTATAAACTGGTGCCTTCCTTTCACCACTTTGTTTCTGTGTACTACCAGAGCATGGACTCTGGATTCTCCAAACCCTCTCGAATGATCTTTCTCCACACAAAGCAGTCATGGCCATAGATTCCCAGCTATGTTGCATTCCTTTAAGGTGTTTTGAGCATATCCTTGAATGTTTTCCTCTGAAGACCTGATAATATCTTTCCCTATAAGAGAGCTTGGTATTAAGCAAGTGTCCTGGGAGGGTGATGTGGGATTCGTGAGCAGGATGGCCTGCCCAATGTAACTTGGGGCCTAATAACAGGGAACGCTGGTTTGGGAGAAGACGTTCATGGTGGATTACTTATCCTTTGCAGGATAGTGTGGAGACAGAATTGGTAGTATTTTTTCCGCTCAGAGTCTAGATGTGTCTGTAGTAGGTGGTCCAGTCTCACAAGGATGCACAAAAGCAGGAGTCTTTGCTGCCTAGTGATTGCTGGGTCTGGGATCCACAAATACTGTTTTTCCTCATTCGACCAGAAACTGTGCTGCTGTACTAAAGGTGGTGATGTATTTTACAGCAACGTCCGCCTTCAGAGAGGTAGCTCCCAAGGTCAACGGCTCCGAGGGTCTCGCCTGGAGTCTTTATTGACCGAGTCGATGCATCTAAAAAAAGGCCAACAGAATCAAAGATGTCCCACTACAGTCATTCCTCCTTCGTCCTGCTGCCATCAGGTAGAAGATTGAAAGCATACACGACCTGGCTCAGGAACAGCTTCTTCTCTGTCATCAGGTGTTTACCACAAACACCAGGGTGGCACAGTGGTAGAGTTGCTGCCTTACAGTGCCAGAGACCCGGGTTCGATCCGGGCTACGGGTGTTGTCTGTACGGAATTTGTACATTCTCCATGTGGCTGCGTGTTTTTTTATCTAGGTGCTCTAGTTTCCTCCCATACTTTAAAAGCCATGCAGGTTAATTGGCTTCTGTAAATTGTCCTTAGGTTGTAGGATAGAACTAGTGTATGGGTGTTAGGCCCTTCCCCCCCCCCCCCCCCCCCCCCCCGGTGAATGCTATGTACTTACCTTTTCTGTTTCTCTCCTGAGTGCAGGCCCCGTGGCTGGGAGTCAGGAATAAAGGGGTTAAGAGCTCCTGTACCCGATTGGCCAAGCTGCGTCAGGTGACCGGTGACTCATCGGAAGCTTAAATAGCAGAAGTTCCCAGAATTCTCTCTCTTCTTCGCCGATCCCTGACAAGTGAACAGGCTGCCGGTCTGAGCTGCAGGAGGCCTAGCCGCATGGCATAGCACTTTGTATATTGTTTCCTATATTTGTCAAGTAATGTTGTATTGGGACGGATAAGGGCTGACCTGAGGGTTTTCGTGGATTTTGTTGCAGGGTTATCTCTATTTAGGCAGGATTAGAGTCTCCAGTTTGACGGTCCATTGCGAGGCTGGCTGGAGCACTGTTATATTTATTTTTTAGTCGATTCTTGTCCCTGACTGTGTTGTTTAAATCAGGTTCGGGTTTTGTCTTTTAACAAAATTAAAGACTATTTTCTTAAATTTGAACCTGGTTTTTGATTATGTTACGCGACTGAGGTACCTGCCTTCGGGAGTCGTAACAATGGGTGATCGCTGGTCGGCATGGACTCGGTGGGCCGAAGGGTCAGTTCCAAGCTGTATCTCTAAACTAAACACCATCTCTAAACTAAACTAGGATACTGTCCGATTCACTTCTCCCCTTTGCGGATATTGAACTTTGCCTATAGAACTGGTGCGCTACAACACCGAGAACTATATTCTGTATCTTACCCTAGTTTCCACCTATTGTACTTGAGTTCGACTTGCTTGCAATTGTACACAGTATTATCTAATCTGATTGGATAACATGCAGAACAAAGATTTTCACTGTACCCAAGTACACATGACAATAATAAACCTAAACCAGAGGAAAAAATATAGTTAATTAAATATTGGAACATCAGATCGCAGTATATTGTAATTGGAGCTTAAATACAAGCAATTTACCTGTGGTCCAATGGCGGTTGTGGAGATGGATGGGCATTATTTATAGTAGTTGGTGGTGGAGGCGGTGGGGGTTGTTGAGGCCTATTCAAAGTAGTGTGCCTAAACCCTGTTGCTGAGGATTTGCAGTCTTGTTCCTGAACTTGATTCCCAGCCGACATTTGCTGCTGGTTGTCATCTGACAAATACGAGGCGGGTATTTGCTGCTGCTGTGAATTATGGTTTGGAGTAGCAGGGTATGAATAATCTGTAAGATTCGATCCATGAGATCTGGTGTCAGAAGCAGAAAGACAGACTTTATTAATCAGCAAACATATTGGCAATTTTTCTAGAGAGGTGTTCCGCAGTTAAGTTTCAAAGCATAGTATCAAAGTTGACAATCAATATGCTCATTATCCATTCTGCAAATAAAATTTATGAAGTTTACTTTTGGATCTCAATAAAATCTGGTACATTTTTACATTTTTCCCCAAAATACTGTTTGAAGCATAACTTAATCATATACATCCAAAAATACATGATATTCTGAAATGTATGTTACTATTCATAATATCAATGACAATATGACATGTTGATACTCTTAAAATGTATAAAGCAATAGAATAATGTAATAAAATTTAAATATTTCCTTTCATTTGTTTCAAAGCTGGGAAAGAATAAACAATAAATCCTGTAAAAATGAATATATAAAGAGATCGCAATGCATGTTAGTAGATGTTATATATGAACCTGCCATCGTTTTTGCCATTAATGCAGAACAATAAAAGCAACAGATTTATACCCAGTGAGGAAAAGAAAATCAATTCAAAAACTTTCATTATTTCAGCCTCACTCTCCCAATAAAAATATATTTCCATCAAGTAACTGCAAAATGACCTAGTTTTTAAAAAATAATTAAATTTTAACAGAATGATGATTTTGTTTCTACGATAGTAGTGTTTTTGTTTGTACTTTTCAACTCCAATTTCCTTAAACCTCAAGGATGAAAAGGGATTAAAAAAATGCCACTACTGAAGATGAAGACCCCATAGATCAGAAATATCTAAAAAGGAGTACTAAAGAGTTTAGGTTAACAATCACTTGCATTTACACAGTAAACACACCGAAACTGCTTCACTGGGGGCGTAATGAGGTACAACTTGGGTTTTGTCAGGTTACACATGGAACCTGTAACTGTGGATTTGGCAGAGGTTGCTGGAATGAGCAATAGAAAGAGATGAAAGACAGGGTTGATCCTTTAGCACGCTGAAGGCTGGAGAAAGCATCGGGAAAGGTTAAGGACAAAGGACAGTCCTACCCAGATTTGTTGCAGAAGGATGGTGTGGTCAACTATGTCAAAGGCAACAGACAGAAACAGGTAAATGAACCCATTATAAAGCAGAACAATGTGAATGGGTGGGAAAGAGAGGTCACAGAAAGACCTAAAAAGCACCAACATGGAGTGAAGCAATCATGAAGATTTGGGGTTGGTTCGATTAGAATGCTTGGGTGATTGAGGAGCTATTTAATTAGAGGCATACGATGTTCTTGGATTGAAAGATCCGCCCTTCCTCAAAAGGAAAAGAAATAGCTCTTTAGGCACCTGAAGGAAAACCAGTGAACTCAATAATAGGAGAGTCAGTAACTCAATGAAGGACAAATTATGCCTAGGATTATCAGAGTTGTAAAAGGGTGCAAATACCCAGAACGGCAACCAGTGACAGCGAAGATAGAGGGGTACCCGTCAAGGACAAAAACCATAATCAACATATACTGCAAGGAGCATTTTGAAGACTTCCCCAACCATTAATCTGTCCTTAACATGAAAGCTTGTAATTCCATCCGACAGCAACCCTCGAATCAGATATTAATATTTACAAGCAAGTCTAAGTATATTTTTAGCATTGGTGTCCCAAGGCCTGTAAATTAAGAAGATAAATATATTTCAATATAAAAGTCATATTTAGCTGAAAATGTCGATTGTTAAAAGATGGTGAAACTTACATTTTTTCCTTTCCCCTGTCAATTACACTGATTATTCTTTAATATAGTCAAAATATGGCTATCAAATATAAAATGTAAACAATTTATTATAAAACACCAAAAGTAGCAATGCAGACAAATAGAACTGATTGATTGATTGATTGCATTGAAAATGTTATAGAGCACTTACAAAATAGCTTTAGGAAAAGAAGGAAAAAGAAATTGATCATTATGAATTAGTTGAGCAGAGAGTTCATTAGATAGAAAGGCCCAGAATATTCAGAAAGATTATTTTAATGCATGATGGTGCTTTATTAAGATGTGGAAACCATATGTTCCTCAGCAAGCCAGTGATCAGAGCAAAAGATTAATTTAAAGGCAATTAAGATACTGCTGCCCTGAGGCAACAAAATGCACAAAATCAAGACCAGCTCTGGATTGGTACCAAAGCAGTCAAGGCTTTGATAATAAAACTAACAAACCCTCTCAGCATTTTCTCCTCTTTCATGATCTCGGCCTGCTCCAGTTCCTTTGCGTCTGTCATGAACTCTTTGCCCATTTTCATTCTCTCCCATTCTTCTTTCCTTGTTCTGACTTTTCTCACATTGACTTGGTGATTTCTGTTTGAATTCAATTTATGTCTCTCTCTCTAGAGGGGAAACCATATCAATATAGGAAATGAACAAATGACTAATAGCAGCTACTTAAACCGAGTTCCAGAGGAAGCCTCAGTTCAAATTAAGGTGCAAGTTAATTAAACAATAATATGGGTACCAATGTCTGAACAGTCTTAATTACTGCTCAAAAGCAGCATTCACATTTTGAAAATGATTCAGTGTACAATATGATCAACATGGTTGATAAAAATGATTAAAACATGTCAACAAAATGTTAGTCATTAATTTTAAAATGCTGTCATTAAATTGCATGATTACAAGTGGCTATCATTTTGTTGCGTGTTGACAGTAATTCCAATAAACCCATTTCATATCAAGAACTTACAAGGTTTAAAACTAAAGTTGCTCTTAATGTTCAATTCCCAATATATACATCGTAACTCAAGGCATTATGAATGTTAGCTATTATTTGTAATTTTGTTTAACATAAAACATGCTGCTGGACTAAGTGGGTCAGGCAGCATCTGCAGATGGAAATGGACAGTCGACGTTTCGGGTCGAGACCATTCCTCCAGATTCAAACATTGACTCTTTATTTCCCTTCACAGATGCTGCCTGACCTGCTGAGCTCCTCCAGCAGTTTGTTTCTTTTCATCAGGATTTCAGCATCTGCATTTTTTGCGCCTCTGTAAATTTTAATCTCACAGCTGACGAGAATACAAAATGCATACTGGAACTGACGAGCCCAATATGAAAACAGTTTAAAAACATAGAAAATAGGTGCAGGAGTAGGCCATTCGGCCCTTCGTGCCTGCATCGCCTTTCAATATGATCATGGCTGATCATCCAACTCAGTATCCCATACCTGCCTTCTCTCCATACCCCCTGATCCTTCTAGCCACAAGGTCCACATCTAATTCCCTCTTAAATATAGTCAATGAACTGGCCTCAACTACCTTCTGTGGCAGAGAATTCCAGGAACTCACCATTCTGTGTGAAAAATGTTTTTCTCATCTCGGACCTAAAAGATTTCCCCCTTATCCTTAAACTGTGACCCCTTGTTCTGAACTTCCCCAACATCGGGAACAATCTTCCTGCATCTAGCCTGTCCAACCCCTTAAGAATTTTGTAAGTTTCTATATGATTCCCCCCCCTCAATCTTCTAAATTCTAGCAAGTACAAGCCGAGTCTATCCAGTCTTTCTTCAGATGAAAGTACTGACATCCCAGGAATCAGTCTGGTAAACCTTCTCTCTACTCCCTCTATGGCAAGAATGTCTTTCCTCAGATTTGTAGACCAAAACTGTATGCAATACTCCAGGTGTGGTCTCACCAAGACCCTGTACAACTGCAGTAGAACCTCCCAGTAGAATACTCAAATCCTTTTGCTATGAATGCCAACACACCATTCGCTTTCTTCACTGCCTGCTGCACCTGCATGCCTACTTTCAATGACTGGTGTACCATGACACATAGTCTCGTTGCATCTCCCCTTTTCCTAATCGGCCACCATTCAGATAATAGTCTACTCCTGTTTTTGCCAATAATTGGATAACCTCACATTTATCCACATTATACTGCATCTGCCATGTATTTACCCACTCACCCAGCCTATCCAAGTCATCTTGCAGCCTCCTAGCATCCTCCTCACAGCTAACACTGCCCCCCAGCTTCGTGTCATCCGCAAACTTGGAGATGTTGCATTCAATTCCCTCGTCCAAATCATTAATATATATATATTGTAAATAGCTGGGGTCCCAGCACTGAGCCTTGCGGTACCCCATTAGTCACTGCCTACCATTCTGAAAATGACCCGTTTACTCCTACTGTTTGCTTCCTGTCTGCCAGCAAGTTCTCTATCCACATCAATACTGAACCCCCAATACCGTGTGCTTTAAGTTTCTATACTAATCTCTTATGTGGGACCTTGTCGAAAGCCTTCTGAAAGTCCAGATATAACACATCCACAGGTTCTCTCTTATCCACTCTACTAGTTACATCCTCGAAAAATTCCATAAGATTCGTCAGACATGATTTACCTTTCGTAAATCCATGCTGACTTTGTCCAATGATTTCACCACTTTCCAAATGTGCTGCTATCCCATCTTTATTATATTTTTATTAGAGGCCATACATATTACAAATAATAACAAATTTTTCAGATATAGTTAATACATCTTTCCATAATTATATAAATATTAGCAAACCATATATATAGGCCTCACTTTTTTTATAGAGTGAAAAAGAGAATAAGAAAAAAATATAAAGAAAGAATAGTGGGTAATTAAAAGAGTATGATTATATTTGATTAATATTTTTTTAAAAAATTAAAAAATTAAAAAAAACAGACAAAAAACAAAAACAAAAAAAAAACATGTAACTAGTAACCTGTTATTATACGTGTGGAAAAGAAAACAGTATACATCTTATCAATGAATGGAGCAATTTCTAAATATAATATATAGAGACAAGTATATAAATCTGAAATTAAACATTTTTGTTTGATCTTTCCACCGGGTACTTATTGAGTTTCAATGCCGGGCCCAGCTACCCCTTCATATAATCAGTGAATGGAGACCATATTTGTTCAAAAAGCTCAAGTTTATCCATTAGGATAAACCTAATTCTCTCCAATTGTAATGTCTCCAACATTTCCACTGTCCACATTTTAATTGTCGGGGATAATGGTCCCTTCCAAAATTGTAATATTAATTTTTTTCCAATTATTAAACAGTAATCCAGAAAATTTCTTTGATTTACTGTTAAAGTTTGGTTTGAATCTAAAACCCCAAATATAATTAATTTTGAGTCAGGGCTTAATGTGATCTTTAAAACAATGGAAATAATTTTAAAAATCTCAGTCCAATAGTTATTAAGTTTTGTACATATTACAAAACTATGAGTTAAATCGGCTTCTATGTGCTGACATTTATCACATAATGGTGATATATTAGGAAAAAATCTATTTAATTTCTTTTTTGAGTAGTGTAATCTATGTATTACTTTGAATTGTATCAAAGTATGTCTGGCATTTAACGAACAGCGATGAATTTGTTGTAAGCTTTCTTCCCAAAAATCTTCTGATATAGGTAAACCAATTTCATTTTCCCATTTTTGTCGGAATAGTTCCGTTTTTGGCATTTCCCTGTCCAAAAAAATATTGTATATATATGCTATTAATTTTTCTGTTGTTGGATGCTTGTTAAGTACTTCATCCAGTAAACCTGGATCTCTATTTCTATAATTTAGCGTATTTAATTTGATATAATCTCTAATTTGTAAATATCTAAATAAATTATTTGCTTGCAATCCATAAATCTCTTTCAACTCCTGAAATGAGAGGAATTTCCCATTCCTATAAAGATGTTCTATCCTTATTATTCCTAAATGTTTCCAATGTCTAAACCTCACATCCAATGTAGAAGGTTTAAACATAGGATTATTCATAATTGGTAAACAAAGTGGCATAGTTTCTAAATGTAAAGTCTTAATGATTTGTTTCCAGGTACGTATATTATTTAAAATTATAGGGTTTTCCTTATATGATTTTTTTTGTACCACCCCAGGGGCTAGGAGTATTGTGCTTATGTCGAATGGGAAACAATCTTCCTTTTCAATTCTTAACCAAACCGGGTCCTGTTCCATCTGTATCAACCAATAATTAAAGTTCTTAATCTGAACCGCCCAAAAATAATATAAAAAATTAGGTAAAGCTAAGCCACCATTTATCTTAGATTTACATAAGTGTATTTTACTTATTCTGTGATTTTTATAATCCCAAATAAAGCTATTAACTATAGAATCAATTAAAAAAAAAATTTTTTTAGGAAGATATAACTGAATGGCTTGAAATAAATATAGTAATTGAGGCAAAAAAATCATTTTAAATGGCATTTATTCTACCAATCATTGATATCGGTAATGTTTTCCAATATAAAATATTATTTTTTAATTTATTTAATAATTGGGGAAAATTAGATTTAAATAAAGAGTTATAAGATTTTGATACATTAATTCCAAGATATTTAATTTGATTATTAGCTATTTTAAATGGAAATTTTTGTAATTTATTCAATTTAATTCCTGTTATAGGCATAATTTCACTTTTATTCCAGTTAATTCTATATCCTGAGAACTTACTAAATTCATTTATCACTTCAAGTACTTTAGGGATACTAATCTCTGGTTTTGTTATATATAATAAAACATCATCTGCATATAAAGATATTTTGTTAATTGTAGTTTTGGTATTATATCCATAAATTTCTGGTTCTACTCTAATCCTTTCGGCCAATAATTCTATAGTGAGTGCAAATAATAAAGGTGATAACGGACAGCCTTGTCTACAACCCCTAGAAAGATTGAATTTTGCTGATAACATTTGGTTTGTTAGGATTCTTGCTGTTGGGCCAGAGTATAAAATTCTAACCCATTTGCAAAATCCTTCTCCCAGTTGAAATTTCTGCATTGTCCTAAATAAGTAAGGCCATTCAACCTGGTCAAACGCCTTCTCCGCATCCAGGGATATAACTGCTAGTTCAGTATCAGTCATTCTTTTCTGGTAAATGATATTAAATAGACGTCTTAAGTTATAAGTGAAGTAACGTTTAGGAATAAAACCTGTTTGATCATGATGTATTAATCTATTGATCACTAAACTTAACCTTTGAAATAAAATTTTTGTTAATATTTTTTGATCTGTATTTAAAAGAGCTATTGCTCTATATGATCCTGGGTCTTCTGGATCTTTGTCTGCCTTAGGAATAAGTGTAATTGTGGATTATTTTAAGGTTTCTGGAAGTTGTTCTTGTTCGTAGGCAACTTTGTACATAGTTTGTAGCCGTGGGAGGACCATCTTTAATAACTGACTTGCAATTTCCCCACTACCGATGTTAGACTAACTGGTCTGTAATTCCCCGTTTTCTCTCTCCCTCCCTTTTTAAAAAGTGGGGTTACATTAGCTACCCTCCAATCCTCAGGAACTACTCCAGAAACTAAAGAGTTTTGAAAAATTATCACTAATGCATCCACTATTTTTGGGGCTACTTCCTTAAGTACTCTGGGATGCAGTCTATCTGGCCCTGGGGATTTATCGGCCTTTAATCCATTCAAATTACCTAACACCACTTCCCGGCTAACCTGGATTTCACTCAGTTCCTCCATCTCATTTGACCCCCGGTCCCCTGCTATTTTCAGCAGATTATTTATGTCTTCCTTAGTGAAGACAGAACCAAAGTAGTTATTCTCCAGGTCTGCCATTCCCTTGTTCCCCATGATCAATTCACCTGTGTCTGACATGCAAGGGACCTACATTTGTTTTAACTAATCTTTTTCTCTTCACATATCTATAAAAATATTTGCAGTCAGTTTTTATGTTCCCTGCCAGTTTACTTTCATAATCTATTTTCCCTTTCCTAACTAAGCCATTTGTCCTCCTCTGCTGGACTCTGAATTTCTCCCAGTCCTCTGGTAGGCTGCTTTTTCTGGCTAATTTGTTTGCTTCATTTTTTGTTTTGATACTAGATTCTATATTTGTTTCTATGATAGACTCAATCCAGCGACAAGTGGGAACATTTGACATCAATTTACGATGATATTAAACAGGTGTATGGAAGCTATGTGTCGTAATAAATGGTGTTGTGTGTGTGACACTGTAGAGGGAGCTCTGCCTCTGGCTAAACAGTAATGCTCTATGCTGGTACCTGAAAAGCAAAGCAATCTATTATTGAATATAAACATCACAGCTTCAATATGCACCAGGGAATTATTTTATTCTGCCATAAAAGCAGAATATGGCTAAAAATGTGCCTTTGCATGCAAATTCATGGGCCAATAGTTTTGGTTTGACTACAATTGTTAATCTGTGCAAATCAAATAGTCATAAAGAATGTTCTGGAGCAACGAACAATCTACTGGAAGAACGCAATGTCGAGCAGCATCTGTGGATGAAAAGAAAAGGACGATGTTTTGGGGCAAAACCCTGCATCAGGATTGCGAGTGGAGAGGGAAGTTAACTAGTACACAGAACAGAGGGAGAATGGCGAGTCAGTAACAAGAAATGATCGGTGGGAGGAGTAAAGGATGACAGGCACATGGAGCCAGGTAGGGGAGGGAGAGGCATAACAAACTGCAGATGCTGTAACCTTGAAAAAAAACCATGAAGCACTGGAGAAACAGACAGCATCTGTGGAGAGAACAGACAGATGACGTTTCAGTTCGGAAACATTCTTCAGACTGATGAGTCTGAAAGGGTTCTGACAAACCTTGATCCCCTCCACAGATGTTGCCCGACTCGTTGAATTCCTCCAGTACTACGAGTTTTGAGGGGAGGGGAGTGATGGACTTGGAAGGCAGCGGTAGGTAGATTATGGATGGAGGCAGACAGAAGTGACAAAAATGGGATGTAAACAGGAACAAAATGAAGGCAGATGGATCCAGGTGTGGGAAGTAGGGAAGGGTGAAGGTAGAGACGGGTAGTGGAAGACAATAAGCAGGAACATAAATGCTGCCAGTGCTGGAATCTGATAAGTAAAGCGGTCATAAGGGGAGAGGTAATTGCAAATGGAGCCGGGACCAGATTGGGGAAGGTGTGGGAAGAGTCTGCAGTTGAAATGTCTGAGGTAGGTGGACGGAAACAGGAGGGGGTATGGGAAATGGTACAATAAATAGGAGGATCAGACATGGCAGGGGTGTAAAATTCAGCGTTCATATCATTGGGTTCTGGACTACCCAGGCAGAACACGATGTGTTGTTCCTCTAGTTCGTGTTGGGCTTCACCCTGGCAGTGAAGAAGGCCAAGGATGGACAGGTCAGCGTGAGAAATAGTCTTTTGCTTCTATTTCCACCCAGTCAGTTGTGTTTTACTAAATCTTTATTCATACGAGTGGAGACATACAGAACGAAACAGGCCCTTCGGCCCAACCTGCCCATACCACAAAGATGCTGGGGCCTCACTCCTATGCTCCTTAGAAACACGCTAGGAACTGTTGCAATGCTCCTTAAAGCTTACCACGGCTACATTCCCACACTGCTCTGAAACTCATAAGTTCCTCACTCTCACACTCCTTAGAAACACATCCGTTTCACTAAAAAGATTATAAAAGCATACAATGCCTGGAAAAAGAGTGATTTAAAAGTGTTTGGGTATTAATAGGAGCAACATCCAATAGCCCTGAAAATATGCCAGTCCAGCACCATCATTTAATATTACAGTTAAGTTTTTGTGTAACTATCGGTGTTTAATTTTGTAGGCTGCATTTCCAGTACTTCCTGAAAGAAAGAATATAGTGAAAGAACAGGTTTCTCATTTGAGTTACACTTAAGCTGTATGAGCTTCACTTTTACATGCCAAGATATAAAACAAACGTGTATGTAAAAATAACATGCAGCTATTCTTGCATGCAATCATTAAATCACTGTTTCACCAGAATCTTTTGCACATTTAAATGAATATAACAGAAATATTTGTATCAATACTAAATAATACATTTGTGGCATTAATCTACTTAAAAAAAACTTTTAATCGTCTTATTACCAGTAGCAATTCAAATTCAAAATTCCCCATTAGTTAAGAAAAATGTACATAGTAGGTATGTTACAAAACTTACCTTTAGCGGTGCTGCAGTTCTGCCGCTGGCCGTGTGCGTGACTTTGGCACCATTAAAGGGGGGGCGGGTCAAAATGCGGTTTTTCCCCTTGCCATCCGGAGCTTTTTTAAAATTGGAGTGCAAGCTATTTCTGGAGATTCGTTTCGACTGCCGGTAAGTCCGTTTTTGTTAATAAATAGCCCAACTACTTAATCGCTCCAGTAAAATAAAAATTAGCTCCTAATGCCGTGAACGCCAACAACGGGGACCGATTTTACGTAGGGGACAGGTAGGTGAAAGCTGTTTATTTTTACATATACACTTGCTTTTTTAAGGGACTTTAATCAATATTTCATGTTGCGAAACGGTGATTTAGTCCCCATATGAACCGGCAGAAAATTTCCTGCGATATTGGGTTTAAATTCACCGCAACCGCAACGTTCTAATCCATCGTGTTCCAGAAAATCCCACTTGCAAGCTGTTTAAAATGCCCATTAATTTACAGGCATTAAACACTGAATTCCTTCAATTTGGCCTATAAATTAATGACAATTAGATTTAAAAATCATGTTATATTGTGAATTATTGTGTGACTTAATTGGACACTTAGGCTTTAAATTTTTTTTAATTTTTTTCTTAAGAAATTGATAAATGTTTAGATCTAGTAATTGAATTTTGTAATTGGCTACAATTGGGTAACTAATTAACTGGGTAATTTAATTTCAAGTCATCCAAGTAAGATTGTTTCATATTTGTTTCAGGATACTTCAATCTATAATAACTGAAAATTTCTTTCAGTTCTCTTAAATTTTAAGGAAGTTATGGGCTTTTGACTGTCCTCGATCACAACTTTTGTGTTAAGTCAATAGAAAAGCAATAGGAAGCAAGTTGCTAATTTCAGAGTATGAAAATGGCCCTAACTTTTTTAATACTGAAGATATGAAAGTGAATTAGGTGTCAAATTAAACTTATTTTTATACTTTATCTGATGGGATAAATTGCAGACTTGATTTTTTAAATCTCAAAATTTTGTAACATTGCTATACATAGGGCCTCCGTAGATAACACAGCCTTCTTATTTAGAGAACAATTAAACTAAAAAGCTCAGAAAGACAATTTTTATTCTCAGTTGGGTTTTGAACTGGGTGATTTATATGCAACTGCTCATTCGACTGATGGACGGGCAGCTCAAATTTCGGTTCACAAATTTGAAGTAATGATTCCTGACAAGATTTCCTGACAAGAGTCAGTCAGAAAGGAAAGTGATGGAAATAACAAGAACGTTCACATTAAAAGACACAGGAAGGAAAACTCAATGCTCTGCCTTTAAATTTCATTTTGCAATATTTGTACTATTCTGGGCATGAACTCCACCAAGTCGCATAATGGCATTCCTAATTATATTTAATTATCTGCACATCTTTCCCTCCCAGGAGTTAAGCTGCACCCAATAACAGTCTTAGGACATGAATGGCAAAGTCCTAGTTAAGAATCAGCGGGGCTTGTTCTGGGGGATTAGTTAAATCTAACTGGGTCATACTAAACAACTCTTTTTTTTTTAAATCAAGTTTTATTTACTGGCCTCAGCAAGGTTAATGTTGCTGGATTCATAGGAAAAGGATCACTGGCATGATTAACGCCAGAATCAGCAGCATCTTCTCAACCCACACATCCCCCCCCCCCCCCCCCCCCCCTCATCCTCCCCAATTCCATGAATCCTGCCCACCTTCCTCCTAAACACGTTACCAGCTAGCCCTTTCCTGTACTTCCCAGCCATTGTATCTGTTTCGAAGCTACAGGTTGCTGGTGCGGACTAAATGAGGTTCTAATCTGGAACTGCCTCAGGCAACAAGTATCAGGGCAGGCGGTGCTGAAGGGCCTGTCCCACCAGCATGCAACTCTATGCAATGAGCGCGACCTAACGTGGTCGCTTCAGCCGTCCGGCGTCGCAGGGCCGGTCCCACTTCGATCACCGGAGCAGTGCGGAGTTCGTCCCGACATCGCGCGGGGCTCCGAAAAACTGACTATGTTCAAAAATTCCACGCGGCAACAGCAACGGCTTGTCCGCTCGCAGTCGCCTCGACGCATTACACACCGTCTCGACGTCGTGCCTCCGTGACCCTCTCTGTAGGTGCCTCCGTGACCCTCTATGTGTGTGGCTCAGTGGCCCTCTGTGTGTATGGCTCCCTGGCCCTCTGTGTGTGTGTGTGTGGCTCCGTGGCCCTCTCTGTGTGCCCCTCTCTGTCCTGGCGAACTTACCTTGAAGACTTCGCTCCAAGTTCGCCTCACTTTGCGTCGTGCCTCTCACCCGACCTCCGCGCGGCCCTCGCTGCCGGTTTGGTCGCGCTTGCCGCATGCAGGCGCATGCTGGTGGGAACGGCCCTGTACAGGGGATCACCCGACCTCCGCGCGGCCCCCGCTTCTAGTTTGATCGCGCTCATCGCATGGAGTCGGATGCTGGTAGGACAGGCACTTTACTCTACTGTCAATTTGAGCTGCAATTGAGGCTTTAGTGGTGTATCTCTTTTTTGCAAATCAGCATCTGCAGTTCCTTATATCTTCTTGATATACTTACATTATGATTGAATTAGCTTCATTACTACGACCTCATCTTGTATATACATACTGTGGATACATTGAGATACAGAGTGGAAACAGGTCCTTCAGCCCACCGAGTCCACGCCGATCACCATTGTACTGCTCTTGCTCGTTATATAACTATTGCTTATCACATAGGAAAAATAACAAAGAATTCTTACACACCAGGGAGTTTATATATACACAGACCTATTGCTTGGGGAAACTGATGCCTCTGAAGATACTCCGTGGCATAAATTCTGAGATAACCTGTTGTCAGGTCTAAGTTCTTTGTCATACGCCATCATATTCCACTCCTGTCGCCTGTTCTTGGCCTTCCTAACTTTTTTCACCTCACGGGTTGTGCCATCTACACGTTTCTGCTCCTAAGATATGAAGAAAGCATGCAAAGAGATAGCAAAGACGAGACAGAGTGGGTAACATTTGTTAACATAATAGAAAGAAAGCGTGACGCTTCAAAGAAGGAAACTTACACATCATGTGAAATTTTGGTTTTGGATTGTAAAATAGATTTTTTTTTAAATTCAAATTTAATGAAGTTTTACTGAACATTTTGTAACTTAATTTCCATGAAACAGTTAAATCATTAGACAATTGGACTAGATTAGCTAAAGTGGACTAGATTAGTTAAGGTCACAACTAAAGCAATATTAATTAAAGGCTGAAAAAATAACATAAAAAATGCAGTAAACAGAAAGCTCAGTCAGAAATGTCATAGAATTTATTTCAGAAAGATTAGTGATGCAGTGTGTTTCAGTTCTATTTTTTCACTACATGAACCAAGCAATTGTTGCAGGTGACATTAATGCACTGTTCTTCAACACAGTTTTTCAAATCTTTATCAAAGATTTTTAAATCTTTAATACAGTTCTATGGCATAACTCTGGCTGCCATTGTATTGTTTTACTAAATTATTTACTTTAAGCTCTTCAAGTACGCCTGCAGGCACTTTTTCAATACAGTGAGAGGTTCTGCTGTTACCACACTTTTAGACATTGAGGTCCAGACCAATATCACCCTCCAGAGTTGAAAAACATTCATCATCCTCCACCAATTACTTTAAATCTATGACCTCCTGATTAGTGAACCTTTGCATTCTATTCACTGAATCTAGGCCCATCACTTTTTCTCTCTATTAATTACTTTTCCGCACAGCTCCTGCCTATCCAATCTTTCCTCATACAGTAAACCGTTTTTTACAGATGTCTATATAACGGATTTGTTGTAGCAGACAGACCTATCAACCTTCACAGCCAGGCCAAACTGCCAACGCCAGCCTCGGTCCGCACCATCTCCCTGGCCAACGCCAACACAGACCCTTACTTGCACTCCAGCCACCCGCAGGCCACAACCATTGACTCTGCCTATCTTCGCCTCTCCCCCAGCCGCCAGCAGGCACGGCCATCAACCCGCCTGGATTCCAGGCCCAGTTCCAGACTGAGAGGCTGAAGAAGGTTGTCACCTACCCATGTTTTCCGGAGATGCTGCCTGACTTGCTGAGCTACTCCAGCATTTTGTTTCCTTTTGTGTATTAACCAGCATTTGCAGTTGTTTGTTCCTACTACATATACAAAGATAATCTCTTACTTGGCTACAGCGGACAATTGCCAATAACTATAACTATTTCCCCCACCATTCTCTTTATAATGAGAGTTTACTGTAGTTAAAATTTTCCAGTCCTGGCAAAATCCTAATAAATCTGTCTTCTTCAGTGTAATCACATCTTTCTGGTAATGTGATCACGAGAACTGGAACTAATAGTCAACCAGTCATCTAACTTGCATTGTAAATTATTCCAGCATAACCTCATCCTCTTATAATCTATGCATCAGATGATAAAGGAAAACATCTTGTATGTCTTTTTAACTAGTTTATCTTATCTGTCCCGCTACCCTTAAGGATCTGTGGATATGCACTTTCTTTGTTGCTCTATACATCTCACTATCCTCCCATTTGTTCCCTTGCCTTGTCACACTTCCCCAAATGCATTACGTCAATACCTCTCTGGATTAGTTACACTTGCTTCTTCTCTGACCAGACCATCTTTTATAACTTTTATATCTTTTCACTTCCCCCCCCCCCCCCCCCCCCATTAACAGCCAACTCTTGTAGCAGCTGAAAGGTTCTTCATAACACTCACCATATTAAATAAAAAGACAGGACCAGATACTGAGACTCATGAAAGAACATTCAAAATAGAGTCATAACAACACCCTTACACCTACATTCATTTCTCTGGATTCATGTTTCGTGGATTTTCATACCTTATCTCCACCTTCTGCCCCTTCTATCCTTATCCTTTTGCCTTTTCTTCTCTGTACGTTGTCCAACCAATTGACAATCAACCCCCCCCCCCCCACCCTCCACTACAATCAATCTGGAGAAGGCTCCCGACCCGAGAAAATGTCTATCCATGTTTTCCAGTGACGCTGCCCGACTGCAACATTTGTCTTTTTTTGTAAAGCAGCATCTGTAGTTCCTTGTGTCTACACCCATGTCATTACCTATTTCCTGCCATTGGGCCATTTTGGATTCAATTTGCCACTCTCCCGAAATCTCTCTTGCCTTTATTACTTTTTTCACCAGCCTGCCAAAGGACAACTTCAGAAAAGGTCTTGCTGAATTCCCATTTAGACTATTCCAAAGACACTGTCCTCATGAAGTTTGATGTGGGATCCCAACAAATGTGTCCATTTCCATCCACAGATGCTGCCTCACTCGGAGCTCCTCCGACAGTTTGTTTTTGTGGAAAATACAACATCTGCAGTCCTTGTGAACCTTTCTTGTTACTTCCTCAAAACATTATCAATTTAGTCATACATAACCTTCCATTAACAAAATCATGTTGGCTTTCGTTGATGAATTTGTGTTACTGAATGAACATTCATAACATCTCTCAGAATTGATTCGAATAATTTGTC
Organism: Raja brachyura; assembly: GCA_963514005.1. The sequence continues at coordinate 62,724,525 of OY740786.1, forward strand.
CACTAATTAGTTAAATTGGTCTGTAAGTATGCAATTTATTCCTTTCTTCTTTTATTCGAGATGAATGTTTTTCTATAAATTGCTTCAAATTAATTCCAATAAAATGAATTTCAAGGCAGTAAGTTCAAATAGCCATTATTAGTCCAAATTAATTCAGTGAAGATTTATAATAAAATGTTCCTTAATCGCAGAATTTTTTCTTTAACAGTTTATTTTTAAATGCTGTAGGAGTACTCAGAATCTTGGGTTTCAGATACATCTTAGAGCTGCAGATTAGTACTAGCCATCAAAACCATTTATTTCACTGCATTTACAGAATGTAGTATCAGGCCTGGAAATGAAGGTGCCAGAGATGCAAATATTCAATTCAAAAACAGTGAAAATTAACTTCCCCACTATTTTCTCTTCCTGCAGATGTAGAATCAGCAGCAGGAAGTGACCACAATAATTCAAAACATGTGCTTATGGTTTATTTTTTAATAAAAACACTTTCAACTCTCAAATGCTTACCTTGCAACCAAACTCTGTTTTAAAGACAAGCAGCCGTCATTTCCAAGCGTTGTCAATGATATTTTGTAACTAGTTTCTAGGCTCTTCTTCCCAGCTGTTATCGGGCAGCTGAACTATCCTACCAACAATCAGAGAGCAGTCCTGAGCTACTATTAACCTCATTGGAGACTCTCGGGCCATCTTTAATCGGACTTTATCTTGCACTAACCAGTCCCTCTTTATCCCGTATCTGTACACTGTGGATGGCTTAATTATAATCATGTATATTCTTTCCGCTGACTGGATAGCAAGCAACAAAAAGCTTTTCACTGTATCTCAGTACATGTGACAACAAATTAAACTAAAATGTGATTATTTCCGACTATTCCACAAGTTCATCGATCTTGAAAATTACCCAGTGCAACAGCAAAGGCCATACGACATGTACTAAACATGTCTAGGACAGTATTACTGCAACTGTTTGATTAAAAACTAAAACATATAAAGTCATTATCTTAGATGTGCAATGAAAAACATTCCTTTAAAGTCTCCTTCTTTGAAAAGCATGTATCTCAATGTGCAAAGCAATACAACCATTGCTAAGTTAGAATTTTAACAGATACAGTTGCAGAATTGAGTTTGCAAACTGTTGAAAGTAGACTTTTTATAATTCTGGGTTAAATGTCCAATTTTAAGATTGTAGAAAGTTAATTCCACGTTCTTTTATTTTTAAGGACTTTAATCAAATTATAGGTGATGCCTCATCGGAGGAAGAAAGTGTGTGGTATCAAGACAAATTAATTTTTAATAGATTCAGGGCATATTGCAGTTTTAAAATCCACCACTATCATATTATGTACCTTCTGTCTTCTTTTCTCTTTCCTTTTATCTTCAGTATCCTGTAGCATCTTCTCTTTCCACAAATCAAAGAAATAAGATGGATCCGTGTAAAATTTAAGTGCATCTTTTTTGTCATCTCTGCAATTAAACAAAAATAATTTCAGCCTTTCCTAAATAACAGAATACAGGAGTGAATTCTGACCCAAAGTTCTTCATTAATGGCCGTATATGATAGCCCACCACTGCCGATTAAAATTCCATTGAAGTACTAATTACGTCACAATGGACCAGTAGGCAGCCTACTGTTCGGCCCTGTCCCACTTGCGTGTCCTTGGCACGTAAATTACACAACCTCGTCGTCACGCTGAGGCGTACGGGCATCATGTGGCCGCACGGGGCCAGTCCCACTGAGAAGCGCGGAGGGGTATGGAGATGTGTGCAGTATTGCGCGGAGCTCCAAAATTTTGTAGCGAACAAAATTTTTGCGCGTCACCGGCCTGTCGCTTAACTGACGGCCAAAGTGGGACAGGTCCAAGATCCTGGCATGACGCAACGTCTCACCTCCAACAGCAGCAGAAGCAGGCAAACGATTGCCTAGCTCGGCCTGGGGCTCACGGTCGTTGCGGTCCGGATCCGCCCCCACTTCTACTCCCAGAGCGGGGCCAAGAAAATTGAAGATAGACACAAAATGCAAGAGTAACTCAGCGGGACCGGCAGCATCTCTGGAGAGAAGGAATGGTTGACGTTTCGGGTCAAGACCCTTCTTTCAGACTGAAGAGTCTCGACCCGAAGCGTCACCCATTCCTTCTCTCCAGAGATGCTGCCGGTCCAGCTGAGTCACTCCAGCATTTTGTGTCCATTTTCAAATGACGTCACGCACTCCAGACAGCTGTGCGGGCACATGACGTCGCGCAGGGACTGTCGCGCCTCAACGCGACCAAGAGGTCACGTAATTAGCGTGCCAAGGACACGTAAGTGGGACAGGGGATAAAGCAACACTTCATTACTTCGAATAGGATTCTCAGCCTTAATCAGTTCTGATGATTCAACATGGCAGAAAGCTAAACAACTAGTTTTATCACCAGCAGTTATGTTCCTGAGAATTTAGCAGCATACTCAGAAATCATTAGCCAGCTACAATAGTGATCCTTTAGAGCAAGTGCCATGATTTACATTTCTATTTCTGGATTGGGACCACTATCTACATACTTAATTCTCCTAGAACTCATTGGAACAGAAATAATTTGTCTGTCGTTCTCAACATAATCAGACAACACAGTATCTGCACTCTCATGCTATTTGTCTCATAATAAAGGTGCAGTATTCAGTAATAAGGGCCTTCTTATCAGAGAAGCATGATATGCTTGGTACAGACATTATGGGCTGCAGGACCTATTCCTGTACTGTACTGTTCCATGTATGAGAATTTCTGCCAATCCTTGCCACTGCAAATCAAAGTTACTGTATTAAACACTTCAACAAAAACAGTGCCACAGAAACAGATGGTCATGCATCCACCATCACCAGTGGGAGGAATGGAGATCATTGTATCACCGTACTCCTTCAGACATATTTGATAATGGTTTTCCAAGTACTGGAAAATCCAGGGGAGTTGAAATACAGTTGTATAATTGACACTGCAGGTCCAATGACAGCATCACTGAAAGTGACTGTCCTAACCAACCACAAGCCATGTATTGGGACACAAAATGCTGGAGTAACTCAGCAGGACAGGCAGCATCTCTGGAGAGAAGGAATGGGAGCATGTATTGGGACCATAGGCGGTGACAGGCAAGAGATCTGCGAATAGCCTCCTTTTATCGTGAATACTGCACCTTACACATAACATTGGCAAGTATTCATCAAATTGCTTCCAAAATCTACATTGCGCTCTTGATCTTACTAACCGGCTGCCTTCCTTATCTGCCAGAAAATGCACGTTATTTCTGTGCTCAGTTTACTTCTCTATGCCTTTCTTCCATTGTAGAAAGTGAGCTTAGTTGTTCCCTTCATCAGTGAATGAATTTGCAAATATACATCAAATAAAAACATAGAGGCGACATATACATTGCACGAGTTGTTCTATTTTTTTTAAACCCTCCATTTGCACATTGCACGTGGTTAGGATGTAATTAAATCATGACTTTAATTGACATAAACATATCCACATTAAAATGAAATGAAACTTATCAACTGAACATTGATATTAACTATTTACCCCTATGCACACCTTAAGTGCTAGCTTTCCAACTATGCTTGCAAGTCTTACTTTGATAGCAGACTATACTAACTTTATAGCCAGTGATAAACTTTTTTTTTAATGTTTATTTTATTAGAAGCAATTGTACAAGAATAAAGCAATCGGCATGAGAGTTATACAATTTTCGTACAGCTTCATTTTTAACATTTTATAAATTGATACCTAAATTGAGAAAGAGAAAAAAGAAAAGAATGAAGAAAAGGAAGAAAGATGCAAAAGAGAGGAGAAAAGACTCCTGAACTGCCAAAGAAGTGCGAGAAGAAAAAAGAGAAAGAAGAGAAAAAATAAATAAACGGAAATATGCCCCACTGTGCCAGTGATAAACTTTTGCCCAGCACTTCACTCTAGTTGCAGGTGCTCTGATGAAAAGCTGCTTCTAAGGTTGCCACGTTTAATATTGTCAGCTGTAGTTCTCAAAGGCCATCTGATGACTCACACTATCTAAAGCCAAGTTATTTACAATTTTGTACATGGGTCATTCCGTAAATAAGGATACCAACCCGTGACATGGGAGGCAAAATTTGGAAGTTATTAAATCATAATGAAATACCACATTAAAAATGGGCCTACCTATGACCCTTTAGAGATAATTTGTGATCAAAATTTGACCAAATTTTGACCTGTTTACAGAGAATTAAAGGTGCAAAGATTCTGATACCATGAGAGAAAATGGTACTGTCAAGCTTAGCAAAGCTTCTGGGCAGTCTTTCCAGTCTGGCTGTTCATCAAGCCAGGTATCTGCTGTGGCTCAGATTGTGGAACTGTTATTGCTGCCTCCAGATTCACATCAAAGGTGATCAACTAGTTTAATAGCAAGACTGTGTTCCAGATATAAATCCAGCTGCTCCATGAAAACAGTTGTATCCTCCCAGTGGTACAAAGTTATAAGTGGAGCAGACAAAGAATTAATGAAGGTGCAAAGATTTCAGTTGTCCTGTGCCTGACCTCAATTCAGTACCAGTAGTCAATGAGTCACATTAATGCAAACACCTCCGAGGATTAAAATCACCATCATTTCCAGATTAAAAAAGGAATCCTAAAAAAAAAAATTATGCACAGAAGAAAGTAATTAGGCTATTGTGTCCATGCTAAGAAAATACAGACTTCCGATTAATTTAACTGCAGTTCTTGGTGGACTGTTCTCTACATTATGATTATTTTAGTTGCATAGGGCAACTCAAAACATCAACTTACACAGTTGGATCTGGAGCTGATCATCTACCTTTTGTCTCAATAGAAAATTCAGCAAGAGGTTGGAGATGGGATCTTCCAAACTTCTTAACACCTTTCAGAAGGCATTACACAGGCCAGGCAGGCATTTCACAAGTTCATATGACGTAGAAGCAGAATTAAGCCATTCAACCCATCCAGTCTGCTGCATCATTGGATCATGGCAGATCTATTTTTCCCTCTCAATCCCATTGTCTTGCCTTTTCTCCGTAACCTTTGACGCCCTTACATTTCAATGTGTGTTCAGATCAAAGTCCCCAGTTAAGGTCCCCTTTTGTAATCCTCATCCAAGTCTCTAGGGGGAAAAAAAAAGATGATTTGTGGCCTTACCCTCTGGGGAACCTGCACAGCAACTTCCCCAATTCTCGGATTTAACCGGGACCCACCTGTGATGTTTGCCACATGACACACATATCACTAATGATATATGTTCAACATTTGCGGTGGTCAGCTCATGAAAATTCTCTGTACACTACTCCCAGGTGCAGGGAGACTCGGTCCTTTCTGCTGTCATCGCGTGCTTTATCTTTTTCATCACAGACCAGGCACCTTGGCACAGAGCATTTGCCTCTTCTAAACCTCGTCAATAAGGGTATGAATGGTTATGCTGTGTAGCAAGATGGAAGGCGCTCTCCACTGTATTATCTCACTTGCAAACAATTTCAGCTGTGCAGCAGTTGACTGGTGCCATTTAAGGGCAGCAGCACATCCATCAATTAGTATATGAAATACAATAAGCTGAATTGCATGCTTTGTCTCTGTACCTCCAATTTTAATACAGTAACAAACACTCTAAACAAGTAGAATATAATAAAAAGATAACAAGGATTTAGGATACGTCAAAACTTTAGAGGTAACTGAGAATTGAAATCAACTGAGCAGCTTAGTACAGGGAGAACTGCATTGCACTCAAGATATCTCAAGCTCAAAAAACAGGGAGTGCCAGTGTACATATGATATCTATACCTGTACTGTGAGAGAATGTTTAGTGGAGGTGGCTTGTCACTCTTATTATACATTTCCAACACTGGGTTTGGAGTTGAACCCTTTGAAACAACTTGTTGGTCTTGCATTGTCGAGCTCTTGAAAGCTTTCCTCATGTTAATATCCTGTAAAGAAACTGCATAACACTTCATATTAAACCTCGTTCAGAATAGCAATCACTAGCATAAGTGAAAAGTACCTTGTCTGTTTCGGAAATATAGTTTAATTAACAAATCATTAAAAATGATTTGCGTAAAATATCTCATTATAAAAGTCAAGGGACTTTTTAACTTCATAATCCATTATATTTATTATGATTCTCCTATTACAGTAGAGGCTCTGTCCCAACTCCTATGCTCCAGCATATTGCAAGTTACCATGAAAAGCTTCAAGGGCATAATACATCTTTGATCACTAGCACCAAAGGCACCATAGTATCTGCTGTGTAGAAACGAACTGTAGATGCTGGTATATACACCAAACATAGACACAAAGTGTTGGAGTAACTCAGCGGGTCAGGCAATATCTCTGGAGAAAAAGGATGGATGACGTTCCCTCCCCTCAACTTTCAGTCTTTAGAAGTGACCCGAAACGTCACCCATCCTTTTTCTCCAGAAATGTTGCCTGAAACCGGTGAGTTACTCCAGCACTTTATTTATTGTATTCATCTTTCTATAGTATCTGCTATATCTCCTGATGACATTTAGGTTTAATGCATGTGTGAGATGCTTGTGTCTATCTTCGTTGTAAACTGCAGATGCTCGTTTACATCAAAGATAGACACAAAATGCTGGAGTATCTCACCGAGTCAGGCCTTATCTCTGGAGAAAGCAGAGGTCAAGCGCAGGCTGGGCGACCGTTTCACAGAACACCTACTCTCAGTCCACCTTGGCCGACACAGTCTCCCAGTTGCCAAATATTTGAATTCCCATTCGCACTCCTTTCCTGACCTTTCTATCCTTGGACTCCTCCACTGTCAGAGTGAGGCCACACGCAAATTGGAGGAACAGCATCTCATTTCGCTTGGGCAGCTTATACCCGGCTACATGAATATTGATTTACCTAACTTTAAGTAACCCTACATTCTCCCTCTCTCTCACAGTCCCTCTCTCGCCCTAGTCCTCTTGCAAATTTCATTGTTTATATTCCTTTGTTATCATCTCGTCCCCAGCCAACACTGGACCATTGTGCGCTCCACCTTTCCTGAGTCATCGATGCACTCTGCTTTGTTCTGTACCTTCCCAAACCTCTAGTATGCCCTTCCCTAACTCTCACCAGAAACGTCACCTATTTGTTTTCTTCAGAGATGCTGCTTTAGCCGCTGAGTGACTCCAGCATTTTCGGTCTACTTTAGGTTCAATAACACAGATGAATATCAGGATAGCAACACAATGAGTTCCAATATTATAACAACTATTTCATACATCAGATCAAATATGAATTTTTATTTGTGTCTCTTCTGAACTGGAACGTGCCATTGAGGACCATGAGTATGACTGAAACAAACATTTATGCTTTGGCTATAAAACACTGCAATAAAGATCGCATGAAAACTCAGCTCCATCCGATGTCTAAACCAACAGGCAAAAAGTAGCATGTTTAAGATCAAAAGTGGTTTTATAGAGGACAATGAGAAATTGTCTATTTTGGCAGGAAAAAAAAACAATCAAACTGGTAAAAGATTGAAGGATTCCAAGATGTAGAGGGATCTAGGTCCTAATGTATGATTCACTAAAAGCAAGTAGGTAAGAGCAGCAAGTAATAAACGAGCTCGGTATTACAACTGCGCATGCCCAGGTCAAAGGTCACGATGCATAAAAAGCCCTGGAAAGCAGTGGAGCAGTGAAACAGTGGACCTTCATTTCTTCTGTTTTTTACAGTTTTGATTCTTCTAGGTAAGAAAATACTGCTTTCAAACTAATGAAATAGTTGTATTTATTATTCCTTTGTTAATAGCTAAGATTATTTTGTCATTTTTATTGCTATACTATGCTTTGGGGAGTGAGCGAGATCATGCTCGTCCGTGGTCAGTGTCGGGCCCGGGTCTGTTGAGTTGCTGCTCGGTCGTCCCCATCCCCTCTCGGGTGTCTCGTCCCTGTCCGAGGGCAGCCGGGGCCCGGAGGTGTCGGGTCGGGCTTGCAGCCAGTGCGGGGAGGATTGGCTACTGGCTGTCCACGGCCCATCGGGGTGTGGGGATGGGCTGGAGTTGGCGTTTCTTTTCCACGCTGGCTGTGGGCCTGGGTCGTTGGTGTCGTCGGTCCGGGGCTGTTGGTTGGCCCGGCGGGAGTTGAGCTGGAGTTGGTGCTTCTTCTCTGCGCTGGCTGTGGGCCTGGGGCCGGCGAAAGCCGAGCACCAGCCCTACACACAAAGCACTGCAGCAACTCAGCCTCCCCCCAACGCCGGCTGCAAGCCCAGCCCAGCCCGACACCTCCGGCCACCCCCAGACGGGTACGAGACACCAGGGACGGGGACGACCCAGCAGCAACTCAACAGACCCTGGCCCGACACTGATCACGGACGAGCACGATCTCGCTCACTCACCAAAGCATAATATGGCAATAAAAACGACATGAGTCGACAAAATAATCTTAGCTTTTAACAAAGGAACAATAAATACAACTATTTCATAATTTAAAAGCAGTATTTTCTTACCTAAAAGAATCAAAGCTTGAAAAAACGTAACAAATGAAGGTCCTCTGTTTTCCATGCTGTTTATGCATAGTGACCTTTGACCTGGGCATACAGTCGGAAAATACTGAACTCGCTTATTTGGAAAGCTAAGTATGTTAGCATAAATTGCAGTGGAAAATAATACAAAAATATGTAATGTTAGGTTTCAGTTATATAGCGGGCACGGATGAGACGATTAAAATCACATTGACTATCAACATAATCTTGTGTTGACTATTGTACTTATTTAAGGAATGTAATAAATTAATTCGAAAGCTATCAAGGAAGGTTTACTGGACTGGTAGAATGAATATGTCAGATTTCTTATAGGAAACTATTGGATAGGCTGGGACTGTATTCAGTACAATTGAGAACAATACCAGATAAAAACAGGATGTATGCCAAAATTTATTATTAGATGAAACATATAAGGTCCTGGGGGTGCCCGACAATAGGGATCATGGAGAAGATGTTCCCTCTTGTGGACGAATCTAAAATTTGGGGTGACTGTTTAAGAATAAGCAGTTCCCATATAAAATACAATGTCAAGGCAAAATTGTTTTTCTGATAGTCGTACGTTTTAAAATCTCTTCCTCAGTCTGTGGAAGCAGAGGCTTTCTATGTATTTAAGGCAGAAATTGTTAGATTCTTGATAAGCAATTCTCGAAATCTTACCATTTAAGAAGAAATCAAGTTATGATAATCATACTGAATGGTGAAGCAGGCTCAAGGGATGAAATGGCCTGTTCTTATTTATAATTTCTATGTTTGTATGTATGCTTATAGATTCTGCATAGAATCATAAACTATTGTGACACAAGAAGAGCTTTTGCTTTAAAAAAAAAAAATTCCTTGGTTATTGACCTGGAAATAGTTTACTCTTTAATACTCTATCCAAATCCTTCATTATTTTGAATCCACTCTGCACCCCGTCCCAATCTCCCCTTCATCTTTTCTATTCTAAGAATCACCCCGGTTTCCCTGATATTTTAACTTGATACTAATAACTGTTATCATTCTCATAATTCACGGTCCCAGTTTCAACCTTAAGCATTATTACCAGAATTAAACACTTCATAATACCAGTTGGAATTTAATTAGTTTAAAGATTAATCACAAATATCCTTGTTTTTGTATTTTATAACTGCATTTATAAAATATAAAAGATTCCAGATACTTTTCAACAGCTCCTGAAAATCTTTATAAATTGTACTAATGCATAAATGTTTAGAAATGATTAATGATGGATTCTGCAACCTATTAAACTAGATTCCTTAGGGGAGGTTGTGGGAACAAGAGACTCAGATGTTGGTGTTGTGACCGCTGACCAAGGAATGATGGTGGAGGATTGGGTGACTGCTGGGAATAAGGAAGCATGATTTGTGCGGAGGGGAGGCAAGGAATATATAGGTAGGTATGGATCACAAGCATTTTGGTTGGGCAGGTCACAAAAGAAAGTTAAGTAAATAACTTACAAGGGGCCGACCACATCAGGTTCCCATTGCAGGGCTCAGAAATGCCCCTTTTGAGATATGAAAAGCAGCCTCACAGACACTTTGAAGACCTGTTACTGAAGGAATGGCTTGTGAACTCCATGGCCCATTCCAAGACAAAGATCTCGGAAGTGGCAAGTGATGAGACACTACTGCTTATGTTCAGGCCCTTGCATTGTGGAATAGACACAAGGAGGAACCTGGAACAAAAATCATAAGCTTCACAAATCATTTGGTGAGTTCTTGACTTACATTAATGATTTAATTTTTTGAAAATGGGCCGTGTTTCTGCCTTTTCAAAACATATAAAGGTGGGTTCACTTAATTGTTTTACTATTAAATTCACATCTACTTGTATAATTCTAAAAATGAGTACATTTATATTCAATGTTTCCTTTTAACAGAGAAATATAAACTTTGAGAAAGATATGGATAGGATAGCTCACTATTTCCTGGTACCAGTAAATAAAAACACAAGCAAAATATGCATAATTAATTTGCAAGAATCTGAGTATTGTAATCTTGGACTTTTAATAGTAAATGTAGAAAAAATAAGCATGTTACATATCTATAGTAAACGAATGGAAAATATATCAATTCTTCACATAACTCAATAATCAACACATTAGCACAGAGAGGAATTATTTACCTTCCTCCACGGTAGAGTCCAATTGAGTAACTTTAACCGCCAAACGATCAATTCTATCTTGAAGAGAGTTTGCTCGGATGTGGAAGTTGTTGGCTTCATTAAACAGTTCACCAAATATGTCTTCTGCATGCTTGCCTGAATAAGTTTAAGGTATAGAACAGGTTTAAGAAAAAAGGGATATCTATGAGGCAAAAAAACATACAAATAATGCCGAATCCTTTTGAAAAAAAACTGTATTTATGGTTCGAGTACAAAAACATCAATCTTCAATATATTACTATCACGCAAAAGAACAAAAGAGCAACAGTCTAACCACTACATCACACACAATTGTAACAAGGAACAGTAATATACAAACTAATTGTTAGAGGGAATCTTGTACTTTGCCCGTACTCTACATCTGACTTTACTCAGACAGGCACAGACACAAAATAAAACAACTCATAGGTCAGTGGTGAGCCTATTAAAAAAAGTCGGCTTAATAAAGGCCTTAGCGATGTACATCGGAAAGCAGTGTGAGCAAGCTCAAACTACTTAAAATCCTACAGTAATTCTAGGATTCTTATACGCTCATGGCACAATCGTTACCCACGGAATTGAAATGAACAATCATTAATCAATGTCTCCCCAAAGTTAACTCAAATCTTATGTTTCCTGTTGTTTGGAGATCTCCCACCCATATATCTAACATGTAGATATCATAAATGTCCAGATTCTCCTCGCCAAATGGAATCCTCTCGTAAAATAGGTCATTTGTTAACCTTTGGGAGACTTATCTGCTAAACACAGTGACCAAGAGCAGCTTTGTAATACAAGATGGCAACAGATAAGAACCTAGACAGAAGGACTATCTTCCCCCCTTTTAGATAAGGAAGCCTATTTTTTAGAAGAATGTTTTAGCTTTGCTATTCTGATTACATTCGATCTTGGCCATTTTACCATCATGCTCCCCAGTAAGTGAGCTCCAAGGTTAACCAAACTATAATCTACTCATCTATCTTATAATACTCAAAATTCCATACAGTACTAATATTAAAGAGTATATACATTTATAAAAAGCTTAGTCCACTTCAACGTGCTGCTATAAAGTTAATTTGTCAAAATATTTTCTACTGTATTTCACCTTATTGAAGATGTCAGGTAGATTTCAGTGGAATTTTATATTAATTTTGCAACAGAACATGCCCTCACAGTATTCTTCCATAGTGAATACAAATATCATCTATTCACAAGCCAGAAAATTGACAAAAGCTAAAATTGGGTTTTACACTCCAAACTTAATAGCATCAAGGCGTACAATTTAGCCAATTCACGAATAATAACAACTTGTATTTATGCAGAATGACCAATGTAGCAAGTTGTCCAAAGAGACTTCATAGGAATATTATTAAACACAGTTTGACATCAAGCCAGAGGAAGAAAGGCTGGTGGTATTTAGGAAAGAACTGCAAGTATGGGGGTGGGGGAGTCAAAGGAAAAGTGGAGAGATTAAAATGGGATTATTATAAGGATTAGTGTAAACGTGTGCCCAATGGTGTGAATTTGGTGCGCCAAATGACCTAACTCTGTGCTATATGACTACGAACATTTCCAGGCCAGCAAAGTAAGCTAAAGCAATTATTAACAATGCAACGTGGTATGGCATGAATAAAAGTTCAAACCGTATCGAAACACAAGCCAGTGACGTTCAAAATCCCAAGCAGAGTCAATCAAGCCTAACAGTTGGAAGACCTAACACTCCCAAGTGTAACCATCAACAGGCAAATCTGTTATTTTCTAAGTACGTCTATCTTGTCAAAATTTCAAACTTTGATGAAAGAGAGTTGTAATTGTTCCTACTGCATACAATGTAAGCAAATAGTCACAAAAGGGGTGAATTTTTTAATTACTTAAAATGGCAGGGCAAGAGAAGGGTAGGACATTTTGCTTCATGAAGTTAGAATTATTCATGTTTGACCGAAGCAAACGTGAAAATAAGCAAAGAAAATTAAATATTAAAACATCACCAGAAATGCTAACCAAAAAATACAGATTCATAAAATGATAATGAAAAGAACTACAATGTTGCTATAACACATCATTGCGGAACAGAGAAAATGCAAACCTGGATGCGGAACCACAGCAGAATTACATATAAGCAAATAAAAAAAGGAAGAGAAAAAAAAAGTTTTCTTCGTTTAATTGAAATATTTCTACAATAGAAATATTAATATGTGGATGATATTCTTTAAAATAGTTAATTTTAATTATCACATTTAACAACTTTCAAAAGGATTGTATTCCTGATTAAAGTTGATTTCATTCAATGCAATGTTAAAATGCAAACTTCATAATTATAAATGATTATCATTTATCTCAACCAAATGACTCTACAAAATGCTTTTAAATAACCTTGCCAAAAAAGCTAAAAAACCACAAGATTGTACAAGAAAACTTGAAAAAGAGTTTGTAGAAGTTTGGAACTATGACGTTAACTGATGCATTGACTGGAGAACAGGCAAGGTAAAAATCTAGTGACATCTGGATGGCCTATTCTTTTAAATAATTAATCACAATTTATTATTACAACAATTTATTACAACAATTAATCACAGTGCTGACCTCCACAATTCAGCCCAACTAAATAGAAGTTTAAGGCAGGTAGCAAAAAATATAATGCAGTAACAGGCTCTGAATGACTATCACCACTACACAACTGGCACAGGTAGGTAGGAATGGAGTGGAAAGGCAGTAAAGGCAAAATTCCAATTGAGGTGTGGTTATCAGTAGTCTACCACAATTCCACTTGATTTTGAACAGAAAATATGGTAGTAGCATTTAAGAGGCTATTAGGTAGGCAGATTTACAGAGAATAGAGGGATTATGGACCATATGCAGGCAGATGCAATTCGTCTATCTTAGTATCATGTTCGGCAGAAACATTGTGGGCGGAAGGTATTATTCCTGCGGAAACAGATTGTACTGTTCTATGTTACTACATGTATGCCGTATTGAATATCACTTAAATTCAAACAAAGTCATCAGATTAATGGCTAATATTATAATTATGATTCAAATTAAGTTATAGAGTCATAGCCATTGAATCATAGAGTCATACAGAGTGGAAACAGGCTCTTCGACCAAACTTGCCCACAGTGGCGAATGGGCCCCATCTTCACTAGTCCCACCCACCCAGGTTTGGTCCACATCCCTCTAAACCTATCCCATCCAGGTAACTGTTTAAATATATTTTAAAAACATTGTGATAGTACCTGCCTCAATTTCCTCCTCTGGCAGCCCATTCCATATGTGTCTTTTTACAACACTGCAGAGTTTTTGACGAACAATATTAGTATTCACTTTTTTACACCAATACACTGTTCTTAACAAAAATCTGCCCATCATGTGAATGAAACCTTATAAATAGCAGATATAACTTGGATAACGTCAAGACCAAAAGTCAAAAACTTTTTCATAACAGACAAATTTCGGACACCAAAAGTGTGACATTAAAATTCTGCCACATTTAGTCATAAATATTTAATTCATAAATAAACTTAATATGACCCCTCATACATATATTTTGATAATGATCTAGGGAAATATCTTCATCAATACCAGGAGAAAAATACAGTAACATAAAGGTAATACAATATAGTAAAGATCCTGTAACGGTCATTGTGTTTGATGTCCATTGTCACAACGACCGTTATCGGGGTCGGTATGACCGTAAGTTAAACCACGGAGGCTCCAAACCTCTAATGCTTTTCAAACACACAATGAGGTACCCTATGGTAGTAGTGATCTTTGGGCAAGTTAATTATTTTTTCTTATTTTCCAATTTAATATATCAAAAACATCCTGCTGCAGCACCCACCGTCCTTTGATCAACTTCAGCTAAGCATTTCTCCACATTGTCAACGACGCCGTTAATTTATTAAATCGCTTCTTCAAACCACTGATTTCACTCTTTGCTTTCCTCATCAGGCAGTGATAGGCTCAGTAATAAGTCGTGGTTTTGTGCAAACTCAAGGCGGAGGTTGACTAGTTGCCCATGATTAGATTTTAGTTTTTCAGCATTCTCTTCAAGGCGCACGAGTTAATCCTGAATCTCTATTAAATCGATAACCCGCTTCCATAGCTTGTTTCTCTCCAGAAATGCAACGTGGGCTTTTTCGGTGGGCTTCTTTGCTCATTGGCTAGATCATCTCTGTTCCGGCTCTTCTTCACCTGGCTTACTTGTTGAAGATTCCATGGCTCCCTCTGGTGGCACTCCTTTGCCTAGCTTACCTACTTCTTCGGGCTCCATGAATTAAACAGGTCTTGGCAGACTGCCAAATCTGCTAATTGGACAATTTGTTTGCTTCTGTCATTATCGATAAACATTCTGGGCCATGTTCCATAAACACCCAAAAGAATCCAAAACAAAACTGGACTTTCAAAAAATATCCAATTATTTTCGAAGTACAGAAGCAACTTCAGTTCAGAAAGAATGCATCTTATCTCAACTTCAAAACATACCAAGTCAAGCAACTGGTAGTCCAGTTTTACTCGCTTCTTGGCTGCCTTCTAAAACTTAGCAGAACTGGCATCTAATACATCTCCAGAGCCTGTAATTTTACTTTAAATGCAATGAAACAGTCAAACCTTCCACAGCATCTTCTTAAGAAGCTGTTCTAATTAAAGCATTCCAGCTTTCAAATTTACAGCATAATGCAATAGCTGTTCTACTCACGCTTTCGATCAGTGAAGTTTTCAATCTTCATTTAAGTCGTGTGACTGTCCATTAACCTACCGACAGGTAGGCTCTAAAGCAAATCTCTGCCAGAGATCTAGCTTCTTCAGCTCCTCTTCTACGGAACCTGTCTTTTAACTGCCTCTTACCCCCTCCAAATGATGTTTCTCCGTACTCTCCACCTTTAATTCTTTCATTAAAGTATCTAACCCCAAGTGCTTGCTACTCATGTGCAAGAAAGAATCGAAGGTAGGCACAAAATGCTGGAGTAACTCAGCGGGTGAGGCAGCATCGCTGGAGAAAAGGAATGGACAACGTTTTGGGTCGAGATACATCGCCCATTCCTTTTCTCCAGATATGCTGCCTCACCTGCTGAGTTACTCCAGCATTTTGTGTCTACCTTGTGTGCTACACATCTTCTCCCCTCTTTGCATCCTTTCTGCAACTTCAACTTTTATTCTTATTGAAATACAACTATATAACAGGCCATACCGGGCATCAGAATGATATGCATTAAAAAGATCGGTATGAATAGTTCCAGTCATAAATCATATTCCCCCCCCCCCCCCCAATATACTTATTCATCTTCTTTCATTCACCTATCCAATCTAATCTTGACTTTCAATACACATAGAAAATCCTTGGATTTTTTTAACCTGAGAACATCAGCAATAAATGATAAATCATAGCATTACACATCAAGAGTAAATTCAACCTCTTCCAAAGAGTGTATGTAAAATTTCCACAACACCTTGTTCTAAGTCTATTGCATTCTATACATCTCCTCATTCTTAACCTAATGACTGGAAATAGTCTGTTTGTAATAGAAGACTGTGATAGCATTTAAAAAGGAAAGAAGCTACACACATAGACAAGGGTTACACAAAAAGCTGGAGAAACTCAGCGGGTGCAGCAGCATCTAAGGAGCGAAGGAGATCTCCTTCGCTCCTTAGATGCTGCTGCACCCGCTGAGTTTCTCCAGCTTTTTGTGTAACCCTCGATTCTCCAGCATCTGCAGTTCCTTCTTTAACACATAGACAAGTATTGTCGGGAATTTTGAGAATTATAAGATGTTATAGTTTGGATAACCATGGAGCACACATACTGGGGAGCATGATGGGAAAATGGCTAAGATAGAATGTAGTTAAGATAGCTATAGCTGAAACATTCTGCTGAGAAGCTGGCTTTCTTATCTATAGGATGAGGATAGTCCTTCATAGTTCTGTTTAGGTTCTTATCTGTTGCAATCTTGCATTACTGCTGCCTTTTGTCACTGCGTTTAGCAGGCAAGTTTCCCAAAGGTTAACAAATGACCTCTTTTACAGGGACCCCATTTGGCGAGTAGAATCTTAACATTTATGGTATCAACACTTTAGATATATAGGAGGATTTTCAAAACATGAAACGTAAAATTAAAATTAACTCTGGGGAAAGACAAAGATGAAAGGTTACAGAGACATTGATTTTATTTCGGAGTCACGTGAGTGACTACGTGAAGAAGCCCCGCCACGTGCATGCTCGGCATTACGTCGATGCATGTGGTTAAGGAACAGCTACAGATCGCAGCTCCACCAGTGGTGAGTAACAAGCCCGCAGGTAAGTGGGTTAAAAATACTTCCTGGGTAGAAACTCCGTGACGTTGGCTGGAATAGCCAGGAGGAGTTCGGGAATTTTAAAAATGAACACGGTGAAAAAATCAGCGCGGGGAAAGTGCATGTCCCGGGTGGAAACACAAATCAGATCGGGACCTCAGATTAGTACGGAGCCGGTTCCGATACCGGTAGCCGTTGAACCTGCCGTAGTTCAGCCTTTAGACGCTCCTCAGCCACAGGCCACGGAGGGTACTCCAGTGGAAAGGAAAAAAAAAAGGAAGTCTGCTAAGCCTGTAATATCAGATGAATCTGATGAAGAAGAGGCAGGGCCAGGCAAACGAGCCCTGTGGCTCAGGATGGACCAAATGGAGAAAATGCTGCAAACAATTATTAATCAAGGGTCTAAAGACCCAGAATATTCCCAGGCAGCCCCTGAGGGGGTTCCATATCATGAATATGATGCCTTTACAACATGGGAATGTGAAAATCCAGAGCCTTGTTTAGGTTTGGAAGAAGTCTCCTTTGAACAAGTCTCAGGAGTACCAGGGCGGCAAGAAACTGACCCTGAAAGTGGTGTTTCTGGTCTTGAATACCCACCACAAAACAAAAGTCATTCTACAGGTGTACCAGATGTAGCACAATCTTTTGCTATATCAGAGGGAAGAGGTGAGGTAATGGAAGAAAACCTGGCGGCCAACATTAATTATTTGGTTTCTCACCAGCTTCAGGAGACTGTCATGATTGAGACAGCAGACCTCTATAATACACCTGTTAATTGTGCATCACTGAGGGTGCCAACGGTGAATCCAGCTATTTGGATACCCATGACTTCAACAATGCGAGGACAGGAGATACGATTCCAGAGGGTCCTCAAGCTCATTGCAGCTGGCATTACTGCTTTTGGGAGGCAGTTGGAAGGGCATGATATGTCCAAAATCCAAAAAGACACGTTGGCATTGTTTTGTAACTCTTATTTTGAGATTAATTTTATGAGAAAAATCACCTTTCGGCCCATCCTGCACCCAAGATTTGCTGGTTTGTATAAATCAAGCAATGTTCAAGCTCCAGATTATTTATTTGGAGAAAACCTGCCTAAACAAATTAAAGATATCGATGAAGAGACAAAGACTATCAACCTCATAAAACGTTTTATATTCGGACAAAGGAGACAATCTGGCTGGATGAGTAGGGGATTTGATTCAGGAGCAGGAACAAGCAGAGGCAGGAGCATGGTGTGAAGGTATTATCACCCATCACAGCCCAATGTAATTCCATATATTGGGAAAAGGAGACCGTCACGGTCATTTGCTGAGGTACAAAAACTTCATTCTATCACAGAGGAAACTGTTGTAGAACCTCCGGTTGGTGGTAGATTACAATTGTTTTATGATGAATGGTACTGTATAACATCTGATCAGTTTATTTTAGATACTGTGTCAGGTGCTATTATGGAATTTATGGAAGGAGTGGATCCACCTGTACAGGATAAACCTAATCGGGTTTTGGTGTTTTCTGCATCTGAAAATTATCAGGCAAAAGAAGAAGTAAAAAAATTATTTAAAAAAGGGGTAATTGAAAGTACAGAGAATCATCCGCAACAATTTGTGTCAAATATTTTCCACAGTGCAAAGAAAGATGGTGGTTGTAGAGTCATTTTGGATCTCACAAAATTAAATTCATATGTCCAGTATAGATATTTCAAAATGGACAGCTTCAACACTACAAAAGAGTTGTTGTCCATAGGGTGTTACATGGCTACTATAGACTTAAAAGATGCATATTATTCATTGCCAATTATTCACCATTATCGTAGGTACTTCAAGTTTAATTGGTCAGCTGTGGCAATATAAAGCATTACCTAATGGGTTAAGTTCAGCTCCCAGGCTGTTTACAAAATTATTGAAACAGCCTTGTTAAGGGCTCAAAATCACATTGTCATGGCTTATCTTGATGATGTTTTAATTGTTAATGCCACTCAGGAATCAGCTGAAGATTCAGTTTCAACAACTATAAGCCTGTTTGAAAGGCTAGGGTTTCTGATCCATCCAATGAAATCTAAGCTACAGGCGTTGCAGACAATTGAGTATTTGGGATTTATCACTGATCCAGTTGCTATGTCAGTAACTTTACCAACACATAAAAGTTGTGGATATTACAAATGCATGTAGTTGTCTTGCTGACAAACCTTATCCCTTCATCCGAGAAGTAGCTAGGGTTATTGGTAAGATGGTAGCAGCATTTCCTGCTGTTGAGTTTGGTCCTTTGCATTATCAAAATCTTCAAGGGGCAAAAGCACAAGCACTAAAAGAACGTGCAGGTCATTTTGACAGACCCATGCAGTTGCCAACGGAAGCGTTGGCTGAATTGCAGTGGTGGATTGGGAATGTTGCACAAGCTGCTAAAAACATTGTTATTCAGCAACCTGCAGCGGTATTGTAAACTGATGTTAGTGCTCTCGGATGGGGGGGCTATGGACAATAACACCAGCTGTGGTGGTAGATGGACTGTCCAAGAGGATTTAATTCTCCAAACATATGGTATTAATTATTTGGAGTTATTGGGGGCATTTTTTGGATTAAAAGCATATTGTTCTGCAATGGAGAACTTGCATGTTCAATTACAAGTAGACAATACCACAGCTGTAGCATATATCAATCACATGGGTGGAGTAAGATCAGTATCATGTGATCACCTGGTCAACCTGATGTGGAATTGGTGTGTATCTAGGAATATCTGGCTTTCAGCTACTTATCAGACATTGTGCCAGGCATTTATCTATTTGTGTCTAGTTTAAATCATCAATTGCCTAAATACGTGTCATGGGAGCCTGATCCA
The DNA here is from genome assembly GCA_963514005.1 of Raja brachyura. The sequence goes on from OY740786.1 coordinate 62,744,281, forward strand.
GGAGCTGTACCGTTGGATGCATTCGCGCTATATTGGGGAAATATGTTTTTCTATGCTTCTCCCCCATTTTGCCTGATTAGGCAATGTCTCATGAAAATAGAGCAAGACTCTGCCACAGGTGTTTTTGGTGATTCCAAACTGGCCTACACAGCCATGGTTCCCATTGATGCTTAGAATGATAATTGAACCATTTATGACGATTCCCAGCTCCAGGGATTTGTTGGTACAACCAGTAACAGAAGCAGTTCATCCATTGCATGATAATATGAATTTGTTAATCTGCAGGTTCTGAACGGACCATTACAAGGGCTTGGAATGTCGGATAGGACCATGGATGTCATAACGTCAGCTTGGAGAGATAGCACTAAGAAACAATATATGTCTCACATAAAGAAGTGGGAAGCTTTTTGTATTCAGTCAGATATATCTTATCATACTGCAAACATATTGGATGTATTGGAGTTCCTTGCTATGCTGCATTTTGATCCGCACCTTAGTTATAATGCCATTAATAGTGTCCGTAGTGCTTTGTCTTCCTATTTACGACAATTTTCAGAACATCTATCTATTGGGTCTCATCCATTAATATCCCGATTTATGAGAGGGATTTTTAATAAAAATCCTCCCAAACCCAGATATACAGAAATTTGGGATGTTGGTATAGTTCTCACATTGCTCCGGCAATGGGCTCCAATTACGTCACTGTCTTTTCAGAAATTAACATTTAAAGTAGTAATCTTTTTGGCGTTAGTGTCAGCACAAAGAGTACAAACATTGCAAATGTTACGTTTAGATTGTATGCATGTGTCTGCAGATAACATTACTTTTTATGTTTATGATCTAATCAAACAAAGCAGACCGGGGAAGTCTGGAACCAAGGTAATCTTTAGAGCATATCCTGTCGACCAAAGATTGTGCGTGGTTAAGCATTTTACTCAATATATTGACGTAACAAAGAGTCTCCGAGGTTGTGAGACAACAATGCTTATTGCCCATAACAAACCATACAAAAAAGTATCAGTACAAACTATTTCTAGATGGTTAAAACAGGTTTTGGATTTAGCTGGAGTAGACACTGATGTGTTTAAATCTCACTCCACCAGGGCAGCGTCCACGTCGATGGCACAGGACGTGCCACTCGACCAAATTTTAGAGGCCGCAGGATGTGTAAAGAAGAAATCTTTTCCAAGTTTTATAATAAACCTATTATCACGGTGCCAGAGTTTGGACATGCAGTGTTGGGTACTGTTTGATTATTTGCTTTCTTTTATGTAATGATTCATATCTTTTGTTGGAATTTCCCTTATGATAGAAGGGTATTACTTTTCTGTCTTTTATTATTATTAAAATACTTATTGCATTATTCAAGCAATGTTGAATAATATTATTTACTCACTACTGTGTCAATTGAAGCAGTGTGTCATATGGAATGAATCTACGGCATGAAAATCACAGAGCTTCAAAATCTTCATGTTGTCACTCACGTGACTCCGAAGTAAAATAGTGAGATTAAACGAGAACTTACCCGTTTGAAGTTTGATCTTTATTCTATGAGGAGTTACGATGAGGGATTTTGTGCCCCCTGCTCCCGACCCTCATAATCTAAAAGATCATCTGGTTGTTCTAGTCTTGTGTGAGCCTTACTCTCTTACTTCGGCTACTGGTTCTGTGATTTTCACGCCGCTGCTATGAAGTATGCCAAGCATGCGCCTGGCGGGGCTTCTTCACGTAATCCTTCATCGTAACTCCTCATAAGATAAAGATCAAACTTCGAACAGGTAAGTTCTCATTTAATCTCACTATTAATGGTAGTTTATTTCAACTCCCCAAGTAACCATGAGGGTACAAAAATTACTTTGGCTTGTTGATGCAGTCTGAGCTTGCTCACACTGTTTCCCGATGTACATTGCTAAGGCCTTTGATAAACCGACTTGTTCGATAGACTCACATGATATATGAGCGTTTTTTTCTTGAGTCTGAGTAAAGGCAGATATAGGGTACGGTGGTACTAGTACTATTGGACAGAGAATCTTGATATCAGTCAGCCTTCTGACATGGGATTTCCAGGAACAGCAAAGAAGGGGATTCCAAGAACACTGAACATTGGAAATTCCTAGAATATGGATCATTGGGAGAGTAGCTTCAGGGGCCCGTTCCAGGCTCAGGGACCTTGGGGAATATGAAGCAGTGTAGCGGTCCTGCTTGAAGAATTTAAATGTAATTACCCGGTAGTTTCCTTCTCAATATACAAGTCAAAAATCAAAAGGTTACTTTTTTTGATGACCAATTCCAAGATGCCCCAAGAACACAAATGTCAAAAATGTTGTGTACTAATACTGTTCTGAAGTTTACATAAAGTCACAGTAGTTAATATTTACCAAAGTTAATCTCTTGTCTGAATTAAAATTAAATATTTTCTCTCTATCTATTTTAGTAATGAAAACAACAAAACTCTCAAACCATCACAGGATAAGGGAACACCCTTCTTTTCCTCTTAGAGGATTGAATGCCAGGGAAGTTCGCAAATTACATATGATCACAATGCATAGATATTACAAGGTGAAAACATCCAGTTGAAGCCCAAGCTAATGACAGAAATGCTCTTGAATTTTAAAAAGTCCCAGTGCTATTGGCGAACATTAAATTCAAAATAAAATTTGCACTACATTATCGTGAAATTTGTAATTTATTAATAAGATTAACTTATTATGCATAATTAAAATATGATTTATTGGGTCGAAATCAGTGTGGAAAAGCACGTTTCCAAAGGAAATGGCAATTACATTTATCAAACTTATTTTAACAAATTAAACAACCAATGACGTTTTGAAATAACTGGAAATTACATTTTGCAGCCAAATTGCTCATATTGGTTTCTAATAATACCAAGTTAAAATAATCATAATTTGATGAAAACAAAACTTCTGGAAACACCCGAGTCATGAATCCTCTGTGGAGAACAAAAGTTTACGTCAAGAACAGCACAGTGGCACAATCAGTGGAGCTATTGCCTTGCACATCCACTGATTTCAAGCCTGACCTGCAGACTTCTGCGTGGTGTGTACAAGTTCTCCTGCGGCCAGGTGGGTTTCCACAGGATGCTCCAGTTTCATACCACACTAAAAATGAACATGTTGGTAGGCTAATTAGCCACCGTAAAGTAGCCTTCGTGTGCAGGTGAGTTGATAGTAATGCAAGGAGGATACTGTGGAATTTGGGCAGAATTTGTATAGAAGAATGCGTTTGGGCCAAAGGGCCAGATGTTGCCTGTCTTCCCGAGTGTTTCTAACATATCTGTTTTTGGTTCTAATTTCCAGCAATTTTGTTTTTCTTTGCAATTTATTATATTGATATGTTCCTGTTAAAGGAAACGCAAATGAAATGGGTGCACTAAACTCTAACATACTATGATATGGTGTGACAGGATGTGGGTTCGCTGCCACAATCTTCGAACAATTCTCATGAAGGGCCCCCTGCATAATTACAATCCCATAATTTTACATTTCTCGGTTTTCCTGCATTGGGAAATCCACAATCAGAAACCATGTACCAATGCATGGTGACCTTAGTCTTCAGTAGCAATTCACTCTTTCAAAGCTATATTGGTCTGTATTCTTATCTTTCATTCATAGTCTGCTCAATTTTTGTCTTCATCTGATGTTTTCACACAAGTCTTTAGTTCTATGTGCGTGTCAACAACCAATGTGCCACAGAACCACATGAACCAAATTCCCCAGGTGCAATCAAAGGCTGCATTGCTAGAATGAATGAAGCATCTGGAACTGCTCCCTCCCTCTTGCATTATTTTGGCCAGTCCCTAGAAATAAAGTTTGGGTTTAAGGGCAAGACAGCTTTATCTAAGAGATGAGGGAATGCAGTGTATGTTGTTTCACAGAGATATGAATTACCCCAGCTCTCCCGACTTGGCCCTTCAGCCTGAAGGTTTTTCTATCCATCCCATGGGTGGGACAGCACCATCAGGAAAAGGGAGAGGTGGAAGTGCCTGCCTCATGATAAACTCTTAACGGTACACAGACTTGGTGCCCTTGTCCAACTCCTGTTTTCCAACCTGGAAAATCTAGCAATGAAATGTCATTCCTTCTACTTCCAAAGGAAATTCACCTCCTCCAGCAGGGAGTATAGTTGGTCAAGGGAAGCAGAGGAGCAACTTTATGACTTCTTGGTCTCAGTAGGCCGGGCAATGATAGATGATGGTACAGGAGCCTGGAATCTGTTACTTGAATATATTCAAGAATAGCTTCTTCTCATCAGCCACCAGGTTCTTGAGCCACTCTGCACAACTTTAACCATAACCCTATGGATTTTGTACGTTGGATGGCACATTTATGGTCTGGTTTACCTAGTGTAGATTGGTTATTGCATGTGAACCAATCATAGTAGAGTAGCATCACTAACTCCACCTTACTGTATACTTTATATTAACACCCACTTCCTACATTACGTAGTCTTGGAAGCAGTAGTGATGAACTAACAACTCACAACCTGCTGTACCGCTACATTATGTGTTACAATTAAAGATGACTTTAAAGTCTAGACCTGTGTAACATCAATCATTTACACCTAGTATAACTGATCATTCATTGTATATTTATTTATTGAGTTGTTGCATCTAATGTGTCTACAAAGCAAAAACCAAGAAAGAATTTCATTGTTCCAGTCGCGGTGCATGTGATACTGAACACTTTTGACTCCTGGCATGGTGATTCATGTCATTTGATGCAAATCTGACATGAAAAATACACCATTGGCACAACATTTAATTGACTATCACATGTGTCTGATAAACATTTCCACACATGTCATATTCAACCTAGAAAATCATAAGAATCATTCTACTCCAAAAAAGGTTTTTATTTACAAAGCCCAGAAAATAAATTAGCACCTCACATCTACATTTCTAAGCCACAGTTCACAGTGGCAAAGCTTTGCCTGAAAGACTAAAGGGCCTGTCCCATCAGCAAGCGACTCCATGCGGTGAGCGCGACCTAACGTGGTCGCTTGAGCCATCCGGCCTCGCGGGGCTGGTCCCACTTCGATCGCCGGAGCTGTATGGAGTTGTGCGAACATCTGGTCCCGACATCGTGCTCCGCGACATCGCGGGGCTCCGGAAAACTGAACGTTTCCAAAGTTCCACGCGGCAATGGCCTGTCGGCCCGCAGCCGCCTCGACGCCGCACGCACCGCCTCGACATCGTGCCTCCGTGACCCTCTCTGCGCGCCTGTGTGTCCCTCTCTCTGTGCGCCTCCGTGCCCCTCTCTGTGCGCCTCTGTGCCCCTCTCTGTGTCTGTGCTTCCGCGTCCCTCTCTGTCTGTGCCTCCGTGTCCCTCTCTCTGTCTGTGCCTCCGTGACTCTATCTGTGTGCTTCCATGATCCTCTCTGTGTGCCTCCGTGTCCCTCTCTGTGTGCCTCCGTGTCCCTCTCTGTGTGCCTCCGTGTCCCTCTCTGTGTGCCTCCCTGCCCCTCTCTGTGTGCCTCCCTGCCCCTCTCTGCGTGTGCCTCCGTGACCCTCTCTGTCCTTACGAACTTACCGCGGACTTCGCTCCAACTTCACGCCACTCACCTGACCTCCGTGCGGCCTCCACTTCAGGTTTGGTGGCGCTCACCGCATGCAGGCGAATACTGGTGGGACCGGCCCTGTACAGGGATCACGCAACCTCCGCGCGGCCCCCACTTCCGTTTTGGTCGCGCTTGCCGCATGCAGGTCGCATGCTCGTTAAATCTGGCCCATGGCAAAATAAAACCACACAATTCTAAATCACCCAAAGCTATTTATTTTCCTCAAAATAACCAACAGCTTCACACAGGCAATACACTGCTGTGGTAAACCAAGCATGTAGGTTCTGTACAAATTTCAATAAAGATCCCCAAACACTTTCTGTTCCTTTTAGATACATATAAAGCTATGAATTGTGAAACAACTATCTTTAAAAACAAGAAGTAGTTCCATTTAAAGACTTTTATTACTAAGATTAGTTTTGCGGCTTTCAACTTAGAATTCTGTATGAAGTCCTAATAATAGTCATCAAGCAACCACAGTTAGATCGACAGTGTCATCAATTTACATCTCAAACGTTTTTGATTAATTTAAATGAAAACTTTCCGAATACCCCAGACAAATTCCTTAACAAAATATTCATCCAGATTAATATGAATTATTATAATCAAACATGTGCGAACACCCACAACTTTGTCCTTGATGCTATCTAATCTTGGTTGGCATCTCAGTCAATTTGAAGTTGAAACACACGTGCGGACGTGGCATCGAAGGATGAGATGCTGAAGCAAAGAAGTGGAAGCCAAATAACCGAACGGAAACTACGCCGAAAAGCCAAACAACCGAAAGCGTACGACGCCTAAAAGCCAACTAACCGAACAGACGCAACGCCGAAAAGCCAAATAACCGAACAGACCCAACACTGAAAAACCAAATAACCGAAATGGCGGTACGCCTGAAAGTCAACTAACCGAAAGGGCGGGATGCCTGAAAGCCAACTAACCGATAGGATGCAACGCCTAAAAGCCAACTCACCAAACGGAAGCAACGCCGAAAAGCCACATAATGGACTTAACATCGCCAGGGGCCAGGACTTATTAGCGATTGGTCCAGACCCACGCGTCCATCACATCACTGGCCGGGATAGACGGGAGGGTGGGGGTCATTTTCCCCACACAAGACCGCCCGACGCTGGAGGGTGACTGGGCACTCTGAACCCGAGCACCAAGGTGTAAGCGGCCGAAGGAGTGCATCCCTCGGGACAGCCCCCATTCTCCCCTGGGGAGCGCTGTACGACAACGGCCGCCCTCTGCCTCGTCTCCCCCTTGCAGCCGCACTGTGGGTCGGCACACACACAGGGACGAAAATGCGGCAACGTCCCCGTCAGCTGCAGCAGAGTTGGGGACGGTTTTGTCCGGCCATCCACCCAGAATCACTGACCACGATGCCACCGCCACCGGACCCCATCCCCCACACCAGGGTGATACAACCCCCGTCCTCCAGATCCTGACCTATATAACCATATAATATAACAATTACAGCAGGGAAACAGGCCTTCTCGGCCCTTCCAGTCCGTGCCGACCATTTATTTTCCCCTGGTCCCATCTACCTGCACTCAGACCATACCCCTCCATTCCCTTCCCGTCCATATACCTATCCACTTTACTTTTAAATGTTAAAATCGATCCTGCCTCCACCACTTCTGCAGGAAGTTCATTCCACACAGCCACAACTCTCTGAGCAAAGAGGTTCCCCCTCATGTTACCCCTAAACTTCTGTCCCTTAATTCTCATGTCATGCCCTCTTGTTTGAATCTTTCCTACCCTCAATGGGAAAAGCTTATCCACGTCAACTCTGTCTATCCCTTTCATCATTTTAAAGACCTCAATCAAGTCCCCCCTTAACCTTCTGCGCTCCAAAGAATAAAGACCTAACTTGTTCAACCTTTCTCTGTAACTTAGTTGCTGGAACCCAGGCAACATTCTAGTAAACCTCCTCTGTACTCCCTCTATTTTGTTGACATCCTTCCTATAATTAGGCGACCAAAATTGTACACCATACCTACACACGGGGTGATTTACACCAGATGTGGAGGTCTTTCGGATGATGCGCTCCTTCAGCCGCTTACACCTTGGTGCTCGGGTTCAGAGTGCCACGTCACCCTCCAGCCCTGGGTGGCCTTGTGTGGGGAAAATGTCCCCAACCCTCCCGTCTCCCCCGGCCAGTGACGTGATGGACGTGGGGGTCTGGACCAATGGCTGTCAAGTCCCCCCCCCCCGCGACGTCATGTTCGTTATTTGGCTTTTCAGCATTGCGTTCGTTCAGTGAGTTGGTTTTTAGGCGTAGCGCCCTTTCGGTTATTTGACTTTTAGGCGTCCCGCCCTTTCAGTTAGTTGGGTTTTAGGTGTCCCGCTTTTCGGTTATTTGGCTTTTCGGTGTTGCGTCCGTTCAATTAGTTGGCTTTTAGGTGTCCCACCCATTATTTGGCTTTTCGGCATCGTACGCTATCGATTATTTGGCTTTTCGGCACAGTTTCCATTCAGTTATTTGGCTTCCACTTCTTCACTTCGGCTTCTCGTCCTTCGACGTCACATCCGGGTACCGAATTATTATAATCAAACATGTGCGAACACCCACATCTTTGTCCTTGATGCTATCTAATCTTGGTTGGCATCTCAGTCAATTTGAAGTTGAAACACATTGGTCTGCTGCCTGATCCTGCACTCTACATCTAGGTGCATTCAATCTTTCCAATCTTACAATATTTTGGAAAGTATTGTGTAATATGCCTTTGGATGTCTTGCAAAAGACACAGTACAAGGTGCAGGACATCCTTCAATAAGGCCCAGAAATTAAACTAAAATGTTCAATTTCCTCAGATTTATTCGGTTTTCTGGCTCACAAACTCCACATTTTTAAATAAACTGTTAGAGCCAATTTATTTCTGATCTTCAATGTGAAGATCACAGAACATAAAACATACAAGAGTACAGCACGAGAACAGGCTCTTCTGAACCAACAATTATGCCAATTCAATTCAATCTCCAAAACCAATCTAAATGCCTCCTTAATGTTGCTATTGCATTTGGTTCTAACATCCCCCTAGCAATGTGTTCCAGGCACCTGACATTGTAAAAAACATGGCTTACAAATCTTTAAACTTTACCCCACTTCACCTTAAAGCTTTGACTTCTAATAATTTGACATTTCCATCCTGATTGAAACATACAAAACTACAATGCATCCTGGCATAGTGGAAGTGGACAGAGTATGTCATCATGTGCAAGAACTTCGAACTAGGTGGTCACTACGTAAAAACCAAGGATCTCTCATATACATCCATTTTAGACAGGCGAGGCAATTTTTTTCCCCCTCAGAGAGCCATGAATTTATGGAACTCACTTCCACAGAAGGAACAGGGTTGAATCTTTGAATATAAAGTTTACTGGAGCTAGGCAGAAATGTGAAATTAACATTTAGAAACAGAAATATAGGTGCAGGAGTAGGCCATTCAGCCCTTTGAGCCAACACCGCCATTCAATATGATCATGGCTGATCATCGAAAAACAGTACCCTGTTCCTGCTTCTTCCCCGTATCCCTTGACTCCTTTAGCCCTAAGACCTAAATCTAACTCTACCTTGAAAACATCCAGTGAATTGGCCTCCACTGCCTTCTGTGGCAGAGTATTCCACAAATTCACAACTCTGGGTGAAAAAGTTGTTCCTCATCTCAGTCCTAAATGGCCTACCCCTTATTCTTAAACTGTGATTCCTGGCTCTGGACTCCCTCAACATCGGGAACATTTTTCCTGTATCTAGCCCGTCCAATCCTTTAAGAATTTTATATATTTCTATAAGGTCCCCTCTCATCCTATATCCCAGTGAATACAAGCCCAGTCGACCCATTCTTTCATCATAATCCGGTCCCGCCATCCCGGGAATTAACCTGGTGAACCTACGCTGCACTCCCTCAATAGCAATAATGTCCTTCCTCAAATTAAGAGACCAAAATTGCACACTATACTCCAGGTGCGGTCTCACCAGGACCCTGTACAACTGCAGTAGGACCTCCTTGCTCCTAAACTCAAATCCTCCTGCAATGAAGACCAACATGCCATTAGCTTTCTTCACTACCTGCATGCTTACTTTCAGTGACTGATGCACAAGCACACCCAGGTCTCGTTGCACCTCCCCTTTTCCTAAACCGACATCATTCAGATAATAATCTGCCTTCCTGTTCTTGCCACCAAAGTGGATAACCTCACATTTATCCACATGATACAGCATCTGCCATGTGTGCCCACTCACCCAACCTATCCAAGTCACCCTGCAGCCTCAAAGCATCCTTATCGCAGCTCACACAGCCACCCAGCTGTGTGTCACCTGCAACCTTGCAGATGTCACATTTAATTCCCGCGTCTAAATCCTTAATATATTGTAAATAACTGGGGTCCCAGCACTGAGCCTTGCAGCACCCCCCACTAGTCTCTACCTGAAAAGGACCCGTTAATTCCTGCTCTTTGCTTCCTGTCTGCCAATCAGTTCTCTATCCATGTCAATACCCTACCCCCAATAACATGTGCTCCAATTTTGCACACTAATCTCTTGTGGGGGACCTCGTCAAAGGCTTTTTGAAAGCCCAGATGCATCACATCCACTGGCTCTCCCTTATCCATTCTACTTGTTACATCCTCAAAAAAATCCAGAAGATTAGTCAAACATGATTTCCCCTTCATAAATCCATGCTGCCTTTGACCGATCCTGTCACTGCTTTCCAAATGTGCTGCTATAACAGCTTTAACAATCAACTCAAGCATTTTCCCCACTACTGATGTAAGGCTTACTGGTCTATCATTTCCAGTTTTCTCTCTCCCTCCTTTCTTAAAAAGTGGGGTTTCATTGGCCACCCTCCAGTCCACAGGAATTGATCCAGAGTCGATAGAGCATTGGAAAATGATCACCAATGCATCCACGCTTTCTAGGTCCACCTGCTTGAGTACTCTGGGATGCAAACCATCAGGCCCTGGGGATTTATCTGCCTTCAGTCCCAACAGTTTATCTAACACCATTTCTTGACTAATGTGGATTCCCTTCAGTTCCTCTCCCCCACTAGATCTTGGGTCTCCTAGTGTGAAAAATATACATCTTCTAGATGAGCTGGGACGCATCCTCAGTGATGTGAACTGGGGTCATCGGGTGTTTCGGGTCTCACAACATCAGACACCCTCGCCCAGGCGACCCAGCCGAGGTTGATCAGGCCAGTATTTCTGGGAGATTGTTTGTGTCTTCCTTAGTGATGACAAAACCAAAGAACTCAATCAGATCAGCCATGATTCGATTTAGCGGTGGAGCAAGCTTGACGAGCAAAGAGCCCTACTGCTGTTAATCAGTACGTTCATATACCATCTATCGTGACAGGTTAGAAGTATTTGTAAACAACATGTAGAGTGGAGGCAGTAAGAATTCAAAGTTAAAAATTATAGCTTCCTGCCGTGAAACAGTTACGAGTACATAAATAGATTTTCCACTATATGAAAAAAATATTGTTATATGCTCAAATAACCAGCATTATTCTATTAAATAAAATACTCAGTTGGAGCATCTTAAAAAATATCTTTTCCATTTACAATTTAGTATGGATTTGGAAATATTAAGGAACAGCAACATTATTGAATGTAGTTTCTCTTTAGATGGAAGAACAATAATGTCCACATGAATAAACCATTAGAAACAACTCTAAATTACAATAGTGTATATATTTATCAATCACCTTAAGGAATGTTGCAAGATAATAATCTAGAATTTCGATACATTAAGGCAAATTGATATGAAATAGATTTGACTTGGGTTAAACTGTGCCAGCAATCAGTTCCATGCACCAATCACCTTAAATGCATAACATTTTTCCAGCGTCAGGTGCACATTTAACAATGTCAATAATTTGCCAGCAGACATTTCCGCCTTTGCCAGCTTAAATGAAAGCTTTTATGTATAACCCACAACCTCTTGAACAGTTACAGCACAACTGGGAGTACATCTAGGCCCTCTACTGCATTTACAAACATTTAATGGGATTCTTCACTGACATTGAGAACCATAACTATACAGCTACAGAAAACTGTGTAGGCTATTCAAACGTTTTCTAAGGTTCACAGGGCTGTTTTCCACACAATTTTATTCCTGGAAAATTCATGCAACACGAATCTCAGTAGTAACATTCCTGTGACAACATTGCACTGGAGACATCAGCATGGCAATGACCATTCATACAGGTTGGTCAGGACCTGGAGGCGGACGCAAGGCATGCCTATATGTGAAGCGACAACTTCCAATCTTCAGAGATGCCATATCCTAATCATATTGCTCGGAAGAGGAATGTATTAACAGACTGATTTACACAGCTGTCATCACATGGAAATGTGAATTGTTTCAGAATCTTTAAGGGCGAAATGGACTCAGTGGGCCGAAGAGCCTACTTCAAATATCAATTTCCACATTAAAGGATTTTCCAAACAGCCACAGCTAATATGTCAGCTAAGTTGCTGCTCACCACTCCATCAAAATGGTCATCCAGGCACTGTGACAGATTTTGATATTGGTGAGAAGCAAGTGGCATCTCAGGAATTTGGATTTGCAACATTACTAGACTGCTATGAGTATGCTCGAGTGAATATCAAGGCTCCCCTTAATAAGCAATAAATTATCAAGGCTCCCCTTAATAATTTCATTAACAAGATTTCAACTCCCTCAATATTCAGGTGTGATTCAGTTGTGAATCACCAGAAGATTTTTACCTATGGTGAATGCAGCAAGCATTTGCAGAACCTGAACAATATGAGGTGCAAACTGTAGAGCAACAGGAGCAAGACTACAATGAAGGCGAGCAGGGGATGTCTGCGTAAAGAGAGCCTAAGTAACACGTCATAACCCCTCATCTCCCCCTTTCAGGAACACCTGTACAGATATTTCTAAAATTATACATATCAATTAAGGAATCCCTTTTTCACTCACTACAACAGTTTTCAGTGGCATGAAACGTTTGTAAAAATATGATACATATCTGTGCCTCGTTGCAAGGAACAGGTTTCTCTGAGCTGTAGATGGAAGCTGGAGCCACCTCCTGCCAGGTTCTACCTACGCTGGCTCCAGTAGGTCACATGTCCTTCCTTCTCGCATTTATCTCACTGATACCACTGTCCAAATCTCTTTCAGTAAATCCAAGGCTACACTCTCATTTTCTCGTGGCCTCCATCTCCTTCATGTCAGCCACTGTGTGTTTTATGTGAAAAGTGTCTAGCTAGAATAACAAATGAGACATTTCACTGATTGCTGCATAGGGGGATGAACAAAATTGAGTAAACCAAGCAGTTTCAGTTGATACCCCATCTTATTACAGTTTTAGCTGTCTTCTTTGCAAATTTTATAATTGATTTTTGGAAAAGTCAAATAGACATTAATGATTTAGTACACTAACTGGTGAAAGCCAATTTCTAGGCAAATCTATTTTTACCATTGTTGATCTCTACAAATATTGTACGTGGAACATCTTACTGCTAGTGGAATTTGCAATCAGATAATTTTAATTTTCACATTTCTCTTTTTTTATAACAACATTTGGCTATACAATGAGTGAAATCAATGTAAAAACACCACCATTGTGGAACATGGATTTCTTTGCCTGTCACCTGATGTGATCAATACATCCCTTGGGGAAATGCAATTACTACATTTCATCAAAACCGCCTTATAACTTAATTCAACATAGATTAATTTCTCCTGCTTTAGTTGAAAAATCTACAAACAGATAATATGGACACCTGACAATCAAATTAGAAAAACATTTGTTATTGAGATTTAGATGGGTTTATATGAATATTTATATAAATAGTTTGAGACACAAAAATATCTGTACAATGCAAACAGTGAACTATCAAAAATACTGAACTCTACAAATGTAAAAAGAGAACAGGCTTCTACACTTACTGAGACTGCTGAGCTGACGAATAATAGCCGCTAGCGTGTTGTTTGTGACACACTCCAGTTCATTGTTAATTCCTTCAGGCAAAGCACCATGACAGAGGTGCCTGGGTTCAATGTTCCTCTTTACTAATGGCATGTTTCCTTGTGAACATAGAAAACTACCTGATAAAAAGAACATACATTATTTAACAAGGAAACATGGTATTATTTTTAATTTATTTCATTTGCCTACTATATCTAATTACTTAAATATGTACACAAAGTCAATAAAACTACGTGATCTTAGAGCATACGGTACAAAACAGAATTAAATTCGTTTTTGTAAATGTAATCCCCATCGGGTGGCGCCCATTATGGCCGCCTCGCCAGCAATCTGGGGGGGGGGGGGGGGGAGGATCGGGAGAAAACTTTTTTAGTCACTTGCATCAACGGAGATGCGATTTTTCTCTGTGTCACATTTCCGCCCCCCCTTTGCGACCTACAACGTGAAGTGGTGCAGCCTTTCCTGAAGACCGGCCCGGAGCCTCAAGCCGCGAGTGTGGCACAGACTTATCATCGCAGAGCCTGGGATCATTTGCCGAGGATAGCCAGTGTTGGAGCTCCGGCTGCGAGGCCAGTGAATTTTAACACCATGAAGCAGCGGTCTCCGGTAAGAAGCGACTGACTCGGGAGCTCAATGCCTCGGAGTGTTCTGATCCGTCCCGATGCCGGAGTTTCGATCATCCCGATGCGAGGCTTGACCAACGGACCGTCAGCAACGGCCCCGTTCAAAGGCTCCGACCACGGGTGAACAAAGGAGGAAGATGACTGAACTTTATTCCCTTCCATCACAGTGAGGAATGTTGATTCCACTGTGGTGGACGTTTATGTTAAACATTATTTTATTTGCTGTGTGTATTTTTGCTTTTTACTTAGTATGGCTGTATGGCAACTCAAATTTCACTGTACTTTAATTGGTACATGTGACAATTAAATTGAATCTTGAATCTTAAATTGCATTCATTCCAATCCAGTAAATGAGAAATTTAGCAATGAACATAAATATAAAAGCTAGGGATAAATCTTGTAAAGTCAACGGTTAAGTCACTATTTGGTTAAAACGAATGGCTGCTGGATTAATTATGACAAAAATATATGGTGACCTATAATTACTTTTTAACTATTAAAGCTAATCATATCTAGTCAGGGGCACTCTCTCCAAGTGATCAAAGATTGCTTGATATAGAAACATCTGTGGATCAAGAGACAAACATTTTAAAATAAGCGCACCTAAGTAACTAGGAAGAAATGGCTACCTACGTAATAAGCAGCTAATGTATTTCCACACAATTAGCACCAAATATTTTTAAGCAAATGCAAAAGAAATGTTAAAAATACATTACTCTGCCTTTTTGCTGCAATGATATCAGCATTGTCCATAACTTTCCCTTGGAGAAAAACATTAACATTGGACATAAACCAAATAAACAAAACCCATTCAATTCCTGACAATACATTGCCCAACTAAACACATCTCCTACTTCTGTGCAGCAATCAAAGAAAGGTCCGTTCTTCCCAGTGGCAGCCAGAAACCAGTTACATGGAAGTGGTAGAGGCTGCAGTGAATAGAATGATAACACCTGAATTTAGTGAAAGAGATCTGAATTTTCTTAACAGCGCTATAAATAGCAGGGGATCGGTCCTCTTTGTTGGAGACCTGTTCCGCCCAACATTGGAAAAGACCACAAAGACTGTGGTTCTAGCTGTCTCTCCAAAGTGTAAGAAACCTCATTCATTTGTGAATCGCTCAAATAAATCTCATATGTTTACAAGCTATGTCATGGGAAGCTCTGTCTGTATTGCTGAAAACAGTTGTGCTATTTTAAACATTGATCTGGGATCCACTTATTGCTGTAATTGCTGTCCAAGTGACCCTGGAAAGGACAATATGAAGGATTATTATTTGTCATTGGGGCTTTGTCATAGGATTGTAGACAAATTATTTGGGAGTGCCTAGAGTGTAATCTTGTCTTCATCGGGAACATGTCTTTTATGAATTATATTTTAGCCCTTTCCATCGATGCCTTCCTCCTTTATACTTATGTGAGACAAGGGTGGTGGTGTTTTGATTTGATTTCCCTGAATTTCCTGCTCTTCTTGTTCCTGCTGTTTTTCAGCCCGACTTCAAATCCTCAGGAACTAGCCCCTGGAACTAACTCCTGCCTTGGATCAATGGGCAACAAACAACAATGGGGTCCATGTATCTGGAGGGCACATATGCAGGTGACTCTGGACAAATGGATGCTGCAGAGCCTTGCTGACCAGGCATCTGTTTCGATGACCAAAGTGCAGGTAAGGGAGGAAGCAAGTGAAGACAGTGCTGTACAAGCAAAGGCTACTATTCCTCTGACTTCTCTACATTTTATACAGTCTTCCTCTTGGTGGTATCACCCACATGCAAATTGTCAGCATTCACATGCAGTGATGATTCCCCTCTCAATATCTCCTCCTCTACAATATTTGATTGCTTGACGAATATTAAATCATGGATGTTCCCCAACTTTCACTTGCAAAAAATTGGGATTTTAAGCATTTGTCCTCAGTCCTCATCACAGATTCCACACGTCATGCACATTGACCATATCAATGGTTGTGCCAACTGCCCACAAAGCGAGTTTCTTTGAGATTCTCAAAATGAGTTTACAAGACTACACAATCTCCATTTTACAGAACCCCTGCTTTCAGCTTCATAACATTATTAATTTGTGAAAATCATGGTCAACAAAAGGCCAGGTGGTCGACCAAGACTACACCATACCTACATACCATTGGAATTATGACTTGATACTTCCTGAATGCCTCTCCATTCCTCCTCTGCACAATGCAGCAGATAATTTGCAGAGGCAAAATGTCGTGGTGAGGACTGGAGACTTCTTCAATTCTCTCAATTGATCAAAACTCAACTAGATTTAAATTGATCTTGTATATGTTATCAGTTAATCCATGTACAATGGATGACTATAAGGCTTCAAACTTCAGTCAATTCTTTATACTTTTTGC
The DNA here is from genome assembly GCA_963514005.1 of Raja brachyura. Next base: position 62,760,815 of record OY740786.1, read on the forward strand.
TGATGTTAACATACCTACTGTTCTGATTCAGCATTTATTTACCATTGTCCAGCATTTATTTATAACTAAGACAACATTGCTAAAAATATATTTCAAACTTCAAGCCCACAAAACATCAATCTGACTGCCAACAATTAAGACATAAAATATTTGAATGACAGGACTTTGGAACTGCTTGTGGCCAGTGCAATATCCTCTGTAAATCATGTGCCAGAAAAAAAACCTCAGAATCCTAAAAGACAAGATCACCAAAATAACTTTCATTCTTTCATGGTATTTACAATAAATATTTTCAGGAATAGCTGAAATTACACCATTTGTTCTTAATCTGCACGAAGTACAGGAACTTTAATCTATGCTTGAAACATTATCCCAACATGAAATTATTTACACCCCCAATAAAAATAAATATGTTTTCTTAGTTTTAGAAATACTAAAAATGGTTTCCACAGAAAGCAATTTCAATTCATTTGACTACAATTCATAGAAGCACAAAGGATAACAGGAATAACAGGAAGTCAACTGGAAGTTTCAACTGTACAATATGTAACTTGTTAAAAATAACTCAATAAAATAGCACAGCTTAATACCATTGTTTATCCTACGTCTACACAATATTTCATGCAATTGTGATTTTAGTCCTCAGAATTCAGACAGGTTAACAAGGCAGAAATATTAATTTTACATTTATTCTGTTCACTGCAATGAAGTTTTATTTTCTTTGTCAAAAACAATAAAAAGTGTAAATTTACTAAATGTGTCGATAACAATAATCAATGGCTTAAAAAAAAAAGACTTATTTTATTCCACATATTATTTTGTATCATATGTAAATTAACTCACCACAATGTGTACAGTCACTCTGAAGTTGATGTTAAAGAAAACAAATTTCTTAAATATGATTGAATGTCCACTGGTAGTGTGAAATTCTTCAACTTACACTTTAGATCAATTTTTTTCACTGCCAAATTAAATGCTCCATTAACAGGAATGTTTTTTCCCGCAACATAAAGGAAACCAACGTTTATTTTTTTAATAATGTATGTATGTATGTATGACTACAGTTGCTAACCAATCAACCTTAAAGGATAAGCTAGTTTAACCCCTCCCCCAATTTAAAAATTCAACTTATTTGTAGTTTTTCGAAATGTGATTTTCGACAGATAAATCCTTTAGGAGATCAATTTAGAAATGTGTGTAATTTTTTGGAGCCATTTCTCAGCACATTTCCAATTTCCATAAAATCATAAAGCTTTTTGGGTCAAAGATGACATGTTAAAACTAATATAATCAATTAAATTCCTGTAGCAGTCTCCATATCATTTAAACAATTGTATCTTATACCAATGTAAAATATTGTGTACATTGGATTAATTTTGGATCATAAGTATGGATACCAATTTATATATTCAACCCAGCATTCCACACACGTTTAATTAAACTTCATACCTGTGCAAAGTTGTTAATGCTTTGATGCAGTTCAAATTGGCACATATTACAAACTGTTTTGCACCACTGTCACAAGTCCACAGACATTTTCACAGCACCAGAGAAGTAGAATATCACTATAAACAGTAATTTTCAAATTCTTCATGGTGGTAAAAACACCATTACCAAAGACCTCACCTTCTCTGCCGCTCAACCTTATTACAGTAGCTAAAGTGCCTCAACAGAGCAAAAATGAAACTTTGTATCATTCAAACAATTATAAACTTAGAAATATTAAAGTTAGTATCACTTACATCTTGAATTTATCAAAGTTGATTATGATCCAAGAACAGTCAAACTTTACACTTGTGGTTACATAATATGATTATGGCATTTAATCATACTACAAAATAATGCAGGGAAACTCAACACTAGTTTGGGCAATGAATGCATTTAGAATCGCAAGTCATATAGCACATATCATGGAAACAGGCCCCTTGGTCCAACTCCTCCATGCCAACCAATATGCCTCATCTAAGCTAGTCCCATTTGCCTGAATTTGGCCCATATCCCTCTAAATCTTTCCTATCCATGTACCTGCCCAAGTGTCTTTTGAAAACTGTTATAGCACATACACATTTTTCTTTACAGCAGCCTTGAGCTTTTTAAATATAAAAGAAAATGTTTTCTAGTTTCAGCACACCCTATGGGCTGAGACGACCGAGCACAGCAGCAGGATAAGATGACCATTTTAGTCCATCTACTCCTTGGAAAATATTGCTTTTACTCAAAGACATAATGGGACCGTGCACATTTTTGGAAGTGATAACATGCCACCTGGTTCTTCATTCAGAGCAGGTCAGAAGTCATGTGGTGATGGTGGTGGAGTAAATGGGAACAAGGGAGTGCATCAAGGAACCAGAAGTTGAGCAATCGTTATGAATGTAGGACGTTAATGAACGGGCTGGGTTTGAAGAAGATTATGTTGAAAGAAAAGGGATAAATGCTTACACTATTTCCAATTTTCAAAATAGAAGAAATTGTGCAGCAAGGAAGAAAACAAGATTTGAGAATAATCTTAGTGAAAGCTTAAATATTAACTGTGCCACTGCTGGGCATGCACACAATGATTGCAACAGTGAACATTGCACAGGCAATGAGCTCATCAATAGATGTGCATTTGAACCCCGATGGTTTATCATGCAGGTATCAATCGAGTGCCACAATTTGCAAAAGTGATGCACGTATATTAATGTAGGTCTTACAATTTATTGTGATTAAGTGGTTGTAGGTCTTACAGTTTATTGTGATGAAGTGGTTGCCACATTTAACTTGTTAGTAGTGTGCGGATATGTGTGTGCAATACTTAATATTGGGATTTATAAATATTATTAGGGAAGTCTTGGTTGATAAAGATTAGATAAGTGGCAGGACTACATTACATGGATCAATTGTGAGGTTAGTTGCAGGACATTGAACAACAAAGCACAGCACAGGAACAGACCTTACAAACCACAGTTTTTGTACCAACCAAGATGCCAATTTAAGCTGCATGCCTTCCTGCTCATGATCCCTCCATTCCTCATCTCTTCATACGTCTGTCAAATGCCTCTTAAACATTGCTATCAGACCTGCTTCCACAACTTCCTCTTGCAACATGAGGATGAGATTTGATAAGGTAACTGATGGCCACACGAGACATCACGAAAATCTGTGTCTGGAACTATATCTTTGGTGCTTTACCTCTAATACTAAGCTTGAGTGCAATTTCATTGCTTCTTGATGGCTTGTCTGGCTTCCAGGACCTCTTGCTTTCTCTTTACCTTGTCCACTAGAGCTGCAGTAGGAAAATAAGGGTGTCCACTCTTGCTAAAAATCTGCAAAAGCTTCTACTAGTCTTGTCAAGTCTCTGCGGTGACTTGTACTGGTGATGCAGACATGACCACCACTTCTTTAAATTAATTATTTTTGATTTAAATTTTCCAGTATTCTTCGTGGAATGTTAACTCGGGTCCCAAAATCAATAGTACCAGTCTTCATAAACTCATCCAGTAATTTATCACCAAGCTGCTACACCCTATTTGGACAGAAAGTGAGGCCAAAGAGTGGACAATCACAATTTAATGAGAACAGAAAAGAATAAGAAAAATGATGGAACAAATATTAAACCTGGTCAAGAACCCTGTTCCTCATCTCAGTACTTTATACACCACAGATTACATAAACCTATATGCAAGCTTGAAAAATCATTGTGGCAACTAAATTAATCCCATGCCTTAAATTAAAACAGCAAAGACTGCAAAACTAATTATGTTACACAAAAGAAAGCTGTTGGTTAAAAAAGTGTGTTTTTACTCACATTGTGCAGATCAATGCACTAAATGTTTTGGGTAAATTTAGTGTCAAAGGGCATTCAATGCTTTCATTTATTCCTACTGATTAACAAACTGTTGCTGTGCTACTTAATTGGCAGTTTATGTAGGACAACTGAAAAGTCCAGATCTGGAATTAGATGTAAAAAGCCTTTGAGACAAACCCAAATTCAATCCATTTAATCTACAATGTAGCTAACAATATCAGAAATAGAAAGAAAAATCTCCAATATTTGAAGGACACCCTTCTAGGAACGCAGCCCTCTGAGCATTCAGACTCTTAAGCCACCATGTACATTAAATGATAAAGAAGTTATTCTATCTGGCAAAGATAGGTGATGTTTCATGGTTAAACGAACATATGTTTTAAGAAAGATATCCTTCAATTTGATCTATTTATAAGCAGTTTTTCTTATATTCCGAAAATCGTATCCTGTACTATTAGTTATTTACGGCCTTTTCAATTTATTATTGATTAGGAGTACGGTAGACCAAAAAGTCTGAAGTGAAGAATCCTCACATCCACGGGTGAATTGCAGATGAAGAGGTCTTTGAGATGTTCCTTTTAGTATGCACTGTCTGCCTTTCCGTCTTTGATATGTTCACCAATGTTCTTCACTTAGGGTAGGGGTCTGAATGATTGCATTATGGAGATCCTGGTCATCACTGAAGAATCCTCACATGCTATGACTTTCATTTTTCACACACCATGTGATAAGCAGACTAACATTAGTGTACTCTGTCAGGTAAACATCTCATGAAATGAGGTCCCAATTACATTTACATGGCTGTGCTCTGTGGTCCACATAGTTCATGTCCCCAATGCCTAATCCCCAAGATAGATACAAAAATCTGGAGTAATTCAGCGGGACGGGCAGCATCTCTGGAGAGAAGGAATGGATGACGTTTCGTGTCGAGGTCTTTCTTCAGACCATAAATCCTAATCCCCAAAGCAGACACTTTGTTTTGAGCTCTCATGTGGGAAGAAAAGTACCAGGTAGACAGGGAAAAAGGTTCCAAGCCTCTTTGGAAAAATGCAGCATTCCTATTGAACCATTGAAATCCTGACATTTGAATGCTCACAAGGAAGTAGGAACACTGAGGGTAACAACAGGGAACCCAGAGCCCATGCATCACACGTACATAGCGATCCTGTGCAAAGGGTGGAATGATGCTTCACCTTAGAGACTATATATTCTCCTGCCTGTCAGTTGCATCCTGCCTGTTGGGGGAGTTCCAGGGGTCACAGTTTAAGATTAAGGGATAGGCCATTTAGGACCGAGAAGGACAAATTTTTTCACCCAAAAGTTGTGAATCTGTGGAATTCTCTGTCACAGAAGGCGTTTCCAAGAGAAAGTTAGATTTAGCTCTTAGGACCAAGGGAATCAAGGGATATGGGGGAAAAGCTGGAACGGGATACTGATTTTGGATGATCAGCCATGATCATATTGAATGGTGGTGCTGCCTCAAAGGGCCAAATGGCCTACTCCTGCACCTATTTTCTATGATTCTATGTTTCTATGCCTAATCTGTACAAGAATCTACAGTTTAATTAGTAACCTCAGAACCCACAAAACCAATGTGAAAACAAATCATTCTCGATCCTGAGAGAAATGAAGAAGAAATAGATTGGAACTTGAATATCTAAATTCCATTTATCCACCTTGACCGAGTTACAATTTTTATTACAAATGGTCCAGGGATAAAACATTATTTGATTAGCATTGTCTGCTTTATGTGTATGTAGCACAGGTATACATACTTCAGCCTACCATGTCTGTTAAGCAAAATGCCAATCTAAACTAATCCCATCTGCCTGCAGGTAGTCCATATCCTTCTATTCTCTCCTGCCTGTTCATGTGTCAATCTAAATGCCTGTTAAACATCGCCTTTGTACCACATCTACCACTTGTCCTGGCAGCAGATTCTAGGCACTGACCACTCTCTGTGTATTATGTCTCACTAATCTCCTTTAAACTTCCCCCTTATCACCTTTAACCTATGTCCTATAGTATTTCCAACCCTGGAAAAGACTGATTATGCTTCTCATCATTTTTTGTTCTTCTATCAGGTTATCCCTCAGCCTGTGATGCTTCAGAGAAAACTATCCAACTTTGTGCAACCTGCTTATAGCTAATACACTCCAAACCAAGCAACATCCTGATTAACCTCTTCAGCACCATCGCCATAGCCTCCATACCCTTTCAATCATGTGGTGAGCAGAACTCCACACAATAGTCCAAATATGGCCTAACCATAGTTTTATAACATAGTTTGAGCATAACAGTTGGCAAGTCATGGTGCCGCTTTATAGGAAAGACATGAAGACCTGAGAGAATGCTGAAGAGATTAGAAAGTATTAGCTAGAAAGAGAGAATGGACAAACTTGGATTGTTTTATCTGGCGCGTCAGAAGCTGAGGGATAATTTGATGGAACCATATAACATTTATGAGAGACATAGATTCGGTAGATAGTTGTTCACCCTAGGCGGAAACGCCAAATACTAGAGGGCAAAGCTTTAAGCTTGAAAAAATTAAAGAAGATGTGCAAGACAAGTTTTTTTTTTAACACACAGAATGGTGGAGGGGAAGCAGTAGAAGCAGATACATTATGAATATTTAAGAGGCATTTACACAGGCACAGGAACCGGCTGGGGGGGGGGGGGGGAGGGGGGGGGGGGGGGGAAGGGATATAGACATGTGCAGGCAGATGGGATTAGTTCAAATGAGCAACACAGACATCATAGGTCGAAGGGCCTGTTCCTGTTCTGCCCTATGTTCTATTCGGCTGCATCACGGCTTCCTGACATTTGTGGCGAAAGATCACATCTCCGTCGAGGTAAGTGACAGAAAAAGGTTACCTATTCCCCCCCCCCCCCCCCCCCCCCCCCCGATCACGATGCCTCAAATATTAGAAACATTTAAACTTAAATTAGTACCACATTGACTAATTCACACTGGTGAACCATTAAATGGGATCAACATTACGTATTTTGTTGAGAAAACATTAATGTTCATCGTCAAATGATTCAATGTAACATCACCATTGACAGAGCTGACCAAGACTTGAACGACTGATACACATTTACTGACTCGACCGCAGAAGCTGGCAAGTGAACTACCATGAGAGATAAATCTACTTAACCATCCTCATCAACATACTGTAAATGCATCCGTCAATGCCAGTGCTGCTAGGACTGATCACGGTACTATCCTCATGTAGGCAAATTCCTGCTTTCACACCAGGGAAAATTGCCATCACATTGTATCAAACCATCATTCTTCTAAAAGCATCAGGATCACTGTGAGACAATGGCAATATCCCATTAACCATAATCTTATGAACTAACATTCCCTTCACTCAACAATAACAAACAAACAAGGGGAACAGATTTGGATCAATAAAAATAAGGTAGACACAAATTGCTGGAGTAACTCAGCGGGACAGGCAGCATCTCTGGAAAGAAAGAATGGGTGACGTTTCGGGTCGAGACCCTTCTTCAGACTGATGTCAGGGGAATGGGCGGGACAGAGATAGAATGGAGTCGTAAATAGTAAGACTGATGGGAGAACTGGGAAGGGAGAGGGGATGGAAAGAGAGGGAAAGCAAGAGCTATTTGAAGTTAGAAAAGTCAATGTTCATACTGTTGGGTGTAAGGTACCCAAGCGAAATATGAGGTGCTGTTCCGCCAATATGTGCTGGGCCTCACTCTGACAATGGAGGGGGACTATAACAGAACGGTCAGTGTGGGAATGGGAGGAGAAGTTAGTGTTGAGCAACCGGGAGATCAGGGAGGTTAAGGCAGACTGAGCGGAGGTGTTCAGCGAAACGATTGCCGAGCCTACGCTTGGTCTCGCCGATGTACAGAAGTTGATACCTGGAACAGTGGATACAGTAGATATGCTTGGAGGAGGTGCATGTGAACCTCTGCCTCACCTGAAAAGACTGTTGGGGTCCTTGGATGGAGTCAAGGGGGGGAAGTAAAGGGACAGGTGTTGCATCTCTTGCAGTTGCAGGGGAAAGTACCTGGGGAGGGAGTGATTTGGGTGGGAAGGGCTGAGTTGACCAGGGAGTTGCAGAAGGAACGGTCTCTGCAGAAAGCAGAAAGGGGTGGAGATGGGAAGATGTGGCCAATAGTGGGATCCCGTTGAAGGTAGCTAAAGTGTTGGAGGATTATATGCTGTATGCGACGGTTGACGGGGTAGAAGGTGAGGACAAGGGGGACTCTGTCCTTGTTGCGAATGGGGGTAGGGGAAGCAAGAGCGGAGCTGCAGGATATCGAGGAGACCCTAATGAGAGCCTCATCTATAATGGAAGAAGGTAACCCCCGTTTCCTAAAGAATGAGGATATCTCCGATGATCTAGCATGGAAAATCTCATCCTGGGCACAGATGCGGCTTACAACCCAATGGCATGAACAATTACTTCTCCAATTTTAGGTAACCTCCCCTCCCACTCTGCATCTGCAGTTCCTTGTATCCATCATACCATATATCCACCATCACATATCTCCCTACCCACAAAACTATGAGAATATCTGTACCAGAAGGAATATCTATACCAGTCAAGAACAACGATTAATGATGATTATAAACATCCTTTAAAAATGTGAAGGCAAAATGTTGTAACTGTCCTTTAGAATTGCAAGTACTCAATATATGTTTTCAAGCAATGGTCCGTCCTAAACGGGTTCACAAGGTTTTTTTTAATTTCTAATGAGTTGTCTTATGCTGGAAACTCGTATGTCTTCTACAATAATGTTCTTCTGCAATTTCAAGACCAAGTATCTGACTGGGTTATGCAGAGGTTTAAACAAGAAAATTAATCGGGTCTATCGACAATTGCCATATGAAACAACCTTAAATGACTACGTTTTATAACGTTTTATGAACATTACATTCAATTTTTCAAACGGCGATTTATTTTTGCGTTGGCTTCTCTGCACTCGTTCGAACAATGTTCTTTGACATTTAGTACTGTAATTGCAAACATCCAGATTTAATTCCTACTTCAACTTTCCCATTAAAAATCCTACTTCAACTTTCCCAAAACTTTAAATTCCTAAAACTAATCTATACATATTTGTATTGTCAGTTAATGAACCGATTCATGATTCCTGGAGATATTGCATCTAAAACGGTATGATTTAAAATCGATGCCAAGATATTAAATGCACTGCACAAGTTGGCTGCAGATTAAAGCGGTGAGAGGAGGAGAGGACAGTCTTCCCCTGGTCACCCAGGAGGAGCTGTCCTCTTGACCAGGGACGCAATCCCCTTCCGCCTGCAATGACCGATAACCGCAATATAGTATTTTTTTTAAGGCCATCACGGGTTCACAAGGCCATCAGCAAACGGTCTATATACACGTTTTTACCCCCTGGCATTAGCTTTCAGCGGCCATCTGCTCACAACTACGATACAATTATTATAAACCGAGCATCCTCCGGCTACACAGCAGTCCGATTGCACTCTTGACCGTTATCTCTCTCGCTGGCTTCGTACTGACCTGGATTAGTTGCACAGCTTTAGGGGGGAGATGGAATATTTCTCTGCGCCGCTGCTGCTCTCGCTCGCGCTGCGACCGTTGGGCCACCGCTACCGCGCGCCGGCCAACCTAACCTGACCAGACCACGGCCCGCGCCGCTGATTGACGTGCGCCGCAGCCAATCGGAACGCCGGTTCTCGAAGCGGACCCGTCCAGCCGACCAATGAAAGAAGCGCTGAAGCCGAGGACGGCCATCAGGCTAGTGTGTGTGGGGGGGGGGGCGGAGGAACTGCAGATGCTGGAGACACAAAGTGCTGGAGTAACTCAGCGGGACAGGCAGCATCTCTAGAGAGAAGGGATGGGTGACGTTTCGGGTCGAGACCCTTCTTCAGACTGAGAAAGTCACCACCTCCTTCGCTCTAGAGATGCTGCCTGAGCCGCTGAGTTCCTTGCATATCCAGCATGTTGTGTCCACAGGTCCGTGTGTTGGGCGGGCGTGTGCCGGGCGTGTGCTGCGGTTGTCAGTTGCCGAGGCGGGCTCTCTATCAAGTGGTCGCCTGCGAGTCAAATGGATGAACCGCATCTTAGTGTAATTAATATTAATTTTAGCTTTTGTCTTTCTCTCCGAAAGAAATTATTGAAATATATATGTTATGCTTTGAGAAATCACAATGTCTTCCACAAGTTTAAAACTGCAATTGTATGTGCGCAGTTCTGGTCCTTACAGAAAGGATGTGGAGGCTTTGGAGATGGTGCTGAAGAGATTCACTGGGCTGCTGCTTGGACTAGAGGGTAGATGCAAGGAACTGGTTTGAAGGGGAAGGCGAAGACAGGCTTGAATTGTTTCCTCTGGAGGGGAAACTTGATAGATATGACAGCATGGTGGTGCAACGGGAGAGTTGCTACCTTACAGAGACCCGGGTTTGATCCTGACTACAGGTGCTGTCTGCACAGAGTTTCTACGTTCTCCCTGTGATCGCGTGGGTTTTCCCCGGGTGCTCCAGTTTCCTCGCACATTCAAGATGTACAGGTTTGTTGGTTAATTGGCTTTGGCAGGTTGGAAAATTGTTACATAGAAACAGAAAATAGGTGCAGGAGTACGTCATACGACCCTTTGAGCCAACACTGCCATTCAACATGGTCATGGATCCTGCTTTCTCCCCATATTCCTTGTACATGTTCCCCATGTTCCTAGTGTGTGTGGGTTAGTGTACAGGGTGATTGCAGGTCAGCGGGGACTCAGTGGGCCGAAGTGACTGTTTCAGCGCTGAATTTCTAAAGTCTAACATTTTAAAATAATGAGAGGCATAGATAGGGTAGACAGTCAGGGCCTGTTCCTGTGTTGTACTATGTTAACAACTAACATTTCTTTGCATGCAAAATATGCAACATAGTGACACAATTCGTATCAAAACCTTGAAACTTTGGCGATCACATAGTTTACTGCCTTAGAAAACTTTAACTTTATTAAAATAGCTCCCACAGAAATATACACAATTAGCATGTTGCAAATTGGACTTACATTATTTTACTTGCTTAGTGGCATTTTGCCATATGATATGGGCGCTTTAATTTTTTTTAAATATTGAACACTTGATATGGGAAATTAGAACCTACACCCAAGGTGACACTAGTGACTCCCAACATGTCCACCAGCAACAATATTTTCCCTTCCCATTCCTCACCTCCAGTGCAATCAGGAAAGTGGATGACTTCCTTACACACCTCTTCTGAGGTAACTGGTGAGGCCATTGTGAGACCTGTTGTAGTTGGATCATAATGATTGATGGGGTGAGGAGGTGGTTAGTGGTGCATGCCTTCCACCAATTACACTGGACTTTTGTGTGTATTGAACAAAGGGATTTGAGGTTATTTGGTGTCATCCAGAATACTTTTCTGATTTTGAGTTATAATTTCTTGTCTGCATGTTTCCCCTGAGCAACCTATCCTATATACTTAAAACATGTGTGTGTGTTCACATCTGCTTGAAAAAACGACACTCTAACGGTAAAAGCATTACATATTCCTGTAGAGTTTTATCCCGTGGATTCAGAAATCAGCTTACCTGAAAAATTTGTGCTTTATTTCTTGAGCAAGTTGGGCCCTGAATTGGGCTCTCTGGTCCATCCCGTTGCTGCCGAGAAACCTTTGTAAAAAACCCTGCTGTCTTCTTGCTATCACTGCGAGCGACGTCTCCCCCCCAACCACCCGCTCTTGGGCCCTGACTGCAGCCTGAAGCCGGAAGTGAGGTTCGGGAACCAGCCCTCCCCTCTAACGAAGTGCCAGCCCCCCCAAATCCCTCAAGCTCTACCCCCTCCCTCCCTCTCTGCCCCCCTCATCCTCCCTCTCTGCCCCCCCTCACGCAACGGTAGGGGATGGGTGCGTTTTGCAGCTGGGAGCGAGGGATTATTGCATTCGGGAACCAGCCCTCCACTCTGACGGCGCACCCCCCCACCCCTCAAACTCTACCCCCTCGCTCCCTCTCTGCCCACCCCGCTCCCTCTCTGCCCCCTCACGCTCCCTCTTGCAACCCTCCCTCTCTCCCCACCTCCCTCTCTGTGCCTCTGTGTCCCTCTCTCTACCCTTTCCCTCTCTAGACGTGCCTGCGAGTTGGGGGCTATGCGTGAGTAGATAGGGTGGGGGATGGGGTAAATATCAATGGGGGTGGTTAGTGTGTGTGTGAGCGGGTGGTCAGTGTGTGTGTGGGGGTTGGTGAGTGTTTGTGGGGGGTTGGTTTGTGCGTGTGTGTGACACCGCAGGCCACCCCTCCCCCGCAACCTCGTGTTGAGGGGATGGGACCCAACGGGTCCCACTTGGTCTAGTATATATTAAAACTCTTCCCTTTGTTCTCAACATTCTAAATTTCCGTGTGTATGCAGGATTGTTTATTCTCCTTAATTTGTATAGTCTTCCAAAATGCTTGGCCACAGCCTTCCCATTTTCACACATGCTACTCAAATGTTTTCCCTCGACGGGATAAATATCTTTCCATCACATTCCAACCTATATTTCTGATTTTTTAAACGTTTTAATCATTTATTTCAAAAAAATAACTGCTTTTCAGTGGGAGACTCTTGCAGCACTTTCCATTGATGATGTCACAGTACCATCTCACAAATGTCCAATCACAATGGATATAATTTACATATGACGTCATAATGGGACAAGGGTGGGAGATTGCAACCTTCACGTGTTCCCACGAATGCAATCAACCTGGCGTGCACAATCAAATAAGATCAAATAGAGCAAGTTGTCCTTCCCTCCCTCTCTACCCCCTCCCTCTCTACCCCCTCCCTCTCTACCCCCTCCCTCTCTACCCCCTCCCTCTCTACCCCCTCCCTCTCTACCCCCTCCCTCTCTGCCCCCCCTCCCTCTCTGCCCCCCCTCCCTCTCTGCCCCCCCTCCCTCTCTACCCCCTCCCTCTCTACCTCTCCCCCTCTCTCTCTACCCCCTCCCTCTCTGCACCCTCCCTCTCTGCACCCTCCCTCTCTGCACCCCCTCCCTCTCTGCCCCCTCCCTCTCTGCCCCCTCCCTCTCTGCCCCCCTCCCTCTCTGCCCCCCTCCCTCTCTGCCCCCCTCCCTCTCTGCCCCCCTCCCTCTCTGCCCCCCTCCCTCTCTGCCCCGCTCCCTCTCTGCCCCCCTCCCTCTCTGGCCCCCCCTCCCTCTCTGCCCCCCCCCTCCCTCTCTGCCCCCCCCCTCCCTCTCTGCCCCCCCCCTCTCTCTGCCCCCCCCCCCTCTCTGCCCCCCCCTCCCTCTCTGCCCCCCCCTCCCTCTCTGCCCCCCCCTCCCTCTCTGCCCCCCCCTCCCTCTCTGCCCCCCCCTCCCTCTCTGCCCCCCCCTCCCTCTCTGCCCCCCCCTCCCTCTCTGCCCCCCCCTCCCTCTCTGCCCCCCCCTCCCTCTCTGCCCCCCCTCCCTCTCTGCCCCCCCTCCCTCTCTGCCCCCCCCTCCCTCTCTGCCCCCCCCTCCCTCTCTGCCCCCCCCTCCCTCTCTGCCCCCCCCTCCCTCTCTGCCCCCCCCTCCCTCTCTGCCCCCCCCTCCCTCTCTGCCCCCCCCTCCCTCTCTGCCCCCCCCTCCCTCTCTGCCCCCCCCTCCCTCTGCCCCCCCCTCCCTCTCTGCCCCCCCCTCCCTCTCTGCCCCCCCTCCCTCTCTGCCCCCCCTCCCTCTCTGCCCCCCCTCCCTCTCTGCCCCCCCTCCCTCTCTGCCCCCCCTCCCTCTCTGCCCCCCCTCCCTCTCTGCCCCCCCTCCCTCTCTGCCCCCCCTCCCTCTCTGCCCCCCCACCCTCTCTGCCCCCCCACCCTCTCTGCCCCCCCACCCTCTCTGCCCCCCCTCCCTCTCTGCCCCCCCTCCCTCTCTGCCCCCCCTCCCTCTCTGCCCCCCCTCCCTCTCTGCCCCCCCTCCCTCTCTGCCCCCCCCCCTCTCTGCCCCCCCCCTCTCTGCCCCCCCCCTCTCTGCCCCCCCCTCCCTCTCTGCCCCCCCCTCCCTCTCTGCCCCCCCCTCCCTCTCTGCCCCCCCCCTCCCTCTCTGCCCCCCCTCCCTCTCTGCCCCCCCCCTCCCTCTCTGCCCCCCCCTCCCTCTCTGCCCCCCCCCTCCCTCTCTGCCCCCCCCCTCCCTCTCTGCCCCCCCCCTCCCTCTCTGCCCCCCCCCTCCCTCTCTGCCCCCCCCCTCCCTCTCTGCCCCCCCCTCCCTCTCTGCCCCCCCCTCCCTCTCTGCCCCCCCCTCCCTCTCTGCCCCCCCCTCCCTCTCTGCCCCCCCCTCCCTCTCTGCCCCCCCCTCCCTCTCTGCCCCCCCCTCCCTCTCTGCCCCCCCTCCCTCTCTGCCCCCCTCCCTCTCTGCCCCCCCTCCCTCTCTGCCCCCCCTCCCTCTCTGCCCCCCCTCCCTCTCTGCCCCCCCTCCCTCTCTGCCCCCCCTCCCTCTCTGCCCCCCCTCCCTCTCTGCCCCCCCTCCCTCTCTGCCCCCCTCCCTCTCTGCCCCCCCCTCCCTCTCTGCCCCCCCTCCCTCTCTGCCCCCCTCCCTCTCTGCCCCCCTCCCTCTCTGCCCCCCCTCCCTCTCTGCCCCCCCTCCCTCTCTGCCCCCCCTCCCTCTCTGCCCCCCCTCCCTCTCTGCCCCCCCTCCCTCTCTGCCCCCCCTCCCTCTCTGCCCCCCCTCCCTCTCTGCCCCCCCTCCCTCTCTGCCCCCCCTCCCTCTCTGCCCCCCTCCCTCTCTGCCCCCCCTCCCTATCTGCCCCCCCTCCCTCTCTGCCCCCCTCCCTCTCTGCCCCCCCTCCCTCTCTGCCCCCCCTCCCTCTCTGCCCCCCCTCCCTCTCTGCCCCCCCTCCCTCTCTGCCCCCCCTCCCTCTCTGCCCCCCCTCCCTCTCTGCCCCCCCTCTCTCTCTGCCCCCCCTCTCTCTCTGCCCCCCCCCTCTCTCTGCCCCCCCCCTCTCTCTGCCCCCCCCCTCTCTCCGCCCCCCCCTCCCTCTCCGCCCCCCCCCTCCCTCTCCGCCCCCCCCCCTCCCTCTCCGCCCCCCCCTCCCTCTCCGCCCCCCCCTCCCTCTCCGCCCCCCCCTCCCTCTCCGCCCCCCCCTCCCTCTCCGCCCCCCCCTCCCCGCCCCCCCCCTCCCTCCCCGCCCCCCCCCTCCCTCTCCGCCCCCCCCTCCCTCTCCGCCCCCCCCTCCCTCTCCGCCCCCCCCTCCCTCTCCGCCCCCCCCCTCCCTCTCCGCCCCCCCCCTCCCTCTCCGCCCCCCCCCTCCCTCTCCGCCCCCCCCCTCCCTCTCCGCCCCCCCCCTCCCTCTCCGCCCCCCCCCCTCCCTCTCCGCCCCCCCCTCCCTCTCCGCCCCCCCCCTCCCTCTCCGCCCCCCCCTCCCTCTCCGCCCCCCCCCTCCCTCTCCGCCCCCCCCCCTCCCTCTCCGCCCCCCCCCTCCCTCTCCGCCCCCCCCCTCCCTCTCCGCCCCCCCCCTCCCTCTCCGCCCCCCCCTCCCTCTCCGCCCCCCACCTCCCTCTCCGCCCCCCACCTCCCTCTCCGCCCCCCACCTCCCTCTCCGCCCCCCCCCTCCCTCTCCGCCCCCCCCCCCTCCCTCTCCGCCCCCCCTCTCCCTCTCTTGCTCCTGGTCCAGTTCTGAGGTGGCCATTGAGGTCAATGTGAGACAGCAAATTCTTCCATTGGTGTTATAGGATGTGCCTGATAGGACAGACAATAGAGTAGTTTGTGAGCTGGAGGCACAACCCCACCCACCCCACCCAAGTACAGTAATTGGCATAGCTTCCTGCATTTCTCCCAAGTTAATATATGGTGGATGCCACATCTACTTTGCCTGCAGATGAACACAATCTACACTGCAATTAACGAGGTAAGTATTCAACTAGGAGGAGGTAGCTGAAGGAAGCATTGATGATAACAGGAAGTCAAACCAAGAGCCCCTTCATCAGTGTAAATTATGATGGACTTCAAAGAATTCATATGCAATCGGCAATCTATTGCTCATGTTGGTTGGGAGTCGACAGGTTTTCTGTGAGATGAAATCTACAAGGAACTACCTTGCAGAGCATTGCTCACCTTACTGGCCTACACTGGCTCCTGCTTCATTAAACCTTGATTACAAAAATTGCATCCTTCTTTCCACATGCCTCCATAATTTTGTCCTTCATTTTCTCTGTAATCTGCAATCCTTTCACCTGGCAAAATAATTTAACTGATATAGTTTCAGTGCAAATATAATTACTTTACCATTAGTAGCTATGTAATCAGCTGCCCAAATACTGAGTTGTGGAATTGCCTACTTCAACATTTTTGCCTCTAAACGTTTCTCTTTTTATGATAACCCTTAACATTTTTTTTTTCCAAGCATAATGTAAAAACTTTCTTATGACATGCTTTGGATGTTTTTGTTACATCAAAGGCTCTATGCAAATGGTATTTAGTTGAAATTACATAGCCATGACTCATGTTTGCCTCAAATTGTTTGATCTATGTACTATGATGTAATTTGCCCAGATTCAGCCTTTAACTGGGTGAAGGTCATGCTGTTAATGAGACCTTTTGAGTAGGAATTTGTTGTAAATTTCCAGTTTCCATGTTGTGCAGGTTTTTGAAGTAATCAAATTTTAAAAAATGTTTTATTCTAATTTAATTCAACATGACTAAATTCATGCTGAATATGAGGTATTCACCATCATTGAATGACACCATTTCAGCTTTTGCCTTAAAAAGAGTTATTTGTTTACTTTTCTTACAGCTTCCAAATTATTGTAGCACCTCAAATTGTCATAAATTGAAGGAATTACATTGTAGCTGGGAGACCAAACATTCACACATACACAATCTTAATATCATGACTGCTCATTAATAGACAGTACTCCCACTCTTCATGAAGTCTGCAATATTGACACCAAATACATCCGTAACATTCTGCACTTTGGAGACATGCATAATATATCAAAAATCCAATGCTTTCTCGAAGTGATGCTGTTTTCCAGGGGAACATTAACAATTAATTGTAAATTGCTTCTTACTGGAGATCTTCCAATCAAGTTCAGCAAAATCAAACATTGAATGAGGCAATTATTAATAGAAACAGTGTGAAATACTGCACTTGCCCTTTATAAGTCAGTATAGGAAAAAAAATGAGAATGTAATAAATCATTAGGCCCAACAGAAGGGTCTCGACCTGAAACATCTCTCCAGAGATGCTGTCTGTCCCGCTGAGTTACTCTAGCTTTTTGTGTCTATAATGGAAGTGGAGCTGGATATCTTCTCAGAGACGAGAGCATCTAGCTGACTCCAATCTCGTCTTCTTCTTCTTGCATATGGCATGCACAGCCTAACATTGTAGGACAACTTGTTCTATTTGATCTTATTTGATTGTGCATGCCAGGTTGATTGGATTCGTCGAAACATTCGTCAACCACGTGAAGGTTGCAATCTTCCACCCCACATTGTCTCAAGTGCTATTTAACTCTGAATTCCATAAAGGATACAACAAAGGGTATTTATGGCACAATTGCTTTCTTTTCATCAAGTTTGGAATGATCAATATTCACAAGGGCACGATTTAGTTAATATTTGGGTTATGTCACATAACAGATAAAGCAGGTACAACATTTGGAACCATTGAATAATGCAAATCTAAATAACACTGTTCCACGTCTTTGGGATGTGGGAAGAAAGAGAAGCACCTGGAGGAAATCCACATGGTCACAGGGAGAACGTGCAAATTCTACACAGATTGCACCCGAGGTCAGGATCAAACCCTGGTCTCTGGTGCTGTAAGGCAGAGGCTCTACCAGCTGCACCACTGTGCCGCCAGTCATCTTCAGTTGATAAAAAGGTGCAGAAATGTATTGAAGGTAATGGCAAGATTCATCATTGATGACTGCCTTCACAGAAAAGTTCCTGATGTGGGAAGTGGTCCGAGTTTTAATTTGTGTCCCCTTATTTCAGAATTCAGTGTTGTGCAGTGCAGGTGGGTTGCGTAGAAGACCTTTGGCTGAGTGCAAGGCCAAACCTCTCTTAACATTCAGTGAATAAGTTAACATGTATTTGGAGCTCATTCTTCAATCACACACAAATGTCAGCATCATCCATGAACTGCCATTCCCCTTCTGAGGCCACCAAGGAAACACAATATAAAAAAGTCTATCAGCTGAAATGAGTAAAACACAAGCCAGTAATTGGTCAATGGTCTCGAACCTTTGCTATTGGCTTGGATCTTCTGCTAAAAGGGTTCCAGTTCCTTGCAGAGGTTTTAAACCATTGGCTTTGATACTGTGCACATAAATATGACCTGAAATTAAGATGATTGATCAAGCCAACGGTTTTAATCGAAGATCTCTTTGTTTATTTTGTTTTGGGGGTCACAATTTGCTGGCAAATCGAGCATTTATTGCCATCCTTAAACCATGATGAACCACTGCCATAAATTTAATCGCTCCTAATTTAGTTTAATTTGCTTTGGCTTAGAGATACAGTGTGGAAACAGGCCCTTCAGCTCACCGAGTCTGCGGCAATTATCGGTCATCTGTATATTTGCTCTATTTACAGGTCAATTAACCTACAAATCTGTAGTGGGGAGGAAACTGGAGCATCTGGAGAAAACCCACGCAGTCACAGGGAGTACGTACAAACTCCTTACAGACAGTATCCGTAGTCAGCATCAAATCCGGGTCTCTGGCGCTGAAAGGTAGCAACACTACTGCTGCATCACTGTGCCAATCTTTGAGGATTGCTGATGGTATTTCCAAAATGCTGCAGCACAGTGATTTACTGTTATGAGTCCTATTTGAAAATTAAGTGAGCCAATGGTTAGACTGGTTTTGACATTGTTTGGTTTACCAATTACCAATTTTCCAGTATATTAGCACATTACAAAGTGATATATATATAATATATTTAATATATATATTAAATGCAGATCATATTAATGTCAGAATCTGGGGGGAGGGGAGGGGAGGTGTTGGTGCGAATGTGGAGAGGGGAGGGATCATTTTATGTAGGATTATCGTAAATGGGTGGCTGATGGTTGGTGCTAGCTCAGTGAGCAGGAGGGACAGCTTCTGTGTTGTAAATCTCTGTGAATCCATGACTTTCTGAAATAGTTTCTGCTGTGAACAAAGAATGAACATTTTTACTAATGTTAACTGAATACTTTGATAGAGTGCTATTGTGCTATATGTGTGACTAATGTGAATATTTCAAATGGATAATTTAAATGATGGTATATTCTGCTAAAGATGGACTGCTTATTTACTTTATTACAAATTGTTTTACCCTCCTGATTTAATACTTTTTCATATGCACAACGGTGAAACAAATATACTTGCAATTTTATCATATCTTTGATTGCAGATAATGTTTTTATTTTTATAAAAAAGTTTAGTGATGGCATTCAAGAATTTTATGTTTCCTTCCTTGAGCACAGCCTTGACTTCAAAATTGTCACATGTCAATTAGTAATGTGGCAAACCTAATCTTTGGTGAATAAAGCAAATTAATGTAGCAGTCTAATCTCTGACTTCAACAAAAAGTTTGATGTTTTGTTACAATTTATTTTTGCTTTGAAATTGTTTGCTCCCTTTTTTTCTCCAATTTTTTCTTGTGTTTCAGAGTAATTATCCAGAAATCAATCACCCATATCGTCTAGCGGTTAGGATTCCTGATTTTCACCAGGTGGCCTGGACTTTTACCAGGTGGCCCGGGTATGGGAATTGAAAGCTTTGGGCAGCATGGTGGCACAGCAGTCGAGTTGCAGCCTTACAACGCCAGAGACCGTGGTTCGATCCTGACTAAGGATGCTGTCTGTACAGAGTTTGTATGTTCTCCCTGTGACCGAATGGAATTTCCTCGGGTGCTCCAGTTTCTCCCACATTACAGGTTTCTAGGCTAATTGGCTTTGGCTAAAATTGTAAATTACCCCTAGTATGTAGGATAGTGTTAGTGTACACGGATCACTGGACGGCGTGGACACAATGGGCCAAATGGCCTGTTTCCACATTGTATCTCTAAAATAAACAACAAAAAAATACAGTCATGGATTTACACAGCACGGAAACAGCCCCCTCGGCCCAACTTGCCCATTGCCTAAATTGGCCTATCTACACTCGTCCAACCTGCCTGTATTTGGCCAATATCCTTCTAAACTTTTCCCGCCCATGTACTTGTCCAAATGTCTTTTATTGCACAAGAAATTCAGCTGAAAAAAAAATTAAATGATAAGTTAGTCATATGGCATGAATATATTTGAATGACAATTCTCTAATGTGGTGGGTTCAGGAATGATTACATAATCCCCCAAAATTCCTGCTCATGAATAATTTAATGAGGGGATGAGACACAGGAAGAGTTGTATAGCAGGACCAGATTATTCTCCATTGGGTGAGTGAAAACAAGATTGCAATTCAGCAAAGATCATGTTTTTACATCTTCCATTTCAAGAATGCATTTCTACTCAACTGAAACATAAAATATGAAAAAAAGTTATTCATTGTCTAAAGTTACCTATGATTTGCACACAAGGTGTAAAATGTACTCATTGATGTATTCTAGACCCATCTTTTTTTATAAGGTGGTTCTCTCTTTTGCCTGCTTCTTGAAAATGTCAAATGTCTACCTGGGTTGATCTAATTGGGGACCTTGGCTCCCAAACAAGATTCCCAGATATAAGAAATGAACACAATACATTTCACCAAATTGCCATGCAGCTTGCACCAAAATCTTCACAAATACGTGGGGAAATCACATAGGAAATTCAACTTCACAGCCTCCTTGCTTTATCAAAGCAATGTTGTTATATCAGCCAAAATAGCTGGCAAAATGTGCAGAAAGGAACTGCAGATGCTGGTTTACACAGATGATAGACATAAAATGCTGGAGTAACTCAAGTGGGTCAGGCAGCATCTCTGGAGAAAAGGAATAGGTGGTTGAGACCCTTCAGGCAGAGAGAGGGAAATAGCAGGCAATTTGATTTTGGGAAACATCCGACCAAGGGATCCACCAACTTTGACTTAATATCCACGTTTGTGCACTGTCACCAAGGGTTACAAGACAGAAAGTGAACGTTTGGGAATTTTAATTACTTTTCCATCTCAACCATTTATTTCTGCCTTCTTCACCATAGGCTTAATAATTTGTATTTCAGCTGATCCATAGGATGAATGGTAGACTTTTGTTTAAAGAGATATTCCTTTCCAATAATTTGCTTGAATCTGATCCAGCGATTTCAATCTTTTTCGACTGGTGCAAGAACGGCGAGTACAGCCTGTTCAAACAATGTATTAAATCCATCTTGCAGAACAATGGGTATACAGTAAAAACAAATTATGGACAACCCAATACATATGTAATGATTGTACATACTGTAAATTCATTACAATTGTGATTCATCTTAATCTAACCTTGATAACATGTTCGTATGCATTGCAATTTTAATTGCTTTATTTTGTTCATTGTAGCTCTGAAATATCCTACGTTACAATCTTTTTAGATTTACCTTTCCTCTTTATGTAATTTACGTATCCAAAGTAGTATCCAAGTACGAAGTGAATTTACAGAAAACTCTGCTTTAAGTGTCAAATAGGTCAGGAGGACACATTATTGGCAACAATGCTGAATACAAATTTCAACTGTCAGCTCCTTATGCCAGTTTACCCACTAGGCAAAAATCAGATTCATTTCTGGTTTCCAAATGTTTGCACATTATGACACTTCAAGTACATGGTCAGATGCTTTTTTAAAATGTAACAAATGGTTGCGTCTCTACCTCCTGTTTAGATATTTAATTAAAAATCCACCACTCTAGCTAAAATAATGTTTCCTCAACTTCTCTCTAATCCTTCAGTTGCCAACTTCCTGGTCTTTCCTGTGCAGCTTCTTCAGAGAAATAGCTCTTTGTCTGGTGAGGAAAAAGGTAAATGGCTATAGCAGTCCACCGCTGATTTCAGTATTGTGTGTTATGTTACAATTAACACAAGCTTTAACATTTTCCTACTGAATCACCTTATCCACTCCCCTCTGTTCCAAGAAAGCAATCAAATCCTCCCAATAATGTGATCAAACGTGTACATAATCCTCGAGCGATGGTCCAATGGCATTTAATAGAATTCAATATAAACTCAATCCTCCTTGATTCTGCAATGCGACCGATAAAATATCCTATTTACTTTTCCATTCAGTTTATCTCCCTGTCTAGTTACCTTCAGGGTTCTGTGACATGACGTTAAGTTTCATAGAAACGTAGGAAATGGGTACAGGAGTAGGCCATTTGGCCCTTCGAGCCAGCAGAAGAGGTTTTTTCTCATAGAAACATAGAAAATAGGTGCAGGAATAGGCCATTCAGCTCTTCGAGCCTGCACCGCCATTCAATATGATCATGGGTGATCATCCAACTCAGTATCCTGTACCTGCCTTCTCTCCATACCCCCTGATCCCTTTAGCCACAAGGGCCACATCTAACTCTCTTTTAAATATAGCCAATGAACTGGCCTCAACTACCTTCTTTGGCAGAGAATTCCACAGATTCACCACTCTCTTGCTTTTCATTTGCATTTGCATTCGCACTCATTTGCTTTCTTCATTGCCTGTTGTACCTGCATGTCTACTTTCAGTGACTGATGTACAAGCACACCCAGGTCTCGTTGCACCTCCCCTTTTCCTAATCTGACACAATTCAGATAATATTCTGCCTTCCTGTTTTTGCCACCAAAGTGGATAACCTCTCATTTATCAAAAGATCGGGTTGTGAGATAAGCAGCCGCTGACAAGGCAGTCAGTGGCTTCCAGCCTGCGGGGATGCCATGGAGTGGCATGTAAGTAACGCCAGAGTCGCTGACAGTGCGGTCAGTGGCTCACAGACGTCGACCCCCAGGCAGAGAATAAAATTGGTGGAGAAAGGACTCGTTCAGCCCTATTGGACTCGGGTGAGTCGGGCTACAAGGGTTTTTTCACTAATAATAAAGTTACATGTATGTTATAGTGTTTTTCTTAGGCAAAAGCAAAGTTAAAAGTCATAAAAAGTTATTGTCATATGTTCCTAACAATGAAATTCTTTCTTGTTTAGCACAAGTTGCTGTGAAGGGTTAAAAATTTCTTTAAGGCTTCACAGGTAAAGCTGTACACTAAAAATTTGATTTAGTGAGCCTACACTGTAATAACGTGGGCCTATGGGACAGGCTGCGCCAGCAGTGCCTGGGATAGGGCTACTTCATGTGTAATAGCGCCAGCCTACAGGAGAGCCACGCCAGCAGCACCTGGGACAGGGCTGTTTCATTTGTGACATTGCCGGCCTACGGGAGAGCCGCGCCAGCAGCGCCTGGTATAGGGCTGTTTCATGTCAAAAAGCACTGGCATCTACGAGAGGCAGCGTCGCCAATGCCTGGGTCAGGGTCAAAGTAACACATAGGTCTGCTAGGCCCACGGAATTGGGGGAAGATTCCCCGCCGTGGCTGGATAGCAAAATAATAGGCCCACGGAGTCGGGGGATGATTCCTCACCGGGGGTGGATAGTGCATTTGAAACGACTATCCCAAATGCAGCAACTATTGCATACAGTGCTACAGCAGGGCACACACCAGCAGTCAGCGCCACCCTGAACAAAAAGGTGCCAGCAGCATCTAGTAGAGAACTGTTTGATAGAACCTTCATGGATGAGGAGGCGCGAGCCATGGATCATTTTAGTTCTGACCCCAACTCTGATGGTAAGGTTGAGCCACATGTCCACCTCTGAAGGCCACACCAGCAGCGCCAGTTGACAGAGCTGCTCCAGGTCTCCCTCTTGGAGGCAGAGACCAAGACGGGTCAGTATGCTGCTGACACTGAGTCTCAGGGTATGGCCGTGGGGCATACCCCAAGGGATGAAGGGCATGTGTCAGAGGTACCTTTTTCCTGACAACAAAGTTGCCATCCCAGCAGAATGTTCTATTCGGGTATAGGTCCAATGGGTTCATATCAGTATAGGTATCCTGCGGCCTGCGGCAGCGCCAGTTAGGGCTGCCTACGAATCGCCCTCTCTGAGGAGGGGAGAGCGAAAGGTCAAGATATAACTGACTCCAGGCTCTAAAGAAGTCGATGGAACATACTGATGCACATAACAGCGCCAACAGGGGGATGTGAGAGTCAGCCGCCGAATCTGTTATTCAGGTATGCCTATTCAACAAGGGAGGAAAACCTGGCAGACGAATAATTAAGGTCTACGGCGGACAATGGTCATTGTTTCTCATCGGCACTCATCGGCAGTAGGCGGTTCACTGGAGCTGGGGGCAGCATGATAGCTCAGAAGCTCCATGCACCTTACCAACCCTACTCAACAAAGTGGGTCTGGCACTTCCTAAACATGTGTAAGTGCACCATTCACAAGTTGTAATATTTACATTTATTTGTACAACACAACAGTATTAATATTCCAAGAAAGTTTGGATTATGGCCAAAGGATTGTCTTTGAAGATAAGGTTTGGAAATTGGGCCAAAGTGTTTTGCCTTATTCCATGGGCAAAACACCCATGGAATAAGGCAGGAGTGGCATATTTATTATGAAAAATGGAGAGTGTCAGGCATATGAACTTTCCGAATATGAAAACTTATTTTCCTGACTAACAACAGATTTATAAGGGTCTCAAAGATCCGTTCTATGCCGTTCCCATTACAGAGGTTATCAAAGACAATATAACTGTAATAATAACAGTAAAACATTGCGGAATGGGATAAACTGTTTGTTGGTCATTGGGATTTACCTTTAACTATTAATTAGCCTATGACTCCGCCCTGTGGCAAGAGATTGAAGTTAATTGCAACCTGTTATAAAACTGTCTTTTATTTCATTAAGAGTAATTGGCAATATAGTAGCTGTGTTTTAGCTGAGCAAATCAAGGAACTGATATTGTGCAAAGTAGTGGCCTCTCAAAGGACATGTAGATCATTGTTAACAATCTTATGCTATTATCAGCTGAAGCTACCTCAGTCACAATGACGAACAAACAGTATTCAGCATTGCTCCAGTAGTTTGGTCGGTCAAATTCAGTTATTACAAACTGATGCTAAGGACTCTAAAGTGAGAAGTTCTGAATACCATCTCTAGTTGGAGGTAGTGGAGATTTGCATGAGTTACCAATTCTTCATTTGTTGGTATCAACTAAATATATACACTAGATGCACCCCAAGGGTAAGGGGCTATTGGGCGTATATACATATTCTACATGCTCAACTTCAAGTTGCTACACTACGGTGGTGACATATGTTAGTCACATGACAATCAAATAAAAGTATCCTGTAATAATTTACCTAATCTCCTTTGCCACTGGTGTATCATCCAGTACAGATTGATGACAACACAGAATAGGTATTGGATCTCAAAGTATTATGAAGTATGGTTCAATGCGACATCAAATATCAACATATTGATTCATGTTTATTCACTGATTGCAAAAATATGTGGCACGACAGAGTGGAGAAATATTATTATGAAGTATGGTTCAGTGCCACATCAAATATCGACATGTTGATTCATGTTTATTCACTGATTGCAAAAATATGTGGCACAACAGAGTGGAGAAATACATTCTCGCTACAAAAGGAGGAATGTTCTTTATGTCTTTCTCCATTTTTGCCTCATTAGCCGGGCCTTAAAACAGTCAGCAAGACCTCGCTTTGGGTTCGTACTGTCGGACTGGCTAAGCAGCCATGTTGCCTGCTTCATCAGGCATAATAATACTACGGTTATTCCAAAAACGAAAACTTGTTGGTTCAAACTGTGATTCACGAAACCAGCCTCTGCATAATAAAACAATTATTGACTTACACATTCTGAATGGATTGACTTACGGTTCAGGTTGCCACATCAAGCCATGGATGTGCTCACTACAGAGTGCAGGGATAGCATCCAAAAAAGCAGTACATTCCTATTGAGGGGATCAGAAGCGGGTTTGTTTGAATGTTAAAGTTACATTTAATACAGTACAGATTACTGACGTCTTCCAGTTCATTCTTAAATAGTATTTGACAATAATTCAGTTATAGAGACACTACAGTTGCAACAAACAGGAACCACTCTGTTGGGTTCAATCCGGATATCGAGTTGTTAAAGAGATCTTGACACAAGTTCTCCCACTACAAATATATGCAGTTTGGTTATTGAAAATGTGTTAACATTACGTCACCAGGGAATTCCAGCTACATCCTTAGTCATTACACTAATATCAGCACAACAAGGGAAAACATTGCAAACGCTGTGGCTAGATAGGATGGAATTGGCTGCAGGTGCCATTACATTTTACATTGTGATCTACACAAGCAGACCAGACCAGGGGTGGCAGGATTTAAGATCATTTTTCGGATACCCACGGTCTCACGTTTATGTGGGAGGGCAGGCTTGCTATATTATATCAAGGCCACCAGAATCCTAATAAATGTGAAATCAGCATTGTTTATTAATCGACAAACAACCACACAAGGGAAGGTCGGTTCAGACTATTTCAAGGTGGCTGCAGCATGTTCTGGGTTATGCAGGCATTATCACTGACAATTGTACATCTCATTCCACCAGGTCAGCATCAACGTCAGCGGCCAGGGCAATGGACATTCCCATCTACCATATCCTCGCGACCGCAGGATGGTCAACTGAATTGATTTTTTTTTACCATAAGCCGGTTACTGACCCGGGGTTTTGCCCATTCTGTTTTGCGTCCACTTTAGCATCCCCTGAGATACAGGAGTTGCTATTGATTTCTTTATTAACGTAAACCATTAATACATTTGAATCAATATCATGCTTAATGCATTTTTTGATTATTCACTCATCCTGAGTCAATCAATGCAGTGAAATGCCGAGTTTTGGATCTGCGGCACGAAATCACAAAACTTCGAACCCTTCAAATGAAACTTCAGTTTCACGTGACTGAAGTAAATTAGTAAGATTAAATGAGAACTTACCAATTTGAAGTTTGATCTTGATTTTATGAGGAGTTATGTTGGTGATTACGTGCCCTCCACGCCCAACCCTCTCTCATAAAGATCATCTGGTAGTTCTCGAGTCACGCATCTTACTATGTCACTTTGGTAATTGTTATTTGTGATTTCATACCGCTGCTTTGAAGATTGACGCACATGCGCACTGGCAGGGTTCTTCACATAATCACCAACGTAACTTCTCATAAAATCAAGATCAAACTTCAAACTGGTAAGTTCTCATTTAATCTTACTATTTATCCACATTATACTGCATCTGCCATGCATCTGCTCACTCACCCAACCTATCCAAGTCACCTTGCAGCCTCATAGCATCTTACACCCCGCAGCTCACACTGCCATCCAACATTGTTTCATCCGCAAACAAGGAGGTGTTACATTTAATTCCCTCGTCTAAATCATTAATATATATTGTAAACAACTGGGATCCCAGCACCGTGCCTTGCGGCATCCCACTAGTCACTCCCTGCCATTCTGAAAAGGACACGTTAATTCCTAGTCTTTGCTTCCTGTCTGCCATCCAGTTCTCTATCCGTGTCAATACCCCACCCCCAATACCATGTGGTCTAATTTTGCACAATAATCTCTTGTGTGGGACCTTGTCAAAGGCCAGATACACCATAACCACTGGCTCTCCCTTATCCATTCGACTTGTTACATCCTCAAACTAGTCTATAATTCCCCGTTTCCTCTCTCCCACCTTTCTTAAAAAGTGGAGTTACATTGGCTACCCTCCAGTCCACAGTGTTTGTGGTTTAATAAATAATGTCGTTATTTAGTTTCAAACCTGGTTTAATAACTATCGAGAATGCAACGTTACAGATAAGCTGCAGTCACCGAAAATCCCTGTTAACACCCCCACACCCTGGATAACCTCTGCAGGATAACTTCCTCCGGGTACCGCATCTGCAATAACTCAACATAGTTTGTAAACACAGTGACTAATTTACATCCCCTTTCCTTAGCTCCTGCTCCATATAATGATAAAATATCTTGTTAAGTAGTAAATGAAGCAGGACTTACAAAATGTCGCACAATGACCAAAATACAATATCTATATTTTGTTACTATAGCCAAACAGTATATGCACTGTAAAACACAAAATTAAGGTCACAGCATAGTAAACATATTGACTTGAACACCTGATTGTCAGCTGTTAGCACACTATAGATTAACCTGAACAATCTGTCTAAGTATAGTTAGCTGCCAAAGTCTCTGTATTTGGGATTTGGCTTACTGACACGACCTGAGCATGTTCTGCACAGCCTTTCAGT
Organism: Raja brachyura; assembly: GCA_963514005.1. Next base: position 62,788,798 of record OY740786.1, read on the forward strand.
GGTGTTCAAAGGCAGCTTAGTTACAGGCACCTGAACCTGCAGCTGCTCTGTGTCCATTATTTCTTGTCCGTCTCTTGTGTTATAATCTTTTGATCCAAGTCCAGTATCATGGTGATCGGTGTCACTTGGATTTAGCTGTGTTGGGGCAGGCTCATTTACAGACAAAATGCGTCTGCGATACCTTCTGTACAGCTTTCCTTTTGAGTGAATAAGGTAAGACCTGGGCTCCTGGCATATCTCCTTTACCATGCCTGTCCAGTTGTAACCTTGCGGGGTCTGTAACCTGACAACCTGTCCTTCCATCAATGGCTGAAGTGGTCGGCTTGATTTGTCATATAGCACACTTTCTGTGACAGTCTTTTATTGAATTGAATTGAATTGAATGCCTTTATTGTCATTCAGACCTTTCTCCTTTTATTTAGAAGCTGGGCTTTTACCTCCTGAGTCTTATGCATATGTGGTTCAAGCAGCTTCCTTAAGATGGGGAGAGTAGTACGCGTGTGCCTTGACATTAGTCTTTGTGCTGGAGGTCCAAGCTTTGTGTCACGTGGCACATTTCTGAGATTGAGGAGGTTTAGAAAAACATCAGTTCTGTCAATGTGAGACTTCTCCATGAGTTGTTGAGCACTGCAGACAGCTCTTTCAGCTAACACATTACATTGGGGATACCCTGGGCTGCAGGTAACATGAGTGAAGTCCCACAGAGACAGAACGCCTCGATGAAAATCTCAAATTCTTGTTCAAAAATCCGCCCGTTTTCAGCAGTGTTACCGTCAAAGACGAGTGGGTCTGACCTCCGGAATCCATCCGCCATGTTGACTATTTAGCTGCCAACTGCATCGTCTAGTTGTCTATTATAGACAATAGGTGCAGGAGTAGGCCATTCGGCCCTTCGAGCCAGCACCGTCATTCAATGTGATCATGGCTGATCATCCACAATCAGTACCCCGTTCCTGCCTTCTCGCCATATCCTCTGACTCCCCTATCTTTAAGAGCTCTACCTAGCTCTCTCTTGAAAGCATCTAGAGAATTGGCCTCCACTGTCTTCTGAGGCAGAGAATTCCACAGATTCATAACTCTCTGGGTGAAAAAGTTTTTCCTCAACTCCATTCTAAATGGCCTACTTCCTCCAGGTACCGCGTCTGCAATAGCTCAACATAGACTGTAAACACAGTGACTAATCTATACACAGGAACCGATCCAGTCGAGAGAACATTGGAAAATGATCACCACTGCATCCACGATTTCTAGGGCCACCTCCTTGAGTACTCTGGGATGCAGACCATCTGGTCCTAGGGATTCATCTGCCTTCAGTCCCAATAGTTTACCCAACACAATTTTCTGACTAATGTGGATTCCTCCCTCCCACAAATTTTATTTGGAACTATAAGAACCACAAAATAAATAAAAACACTTATGCAAGTCCAAAGTTAATGGAGGATTAGCTTTACCAAACTTTCTATTTTATTACTGGGCAGGTAATATTAAAATATAACCTTCTGGCTGGATGATATTGATCAACAGCCAGACTGGCTAAAGATGGAGAAAGAGGAATGCTTACCTTTTGAAATAGGCTCGATTCATTTAGCTCCGATTAATTTGAATAAAAACAACATACGGAGGAAATCCGATTATAGTGCTAGTGCTATTCGTATGTGGAAACAATTAAAACCCACTCTAAAATTGGGTAATTTATCGCTTTTTCTCCAGATTGTAAATAACCCTTCTTTTAAACCGTCTGTTTTAGATAGAGGATTCCAATGGAAAGCCCATGGAGTTAAAATGGTGGGAGACCTTTATCAAAAAGGTATTTTTCTCTAATTTCAGGAACTACAGCAGAAATACCAGTTACACGCTAATAATTTTTTTAGATATTCTGGGTCCCCTAGTATTTCTGGGAGATTGTTTGTGTCTTCCTTAGTGAAGACAGAACCAAAGTACTCGTTTAACTGTTTTGCCATTTCCTTGTTTTCCATTATAAATTCACCTGTCTCTGACTGTAAGGGACCTACATTCGTCTTCACTTATCTTTTCCTTTTTACATACCTAAAGAAACTTTTACAGTCAGTTTTTATATTCCCCGCAAGCTTTCTTTCATGCTCCTTTTTTCCCCTCTTGATTAACCCCTTTGTCCTCCTCTCTTGAGTTCTAAATTTCTTCCAGTCCTCTGGTTTGCCACTTCTTCTGGCCAATTTATATGCCTCTTCCTTGGCTAATCCCTTGACTTCCCTCGTCAGCCACGGTTGAGCCGCCTTCCCAGTTTTATTTTTTCGCCAGACAGGGATGAACAATTTCTGGAGTTCTTCCAGACGGTCTTTAAATCTTCACCATTGCATCTCCACCGTCAACCCTTTAAGTATAATTTGCCAGTCTATCCCAGTCAATTCCCGTCTCATACCTTCAAAGTCTCCTTCATTCGCGTTCAGGACCCTTGTCTCTGAATTAACCGTGTCACTCTCCATCCTAATGCAGAATTCCACCATATTATGGTCACTGGTGCCCAAGGGGCCTAGCACAACAAGATCACTAACTAATCCTTCCTCATTACACAATACCCAGTCTAGGATGGCCTGCCCTAAAGTCAGTTCCTTTACATATTGGTTTAAAAACCTATCCCGTATACTGTACATTCCAGGAAATCCTCCTCCTCAGCACTGTTACCAATTTGGTTGGCCCAATCTATATGTAGATTAAAGTCACCCATGATACCTTTGCTACACACATCCCTAATTTCCTGCTTGATGCTATCCCCAACCTCCCTACTGCTGCTTGATAGTCTGTTTACCACTCCAACAAGCATTTTCGACCCTTGGCTATTTTGCAGTTCTACCCATACCGATTCTACTCTGTTAATCTACACAGTTGAAAATTTGAAATGTATTACATGTTCCTTGCTTTGACAAAGCCTTTGTCTACATATCTCCTTAAAAGGCGTATCAAATTTTATTTCATGACTCTTTTCTGAACAGTATTACATTTTTAAAATGCGTTTGTGTACTATATAAATGAAAGATGTCATTTGTAATTTCTTAAAACACTGGTAACAAATTGAATGTTTTTTATTTACATATAAAGAGGAAAGGTAAATGTGGCAGAGTGGCACAGAGGTAAAGTTGCTGCCTTACAGCACCAGAGACCCGGGTTCGATCCTGACTATGGATCCTGTCTGTACCAATTTTAGACATTCTTCATGACCATTTCATATTTCTCCTGAAGTTTCACCTTAAATTACATTTTGTAACTGTATCTTCAAAAATAACTGTGGTTTTACTAACTCTCATTTTAAGCATGATCATTTGAATGTTATTTTTTCTTTGCAGTACAAGGATTTGAACTGATAGTTTTTGTCATTTACAACACATGTGTCAGGTCTAAATAATGTCTCAATTGTTAACGCCATTTCAATTTTATTGTGGCTTGAATTTCAAAATGATTACAAAATCTGCTCATGTGAGCAGCTCAAAGCAATTAATCGGATTTGGAAATTAACAAAAGGACATTTTGTATGGAATGGAATTTAGGCCAGAGACTCATGTCCACTTTATAATTTGTTTATTCCTGGATTACAGATGTAAATGGGAAGAAAGCATTTTTTTTCCTATCCCTAATTGCGTTTGACATAGTGGTAGTTAGCAACCACTCTTATTGCAAAGGCACTTTCCTGCTGGTAGGTAGGGAGTTCCAAGATTTTGACCTTGTGATGATGAAGCTATGTTGATATTTCATAGTGACATGCAATTTGGAAGGGACTTGTAGGTCGTAATGTTCTTGTGTTGTGCGTCCTTTGAGGTATATGATTTCCTTGGTGTGGGAGTTGATGCTGAAAAGAATCAGCGAGTTGCCAAGTTGCACCATTGTTTGAGTGAATGAATGTTTAAGCTGAAGCTGTTTGCCAATAAAGTGAACTTTACTGCACTGGATGCTATTGAGTTAGAGTCATACAGTGTGGAAACAGGCCCTTTGGCCAAACTTGCCCACACCAACCGACATGTCCCAGCCGCACTAGTCCCACCTGCCTGCATTTGGCTCACAATCCCTCTAAACCTGTCCTATGCATGTACCTGACTAAATAGTCCCTGCCTTAACAACCTCCTCCGGCAGCTTGTTCCATACACCCACCACCCATTGTGTTAAAAAGCGTTATCCCTCGGGTTCCTATTAAATTTTCCCCCCATCACCTTAAACCTAGGTCCTCTGGTTCTTGATTCCCCTACTCTGGGCAAGAGACTCTGTACGATTACCCAATCTCTTCTTCACTTAAAGGAATAGAGTTCTAGCCTTCTCAACCTCTCCCTATAGCTCGGACCCTTGAGTCCTGGCAACATCCTCGTAAATCTTCTCTGTGCCCTTTCCAGCTTGAAAACATCTTTCCTATAACACCATGCCAAAAACTGAACACAATTCTCCAAATGTAGCCTTATCAATGTCTTATATCACTGCAAAATGACCCCCCCCCCCCCCCCGGTCCAAACTTCTATACTCAATACTCAGACTGGTGAAGGTCAAAGTGCCAAAAATCTTTTTGACCACCCTACCTGCGATCTAATTCTTTGCATGCGGCGAGCTGACCATCTAGGTAAATGATAAGAATGCAATGAGGGTCTTGGCTGTGGCTTTTAAGTGTTGAGAGGCTTTAGGAGGTACTATGCTGAATTCTGCCCAGACTCTGGCTACCCCTCAGTATCCACCCACCCAGGGTATTTATCGTGAGGTTTTCAACAGCAATAAAACTATTAAAGTTCAACCGAATATGTAAAACTTTCTCTTTGTGGATATGCTGTTACATCACATTTTTGTAAATCATAAATATTCCTGCTGTATGGATGTCTAAATGTTGCCCAGATCTAGCTACACCTCTCCTGATTTCACTCTTATATCTCTTCTGGAATTTATCTCTTATATGGTCAAAGAATGCAATGAGATCCAGCTATTTCGGCCAGGCAGAGCCAAATTGAACATCAATGATCATGTACTGATCTTGCCTAGAGTAGGGGAATCGAGGACCAGAGGGTATGTTCAAGGTGAAGGGGAAAGATTTAATAGGAATCTGAGGAGTCACTTTTTCACACAAAGGGTGGTGTGTGTATGGAACAAGCTGCCAGAGGAGATAGTTGAGGCTGGGACTATCCCAACGTTTAAGAAACAGTTGGACAGGTACTTGGATAGGACAGGTTTGGAGGGATATGGACCAAGCGCAGGCAGGTGGGACTAGTGTAACTGGGACATGTTGACCGGTGTGGGCAAGTTGGGCCAAAGGGCCTGTTCCCACACTATATCACTTTATGACTATGATTAATATGAAAATCAAAACTGCAGGTGCCATAAATCTGAACCAAAAACAGAAGATGCTGGAAACTCTTGGCAGATCAGGCAGAATTCATGGAAAGAGAATATTGATTTACCATTTTAAGTATAATACTTGTTTTCCTTCTTTCCAAATACTGACAAAAGATCTTCGATCCACCATTTTAACTCAATTTTGCTATGCACAAATACAGCCTATCCTGCTGAGTGCTTCCAACATTCTGTGCTCTTGTAGCAGTGATCAGGTCATCAGTGAGTATGTGGCCAGATAGGAAGAGTACTGATGTATCAGCAGTAGAGGTTCTTGTCCATATTTCACCTGATGCCATGACACTTCATGGGGTCAACGTATTTCCTGGATGGTTGGTTGATTGATTGATTGATTGATGCTTTATTGTCACTTGGTATAGTGAAAATCTTCGTTTTGCATACAGGACACAAATTATACAAAGAGTCGCCACGTAAAGTGCGCCGACAAAGTTATAAAAGTATTCAATATAGTCCCTCTTGCTTCTCACCCCCTCCCCGCTCCTCTTGTTCCTGGCAGCATGGACAAGGTGTGCCAAAGTGCCTATTTCTGTGCTGTATAGCTCTATGATTCTATGAATCCATCACTTTTTTACTAAGTGTTCATTCAAATTTCTCACTTTATCCCCTGAGAAATTGTAAACTATTTCTAGATATTCATTCCACAAAGTAGAGCATACGTTTCTTTCAGGTGGAGGTCATCATTTGTGGGCCAAAAATGACATTTGAACAGATATAGGGACAGGAAGGATTGAGAGGGATATGGTTAAAATGCATGAAAATAGAACTAGCACAGAACTGTTCAACATTTTATTTACTCATCTGTTCTAATTTATTTCTGGATGGCCTCCCATTTTCCATTAATTTGAGCTTATCCAAATCTATTATCTGTATTGTAATGCTCAAGATGTTTTATTCATCTCTTTGCTCCTTGACTTGAAATTGGCCAAAAAGTCTTGTGCACTGAGAATCATATTGATCTGTACAGTGTTTAGAGCACTATACAGATCATTATTCCATACTGATTGATGGTATGTTGGCAGCATGGCTATAGGAAAAGCTGCTTAAAAGGCTGAAAACATTGTACAGCACCAATTATGGAGCATTCTTCTGCACTTATTGTAGTTTTTCAGATGGGAATAAAATTTAGATGATGTCCATAATGGATGGGCATTCTGGTATTTTTGACCCCATACTGACAACTTTCTGTAAACCTATCTTTAAAAAGAATCATTGGCATCCCTTGAATTATATCATTATATACTTGTTTGAATGTGATTGAGGATCTTTGTCATTCAGATGGAAAAAAAATCCAAAACCAGATCAATTCACGGTGTAAATTTTCATATTGGTAGATTAAATTTTAATGAATTACATAGAAATGAGTATAATATAGATCCTCCATCGGTGAGCTGGTAATCCGCTGCAAAAAGTCAACCTATAAACCTGTCACCTTGGCTTTGATTAGCTTCTAAATCGGTCTGTGCATGGGAAGGATGGCAGGTTATGCTATGATATAATTTTGAAAAATGGGTTGCCAATGGTGCTTTGTTAAATTCTGGTGAAAATTAACAATTCTTGTTAAATTTAATGTTTTGGTTTGCCTTCTTAAAGTGGTAAAGAAGGCATATGGTATGCATGCTTTCATAGGTTGCGGCATTGAGTGAAAGAGCCAGGAAACAATGATGCAGCTTCATGTATTTTTGGTTTGGCTGCATTTCGAATATTATGCAGCTCTGGTCATTCCATTTCAGGAAGGATGTGGAGACTTTGGAAAGGTGGAGGAGGTTTAGCAGAATGGCGCCTGGATTAATGGGTATTAGCTATAGGGAGCGGCTGGACAGATTTCAGATTTTTTTTTCTCTGGAATACCCGAGGTTGCAGGGAGACCAGATAGAAGGATATAAAATTGTGGGAGGCAAAGAAAGGTCAGAACCTATTCTTACCCAGACTGGAAAAATCAAATACTAGAGGGCACAGCTTTAAGGTGAGAGGAGCAAAGTTTAAAGGAGATGTGTGGGCAAGGTTTTTTACATAGAGGGCAGTGTGTGCCTGGAACTGAGACCTGGGGATTGGTAGTGAGGCAAATACAATAGTGGCATTTAAAAGGATTTTATATAGGCACGTGGATATGCAGGGAATGGAGGGATATGGATTATGTGCAGGCAGATAAGAGTTGGTCTTGGCATCATGTTCAGCACAGACATTGTAGGTTGAATAGCCTGTTTTTGGCTGTACTGTTCTATGTTCATCAATCAATTCCTCAACAGTTAAAACAACATTTAAAGGAATTTGGACAGGTACATGTATAGGAAGGATTTAGAGAGATATGGGCCAAATGCAGGCAGGTAGGACTAGCGTAGATGGGGCATCTTGGTCAGCAGGGCAAGATGGCCTGTTTCCTGAAGGGCCTGATTCCGTGCTGTATGATCCTATTAGAGTAATTGAGTGAAACAGTGTGGAAACAGGCCCTTCGGCCCAACTCGCCAACAATGTCCCAGCTACCCTAGTCCCATTTACCTGTGCTTCGTCCATAACCCTCCAAACCTGTCCTCTCCATGTAACTGTCCATCTGTTTCTTAAATGATGGGACAGTCCCAGCCTCAACTACCTCATCTAGCAGCTTGTTCCATAAACCCACCATCCTTTGTGTGAAAAAGTTACCCCTCCTATTAATTCCTATTAATTATTTTCCCCTTCACCTTGAACCTGTATCCTCTGGTCCTCAATTCCCCTGCTGTGCATCTACCCGATGTATTCCTCTCATGATTTTGTATATCTCTATAAGATCTCTCCTCATCCTCCTATGTTCCGTGGAATAGAGACCCAGCCTACTTAACCTCTCCCTATAGCTCACACCCTCCAGTCCTGGCAACATCCTCGTATCTCTTTTCTGAACCCTTTCAAGCTTGACAATATCTTTCCTATAAGATGGTGCCCAGAACTGAACACAATATTCTAAGTGCAGTCTCACCAATGTCTTATACAACTGCAACATGACCTCCCAACTTCTATACTCAGTACTCTGACTGATGAAGGCCAAAGTGCCAAAAGCCTTTTAGACCACCTTATTTATCTGCGACTCGACCTTCAAGGAACCATGCACTTGTACTCCTAGATCCCTCTGCTCTACATCACTATCCAGAGGCCTACCATTTAATGTGTAGGTTCTGCCCTTGTTCGACATCCCAAAATATAACACCTCACACTTCTCTATATTAAATTCCATCAACCATTCCTCCACCCACCTGGCCAATTGATCCAGATCCTGCTGCAATCGTTCACAAACTTCTTCACTATCTGCAAAACCACTCACTTTTGTATCATCAGCAAACATGCCCTGTATGTTCTCATCCAAATCATTGCTGTAGATGACAAACAGTAACAGGCCCAGCACCGAACCCCGTGGCACACCACTGGTCACAGGCCTCCATTCTGAGAAGCAACCTTCCACCATCACCCTGTAGCGGCACCTAGTGCTTGGACCACTCTTGCTATGCGATCCTCGGCAGTCACGGGACGGAGCCATAGGATTTAGGGGTGTGCTGTGGTATTTAGTAACTGACCTTCCCTCTCTTGCTCTTTTCCGCTTCCTCTAAATTCATGAGAGTGTCCTGCCACCTCAGCAGGAGCTCAACCAAACCCACGAGGCAACAGCCTCTCAGCGACCCACGAGGCAACAACGACCATTATGTTAGAGTGCTAAACGTGCATGTATTTCCAACCTACAATGCCTGAATAAAGAATCCATTTATTCACGACATTTGCGCCTCTACATTGGTGACCTGACGTTCCAAAACAGATATTTTGGATTTCAAATTGGTGGTGTCCTGATGTCTGCAGCCGATAGGCCAGCCCAGCTCTACGGTAATTAATGCTATGTATGCAGCCTTCAACTCTGCGCGGCAATCGGACGCCATCTTGGTCCCCGCCTATGGCTGGTCTAGCTGACCACAGGCCGCCAGGGACGCCCGCCCGCGTCCCTGGCCCACCGCAGCAGCCAGCGGCGCAGCAGCCTTGGCCATCACTATCCCTCCCACAGGACCTGCCCGGAGCTGCCCTCCGGGGCTGAGAGGCCGCATCTGCCAACACTCCCCCACCAGCTGCTGCAGGGGCTGCGTGTGTAGTAGTCCTCTGCCCCCAGCATCACCGACTCCTGCCTGACGGCCTCGGGAGTCCATTACCCCGCCGGTCGCTGCTTAAGGCCTAGCCACCCGATAGGGCAGGCCTACCTGGGGCGGCTGCCCAAAGATGTCCTTCATCACCTCGCGCAGCGCGGATTTCACCGCAACAACTACAAAAATGGCCACTCCAGCGACTACAAAAATGGCCGCCGTAGCCAGTGTCTATGCAGCCAGACCGACGTCTACAGCGCCACCCCTGGTCGGTGTGTATTACTATAGTCTCCGGTTACAAGCACAGCTTCTCATTGCACATTGGACATTTTGAACTTTGGTTTCCTGTCCTACCCTGCTTGATTTGAACCACACAACTTTTGGCTTTCGACCACTTTGGAATTTGTGTATATTTGCAGTTTGCTCACTGTAATGCCTTAGCTTAATATTGCTATTAGTTTCTTGTTGTTGCTGATGACTTTCTCATGATCCCCTGCTGGTCGACATGACTGGTTTATCCCTCATCCGTCCTGTGGTTTTTGCGTTGGTCTTATGGCACCCCTCGGCATACCTCGGGATCGCCCACTGCTGGAGCGTCGACTGCGCACTTGGGCCCCTCTGTCCAGACTCACTGCCGGGGTGCCACCAACCCCACAGCAAGAGCCGCCCTCGATGTTGCTTCCGCACCCCTTTTCGACATCTGCCATCACGGTTTGCCTGTAAGTTCCTGCCTCCGGTTCTGAGGGGGGGGGGGGGGGGGGCTTTAGCGGCACCTAGTGGTTAGGCCACTCTTGCTATGCGATCCTCGGCAGTCACGGGATGGAGTCACGGGATTTAGACAATAGATAATAGACAATAGGTGCAGGAGTAGGCCATTTGGCCCTTCGACTCAGCACCGCCATTCAATGTGATCATGGCTGATCATCCCCAATCAGTACCCTGTTCCTGCCTTCTTCCCATATCCCCTGACTCCGCTATTTTTAAGAGCCCTATCTAGTTCTCTCTTGAAAGCATCCAGAGAACCTGCCTCCACCGCCCTCTGAGGCAGAGAATTCCACAGACTCACCACTCTCTATGAGAAAAAGTGTTTCCTCGTCTCCGTTCTAAATAGCTTACCCCTTATTCTTAAACCAGGCTAACATGCCATTTAGGGGTGTGCCCTTGTATATAGGAACTGACCTTCCCTCTCTTGCTCTCTTCCGCTTTCTCTCGCTTCATGAGAGTGTCCTGCCACCTCAGCAGGAGCTCAACCGAGCCCACAAGGCAACAGCCTCTCAGCAACAACAACGACTATTATGTTAGAGTGCTAAACGTGCATGTATTTCCAACCTATATTGCCTGAATAAAGAATCCATTTATTCACGACGTTTGCGCCTCCACAACCCTCTGCTTTCTTCCATGGAGCCAATTTGCTGTCCATTCAGCTATCTCTCCTTGGATCCCATGAGATCTAACAATAGACAATAGGTGCAGGAGTAGGCCATCTGGCCCTTCGAGCCAGCACTGCCATTCAATGTGATCATGGCTGATCATCCACAATCAGTACCCCATTCCTGCCTTCTCCCAATATCCCTTGACCGCTATCTTTAAGAGCTCTATCTAAATCTCTCTTGAAAGCATCTAGAGAACTGGCCTCCACCGCCCTCTGAGGCAGAGAATTCCAGACTCCTAACTCTCTGTGTGAAAAAGTATTTCCTCATCTCCGTTCTAAATGGCTTACCCCTTATTCTTAAACTGTGGCCCCTGGTTCTGGACTCACCCAACATCGGCACACAATACTCCAGGTGTAGTCTCACTAGGGCCCAGAAGGACCTCTTTGCTCCTCTACTCAACTCCTCTTGTTCTGAAGGCCAACATGCCATTTGCTTTCTTCACTGCCTGCTGTATCTGCATGCTTACCTTCAGTGACTGATGAACAAGGACCCCCAGATCCTGTTGTACTTCCCCTTTTCCCAACTTGATACCGTTTAGATAATAATCTGCCTTCCTGTTTTTGCACACCAAAGTGGACAACCTCACATTTATCCACATTAAACTGCATCTGCCCTCACCCAACCTGTCCAAGTCACTCTGCATCCTCCTCACAGTTCACACTGCCACCCAGCTTTGTGTCATCCGCAAATTTGCTAATGTTAATGTAATTTTCTAACCTGCCAGAGCAGCCTACCATGCAGCACCTTGTCGAACACCTTACTAAAGTCCATGTTCACAACATCTACAGCTTTGCCCTCATCAACCTTTTTGCTCATGTCTTCAAAAAAATCAATCAGATTTGTGAGTCACGACCTCCCGCATACAAAACCATGCTGACTATCCCTAATCAGCCCTTGCCCATTTAAATGCCTGTTTATCCTATCCCTCGGAATACTTCCAGTAACTTAACAACTACAGATGTTAAGCTCACCGGCCTATAGTTCCCAGCATATACCCTGCAGCCTTTCTTGAAAAGAGGCCATCCTCCAATCCTCTGGCACCTCTCCTGTATTTAAGGACGACTAATAAATTTCAACCAGGGCTCCCGCAATGTCCTCGGATATATCTCATCAAACATAGAGGAGAAATACTAATTGAGGACCTTGCCCATCTCCTGTGGCTCCACACAGAGGAGACCGCTTTTATTCCTGAGAGGTCCCACTCCCCCTCTAGTTACCCTTTTTCCCCCTTATGTATTTATAAAATCTTTTGGAATTCACTTCTATGCCACCCGCCACAGCTATCTCATGGCCCCTTTTTGCCCTTCTGATCTCCTTTTATAGATTGCTCCTGAGTTCCCGAAAATCCTCCAGGGATGCACTTGATCCCAGCTGCCTGCACCTGTCCCATGCATCCTTCTTGTTTTTGACTAACGTCTCAATTTCCCTCGTCAGCCAAGCTTCCATTATGTTTGCCTGCTTTGCCTTTCACCCTAACGGGGATGTACACATCCTGAGCTCTCTTCAGTACACTTTTAAAAACATCCCACTTGGCCGATGTTCCTTTCCCCTCACATAACCTGCTCCAGTCCACTTGAGCGAGATCTTCTCTCATACTCAAAGTTGGCCTTACCCCAGTTGAGAAGGGTTTCTGCCCGAAACGTTGCCTATCTCCTTCGCTCCTTAGATGCTGCTGTACCCGCTGAGTTTCTCCAGCCTTTTGTGTACCCCTGAGCATTTTAACACGTCCCTATCCATAACAACCTTAAACCGAATCGAACTATGGTCACTGGTCCCAAAAGGCTCCTCCACACACACTTCAATAACTTGCCCTCCCCAATTTCCCAATACTAGATCCAGCATTGTCCTCTCACGTGTGACGGCCTCCACATACTGTTTAAGAAATCTCTCCTGAACACTTTTGAGGAATTGCACCGCATCTAAACCCTTCACGCTATGATTTTCCCAGTCTCTATTGGGAACGTTGAAATCCCCTACAACAACCTTATTTGACCTGCAGCTGTCTGCAATCTCCCGGCACATTTGCTCTTCTAATTCCCGTTGACTATTTTGGAGTCTGTAGTACACCCCAAACAAGGTGATCATCCCTTTTTCTTGTTCCTCAGCTCAACCCATATAGCCTCATTTAACTATAACCCATATCCATACGAACCGTCCGTAATGTCATAGAAACATAGAAAAATAGGAGCAGGAGTAGGCCATTCAGCCCTTCGAGCCTGCACCGCCATTCAATATGATCATGGCTGATCATCCAACTCAGTATCCCGTACCTGCCTTCTCTCCATACTCCCTGATCCCTTTAGCCACAAGAGCCACATCCAACTCCCTCTTGAATATAGCCAATGAACTGGCCTCAACGACCTTCTGTGGCAGAGAATTCCAGAGACTCACCACTCTCTGTGTATAGAATGTTTTCCTCATCTCGGTCCTAAAGTAATTCCCCCTTATCCTTAGACTGTGACCCATTGTTCTGGACTCACCCAACATCGGGAACAATCTTCCTGCATCTAGCTTGTCCAACCCCTTAAGAATTTTGTAAGTTTCTATAAGATCCCCCCTCAATCTTCTAAATTCCAGTGAATACAAGCCGAGTCTATCCGAGTCTATACAACCCCCTCTTTGGCAAGAATGTGTTTTCTCAGATTTGGAGACCAAAACTGTACGCAATACTCCAGGTGTGGTCTCACCAAAACCTGTACAACTGCAGTAGAACCTCCCTGCTCCTATACTCAAATCCTTTCGCTATGAATGCTAACATACCATTTGCTTTCTTCACTGCCTACTGCACCTGCATGCCTACTTTCAATGACTGGTGTACCATGACACCCAGGTCTCGTTGCATCTCCCCTTTTCCTAATCTGCCACCATTCAGATAATAGTCTACCATCATGTTTTTGCCACCAAAGTGGATAACCTCACATTTATCCACATTATACTGCATCTGCCATGCATCTGCCATCTCTGAACACAGCCTTGACAGCCTCCTTAATCAACAATGCAACTTCCCCTCCCCTTTTTCCCCTCACCCGTCTCTCCTGAAGTTCCTCTGCACCCCGCAACATTGAGCTGCCAGTCCTGCCCCTCCCTTAATGAGGTTTCAGTAATGCCTACAATGTCCCAGTCGCTCGTACCCATCCACACCCTACAGTGCATTCAGAAAGTATTCAGACCCCCTCACTTTTTCCACATTTTGTTGCGTTACAGGCTTATTTTAAAATGGATTAATTATTTTTTTAATCATCAACCTGCACACGATACCCCAGAATGAAGAAGCAAAAACAGGTGTTTAGAAATTTTTGCAAAGTAATTAAAAATAAATAACTGAAATATCACATTTACATAAGTATTCAGACCCTTTGCTATGACACTCAAAATTGAGCTTAAGTTCATCCTGTTTCCATTGATTATCCTTGAGATGTTTCCACAACTTGGATTCCACCAGTGGTAAATTAAATGGATTGGACATGATTTGGAAAGGCACACACCGGTCTATATCGGGTCCCATTCTGTGGGACCTGATATAGACCAGCTGTATCTCTGTCTGGTTTGGTGACTGTAAAGCCTCTGACTGGAAGTCCGTGCAGAGAGTGGTGAGGACAGCGGAAAAAATCATCGGGACTTCTCTCCCCTCAATCGGGGATATTGCGACCAAACGTTGCGTATCTAAGGCCAGCAGTATTATAAAAGACCCCACACATCTCCATCACGGACTGTTCACTCTGCTGCCCTCGGGCAAAAGATATCGTAGCATAAGGAGCAGAACATCAAGGTTCTGCAACAGCTTCTTCCCACGAGCCATCAGACTCCTGAATGCCATGTAATGGGCTACCACCATTGTCTATTTATCCTTTTATCCTTTTTATCCATTTTATCCATGTTTATCTTTTTGTTAATTATCGTGTTGCACAGGGAGCCAAATGCAACGGAAATTTGTTTGGAATTGCATATATCGATGTATTTCTAAATGACAATAAAGTTTGTTTGACTTTGACTTTTTGACTTGACCATAGTTGACAGTGCATGTCAGAGCAAAAACCAAGCCATGAAGATGAAGGAATTGTCCGTAGACCTCCGAGACAGGTTTGTGTCGAGCCACAGATCTGGGGAAGGGTATAAAACAATTTCTGCAGCATTGCAGGTCCTGAAGAGCACAGTGGCCTCTGTCATTCTTAAATGGAAGAACTTTGGAACCACCAGGACACTTCAAAGAGCTGAGCAATCTGGGGAGAAGGGCCTTGGTCAGGGAGGTGACCAAGAACCCGATGGTCACTATGACTGAGCTCCAGAGTTCCTCTGTGGAGATGGGGGAACCTTCCAGAAGGACAACTATATCTGCAGCACTCCACCAATCAGGCCCTTATGGTAGAGTGGCCAGATGGAAGCCACTCCTCAGTAAAAGGCACATGACAGCCCGCTTGGAGTTTGCCAAAAGGCATGAGAAACAAGATTCTCTGGTCTGTTGAAAGCAAGATTGAACTCTTTGGGCTGAATGCCAAGCGTCACGTCTGGAGGAAGCCAGGCACCGCTCATCACCTGGCCAATACCATACCTACGGTGAGGCATGGTGGTGGCAGCATCATGCTGTGGGGATGTTTTTCAGCGGCAGGAACTGGGAGACTAGTCAGGATTGAGGGAAAGATGAATGGAGCAAAGTACAGAGAGATCCTTGATGAAAACCAGCTCCAGAGTGTTCTGGACCTCAGACTGGGGCGGAGGTTCACCTTCCAACAGGACAATGACCCTAAGTACACAGCCAAGACAACGCAGGAGTGGCTTCGTGACAAGTCTGTGAATGTCCTTGAGTGGCCCAGCCAGAGCCCGGACTTGAACCCAATCAAACATCCCTGGAGGGACCTGAAAATAGCTGTGCATCAACACTCCCCATCCAACCTGACAGAGCTTGACAGGATCTGCAGCAAAGAATGGAAGAACACCCAAATACAGGTGTGCCAAGCTTGTAGCGTCATACCCAAGAAGACTTGAGGCTGTAATCGTTGCCAAAGGTGCCTCAACAAAGTACTGAGTAAAGGGTCTGAATACTTATGTAAATGTGATATTTCAGTTATTTCCTTTTAATTACTTTGCAAACATTTCTAAACACCTGATTTTACTTTTTTTAATTCTGGGGTATTGTGTGTGGATTGATGATAAAAAAAGAATTGAATCCATTTCAGAATAAGGCTGTAACGTGACATTTGGAAAAAGTGAAGGGGTCTGAATACTTTCTGAAAGCACTCTAAGCTCATCTGCCTTACCTGTAAGCAAGCATCTTGCATTAAAATACATGTAGTTTAAACCAACTCTCCTTCCTCGCTCTCTGGCTTTTTGCTTATTCTGTCCATTAACCTTTCCCACACCACCCTCCATACCAATATTTTGGGGATGATTATTTGGGGATCCAAGTAGTTACAAAGTCACCAAACTTAATGAATACATTCATGTAACCTTTGCACTTCACCTGTTAATTACATTTAAACTGCTCTTGATGTAATTTCACTGACAGATGGATAGTGAATTCAAGAGAAAATCAATAAAAAGCTGGGGTTCCTTGATCCCTTTTTAAAAGAAAACCGCAACATGGTACTAACATTCGACTTTTTTTACTTTCAGGTGTTTAGGTAGATGTAGACAAGTTGAATATAATAGAAATTGTATGCAGATAAAATCTGCAATGTAAACTGTTACTGTGAAAGCCTAATAATATGGTCTATTCAAGAGATTTACCTCTGGCACTATTATTGTATTTGTTGCTAATTCATCTCTTTCTGCCTTTAAGGAAAATAAATTATTTTATTTATCAGGATGATATCACAAATTATTCCATCATACCATGACGCCTTCATTACAAAGTAAACCCTTCTTTACTTGTTAAGCATTGTGAGCATTATCGAGGATTATGTAGCACATTATTAAAATCAAACGCGAGAAACGATCTGCGGTTAAATCCTAGAGGAATACAACTGAAAGTTATAGAAGTTATGTTAAGTTTCAATAGAACTTGTTCAGACCACGCTTCTTGTTCTGCAGAGTTCTAAGCTGTTGAATACAGAATTTTATTTGTAGCTTGCCTCTACAGGTTGCATTAAACTTAATGTCCAATACAGCCAGTGCATATTAGTAGGGCAGGTCGTGCCAAGTGGCACATTGAATGACATCCTTAAGCTTGCTAATGGTATTAAGCATTAGAAATGTGCTGAGCAAGCAGTGGATGAGATCAGTCGTGTCTAATGCTGCTTTAAGTCTCGTGCTGCCAAACTGGCTGTCACTATGCAGCTTATGCCAAGTATTAATCACAGTAAATTGATAAAGATTCACCAATGTCATTTAAAGGACATCAACATTTGCTTGCAGGTTAGTCACTGATTTGATTTCCACAGCTCTTGCTTTGTTAAGAATTCCTGCCATCCTTGCTCTTCACCCTAAAGTAAAATGTTGGCCCTGAACTCACCCTAAACACACTTTTAAAAGCATCCCACATGCACCTTTCCCTACAAACCACCTCTCCCAATCAACATTTGCAAGTTCCTCTATAGTCATTGTTGTTCTTTGTTTCTTAATTTAGAAATAAAACTGACACTTTTATTGAGAGACAGGGGCAGAGACAGAACAGAAGAAAGGGAGGCAGGAGGAAGAATTTGTAAACAAATGAAAATTGTAGTTGTAGTTTTTATTTGGTTCACAATTATTTTTAATAAATATTCAATATTGGTGTAACATTCCCATATCTAAGCCATCTACAGATACTAACAATGCTGTTTCTTAACTGATCCACTAGGAGGCATCTTTGAGTTACCAAGAGATGGAACAAAGAGAAATGTTCAAGCTTGGTGTGCGTTCTGTAACTCATCTCTTCATTTTCCTTCACAATTTATTTTGTTGGTTCGGCAACTCGAAAATTGCCAAAGCATATTACAGAAATAGGCTTTTTAAAGCAGAAGAATGACTGGCTAGCTTCATAATTAAACTGGAAATATGCAACTTTGGAATTATTATTAAACCAACTTTAATAGTTGATCTAAGCAATTAGGCATCCTTGCCTTTAACATTTTAAATAGTTCTTCTAAGCATTTAAGGATGCCTAAATGCTTAGATGAACTATTTAAAATATAATAGGCAAGCAAATTGACAAATTCTAAGGCAATAAGTATCAACATTTACCTTGCAGATACGTTATTCATCAAAAGGGGATATCAGAAATCAGCCAGGATAGCTAAACTAATGGTTTAAAAAATATTATCAACAAAATGGGAGGATTGACAAATATACTACAACTAACATTTGTAAATCAGGCAAGTGCGAGTATTGAAATGATGGTTAGATCATTGCAAGTTTTTAAATGTTAGAAAAACAGATATCCACATCTGTGTTAAAGAAGGAACTGCAGATGCTGGAAAATTGAGGGTTACACAAAAAGCTGGAGAAACTCAGCGGGTGCAGCAGCATCTAAGGAGCGAAGGAGATAGGCGATGTTTCATGTCGAGATCCTTCTTCAGACTGGTCAGGGATCAGGGAAACGAGAGATATAGACAGTGATGTGGAGAGATAAAGAACAATGAATGAAAGATATGCAAAAATGTATTGATGATAAAGGAAACAGGCCATTGTAAGCTGTTTGTAGTGTGAAAATGAGAAGCTAGTGCGACTTGGGTGGGGGGGGGGGGGGGGGGGGGGAGAGATGGAGAAGGAATGTCAGGGCCCGAGGGCTGAGGGACAGGTGGGGAGGGGGAAGAGGCAGTCTGGGTTAACAGAATTGAGAACATTCAATGTTTAAGCCCAGAGGATGCAGACTCCCCAAGCGGAATATGAGGTGCTGTTCCTCCAACTTGCGGTGTTGCTCACTCTGGCCGTGGAGGAGGCCCAGGACCGAGAGGTCGGATACGGAATGGGAGGGGGAGTTGAAGTGCTGAGCCACCGGGAGGTCGGGTTGGTTATACACCTCCGCTCGGTCCGCAATAACCAAGTTATTGGAGTTTCTCCAGCTTTTTGTGTAACCCTAGCCACATCTGTAACTGTAATAACAAGTAAAAATGTAATAAAAAGACTACATAAAAGAGTCCAGAAGCAGATTCAGTCTGCAGCAGAGTAGTGCAGCTGGTAGAGTTGCTGCCTCACGGCGGCAGTGACCCTGGTTTGAGCCCGACCTCGGCTCCTGATCTGTGCAGAGTTTGCACGTTATCCCTGTGACCACGTGAATTCTTTCCCCAGGTGCTCCAATTTCCTACGACATCACAAAGACATGCAGGTTTGTAGATTAACTGGCCTCTATAAATTGCCCAAAGTGTATAGGGAACAGATGCGAAAGTGGGAGAACAAAGGTCTGCATGGACTTGGTGGGCTGAACGGCCTGTTTCCATGCTGCATCTTTCAATCAATCAAAAAAAGTGCTTGAAATTCCAGCTCTCCATATAAACAGATACTCAGCCAGCTGGACTCAAACATTTCCAGTGTTTTCTGTTTTTCCCCCCTATTAGAATTTCAGTATTCATATGCTGCAAGCAACGCATTCAACACATTAATGCTGTCCACACCACTTGATAACATTTTAGTAGTAAAGTTACTACCATAATGTTCAAAATTTATTTTCAGAATACTTGCTTCATTCATGTAAAATGAGACAATACAATTGTTACATTTGTAAATTAATTCTAAGGCTCTTCTACATCTGACTCTCATCTTAAGGGCACTCAGTAAAAGCATGTACATTTTTCATGAAAAATATGATCGAACAAAAAGGAAATTCACTACACAATCCCAGCTTTATAAATTCATGACAAAATATCCGAGCTGATGTTGAAAACGTGGAGACAACGCATGCGGTTTTGTTTGCCCACAAGTCAGCAACACGTGTAGAAAAGAAAATGAACACTGTCCAAAGTAATTGTCCCTTGAAGGTCTGGATGAACATTACAGATGCAATACTCAGTACAGTTCATCCACTATTTGTAAAATTAAAGGTAGCAGCCGTTTTAAGTCAAGTCAGTTTGTAATTATTGGGGTTGAGTTGGGTGAAGGTCACTGCAAAGTTCAGAAACAGGTGGTAGTCTTTTTGAAGTTACAATCAATTGATAAATTATGGTTTACATATTGTGATGTTTTGTGCTGCAAAGACATTAAAGATAAAACACTGATAAAAATGAAGTAACCAACTGCAACATACAATTAGATGTGAAATTTGTACCAAACAAAGTATACTCTGCATCATGAATGCCTTGACCATCAAACATAACTGCTCTTCAAGTACCAGTTAGAAGACATTTTCTTGCTATGGTAGTTCATTGATAAACAGCAAGAATATTCACTGCCCAAAGATAGAAATCATTGTACATTCACGGCTTCAACTGCTACAATTTGTAACCATAAAGGAAAAAAAAAAAGGTCTTAAAAAGCAGGTCAAGTAAACTATGGAAGCAGCATGTCGATAAACACAAACTGTGCTAGAGATTCTTTTTCAAGTCTACCCCAAGTCCTTTCCATCACAGACACCGCTCCCTCCGCCTGTGGAAACAAGAGGAGTTGGTTGATACAGTACATTCTTGGGATCTGAGCCAGACCCAGGCTGCCTGCTGTATGTCCAGACTATAGCTCAGCGAGGGCAATGAGCTTGGAAATACTACAGCTCAGTACCGGTGCGCCTGGTGTGAGTACTGTGGCGGCTGCTGGGAGGTAGTTGAGTATCCTATACTGCTCTGTGGTTGTGATGTGCTTGGTCCAGGATTCTGATAGGCAGCATGTGGATTTGATCGCTTAAAAAAGACAAAGAATTTGTTTTTAATTACTTTTTTTAAAAAAGTTACATTTATTATTATACAGGTCCACCACCAATTTTCCAGCACCCTTTATTCCAGACCCATGCCAGATTATCCATTTTGCTAGACCAACAAAGGTCACGTAACAATAGTTCAGTAATACACCTACTAATTATACCCCTCCCATATCTCTAAAGCACCATGGACTGCTAGAAGCCCAAATAAAGATTTAACAATTAATAAAGTAAACAATTAACTCTTTTGGGACAGAGGCACACATCCCGAAAGAGCGCTTGGCACATACAACGTTCTGTCATTTTATCTGGATTAAAGGAGGTGCTGGACTATCAGTTGCCAGAAAATCGGTGGTGTACCTGTATAACAAACAGAACAGTACTGCACAGGAACAGGCCCTTCGGCTCATCATGCCTGTGCCGAACATGATGCCAAGACCAACTCTTATCTGCCTGCATATACCCCACATCTCTCTATTCCTTGCCTATCCATGTGGCTATCCAAGTTTCTTGAATACCACTATAGTAACTGCCTCAACCAGCACCCATGACAGCGTATTACAGGCACTCATTCCACATATGCATTAAAAAAAACTTGCCCTGCACATGTCTTTTAAACTTTGTCCCACTTACCTTAAAGCTACGCCCTGTAGTATTTGATTATTTTCATCGTGGGGAAAAAAGGTTCTGACTGTCTACCCTATCCATGTCTCTCATAATTATAGTGAACTACAGATCAATCGCAATGGTGTTTTTATGCTAAAGATTGACAAATATTATCTCAACCAAATCTCATGTCTCAGTACAGAGAGATCAATCAAAGCACACCATTCGAAGTCCACTCGGGAAGTAGGAATAGTATGTTAAGCGGGAAATGAAAGTTTGATGATTTATAAAATTGTAGTCCACCATGTCTGATAAAGCTCCTCACTAGAGAGAAAAAAAAATCGTCCTAAAAATTAAATCACAATTTTGAAAGTATACAAGGTGAGGGGGGAAAGATTTAATAGGAGCCTAAGGGGTAACCATTTTTACACATAGGTTGGTGAGTGTATGGAACAAGATGCTGGTGGAGGTAGCTGAGGCAGATACGATCACAACTTTTAAGAAACATTTTGACAGATACATGGATAGGATAGGTTTAGAAGGATATGGGCCAAACGGAAGCAGGTGGGACTAATGTAGACACAATTTTGTTCGACGTGGGCAAGTTGGGCCGATGGGCCTGTTTCCTCTCTGTAAGACACTATAACATGGTCTTTGAAAATGGAGGGAATTGAGGAGTATAGCATCAGGTTCAGCACAAACATTGTGGGCCAAAGGGTCTGTTCGTGTGCTGTAAGTGTATTCACCCAAGGTGATTTTTGTATTACAACTTTTTCTTTCTCGCGTCTGTAAGTACTATGCTTTCAAGAAGTACAATCAGTTTAAAAATCTATGAAAGAGCACACCAATACATGGACAGTAAAAAGACGGTCAATGTTAGTTCTGATAAAATATTAAACAGAATTTGTTTGCTAACTTTGAACGTTCTTGTATTATTATTTTTTTCGTCAGTTGGTCAAGCATGCCATAAAATGAGATGGTAAAGAAAGAAAATATGTGGTTTTAAAATATCAGTGTATTTTTATTATCCAATACATTAAGGTATTACTTTAGACTTGAGATACAGTGTGGAAAGAGGCCCTTCGGCCCATCGCCGATCAGCGATCACACGTTCATTAGCGCTGTCCTATACACCAAGGACAATTTACAATTTTTCCGAAGCCAATTAACCTACAAACCAGTATTTTTTTGGAGTGTGGGAGGAGCACCTAGAGAAAACCCATGCCTTAATCCAGAGAACGTACAAGCTCCGTGCAGACAGCACCCATTGCAAATATTCTTTTAAAATGTTTACGATCAACTTAAAAAAAGAACAACCAGCATTTCTATTTTTAACACTGTAAACAATCTACAGCTTGTAAACGCTATATTCACTTAAACATGAGCAGCGTACCTGGTAATCTGAGGTCATGATCAGCCCACCTGAGGTAGTGGTAGGAGGGACGACACGGACTTTCTTGAGAGGGGGTCCCTGCGTGTGACTGTTGTCTTGGTTCCCTGGGTGGCCGCCTCCATTAGTGTGATTGTTGCCTTGTTGCTGCTGTTGGTTCTTCTCAATTTGGGAAAACAAAATGGAGAGAAATCTGAAACAGCATATTCCAATAAACACACATAGTTCTATTGAAAAAAAGTTAAATGATTTAAAATGTCATGTACGTTGATGCAACAAGAAACAAATCCTGGAAACGCAAGGAATTGCAGATGCTGGAATTACAAGCAAAACGTGCAGTGCTGGAGGAAGTCACGAAAGATGCTACCTGGCCAGATTAGTTCCTCCAACACTTTGTTTTACAATAAATTCTTATTTGTGGTGGTCAAAACGATAGCAGTTAAATTCAGTATCAAATCTCAGAGTTAAATAAAATCCATCAAACCACCTGCAGTCATAATTCAATTGTATAAATTATTACTTTATACAGTGCAGAAACAGGCCCTTCATCCCAACCAAGTCCACGCCGACAAGCAATCACCCCGCACACTAGCACCATCCTACACACTTGGCGCTAGCCAATTAACCTTCAAACCTGTACGTCTTTGGAGTGTGGGAGGAAACCGGAGCACCTGGAGAAAACCCACGCGATCACGGGGAGAACAGATAAACTCCGTACAGACAGCACTTGTACTCAGGATCAAACCCGGGTCTCTGCCGCTGTAAGACAGCAACTTTACTGCCACCCTATATGTTTTAAGAAATTCGATTAATTATAATCTCCTTTCTTCTACAATATTTATTTAATCTCCAAAGTATTGAGTCTCCCTAATTTATATTGTTCTTTCCTGGAACTTCTTATCCAAACTTCCAATTTAAAACTTTCACATTAAACTGTAAATCTTAACATGCATCAAACTAGCTTTTTGTTTCATTTTCAAGGAGTCCACGATAAACAGAAACTCATTAAAATGCTTTGTTCTTTAAACCTACCTTTTCTCCTTTATCATCAGGTTCATCTTCTGTAAGAAATTCTCTTTTTGGATAGGGAATCTGGCAACCAGCAAAAACACTGCAAAAATAAAAAAAGACAAAATAAACTGAAGTTCACAATTATACCCAGCAACTTAAGCTTTTGAAACAGAGACAGGAAAACAAGGAAAATAGGAAATTCCAATCCTATAACAGAATTTTCTACAGGAGAACTGAAACTATATGACAGAACAAAACAGATTGATAACAAAATAAGACAAACTGGTTACCAAATGCAAGTTATTCCTTGCTGGCAAGGGAATAAAACGCTGCAATATGAAGAAGGGCCTTGACCCGAAATGTCACCAATTCCTTCCATTCAGAGTCCCGCTGAGTTACTGTGTCTTTTTTTATGGAAACGTTGGCTGGTAAAATTTGTATTCCAAAACATGTGCAAGCTATGAATATTAGAGGCCAAGAATCAAACCTAGTCTTTGTCAATCCTATGTAAAACATATTTCACCACTTGAGAAAATGACCCACGTTAGTTACATGTTAGTTATACTCCATACTAACACACTGGATAGAAGTGGACTCTTATTTCATTTAATAGTAAGATTAAATGAGAACTTATCTGTTCGAAGTTTGATCTTTATCTTATGAGGAGTTATGATGAGGGATTACGTGAAGAAGCCCCGTCAGGCGCATGCTCGGCATACTTCAAAGCAGTGGCGTGAAAAACACAGAACCAATAGCCAAAGTAAGATAGTAAAGCGCACCCAAGACTAGAACTACCAGATGATTGTTTAGATTATGAGGGTCGGTAGTGGAGGGCACGTAATCCCTCATCGTAACTCCTCATAAAATAAAGATCAAACTAAGAAAAGGTAAGTTCTCGTTTAATCTTACTATTTTACTTCGGAGTCATGTGAGTGACTACGTGAAGATTTTGAAGCTGTGATTTTCATGCCGTAGATTCATTCCATACGACACACTGCTTCAGTTGACACAGTAGTGAGTAAATAATAATATTGAACATTGCTTGAATTTATGCAATAAGTATTTTAATAATAATAAAAAAGAGAAGAAAAGTAATAACCCCTCTATCCCAGGGGGAGATTACAACAAAAGATATGAAACCATTACATAAAAGAAAGCAAACAATCAAACAGAACCCAACACTGTGTGTCAAAACCCTGGCACCGTGAGAACAGGTTTATTGTAAAACTTGGAAAAAGTTTCTTCTTTACACCATCCTGCGGCCTCTAAAATTTTGTCGAGCGGCACGTTCTGTGCCTTCCCCGCGGATGTGGATGCCGCCCTGGTGGAGTGAGATTTAAACACATCAGTGTCTATTCCAGCTAAATCCAAAACCTGTTTTAACCATATAGAAATGGTTTGTACTGACACTTTTTTATATGTTTTTTTGTGGGTAATAAGCATTGCTCTCTCACAACCCTGGAGACTCTTGGTTACTTCAATACATTGAGTCAGATGCTTAACCACACACAAAGTTTGGTCGACAGGGTATGCTCTAAAAATTACCTCGGTTCCAGACTTCCCCGGTCTGCTTTGTTTGATTAGATCATAAACATAAAAAGTAATGTTATCTGCAGACAAATGCATACAATCTAAATGTAACATTTGCAATGTTTGAACTCTTTGTGCTGACACTAATGCCATAAGCATTACCACTTTAAATGTTAACTTCTGGAAAGACGGTGACGTAATTCAAACCCATTGCCGAAGCAATGTGAAAACTATATTGACATCCCAAATTTCTGTATATCTGGGTTTGGGAGAGTTTTTATTAAAAATCCCTTTCATAAATCGGGATATTAATGGATGAGACCCGATAGATTGATCTTCTGAAAATTGTTGTAAATAGGAAGACAAAGCACTACGAACACTATTAATGGCACTATAACTGAGGTACTGATCAAAATGCAACATAGCAAGGAACTCCAATACATCCGATACGTCTGCAGTATGATAAGACATATCTGACTGAATACAAAAAGCTTCCCATTTCTTTATATGAGATATATTGTTTCTTAGTGCTACCTCTCCAAGCTGCAGTTATGACATCCATGGCCCTATCCAACAGTCCAAGCCCTTGTAATGGTCTGGTCAGGACCTACAGATTAACAAATTAATATGATCATGCAATGGATGAACTTCTTCTGTTACTGGTTGTACCAACAAATCACTGGAGCTGGGAATCGTCATAAATGGTTCAATTATCATTCTAAGCATCAATGGGAACCATGGCTGTGTAGGCCAGGTTCGAACCACCAAAACGCCTGTGGCGGAGACTTGCTCTATTTTGGTGAGACATTGCCTAATCAGGCAGAATGGGGGAAAAGCATAGAAGAACATATTTCCCCAATGTAGCAAGAAAGCATCCAACGCTACTGCTCCTGGGTCAGGCTCCCATGAGACGTATTTAGGCAACTGGTGATTGAATCTGGACGCAAACAGATCAATATCAGGTAACCCATACCGACTGACAATTTTTTTGAAAATTTGTGGATTTAACATCCATTCTGTATTGTCTTTGAACTTTCCTGATCTGTTGTCTGCCACAACATTGTCTTTCCCTGGGAAATCGATAGCTGAAAGCCAGATATTCCTAGATACACACCAATGCCACATCTGGTTGGCCAGATAATCACATGATACTGAACTTACTCCACCCATGTGATTGATATATGCTACAGCTGTGTTATTGTCTACTTGTAATTGAACATGCAAGTCCTTCATTGTAGACCAATAAGCTTTTAATCCAAAAAATGCCCCCAATAACTCCAAATGATTAATACCATATGTTTGGAGAATTAAATCTTCTTGGGCACTCCATCTACCACCACAACTGGTGTTCTAGTCCGTAGCCCCCCATCCGAGAGCACTCACATCAGTTTGCAATACCACTGAAGGTTGTTGAACAATGTTTTTACAAGCTTGTGCAACATTCCCAATCCACCACTGTAATTCAGCTAAAGCATCCGTTGGCAACTGCATGGGTCTATCAAAATGACCTGCACGTTCTTTTAGTGCTTGTGCTCTTGCCCTTTGAAGATTTTGATAATGCAGAGGACCAAACTCAACAGCACGGAATGCTGCTACTATTTTACCAATAACCCTAGCTACTTCTCGGATGGAGGGATAAGGTTTGTCAACAAGGCAACTACACGCATTTGTAATATCCACAACTTTATCTGTTGGCAAAGTTACTGACAAAGCAACTGAATTAATGACAAACCCCAAATAATCAATTGTTTGGGATGGCTGAAGCTTAGATTTTGTTGGATGGATCAGAAACCCTAGCCTTTCAAACAGGCTTATAGTTGCTGAAACTGATTTTTCAGCTGATTCCTGAGTGGCATTAATTAAAATATCATCCAGATAAGCCATGACAATGTGATTTTGAGCACTTAACAATGCAAGTGCTGGTTTCAATAATTTTGTGAACAGCCCGGGAGCTGAACTTAACCCATTAGGTAATGCTTTATATTGCCACAGGTGACCCATCCAATTAAACTTCAAGTACCTGCGATAATGGCGATGAATTGGCACTGAATAATACGCATCTTTTACGTCTATAGTAGCCATGTAACACCCAATGGACAACAAATGCTTTGCAGTGTTGAAGGTGTCCGTTTTGAAATGTCTATACTGGATATATGAATTCAATTTTATGAGATCCAGAATGACTCTACAACCCCCATCTCTCTTTGGCCTGGGGAAAATATTTGACACAAATTGTTGCGGATGATTCCCCGTACTTTCAATTACCCCTTTTTCAAATACATTTTTTACTTCTTCTTTTACCTGAGAATTTTCAGGTGAAGAAAACACCAAAACCTGATTAGGTTTATTCTGTACAGGTGGATCAACTCCTTCCATGAATTCTATTATAGCACCTGACACAGTATCTAATATAAACCGATCAGGTGTTATGCAGCACCATTCATCATAAAACAATTGTAATCTACCACCAACCGGAGGTTCACCAAAAGGTTTCTCTGTGATAGAATAAAGTTTTTGTACCTCAGCAAATGACCGTGACGGTCTCCTCCTTCCAACATATGGGTGGACATAGGGCTGTGATGGGTAATAATACCGTCTCACCATACCCCTGCCTCTGCTTGTTCCCGCTCCTGAATCAAACCCCTTCTCATCCAGCCAGATTGTTTCCTTTGGCCAAATATGAAAGGTTTCATGAGGCTGATAGTCTTTGCCTCCTCATCGATTTCTTAAATTTG
Source organism: Raja brachyura (assembly GCA_963514005.1). Next base: position 62,816,709 of record OY740786.1, read on the forward strand.
CTTAGGCAGGTTATCTCCGAATAAATAATCTGGAGCTTGAACATTGCTCGATTTACACAGACCTGCAAATCTTGGGTGCAGGATGGGCCGAATGGCGATTTTCCTCATACAGCCCGGGAAATAAGAGTTAAAAAGAAATGCCAACATGTCTTTTTGGATTTTGGACATAGCATGCCCTTCCACCTGCCTCCCAAAAGCAGTGATGCCAGCCGCAATGAGCTTGAGGACACTCTGGAACCGTATTTCCTGTCCTCGCATTATTGAAGTCATGGGGGTCCAAATTGCCAGATTCACCGTCGGCACCCTTAGTGATGCACAATTAACAGGTGTTTTATAGAGGTCTGCTGTCTCAACCATGACAGTCTCCTGAAGCTGGTGAGAAACCAAATAATTAATGTTGGCCGCCAGGTTTTCTTCCATGACCTCACCGCTCCCCTCTGGTATAGCAAAGGATTGTGCTACATCCGGTACACCTGGAGTTTTACTCTTGTGCTGTGGTGGGTAGTCATGACCAGAAACACCACCTTCAGGGTCAGTCTCCTGCCACCCTGGTACTCCTGAGACTTGCTCAAAGGAGACTTCTTCCAGACCTAAACAAGGCTTTGGAGGATCACAGTCCCATGTTGTAAAGGCACCATATTCTTGATATGGAACCCCCTCAGGGGCTGCCTGGGAATACTCTGGGTCTTTGGACCCTTGGTTGATAATAGTTTGGAGCATTTTCTCCATTTGGTCCATCCTGAGCCACATGGCTCGTCTGTCTGGAGAATCTTCTTCATCAGACTCGTCTGATATTACAGGCCTAACAGATTTCCTTTTACATTTTCTATCCACTGGAGTACCCTCAGTGGCCTGTGGCTGTGGAGCGACAAAAGGCTGATTTATGGCTTCATCTACGGCTACCGGTATCGGAACCGGCTCCGCACTTATCTGCAGTCCCGATCTTAATTGAGCTGCTTCCACCCGGGACGCGCGCTTAACCCGCGCCGACTTTTTCCCAGTACTCTCCATTTTTCTTCCCAAACTCCTCCTGGCTAGCCAGCCAGCATCATGGAGCTAAAACCCCAGGAAGTAGTTTTAACCCACTTACATGCGGGCCTGTTACTCACCACTGGTGGAGCTGCGATCTGCAGCCCATTCCTACCGACCTGCGTCGACGTAATGCCGAGCATGCGCCTGGCAGGGCTTCTTCACGTAGTCACTCACGTGACTCCGAAGTAAAATGGGATTGAACCCACTGATAAATAGAATGAACACTTGCATATTTGAAGTCCATCTTTGGTGATGACCCTCATTCAAATATGCGATCTCTGAACGTGCATTATGATACTCTTCTCATTGGCCTACCATCCTCCACTATAAGCAAATTTCAGTTCTATCTAAACACTGTTGCACCCATTCCATCTTCCACCAGTTCCCGCTCTCTCTCTTCTGTCCTTGCTGGCCTTTGTTGGTTGGCTTATTTTCTATCAATACCTCCAATTTAAACTTTAAACAATTCTCATCTCTATTTCTAATCAATTCCATCCCTACAACTCTTCCCAGCACCTCCCAGCTATCTAGGCCCATAATCTAGAATTTCTTATTTTAGTCCCTGACGACCATATTTTTTTTTAAATTCTCACCACAAAACATCTTGGCATACCTCCATTCATCACCTTGGCTCAGTGTTCATTTATGTCTGAATATACCTCTATTACGCTTCTTGGGAAGTCTACATTAAAGGTGAATACGAGTGTAAGTTGTTGTTAAAAGGCGATTCAACATACTCTGATGTTGGGAGTGGGTCTTCAAGGAAGTAGGGGTCTTGCATAGCCTGTTCTGAGGTAATTCTCTTGGTTGGGTCCATTGTGAGTAACTTCTGAAGCTGAAATTGAATAGAGATTACAAAAAAAACCTATTAATTGTAATGGTAGTCACCAAAATTAATGGATGACTATGGCACCATCTTTCATATAATTACCTCCCCTGTCACTACAGCCAGTTCAAATTGTCACCTTTGGGAACTAGGAAAGCATGCATTAATTATATTATGCTCAATATTTTCCTGACATTCAGATCAATATAATCGGGGAAAAATTGTTATGCAATAGAAACTAGTTACAGAAATTGGTAGTCAAATATTTATGGTCTGCACGTAGATGTTATATCCAAACGAATCAAGGTAACTGTTACTGTAATCATTAAAAGGCACCATTTATATCACATTGTACTGCTACTTTAAATAGAGTTATGTATGAGTGATTTAAAATATCTCAAGACATTAGATAGGGTTTCCATTTAAATCTATGATGTTGGTACAATTAGGGTATAACAATGCAGGTCTATATTTTTGTACAATGTTCTGCTGAGACCTGGAGAGTGTTTCCAGCACTTTTCTGTGTTTTTGTTTTGACTTGTTTTCAATTTCTGAACGCTTAGATTTTTTTGTTGTATGTTGAACATTAAAGTGATTTATGCATAATGGTTGTTAAATCAGAGCCTGCAAGAATAAGTTTATTTTAACATTGCTTTAGTCAGTGCACCTTTTGATATCAACAAAATGCAGTCTCAACACCAACTTAATCATATGGCACCTTTATTGTATTAAAATATCCTACGGCATCTCATAGGGCTATTATAAAAATACATTTGACTCTGAGCCATATAAGGAGAAATAAGTGGAGATGACAAAAACAAAGAGACTTAAGGAATGTGTGAAAGAAATGTGAAGAGATTTAGAAAGGGAATTTCAAATGTCCCTTCCAACTGAAAGTAATAGTTTCAGTTTCTTTTATTTTAGAGATATAGCACAGAAATTGGCCCTACCGAGTCCACACTGTCCAGTGATCCCCGCACACTAACACCATCCTACACACACTAGAGACAATTAGCAATTTTACCAAAGCCTTTGGAGTGTGGGCAGTAAATCAGAGCTCCTGGAGAAACCCACGCAGGTCATGGGGAGAACGTAAAACTCCGTACAGACAGCAGCCGTGGTCAGGATCAAACCCGGGTCTCTGGTGCTGTAAGGCAGCAACTCTACAGTTGCACCACCACCACTGCCTCACAATGACTAAAATCAGTGATTTTCAAGAGGACCAAATAGGATGTCCATCTCCAAGACTGGAAGATTGCACAGAGGTAGGAGAAGATGAAGCTAGAAAAGAGTTTGCGCATTTTATAATTCAGAGTTGCTTAATTGTAAGCTAATAAGAATCAAAGGGCACAGGAGAAATGCGCAAACAGGACATAAAAGTTAGACAAAATAATTTTGGATGCACTCTGGCTTTTGGAGGGCAAAATACATGGCAAGTGAGCACGGGTGCATTAGAACAGTCAAGTGCTAGAGCTAGTGAAAACACTAATGAGGGTAGAAGCGTAGGAGTGATGATTTGTGGGCATGGTTGCCAGTGAGATAGCATAAATACATGACTGGGTGATGAGAACCCCATCTCTAGTCCAAAGCTGTTGCCAAAGTTTCAAAGGGAGGGAAATGAAGGACGTGGCCAGGGAATTTAATTTTGTGATGGGACCACAAGACAAATAGTTTCAGTCTCGGGGAGGCGGCGAGGAGGTATAGTGTTGGTACCATCAGGATAGTAAAACTGAAGTGATATGTACGATGATGAAACAGAGGGACAGTACTTGATAAGAAACCGAAAGGGGACCAAAGACAGATCATTGGGGAAGATCAGACATCCTTTTGTGTTTTCATTTCTATGTCCTTTTCACATAACAGTAAGTGTAATGTATATTTAATTATTACGACAAAATATAACCCAAAATACAATAAATCCTGTCACAGAATATTATATTTCCTATGGTCTTGTCTCCACAAATATAAATGGAACCTCTTGTTGCAGTTTATGTGGAACGATGTCTTTGGCATCAAGAAGTGTCCTTGTCAAGTTGATGCGAAACCTTGTTGCAATGCTATAAGCCGCTGTAATTTATTGACACAGATAGCAGCGCATCTTTAGGGCCAGGCTTTTAGGATTTTTAAGATGCAATTTGAACCCTTATGGCTATAATTTCTAATATAAATACTACAAATGTTTCACAGGGATATTTTCCCTCTTCATCAGATTGTATTTTTGCTTCAGTCTAATATATTTAAAGATTTTAATTTCCCATTTTAATCAAACTGATAATGTTGAGATCATTTTCTTCTAATTATGTTTTAGCATTACTTTTTACTCTGAGTGACCTTCATCTTTCTGTCATTTAACATGGCAATTCGCCAGGATAATATGAGATTATGCTGTATCCTGCCTTTCATTTAACTCTTTGTTGGAAGATGTGCTCTCCAGTCCAATGTTTCTCTCAAATATTTCATGTTGTTCCATGACTGAGTAATTAATAAAAATGTACTCCTACAAGAGTTGGTCTTGGCATCATGGTTGGTACAGACATCGTGGGGCTCAAGGCGGTACTGCTCTACTTTCTATTTTGTTTGTTGACTGATACAGCTGGAAGCTTTTAACTTCTGCAGTGGATAGAGTACTTTATAATTGGCCATTTAATATGTTAGATACATTGTAAATAGAGTAAAATTGTAGCAAGTAAAAAGGTTATGCTGTGTTAGAATCTTTGTAAGTAATGCAGGCGTGTAATTAATTTGATTTTTATAATTTTTTTCTTCAATTGTTCTTATAAAATATTAAATCTGAGACTTACCAAATGAAAAGCTTTGCTATCCGGCTTTACTTTATGTTTCTCCATATACTTTATAAGGCTGCAGTTAGTATAACTAGAAACAAAACAAAGCAATTACCACTGTGAAATGCTCCGATTTTGACATAGAGAAATATTTTTTTCTAAGGAAGTATAGTAGTGGATACAAATACAAGCAAAAACAATGCTAAGTATTCAATGATTCCCTCAGTTTCATCTGTGACAATCTACCCGTGTAGTTTAGTTTATTGTCATATGGCCAAGGTACAGTGAAAAGCTTTTTGTTGCATGCTGTCTAGTCAGCGGAAAGAATATACATGATTACAATCAAACCATCCAGTCTTTAAGGATCTAAGGATCTACTACTGGATTAGAGATTTTAAAAAGTGCACAGATTGCAATGAATGATTGCAAGTCCGCTTCTGGGACCAGCACACAGAGAGCTACCTGGCTTGGGCACCATCTTTTCTAGTGAATATAGAGCAAATAACACATTGAGTATGTGTTACTTTAACGATCAAACAGGTTTATTGATATACAATAAAGTTACACAGCATGTTGGCATCACTGTGTCTGGATCACGACTGGCAGCTTGTGCCAGGATCAGTTAATATGAATGGTGCCAGTATGATGAAAACCCGGACTGGATTATAGATAATAGTGGTGTGTTGCATTTGTGTGTTAGTATTGGTTAACATGTAAGTAGAGCAGATCTACATCTTTCCTCTTAAGAAATAACGTAACTGCAAATATATATGTAAGTACGACTAATCAAGTTAAACTAGTGCATTTAAAAATAGACAGTTACTTCAGCGCTGGAGCAGGTTAAACATAGTCCCCGTATCTAAGGGTAGGTTTACAAATAGGACCCACAAGCATTTGGCTCGCATCTCCATCCTTCACCAGCAAAAACTGAGGGACTGGGGGCTGTTGGAACATCAGAGATCCGTGAGATGGGTGGGATGAAGTTGGAGACCGGAGCACCGAACGCGGTGGCGAGAAGGCAGGATACATGATGGGCGCAGACTCCGTGGACGGACGTCGGGCCAGGGAAGAAAGTGTATCAGTCATTCGGTTAAACAGTCCTGGAACATCTGGATACGGGATCGTGGGTTGTGGTCCCTTCACTGGTAGAAGGTGCTGATGGTTTCGCTGGTAGGTCCCTCCATTCGAATTGACTATGTACGAACGTGGTTCCGGTGCAGGGCTGCGGCTTAAACCAAGGCGACCGTGGCTCTTGTCAGTCTGGAGTCGAACAACTTGGCCACTCGCCAGAGGCTTGAGAGGCCTGCTTGTTTTGTCGTAAGATTGTTTCTGCATCTCGCGCTTGTGCTGAAGCTGTGCTTGAATCACCGATGGCTTGCGAACCTGTGGCTGCAGTAGTTGCTTGGGTACGGGCAGCGTGGTACGGGTCTGCCTTGACATGAGACGTTGGGCAGGAGACCCTAGTCACGGGCAATGTTTCTTAAGTTGAGCAAGTCCAGATAAACATCGGATTTTGCCAAATGTGTCCTTTCCATCACCTGTTTGGCGCTCTGGACCGTCCGCCCGGCCAGCCCGTTCGATTGAGGGAACCCGGGACTGCTGGTAATGTGATGAAAGTCCCATCGTTGGGCAAAATTCTCGAAACTGGCTGGTGAACTGGCTTCCGTTGCCAGACAGAAGTTTCGAGGGCACCCCGTGAGCTAAAAAGTGGCACGCTAGCGGACAAGCTCATCGCACAGATCCCCGAAACGGCACTGGCTGGCAGTGTGCTTTATGGTACTTATGTAAACCTTGACAGGCTCGGCAGGGAGCTGGTTTCTTTGAAAAAACTTGTTGCGCTCCATCACCATATTAGTCCGAAGTTCACACAGTTGTCTAATCTTGTTCATTAGTTTAGATTGGTTTATGCATGTCAACCAATCATATATAAGTTAGCATCACTAACCCCACCTTACTGTAACATTCATACTAACACCTACTTCCTGTACTGCCAGTTCGTGCAGCAGTCAGGATGTTCTGACAACTATTCTCTGTGTTGCTAGAGTCTGCATACTGATTAAAGATGAATTTGGATCACATAACGTTTATGACTCCTGTTTACATGGTGTCAGAAGTGGGATTCGAACCCACGCCTCCACTTGGAGACCATTTGGTTCCTCTGGGAAGAGCCACTTTCAAATGTGTGCTGAAAAAAACCATAACACAATATAACACATTGTTACTAATCCCATCCAACGCAAAGTGGCTCCAAAAGACACAATGGTTCCGAACGGCACAAAATCGCATTATGAAATACAACTTCAAACATCACGAAAGGCAATTTCAAAACAGCACTCGATTTTGTAGAATGCTCTTTTATTTTGTGAACAAATTGTAGGAAGCAAATTAAGACAAAACTCACGTATTTCTTCTAAAATCTTTCATCAATGTTGAATGTTCTGGCATCTTTTTAATATCTTCCCAATCTTTATCTGGAAAATATATTTGACAAAGTGCAAGTTTTACCTGCATGATTTTTAAATCTCACAAACTTCTACAGATGCACCATAGAAAACATACTGTCGGGTTGCTTCACAGCTTGGTTTGGGAACAGCTCTGTCCAAGACCGCAAAAAATCGCAGAGTTGTTTGTAGATGTAGCCCAGTCCATCACACAAACCAGATTCCCCACCACTGACTCCATGTCACTTCACGCTGCCTCGGAAAAGCAGCCAATATAAGCAAAGACGTCCCACCCCAATCATTCCTTCTACTCCATGCTCCCATCTGGCAGAAGGGACAGAAGCTTGAAAGCGCGCACCACCAGTCTCAGGAACAGCTTCTTACACTCTATGGTCAGGCTTCTGAACGGTCCTGTCATAAGCTAGGGTACTGTCCGATTCACCTCTACCCAATTGCGAACATGGGACTTTGCCTAAGGAACTGATGAACTACAATGCTGAGAATTATATTCTGATTGTATCACCCCTTTGTTCTATCTATTGTACTCGAGTTTAACTTGACTGTATCTACGTATATTTGTTTGTATAGCATGCAAAAGAAAGCTTTTCACCATACCTTGGTACAGGTGACAATAATAAACCTAAACCTAAATGAGTAAAATGAGTTTCTCCGCTAGATTGTGTTCAAAGTACAAAGCTAAATGATGCTTGTGTTTGCATAATCAATGTTAGGATGGGAAATGAAATATTTTAATACCTAATATTAAAATGAAGAACTGACATACTGTATGGAATACAAAGGCTTTCTCTACCTTCCTTATCACCAGACAACTTGTCTCTACTTGGAACTACACTTAAGGGCCTGTCCCACTTAGGGGACCTAAACAGCAACCTCCCACGCATATGTTGAAAATCTTCCTCGACTATGAAGAAAGCCGGCTTCGATTAGACCTGCAACTAAAAAATGATCCATTTTTAAAACAGCAACCTATTTTTAGTCGAGGCCGGCTTTAATCATGATGAAAATATAGCAGCAACCTAGTTGAAGCCTCGACCACGCGGAAACCACTTTCGACCATTAGGGATAGTGACCAAAACTTCCTGTGACCTCATGGAAACCTTGCATGACAGGCCCTTAAGGATTCACACACTCAATCCACAAAGAAAACAGTGGGACGACTCAAAACCGTTTGAAGAAGGGTCTTGACACGAAATGTCACCCATTCCTCTCCAGAGATGCTGTCTGTCCCGCTGAGTTACTCCAGCATTTTGTGTTTATCTTCGACTACTCAAAATATTATTTTATAAATTGGGCTAAATTCAAACATAAATTGTAAAGATAAAAAGAGCCTTTGCACACCGCAGTGCATAATTATCTCTTCTTTGGACTTGTACTTTGCTTTTGTGTTGAGGCTCTATACATAATGAAATGAAAACTGGCTGGAAAAGAAAAGATCATCAGATTATTTGTTCCTTGCTCCAAAGCATTGTTAATTTCCTATTATAAGGATTTGTCAATGATCTCCAAGAAAATAATGGACCAAGTGATCAGCGAGAAGAATACATTTAGTTTACATTTGCTGCTTCTGTGTATTCAAAGTACCAAATGGGAATATAAAATTCCTGACAGTATTCGATGAAGCAAATATACTTATTTAAATTCAAAAGGATTCTGAGCATTAATGTCATTAATGCATCAAATAAGAATTTTTGGACTATTTTAGTGGCTTATTTTTCTGTTTTGGAACCATTAAGTAAAGGGCACTTATGTTTAGTGGCTTGTGCAGGTGGGCTGGGAGGTCAGTATGCCCCCAAATGACGCAGAACTGTATCGGATACCACAACCGGGGGCCATTTATCAATGCCATGTGAAGTATTTTGGCTACAGTAATGAATTGGCAAAGGTTAAATTATAACGGTTAAATTATAAAATTATATCCGCCAATAGTTATTGTGCTAACTAAATACAATTGCTGAAGACAGACACAAAGTGGTGATGTAACTCAGTGTGTCAGGCAGCATCTCTAGAGAAAAATAGGTGAAGGTTCGGGTTGAATTCCTTCTTTAGACTAAGAGTCAGGGACAACAGCTAACTTGTTTATGTAGTAACCTGTCACATTAGCTGAATTTAGTACTCCGCTACTACAATTTAGTGTCTAACGAGAAATTACTGGAATATCTTTTCGAGAAAACATTCCTTTATATTTAATATTTAAATCTGTTTTTTCCAAATGGTGGAAAATCTTTCAATTTACAAACTAATTTCTCCTATACAATAATCCCTTGTTACAACGTATCATGGGGGGGATGGGGTGGTGTCGGTTATTGCAGATTGTTCATTATAACCAAGTAAGGGATTATCATTGCACAAGTAGTAGAAACAAAGAACTGGAGATGCTGGTTAATACACAAAAGGGCATAAGTACTGGAGTAACTCAGCAGGTCATGCAGCATCTCTGCAGAGCATGAATAGGTAATGTTTCAGGTCGAGACCCTTCCTCAGTCTGGAATCCGGCGTGAAATCCAGGTGAGTTGATGACCCCGGCCTGTGGGCTGCTGGTGCACAGGTGAGGGTCGGCGGCTGCGACAGGCACGGCCTGGAAGCATCTGAGGAGCTGAGTGGGCTGGCAGTGGTGGCAGTAGGTCTGGCCTGGAAATGGCTGGGGAAGTAGTGGTGGCGTAGGTAGCCTAGCCTGGCAGTGAAGGTCGGCAGCCCGGCCTGGAAGGTGGTGCGAGCTGGGTATGGAATCGGCAGCACAGCCTGGCGGAAGTGCGGTAGGCAGTCTGCTATAACCAATATCAGTTATAAAGAGGTCCAAAAAACAAAGGCTTACTGTAATTTCTTTCTTGATTAAGCAAACAAGTTTATGTTTTCACTTTGGCTATCACATTATTGTCAGATATTGATTAGATCTTGTATGTGTCCTGTTGCTGCTTTGTATAGAGCAAATTGAAAACCATAGAAACCAGAGGTTGAGAGATATTGTCACGTGACATGGAAGAGAATAGAATCAACAGCTACATTTTGTAGTTTACGTATTCTGGATCGCAGAGTTACTCAAGATCCCGGATGCGGCAGTACTAGCTCTCTCTAGGTTAGGACTAGGTTCTGTTCCTGTCAGCCGTTTGGGACCAGCACAGTTGGCAAGTTGGATATGTGGCTGTGAACAGTGTTCCCTGGTGGCAGCATTTGACTTTTCCATACACCTATCATAAACCCGCAATCTCCAGCGTTCCAGAGAAAACAATCCAAGTTTGTCCAACCTCTCCCTGTAGGTAATACCCCCTAATACTGGCATCATTATGGTAAACCTCCTCCACATCCTTTCATAGCCTCCAGATCCTTCTTGTAATGGGGCGCCCAGTATTGCATGCTATTCTCCAAAGTCCTATAAAGCTGCGTCATGACTTCCTGTCGCTTATACTCGGTCCCGCCCTATGAAAGCAAGCATACAATGTCTGTACAAAAGAATCTTCAATTAACACAAGATCAATTTAGTGAAGATTCCAAGCTTACCTGCTGGAAATCCCATCACATTGAATATTCTATCCAATTGGTCATGATGATAGGGATTACTAGTCTTAATATCCTCTTGACGACAATGGAAAATAGGCTCAGATGTTAATAGCTCAGCAAATATACAACCTATAGCCCAAATGTCTATTAAAATAGAAGCGGAGACAAGTAAGTTAAATGGACAAAACAAAGTTTACCAAGTTAGACATTTTTCCGTTTCTAATGCCTATTAGACTACACAACTTCCTCCTTTGTGAATGTTACGTAGAGACACCATCCTGATTTATTTAGTGCAATTTACGTCATAGCCATCCAAGAATTTCACAAGGGATATGCATAAAGTGAATGTTTGCAGTCTTTTTCCAAGTGTAGCGGATTCTACAAAAAGAGGGCATAGACTTAAGACAAGAGGGAAGAAATTTAAAAAGGTCTTCAGGGCAAATTTGTCCACTCAGAGGGTAGTCCATATTAGGAGAGGACTGCCAGAGGACACCACAAAAGTGCATAATAATTATGGTTTCTAAAAAGATATGCAAATAGGAAACATTTGCAGGGATATTGGCTGAATGCAGGAAAATGTGACCAGCCCAGAATGCCAACTTGGTGGTTATGGACAAGCTGGGCTGAAGGGCCTGATTATATGCTATATGACTATGTGAAATAATTTAAATTATTTTCTGTGTGACAATTTTGCTTTGGCCATTTATAAATGTAAACTTAAGGATTGTTAAGTTATTAACCAAATCATGTAGAATTCAATAAAGCATCTAATTATTATAACAAGTTATAATAAGTTGTAAAAAATCAAGTTCAAGGAAACTCTCTTAATTTAAATTTGACACATCGTAGCACATTTCAGATATTTATTAAAACATTACTAAAACTTTATTATGATTTGTTACAATTAAAAAAACAATAATTTTATATTTTAAGAGCCCATTATAATACATCTAAACAAAATGCTTTAAGTATTTTGTTTCTCAAGTAGCCAAACAGCAAGAAATGATAAGACATAAAATGGTAGTGTAACTCAGCAGGTCAGGCAGCATCTCTGTAGAAAATGGAGAGATAACGTTTCGGGTTGGGACCCTTCTTCTGACTCGGTCTGAAGAAGTCCCGATCTGAAATATCACTCATGTATTTTCTCCAGAGATGCTGCCTGTCACACTGAGTTACACCACCATTTTATGTCTATCTTTGGGATAAACCAGCATCTGCCATTCCTTTCATTACAGCAATATGTTATGTATTCATTGACCACTGAGTAAGAGTAAACCATGTCATTTGAATTAATTTAACAATATTCCACTGTTGAATTGTTTTACATTTGGTAATGTGCATACTTAAACCTTTACATTTTTCATTCCAGATTGTGATAATTCCGATTACTAAAACTGTTAACAGCAGATCACTACTGCAGGTTTCTCTGACCAAGGCAAAGGGTGTTCCAAGACCTTAATAACCCCCATTTATTCCCAATACTCACCTATGGCTTTAGTATAATGCCTTGCACCAAGTAACAACTCTGGTGCACGGTACCAAAATGTTACTACTACCGGATCCAAGTCAGCTAAAGGCTTCAGGGGCGAATTAAACAATCGAGCAAAACCCATGTCCGCTGCATGAAAGATACAAATGTTGAAAGAGTTAAAGTACAGCATGCAAATGTCAGAAAATGTAGCAGCATGTCAAAAATATGTCGTTGTAAACAAGGATCTTTAGCTACACAAGCACTACTGAAGCAAGAGAGACACAGGGAACTGCATATGCTGGAATCTTGAATAAAACCAACAGAAATCAAGAGTGTTTAATTGTCAGATGTACCGACAACAGACAACAGCAGTGGTATTACAAAAACCCACAAAACTCCTATTTGACAGAAGCGAATCTGAAAATAAAGGCAAGAATATAAAATGGCTAAATATATACACAAAGTGCTGGAGTACTTCGCTTGAATGCAAGAACTGGGCTTATATAGAAGTCTACCGTTCCTTCTAAGATTGAGATTTGTGCCTTAATCCAAGACTAAAATTTTTGAAAAGGCCATCGTTGATTCCTGGGATGTCAGGACTGTCTTATGAACAAAGAAAAGGTTTATACTCTCTAGAATTTAGGAGATTGAGAGGGGATCTTATAGAAACTTACAAGATTCTTAAGGGGTTGGACAGGGTAGATGCAGGAAGATTGTTCCCGATGTTGGGGAGGTCCAGGACAAGGGGTCACAGCTTAAGGATAAGGGGGAAATCCTTTAGGACCGAGATGAGAAGAAATTTTTTCACACAGAGAGTGGTGGGTCTCTGGAACTCTCTGCCACAGAGGGTAGTAGAGGCCAGTTCATTGGCTATATTTAAGAGGGAGTTAGATGTGGCCCTTGTGGCTAAAGGGATCAGGGGGTATGGAGAGAAGGCAGGTACAGGATACTGAGTTGGATGATCAGCCATGATCATATTGAATGGCAGTGCAGGCTCGAAGGGCCGAATGGCCTACTCCTGCACCTAATTTCTATGTTTCTATGTTTCTATCATAAACCACAATATTCCAAAAATTATGCATCTCAAGTTAAACTAATCAGTTTAAAATTTGGGTTTAAAAGGATAAACATGCAAATAGTTGGGTGTTGGCATTAGAGTGAGTGTGCATACACCAGGTCACGGAAATGTTTCCAACAAGACAGTTTCCATAAATGAATCTATGAAAGGTTGAAATATTTGATTAAATCACATCGTACATATTTGAATTTTTTTCTTCAGTGGGTATTTATACACAGTGGGGATTCATCTCAGTAAAGGTAATTAACTTCAAACATACAAAAGTAACCTTCCCATTCCTTCCAGCATTCCTTCCCATTTGAATGCGACTATGAATCAGTAAGATCAGGAAATTCTACAACATCCGGGACAGGAAAGAAGGTAAATGCAATTTATTTTCCTACTGAATCATCTACGACTTAAGACCTGAAGTTGGCTGATCTTTGGCTTGAGATATGATGCTTTACATAGGAAGCAAAATAAGACAGCACAATCAAATTCCTGACCTTTCCAGTATTTAAATAACTTGTGGTTTTGATTATAGGAACGCTTTCCAAGTTAGTTTTCCATAATGTAACAAAATATAAATGGAAACAAAAATAAAAAAATCATAGCACACTATACCTATTTTGACTCTCCCCCGTTCTGGACCTTCACCCATAACTAAAATGTTTGCAGGTTTCTGGAAAAAAAAAGAACAATCATTATTTTGGGTCAAAAGGCGCGTTATATCTTCATTATTCCCAAAAGATCAAGAATAAATCCTTTCATGTAGGCATAAGAATATGGACATGCATCTCTATCAGATTTGTGTGTTTCTGTTAGCAGATAAATTTGGAAAGTGGCTTGAACAAGCACGGGTTACACAAAAAGCTGTAGAAACTCAGCGGGTGCAGCAGCATCTAAGGAGCGAAGGAGATAGGCGACGTTTCGGGTCGAGACCCTTCTTCATTTTACAATGGCCTGCTTCCTTTATCACCAATACTTTTTTGCATATCTTTCACTCATTGTTCTTTATCTCTCCACATCACTGTTTATATCTCTCGTTTCCCTGATCCCTGACCAATTGATAGATTGCATTGTGACCCTATGGACAGAGCCTCAAATATTATTTCAGCCTCCACCCAATTTCATAAACACTTTCTCTGTTCCCCGTCAAGGAATGTAGGACACGGTAAGATGTTCATCTGTTTACTCACTTAAGCAGGACTTCTGAAGATGGTATTCTTGGTGACTAACAATACAGGAGGTGAAGTGTTCAATAAACAATGCATGCCAAAAAAAAAAATCAGCCCATGCTCAGAGCGAGAAAAGCTTACGTGTCACCTAGGAGTTCCCAAAAAAAAGTAATCAGTACCTAGTGCATGCTGCCATTTAGGCTCCATTCTTATCCTTCCACATCAAATGCTTTTAGCATGATCTTCTACTCTTCGGGATTTTTCAGGAACCCCTTAAATGTATAGGCGGCACAGTGGCACAGTAGTAGAATTGCTGCCTTACAGCCCCAGAGTGGTGCTCAATCCTGACTACGGTTCTCAGGGTGCTCCGGTTTCCTCCCACACTCCAAAGACATACAGGTTTGTAGGTTAATTGGCTATGCTAAAATTGTAAATTGTTCTTAGTGTGTGGGATAGTGCTAGCATAAGGGGTGATTGCTGGTTGGTGTGGACTCTGTGGGCCGAAGGACACGTTTCCACACTGCATCTCTAAAGTCTAAAGCAATCAAAACAACCAGACTTATTTATAGGCAGTCTGTACAACACGACTGTTGCATTCCCAAGAGACCTCATGTTAAAGAGAATTGTGCTATAAAACAACTGTTTCCATGAATGTTCTGATCATTCAGTTCCTCTGCCATTTGATGAGATTGTGTCTGATCAAACTATAAATGCAATTCTGTATACCCATCTACAGTGCCCTCCACAGTGTTTGGGACAAAGACCCATCATTTATTTATTTGCCTCTGTACTCCACAATTTGAGATTTGTAATAGAAAAAAATCCCATGTGGTTAAAGTGCACATTGTCAGATTGTAATAAAAGCTATTTTTATACATTTTGGTTTCACCATGTAGAAATTACAGCAGTGTTTATACATAGTCAACCCCCCATTTCAGGGCACCATCATGTTTGGGACACAGCAATGTCATGTAAATGAAAGCAGTCATGTTTTGTAATTTTTGCATATTCTTTGCATGCAATGACTGCTTGAAGTCTGCGATTCATGGACAAACATGCTTTCATTTACATGACATTGCTGTGTCCCAAACATTATGGTGCCATTAAATTGGGGGGGGGGGGGGGGGGGAGACACTATGTATAAACACTGCTGTAATTTCTGCATGGTGAAACCAAAATGTTAAGTAGGCATTTCCAATAAAAATAATCTGAGTGTTTATTATAAAAGTAGAATACAAATATATACAAATATACAAATATATCATACACTGAAGAAACGGAAGAAAAATGCAGGAGAAATAAACATGAACAAAAAAACTGATAAAACTAGTTTCCTGTTAAACTCTACAGTTAGATTCATTAGATTAGATGAGTCTAATCCAGATATTAAAAGGTGAGAACAGCAAGCCAAATCACCATAGCAACAACTTACTTCATTGCAAGATAGAATCAGTGACTGTATTCTTAGGGACACTTAAGCCGCTGCTCTGTTTTTATTCATTCAGATTGGAAAACATTGATGTATTACTTCCATTTCACATCTCACACCAGTAATTGAAAAAATATGAAAATATGCAGATTAATTAGTCTGGGGTACAAATGAACCACGTTTTATTTTTTCCCCCCCAACAGTGAGTATTGAGTCAGGGAGGGTGGGGAAAGAGCAGGATAATGTGTAGGGAGGATCTGCAGATGCTGGTTTACACCAAATGATAGACAGAAAAAGCTGGAGTAACTCAGTGGGTCAGGCAGCATCTCTGGAGAAAAGGAATAGGCATCCTTTTCTCCATGGATACTACCAGATCAGCTGAGTTACGCCAGCTTTTTGTGTCTAGGATCAGGATGTCAGGAATGAAATGTGTGTTGGGATGGTGGAGGAAATCAGTGGATGGTGGAGAAGAGGTGAAAGAAGCATTTAGTTGCATTTTCAGAGGAGTTCAAATAAATCAAGAAGTGATTGTTCTTATTTCTCACCTCATGGCAAGTACATTATCAGCCAAGGTGCTGAAATGAACATGTTCATAAGTTATAGGAGCAGAATAGGCCATTTGGCCCATCAAGACTACTCTGCCATTCAATCATGGCTGATCTATCTTTCCTTCTCCCCATAACCCCCGACACCCTTACTAATCAAATTGTCCAGTGCTAACTGATTCAATTTCGAAAGATTTTTTTCCCAAACATCAACATATGTGTTAGATCATGCAAATAATGCAAGATTAATTCACTACTCAGCGTCAAATCATATCATCAATTCTTACTGACAAGTTCTGGCTAACAAATGCTTTGGAGAACTTTTCATCTTTCCAAATAGCACCAAGACTAATATCATGCAAAATGCAGCGGCAGTGCAGCTGCCTCACAGCACCACACCAGGGTTCAATCCTGTGGGCATTGCCTGTACGGAGTTTGTACATTCTCCCTGTGATTCCTTGGGTTTTCGCTGAGTGCTCCGGTTTCCTCCCACACGACAAGACAGGCAGGTCTGTAGTTTAATTGGCTTCTGTAAATTGTCCCTAGTGTGTAGGATAGAACTAGTGTATGGGTGATCGTTAGTTGGTGTGTACTCGGTGGGTCGTAGGGCTTGTGTCCACGCTGTATCTCAAAAGTGAAATAAAAGAATGATCTTAATTGGCATATCAAATTCAATCGTAGGTTATTTTGAAAAATCGGGGATTTTCATGTCTTTGGAATATTCATGTGGATTAAAATGGTTGTAGAAACAAAATCATGTTTAAATATTTATAATAAATGTCATTTTAAGTAAAGTATAATCTACATTTAAATTGTGAAGACTGCAGTCAACCTAATATTCATTTTGAAGCTTTTGTGTTGTGTACATGGACAAATATAGCACAAAGTGCTGACGATAGACACAAAGTGCTGGAGTAACTCGGCGGATCAGGCAGCATCTCTAGAGAAAAAGGATGGGCTCGCGTTGGGAGCCTTCAGTCTGATGAAGGGGTGGAAGATTGCAACCTTCACGTGGTCCGCCCTGTTTCGACTAATGCAATCAACTTGACGTGCACAAACGGAAGATCAAATAGAACAAGTTGTCCAACAACTTAGAAACATAGAAATTAGCCTGCACCGCCATTCAATATGATCATGGCTGATCATCCAACTCAGTATCCCGTACCTGCCTTCTCTCCATACCCTCTGATCCCCTTAGCCACAAGGGCCACATCTAACTCCCTCTTAAATATAGCCAATGAACTGGCCTCAACTACCCTCTGTGGCAGAGAGTTCCAGAGACCCACCACTCTCTGTGTGAAAAAAGTCCTTCTTATCTCGGTCCTAAAGGATTTCCCCCTTATCCTTAAGCTGTGACCCCTTGTCCTGGACCTCCCCAACCTCGGGAACAATCTTCCTGCATCTAGCCTGTCCAACCCTTTAAGAATTTTGTAAGTTTCTATAAGATCGCCTCTCAATCTCCTAAATTCTAGAGAGTATAAACCGAGTCTATGCAGTCTTTGTTCATAAGACAGTCCTGACATCCCAGGAATCAGTCTGGTGAACCTTCTCTGCACTCCCTCTATGGCAATAATGTCCTTCCTTTAGGCTGTGCACACCACACGAAAGAAGAAGTCTGAAGAAGGGTCTCGACCTGTAACACCACCCATCCTTTTTCTCCAGAGATGCTGCTTGACCATCTGAGTTACTCTAGCAATTTGTGTCTATTTTCGGTATATACCAGCATCTGCCGTTCCTTTCGACACAATGTGCTGGAGTGACTGGCGGGACTGGAAGCATCTGCAGTTCCTCATATCTCCAAGGCAAATAAAACAAATGATACATTGCTCACTCAGTAAGCTTTACAACTATGACAGAGTACAAGATAGAAAAGTAAGATTCAAAACTTCAAGAGATCCCAAAAATATTTTAAATATATACTTTGGGAATACAGTCACCATTGTAATAAAGCAGATTTAAACTGAGACTTAGAAATCAGATCAGGGCACCAGGCTTTTTGTCTGGAGGGCATAGTGACAGCACCATAGACGATCCTGACTGTGGGTGCTGTCTGTACGGAGTTTGCATGTTCCTCCTGTGACCGCATTGAGCTTTCTCTGGGTGCCCTGCTTTCCTCCCACAATCCAAAGATGTATAAATTTAATTAATTGGCATTGGTAAAATTGTAAGTTGACCCTACTGTGTTGGATAACGCTAGTGTATGTGGTGATCACTGGGCGGCGCAGACAGAATAGGCCGAAGGGCCTGTTTCCGCGCTGTATCTCTGAAGTCTATACCCTACTCGGAAGTTGAAGAAACATCTGATTTAAATCATTTTCCAGTACCAGATGCCCTCCCATTGTCACCAGTTTTACCAAATTGCAGTTGTTATTATTATGACAGCACTGATGAAGATAATGTCCTAGTAATAACAAATCTGTACGTGAAATTTATTTTCACCTTTATTGCAACACATTTATTTTAATCTGTTTTTAAAAATTTGGTAACATTTTTAATAGTGACCATGGTTTCCTCTACAAGGGGAGACTGTCTGAAGATTAGATGATCATATAACCATAAAACCATATAACAATTACAGCACGGAAATTTATGTAGCAATATCATTATGTAGCAATGTTCCAAAATTTTGAGATTTAAAAAATCAAGTCTGCAATTTATCCCATCAGATAAAGCATAAAAAGAAGTTTAATTTGACACCTAATTCATTTTCATATCTTCAGTATTAAGAAAGTTATGACCATTTTCATACTCGGAAATTAGCATCTTGTTCCACATTGCCTTTCAATTGACTTAACTCAAAAGCTGTGATCTAGAACCGTTAAAAGCCCATAACTTTCTTAAAAATTAAGAGAACTCAATGAAATTTTCAGTTATTATAGATTGAAGCATTCTGAAACAAATATGAAACAATCTTACTTGGATGACCTGAAATTAAAGCATATAATTAGTTAGTTATCTAATTGTAGCTAATTACAAAATTCAATGAGATCTAAACATCTATCCATTTCTTAAGAAAAGATAAACTTTTATAAATTGCCTAAGTGTCCAAATAACATTCACACAATTATCCACAATATAACATAATTTTTAAATCTCATTTTCATGAATTTCTGGGCCAAATGGAATGAATTTAGTGTTTAATGCCTGTAAATTAATGGCCATTTAAATCAACTAGCGAGTGGGTTTTAGTGGAATGCGGTGGATTGGAACATTGCGGTTTGCGGTGAAGTCGGGAGGAAAAATACTGTTGGTTCATACATTTTTTTTGGACCCCATTTCGCAACATGAAAATATTATTAAAGCCTCCATAAAAACCAACTTTTAATATAAAAATAAACTGTGTACCTTTTTTTCTCCCCAACGCAAAATCCTTCCCGTTGTCGGTGCTGACGGCTTTTGAAGGTGATTTTTAAATTACTCTAGTTAATAAATAATCTAGCGTAATTTAAAAATACCTTCATTCATGAAATGTCGGAGCGATTTTTCTTCCGCAACGAAAT
The DNA here is from genome assembly GCA_963514005.1 of Raja brachyura. The sequence goes on from OY740786.1 coordinate 62,836,487, forward strand.
CGCCCGACATGGATCGATTTGCCCAGTCTGTAGAAAAACAGCACTTTAAGCCCGCCCCCCTCTGAAAGGCGCCAAAGTCATGCACACAGGGAGCGGCAGAACTGCAACGCTGCTCAAGGTAAGTTTTGTAACATACCTACATTATGCTGTACACCTTCAATTAGTTGTGAGTTTGTGTCAATTGAAGAACATTACATAATTTAGATTTAATTTTTAATAAATATTTGATTTATTATTCATTCTTATTTTGTTCTAAATGTCTTTGAATATCATGGATACATACTTAAAGGCATTGATAAATGTTGAGAGCTTGACAAACAGTGGGGGGAAAAAAGATACAAAGGCCACCCATGCCACCCATCCATTGCCTCCAGAGATGCTGCCTGACCCGTTGAGTTAGTCCACCTGTGTATTTTTCGTAAATCAGCATCTACAGTTACTTGTGTCTCCAATAATACTGAGAATGTGGCTTTGCCATTTCGAAAAGTTTTGCGAATTGTTTCATGATTCGCAATGTTTACGAAACATTTAGATAGGTATTCAGATAGAATAGGTTTAGAGAGATATGGGTCAAACGCAGGCAGGTGGGACAAGTGTAGATGAGACATATTGGTCGGTGTGGCCAAGTTAAGCCAAAGGGCCTATTTTCATTCTGTATGACACTATGACTGAGGCTTGATGAGATATTAAAACATGCAGGGAATGGAGGGATACGGAATATATGTAGGCAGATAAGAGTTGGTCTTGGCATCATGTTTGGCACAGACATTTTGGGCTGATTGGTCTATTCATGTGCTGTATGTTTAATATCAGCAAAAACATTCGTATTTCAGCTGAAGACAGACATAAAATGCTTGAGTAACAGCAGGTCAGGCAACATCTCTGGAGAAAATGAATAGGTGACATTTTGGGCTGGAACCATTTAGATTCAAAGTAGTTGGGGGGGGTGAAGAAAAATAAACTGGAAGCGAGAAAAAATCAAGTCCGGCAACAGATGACCTCAGGAAGGGTGAAGCCAATGTTGGCTAGGGAAGGTGTGATAACAACATACGGGCCATACTTATTTGAATTATGCATCACCACTGCAGACAACATACTTCAGTGCCTTATTAAACACTTCTAGGTAATTTACCTTGTTTTGGAAATCCTTTAACTTGTGCTTTCTCGGGCTCTTCAAAAAGAAAATCAATCTCAAGCTGCCCTTTTACAAACTGTTCATTCATTTGTACTTTGTACCTTTTCACATCCCTCTCTCCTGGCTCTCAGTCTGAAAAGGGGTGTCGACACAAAATGTTACCTATTCCTTTCCTCCAAGGTTGCTGCCTGACCAGCTGAGTTACTGCAGCATTTTGTGTCTATCTTTGATGTAAACCAGCATCTGCAGTTCCTTCCTACATATTTTGCCCCCGTTTCAAATCCTTTTCTCATTCAATTTACTTCAAATCTCTCCCCAATACCTTACATTTGAGACAGAGGAAAGAATGATTGATGTGTGATAAAATGCAGATACTGCAAAATCAAATCAAAAACCAGAATCTCAGCTTTCCCAGAATAAGCCAGTTTCACTTCATGTTCTCCAAATCAATTTTCATTGTGGATCTGAGTCTTTCATCGATGTGAAGCACTATCCTCATATTAAAATGTATTCCTATTAAACCAATATGTTGTGATCAATATTCGTTAAGAAATTATTTGGTAGAGTACTTGGTAATTATATCAATAAAAATTACCACTTGGTGCATTCAGCATTCAAACTAATAACTGATTTTATTAAAACCTTCAAACATATATCGACAAACAAATTCACAAGTGAGGCAAGACAGCTGGTTATAGAGCTATTCCCTTTCCAACAGAGATAGATTTATACCAACTCTATTCTTAAAACTGCAAAAAAGATAAAGTGCTGGAATAACTCAGCACGTAAGGCAGCATCTCTGGAGAACATGGAGACAGACCTTCTCAAGAGATCATGTTCTCCAGAAATGCTGATTTACTGCTGATCCGCATTTCCGATCGCCCCATTACAGGAAGGATGCGGAAACAGTGGAAAGTGTATAGAAGGGGTTTACCAGAATGTTGTCTGTATTAGAGAGTATTATAGCTAGAAGGGTTGTGCAAATTGGATTGTTTTCTCTGGAGTATCAGAAATTGGGGGAAGACCTGATAAAAAAAAAAAAATGATGACAGGCATAGATAGACAGTCAGATCAGATCAAAATGAAATCTGGACTTTAAGGGTTAAAACAAAAAGGAGATATAATATAAGTTGCATTGCCTGTACTTTAGAGAATTAAGGGTGACTTGATGGAAGGCTTCAACATAAAAATGAGAACTTGATTAGATGGAGAGAGTGTAATTATATCTGGTTAGTTGGGGATTCAAGAACTAACATATTTATCTAAACATTTGTGTCGGGCCTCTCAGGAAGTGCTGGGGGATCTCAGCAGATTAGGCAGCATCTGTGGAGGGACTAGGGTGACGATGTTTCCGGTTGGCACCCTTCATCAGAATGAAGGGTCTCGTCCCCGAAACGTCGTCAGTCCATTCCCTCCATAGATGCTACCTGACCCACTGAGTTCCTCCAACAATTTTTTTTCTTTGAGATTCCAACACCTGCAGTTTCTTGACCTGCTGTCACGTGGAAAGTTGGCAAAATTTAATTTAAATAACAAAGTTTGTAACCCAAGCCCAAACAGCATCCAATGCTTCTTTAATTGTTAATTTTAATCAGTCAGCTTATTATCAAAGGCATTAAAGAATTTGGATCAACAGTGGATAAAATGAACTAGGTCAATTCAGTCATGACTTACTGAGTGGCAAAACATAACGAAGAATCTAAATAAAAACTGGAATGTGTCGACCTAGTTAGTTAAATCAGGAAAAAAATGCAATACAAATTTTAATAGATCAGTTCCTGAGTAAGTAATTGATTGAAGTTTTAAACACTATCATTAACTTTCATGGCTACGGATTGGTGATGAATAAAACATGGCACAAAGATTATCAAATGTTACGTACAACTTCCCAAACTGAATTCTAAATCGTGACCCAATGTTATACCACCATCACAGATGATTCAACCATTTTAGGGCACTGTGAATATTACTCTTGGAAATAATTGTTTCCATTTTAAATTTTGTGCAGCTACCATCAGCTCAGCTGTGTATCAGACTTTCCAATGGATAGGTTAAAATAATTAGGTGCGAGTGGGAGACTTCAACAGCACCAATTGATTCACTTCAGCAAATGATAAGACATTGAAGAGTGGCAAAATGCATATGTCGCAAGCAATCTGTACATAATCAATTATTTAGGTGATAGGTATAACATGGGCACACTGTATTATAACTTAAGACAGGACAGAGAAGATAGAATTTACCACTGCACATATATGGATGTTCTTTCATATGTCCAAGAGCCAGAACTCAGAAGCACTGGACTCAGGTTAGTTTTGTGGTATTTTCACATAACTATATAAACATATATATATATATATATATATATATATATATATATATATATATATATATATATATATATATATATATATATAACACACACTATCTTTTAAAAAATAACTATTGCTCGAAGATGGAAGTGCTTCCAAAAAATAATTTATGTAGAATGAGGAATTTTGAATTTTCTCTTGATGCTGAAAATATTCTGACTAAATCTTATTGATGACCTTATGATGTTCAGAATAAATATTTGTGTTCAATGCCATTGTATGGAGTAATACGCTGAATAACTCAACATAAATCCAGTACTTCCAAAACTGAATAGAGTTTTGCCTTTAGTATTAGTTCAATTGATACAGCTGGGAAACAGGCCATTCGGCCCACTGAGTCCATGCCAACCAGCAATCACCCGTTCACACCAGTTCAAAGAGTTTGTTCGTTCGCTTGTATGTCAGACGATGTAGCTCGCTGTTGGCTTCTGTCGTCGTACAACACGTTGACAGAGTGCATCGCGTCGTCGCTTCCATGGATCGCCACGAGGAGGCTTCTGTCATGATCCCCAGTTCCAAGAGTCAAGAGAGTCAAGAGTGTTTTATTGTCATATGTCCCAGATAGAACAATGAAATTCTTGCTTGCTGCAGCACAACACAATATGTAATCATAATAAATAATATAATAAAAACTCAGAAAAAGAAAGAACAAACAATAACAGTGCAATAATAATAATAATCTATTGTAGTTCAGAGTTTATGAGGTAGTGTTTAATAGCCTGATTGATGTAGGGAAGAAGCTGTTCCTGAACCTGGACGTTACAGTTCTCAGGCTCCTGTACCTTCTTCCCGATGGCAGTGGTGAGATGAGTGTGTGGCCAGGATGGTGTGAGTCTTTGATGATGTTGGCTGCACACTATAGATTATTTCTAGAAGCCAATTAATCTGCAGACCAGCACGTCTTTGGAATGTGGGTGGAAACCAGAGCACCTGGAGAAAACACACGCAGTCACAGGGAGAATGAACAAACTCCGTACAGAGAGCACCCACTGTCAGGATCGAACCTGGGTCGCTAACGCTGTTAGGCAGCAACTCTGCATCACTGTGCTGCCTTAATGTGCCACCAATGTTTACCTTCATAAAGAGTTATCACACTTGGATGTCAGCATTTGTTTTAAAGAAAAATTCTCTTAATAGAAGAGATTAGTTTTCTAGAATGTATTTTCTCTTCAAGGCACCATCATAATGTATCACAGTGAAACAACACAAAATACAGCCATGTAACATTATGTACCAATGCCCGCTGAAAAATAATTACTTGCATTAATCCAACTTTACAGTTCCAGGTCTCTTGCCTTGTAAATTAAGACACAACTCATTCATCCCAGCAACACTTAAATGAGGGAGTGCCGTAATCTCAAAGACACTTTTAGGAGATTCACTGTCACTTTCTAAAGGGCAATAAATCCTGGCTCCGCTAGGAAGTAAAATATTCTGTAAATTAATTTAAAAATAATGGATTTCTGACATTTTCAGGCAGCAAGCTCCTTGTAATCTCAAGAGTGATAAAAAAAAGAAATAATCCTTCTGCCTTTTACTCAGTACTCATTAAGGGAGATTGGCCCATTCTGTTCAACCACTAATTATTTCGCAGATAATAGAAAAAAATCACACGTGGTTAAGTGCACATTGCCAGATTTCAATAAAGGCAATTTCTATACATTTTGGTTTCACCATGTAGAAATTACAGCAGTGTTTATACATTTCAGGGCACCATAATGTCTGGGACACAGCAATGTCATGCAACTGAAAAGTAGTCATGTTTAGTATTTTGTTGCATATCCTTTGCATGCAATGATTGCTTGAAGTCTGCGATTCACGGACATCACCAGTTGCTGGGTGTCTTCTCTGGTGATGCTCTGCCAGGCCTGTATTGCAGCAATCTTTAACTTATGCTTGTTTTTAGGGCTAGTTCCCTTCAGTTTTCTCTTCATCCTATAAAAGGCATGCTTTGGATCTTGGGCAGTTCCTTCTCTCCTCCATACTTTGCTCTTTCCATTACTCTGATATGTTAATCTTTGTCTCATCTGTCCACAAGATCTTTTTCCAGAACTGTGGTTGCTCTTTTAAGTACTTCTCGATAAACTGTAACCTGGCCATCCTATTTTACTTCGGAGTCACGTGAGTGACTACGTGAAGACCCCGCCAGCACGCATGCGCGACATATCGTCGTCCGCATGCGGAAGCGACGGTCGGGAGGAGCGGGGCTCCTCCAGCGCAAGTTAAATAGCTTGCGCCAGGTAAGTCTCACCGGAGGAGTGAGTCGACGACAGCGATGGAAGCAAGAAAATCAAAAAGAGCCGCGGCAAAAACAGCTGCAAAGGATAGCAGCCAGCAGAGAGCCGCCTCTCCAGAGCTACAGGTTCTGCCTGCAGCTCCCGACTTTTCGCCCTTTGGGACCGTTGGTACGCCACGGTCGGGCGGGAAAACCACCCGGAAGTTGGCCAGGGCCGACTCAGCGGAGTCCGGTCCCGAGGACACCCCGTTCGCGGACAGCGACGGAGGTCGTCTTGCCCGCATGGAGCGGATGATGGAGCAGCTGCTCCAACGTGACCTGCTAATGCAGGGGCAGGATCACAGTAGGCCTACTAGCAGGCCCACGGCAGGTTCCTACCGGGGACTGCCTAATGTCTCCCCCTCTATACAGGGGAGCATTGAGGGTCAGAACTGGGCTGACCCAGAAGAAGGGGAGCTGGCTGAATCACCGACCGTGTCAGGGGTGTGTGAAGGCTACATGGATGTGGTGAACAAGCATGCCATGCCCGAACAGAAGGGCTTACCCATCCACCCCAAAACTGGCTGCCAGTATTAACTATATGGCAACAAACCAGCTGCAGGAACAGGCCATAAATGCTACGGCAGATAAATACATGGCACCAGCAAACTGCAGTTCATTGAATGTCCCTGCAGTAAACAACCCTATATGGGGGAATATGAGCCCATCGAGCAGAGGACAGGAGATAAAACTTCAGAGGATCCTGAAGCTCCTAACCGCGGGAATTACGGCAGTGGCAAGAACTGCAGTGGGTGTGGATATGCCGGAGGAATTACAAGATGCATTGGCTCTGCTGTGTAGCACTCAGTACGAGATTAACAACTTTAGAAAAAGCATCATAAAGCCGGCGCTTAACCCCAAGTTTGCGGGGTTGTGTAAGCCTGGGAAGACTCAACCTCCTAGCCTGCTGTTCGGGGAAGATCTCCCTAAGCAGGTTAAAGACCTGGATGAGGAGGCAAAGGCTTTGGGCCTTATAAAGATACCTGGCTTCCCTAAACCCCACTACCCGCAAAGACAGCACCCCTACACATCCACCAGGCAGAGTTACCATTCCAGGTCTGCAGGTGGTGAAAGCTCGAAGGCCGGCAATCCTGCACAAAGGTCTTTTTTAGGCCACGGCCCAGGCCGGCCTTCTTGGAAGATGCGCCACTCCCAGAACACCCCCAACCAGCCAAGGAAGCAAGGGCAGAGACCTCAACACCGGCAGTAACCATGGAGGTAGGTGGGTCTGGAGTCCCCAGAAACACATCTTGTCTAAATTCACTGTATGTGGGGGGGCAGGTTGCACTTGTTCTACGAGAATTGGCTCACTGTTACCTCTGATCCTTATATACTCAGGAGTATTCAGGGCTACGAAATTGAATTTATTCACGAACTCCCTACTCCGGTTCAGCATGTCCCTAGCCGGAAATTTATCCTTTCTCAACAAGAGAAGGCAGCAGGACATACTGAGCTTCTTAGGTTAATAGAGAAAGGAGTAGTGGAGAAAGCCACCAAAGAACCCCGGGAGTTCGTGTCCAATATATTCACCAAAAATAAAAAAGACGGCGGTTGCCGCATCATTATTGACTTAACTGAACTGAATACTTCTGTCCAGTATATTCATTTCAAAATGGACACCTTCGACACTGCTATACAGTTAATAGGTCATGGGTACTACATGGCATGCATTGATCTCAAGGATGCATATTATTCAGTACCCATACACAAGGATCATAGGAAATACTTAAAATTTATCTGGATGGGACAATTATGGCAATACAAAGCCTTGCCCAATGGGTTATCATCAGCACCCAGATTGTTTACCAAGATATTGAAACCAGCTTTGGCCTGTTTAAGGAAACAGAACCATACTGTTATGGCTTATCTAGACGACATCCTCATTGTGGGGGAAAATTTGGAAACGGCCACTTTGGTGGTAACAGCCACTAAACAGCTTTTTCAGAAGCTGGGTTTCATTATACATCCAGATAAATCTATATTGGAACCCTCTACTACCATGAAGTACTTGGGGTTCATCATTGACTCTGGGCAAATGTCTATCACGTTGCCACCAAGCAAGGTGGAGGACCTGATAGAGGCTTGCAGGAGCCTCTTTGGCACTAAGGATCCATTCGACAGGTGGCCAGGGTGATTGGAAAGATAGTAGCTGCATTCCCTGGAGCACAATTTGGGCCTTTACATTACCAAAACTTACAAAGAGCAAAAATTACAGCGCTCAAAAATCATGCTGGCCATTTTGATAGGCCCATGACAATACCGGAGAAGGCAAAAGCCGAATTATATTGGTGGATGGGCAATGCCCAAAACTGCTCTAAACCAATCACTATCATCAATCCCTCGGTCACCTTACAAACAGATGCCAGTGCCAAAGGGTGGGGAGCTACTAACACTACCTCTAGTTGTGGAGGTAGATGGAGTGCACAGGAGTTAACCCATTTCAAAAATTTGGGGATTAACTATTCGGAAATGCTGGCAGCATTTCACGGCCTTAAAGCATACTGCACTAATATGCACAAAGTCCATATAAGGATACAAATTGACAACACCACGGTGGTAGCCTATATTAACCACATGGGCGGTATTAAGTCGATATCATGTGATGAATTGGCAAACAATATCTGGCACTGGTGTCTGCAAAGAGAAATCTGGATATCAGCTACTTACCTTCCAGGGAAGCTAAACACAGTGGCAGACACCAGATCACGTAAATTCAACGACAACATAGAATGGATGTTGGATCGGAGTGTGTTTTCAGATATTGTAGAACGGTATGGAACACCAGATATCGACCTTTTCGCGTCCAGGCTTAATCACCAACTACCAACATATGTTGCTTGGGAACCAGACCCGGGGGCAGTAGCGATGGATGCATTCTCGCTACATTGGGGAGATCTATTTTGCTATGCATTTCCCACTTTCTGCCTCATCAGTCGGGTCTTGCAGAAAATTAAGCAAGACTCCGCATCGGGAATTTTGGTGGTGCCCGACTGGCCTACCCAACCATGGTTCCCTATGGTACGGAAGATGGCCACAGAACCCTGCATCAGGGTGAACAAAAGACCAAGTCTGCTCATTCACCCTGTTACAGGGGAACATCACCCATGTCATGATCGCATGGATCTATTGATTTGCAGATTTTAAAACGGCCACTTCACGGATACGGACTCTCCAACAGGACCATTGACACCATCACAGCAGCCTGCAGAGAGTCCACAAGGAAGCAGTATCTGACCTACATCAGAAAATGGGAAGGATTCTGCGTTTCAGCCAACACCACTTATGAAACCGCCACTATTACGGAAGTGCTGGAATTTTTGGCTACCCTTCATTTCGATGAGGGTTTGAGTTACAGTGCCATCAACTGTGCCAGGAGTGCCCTATCATCCTACCTGGGCCAGGGAAGTGACCAATTGGGCATTGGATCACATCCCCTAGTGTCCAAATTTATGAGGGGAATATTCAATTCCAATCCCCCCAGGCCTAGATACAGCCATACTTGGGATATCAGCACAGTTTTGACTATGCTACGAGGATGGACGCCTATCACGGGACTCCCTTTAGCAAAACTCACGCACAAAATGGTCATGATTATGGCACTTATCGCGGCACAACGGGTCCAGTCCCTGCACAAACTCAATTTGGATGCAATGACCTCCACCAGTGATAAAGTCACTTTTTATGTGCAGGGACTATTGAAACAAGATCGTCCCGGAGTGTCTGGTCATACATTAGAGTTTCTGGCTTACCCAACAGATTCTCGCCTTTGTATCGTTACATTAATCTCACGATACATCTCAGTTACTAAAAATCTAAGGGGCACGGAGACAGCATTGCTCATCAGTCACAAGAAACCCCATCATAGAGTCACGGTGGAAACCATTTCCAGATGGTTAAGGGTGGTATTGGATGCGGCGGGGGTGGATACTAACATTTATAAATCTCACTCCACCAGGGCAGCATCCACCTCGGCGGCTAGAAGGATGGAACTACCTTTGGATCACATCCTGGCCACAGCGGGTTGGAGGAACGAAAAGACCTTCCACCGCTTTTACTTTAAACCCGTGACCTCCCCTGATACTTTTGCAGGGAGGATTTTAAGTACTGCCAGATAGTACCCTTTTGGGACTATATTGTTTGGTATGAATAAATACCTGTTTTTGTTTTTCAGTCAGTGTCTTGTCTGAATTACGTTCATCCTCTTATTCCAACTTTAGCGGTGTGTGAGCATGGAGCTTCCAGGGCATGAAATCACAGAGCTTTGAAATCTTCACGTAGTCACTCACGTGACTCCGAAGTAAAATAGTAAGATTAAACGAGAACTTACCAGTTTGAAGTTTGATCTTTATTTTATGAGGAGTTACGATGAGGGATTACGTGCCCTCCGCTCCCAACCCTCTATTATAAAGATCACCTGGTATGGAAGTTCTCTTTTTTATCTTACTATATTAGTCATTGTGACTGTTTGTTCTGTGATTTCACACCACTGCTTTGAAGAATGTCGCGCATGCGTGCTGGCGGGGTCTTCACGTAATCCCTCATCGTAACTCCTCATAAAATAAAGATCAAACTTCAAACTGGTAAGTTCTCATTTAATCTTACTATTTTTGCTGCTAACCAGTGGTTTTCATCTTGCAGCGTACCCTCTGTATTTCTGTTCATGAAGTCTACTGCGGACAGTGGTCATTGACAAATTCACACCTGACTACTGAAGAGTGTTTCTGATCTGTCGGACAGGTGTTTGGGGATTTTCTTGATTTTAGAGAGAGTTCTTCTGTGATCAGCTGTGGAGGTCTTCCTTGGCCTGCCAGTCCCTTTGTGATTAGTAAACTCACCAGTGCTCACTTTCTTCTTAATGATGTTCCAAACTGTTGATCTTGGTAAGCCTAAGGTTTGGCTGATGTCTCTAACAGTTTTATTCTTGTTTCTCAGTCTCATAATGGCTTCTTTGACTTTCACTGACACAACTTTGGTCCTCATGTTGATAAACAGCAATAAAAGTTTCCAAAGGTGATGGAAAGACTGGAGGAAAAAATGGATGCTGAGAGCTCTCTTATACCTGCATTAAGGAGGCATTTAAACACACCTGATCAATTACATACGCCTGTGAAGCCATGTGTCCCAAACATCATGGTGCCCCGAAATGGGAGGGACTATGTGTAAACACAGCTGTAATTTCTACATAGTGAAACCAAAATGTATAAAAGTGGCCTTTAATAAAATCTGAAAATATGCACTTTAACCACATAGATTTTTTCTATTACAAATCTCAAATTGTAGAGTAAAGAAGCAAATAAATAAACTGATGGATCTTTGTCCCAAACATTATGGAGGGCACTGTAGATCTATCAACAACGAGAGAGCTGTACTAAACTACTATCTACCTCATTGGATACCTTCAGACTATCTTTAATCGGACTTTACTTTGCACTGAACTTTGTTCACTTTATCATGTATTGGTACCTGTGGCGGCTTTACCTGCAGATGGCTCTATTGTAATCATATATTGTCTTTCTGCTGAGTGGTTAGCAGGCAACAAAAGCTTTTGACTGTACCTCAGTACACACAGTAAACTAAACTAATGTACGGGCGATCAGTGGTCAGCGTGGAATCGGTGGGTCGAAGGGCTTGTTCCCACTCTATCTCTAAACTAAACTAGTCATCGAGTAATATTTCAAGCTATACTCTCCCCATGGTTTGACTCATGTTTTACTCTGCTCCAGCATGGCCTTCCTGCTATCACATTCTGTGCCTTGGCCGATAAAGATAACCATTTAATTTGTCTTCTTAACCACTTTATTAAAGTTTCTATATTCCTCAACACTTCTCAGTATCCTAACATTTATTGCTCCCTAACGAGAGGGAGAAAATGAGGAATTAAGTAAGCCAAGTATTCGTCAAGAGAATAACATTAGGGAATTAAGAACCAGGGGACAAAGGTTAAAGGTGAGGAAGGCAAGATTTAATAGGAACCCGAGGGGTAACTTTTTTTTTTACACAGAGAGTGATGGGTAAATGAAACGAGCTGATGGAGGAGGTAGATGAGGCAGGTATCATCGCAAAGTTTAAGAAACATTCAGACAGTTACATGGATAGGATAGGATTGGAAGGATAAGAGCCAAACACAAGCAGGTGGGACTAGTGGAGATGAGATATGTTGGTTGTGTGGGTAAGTTGGGCCAATGGGCCTATTTCTGCGATGTGTGACTATGATTCTAAGTTGGTGCATTTGAATTCTGGTCAATCCTAGGATTTATCCAAGAGTTTAGGAAGAGGTCAAGTTAGAAATAGTGGAGGATCTGATCGTCACCTTTCAAAGCTCTATAGACTCTGGAATTCTTCTCATGGATTGAAGGAACCAGAGATGTGGTTGAGAATGTGGAGAAAGATGTAATGACATTTTAAGGGGATACTAATCAGTAAATGAGAACAAGGCAGGTGGAATACAATGTGAACAAATGGTGGAGTCCTCAACTTTGGTGAACAGAATGAAAAGGTTGTGTACTTGTTAAATATGAAGCGATAGAGTAGTGGTGATGTTCAGAGGGGCAGATGTGCATGTATATGTACAACATGCATATGCATCAAGTTGTTTATCGGATAAAAGATATGTTTCCCTTTAATATCAGAAGATTTAAATTCCCAGAAAAGACATTTCTCTCTCCATGGATGACTTGAAATTCGTTTACATCTGCATTCTGGCAGCCATTTCCGTTAAGCTGTTCCACCCAAACCGTCAACCAACCCAAAAATGATTTGAAATAGATTTATTTTGTAAACCATGGTAATCAATTGTTATTAAAAACACATTTTTCAAAACCATGCTGCAGGCACAGAGGCGCAGCTGGTAGAGCCGCTGTTTCATAGTGCCAGAGACCTGGTCCGATCATGACCTCAGGTGCTGTCTGTGTGAAGTTTGCACATTAGCCCTGTGACCGCGTAGGTTTCTTCTGGGTGCTCCAGTGTCCTTCCACATCGCAAAGGTTTGTAAGTTAATTAGCCTCTGGAAATTGCCACCAAGTGTGCAGGGAGTGGATGCGCAAGTGGGATAGTAAAATAGCACCTGCACTTTCCTTAGGCTCTACGTTTGTGTACTTTGTCTGTGTACTTTCTCCAAGGCATCAACATGCTTTCTAAAGTGTATTTTCCACTCCCTCAAAGGCGTGTGATTAGAGATTATCAATATTGTTCAATGTGGTTTGTTGACTCTCCTTTGTCTATTTAGCTTTGGAATTAATGGATAAAAAGAAAATGCTGGATAATGCCAGATAACTTGCAAATCAAAGAACTACTTTAGCGTATAAAAATTCAGTTTTGATGTTTCCAACGTTATTTTCTCTGGCGGTCCTTCACTTGGTATGAGTAGGGAAAGCAATAATCTTGCTTAAGCAGTGTTTAAAAGATGATGCCAGTGATACTGAAGTACTTTTTATGTACTCAAGTGTCAGGAGAGTTTATATGTTCAAATTCTGAAATATAGTTTGAATAAAACAAGAAGTTAACACCGATGGATATCAGTGTGATGAGATAACATCTTCAGTAAATCCATATCCTGTAAAATTTGTGGTAGTCAAAACAGGATGGTGGATATTTGAAATGCAGATAAAACTATTGTATTCTTGAAAATAGGGCTTAATTATTTTACAATGTTTTTCTTTCTGACCATTTATGAAACATAAGATATTCGGCAAGAATGTTTGCTTAGTCAAACAACCAAACGCTTCCCGTGGATAAACCACATATTTTTCAGTGAAAGGCTTCTTAACTGGCATGGGAGTGAATCTTTTTTAATTGACGTTTCCTTTTAAAGTGAAAGTATCTGATAGAATATAACTATTATAAAACAAAGACGGTTTAGGGATTTTTGATGCTAGATAACAAATAATAATAACCTTGAGAGTGGAGGATAAAGTAAAGGTAAACCTTTTTTTAAAGTAAAACGTGAAAGTAAAACTATTTAAGTTTATGAAATAAGCCATTCCACTGTAGATTTCAGAACATCATTTCAAAAACATCTTACAACTTAGTTTCAAAGACAATATAATTAGCCCAAATAAATAAGCAGCTAACAAAAGTTTTGCATCTTAGCATTTTTAAATTTATTGTAAAGCTAACATTGAAATCAATTACGGATTCTTCCAGGAATACATTTGCACGCATGTATCCACTTACATCCCACTAAAGTATATGTGGCCAAGAAGGAAGAAAAGTAAGAAAGACATGAAAGCACAAAACTAGTTGGTCATAATCGGATTATTCTAACTTTAGTTTAGTTTATTTATTGTCAGGTGTACCGAGGTAGTGAAAAGCTTTTGTTGCGTGCTAACCAGTCAGGGAAAAGACAATACATGATTACAATCGAACCGTTCACAGAGTACAGATAACTGCAAACCCGTATGTGGATATGGACATTATTTCTTGGAATTAAGATCAAGCAACATAGAACAGTACAGCACAGGTATCGACCCTTTGGTCTACAATGTCCACACCAATCACCATTGCAAAGTTAAACTATCTTCCTCTGCCTACACATGATACATGTCCCTCCATTCCATCTGCTTATTCAAAAGTTTCTTAAATGTCACTATCATGTATACCTCCACCACCACCCCTGGCAGTACCCTCCAGGCACCTGCCACCCTCTGTGTAAATAAAAAACTTGCTCCACACATCCCCTTTGAACTTTGCACCTCTCAACTTAAAGCTGTACCCTCTAGTCTTTGACATTTCCACCTTGAGAAAAAGGTTCTGACTCTACGTTGCCTATTTATGCCTCTCATATTTTATACACTTCCATTGGGTTTCCCCTCTACCTCCGCCTGGTTAATTTGGTCTGAAGGGTCTCAACCCAAAACATCACCTATTCCTTTTCTCCAGAGATGACCCGCTGAGTTACTCCAGCTTTCTGTGACTATCTTTGGCTTAAACTAGCATCTGCAGTTCCTTATTATACATAATTTGTGATCTATTATCACACATGAAGAACAGCCACCTAATTTAGGCACTGGAGGACCATAGGCATTGAAGGACTACATGACATTGAAATTAAACACAAAGTGCTGGAGTAACTCAGCGGGTCAGGCAGCATCTCTGGACAACATGGACAGGTGATGTTTCGAGTCTGAAGAAGTGTCCAAACCCGAAACCTCATCTATCCATATTCTCCAGAGATGCTACTTGACCCGCTGTTATTGCAGCACTTTGTATCTTTTTTTTTGTAAACCAGCTTCTGCAGTTCCTTGCTTCTAAAATAGAATAGTGCTTTTCAAAGAGCAAATACAGTGGCTTGCAAAAGTTTTCATACCCCTTGAACTTTTCCACATTTTGTCACGTTACGACCACAAACTTAAATGTATTTTATTGGGATTTTATGTGATAGACCAACACAAAGTAGTGCATAATTGTGAATTGTGAATTGTAAGGAAAATGATACATGGTTTTCAAATTCTTTTACAAATAAAAAACTGAAAAGTGTGGCGTGCAAAAGTATTCAGCACCCTTTACTCTGATACCCCTAAATAAAATCCAGTGCAACCAATTGCCTTCAGAAATCACCTAATTAGTAAATAGAGTCCACTTGTGTGTAATCTAATCTCAGTATAAATACAGCTGTTCTGTGAAGACCTCAGAGGTTTGTTAGAGAACATTAGTGAACAAACAGCATCACGAAGCCCAAGGAACACACCAGACAGGTCAGGGATAAAGTTGTGGAGAAGTTTAAAGCAGGGTTAGGTTATAAAAAAATATCCCAAGCTTTGAACATCTCACGGAGCACTGTTCAATCCATCATCCGAAAATGGAAAGAGTATGGCACAACTGCAAACCTACCAAGATATGGCCGTCCACCTAAACTGACAGGCCGGGCAAGGAGAGCATTGATCAGAGAAGCAGCCAAGAGGCCCACGATAACTCTGGAGGAGCTGCAGAGATCCACAGCTCAGGTGGGAGAATCTGTCCACAGGACAACTATTAGTCGCGCACTCCACAAATCGGGCCTTTATGGAAGACTGGCAAGAAGAAAGCCATTGTTGAAACAAAGCCATAAGAAGTCACGTTTGCAGTTTGCCACAAGCCATGTGGGGGACACAGCAAACATGTGGAGGAAGGTGCTCTGGTCTGATGAGACCAAAATTGAAGTTTTTGGCCTAAATGCAAAACGCTAAGTGTGGCGGAAAATTAACACTGCACATCACCCTGAACACACCATCCCCACTGTGAAACATGGTGGTGGCAGCATCATGCTGTGGGGATGCTTTTCTTCACCAGGGACAGGGAAGCTGGTCAGAGTTGATGGGAAGATGGATGGAGCCAAATACAGGGCAATCTAGGGAGAAAACCTGTTTGAGTCTGCAAAACACTTGAGACTGGGGTGGAGGTTCACCTTCCAGCAGGACAACAACCCTAAACATACAGCCAGAGCTACAATGGAATGGTTTAGATCCAAGCATGTTCATGTGTTAGAATAGCCCAGTCAAAGTCCAGACCTAAATCCAATTGAGAATCTCTGGCAAGACTTGAAAATTGCTGATAACTGACGCTCTCCATCCAATCTGACTGAGCTTGAGCTATTTTGCAAAGAAGAATGGGCAAAAATTTCAGTCTCGAGATGTGCAAAGCTGGTAGACACATACCCCAAAAGACTTGCAGCTGTAATTGCAGTGAAAGGTGGTTCTACAAAGTACTGACTCAGGGGGGCTGAATACTTTTGCACGCCACACTTTTCAGTTTTTTTATTTGTAATAAAATTTGGAAACCATGTATCATTTTCCTTCCACTTCACAATTATGCACGACTTTGTGTTGGTCTATCACATAAAATCCCAATAAAATACATTTACGTTTGTGGTTGTAATGTGCCAAAATGATGGAAAAGTTCAAGGGGTATGCAAATTTTTGCAAGCCACTGTACAATGCCCTCCATAATGTTTGGGACAAACACCCACCATTTATTTATTTGCCTCTGTATCCACAATTTGAGATTGGTAATAGAAAAGAAATCACATGTGGTTAAAGTGCACATAGTCAGATTTTAATAAAGGCAATTTTTATACATTTAGGTTTAACCATGTAGAAATAACAGCAGTGTGACTTCCGGTGGCGCCATGTTCTAGGAGAGAACAGCGTCAGATCAGCTCTTAAAAAATCTGGAAAAAAAACGGGGTTAGAGGAGGTTGCTAACACTACTTACCGCAGGAGATCGATTTTAAACGGCTCCGGGTGCGATTGTAAGCTGCGTGACGTCATCAGGCGCGCGACTTTAGCGACTCCGGTAAGAAATTTAAAATGAATCCCTCCTCCCCCACACAGCCGAAGAAAAGTTCCAGAAGGGAGGCAGGCCCCACCAAAGCTTCAGGCTCGGGACAGGCTGCCTCCCAAGAAGAGATTTCACAAAGAAAAGCTGAAATGGAAGATTTTAAAAAGTCTTTACTGGCAGATATGAAGAAAATGCTGAAGGAAACACAAACAGAAATGAAGAAAGATTATAAAGAAACTAAGGATGAAATGAAGGCCTTAAAAATGGATATTCGAAATATCAAAGATGAATTAACAAGAGAAGTTAAAGAAATGGTAAAAACCATGATGTCGGATTGGAAAACAGAAATTGAGGAGGACATACACAATCAACTGATCGAGGCAACTGATAAGATTGCTGGGATGGAGCGATTGATGGAAGAGATGATGGATGCGAAAATAGAGGCGAGGTTAAGCCCTATGTCAACTGTACTGGATCAACAAAATGATACGATTAAAGAATTAACTGATGCTGCTCTAACAACTGCGAGAGAGAATGAGAAGATAAACGAAGAGAACAAACGCCTCTCTGAATTATTACGTAAAATTAATGAGAAATGTATTGATTTGGAGGGGCGCCAAAGACGTAAGAATTTGCGCATAGTAGGTCTGTCTGAGGGACGCGAAGGAAACTATGACCCACGTAAATTCTTTGCAAAACTCCTAAAGGACATTTTGGATTTGGATGAAGAACCCCTGTTGGGCCGTGCCCACAGGGCTTTAAGACCGGTCCCTAGGAGGGGTGCGCCACCAAGACAAGTAATTGTAAAGGTGGTTTATGACAGTGTCTTTGAGGATATGATGAAGATAATCATAAGAAAAAGAAATCTGAAATACGAAGGAGATAACATCAGTATCTTCAGAGACTACCCGGCCGAAGTGGCTAAAAGAAGAGCTCTATTTACAGAAACAAGACGCATCTTGAGAGACATAAAAGGAATAAAGGAGATCAGATATGGTTTGGTGTACCCGGCAATACTTAGAGTTACCTACGAGAATAAGGATCTTCGTTTCACCAAACATACAGCGGCACTGGAATTTGCTCGGAAAATACTGAAGGAGGCAGAAGAAAGAGAAGAAGGAGAAGAAGGAGACGCTGTGGAAGAAGGAGTAGACCCAACTGGGTAGTGGATGAATGAACTTTATGGACCTGTGGCTGTGAATCATTTACTGAGAAAAAGGCGGAATAATGGACATCGATTTGTAGTTTTATAATGTTTACTAATTAATTAATAAATACTAATTTGTAATTTTTAATTATTAATTATTAATTACTAATTAGTTTGATTTCCCTTACTCCCCTCATATAGTATTACTAATTATGATAATAATTATAGCTGAGATTAACAACTAAAAATTAGTAATATGAATAATAGAAAAATTTATTAAGAAAATAAAGTTAGCACCCCCACCCCAATATACACAGTATTTCAAATAAGAGCTGGAATATTTAACATCTTTTTTTTTAATACGGAAGTCGTTAGATTAGTAGCCATGTTAGTGTGGCTTTCACTTGCACTCACTACACATTATATAAGTGTAGTTTCTTTTTTTTCTGATCACCTTTTTTTCACCCTTTACTTTTTTTATATTCACATTTGTTATTATTTTTGTTATTTTTTGCATAACACATACTTGATATTATATTATATATTATATAATTATGACTTTTATCTATTTTATATAATCAGATTAAATGAATATGGTTTAACGGAATTGGAAATTCGCATCGGACTGAAGTTGGGGTGTAGTGTCGGGCTGGAGGAGCCAAGAAGGCTACTCCAAAAAAAGCCACCCTAACAATAAAATGCAGGATATGAATGTAAGGAATGGAGATGATGGAATCACCTTCTGTAGCTGGAATGTTAAAGGAATCAATGAACCAATTAAAAGGGGAAAGGTACTAGCTCAGTTGAATAGATTGAAATCTGGAGTTATGTTTCTTCAAGAGACACATCTTAAAAAAGATGCTCAATATAGATTAACCGCGAAATGGATTTCAAAAGTATATCACTCTTCGTTTATACACAAATCTAGAGGAGTTGCAATAATTATTCGTAAAGGTATACCTTTTAAACTTAATTCATTAATAGAGGATAAGGAGGGTAGATATTTAATAATTACAGGGGAACTACATTCAAAAAAAGTAATTCTTATGAATATATATGCACCTAATTTTGATAATCCACTATTTTTTAAGAAAATATTTAATAGTATTCCTATATCCACCCAATATAATTTAATAATTGGAGGTGATTTTAATTGTACTTTAGATAATTATCTGGATAGATCTTCTACAAAAATTAAGGCTCTCTCTAAATCAAGCAAGCTTATAAACTCCTTTAGTAAGACATTGAATGTTAAAGATATTTGGAGATTGGATAATCCTACCGGACGGGAATATTCATTTTTCTCGCCGGTATTTGGAACATATTCGAGGATTGATTATTTCTTAGTAGACTCAAAACTACTCCCCTTTACATATGATGCAAAGTATCATAATATTATTATCTCAGATCATGCCCCTTTAACATTTAAGATAAAATTAAAAGATATGGTTAATAAAACTAATATTTGGAGATTCAATACACAGATATTAAAGGATAAAGACTGCTGTAACTATGTGGAGAAACAGATTAAATTATTTTTTGAAACTAACGATAAACCTGAGACTTCCTCATTACTATTATGGGACACATTTAAAGCATTTATGCGTGGTGCAATAATATCAGCACAAGCTCATTTTAATAAAGAAAATCGAAAGATGGAGCAAAAGTTAGAAAAAGAGATAAACCAATTAGATAGTGAAAATATAATACACCCTTCAAAAGAGTTGAGTAATAAAATTGCAATATTAAAATATAGATTAAATAAAATTTATGCTGACCAAGTGATAAAATTATACCAACAAACTAAACAAGTTCATTTTGAATTCGGTGATAAACCTCAAAAATTATTAGCACGACAACTCAGAAGATTAGACGATGAAAAAACTATACATAGTATTAGATCGGCGCAGGGAAATACGTTGACTATACCAAAAGACATTAATGATACATTTTTACAATATTATCAAAATCTTTATTCATCTAAATTAACAGGGCAAACAGATGAAATGGAAACATTTCTAGAAAAATGTCATTTTAATAAGTTAAATTTTGAGAGTAGGCAATTATTAAATGCTGAAATATCTGTAATAGATATCGAAGAATCAATTGGATCGTTAAAAAATGGTAAAACAGCGGGCCCCGATGGCCTGAATGCAGAATTTTATAAAAAATTTCACGATCTACTTTCACCTAGATTACAAACAGTGTACAGACACACCTATGAGTTAGGAAAATTACCAGACTCTTTAAATGAATCTACAATTACATTAATTCCTAAATTAGATAAGGACCTGGAAGACCCTGGATCATACCGAGCGATTGCCCTTTTAAATACTGATCAAAAAATACTAACTAAAGTACTCTCTCGGAGGCTAAGTTTAGTGATTTCCAAAATAATACATTATGATCAAACAGGTTTTATTCCAAAACGTTACTCATCACATAATCTTAGACGCTTGTTTAACATTATTTACTCGAGAAGAAGGAGAGATATAGAATTAGCAGTTATATCGTTGGATGCTGAAAAAGCATTCGACCAGGTGGAATGGTCATATTTATTTAATATAATGGAAAAATATCAACTGGGGGACGGATTTTGTAAATGGGTAAGAATATTATATTCTAACCCTACTGCAAGAATTTTAACCAATCAAA
Source organism: Raja brachyura (assembly GCA_963514005.1). Next base: position 62,857,324 of record OY740786.1, read on the forward strand.
TATTATCACCTAAATTTAATCTCTTTAGGGGATGCAGACAGGGATGTCCGTTATCCCCTTTATTATTTGCCTTGGTGATAGAACCTCTGGCTGAAAGAATCAGATCAGAACCCGAAATATATGGGTACAACACTGACATAACAAATAATAAGATATCTTTATATGCAGATGATATTCTGATTTATATTACTAAGCCGGAACGTAGTATTCCAAAGCTATTCAATGTTATAAATGAATTTAGTGTATTTTCAGGATATAGGATTAATTGGAGTAAAAGTGACATAATGCCTATAACTGTTATAAATGTAAATATATTACAAAAATACCCATTAAAAATAGTTACAGATAAATTTAAATATTTAGGAATTAATGTGTCTAAATCCTATAAATTATTAATTAAAGCTAATTATTATCAATTATTAGAGAAACTTAAAAAAAACATTTTATATTGGAAAACACTTCCTATATCTATGATCGGTAGAATTAATGCTATAAAGATGATTTTTTTACCACAATTGTTATATTTATTTCAGGCAATTCCTTTTTTTCCTTCCAAAAAGTTTTCTAAAAAAAATTGATACCATAGTTAATAATTTTGTCTGGGATTACAAAAGCCATAGAATAGGTAAAAAACACTTATGTAAGTCGAAGATAAATGGAGGGCTGGCACTTCCAAATTTTTTATATTACTATTGGGCAGTCCAGATTAAGAATATGAATTTTTGGTGGGTAAATATGGATGTTGAACCAATGTGGCTAAAAATGGAAAAGGAAGACTGTTTACCCTTCACTATAGAGTCGATTATTTTCGCACCAAAGGAAGTACAAAAAAAGACTTATAGGGACAACATTATCATTCATAATATTAGGCGTATTTGGAAACAGATAGTTAAGACCCTACATCTGGATAATCTTTCTTTTAGGTTATCAATTAGGAATAATCCACTGTTTAAACCCTCAATCTTAGATGCGGGGTTTAGACTGTGGGAGGATTTAGGAATTAAAAGAATAGAACACCTTTATAGAAATGGAAAGTTATTATTATTTGAAGAGTTACAAGATATTTTTGGATTACCTTCACAACATCATTTTAGGTATTTACAAATTAGAGATTTTATTAAATGTAACACATACGACTATAAAAATAAAGGACCAGGCTTATTAGATGAAGTGTTTAATTTACATCCAAATACGGATAAGCTTATAGCTTATATCTACAATATTATTTTAGATAAAGAGAACCCAACAACTGAAACATATCGTCAAGCATGGGAAAATGAAATTGGATTACCTATAACGAAAGAAACTTGGGAAGAAAGCTTACAAAGAATACATTGGTGTTCTTTGAATGCCAGACATACATTGATACAATTTAAAGTTATATATAGATTACACTACTCGAAAACCAAATTAAAAAGTATTTTTCCTAACCTTTCCTCTATTTGTGATAAATGTAAGAATTTTGAAGCAAATTTAATACATAGTTTTGTAACATGTCCACGGTTGAATTTTTATTGGATTGAAATTTTTAAAGTTATTTCGGAAGTCCTTAAGGTTAAACTTGACCCAGACCCAAAATTAATAATATTTGGAATCCCGGAGCCAAATTTGGTACTCACAATTAATCAAAGAAATTTTTTTGATTATTGTTTAATAATTGGGAAAAAAATGATACTTAAATTTTGGAAGGGAACATTATCCCCAACAATTAAAATGTGGAAAGCAGAGATGTTGGAGACGTTGAATTTGGAAAGAATTAGATTTGTCCTTTTGGACAAGTATAATTCTTTTGAATTGATATGGTCTCCATATATACAGTATTTAGAGAAGTAGCTATTCTTGGAATCACGGCTTCGACGGGCACCCTATGGATCCGATGCGAATAACTTACCTATAATTGATAATATTGTGTATTTATTAGAGATATTTCTGAATGAAATAGTATCTCGTACAATGTCTTTAGTTTTTGTTTATATATAAATATATATATATATGTAATATTATTGTTTTTCAAATTATCTTTTTAATTTTTAATTGATATATGTGCGAAATAAAAAAAAAAATTTTTTATTCCCTTTTATTTTTCCTTTTTTCTTTATTCTTTTATATATCTTTTTCTTTATTTCCATAAAAATAGAAGATATTATGTATTGATATGCTATTTGTAGTAATACTGAATTAAGGTGTTAGTTTATAAAGTAAGCTATATATTGTAAACTATTTACTTCAAATAAAAAAAAATATTACAAAAAAAAAAAGAAATAACAGCAGTGTTTATACATAGTCCCCCCCCATTTCAGGGCACCATAATGTTTGGGATGCAGCAATGTCATGTAAATGAAAGTAGTCATGTTTAGTATTTTGTTGCATATCCTTTGCTTGCAATAACTGTTTGATCACCTGTTTCTGGTGTCTTCTCTGGCGATGCTCTGCCAGGCCTGTATTGCAGCCATCTTTAGCTTATGCTTGTTTTGGGGGCTAGTCCCCTTCAGTTTTCTCTTCAGCTTATAAAAGACATGCTCAATTGGGTTCAGATCGGGTGATTGACTTGGCCACTCAAGAATTGACCATTTTGTAGCTTTAAAACTTTGGTGCTTTAGCAATATCTTTGGGATCATTGTCTTGCTGTAGAATGAACTGCCAGCCAATGAGTTTTGAGGCATTTGTTTGAACTTGAGCAAATAGGATGTATCTATACACTTCAGAATTAATTATGCTACTACCATCAGCAGTTGTATCATCAATGAAGGTAAGTGAGCCAGTACCTTCAGCAACCATACATGCCCAGGCCATAACACCTCTACCATCGTGTTTCACAGATGCGGTGGCATGCTTTGGATCTTGGGCAGATCCTTCTCTCCTCCATACTTTTGTTCTTGCCATCACTCTGACACAAGTTCATCTTCGTCTCATCTGTCCACAAGACCTTTTTCCAGAACTGCGTGTGCTCTTTTCAGTACTTCTTGGCAAACTGTAACTTGGCCATCCTATTTTTGCGGCTAACCAGTGGTTTGCATCTTGCCGTGTAGCCCCTGTATTTCTGTTCATGAAGTCTTCTGCGGAAAGTGATCATTGACAAATTCACACCCAACTCCTGAAGAGTGTTTCTGATCTGACAGACAAATCTTTGTGGGTTTTTCTTTATTATAAAGAGAATTATTCTGTCATCAGCTGTGGAGGTCTTCCTTGACCTGCCAGTCCCTTTGTGATTAGTAAGCTCACTAGTGCTTTCTTTCTTCTTAATGATGTTCCAAACAGTTGATTTTGGTAAGCCTAAACTTTGGCTGATGCCTCTAACAGTTTTATGTTGGTTTCTCAGTCCCATAATGGTTTATTTGATTTTTAATGGCACAACGTTGGTCCTCATGTTGATAAACAGCAATAAAGGTTTCCAAGGGCGATGGAAAGACTGGAGGAAAGACCAGGTGCTGAGAGCTCCCTATACGTGCATTAAGGAGGCAATTAAACACACCTGATCAATTACAAACACCTGCAAAGCCATGTCCCAAACATTATGGTGCCACGAAATATGGGGGGGGGGGGGGGGGGTTAAACTGTGTATAAACATGTAATTTCTACATGGTGAAACCAAAATGGATAAAAATACCTATTAATAAAATCTGACAATGTGCACTTTAACCACATGTGATTGTGTACAGAGGCAAATAAATATATGATGGGTCTTTGTCCCAAACATTAAACATAGAAATTAGGTGCAGGAGTAGGCCATTCGGCCCTTCGAGCCTGCACCGCCATTCAATATGATCATGGCTGATCATCCAACTCAGTATCCCGTACCTGCCTTCTCTCCATACCCTCTGATCCCCTTAGCCACAAGGGCCACATCTAACTACCTCTTAAATATATCCAATGAACTGGCCTCAACTACCCTCTGTGGCAGAGAGTTCCAGAGACCCACCACTCTCTGTGTGAAAAAAGTCCTTCTCATCTCGGTCCTAAAGGATTTCCCCCTTATTCTTAAGCTGTGACCCCTTGTCCTGGACCTCCCCAGCATCGGGAACAATCTTCCTGCATCTAGCCTGTCCAACCCATTAAGAATTTTGTAAGTTTCTATAAGATCCCCTTTCAATCTCCTAAATTCTAGAGAGTATAAACCGAGTCTATGCAGTCTTTGTTCATAAGACAGTCCTGACATCCCAGGAATCAGTCTGGTGAACCTTCTCTGCACTCCCTCTATGGCAATAATGTCCTTCCTCAGATTTGGAGACCAGAACTGTACGCAATACTCCAGGTGTGGCCTCACCAAGACCCTATACAACTGAAGTAGAACCTCCCTGCTCCTATACTCAAATCCTTTTGCTATGAAAGCTAACATACCATTCGCTTTCTTCACTGCCTGCTGCACCTGCATGCCTACTTTCAATGACTGTTGTACCATGGCGCCCAGGTCGCGCTGCATCTCCCCTTTTCCTAATCGGCCTCCATTTAGAAAATAGTCTGTTTTCCTATTTTTGCCACCAAAGTGGATACATTTATCCACATTATACTGCATCTGCCAAACATTTTCCCACTCACCCAGCCTATCCAAGTCACCTTGCAGTCTCCTAGCATCCTCCTCACACCTAACACTGCCCCCAGCTTAGTGTCATCCACAAACTTGGAGATTCAATTCCCTTCTTGCCTTCAATTCCCTCATCCAGATCATTAATGCATATTGTAAATATGCTGGGGTCCCAGCACTGAGCCTTGCGGTACCCCACTAGTCATTGCCTGCCATTGTGAAAACGACCCGTTTACTCCTACTCTTTGTTTCCTGTTTGCCAGCCAGTTCTCTATCCACATCAATACTGAACCCCCAATGCCGTATGCTTTAAGTTTATATACTAATCTCTTATGTGGGACCTTATTGAAAGCCTTCTGGAAGTCCAGATACACCACATCCACTGGTTCTCCCCTATCCACGCTACTAGTTACATCCTCGAAAAATTCCACAAGATTCGTCAGACATGATTTACCTTTCGTAAATCCACGCTGACTTTGTCCAATGATTTCACCACTTTCCAAATGTGCTGCTATCCCATCTTTAATAACTGACTCCAGCAGTTTCCCCACTACCGATGTTAGACTAACTGGTCTGTAATTCCCCGTTTTCTCTCTCCCCCCCTTCTTAAAAAGAGGGGTTATGTTTGCTACCCGCCAAACCTCAGGAACTACTCCAGAATCTAAAGAGTTTTGAAAGATTATCATTAATGCATCCACTGTTTCCGGAGCTACTTAAGTACTCTGGGATGCAGCCTATCTGGCCCTGGGGATTTATCGGCCTTTAATCCATTCAATTTACCCAACACCACTTCCCGACTAACCTGGATTTCACTCAAGTCCTCCTTTGACCGGCGGTCCCCTGCTATTTTTGGCAGATTATTTATGTCTTCCTTAGTGAAGACGGAACCAAAGTAATTATTCAATTGGTCCGCCATATCCTTGTTCCCCATGATCAACTCACCTGCTTCTGACTGCAAGGGACCTACATTTGTTTTAACTAATCTCTTTCTCTTCACGTATCTATAAAAACTTTTGCAGTCAGTTTTTATGTTCCCTGCCAGTTTTCTTTCATAATCTATTTTTCCTTTCCTAATCAAACCCTCTGTCCTCCTTTGTTGGTCTCTGAATTTCTCCCAGTCCTCTGGTATGCTGCTTTTTCTGGCTACTTTGTACGCATCATCCTTTGCTTTGATACTATCCCTGATTTCCCCTGTTATCCACGGATGCACTACCTTCCCTGATCTCTTCTTTTGCCAAACTGGGATGAACAATTGTTGTAGTTCATCCATGCAGTCTTTAAATGTCTTCCATTGCGTATCCACCGTCAACCCTTTTAGAATTGATTGCCAGTCAATCTTGGCCAATTCACGTCTCATACCCTCAAAGTTACCTTTCCTTAAGTTCAGAACAATTGTTTCTGAATTAACAATGTCACTCTCCATTCTAATGAAGAACCCGACCATATTATGGTCACTCTTGCCCAAGGGGGCACGCACAATAAGACTGCTAACTAACCCTTCCTCATTACTCAATACCCAGTCTAAAATAGCCTGCTCTCTCGTTGGTTCCTCTACATGTTGATTTAGATAACTATCCTGCATACTTTCCAAAAAATCCTCTTCCTCAGCGCCCCTACCAATTTGATTCACCCAATCTATATGTAGATTAAAGTCACCCATTATAACTGTTTTGCCTTTGTCGCACGCATTTCTAATTTCTTGTTTGATACCATCCCCAACTTCACTACTACTGTTAGGTGGCCTGTACACAACTCCCACTAGCGTTTTCTGCCCCTTAGTGTTTCGCAGCTCTACCCATACCGATTCCACATGCTCCAAGCTAATGTCCTTCCTTTCCATTGCGTTAATCTCCTCTCTAACCAGCAACGCTACCCCACCTCCTTTTCCTTTCTCTCTATCCCTCCTGAATATTGAATATCCCTGGATGTTCAGCTCCCAGCCTTGGTCACCCTGGAGCCATGTCTCCGTGATCCCAACTATATCATACTCATTAATAGCTATCTGCACGTTCAACTCATCCACCTTATTACGAATACTCCTTGCATTGAGACACAAAGCCTTCAGGCTTGTTTTTACAACACTCTTACCCCTTATATAGTTCTGTTGAGAAGTGGCCCTTTTTGATTTTTGCCCTGGTTTTGTCTGCCTGCCACTTTTACTTTTCACCTTGCTCCCTATTGCTTCCACCCTCATTTTACACCCACCTGCCTCTCTGCTCTTGTACCCATCCCCCTGCCACATTAGTTTAAAGCCTCCCCTACAGCACTAGCAAACATTCCCCCAAGGACATTGGTTCCATTCCAGCCCAGGTGCAGACCGTCCTGTTTGTACTGGTCCTACCTCCCCCAGAAATGGTTCCAGTGCCCTAAAAATTTGAATCCCTCCCCCTTGCACCATTTTTCAAGCCACGTATTCATCTGCAATATCCTCCTATTTCTACTCTGACTGACCCGTGGTACTGGTAATAATCCAGAGATTATTACCTTTGAGGTCCTACTTTTAAGTTTATCTCCCAGCTCCCTAAATTCACCTTGTAGGACCTCATCCCTTTTTTTACCTATATCGTTGGTGCCAATATGCACCACGACAACTGGCTGTTCACCCTCCGCCTCCAGAATGTTCTGCAGCCGTTCAGTGACATCCCTGACCTTTGCACCAGGGAGGCAACATACCATCCTGGAGTCTCGTTTGCGGCCGCAGAAACGCCTATCTATTCCCCTGACAATTGAATCCCCTAATACTATTGCCCTCCCCCTCTTTTCCCCCCCATCATGTGCTGCAGAGCCACCCATAGTGCCATGAACTTAGCTGCTGCTGCATTCCCCTGATGAGCCATCTCCCTCAATAGTATCCAAAATGGTAAACCTGTTTAGTAGGGAGATGACCGCAGGGGACTCCTGCACTACCTGCCTTCTACTTTGCTGGCTATTGGCCACCCGCTCCCTTTCTGTCCTCTTACCTTTTACCTGTGGCGTGACCAACTCGCTGTATGACCTACCTTCAATTTTCTTTTTTTGGTGTAAGTGTTTAAAACAAAGTATCTTTGAATCTGACACCAATTAGCAATCTTGGATTATACAATAAGGAATCAAACTCTGTCAAGCTTTGATTCTTTGAAGGTTGCTCTTGCGTCAGAGATGCGTGAGATTATCTGTATTAGACCGTTGCAAAAATTTGAAAAAAAGAAAATTGAAGGTAGGTCATGCAAATGCTGCCAAATGTAGCAAAACACTTGATAATGGAGGTAAGGTAAAAGGCTATTCAGTCCAAACCTTCAACGTGGAGATTTATTTTTTTATCCTTGCTCCCCATTTCCATTTGTTCCAATTATAGATGAATAAGCAGTACTTTAACATTCCGCAAATTTTAATACCCCCACAGAATCCCAGGACGTGGCTATTATTATATGATGAAAGTATTCCTCAATCAAATGTCTAGACACAGAGTAAGAACAATCATCCTTTTGCAACCACCAAAAATCTATTTTAAATCTAGGACTCAAAGCATTGTAGTTAATACTACCCTCCATCTACAGTAGTTAGGTTAATGTTTTCTGCTGCATATTAACTAATGATGGACCTGAGCAAAGGTTGACTGTTGTATCAATTATTTATGACAAGTTATGCTGAAACAAATTCATAAAACCTCTCTTGAAATTAATAATGGATGTCAGACCTGTTGCCTTCACTGGTATTAATAGTTTATTTTACGGTCACAATATAACAGACTGTTGGACACAGCTTGGATTATCAACTTAGAGTTGCCAATAAGCAGGTCAGTGCAATTCATTCTACGCTGGTTGCTTTGGTCAAGCACACTGCATTGCAATATTGGGAACAGAATTTTCCTCCAATTAGTAACATAGATCTATTGAAAATTCATCACCCTTTCAATCATACATACATAATATGAAGTTGTATTTTCTAAAAACGGATTCAATTCAACAGAAACAATGTACATTGACCGAGCAAATCATGTGGCAAAGCAAACTCAAAAATCTAACAATCAATTGAGCTGCTCTAAACCAATTTGAAGTACCAGTTCGCTTTAAAAGGGAAAAAAATGGACCATTTATATACCTTTCATGCTCCGAGGATGTACCTAACAGATCTACAGCCAATGAAGTGCTTTTGAACTGTAGTCACTCTAACAATGCAGTAGTCTCAGACAGTAATTGGATGATAAAATTACAAGGTGCTCATTCCCATACTGACCTTTGTCCTGGGCCTCCTCCGCTGTCAGAGGCCAAATGCAAATTGGAGGAACAGCACTTCATATTTTGCTTGGGCAGATGACATCCCAGCGGTATGAATATTGATTTCTCTAACTTCAAATAACCCTTGCTTTTCCTCTCACTATCCCTCCCCCACCCTAGATCTTCAACTAGTTTCACGGTCCTCCCGGTTAATTGTACTGTTTGTATGCTTCATTGTCACCTTCCCCTCAGCCAACTATGAACCATTCTACATTTTCTTGTCATTGTCTGCTTTGATCTGTCATTTCACACCTTACACTTTCATATCTCTAGTTTCCCTCTCCTGATTCTCAGTCTGAAGGGTCTCGACCCGAAACGTCACCCATTCCTTTTCTCCAGAGATGCTGCCTATCCCGCTGAGTTTCTCCAGCATTTTGTGTCTATTTTCTATTGTGTTTTTAAAGTTGACTGAGGATTAAATGTGACCATAGCCTAGCTACTCATTTTTGAAATAGTTCAATTTGACATTTTACATCTTCTTGATGGCAGTGAGAACCTCACACAAATCTATCCTCTGTAAGATAGCACTCTCAGCAGTTTAGCAATTCCTCTGTAGAGCATTGAAGTGTTGGCCTTCATGTTTGCTCTTTGAAATAAAGGAAGCCATATGTGAACATTTTGCAGTTCCCTTCAATTTATCATTAAGCTGTTTGGGGGTAGGATTAGTATTTAGATATCAGAAATCGAAATGTACAAAGCTTTTTTTTTAAAAAAAGCAACAATTAAAAAAAAATAGCAGAAGATATTTTCCCTAAATCTTCTTTCTTTTCTAATTAAAATAAATTTCATATCGAGGCATTTACCGCCTTTTTCATAGATGATAGCACAAAGTATAATGAGTGAAGCAAAGAAGCTAGTTATGAGGAGGCCAAGAGGAAAAGAAAATATTATTTCTGTGGTGTTTTTAAAATCACAGTTCAAAACATAGGATAAAGAAATGTCGGCAAGGCACAACAAAATCCAATGAATGTTATTCAGCATTTACTCCAACTAAAACCCTTGATTGCGCCATTGCAGTTAAGATGTTTGATCTGTAACTAAAGCAACGAGCAATGAAATTAGCTTTCACCTTTCAATAACTATTCAAGCACTGTTATTCCTTTCAAGTATCCCCAGTAAATCACTCACCAGATCTCTGTGTAACACCCAGTTAGCATGCAGGTAGTGAATGCCATCTAGAATCTGATATAATAGGGACTTCACCATCCCTCGAGGTAATTGAACTGGTTTCTTGTTTGCTTTAGAAGCTCTGTGAAATTTGATTATGTGCTGAAAGAAGAAACGAATAAATGGAAAATCAGAGACTGGGACCACATTAATCGTGAATCTGCATTCCAGAGAGTAAATTCTTGGTTGTGAACTGGCACATTTAAAACTCCCTTGCCTTTTCATTCTCAGCTCTGTTTACAACACTTTTAATGTGTCCCCATCCCTCCACCACAACCAGTCTACATATCTGCATACATCATAAAGGATTCCCATCTGAGTCAGCCACAGTTGAAGAACTAACCATACCCCTTATCGTGTCCAACACCTGGAAAATAATGTACATACAGCTGAAAGAATGCACCATTATAAAAAGGCTTTTGCGTTTCTTTTTAGACACAATGTATGAATTTGGGGGGTTATTTTTAAAATATTTTGAAACATTTCTGTGATCACATTCTGATTGGATGAGTGATAGTTTGGGGCAATCAAGTAATTAAACATATTCAGATGCAGGAAATGAATTTAGGCGATAAAACTTAAAACTAGTTCATACTACAATGATGGGCAAAAACAATTGGTCAAGTTTGATACTACCGGACAGAAACACGATACTTCAGTAACATCTTACTCTGAGAAACAGATTATCGTTCACAAGCAGAAAGGCCTAAAGGCTACAAACATATAAGGCAAGTATTTAAGTAAATGAATCCAACAAAAACAAATCAAATGATTAGAATTGAAAATTGGGCCAAATATGGACATGTGAAAAAAACAGTGAAGGTTCATAAAGTGAAGGCAGCAGGACACATCAGAAAGGCTGGTACAAACAATGGCCAGACATCCTGTTTACAAGGGGATTGTGGAATTTAATGACCGTTGAAATTAAGTCAACGGTTTTTCAAACAAGCTTACAAAGAACAAAAGAATAACTAGTTTGTCTGAAATATATTTAGGTTCCAAGATTACAAAATTAATTTAAACAGGGTGGATCCTGCTGTGAGATTTGAAGACCTGCACTCAAATAATTACAAAATTACCACACAGAAAGCAACAGAGTACTGAATGGCAAAATGGCCTCTTCCAATAAAGACTTGGGTCAGACAAAAAAAAGAAAAAAAAGTTGCCACAGTAAATTCAAATATACAGAGTCACCTGCAACTTCATCGAATCTACTCTATTAAAGATGTATTTGCTGGGAAAATGTGTCTGAATTGTATATGTGTTATGCAAATCTCACAGAAATTGGACTCATTCTGAAGCTTTCTCTTACAAAGATGCTTTGTAGTACAAATCATTTACAAATCAGTAGCAGAGCCATTTTGTTTGTGAATTAGTAATATAATTCAAAACAAAGCATTGCCATTTATTGAAATGACTTATTTATAATGTTGAGCCTCATTAGTTTAACTGGGATTCACCACAGCAAGAATTCAGAAGTATCAGGTTAATGACAAGTCATTTGTTGGAGTATTGTGACTGAAGTCATATTGGGGCCAGACAAGATATATTTCCCACACAAATTTATGTTCATAAATCAAATGGGTTTTCACGTCAGTCTGGTGGTATAAACTAGTCTGGACTAGTTTCCTAAGATGCAAAGTTAAAAAAGGAATCGAACTTGTGAATTAGCTAAAAATAAATCAGGATTTTTATTTTGCTTTTTTAAATGAGTGTTTATGATACCACCAGACTGAATCTCAGTCTGGTGGTATCCCAGTTAAACTAATGAGGCTCAACTTTCTAAATAAATAATTTCAATAAATGGCAATGCTTTGCTTTGAATCATATTTAGACAAATTAACATGGCTAAGTATGCAATTTTATTCTTGTGTGATACTATTAAATAGTTTAAATTAAACAGGTGTTCAATTTTGTTTAAAAAAATTGGTACAATATAAAATTTAAATTGCCAAATTATAAAAGGTGTCTGGTACTCCTAAAATCATTTATCATTTACCATATAAATGATCAAGGGAATTTTCATATGACTTCAAAATAATTAGGACGGCCTAGTGACACAGCGATAGAGTTGCCAGAGACCCGGGTTCAATCCTGACCTTGGGTGCTGTCTGTGTGGAGTTCGTACATTTGCCCTGTGACCGTGTGGGCGTTCTCCGGGTGCTCCAATTTCCTCCCACATTCTCTACAGATGTGCTGGTTTGAAGGTTAATTGGCTTCTGTAAATTATCCCTAGTGTGTAGGATAGAACTTGTATACGGGTAACTCATGGTTGGCAAGGACTCAGTGGGCCAAAGTGCCTGATCGCACACTCTATCTCTAAACTAAACTAATTTGCTGCGCAGAAATGAGTACATGTCTGCCTGTGAAAAATATACATTGTCAAATGAGTTAACAAGATATTTTGCACTATTTATGGCGGGAGCCACAAGTTAAGCGTAGGCAAATACAAAATAAATTCTGAACAGAGCATGCACAATTATGAATAATAAAGAAGACTGCCAGGTACTATACTAAATACTTTTGAAGTTTTACAGTTCACAACATTAAACTAATTCAGCAAGAAGCAGAGGCAAGGGCATTAATGCAATATTTGATACACACTAACAAATGCCTACACGCTGCTATCATTTTGCCATCTGTAGCTGCAAAAACTTGAAAGGCTTCCCGAGAAGAAATAAAAGGCCTTTTATCTTTTCACAGTTGCTATCCTAATTCACGTGTAAAGGATTGTATGGTTCATGCAAAACTCAGAGATAGGTAGACAAAAATGCTGGAGAAACTCAGCTGGTGAGGCAGCATCTATGGAGCAAAGGAAATAGGTAACATTTCGGTTCGAAACCCTTCTTCAAGAGATATTTGTTGTATATTGCACTGTTGAAATAGATTGGCCAAGTGAATGGGCAAGAAGAAAGAAGATGGAATATAAATGTGGAGAAAAAATGCGAAATCATCCACAGTTGTAACAAAAAATAGAAAGGTAGTGATTTTATTTTAAATGGTGAGAGGTTCAAAGCTTTGCTGTTCAGAAGGATCTTGGAGTTCTTGCATGTGAAATCATTGAAACATAATATACAGCACCAGCAAGCAATCGGGAAGGCAAATGATGTGGTTAGTCTTTTTACATGAGGATCTTATTGGGTAGAGGGTCTTCAGTATAGGCTCAACACACTGACTCCTGGACTGGCAGTTTTGACATTTGAGGAAAGATTTAGTTGACTTAGCATGTACTCTCACTAGTTCTATTATACTCACTTGTTACATGGTATACCTCGACTACAATCTTTTTAATATTTAGAAGTAAATTGAAATTAAAATGAACCAAAATAAATTAATCTAAACTAGATTTAATAGGAACCACTAGAGTCATCAGTGGTCCCAGATGATTAGAAAATTGTCAATATTACCCCGCTGCACAAAAAGGGAGCAAGGCAGAATAGTGGGAACGATAGGCTGGTTAGTCTGACCGGTGGTTGGTAAAATTTTAGATTCCATTATAAATATAAAAGATGAGGTTATGTAGTACTTAGAAATTCACGATACAATAGGCCAAAGTCAACATGGCTTTGTGAAGCGAAGGCCTTGCTTGACAAATTTGCTGTAATTCGTTGAAGTAGTAAACAGCAGGACAGACAAAGGAGAGTCAGTATATATTGCTTACTTAGATTTTCAGAAAGCCTTTGATACGGTGCCACACGTTAGGTGCTTAGGAAGATGAGAACCCATGGTATCAAAGGGCAGATACTAGCATGGATAGCAGGTTGGCTGGATGGCAGAAAACAAAGAGTAGCAATAAAGGGGGCTTTTTCTGGTTGGCTACCAATGACTAGTGGACTTCTACATGGGTTGGTGCTGGGGCCGCTACTCTTCACGTTATATATTAATGATTTGGACGAAGGGATTGAAGGCAAAGTTTGCGGATGATACGAAAATAGGCGGGGGGGGGGGGGGGGGGGGGGGGGCAGGTAGCGTAGAGAAAGCAAGGACTCTACAGAAGAATCGGAGTTGGGAGAGTGGGCAGATAAGTGGTAGATGGAATATAGTGTAGCAAAGTGTGGAGCCATGCATTTGGTAGTAGGAATAAAAGGCGTAGACTATTTTCTGAATGGGGTGAGAATCCAGAAATTGGAGGTACAAAGAGACTTGGGAGTGTTGGTGCAGGATTCCCAAAAAGTTAATCTGCAAGTTGAATCGGTGGTAAAGAAAACAAACTCAATGCTAGCATTTATTTCAAGAGAGCTTGCATACAAAAACAGGGATGTAATGTTGAGGCTCTATAAGGCATTGGTAAGGCCACATTTGGAATATTGTGAGCAATTTTGGGCACCATATCTGAGGAAGGATGTGCTGGCTCTGGAGAGGGTTCAGAGGTTTATAAGAATGATCCCAGGAATGAGTAGGTTAACCTATGATGAGCGTTTGTCAGCACTGGGCCTGTACTCGCTGAAGTTTAGAAGAATGAGGGGGGAACTCATTGAATCATACAGAACAGTGAAAGGCTTGGATAGAGTGGTTGTGGAGAGGATGTTTACACTAGTGGGAGATTCTATGACTAAAGGTCATAGGATCAAAATTAAAGGACGTTCTTTTACAAAGATAGGGAGAATTTTATTTTATCAGAGGATGGTGAATCTGCAACATTCTTTGCCACAGAAAGATGTGGAGGCCAAGTCAGTAGATATTTTTACAGCAGACACAAATAGATTCTTGATTAGTACAGATATCAAAGGTTATGGGGAGAAGGCAGGAAAACGGGGTTAGGAGGGAGAGACAGATCATCCATGATTGAATGGTGGAGTAGACTTGATGGGTTGGATGGCCTAATTCTATTCCTATTCCTTATGACCTTATGAGGGACATATCTTTCCACACAGAGGCTGGTGGATGAATGGAATGAGCTGCAAGAGGTGGTAGTTGAGGCAGGTACTGTAACAAAATTGAAAAGACATGGGGTCAGGTACATGGGGAAAAAAAGATTTAGAGAGATATTGCCCAAACACAGGCAAGTGGGATTAGCGTCGCTGGGACATCATGGCCAGCATGGGCAAGTTGGGCCGAAGGGCCTGTTCACATGCAATTTAACCCTATGACTACACTCTGACTAGCATTTATTAAACAAATTCTATGCAACTCATTGTTGATTAAAAATAGTAGAAATTTAGATTTTTTTTAACTTAAAGTTAAAAGCAAAAGATGGTTCTTGGTAAGCAAATTTTATTTTCATGCTTTATTAATTACCATTCATGACATTCTAAAATATTATGCAAAAGTTAGCACAGCTGGTAGACCTGCTGCCTCACAGCACCAGAGACCCAGGTTCAAACCTGACCTCGGGTGTTGTCGATGTAGAGTTTACACATTCTCCTTCTGACGGTGAATGTTTCTTCTGGGTGCTCCTATTTCCTCCCACAACCCCAAGGCTTGCGGGTTTGTACGTTAATTGGCCTCTGTAAATTGCCTCTTGTGTTTAGGGAGTGGATGAGAGTGTGAACAGGTGATCGATGGTCAGCACCAACTCAGTGGGCCAAAGGGCCTGTCTCCATGCTGCGTCATTCAAGTTAATAATTCAGATATTTTTTCAGCTACTCAAATCATGTACATTAGCTTAGCTTGCGATTCTAAATTTGATATCAATTTTGAAAGATCCATGGGACGTCATTTGTAAATGATTGCTACTGCAAAAATACATCGTTAAATTAGTAAGTAAAATTAACAAAAACAATAGAATAATGCAATGTACAGTAAGCACATTTCAGTCCAAGAAGGTAGACCTTACCCAGAGGTCATGTTCAGCGTAGTCAAATAAAAGCCACACTTTCCTGTCTGCATGTGACAAAAATACTTTCTGAAGAGCAATGACATTTGGATGTTTCAACTCCCGCAGTAACTGTGAGGGAATAAAATGGAAAACATTAGTTATAACTGACCTATAGACCTATTTTATAACTTTTGAAAGTATGATTAGCTCTTTTATTAACATACCACACATAATCAACTTTACAGTTCGGGAGTGATGCAGCTGATAGGGTGGCTGCCTCACAGCGCCAGGGACCCGGGTCCGATCCTGACCTCTGGTGTCGTCTGCGTGCAGTTTGCACTCTATCGCTGTGACCGTGCATGTTTTCTCCGGGTGCTCCGGTTTCCTCCCACATACCAAAATCATACAGGTTTGCAAGTTAATTTGCCTCTGGTTAATTGGACTGGGTCTCTGGCGCTTTAACGCAGCAACTCTACCTCTGCACACTGTGCCGCTCTATGGGGAGATATGGGCAATTAAATGCTAGCTCAGCCTGCAAAGTCCATATCCCTCAAATGGGAAGAAAACCTTCAAACAGGAGACCTCAGTCTATTCCTTCCTTATGTACAATGCCATTATAATTTTAATTTGAAGAACAAGCAAGTCCCCTTGTGTCCAGGGCAATAATTAACCCTCAACCAACATCATTATCTGTCTATTACCACATTACAGTTTTTGGGATTATGCCATGTTCAAATAGCTGGTACATTCATACAAAGATAAAATACAAGAAATATGAAGTAGAAACAAAGCCCTGGAAAAAATTGAGCAAATTGGGCAGTGTCAGCAAAGAGAAAAATAAAAATCTTGTCTGCCCACATAGATAGGAGTTCTGTTTCCCTCTCCACATGTGGCCTGACCCAAGGTTTTCCAGCACTTTGTTTTATTTGTTGCTATATTTCCTACATTCCAACTGGGCATTTAATCACTTAAGGTTGTGAACTACCCTATTCAACCAATCTTTCTATCTTTCCGGGGTTACACAAAAAGCTGGAGAAACTCAGCGGGTGCAGCAGCATCCAAGGAGCGAAGGAGATAGGCGACGTTTCGGGTCGAGACCCTTCTTCAAGACCCTTCTTCGAAGACAGTTTCTATCTTTCCCCTTTTTTAACCTCACAGTCTAACTCGACAGAAGCATTTAAAAAAAATTAAAACAGCCCTTAGCGGGGAGGTGATCTGCTGTTTCTATTGAGAACTAAAGGTACTCAGGCATTCAGTGTGCCCTGGACTTCTTGGGACCTGCCTCTGTCCACTTTGTGACCAATTTTGGTGCATCTGCCTTTTGATCCTTCTCTCACTTCCAAGTGGCTCTGCATTTTGTGAAGTACCATGTTTTTCAAAAAGCATCAAATCGTTGACTTGTCTGCTGTTAAGATGCAAATAGTTTTATGGTATGATTTAACAAGGTATAGGAATTGTCCCAGTGACCCACCCTCCAATGAATATCAGCGAAATAAATAACTGCTGGTGGGTCCTTGCTATGGCAGGCTACAACGCACTATTTCACAAGTTATAGGAGCAGAATTAGGCCATTCTGCCCCTCATGTCTACTCCATCATTCAATCATGGCTCATCTAACCCCTGACACCTGTAAAAATATCCATTGACAGCTTCCACACACCATGTGTGTCAATGAATTCTATAGATTCATCACCGTCTGACTAAAGAAATTACTCATCTCCTTTCTAAAGGTACGTCCTTTTATTCTGAGGCTATAGCCTCTGGTCCTAGACTCTCCCACTATCTCCACATTCTCTACACTATCCTCTCCACATTCACTCTATCTAGGCCTACTTATTAAACAATGAATCCCCCTCAAAAGTAGTGAACTGACAACAAACTGCTTTAATTGTCATGCACTAAACATGCATGTTTTTAGTAAACATGCACTAGAGCACATTGAGGTACTACATGAATCACAACTTATTTGCTTAAAACAATTACTTATATTTATATTTCCATTTATCCATGGTTCAAGCTTCATTATTGGTAGTCAACAATGGCAAAAGGTATATCAAGATCAAGCAAAGTGATTCATCCACATTCTATAGTGCCACATTCATCAGAAACCATGTAGCATATTGAGGAGGTTTCATGAGGGGTAAGGGTGCCTGGTACAATGATATTTCTGTGAACACTACCAAACATAACGCTAGAAGGGTCTCGACCCGAAACATCGCCTATTCCTTCTCTCCATTTGCAGCTCTAACAATGCACCACTGAGCCGCCCAGTAATACCATGAGGATTGTGATACAAGATAAAAACATTAGATGATCGGCAACTGGAATGCAGAGAGGTTAAGTATGTAGGGTTATTAGTGGCGCAGCGGGTAGGGTTGCTGCTTCACAAACCAGAGACCGAGTTCGATCCTGGCATTGGCCACTGTTTGTGTGGAGTTTGCAAGTTCTCCCTGTGTTTCCTCTGGGTGCTCGGGTTTCTTCCCACATCCCAAAGTTGTGTGGGTTTGTTGGTTAATTTGCCTCTGTAAATTGTGTATGGAGTAGATGAGAAAGTGGGATAACGCAGAATTAGTGTGAACGGGTAATCGATGGTTGGCATGGACTTGGTGGGCTGAAGGGCCGATTTCCGTGCTGTATCTCTAAACTCTAATTTGTGGAGATTACAATAATGAGAGTTACAAATTACAAGGATTAGATGGTTGGTGGAGCCGAGGATGAATTAGGATGAAAACAATAGAGAATGGGAAGGAGACCAAAAAGATGGCCTCAACTGCCACAGAATGAATCTGTTGACACAATGTTATAAGGCATTTTTCATACACGATACGATAGAACTTTATCCCAGGAGGGAAATTATTCTGTCATATCAAATGTTTTACAAATGTACATTATTAAACATTGTAAGTTAGGATATGGATTAGTTGGCAGGAGCACAGTTAAGAAGGTTGAACAAAATTATTAACTGCATTATGGAATATTAATGATGAAGTATTGCGATCAAGGAAGAAATCATGTCATGTAAATGACAAGGCAACATTCATTAACTTAAAAGCTTGAAGAAATAGATTTTTGCTGGATTTAAAGACCAGTATCAGAGATGCTGCCTGACCCAATGTGTTACTCTTGCGTTTTGTGATCTTTTCAATCCACCGCTTCTTGCAAGTTCTCTTTCCGTGCCTAAAAAATGTCTACAGAAGGGTCCAAACCCAAACATCACCTATCCATGTTCTCCAGAGATGCTGCCTGACCTGCTTAGTTACTCCAGTACTTTGTGTCCTTTTCTTGTAAAAGATCATCTGTTGTTCCTTCTGTTTACAGCTGGCGCTTATAATTATTAAATTTTTCAATCTCCCATTTTGTCCCAGATGATAATCATGGGAAAATAAATAGGTGACATTTCTCAGTTTGGTCCTTTAATAGCAGCGGTAGAGTTGCTGCCTTACATCGCTAGAGACCAGGGTTTGACCCAGATGGGTGCTGTCTGTATGGAATTTGTAACTTCTACCCGTGATCTGTATGGGGTTTTTCAGCGATCTCCGGTTTCCTCCCACACTCAAAAGATATACGTTTGTAAACTAATTGGCTTGGTAAAATTGTAAATTGTTTCTTGTGTAGGATAGTCTTAGTGTGCGAGGATCTGTGGTTGGCGTGGACTTGGTGGGCCGAAGTCCTTTATCTGCACTGTATCTATAAACTAAACTAACAGGGCATGGAGCAAACAAGGCCATCTCTATCTCAGTCCAAAAAAAGATCGATGTGGAACACAGATGAGATGCCATCAGCTGCTCATTTGTCAATGCACAACTAGGATCGAATCAAGCCAGTGACGTGTTAAATGACATTATTAGATAGCTAGTGGTGTACATTTCAAGCACAAATTATAGGAAAGTCATCCTATAAGACAACCTGACCCAACATCACTCAAAAACAAATCAAAATACATTACATAAATTCAATTACTTTTAATGAGAATATAAGCTTTGGAATTTTAAAGAGTTTTCACAACCGTAGGCACACTCTAAGAATGCAAATATTAAAGTGGTGAAATGTATCAGTAAATTTCACAAAAAAGCTTTCTAATTGTATGAAACAGTTTGCACAAATAGCAACACCAGAGATGACCAGATACTACATTTTTATGAAGTTGAGGGATATATAATTGATGGTAAACTGGGGAAAAACAGCTTATATTGATGGAGACACAAGAAAGTCTGAAGAAGGGTCCTGACCTGCAACATCATCTGTCCATTCCCTCCACAGATGTCGCCCGACCCAGCAAGTTCATCTCACATTTCATTTTTTCAGTGCTCAAATGCAAATAGTGCAAAGCTATGTCTGATGATATCTTGAGGAATTAGGGGGATCCTCAGCTCAAATTGTCATCCAATGCAGCACCATCAACAACCAGAGTAAGTGGGTTTCTAGAATGTCGATTGAACTCAAATGTTCTTGCAAAAAGCTAGATTTTGTGTGCCATTATATTTATGAAAGATTCTGGAATAGCAAAAAAGAATAGTTGTATTTGCCTTTCATGCTGCTGCCTTAAGCTAATTATTGTACTTAGAAATTGCATAATCGCAGGAAATGCTTTTGGATAAAGTTGCTGTCAAAATTGTGGAATCAATGTAAAGATCAAACTGGAGCAGGTTAAAATAAACTCGAGTGCTGACAGAAATGAAAAGTCAGGCACCCATCCTTACTTTAACCCAAGATGGACACAAAGTGCTGGAGTAACGCAGTGGGTCAGGTAGCATCTCTGGAGAAATAGGATGCATGACGTTTCGAGTCTGAAGAAGGCTTCCGACCTGAAATGTCATCCATCCCTTTTCTCCAGAGATGCTGCCTGGCCCATTGAGTTACTACAGCGTTGTGTATCTATCTTTGGAGTGAACCAGCATCTGTAGTTCCATCCTACATATTTTATCTGCAATTCCTTCATACACTAACCCAGTTCATGATCATGGATAGAGAATAGAACCTGCAACTGTTCATACCTACTTTTACAGAAATTAATGAATAATCCAATTTGACATTTTCTAGAACTGCCCTTCATCTTTCACTTTATGTGGTAGCAATGTGTTATCAGGACAGTTCCAAACAGTACTCCTATATCCCTGCTCACAATAGAAGTCTAGGAACAACACTAAATAAATACTCTCTTCGTGAGCATTCATTAATTATCAGGAAATCCTTTGGCCAACATGCATTCTATATTAATAAACTGCTGATGTGGTCTAGAGACTAATTACTTGTTTGTATCCAGGACAATTTCTGGCAGTGCAAATTTACAGACCCATACTTCATATAAAACTTTCATTTTAATCCTGATATTTGATAGAAATCTCATTAACTTTACAAGGGATATTTACCCTCAGCCAGATGACATAATATTCTGCCACAGCTTTCCATTTGGAAGATAAAAATTACAGTGTTTACTTACTGCTATTTCTCTGCAAGCAGACATAGAAATTCCAGTACCCTCTATTTGTTTTAATGCGTAGTCTTTGTCATCTTTCCTATACAAAACAAAAATAATTAGAAAAATTATTGTAGAAAGGGGTTTGTTGGCAAGAAGTTAAAAAAAAATCTTTATTAAAAGTCATTTTATCCAATCAGAAAGCTACAATTTACTTTGCTTTAGACTTCAGAGATACAGCGCAGAAATAGGTCTTTCGGCCCACTAGGTCCGCACCGACCAGCAAACACCCCATACACTAACGCTATCCTACACACTAGGGACAATTTACTGATTTTTACCAGAGCCAATTCACCTACAAACCTGTACGTATTTCGAGTGTGGGGGGAAAAAACCAGAGCACCTGGAGAAAAATCCTACTGCCACAGCGAGAACGTACAAACTCCATATAGACAGTACCCATAGTCAGGATCGAACCTGGGTCTCTGGCACTGTAAGGCAACATCCCTACTGCTGCGCCACTGTACTGCTCTATTTTCCCCAAACATAATTTTATGAAAGTGACCTGCAAAACTACAGCAGATTTAATTTTGAATCATATTTGTCTGAATTTCACCCTTTGCTATGAAATGAAGCTGGCAATATTGAGTACATGTAATACTGCAATGGCAAATGTCTTCATTCACATGGCAACCCTATTTTTGCTAACCTAATTTATTATCCTTAAAGAATTATCAAGCACCAAGAGTGGGACTTAACATCTCACCAGATCTCTTTCCATTACATGTTTTCAGATTCGGAATGATGGAGTTCACATTATAAGAATAAAGTGGGCAGATCAGCTCAAAATGACTTGGGATACTGAAACCACAAGTAGATGAAACGAAAAAAAATAAAATCACTCAGCTGGTCTGGTATCACACAATTATTGGTACATGACTAAAGTCTGCCAGCTTTATGTTTACCCATAAAAGATATGACATCTTGTGCTAAATATTTAACCATTTTCAGGCTAGGATAAACGTTTTATTTTAGTTTACTGGCACATGTACCAAGGTATAGTGAAAAGCTTTTGTTGCATGCTAACCAGTCAGTGGAAAGATAATACATGATGATTACAATTGAGATTTCCACAGTGTAGGTAGATGATTATAGGGAAAAACCTTCAGTGCAAGAAAGTCCAGTAAAGTCCGATTAAAGATAGTCTGAGTGTCTCCAGATGTAGAGATTAGCTCAGGACTGCTCCCCAGTTGTAGATGGGATGGTTTAGTTGCCTGATAACAGCTGGAAAGAAACTGTCCCCGAACCTGGAGGTGTTCAATTTCACACTTCTGCACCTCTTGCCTGATAGGAGAGGGGAGAAGAGAGAGTGACCCAGGGGGGTGGGGAAGGCTCGTCCTTGATTATGCTGGTGACCTTGCTGAGGCAGCTTGAAGTGTAGATGAAGTCAATGGAAGGGTTGGTTTGTGTGATGGTCTGGGCTGCGTCCACAATTCTCTGCAGTTGCAATTTTACGGTGCAACGGACAGCTAAATTTCACCCCGGTCTTAATAGTAGGAATTTGACACTACACCTCTGAACTCAAGAAATTTTGAACCTGGATGACCACATGTGAACATGGTAGTCCTGAACTTCCTGAGAGATGTTTGCTGCTGCTCTTCTTACAGGCCTATTGCGTTAGGTCAGGATGCAGTAAGAACAGCACCACACATTCCTCAGGAATTTCAAGTTCATGTTTGCAAATGGTCGTCCAAATTACATTTCTCATACTTGCATGCTACCACAACCAGCCAAATAGAGTAATTTAATATGTTTGATGTTATAATAAATACCAAGTCAAAAGTTACAAAAAAGTATCAGCATTGAGTAAAGGAGGAAGAGCTAATGACTCATTAAAAATGATTACATTTCCAACAGATTACAGTTATCACTGTTCAGTGTGGGCAGTGTAGAACTGTTGCCTCACAGCGCCAGAGACCTCAGTTCGATCCCAACCTCGGGAGCTACTTGAGTGGATTTTGCAGGTTCTCCCTGTGACTGCGTGGGATTTCTCTGGGTGCTCTGGTTTCGTCCCACATTCCAAAGACATGTGGATTTGTAGGTTAATTGGCCTCTGTAAATTGCCCCTAGTGTGTAGGGGGTGGATAAGAAAGCGAGAGAACGTAGAACTAGTGTGAACAGGTGATCCCACTGGGAGAGTCCTCTTCATTATAACATATTTTATTCAATCATTCATGTTGGGTAAAGCAAAATATTGCAAATGCTGTGTGTCTGTGTTTGTGTGTGTGTGTCCATTTTTTTCATATAAGATTTTTGGCCTTTGCTTCTGTGGTCCACCAAAACCAGACGCGAAAGCTCCGCCATTTTTTCCATTTTGCTAGTGATTTCGCTTTTACATTCACGGATTCACTCCACATTACATTTAGACATTTTTATGTACACATTTTTTAATGAAATCCCCCCCCCCCCACACTCATTCATTTTAAAATCGAAACGGGACCTCACGAGCTGCTGACGTCACAATCCCACATGCCGACCAATCCCAAGCCGCTTCTCTCTCGTCATTTTGCAGCCCGGCTCCTCCCTCCCTCCTCCAACTACGCTCGCGCCGCGCCTCCCGCAGCTAGAATCGCCCACGTGCCCGCCCGCTCCAAACCCCCCCTCCAACTACGCTCCCGCCGCGCCTCCCGCAGGTAGAATCGCCCGAACGCTCCAAACCCCCTCGTTCTCAAAAAGCTCTGCCGATCGGGAGAGAGATAAGGTGTAAGTTCCGATGAACTCACAGCTGGTGCAGTTCGTGAAGCCCCGCACGCCTGTGCGCCCCTCCCGTCCTCTGCGCACTCCAGTGAGTCACAAGCAGGATCTTTGCTCACAAGCCCACAGCTCCACTCTCACGCCGGCATGCTCTGCAGATCGGGAGAAGAGATAAGGCGACAGGCGGGCAGGGTATAGGCCCGATCCTGGGGAGGTGAAGAGGGGGAGGTGAAGAGGGGGAGGTGAAGAGGGGGAGTCGGGGGATTGAGGGAGAGGAGGGAGTAGGAATGGTGGAAGATGGGGGAATGGGGGAGGTGAGGAGGGAGAGTGTGGGAATAGAGTGAGATGAGTGGGGGTGATAGGGAGTGGGGAATAGATGGACTGCCCCCACCCCCCTCCCCGACCCCTCTCACGCTCTCTCCCCTACCCCATCTCCTCCTACCACCCCACTTTTCCCTCTCTCTCCCCAACCCCGTCTCCTCCTCCCTCTCCACTCTTCCCCATCTCTCCCCGACCCCATTCCCATCCGCTCCCCACCCTCCCCCTTCCCCCCCTTTCAGCCCCTCTCGCTCCTCCTCCCCCACCCTCCCCTATGGGTCAGTGGCTAGGGCAGTTATGGGGTAAAAGGATCTAATTAATAATATTAATATAATATCAAGGGGGTAGTTAGTGTGGGGGTAGTTAGTGTGGGGGCAGTTAGTGTGTGTGACGCTGCATGCCACCCCGTAATGGGGGAACAGACCCAACGGGTATGCACTTGGTCGAGTATACTTTTAAAACTGTGTGTTTGTGAATGTCAGATTTGGCCTTTGATTTCATGGTTCCCTCAAACTCCGAGAAATTTTCCATTTTGCTAGACATTGTACTTTTACATTAACGGATCCACTCCTCATTACATTTAGACATTTTTATATCCAAATGTCTATCACGCTGGCTCAAGCCAAAGATTGCCTCTGCCTCTGTTGCTTTTTGCCGTGCTCCGAAATACAGCGGGGGAACAGCCGATCTTTGACTCGAGCCGGCGCGTTAACGGCTGTCAGGCAGAGGGAAGGCAGGGACAACTTCCAATCCAGCAGCAGAGTGGCTCGGTTAATGGATTCATTCCACAGTGACTTCAGTTCGGTAACAACCCCCCCCCCCCCTCCCCCCTCTCCCTCCCACCCTCCCTCTCCTCCCCACCCTCCTCAAACCCCCACCCCCCTTCCCTCTCCCCTACCCCCTTCCCTCTTTCCCCCCACCACCTCCCCCTCCACACTCTTCCTCCTCCCTCCACGCTCTTCCAATCCAGCAGCAGAGTTGGCTCCGTTAATGGATTCATTCCACAGTGAGTTCAGTTCGGTAACAATCCCCCCCCCCCGCTCCTCCCCCCCCTCCCTCCCTCCCCTCCTCAAACCCCCACCCCCTTCCGTCTCTCCCCATCTCCTCCCCACTCCCTCCACACTCTTACCCTCTCACCCCTACCCCATCTCCCTCCTCCCCCCAAACATCTCTCCCCTCTCCTTCTCCCTCCCCTCCCACCCCATCCCTCTCTCCCCCACCCCCACCCTCTCCCCCACCCCCACCCTCTCCCCCACCCCCTACCCCTCTGTCCCTCTTCCACCACTCCCCTACCTCTCCACTCTTCCACTTCTCTCCCCCTTCCGCCCACCCCCTCCCCGCACCCCCACCCTCACCCCTCTCTCTCCCCATCCCCTCCCTTCTCTCTCCCCCCACCCTTTCCCCTATGCCTCTCCCTCTTCCACCACTCCCCCTACCCCCCCACCCTCCCCTCCCACTCCCACTTCCACCACTCCCCACTACCCCTCTCCCTACCCTCTCTCTCCCCCCCTCCCCTACCCCTCTTCCACCACTCCCCCCCTCCCTCCGCCCACCCACTTACCCCTACACCTCTCCTCCTCCCTCCCCCACCCTCCACCCCTCCCCATCTCCCTCCCCCCCGTCCCCACTCTTCCCCCTCCCCCTACCATTCTCCCCCTCCCTGCACTCTTCCCCTACCCCTTCCTCCCCACCCCTCCCCGAACCCTCTCACCCCCTCCCAAACCCTCTCGCCCCCTCCCCAAACCCTCTCGCCCCCTCCCCCACCCTCTCCTCTCCTCACCCCTCTTCCCCCACCCCACCCCTCTTCACCCCCATCTCCCCCCCACCCCTTCCCCTCTCTCTTGCACCACTCTGTTACCCCTCTCTCTCTCCACCCTTCCCCTCTCCCCCAGCCCTATCTCTCACCCCTCCCTTCCCCTCTCTCCCCCTCACTAACATCGTCCCGCCCCACTAACATCCCCTCCCCCTTCCCAGTTCACACCCCTCCGCATCCCCATCCCTCTCCCCAATCTCACCCCTTTCCTCCTCCCCCCTCCCTCGTGTGTTGGGGGGTGGTTAGTGTGAGTGTGACGCCGCAGATACCCCCGGCGCGCTTTTGGGGAACAGTCTGCACTTGGTCTAGTATCTATCTTTCTATATGTAAAACGTGTGCGTGTGTCTGTGCGCGTGTGCGTGTGTGTGTTTTTCACGGATTTACTCCTCATTACATTTAGACATTTTTATGTACACATTTTTAAATAAAACACTTCCCCCCCCCCCACTCATTTTAAAATCGAAACGGCACCTCATGAGCTGCTTATGTCACAATCCCACATGCCGACCAATCCCAAGCCGCTTCTCTCTCTTCATTTGGCAGCCCTGCTCACTCCTCCCCTTTCCCCCCTCCAACTACGCTCGTGCCTCCCGCAGCTGGACTCGCCCGCGCGCTTCAAAACCCCCCTCCAACTATGCTCGCGTCGCGCCTCCCGCAGCTGGAAATGCCCGCGCGCACCCGCTCAAACCCCCCCCCCCCATTCTCAAAATGCTCTGCCGATCGGGAGAAAGATAAGGCGTCAGTTCTGCGAAGCTGGCGCAGCTCGCGAAGCCCTCGAAGCCTGCCTGCATGCCCCTCCCGTCCTCTGCGCGCTCCAGAGTCACAAGCAGGATCTTTGGTCAGAAGCCCACAGCTCCACTCTCATGCCGGCATGCTCTGCAGATCGGGAGTAAAGATAAGGCGACGGGCAGGCAGGGTAAGGCTCGATCCTGGGGAGGTGAAGAGGGGGAGTCGGGGGATTGAGGGAGAGGAGGGAGTAGGGAGGAAGAGGGGGGGAATGGGGGAGGTGAGGAGGGAGAGGGGGAAATGGGGGAGGTGAGGAGGGAGAGTGTGGGAATAGAGGGAGAGGAGGGTGATACAGAGTGGGGAATAATGGACTGCCCCCACCCCTCCCCTCCCACTCTTCCCCCTCTCTCCCCACCCCATCTGCTTCTCCCTCCCCACTCTTCCCGCTCTCTCCCCTACCCCTCTCACCCTCTCCCCAACCCCTCCTCCCCCCACTCTTCCCCTCTCTCCTCTACCCCATCCCCTCCCTCGCCCCCTCTCCTCTCTCTCCCCTGCCTCCCTCCCTGTCTCTCCCCCTTTTCTCTCTCCCCTACCCCCCTCTCTCTGCCGCTTCCTCCCCTAAACCCCCTTCCCTTCCCCCACATCTTCCCCTCCCTTCCCCCACCCCTCCCTCTCCCTCTCCCCTCTCAGCTCCCCTCCCCCTCTCAGCTCCCCTCCCTCCTCTCCTCCACCCCCCCCTCCCCCTGTCTCTTTCCTTCTGTCTCTGCCTCTCCCCATTCTCTCTCTGCCCTCACTCTCTACCCCCCTCTCTAGACACGCCTGCGAGTTGGGGGATATGTGTTAGTGGCTAAGACCTAATTAATTATATTAATATAATATCAAGGGGGTAGTTAGTTGTGGGGTGGTTAGTGTGTGGGGCTCCGCATGCCCCCCACCCGCAAACGCGCGTTGGGGGAATAGTGTGTGTGGATTTTCACATAAGAATTGTGGCAAGATTTTTGCCCTTTGATTCCTTGGGCACACGCAAAAACTACGTGATTTTTTCCATTTCGCTAGCGATTTTGCTTTTACATTCGCAAATCCACGCCTCATTCCATGTTCCTCCGACTGGCCAGGATTCATCTCCCAAATGTTTGTCTAGCTTATAACTTAATATTCTATAGTCTTTGTTACTTTTAGGATTCAAATAACACATGTTGGACAGGCATTCCCCCGTCACTTTTACCCAGATTATTCCCCGAGTCTCTTCTCAGCGTGGCTACTTTGTGAACGACAAACCTTTTTAGTTTGCGGAGGCAATTGCCAACTACTTTCACAGTAGCAAAATACCTTACCAACTACTTTCACAGTAGCAGAAATACATTAATTTACGACAAACCTTTTTAGTTTGCTCCATCCAATCGCTGACTACTCTCTTGGTAGCAAAATACATACACAATTGGTCTTACCGTTGTCTGTATTAAGGACATTGGCAGAGAACCAGATCAACCTCTGACGAAGGACCACAGATGTTCCCGGGAGCTTCTACGGGAGTCGGTCTCAAAGGGTCCGTTTAGAGCTCAGTTTTCTCCCTGTCCGATCCCGGTCAATCTGTAGCCTCTCACAGTCATCTGTTGACTGTCCCAGACGTTTACGCCAATGATAAGGTTCACTACTTTAAAAACAGACAACTCACAAAAACGTTAGATAAACCAACTCAAGCTTTACTGATCATCAGCCAGCGTAAGTGACGGGGAGACACCAGTCAAGTAAGCAACAGACACTCAACTTCCCCGTGCCACCACTTCAATGAACAATGATTTGCACAATGTTTTATATTGTGTGTCACTTAGTCACATTCCAAAGATGTTAGTCATGATCACGAGATGCAGCCAAGACACATCACCATAGGACGAATCTGAGCTTGTCTCTTATCAATTAGTAGACACATTTTAAAGGCATCTTATCAGTTGGTACTTCCAGGACAAGACATTTCAAAGGCATCTGTCTCTTATCAGATGATATTTCAGGACAAGACATTATCAAGCGTCTCCATAGCGGAGGCCATATTAATGAGCTCCCGTGAGACAACCGTAGGACGGGAAGAGGATCATAAAAAATTGCTCAGTCTTCGTTAGGCTTCGCTTGGAAATCCCCGTGTGCTGGTGTAACTGGTTCATGCTTCACATGTGTGGGGCCACATATGTAACATAACAACACCCTGTCAAGTGATGGGGTCCTTTTAGTCACTCCAAAGTTGCACCTTCTGCTCGCGGCATTCCTGGTAACCATGGGCAGGCCCTGGATCCACTTACACAGTTTATTGTTTCGTTTTTGTTATCCATATGATTTTTAGGCAGGACCTTTTTTTAGTGGAGTTGCAGGAGCAGCTCAGTGCTAGTCTCTCGGTAAGGTTTAGTGGAATGGGGACCAAGGGAATTCCTTCATTATGCTAGTCAGAAACACCGGTGCATAGCCAACATTCAGTCCCATGTGTCCGAACGGCAAACTCATGGCTCAGACAGACAGGTATTAGTTCATGCTACTTGGGCCATGGTTAGGACCGTCAGCAGAACAAGCAACCCTTGTGCCATTCTTGCGTCCAATCTTCTTGCAGTTGGAGAGATGTATCCAACACGGATGGTTTTCAATCTTCACTGCTGTTGGTGTAGTCAGCAGCACCTGGTATGGTCCGTTCCAGCGGGGGTCGAGTTTCTTACAGTCCCAAGTATGTAGTCCCCTGGTTGGACTATTTTGCTCTGGTCACCGTCAGGAAGCGGCCTCTGGAACTCCTTTACCTGTAGATGTAATGCTGACAGAATGTGGGTGAGCCGCTGAACATAGTTTATCATTACATCGTTTAATGTATATAAATCTAAGGTTCCTTCATAAGTGATGCTTGCTCCCCAGGGGGTACGTAGCGTGGGGTCACCCTCATTCAAAGGGGGGCCATCTTCTGGTAGGTCCATAGCTTGTCTTGTTATCAATTCAAAAGTCTTTAATCCTTTCCCACAGCTGGGGTTGCTCGGAATCATCAGAATACCTTAACCCATTCCTGTCCAGTCTCGGTCAAGCCTTTACTTAAACTCTTTAGTGTCCTATTCATTCCTTCTACTAATCCAAAACTTTGCGGGTGGTTTGGAAATGTGAAATCGATCTTCAACTGCTGACAAAGCAACCTCCTTCATCACCTTCCCTGTGAACTTGTTCCCTGATCAGAGTCTGAAGAGGGACCCCCAATTAAATATTATTGCTTACTTTTTACCCCCCCCCCCCCACATATTGAGTTCCCTAAAACCCCCTTTTATAAGCAACGGTCTGATGTGATCAATTAGCACAATACTGCATGGACCTTTATTTGTCCTTTACACAGCTTCATGCTTCAAGCCTCCACCCATTTACTTGCCTGGAGACAGGGAACCTGGCTGCTCGTTTGCGTTCTAAAAGACAAACACTATGATCACATCAAAATAAGCTTTCCCAAAAGAAAATCAGTAGTCCATAACTTTGTCAATATCCTTAAATCCTTTAAAAAAATAGATAATTATTAAGAAAAAACAATTTTAAAAAATTCCCAATTGCTCCAATCTATCTCCCCAAATTCACAATTTCAAATTCCTAGTATAAATGTATACTAATCACAATTTTCCCAACTTTAACCAAAAACACCCAGGTCTCTTTTTGAACAGTTCAAAAGATTAGAAATAGGAAAAAACGTAAAACATCGATAAGACAAAACGGCATATTTGCATCTCTCCCCTGTTTAAGAGTTCAAAGTAAACAGAATAAACAGTTAATTTCCACATAGATAAGCATATCCAAAGAACAAAGGGAAACAAAATAACTGTGTATGGCTCCATCCCTACACAACTGCAACTTCTTAAAGAGACACTACCTCTTAAAACACATGAGATTCCACAATTATTTATTACGTAGAAGCCTATTTTATCTGAATTATAGGATTAATTCAACATTCGCCCAGAAGCGGTTCCATCAACACGTAACCATCTTTAAACTCACTTACTTTATACTATTTTTTTCTGTGACATTCACTCACAAGTTGCCACATGCAATGTACTAAATCTCAGATATTCACTTTAAAACAATAAAATTCTCACTCAAAAGTACACACCTCATGGAAATTATTCAAACTTTTAAAACTTTGATACACCCAAATACGCTCAAAAGCTTGTCCACCATTTCACACGTGATGTACTGAATTAACATGGAATTTTCACAAAAGGAAAATGGGCATCATAATTTGACATTGTAAGGTGTATCTCCACTGTTTTCCCTCCTTTCCAGCAAGCGCAAGGGAGAGTATATAATATAAACGAACAGACAGACAAAACATCAGTTACACAAACCTGGCCGAGAGGGATGAGCCAGAGGCCCATCAAAGAGTCAATGGCGCAGCCCTCTCATTTCCAAAAATCACGTTGAGCGTTAAAGCGCCCATGTCTTGGCGAGGCCGTTCTGTCTACTAGAATCTTTGGTTCTGTGGGGACCAATGTGCAAAATTCGCAAGCTAGGGCATTCCCTTGGGAGACTTTGTCGTAGCCACTCGTATGGGCATTGCACTTAATAATGGCCAGGTGGCTTGCATTGTAGACAGTGCAATAGCCAGCACTGTCTTTAAGTTGTGAAAGTCTTCTTCTTGTTGGAATGAGAGAGTTAAAATGAAAAAGAATGAACTAAGCCCAGAACAGGAAACCCTCATCTGCTAGGAATGGGCAGGCTGGTATGATTCACAATGGGGTGATCCAATTCCTTGTCAGTCAGGATCCTGAGCGCTGTGATTGTACAGTGTTCCAGATTGTGATTGGTCAGACTCCCTGTCATTCAGGATCATGCCACACCCCATAACCATTGGGTCAGTCACAAACTCTCCTCTCTGTCTCTGTGCCAAATGTTATTCAAAGTTGTATCATGCCAATTACATTCTGCTTGTAACACATCCCAATTCTTAGCATACCTTCCTTTTTCATCTTTTTCACCTTTTTATAAGTTTCTACATTCCATGTTCCTCCGACTGGCCAGGATTCATCTCCCAAATGTTTGTCTAGCTTATAACTTAATATTCTATAGTCTTTGTTACTTTTAGGATTCAAATAACACATGTTGAACAGGCATTCCCCCGTCACTTTTACCCAGATTATTCCCCGAGTCTCTTCTCAGCGTGGCTACTTTGTGAACGACAAACCTTTTTAGTTTGCGGAGACAATTGCCAACTACTTTTTCAGTAGCAAAATACCTCACCAACTACTTTCACAGTAGCAGAAATACATTAATTTACGATAAACCTTTTTAGTTTGCTCTATCCAATCGCTGACTACTCTCTTGGTGGCAAAATACATACACAATTGGTCTTACCGTTGTCTGTATTAAGGACATTGGCAGGGAACCAGATCAACCTCCGACGAAGGACCACAGATGTTCCCGGGAGCTTCTACGGGAGTTGGTCTCAAAGGGTCCGTTTAGAGCTCAGTTTTCTCCCTGTCCGATCCCGGTCAATCTGCAGCCTCTCACAGTCATCTGTTGACTGTCCCAGCCGATTGCACCAATGATAAGGTTCACTACTTTAAAAACAGACAACTCACAAAAACATTAGGTAAACCAACTTAAGCTTTACTGATCATCAGCCAGCGGAAGTGCCGGGGATACACCAGTCAAGTAAGCAACAGACACTTGACTTCCCCGTGCCACCATAGAAATATAGAAATTAGGTGCAGGAGTAGGCCATTCGGCCCTTCGAGCCTGCACCGCCATTCAATATGATCATGGCTGATCATCCAACTCAGTATCCCGTACCTGCCTTCTCTCCATACTCTCTGATCCCCTTAGCCACAAGGGCCACATCTAATTCCCTCTTAAATATAGCCAATGAACTGGCCTCAACTACCCTCTGTGGCACTTCATTGTCTCAATATACATCAACCAGAGACAAGCCTGGGCTTGTCTCTTTCTCTTGGAATACAAGCTACAACCTAGTCAAGTATTCCACTATGTATCTTCTATATATTTAATAGCATTTAACCTTTCCAATTGTACCTGCCTCAACCACCTCCTCAGACAGCTAATTCCATGTACTCAGTGAAAAGGTTGTCCTTTATATTGAACCTTAAACCTATGGTTCCTAATTCTCCTAGCCTGGTTAAAAGCCTTATCAATTCCCATTATATTTCTGAGCAGTTATTGGTATTTTACGTTAAATTTTCACTCAAGCAACTATTTACATTTTCAGCAAAACCTCTAAAATGTAGATGCACCAAGAATGGGAATTAGGTTTTACATACTCAACAAGGACTACCTACATTTGTCTAAGAAACTAACAAATAATGTCAGGTCTCAGATTTTGGAAAATTCCACAGTAGATTTATTCAAAGGAAGTTTCTAAACGAGCAAATTATAATTTGTAATATATGTTTTAATAGTTAAATTCTTGCCTTCACACCAGGGACATTATTTGTTACAGATAGTAAGAGCAATAAATGATAGAAACCTCTTAACTGTTCCATGGCAGCCCAAAACCATCTAGCAATTTGTAATTTTCAAACCGAACAACCAAGACATATTAAATTTTGCAGCCTTAAATTGATTGCATAATTTAGCAGTATGAAACATTTGCCATAAAATAGTCAAGTTCTTATACAACTAGAATTTATTCAGTTACTTCATTTAGTGTGCAGCATCCACAATGCACACCACACACCAACGTCAAGCAGCACTGATAACATCTCCCGATTTAGAGCTGTGCACATAGATCGATTCTGCTGGGAATATCACCAGATATGTGCTTCTCTCCAAGTTGAACATGATCTTTACAGATGCACATCACCATCAATTCAGCATCACTGCTGGAACTATGAAAGCTAGTCTTGCATCAATGTTTACTGGCTGTGTACAATAATAGCATATTGTAAGTATCTTCATACAAGTGCTGCAGCAACTCAGGAAGACTGTACATCAAATCCTTTGAGCAATTATGAATAGATCATAAATACCTGCATTGCAACTAGATCTAGACAATGTGAGGCCTGGATTGAATAGACATGGAAAGGATGTTCCCAGAAATGGGAGAGTCTACAACCAGAGGGAACGGCCACAGAATAAAAGAACGTTGGGAAGTAGTTGCTGTAATGATTCGACTCGACCACACATTAAGATACCACACATATTTATTAAATCACTTACAGCATGGATCTGCAGACGTTACAGCACCGAGCTGCTACTGCTAACATAAGCGACTTCCCGATATTAAAGTACATGCTAGGCGGAACTACTACTAACAAGCACTATAATTGGCTAGTATGAAATCTACATCTCTTCTTGTAGAAATAAAGAAACATCAGAGGCTAAGCAATATAAGCAGAATGTTAAGAATACATTTGCAAAGTTACACAAAATCGCCATATCTAACGGGTGGCCTGCAAACCCGTAAGGCCCGTGTGCGGTACGAGACCGCCTCACCTCCTTTTGCTGGAGAAGATACGGGGGAGTGGGGTGGGAAAACAACAGGCGACCCGACAGGCAGGGTGGGAGACAAGATAGGTGAGCTAGGAGCCAAACGATGCGGGGAGACCGTGGTAGGGGCACGGGACCGACTGTGGGAGGGAGCACCAGACGCAGGGCATCAGGATATGGAGTTGCCGGACCCGCTTGTCCACAAACTCTGCCTCATTGATGAGCCCACTCAGCAACTACTCTCTCAAAACAAAGACCTGTTTAATGAAGAACTTGGCAAGTTGCCTGTCAAATATCGTATTGCTGTTGATCCCAAAGTCACAAGGTAGTGGTCCCAGCCACCCTCTGGGATGAATACTATAACGACGTCCACAGGGGCCACCCTGGCGTGGATGCAACCCTCCAAAGGGTGCAAAGCATGTTTTACTGGCCCGGTATGACCAAATACATACGTGAAAGAAACGAAACGTGCGCTGTCTGCAAAAGCTTGACGCCACATCAGCAGAAGCAGCCTTTGCGGCTCGCTGTCAGAAATGCAACTATTTCTATGCAAAGGGTCGTCAGTTCGTGTGTTGCCTACTGGAAAGCTTGCAATTTACGTAAGAAATTAAACCATTTTGCTCGATGCTGCCATTCCCGTGTGACTCCCGCGGCCTCAAGGACGAGCCTGCACCTCCTTCAACACGAGCTCACTGATACCGACTTCCAAGAGCCTGAGTTATTGCCCCCTGCTTCGCTCTCAGACAGTGCAGATACCAGTTCTGCCATCCACTCTGTCCGCCCTTCGTCTAACGAACTATTTGACCCTGAAGTAACCATGTTTGTGAATAATAGGCCTCTTTCCGCCAAGGTGGACACTAGCGCAAAATGCAACATCATATCATTAAGTGAGTTAAAAAAAAAAAAAAAAAATTGTAGTGAGGTCCTGCACCCAGGTAAAGCCAATATAAAGTGCACTGTAGATGAACAGATTCAAGATTCAAGAGTTCGTTGTCATGTTTCCCTGATAGGACAATGAAATTCTTGCTTTGCTTCTGCACAACAGAACATAGTAGGCATGACTACAGAACAGATCAGTGTGTCCATATACCATTATATAAATATATACACACATGAATAAATAAACTGATAAAGTGCAAATAAACAGATAATGGGCTATTAATGTTCAGAGTTTTGACCGAGCCAAGTTTAATAGCCTGATGGCTGTGGGGAAGTAGCTATTCCTGAACCAGGTCGTTGCAGTCTTCAGGCTCCTGTACCTTCTACCTGAAGATAGCGGGGAGATGAGTGTGTGACCAGGAGGCACCTTGCAGTTTTATATTGTCAAGGCAGACTCAGAGACTTTGCTCGGCATCACTGCATGCCACGATCTAGGCCTGGTGTACTTTGGACGCTCTGTCGACAAACTCTGCCTCACTGATGAGTCCACTCAGCAACTACTCTCTCAATACAAATAACTGTTTAATGGTGAACTTGGCAAGTTGCCTGTCAAATATCGTATTGCTGTTGATCCCATAGTCACTCCCATGGTCCGAGCGCCACATCATGTCCCATATGCCATGTGTGACAGAATACACGCTGAACTCAAGCGCTGGTCTCCATGGGTGTTATTGCTGAAGTCACTGACCCGTCCGACTGGGTTTCCACCATGGTGGTTGCAACTAAGAAAAACAAGGAGGAGATCCATATCTACATCAACCCGAGATACCTTAACACTGCCATCAAGCGCCCACATTACCCAACGACAGAAGAAGTCGCTGCACAGATTGGCAATGCAGCAGTATTCTCAGTCCTGAATGCCAAAAGCTCCTTTTGGCAGGTTCCACTGGACCCGGACTCGTCCAACCTCACTATGTACTGCACCCCCTTTGGCTGCTTCAAATTTCTAAAAATGCCTTTCGGCATCAACTCCGCTAGTGAAGTTCTCCAGCGCACTATGGTACGATTGTTTGCAGAGTACCCACGCACCACCATCACGGTACGGTTAACTACCTGGCAAAATGTATTCCCAACCTCAGCGACATATCTGCGAGAACTGACATACAAGGACGCGGCATGGTACTGGTACCCGCAGCACCAAAGGGCTTTCGACACTCTCAAACTGCAGCTGGTTAGCGCACCTACACTCGCTCTGGAGTTACCGGTGACGCTTACCTGCGATGCATCCCAATATGGGCTAGGCGCAGTGTGCCTGCAGGCCACTACTGACGGCAATTTCAAGCCTGTTTCATATGCATCCCGTACACTAACTAACATAAGCGACTTCTCGATATTATAAAAAGTACACACTAGGCGGAGCTACTACTAACAAGCACTATAATTGGCTAGTATGAAATAGCTAATCTACAGTTGTCACAAAAGGCTGTGGAGGACAAGTCATTGCACATCTTTAAAGCAGAGATCAATAGGTTCTTGACTAGTAAGGTCACTCATAGAAGGCAAGAGAATGCAGTTGAGAGGGGAAAATACATCAGCAAGTCTACTCCACCATTGAATGGTGGAGTAGACTTGCTGGGCTTGAATGGCCTAATTCTGCTCCTGTGTCTTATAGTCAGTACTCCCTTTCCATGAATGTACAGCAAAAACTATACTGGTGGCCCACAAGTTGATGTACTTTGTGTCAAATCCTATCCGTGGCATACATTAGCAACCCTTAGTCCTGTCAGACTGACCTGTAATTCTATCAACATTTGTTTGTAAATGTGAATACATGAACCATCACTGCTGATTATAATGCTGTATGGGTTCTGGCCTCTAAATACCCTGCGCACACACCTCAATTTTGTAAAATGGCCCTCTCATTTCATGATTTCCAAGTTTTTTTCTTATTGTGTTTAAAAACATAATTTTCATTAATGGTTTGGTGTGTCTCATAATTTTAAATAATTTATGCTTCCTACACCAGCATCCTTCTGATCTCATTGCTCCATTGATTTACTGCTATGTTTGCAAATCTATAAATCACTAATTTACTGTTGTCCAGTTCTCCATTTAATTCATCACTGTATTAATGCAAAAATAAACCAATTGTGGCAAAATAAAAAAAGTTTAAGCGGTTCAATTATTCAATAAAAGTACTGGATTTTTGCTGTGTAAGCACACATATTATTAATAGTTATGCATAGGGTCTACTTTAGCATCACCTTCCTAATGAATTGGTATTGTGCCTGAACACTGATCTACTTTACAAAATAAATGGGGTTTTTTTCTATTTTCCCCATATTAAAAAAAAAGTTGAAAGAGGTGTCTACTCCTGGTCACACTCTGGAAAGTCAAACAGTACACATATTAAAAGTTCCCATAAAAATGCAAGTTGCCTTTACTGCTTAACTTCATTTTACACAATTTAAGGAAGTAATTTGCCAAATGGCAGAGATCGATTAATAAATAACTTAATGTACATGGTTGTTTTTTTGGGGGGGGGGTGTGGACTAATTCCATGGGTGCATGATTTAACAATAAACATTTATCCTTACTATCTTGTGAGATTAAGTATGACATTCATCTGATTGCAATATCAGCATAATTGTTCCATATCATTTCCAGAATTTTCATCCAGCCAATCAGTTGAAAACCCCATTCTTGCTGCTGAATGCTCAACAGAAAAACAAAACAACTTGTAGATATGTCTGCATATTGCCTCCGAAACAATTTCAAAATCAAATAAATTATGAACAAATACGATAAAGAGCAACAAATAGTAACAACGTGATTTTTTTTGGCAGATAAAGTTTTAAGTATCTGGGCACCTGTTCTACAATCTCACAATGCAGCATAGGAGACATTGCATAGGCAACTAATTATAGCTGTTTAATCATCGATCATCATTAATTCAGTTCCATTAAACAGAGAGAGAATTGCACAAACAATACTTATTATTTTTAATTATATTCTTTAAGCTTTATTTACCCTTTCGGAAGACATTCATTTTGAGAGGATATGTACCAAAGAGGAAATGCCGCTTGACACAGGATTTCTCATTTACAGTTGAAGTACTCAAATGAAAAGAAATACTGTGACAGCTCATCACTTCACCAAAGACTTGGCAAAGGGCAATTCTCTGTACATTCTCCCCATGACAGCATGTGCTTTCTCCACGATCTTCCGTGTTTTCTCACAAAAACGTGCAGGTTTGTAGGTTAATTGGCTTGGTATAAATGTTTTAATAATCCCCAGTGTTTGTAGGAAAGTCTTAGTGTGCGGTGATCGCTGGTCGGTGTGGATTCAGTGGACCGAAGGACCTGTGTCCATGCTTTATCTCTTAACTAAACTAAAAATAGGCAGAGTCAAAGTCAAATACAATAGGTAGTGCAAAGGAAACAAGACAGCAAATAGTTCTCAGCATTGTAGTGCAATAGTTCCAGAGACAAAGTTCAATGTCCACAATGGGGTTGAGGTGAATTGGACAGTACCCTAGCGTATGGAAGGACCTTTTAGAAGCGCGATACAGAGGGAACGAAGGTGTTCCTGAGTCTGGTGCATGTTTTAAAGCTTGATTTGGTGGTCCTGTCCTTTTTTGTAGCTGTGAAATCTATTGCCTCAGTATACAGTTGTGAATGAGTTTAATGCTATGATTCATATGGCAACAATGCAAAATGACTCTGTGGAACAAATAAATGTAGTAGAGGAAGGAAAAAAATAAGTTGTGTACACTGAAAAGCTTTGTTTTGCATGCTATCCAATTAGATCAGATAATACCATACATAAATACAATCAAGTCAAACTCAAGTACAACAGGTAGAGCAAAGATGAAGATACAGGCTGTAGGATATCGTTTCTAACGTTGCAGTGCACCGGTTCCAGAGAGGAGTCCATAAAGTCCACAAGGTTCTCAAAATGTTGCCTTTCATTGGACAGACATCACCACCTTGTAACATTCTGCACGCACTTCAGCGCAAAGCGTTTCAAATCCCCTTCATGCACCAGGTAAAAAGCCCGAATTTTGTATGACTTTCTTCCTGAATGTAAAGGCAAGGTCAAAGTCTTGGCTATGTAATCAATCCAGGATATTTGTATTAGAGCAAAACCACTGGACAACCTCATGTTTAGTCATTAGGCCATCTATCTTTGAGCTTCTACACTATTCCAACAGCATTTAATGTAAGCCAGAGGAACAGCACTCACCTTTCACCTGTGTTTGGCATGCTATCCAATTAGATCAGGTAATACCATACATAAATACAATCAAGTCTAACTCAAGTACAACAGATAGAGCAAAGATGAAGATACAGACGTAGGATATAGTTTTTAATGTTGTAGTGCACCAGTTCCAGAGATAAGTCCACAATGGGGTAACGGTGAATCGAGCAGTACCCAAGCTTATGGTAGGGCTGTTCAGAAGCCAGATAACACTGGAAGAAGTTGTTCCCGAGTCTGGTGGTGGTCCATTTAAGCGTTTATATCTAGTACTGGACAGAAGCATGGAGGAGACCGGGGTGGGACATCTCTTTGATTATACAGACTGTTTTTCGTGGTGCAGATGGAGTCATTCACGGAGAGTGGTCTTTATGATGGGCGAGGCTACATCTCTTTTCATCTACTAGAAAATAAGAAATGACCACGAGTTTGGGGGGGGGGGGGGGGGGGACACACATCTCTTTGATTCTACTGGCTGCTTTTCTGAGGCATCGTGGTGTAGATGGAGTAATTCAAAGAGAGTGGCTTTTTTTTCACATCTACAAGAAATGACCATCTGCACGCACTTCAGTGCGTGCAGATAGTCTCATCTGGACAGGCTGTAGATGACAGGCTCTCATCTGGACTGAAAGAGTAGAGGGGAGATTCCGTGCTCCTTACCTTTTGCCACATTCATTTCAGTGCTCTACTTTTTTCAGAAGAGCTTTCTCCCACCCTCATCTCCTACATTTCACTCTTCCTGCCTCTCCCAAGAAAGAATAGGGACAAAGTTTCATGGGTTTATAAACCTTTCACTCCACCAGCATTCACATTAAGCTCATGGACCTTCCTCTCTTCTCTTTATAGTGGGTATTTTCCACTCTACTCTTTCAGTCAGTCAAGCAAGCAAGTTTATTTATATAGCACATTTCAGCAACAAGGCAATTCATCTGCTTTACACAAAGCAATAAAAAGCAATCAAAAGCAATTAAAAACAGTCATTAAAAAGAATAGAACATAAAGAACAAGCCAAAATAGAATAAGGCAAGTATAAAATAAAAGAATAAGAGTTACAGTGAAGTGTAAGAAATGAATAATTATTTAATTTACCGGTAATTAAAAAGAAGAGTCAAACTGAAAAGTCTTCAGCCCCGATTTAAAAGAACTGAGAGTTGGAGCGGACCTGCATTTTTCTGGAAGTTTGTTCCATATATGTGGTGCATAAAATCTAAACGCTGCTTCTGAAAGGTCTCAAGCCAACTGTCAAAATGTCAACCCTCTGCAAATGCTTCTTTTTTTTTGTAAAATATTTTTTATTAGAAGTAAATACATATTAAGACAAATTAAAATGTGAAAAAAAGAAAAAGAATATGTTATTCGTCACATACATTCTTAATATTTTTAAAGTTTACAATCATTCTTGTTTGTACTTCTATAATTTTTATTATTTTTAATACAGAAAGTGATAGCGAGAAATAATAGAGAAAAATAAAATAAAAATAAAAATAGAAAATCAATAATGTGAGTGGAGTATTAAACAAACTATGCTTCATTGGAGATATATCCGTGGTCTATTGTATATAATTCTTCATCTATTCCTTCGTTCAGGTTTCAGTCAGACCCTCGAACCGAGCCAATTTTTCCCTTTAGATAATCAATAAATGGAGACCATGTTCCTCTAAACTGGTCTAGCCTGTCCAAAAGGACAAGTCTTAATCTTTCCAAATGAAGTGTCTCTGACATTTC
Organism: Raja brachyura; assembly: GCA_963514005.1. The sequence continues at coordinate 62,898,358 of OY740786.1, forward strand.
TGTGATCCACATTTTGATAGTGGGGGAGGTAGGACCTTTCCAAAATCTTAATATTAATTTTTTACCAATTATTAAACTATAATCAATAAAAATTCTTTGTTTTATTGTTAGTTATTGATCAGTTTCTAATATAATTAATTTTGAATCTGGAGTAAAATTTGTATTAACTAACTTTGAAATTATCTTAAAAATTTCTGATCAAAAATTAGTAATTTTTATACATTTTGTAAATGAATGCATTAGATTAGCTTCTAAGTGTTGACATTTATCACATATAGCAGAAACATTTGAGAAAATTCTGTTTAATTTGGATTTCGAGAAGTGTAATCTATGTAAAGCTTTAAATTGTATCAAAGAGTGTCTGGCATTTAGTGAACAGTGGTGTATATGTTGTAAACTTTCCTCCCATACTTCTAGACTAATTGTTTATCCTAATTCGTTTTCCCATGCTTGCCTATATCTTTCCGACGTTGGTGCATCATTTTCCAATAAAATATTATAAATATATGATATTAATTTTTCTGTGTTCGGGTGTTTATTTAAACATTCATCTAAAATTTCTGTCTTTCTATTTCTAAGTTCCTGTGTATTTGATTTACCATAGTCTCTAATTTGTAAATATCTAAAATATTCTTTTGAGTGTAGTCCATACTTTTGTTGTAGTTCTTGAAATGAAAGAAAGAAACGTTCCCTGTAGAGATCCAGTATCTTATTAATTCCATAGTTTTTCCATTGTGAAAAACCTTTGTCCATCCTTGAGGGTTTAAAAGTAATATTGTTTGCAATGGGAAGGGCCAGTGGTATACATTCCAATTTTAATGATTTCTTTAATTGTTTCCAAATACGTATCCCACTTTCTATTATTGGGTTTCCTCTATAAGTTTTCTTATGTTATTTGGTATTAGCAAATAGAATCAAGCTAATTTCGAAAGGTGAACAATCTTCCTTTTCCATTTTTAACCAATTTGGTTGTTTATCTAATTCTTCCAACCAAAAATTCATATTTTTAATATTAACTGCCCAGTAGTAGAACATAAAATTAGGCAGTGCAAAACCTCCACTTATTTTTGATTTGCATAGATGTTTTTTATTTATTCTATGGCTCTTATAATGCCAAATGAAATTGGTAATTATAGAATCCACCTTCTTAAAATATTTTTTGGGAAGATATATCGGGATCAGTTGAAATAGATATAATAATTGCGGAAGAAAAATCATTTTTATCGCATTTATTTTACCTAACATTGAGATAGGTAGTGTTTTCCAATGTAGGATATTCTTAAGTAGTTTATTCAGTAGGGGTGGGAAATTAGATTTAAATAAAGAGTGATATCTTTTTGTTACATAAATTCCAAGATATTTGATTTTTTCATTTGCTATCGTAAAAGGAAATTGTTGTAATATGTATAAGTTATTTCCCGTTATTGACGTAAGTTTACTTTTATTCCAATTAATTCTATATCCTGAAAACAAACCAAATTGAGTTATTAAATCTAGCAGGTTAGGAATACTAGTTTCAGGCTTTGGAATATAAAGTAATACATCATCTGCGTATAGAGAAATTTTATTTTCAGTTTCTTTAGTTTCATACCCGTATATTTCAGGATGTAATCTCACGCGCTGTGCTAATGGTTCTATTGCAAGTGCAAAGAGTAGTGGTGATAGTGGACAACCTTGTCTACAGCCTCTGAATAAATTAAATTTGGTTGATAACATTTGGTTTGTTAGTATTCTAGCTGTCTGATTGGTATATAGTAATTTAACCCACGTTATAAACTTCTCTCCCAGCTGAACAGTTTCCATAACCGAATATAAGTAAGACCATTCAACCTGGTCAAATGCTTTCTCTGCATCTAATGAAATAATTGCTAGGTCTTTATTAGTATTTCTTTTCGAGTATATAATATTGAATAATCGTCTCAGGTTATATGAAGAGTATAGTTTTGGTATAAATCCTGTTTGGTCTGGATGTACTACTTTATTAATAACCATATTTAGTCTTTGTGCTAATATTTTAGTTAATATTTTTTGATCAGTGTTTAAAAGAGCTATGGCTCTATACGATCCTGGGTCCTCCAGGTCTTTATCTAATTTAGGTATAAGTGTTATAATAGATTCATTTAATGTTTCCGGTAATTTCTGTTGTGTATGAATATATTCATAAAGTGTCTTCAAACGTGGTGCCATCAGATCATAAAATGTTTTATAAAATTCCGAACCGATACCATCCGGTCCTGGTGCTTTACCATTTTTTAATGACCTAATAGATTCTTTGATTTCTTTAGTAGTTATTTCAGCGTTTAGTGATTCTCTGTTTTCTAAATCCAATCCTTTTAAATTACAATTTTTAAAAAATGTTTCTATTCCTATCTGGTTTTCTATCGTTTTGGCTGAATATAAATTTTTATAATATTGCAAAAATCTCTCATTAATATCTTTAGTTTGTATTAGTAATTCGCCTTTATCTGATTTAATCCTATGGATTATTTTTTCTCCCTCCAATTTTTGTAATTGACGGGCCAATAATTTTTGTGGTTTATCTCCAAATTCAAATTGTACTTGTTTAGTATATTGATAAAGTTTTACAACTTGGTCTGACTGTATTTTATTTAATTTATATTTCAATGCAGAAATTTTATTATGTTTTATCATGGTTGGGTTAGCAGCGTTTTCTATGTCTAATTGTTTAATCTCCTTTTCCAATGCCTGTTGTTCCCTCCGATTCTCTTTGTTATAAAATGCTTGAGAGGATATCATAATTCCACGAGTATATGCTTTAAAAGTTTCCCATAGTAGGGACGAAGGTATTTCTGGTTTGTCATTTGTTTCAAAGAAAATCTTAATCTGTTTTGTAATATATTCTTGAGTTGTTTTGTCCTTTAAAATTTGTGGGTTGAGTCTACATTGTCCCTGTTTTTCCATTTTTCCAGTTATTTTAATCATGAAGGATAACGGTGCATGATCTGAAATTATAATATTGTGATATTTTGAATTATAGGTGAGTGGGATAAGTTTTGAGTCTACCAGAAAGCAGTCTATTCTTGAATAGGTTTTATGTACCGATGAGTAAAATGAGTATTCTTGTCCAGTTGGGTTTTCCATTCTCCAAACATCTATAATATTACTAGTATCTATATATGCATTTATTAGATTGCTGGAATGCGATTTAATTTTCCGTTGTCTTGATGATCTGTCTAAATAGGGATCTAGTGTGCAATTTAGATCTCCTCCAATTATTAGATTGTGTTGTGGTAATTCTGGGATAGTATTTAGTATTTTCTTAAAAAACAATGGGCTGTCAAAATTTGGGCCATAAATATTAACAAAAATCATTTTTTGTGTATATAATTCTCCTATTATAATATATCTGCCCTCCTTATCGGTTATAATTGAGGTGTGTTTAAATGAGGTGCCTTTACGGAACCCTCTGCAAGTGCTTCTGATTGGCAAGATGGCGCCTGCCTGAGATGACTTTTGCGGAGCTCCGGAACATAAAAGGCTCAATTACAACTTCCAACAACTTACCTGGATCAGGAAAACGGCAGAAAACTCGCAATTTTGCGATCTCCCACAGCTGCGGGAGCCCCAGACTTTAAAATTTCCCATGCTTACTGGAAATCACCCAACCCGACTGAGGAACGCAGTTACTGTACCTGGAGACCCCGGGATGGCCCCCAGAGCCGACGGGCTGGATCCTCCTGGAACAACGGTGCTGGAGCTGCAGCTGCCGACTTTGAGGGAATCCCCATTTGTCACGAAGCTGGAGCTACCGTCTGTGTAAGAATCCCCGTTCCAGTGCAGGTCCGCAGAAACAGCAGGTACAGTCAACACAGTACCTGGAAACAAAGGGGAAGCCTCCATTCCGGAAACGTGGCCAGCGGGCAGGACTTCAGGTCAGACTAAAACGCAGGGGACTTCGAACCCCTCTCCCTACTATCCTACTGGCAAATGTACAGTCCCTTGAAAATAAAGTGGAGGACTTAAGGGCAAGGCTGCTTTATCAAACAGAGCTGGGGGAATGCTCTGTGTTCTGTTTCACAGAAACATGGCTCACCCCCAGCTCCCAAGACTCAGCGGTCCAGCCTGAAGGGTTCTCCATCCATCGCATGGACCGTAAACAGACATCTGGGAAAGGGAGAGGAAGGGGCCTCTGCCTCATGGTCAACTCTGCGTGGTGCTCAGACATGGCAGTCCTATCTAACTCCTGCTCTCTGCACCTCGAACATCTGACGGTGAAGTGCCACCGCTTCTACCTGCCGAGGGAATTCACCTCCATCATCCTGACCGCGGTCTACATCCCACCCCAGGCAGACATCCATCTTGCACTGGGGGAGCTGCACGCCATGATCAACAAGTACCAGACGGCTTACCCCGAGCCGTTTACCACCATTGCCGGGGACTTCAACAATGCCAACCTGAAGAAATCGCTCCCCAACTGCCACCAACATGGTGGGGGGGGGGGGGGGGGGGGCGCAGAGGAACAACTACAGGACTGTTTGGAGTCTGTAAACTGGGCAATGTTCAAGGACTCGGCAACGGACTTGAACGAATACGCCACAGTCGTTACAGACGTCATTAAGAAGTGTGTCGAGGACTGCATCCCCACCAAAACCTTCCGAGTGTTTCCCAACCAAAAATCTTCTGAAAACCAGACACCGGGCATTCATGTCTGATGATACAGTGGTCTACAAGAAGTCCAGATACGACCTTGGTAAGGCCATCAAAAAGGCCAAAAGGGACTTTTGCTCCAAGCTGGAGGATGAGACAGATGTTCGGCAGCTATGGCGGGGCCTGAATGCAATCACCTCCTACAAGGCGAAACCAGGAGGCAGCTCGAATGTTGGCGAAACATCACTCCGTGACGAGCTCAATGCGTTTTACGCACGCTTTGATAGGGAGAACACTGATGTGCCTTCCCGAGCCCCCATTCTCTGTGAGGGTATTTCAGTCTTAGTCATAGAGGCCGACGTCAGGAAATCCTTCAGAGGGGTGAACCCACGAAAAGCGCCTGGACCTGATGGTATACCTGGTCGTGTTCTAAAAACCCGTGCGGACCAACTGGCTGGAGATTTTACGGACATTTTCAACCTGTCACTTCTGAGGTCTGAGGCCCCCACCTGCTTCAAAAGGGCATCAATAATACTGGTGCCCAAGAAGAGCATGGTGACGTGCCTCAATGACTATCGACCAGTGGCACTAACGCCTGTGGTGATGAAGTGTCTTTGAGAGGTTGATCATGGCGCAAATCAACTCCTACCTCGACAAAAACCTGGACCCAATGCAGTTCACTTACCGCCACAACAGATCAATGGTGGATGTGATCTCGCTGGCTCTCCACTCCGCTCTGGACCACTTGGACAACAGAAACTCATATGTCAGGCTGTTATTCATTGATTACAGCTCGGCATTTAACACAATCATCCCCTCCCAAGCTGGTTGCCAAACTCGCAGAACTGGGTCTCTGCGCATCCCTCTGCAATTGGATCCTTGACTTCATCATTCACAGACCACAATCTGTTCGTATTGGTGGAAATGTGTCAGACTCGATAACAATCACCACGAAGCACCTCAAGGCTGCGTGCTCAGCCCCCTGATGTACTCACTCTATACTCATGACTGCGTAGCCGGTCATAGTGCGAACTCCATCATCAAGTTCGCTGACGACACCACTGTTGTGGGACGTATCAATGATGGGGATGAGTCAGAGTATAGAAGAGAGATCGAGCGACTGTCCATATGGTGCCAGCACAATAACCTGGCCCTCAACACCAGCAAAACCAAGGAATCGATTGTGGACTTTGGAAGGAGTAGGATGGGGACCCAGAGTCCTATTCACATCAATGGGTCGAGCTTCAAATTCCTGGGCGTGCACATCTCTGAAGATCTTTCCTGGTCCGAGAAGACAGATTCAATTATTAAGAAAGCTCATCAGCGCCTCTACTTCCTGAGAAGATTACGGAGAGTTGGTTTGTCAAGGAGGACTCTCTCTAACGTCTACAGGTGCACAGTAGAGAGCATGCTGACCGGTTGCATCGTGGCTTGGTTCGGCAACTTGAGCGCCCTGGAGAGGAAAAGACTACAAAAAGTAGTAAACACTGCCCAGTCCATCATCGGCTCTGACCTCCCTTCCATCGAGGGGATCTATCGCAGTCGCTGCCTCAAAAAGGCTGGCAGCATCAAGGACCCACGCCATCCTGGCCATACACTCATCTCCCTGCTACCTTCAGGTAGAAGGTATAGGAGCCTGAAGACTGCAACGACCAGGTTCAGGAATAGCTACTTCCTCACAGCCATCAGGCTATTAAACTTGGCTCGGACAAAACTCTGAACATTAATACCTCTTTATCTGTTATTTGCACTTTATCAATTTATTTATCCATGTGTGTATTTATGTATATAATGGTATGTGGACACACTGATCTGCTTTGTAGTCTATGCCTACTATGTTCTGTTGTGCTGCAGCAAAGAAAGAATTTCATTGTCCCGTCAAGGACACATGCCAATAAACTCTTTTTGACTTTGACTTTTGAAATGCTGCCTAGCCTGCTGAGTGTCTCTCCACTTTCATCACAGCCACATCACCATGACAAACAAAGAACATACACCAAAAGACGACACAAAGTGCTGAAGTAACCCAGCGGGTCAGGCAGCTTCTCTGGAGAATATGGATCTGGATCCTTCTTCAGTGCACGAGGGTTTGCTGCAGGAGGAAGGTTGAAGTGTCTTTACTAATCCTAATATTGAAGTGCTGTGTCGATGATTCATCATGATCTCGTCCTCTGAAATTTACCATCACAGGAATTAATCTTTCTTGAGAGAGATAAACATGGAAACAGCCCTACAGCCCACAAGTTTGTGTCAACCCTAAACCACCGATTTACACTAATCCTCCATTAATCCCATTTTTATTGTCTCACATTCCCATCAACTCTCCCAGATTCTCACTGGTCTGAAGAAGGGTCTCGACCTGAAGCGTCACCCATTCGTTCTCTCCAGAGATGCTGCCTGTCCCGCTGAGTTAAGGGCCTGTCCCACTTTCACGACCTCTGCCGAGTTTGCCATTGACTCATACTCGCAGCATGGTCGCCACGAGGTCGTAGGTAGGTCGTGATGCTAATCGTAGTAACTCGTGACATTAAGTAGGTTGGGGCGTTTTTCTAGCCTGATGAAAAATGTCCACGAGTAAAAAAGGTCATGAATTAGGTCGTGAAAGTGGGACAGGCCCTTTATTCCAGCTTTTTGTGTCTATCTTCTACCACTCATCTCCACACAGGGCAACTCACAGCACCTAATTAACCCACCATTCTGCACGTCTTTGGAATTGGTAGGAAACTCAAATAAATCACAAGGAGAATGTGCAAACTCCATACAGACAACGCCTGAGGTGGGGACTGAACTGGCGGCGCTGAAGCTGTGAGGCATTAGTTCTACATGCCAGCCTAATTAAATCAATTTAATTCATGTCATGCACGATATGTATGAGATCACTGAATGAAGCAAAAAAAGTTATCACACTATTCAATTACCCAGCTCCAACTATATTTCAAAACGAGCCACATCTCTTGCCAGGCTGATCCAGTCCAGCTGCAAGGCTGGCCTCTACTGGATGGAGTGAAAACTGCCTCGGTATGCCCTGCACACAAAAAGCAAGACAAATCTAATTGAGGCAACTGTCACTATAACAGCATACTCAAGATCATCAGCTACATCGTCATAGAGTATGGAAACAGGCTCTTCAGCCCAACTCGCCCACACCAACCAACATGCCTTATCTGCACGTTCCACTTGTTTGCGTTTGGCCCATATCCCTCAAAACCTATTCTATCCATGTACCTATCTAAATGTTTCTTAAACATTGCAATAGTACCTGCCTCAACTACCTCCTCCGGCAGCTTGTTCCATACACCCACCACCCATTGTGAAAAAAAGTTACATCCCAGGTTCCCATTAAATCTTTCCCCCCTCATCTTAAACTCATGCCCTCTGGTTCTTGATTTTCCTACTCTAGGCAAAAGACTGTGCCTTTACTCAATCTATTCTTCTCGTAATTTTGTACACCTATATAAGATCACCCCTCATCCTCCTGCACTTTCAAGAATAAAGCCTTAGCATGCTCAACCTCTCCCTATAGCTCAGTCCCTCAAGTTCTGGCAACATCATGAGAAATCTTCTCTGAACCCTTTCAAGCTTGGCAACATCTTTCCTATAACATGGTGACATATTGGATGGGTTCACTCTAAGCATGCCGCACACATTGATCTAAAACCCTCCTTGCTGATGCTCGGGTTCTGCACGCTGCATTCAAATCCCAAACTCGGTACAGCTGCGATCAAATTTTGGACAGAACCAATAAATCAGAGACAGAGTCAATTTAACAGTCCTTGAAGCTAAGGCAGATTTACCACAGTATGACAAGTGTGGCATGGCTATCAACTGGATCTCAGGGAGCTGTTATTGGAAAGTCCTAAACTTTCCTAAAAGACCTTTAGCTACTTCAACAATTATTTCTCCATCAATGTCAGAAATTGAGATATTTCCTGATAAATGAAATGCACGCAGTTCCATTCACAATTAGTGTGATCTGGGCAGCGCAGTGCGCAGTTGGCAGAGCTGTTGCTTCACAGCGCCAGAGACCTGGATTTAATCTTAACCTCAGGTGCTGTTTGTGTGGAGTTTGCACATTCTCCCCTTGATCTTATGGGTTTCCTCCGGGTGCTCCGATTCAACCCACAGCCACCCCCCACCCCCATTGCCTTCCGCCCGATCCCAAAGGCTTGCGAGTTTATCGGTTAATTGGCTTCTGTAAATTGCCCCTAGTGTGTAGGGAGCGAATGCAAAAGTGGGATAACATCGAACTAGTGTGAACGGATGATTTATGGTCGGTGTGGACTTGGTCAGCTGAAGGGGTTGTTTCCATTGCTGTATCTGTCATTTCTTGCAATTTCATCCATGTTAAAAAGTGCAACATTACCTTGACAACCAAGCGTGTGGTGAGAAGTGATTAGTAATATTCACACAGCACAAGTGCCAAACATTGATCAACAAATGGTGCACCAAATCACCACCTCTTGATATTTAACACCATTGCATTCTTACCATGAACATCCTGAGGTCACCAAGGACCAGATGCATTACTAGACCAACTGTGTAAACACCATGACTGCAAATAATTGGCAAAGAACGCGAATACCATGGCAAATGATTAATCTCATTACTTTCCAGATTATTTCTACCATCTTCAATGCATGAGTGAAAGGGAATAATCTCTAGCAGTTTAGCTGAATGCAGATCCAACATGACGCTTGATGCCACACACGAACGACCAGACAGCTGGATGCAAGGAACTACAGATAAAGGCACATAAAAAGGCATAAAGTTCTGGAGTAACTCAACGGTTCAGGTTGCATCTCTGGAGAACATGGATATGTGACGTTTTAGTTCAGGACCCATCTTCAAACTCAAGCTACTGATTTGCACCTAATAGAATAGAATGCCTTTTATTGTCATTCAAACAGCTTGGTTTGAAAGAAATTGCATTTTCTAGTCTTACATTACAAAAAAACCCAAGACCCACACTTAACACAGTTTACATAAACATCCATCACAGTGGATCTCCAACGCCTCCTCACTGGGATGGAAGGCAAAGTCTTATCTCTTCCCTTTGTTCTTCTCCCACAGTCCAGCTGTCCAACAGTCCAACTGCAGCGTCGAGGCGAACTGGGGCTCCCGATGTTAAAGCCCCCGGCGGGCGATGGTAAGTCCTGTGGCCGTTTGAGCCACGCAGGGCGATGTTAGGCCAGGCTCCGTGTCCTTTAAACCTCGTGATTCCAACGGGAGAAGTTGCCGTTGCGGGAGCTCCGAAAAGCGGTCTCCCACCAGGGACCTGCGAGCTCCCGATGTTCGTGTCCACCGGGCCTGTGGCCGGAGCCTCCGAAGCTCCGAAGTCGGCTTGCAGCTGCGCGCCACCACAGCTCTTCCCATTCTGAAGTTGGCCAACTCCGCGATGGCGAATCCGCAGGCTCCGCGACTGGAGCTCTTAGGTTGGTCCCGGCCAGAGGCCACCGCTGGCTCCACAATTTTAGGCCCAACAATACCGGAGACCCGACAGGGAAAAAGTCGGGTCCCCGAATGGGAAAGAGACCAACAGTTCCCCCCACACACATATACACAGCTAAAGAAATATAGTAAAAAGACATACATTTAACAAGACAAAAAATTTTAAAAAGACAGACGGACTGTAGTCGAGCTGCTGCCGATAGGCGCCGCCACACCATCATAAATATTCACCTTCTCTATTATGTGATGCACTGTGCAGCAATTAAGGCACAGAGTGCGCAGCAGCAGAGTTGCTGCCTTATAGTGCCAGAGACCGGAGTTCGATCCCGACAAGGGGTGTTGTCTGCAGTTTGGTCGTTCCCCGTGACCACCTGGGATTTCTCGGGTGCTCCGGTTTCATCCCGCATGTACAGGTTTGTAGGCTAATTGGCTATTGTAAATTGATTGGTGATCGTTGGTCAGCATGGACAGTGGGCCAAAAGACCTCTCTCTCTAAAACTAACACGAAATCTACATGCACTGCAGGATTTAATTGGGCTTTTGCAATAATAATTCATGAATACACCACATCTCGCCACTTGCAAGGGCAGAGCTATCAGGCACAACAGAACATTACCTGTTCAAGTTCTTTAATATATTCTGTTCCAAATACAGCCATCTTTTTGAACAACCATGCTAAACAATTGCTCTATGTTCAGAAAATCACTAACAAACAGCACTTTGAAAATACCTTTGTGTTGAAACCGCAAGGGAAACCTGTTTTGCACAGCTAGTGTTGATTTTAAGTCCGCATTTGACTACTAGCATTGACTGGCCCTTTGCCAAATATTCTCTATCCTAAGGTCATACAAGGCTTCTCCTCCCATAGAGGAGATACAATGGCTTCCCCAATAATCGAGGTACAATGGCGCAGCAAATACTGCTACACCGCTCCAATGACCTGGTTTCCATCGCAAGCACAGAAGCTGCCTGTGTGGAGTTTGCACATTCACACTGTGACTGCGTGGACTTCGTCCTCGTGTCTCAGCTTCTTCCAATATCCAAAAGATGTACTGGTAGGTTATTTGGCATTGTAATTGCCTCTCAGCGTAGGTGGTTCACAAAAAAGGGAGAATAAGTTACAAGGAAGTAAATAGGAAAAATGAGACTGATGGGAATGCTGAAAGCCAGCATAAACTAGATAGGCCAACTGTACGAAGAAAATAAAAATATAATTGTCGCAGACTAACAAGTTGTGAAAATTATTCAGGATTGGACAACGATATTTCATTGCAACAAAAGGATACACTACAGCCATGGATTATATTCTTGAGAGAACAATCAGTCCTTGATGAATGAATCCTTTGTTGACAACTTTCCCTCTCCACCTAAACCTTGCAAGTCAACAATGGCAGAATGTGAATGGCAGTCTCGTCTTGAGGTGACAAAAAACAGCTGCTTCTTGGACTTACAAATCAATTGGAGGTAAACAAAAATCCAAGGACAACATGAGAGTCTGCAAGAGTAACCATGAAATATGTGGGACAGATCACATACCTGTGGAATGCAGGAAAACACCACAGAAATTCCACAAAATTCCTTTCAAGAGCCAGAACTCCGGGTCATTTTACTCCCATTAATGGGATCGTTTTGCATAGACAGCTAAATGGCAGCTATAGGATCAGGTCCTTCAGTCCAACTTGTCCATGCCGGCCAAGATGTACTCTCTAAGCTAGTTCCATTTGCCTGCATTTGGTCCATATTCTTCAGAACTGCTCATATCCATGTACCTGTCCAAATGTCTTTTAAATTTTGTTCTTGTACTTGTTTTAACTACTTCCTCTGGCAGCTAATATGTACCTACCACCCTCCGAGTGGAAAAGCATGCGCTGGAAGTCAGATGCAGGCATGTCTGATCTCTTGCTCGATCCCTGGACTCACTGTTGAGTCTCGGCTAATCCATAACTTACTGGGCCAAGAAATTGCAGAAAATTGCGGACGCAGGTCAGACCACCACACAAACCCACCTCCCTTCCATCGACTCCATCTACTCTTTACACTGCCTCGGCAAGGCCACCAGCATAATTAAGGTCTCACCCTGGTCACTCCCTCTGCTCACCTCTGGCAAGAGGTACAGAAGTGCGAAAGCACATACCTCCAGATTCAGGGACAATTTCTTCATCAGGGAACTAAACCATCCTATCAACAACAAGAGAGCCGTCCTGAGCTACTACCTAGTTTAGTTTAGTTTATTGTCAGGTGTATCAAGGTACAGTGAAAAGCCTTTGTTGCATGCTAACCAGTCAGCGGAAAGATACACATGATTACAATTGATCCATTCACGGTATACAGATATATGATAAAGGGAATAACATGAACAGCATTTAGTGCAAAATAAAGCCAGTAAAGTTCGATTAAAGATAGTCAGAGGGCCCCCAATGAGGTAGACAGTAGTTCAGGACTGCTCTCCAGTTGTGGTAGGATGGTTCAGTTGCCTGATAACAGCTGGGATGAAACCGTCCCTGAATCTGGAGGTGTACGTTTTCGCACTTCTGTACCTCTTGCCCGATCGGAGAGGGGAGAAGAGGAGGTGGCCAGGATGCGTTGCTGGTGGCTTTGCCAAGGTTGCGCAAGGTTTAAATGAAATCAATGGACAAGAGGTTGGTTTATGTGATAGTCTGGGCTACGCCTACAATTCTCTGCAATTTCTTGCGGTCTTGGATGGAGCCGTTTACAAACTATGCTGTGATGCATCCTGATAAAATGCTTCCTACGGCGTATCTGTAAAAGTTGGTAAGAGTTGTTAGGGACATGCCAAACTTCCTAAGCCTTCTAAGTTGAGGCATTGGTGTGCTTTCTTGGCTATTGCTTCGGTATAGATGGTCCAGGAAATGTTGTTGGTGATATTTACTCCAAGGAATCTCCACTTCGGCACCATCAATGCAAACTGGTGTACCGCTTCGCTTCCTGAAGTTAATCACTTTCTCCTTTGTCTTGCAGACATTGAGAGAAAGGTTGGTGTCTCGACACCAGGAAAAGAGGTTCTCAATCTCCTTCCTTTACTCAGTCTCATCATTATATGATATCCGGCCCACAATGGTATTCTCGTCTGTGAATTTGAATTAGATTTGTGCAAGGCTGCACAGTTGTGGGTGTCCAAGGAGTAAAGAAGGGGGCAGAGAACACATCCCTGTGAAGCACCAGTGTTGTGAATTATCATAGAGGATGATTTGCCCCCTATCCTCACTGATTAGGGTCTGTCGTTCAGCAAGCCGATCCAATTGCAGACATGAGTGCTGACTCCAAGTCTCGCGAGTTTGGTGATGAGCTTGGATGGTATAATGATGTTAAAGGCAAAGCTGTGGTCTATGAATTAGGAGTATGACGGAGGCGTCTCTCTCATCCTGGTGATCCAGGGATGTGCGTAGGGCCAGGGAGATGGCATCGTCTGTGGACCTGTTGCGGCAGTAGACAAACTGCAGTGGGTCAAAGCTACTTGGTTGGCTGGTTTTAATGCGTTCCATGACTAGCCTCTCAAAGCATTTTATGATGATGGATGTCAAGGACATTGGACAGTAGTAATTAATCTCATTGGAGACTGTTGGACTATCATAAATCGGACTTTATCTTGCACTATACGACATTCCCATTATCCTGTATCTGTACACTGTGGACAGCACAATTGTAATCATGTATAGTCTTTCTGCTTGCTGTCTGGATAGCTTGTCATTGTACCAGGTTACACGTGACCATAAACCTCTTCAATCTCCTTTATTAATGATCTTTAACCTCTCATTATTAATGTCCGAGATTCCCACCTGCTTTAAAAAGACGTAATTAATACTGCTGCCCAAGAAGAGTAACGCGTCTTGCCTCAATTACAACCGAATGGTGGCACTAACGTCCGTGGTGATGAATTATGCTGCATATCAGCTCCTACCTGGATAGTTCAATAGGGTATGCGATCTTACTGGCTTTCCACTCTATAAAAACACATCAATCAAGCTGTTGTTAGACTACACCTTGGCATTCAACACCATCATCCCCTCCAAATATATCACCAAACTCAGGGATGAGCAGAGATCCAGTATATGTAATTGAATCCTCGACTTCCTCATTGACTGACCACAATAAGTACAAGTTAGCAACACTTCCTCCTCGATAACCATCAACACATCAACTTACAATATGTCTGAAGAATGGTCTCGACCTAAAACTCGGCCTATCTATGTTCTCCACAGATGCTGCCTGCCCTACTGAGTAACCCCAGAATTTTGTGTTAACCAGCATCTGCTCTATTCTCTCAATGCTGATGATGGTGTAGCCAGACACAGTTCCGATGCCATCTTTAAATTTGACAATGATACCAGTTATTGGATGAATACAGGTGCTGATGAGTGAGAGTACAAGGAAGATTGATAATCTGATTGAATGGTGCCATAACAAAAATCTTGCTCCCAACATCAGCAAGATCAAGGACCCACATACCCGTCTTCATCGGCCAGACGGTGATGGAAAGAGTCAACAGCTTCAAGTTCCTGCCGTGCATATCTCTAAAGATCTGTCGTGGGTCCAGCAAATCGATGCAATCATAAAGAACTATCTTTAATTGGACTTTATCTTGCATTAAATGATGTACCCTTTATTCGTGCATTGTGGACAGCTTGATTGTATTCATGCAGTCTTCTCTTTGACAGGATAGCACGTAAACAAAAGCTTTTCACTGTATACATGACAATAATAAACTAAACTAAAATACATTTCAACGCCTCAACTTAATTTGAAGATTAAAGAGATCGGTATGTTGCCGAATATCAAACTTCAACAGGCGTACGGTAGAGAGCACATTGACTGGGTACATCCTGTCCGCTTCAGCATTTCAAACACCTAGGAACAAGGGAGATTATAGAGAGTAATAGACACTGCCTGTCCACCACAAGTACTCACCTCCCCACCACCAAAAGGATCTTAGGAGGTGCTGCCCCAAAAAAGGCAACCAATATCAAAGACTCATACCACCATGGCCATGCTCTCATTTTGCTACTGCTATCAGCAAAAAGGTGCATGAGCCTGAAAACAATGACTAACAGGTTCAAGAACAGCTTTTTCCCAGCGACCATCAGGCTCTTCAACAGTATGCAACACAAACCTCAGCAGCGGCAATCTTCGAAGTATTACGTCTTTGGTTGCACTACGGTTTTCAGTTTTTGCAGTATTATGGTTACAGAGTATTGTGGTTATTAATATATAATAATGAAAAATCCAATAAATTATTTATGGGTTATTGCGATTACAGGCCTGTTGAACTATAACAATTAAGAATTTCATTGTTCCATTACCTGTGCATACAACAATTAAACCGTTTTAACTCTGTACTCATGAGATGGGTACTTGTGATCTATTAAAATACAAAGCCAAACTGAAACCTTGACAACATTTTCTAAATTGGGTAACAATCAGGCCGTTGTTATAGAAAGAAAATAAAACAGATTGTAAAAGTGCACCGTCCGATCCCAAGATATCAGGGAAAACGGATTACTATCATGATGTCAAATCTAGTACTTTTATTTGGAGGAAAACTGCAAATCTTTAAGATGATAATAGAGTAAATAAGGATGATAAATATTGATGAATTGGTTTTATGGTTCGAAACTTAAACATAAAACGAACATCCATTTGTGCAGCATGTGCAATACTCAAATGCACATATTTTCTAAAGGATATTAAATAACCTTTTAAATCTAGACATTGTTATTTTGTAGGAAAACACGATGAATAAAGTCTTACAAAGGACAACTAAACCAATGAGCAGTATAACTCCTTTGGTTATGATGGGGTATGATACCCTGAGAACATCTCAATCTTCTTCAAACAAGCATTACAAGATCATTGTAAAAAACAAAGAACTGCAGATGCTGGTTTATACCAAAGATAGACAAAAAGTGCAGGAGTAATTCAGCGGGCCAGGCAGCATCTCTGGAGAAGAATAATGGGTGACGTTTCGGGTCGGGACCCTTCTTCAGACATTCATCATTTTTCTCCAGAGATGCTGCCTGACCTGTTGAGTTGCTCCAACACTTTGTGTGCATCGTAAGACCTTTGTTGATCCACAGAAAGCAACAGTTGGAGCTTCAGTTTAATGTTGCAATTGAACACCTCTTAAAACCTCATCACCACCTCCACAGTGGCCATATTCTGGATTGCAGTTAGCAGCCAAAACCTTTTAAAGTCAGGAATTGTTTTGAAACCAACTGTTCAATTTAACCTTGTGTAAAACTGTAGAGGGCGCAGTAACTGCAGTACACAGATAGTAATACCAACATTACCATAAGCAGAATAAATTTCAACCGACTGTTGAATATGACAAAAAAATACAAATAACCTAAGGGTCCATAACACCAAAAAATAAATAAAATTCAGAAATTTAGCTAATTCTTTGCACTCAACTTTGTATCAAACAGATTCATCCCAATATTTGACTAGTTTAGCATATTTTTTATTTTCATAGATTAAATTATTTCACTAAAACAATGCACACTAGTTTATGGAGATAAGATTATTAAGATATTAACAGATCTTATGTAAAACATGTCTATTTTCCATTTATCATTTTAGATCAATACTGAAATTGCGTTATATGAAAACAAGAGGAAAATAACTAAATTTACAGGTTAGTATTGTTCATTTGATAATTACAATTTTAACATAATGACAAATGCAACAAGAGGAATAATTTCACATACATTGAGAATCAAAGAAACAAGATTTAAAAATAAAGCACTGAAGAATTCTTAGAAGCACAAGGGGATGAAACACATGGATGCAATAACATTAAACTAAATGAACAGGTCAGTTTCACCCTTTGCCTAGGCTGCGACAGCATGTGGAACAATATGCAGAATTTTAAATAGGTGGGGCAAAATCAACAGATGTTCTCTCTCCATGTGATGCAATACAAATGTCACTGAACTGTCAGACAACCAATTAGAAGGTTACCATTATTAATGCAACAATATTCCGGAAAAAGTAAATCAACCACAGGACCGGAAAAAGAATGCTAGAAATAGTACTTGACTTGAAAATACAGTATTGTAAATTATGCTCAAAAAGACTTTAAATTGTTTTGACCGTTCTGCTCAAAGTCAAAATGCTACACAATAAAATGACCAATTCCAACGTGGAAAACATGTTTTTTTCTTCCCCTTTTTTTTGCTCCATTAGATTAAGATGGAAAAAAATGTGCAATACCGAATGCATGAAGTATTATCAATAACACATTTGAATGCCAATTAATAATTTTATGTCAAACATTTGAAATGTCTTTGCCTGCTCAAGAAGCATCGTATTCAAAGCATTATTCAAAAATCATGGAAAAAGCATATCATATTTTAATGTACGAATCAAACAAACACAATTTACCAACTAAATAGATACCTCAATCAATTAAAAAATTAAATTGATTTAAATTACTTTAGGTCAAGATGTAATAAGGAAAGTATGTTCCATGCCAAACACGTTAAGTATTATCAATAATACAGTTGACGCCAATTAATAATTGTATGTGCTTGCCTGCTCCAAAAATACTATATTCAAAAAACATTATTCAAAATTAGCGGAAAGAGCATGTTATATTTAAATGTATCAATCGAACTTCAAAAAGAATTGCCAGCTAAATAGATACTCCAATCAACTTGGTTTTCTATAGTAAATTAATTGAATGTTAATAAATGAGATAGATGAAACGTAGTTTAAAAGCTTCCAGAAAAGAACAAATTCAATGAAAATTTATCCGGCACTTTAAAATCGCTGGGGAATTTCCTACGTGCAACTCTTTCCACGCATACATTGTTCTGCTCAGTCGATTGTTTATGATCCTCAAGACTCAACAAGCTGCACCAAACAGGCAGTGGCTTGGTTTCAAATCGGGTCAAGTTGTTGACACAAAATCAAATTAAAAAGGAGAGGGCAAATGAGAATGCAGGCGATGAGCAGCGTGGCCTACACACCGCAGGGCCCTGCACCTACCCGTCTTTCCGCTTGGCTTTGTAGACGTGACCGTAGGTGCCTCGTCCAACTTTGCAGCCCTCGTACTCAAACAGGTCCTCCACTCGCTCCCGCTCCGTCGTCAGCTTCATCTTGAAATCATAGTCCATTTTCGGAAAGTTTGTAGATCCTTATATCGTTGGTGAGCGGTATTGTCTGGCCGGCTAAAGGGTGTCGCAGGGTGTCACAGCCGGGGGTAGCATAAAGGTCTGTGCTGGAGGTAGGGGGAGTTGATGGTGGTTGTCGGGCTGGTGAAGCTGCCCCCCTGTCGTCGCTGCACCGCCGCCGTCCTCTGCTCTCCAGCCCGTCGCGACGCCGGTCCCACACTCCAATACCACATACGGCGCTGTCGTGAACGCAGTCCACACGTTCCACGCACGCTCTCCGTCCCGCGCGCGCTCCCGCCCCTCCCCAGGGAGGCGCGCGCTCTCGGGGACGCGCGCTCCCTGCTTGACAGAGAGTTCAGTGCAGACATAAAGAGTCGCAGATTATTGCAGATCAACCACTCATGTTAGTCGAAACAAGGAACTGCAGATTGCTGGTTTACACACAAAAACGACACAAGGTACTGGAATAACTAACAGCGGGTCAGACAGCATCTACGAGACTGCAGATGCTGGTTTAAAAAAATAGTGTGCTGAAGTAACTCAATAGATCAGGCAGCATCTCTGGAGGACGGAAATGTGAGTAAGGGCCTGTCCCACTTAAGCGATTAGCCTGTCGCCACATGGTTGCCGGGGTGTCGCCTGTATGGTTGTGAGTAGTCTCCTTAGTCGCCCAAAGAGTCGTAGTGTCTTTCTGGTCGCTGCTGGATTTTCAAAATGTTCAAACATTCTCGGCGACAGTGGGTTTGACGCCAATGAGCGTAGCTTGACTTCTCCTGATGTAGGTGCTGTTGCAGAATGTCGCCAGGATGACGTAGGTTGTCTCTGGTGCTGATCAGTGATTGGCGACTACCTATTTCAACCAGCGACAGGTACCGGCATCAAGATAAGTCAAGTAGCAACAGACATTGGAAAAACCCAAGTCCACATGGCTCCAAGGAGGAGAGGGCAGCCCAAGGGCAAGGCCCAACCCCCATCCCCACCCACCAGGCAGGTGGAGTCTGAGGAGACCCAGGACGAGGAGGCCCAGGAGGAGACCAGGGAGGTGGCCCGTGTCCCCACCTGGACTGGACTGGTCGCCCTGCCAAGGCTATAGGTACTGCTGCTGCTGACCCAGACTCACCTTCAGATGATGCTCAGGACACTGATGCCTCAAGTGTCTCTAATGTGTACACTGTCCAGGAGGAGGTCAAGAAGGGCAAGAGACCCAAGGTAGTTCCTTATGAGTTCAGCAGGGAACGAGAAGGAGAGCTGGTCGAGTGGTATCAGTCAAACACAGAGTTGTATGACAAGAACCACCAACATTATAGAAACAAGGACAGGAAGAACTCACTACTTGACACCAAGACCAAGGAGTTTCCTGACTGCACCTGTAAGTACCTACTTACTGGGTTGTTTCTCTGTATTTCTGGTCCTGTAATTTGCAACTTCATGTTGTGTTGCAGCCATAAAAATAAAATGAAAACTACTAATACTACTGCTGCAGGCAGGCAATTCACACTAGTCTTTATTATATATTTTTTACAGATGCCCGACTCTGTGGTTCAAAAGCCAGAGAACAAGATATGGCAAGCTGTCTCAGAGTGGGAACAAGTCAGGGTCTGGTGGCAAAATCTTTACCCAAAGGCAGCAGTGAATCATCAACAAATGGGACTTTATCAATTCACATGTGCTACGAGTGGAGAGGAGACAGCACCAAGGAGCAAATTATTATAAAATAGTTATTGTGAAATTGATAATTTAATTATCATCTTGCTTGCCATGTCCTGGTCTTGAAAGTTTGTAAAACACATTTATTTTCTTCCAGTTTGACAAGAAGCCACTGCCCAGTATGTCCAGTGAAGAGGAGTTTGATACACTTGAGGGAACGTCTGGATCCACCCCCTCCACCAGTCAGCAGCACAGCAAGAGGAGCAGGACCATTGCCAGCTCCACCCCAACAGCAACTGAGGTAGAGCAGAGCGAGACAAGTCAGAAGGAGCTGATCAAGGCGGTAAGTACTTTTGGGAAAATCTTTGGCAGATTTCTCCATCCGTCCATCCATCCATGTTTTTTTTTGCCAAATTTACTTACCCGTATCATACTAATTTATGTTGCAGCTCATGCAACAGGCAACAGAGGCCAGGGAGGCCAGAAAGGCAATGACACAGCCCCAGACACCACATGAGAGGGCCGTTGACACCTTCCTGGGATTCTTAAAGACTGAGCTGCTCAAGATACCAGAGAATGTGTGGTTCAACTACACCATGGCTGCCATGACGATGGCCCATAACTTCTCCCAGCCGGTAAATATTTTAAGTAATTTTTGTGGAATTTTGGGAACATTTGACTGTAATATTTGACCTTAAAATTTATGTTTTTGTATGAAATATTCACAATGAATTCATGTGTGTTGCATACTCAGCAGCAGATGGGACACATGGGACAGCAACAGATGGGACAGCCACAGATAGGACTGATGAG
Organism: Raja brachyura; assembly: GCA_963514005.1. The sequence continues at coordinate 62,919,003 of OY740786.1, forward strand.
ACCACCACAAAAGATACCACTGACGGGACCACCACATCAGCAGGCTCACCAGGTATTTAATTTTATAATGCTTTTTGTGAATTGGACTTTTTGGAAATTCTTTGTCACACACAACTTGTGAAAAGTTTTAATTTAATTGCCTTCCACTTAATATTGTTTCTGTGTTGCAGCCACAGTCACTGATGGGACCACCACAGATGCCACCACCAGTGATGTCATGCTCACCGATGGCCACCTCACCAATGGGCAGGTCACCCAGTTCCACAGGACAGCAGCAGCCCTACTCGCAGCAGCAGTCTACATCAACACCATCACAGCAGTTAGCCACTACTTCCACATACACTGCCTTGCAGCCTGCAAGATCTAGTAGCTTCTCTCCACTCTCAGCTGCATTCACAGACTACCCCAGCCTTGACACACCCAGACCTGCACCAGTGACACCAGAGTGTATTCCCAGAACAGAGACCCAGGATACAAGTAGGGACTTGAGTTTGAGCTTTACAGGATTAATGGACGCAGATCACCCATCAGTGTAATGTGTCCATAAATGATGTTAAGTCTTGTATGTTTTTGTACCTGTATTATGTTTGAAGTTTAAAGTTTAAAGTTTATTGAAACTCAACGACCCTTCTTGGGGTATGGGAGTACATAAATAATTGAAAAACAACACGTATATACAAAAGTCATACAATATCTCATTAACAGTACAAGCAAAATGAAGAAAGAAAGATAACCCGAGTACTGAAGTTTTGGATTTTTATTTGTATCACACACCTTTGTAGTGTAATGTTTGAGCTTACTATAAGCAGTTTTTTTGTAAAATGTTGGTTAAAGGTATCTGTAACATGCCTGCCAGACCTGTTGAAGTTGCAAGTTTTATGGAGAGAAATACAGGGAACGTTGTGAATAGATGTAAATGCAATGTTACAGACGTGCCATTATTTGATATTTATTGCCTTTTTTATAGATTGATGGGACTGATCAGACTGAAGGAGGTGCTTATAGTGATGATTCTTACAGATAATTTCAATTTTTATGTGATTATAATAAATTTATTTTTGTATACACTGTTGTATGTTCTTTCATAGAATCATAGAAAATAGGTGGAGTAGGCCATTCGGCCCTTCGAGCCATTCAATATGATCATGGCTGATCATCCAACTCAGTATCCTGTACCTGCCTTCTCTCCATACCCCCTGATCCGTTTAGCCAAAAGGGCTACATCTAACTCCCTCTTAAATATAGCCAATGAACTGGCCTCAACTACCTTCTGTGGCAGAGAATTCCACAGATTCACCACTCTCTGTATGAAAAATGATTTTCTCATCTTGGTCCTAAAAGACGTCCCCCTTATCGTTAAACTGTGACCCCTTGTTCTGGAGTTCCCCAACATCGGGAACAATCTTCCTGCATCTAGCCTGCCTAACCCCTTAAGAGTTTTGTACGTCTCTATAAGATCCCGCTCAATCTCCTAAATTCCAGTGAGTACAAGCCGAGTCTATCCAGTCTTTCTTCATATGGAAGTCCTGCCATCCCAGGAATCAGTCTGGTGAACCTTCTCTGTACTTCCTCTATGGCAAGAATGTCTATATAATGTAATAATAAATCAAACTTTTTTGTTGTTAAAGTGATGATTCTTTATAGATTTATTATATTTTTCAGCGACCTGCTACGACTATGACAGTCGCCGGCAGTTGCCTAAAAATAGCCTAAGTGGGACAGGCCCATAAGTCGCGACCATTGGGTCACCGGTTGTTTGCCATAGCTTGATGTCGACTAGGTGGTAGGTTGTTGTAGCTTGTCGGAGACATTGTCGTAGGGGGATTCAGTCGTCGGTTTTTCGGTGACCTACTATGACAGTTGCCTGGCAGTCGCCTAAAAAATTGCCTAAGAGGGACAGTGTAGAAACAAAGAACTGTAGATGCTGGTTTACTCCCAAAAAGATGACAGAGTGCTGGAGTAACTCAGCAGGACAGGCAGCATCTCTGGAGGAAAAAGATAGGAGATGTTTTGGGAACCAGCATCTTCACTTATTTATTTCGACAAGGAACTGCTGACGTGGGGTTACACAAAAAGGCACAAAGTGCTTGAGTAACTCAGCAGATCAGACAACATCTTTGGAGAACGTGGATAGGTGACGGTGTAGAAACCAGGAACTGCAGTTGCTGGTTTAAAAAAAAGACTAAAGTGCTAGAGTAACCCAACAGGTCAGGCAGCGGCTCTGGAGAACATGGATAGGTGATGTTCCGAGTCAGGACCTTTCTCCAGACGGAAGATTAATGTCATCTATCCTTATTCTCCAGAGATGCTGCCTGAGAAAAATATATTTACAGTGGGAACTCAAAAACATAATTGCTGGACGGGCAAAATGAGATGGCTTCACTTCCTTACCTTCATCTGGAACTTATACTGGTTGTCGAAACAAGGATCCGCAGATGCTGGTTTACCAAAAAAGACACCAGGTGCTTGAGTAACTCAGCGGGTCAGTCAGCATCTCTAGAGAATATTGTGAGGAAACTATGTTTTGGTTTGGACTCTTCAGACTAATTCTAGTGGGGGTGGGGAGGAGAAAGCTGGAAGACGGGGGGGGGGGGGGGAAGGTTAGGACAAACTAGGCAAGTAATTGATGGATACAGGTGAGGGGAATTTTTATACATTTTGGTTTCACCATGTAGAAATTACAGCTGTGTTTATACATAGTCCCCCCATTTCAGGGCACCAGGATATTTGGGACACATGGCTTCACAGGCGTATGTAATTGCTCAGGTGTGTTTAATTGCCTCCTTAATGCAGGCATAAGAGAGCTCTCAGCACCAAGTCTTTCCTCCAGTCTTTCCATCACCTTTGGAAACTAATATTGCTGTTTCTCAACATGAGGACGAAAGTTGTGCCAATGAAAGTCAAAGAAGCCTTTATGAGACTGAGAAAGAAAAATAAAACTGTTAGAGACATCAGCCAAACCTACGCTTGTCAAAATCAACTGTTTGGAACATCTTGGATGCCCTGCAATGGAAGGCCTCGTCTTTGGAGCAGATATGGCAGAAATGTAGGGATTGAAAGTAGGGATTAGCATTGTAGCGAGAGACAGGTGGGAGGAAATGTAGTCCAGTCTGTCCCCGTAATTGAGATAGAAGGATCGCGAAAAGGGAGATGTCTGAGATCGTCTAAGATTTGAGGACAGGGAGGAAGTTAGTGGTGAAGTTAATAAAGTCCATGAGTTCTGCACATGTGCAGGAAGCAGCCACGATGCAGTCGTCGATGTAGCTGAGAAAGCTTTGGGGAATAATGCAAATGTACGCCTGGAAAATGGGAAAATTTAATTAAAATGGTTAGCAACCGTCACTGTGGATACGAGTGTCCCTCTTTCAGAAGGATGAGGAGGATCCTCATTGAAACTTACCAAATAGTTAATGGCCTGGATAGAGTGGATATGGAGGATGTTTCCACGTGGGAGAATCTAGGACCTTGGAGATGGACAGGTTCTTGATTAGTAAGGGTGTCAGGGTTTATGGGGCGAAGGGAGGAGAATGGGGTTGAGAAGGAAAGGTAGATCAGCCTTGGTCGATTCGACGTCGAAGCGGCCTAATCTGCTTCTATGACGTATAGATTTATGATGATGTGGAGGACGCGCGCGTCTGTTCTCTCAACGTCGGCGCCGGCAGCTGCGCGCGCCCTCAGGCCCCGCCCCACGTCGGCCGCGCGCGTCCACAGGCCAGCCCCCACGTCGGTTACCCGCGCTCCTAGGCCCCGCCCCACGTAGGTCGCGCGCGCCCGTTGCCGGGTTGACGTTCGGAGCTGCGGCTGTGGAGGAGACACGGTATTAACGGTGGAGCGTCGACTCTGAGGTAGCACCTTTTTTTTAAACATTGGGACTCCCACTCTTGCTTTCTTGAGGTTCTTTAAAAAGCAATAAAAGCACAATCGATGTAGAAACGCGGAAGATCTTTATTCTTCATTGAATGGGTTTGTTGGGCGATCCGTTGCGGATCAAGCAAACGTGCTGATCTGGGCCCGCCCCCGTTCAATGCTGATTGGATCGCTGTTGTCGCAGAAAATGGCGTCAGAGAGTATTTGGATTGTGTGTGGTTAGTTTGGGTGTCAATCACTGAGTTCAGCTAGCATGGTAGGCTGCATGCCTTGTAACCAAGGCCTAAACCGGCCTTTAAAAGCTTTGCCGTCATATCATACAATTATTGTTACTAACAGTGTTTGTTTCATCTTGATTAACTCTTCTTGATTAAGTGTTTCAGTCTACTGGTATTTATTTTACTTTTGCCAATCACCAAATGTGATTCCTGGCCTTAATGTTGTTATTATTTGTTTTTAAAATGTGTAGCTGCAAGTGATAAGAAGATCATCCCCTTTAATTTATAGTGATATGTTGTTCTCCCAAGTATATTCGTGCAATCTAGGACAATTCAATGTATATTCCTTGCAGAAATCCTCCCATCCTTTTTTTTAAATGATGTTACATCATTTTACATTAGGACGTTGAGCAATTTAGAATCTTTGGTGTCATCACATAAACTGACCAAAACCTAAATAACCAATTATATAAACACAAATTGTTTATATGATTGTTTAGCACAATTTGACATTATTTATTTTGATTTTAGGTTTGCACTAATTCGCTATCCATTGCAACATCTTAATCGTTTGGTAACATCCATTTTCTTCAATTAGGTCGATATGCCCTATTCATTCCTTTTAATAGTTATTCCTAATTTAGTGCTCATTTTGTTTAAAAGCTTTATTTGACTCCAAGCTATCGAGGTTTGAAGTATTAGATGTATTTATTGTACATTGGCAATCAATCCGACATTGCCTGTTGAATGCTATATATCTACCACATGAAGTATACCTTCGCCGGGATTGTTCAACTCCAAATAAAAAGCATTTACTGTATCTGTGATAGTGATCCAGCTGCCATTTTGTTCAGATGACAGTGCATACTTCTAACATTTTTCATATGACTTTTTACTGAATATATCAGCAGACCTGGCTCAACACATCAAAGGAATTCTTTGCAGGGAGTAAACAATAGAGATGTGTATAGACATCTTAGATTATTCATTTATTTATAACCATGACATTTTTAACAAGATATATGTATCTTCAGTTATGTTTAATGTAAATGACTTGGATTTGTTGCTCCTCTGCAGCATTGAGTGTCATCAGGATGGTATATCATAACATTATCCATTTATATCTATTTCATTTCTTTTGTAATGATTATGTTTTACAATTCAATGTTTTTAAATGTGTTTGTGGATGTTAATGGCTATAAATATTTAAATTAAAATATTTCAATGCAATCCTGTCAGTGTATTATGATCTTCTTCACTCCAATGATCTAAAGTAGAAGCTGTGGTTTGTTAGATCCATGTTGACTCCAAGGAGAACATTAATTTGTTTCACTAACCTGCCCACTGCTCAAAAACATTCTTTAAAATTGTTATTTTCTCAAATCTAAAATTGTTTTAGCAATTTTTTGTAATCTATTACATTGTCAAAGATATTCCAGGGGCACAAAAATAATAGGGCAATGGGATGGTACTGAATTGGATTCCTTTGCTATTCTAGATTGTAAAAGGAAAAAGGCAGTATATTCAGTTTAGAGAGAATTTCAATTTTAAAATATAACAGACCAGGTGGGACCCGTTGGGCCCCGCTCCCATTACACAATATTCCACCACTCACCCGATCCCCCAACGCAACCCGTTCCCTGCAAGCAATATTCCATCACTCATCCATGGCCCCCAACTGCGCAGGCGCGATGCGGTTCATTTCCCCATAAACCCCAGCACTCCCTCCCCCTCCTCTTCACCCTCCCTCTTGTTTCCCCTCACCTTTCTCTCCTTTCCCCTACCATCAGTCACTCCCTCCCCCCCTTAAACCGCCCTCCCTCTCCCTACTCCCCCACTACTCGCCTCTCCCCTATCGCACTCCTCCACGAAACACAATGTTTAAATAACGTTTCTCCTCTTCCCCTCCCCTACTCCATCCCTCTCCTTACAACAATGTGACAAATCTCTCATTGCACTGTGTGAAACACTGTGGACAGGCAGTTTATGTAATTGAGATCCCATTGTGATGTCATATGCTGCTAACTTCCAGTGGAACACTGGCGAGGGGCAGTTTATGTAAATGAGATCCCATTGTGACGTCATAGCTGCTAAGTGCCAGTGGAGATGAAATATTGTTTTCAAAGTGGAGTTTTGTAAAGTTAAAAACGTGAACAACTTGTATAATATATCAATCTGAATGAAACTTGGTTCAAGACACCACAGGACAATGGTGAGTAAGGTGGCCCAAAAATCGCTATTGTGTACCGCTTTGGCATAAGTCAGGTCATAAATCACAGACACACATGCACGCACACTCACAAAACAAACAAGATGAGAGTTTTAGTAAAATTAAAATTGATTGAGACATTTGGAAGACTTGAGTGTAATGGTGCATTTAGAGGCTAGATTGCAATTAGACAGATTGTAATGGGCAGGTTAATCTAAGTCAGTTCCATTTTAAATCGATATATTCTATCCCCATTTTTAATATATCCATTATGAACTCTAATATGGACATTCTAATATGGATCCAGAGCAAAAAAAAACTAATTGCTTGAGTCTGGCAAAATCCGTGGAGTTGATTGGACAGACAACATGCGGGTCAAGACCGTTCTTCAGACTGATGGAGTAAGGGGGAGAAAGCTGGGAAAGAGAGGCTGGAGGGGTAGATTAGAGGGGTATCAAGCCTGGCAGTTGATAGGTCATAGGGGTGAGGGAGAGTGATTGGCAGGTGGGTGGAACGTGATGAAGGCTAGCGACGAAAAGGAGACAAAGGGGTGTCAGATAAGGAAAACTAGAGGTGGGCGGGTGGTTGTGCGTTGAATGGAATGGGAGAGGGGAAGGAAGGGGGATACTAGGGAAATTGGAGACTTGAAGATGCGAAGGGTGAATGATGTGAAGGAGGGAAATGAACAACGTGGTGGGAGAAATGTGCATGTACTGGTTCGGGGGTGGGATGATGGGCTTGGGTGTTGAGATAGAAGGGACTGAAGGGGGGATTACTTGAAACTGGAGAATTCAATGTTCATTCCTTCGACTTATAAGCTGCCCAAGTGGAATATGAGATGCTGTTCTTTTTTCTCTCCCTTGCCATCCCTCCCTTCAGACTGAAGAAAGGTCCCAACCTGAAACATCGTCTGTCCAATCCCTCCACAGATTCTGCCTGATCCACTGAGCTCCTCCATCATTGTGTTTTGCTCAAGAATCCAGCGTCTGCAGTCTCTTTGTGTCTCCGTGCTTGTGAATCCTAGTTATGCTGTAATTTTTGCTCACACCTCCAGTGGTTGTACAACAATGTCTCTTGGCAGGTAAATCCGAGTTGCAATTGCGAATGAGTAATTTTTCATATTTTCAAAATAAACGTAGATCACTGATCTTGCTGGGAATGGCCTCGAAATACTGCTGTGATCATTCAGTAGGATTATCTTACATTCAATGTCTGGCTTTATTTCATTAATTTTTTTTGAGAGAATGCTTTCTTTGTGATCTTTGTATATTTCTAACGTAACACATTACCCTGAATTTGAGAGCATCTTCAGGCCTAATTTTCTCTGGATGGCATAGAAGAAATTGCTTTTCTGCCTATCCTCATCATGTTAGGGACAAAGACCCATCATTTATTTATTTGCCTCTGTACTCCACAATTTGAGATTTGTAATGGAAAAATATCACATGTGGTTAAAGTGCACATCGTCAGATTTTAATAAAGGCCATTTTGATACATTTTGGTTTCACCGTGTAGAAATGACAGCAGTGTTTATACATATTCTCCCCCCCCCCCCTCCCCTATTACAGGTGTTTGTAATTGCTCAGGTGAATAATAATTGTCTCCTTACTGCATGTATGAGAGAGCTCTCAGCACCTAGTCTTCCCTCCAGTCTTTCCATCACCTTTGAAATCTATAATAAAGAGAATTCCCCAAACACCTGTCCGACAGATCAGAAACATTCTTCAGGAGTCAGGTGTGGATTTGTCAATGACTACTGTCCGCAGAAGTCTTCATGAACAAATACAGAGGCTACACTGTAAGATGCAAACCACTGTTGGAAAAATAGGATGGCCAGGTTACAATTTGCCAAGAAGTACTTAAAAGAGCAACCGCCGTTTTGGAAAAAGGTCTTGTGGACAGATGAGACTAAGATTAACTTATATCAGAGTGATGGCAAGAGCAAAGTATGGAGGAGAGAAGGAACTGCCCAAGATCCAAAGCATACCACCTCATCTGTGAAACATGGTGGTGGGGGTGTTATGGCCTGGGCATGTACGGCTGCTGAAGGTACTGACTCGCTTATCTTCATTGATGATACAACTGCTGATGGTAGCAGCATAATGAATTCTGAAGCATATAGACACATCCTATCTGCTCAGGTTCAAACAAATGCCTCAAAACTTATTGGCCAGCAGTCCATTCTACAGCAAGACAATGATCCCAAACATACTGCTAGAGCAAGTGTTCAAGAAGGAACTGCAGATGCTGGAAAATCGAAGGTAGACAAAATTGCTGGAGAAACTCAGCGGGTGCGGCAGCATCTATGGAGTGAAGGAAATAGACAAAGTTTCGGGCCGAAACCCTTCTTCAAACTCCTAAAAGCAACAAAGGAGTTTTTCAAAGCTAATCAATGGTCAATTCTTGAGTGGCCAAGTCAATCACCCAATCGGAACCAAATTGAGCATTCCTTTTAAATGCTGATGAGAAAACTGAAGGGGACTATCCCCCAGAACAAGCATAAGCTAAAGATGGCAGCAATACAGGCCTGCCAGAGCATCACCAGAAAAGACACCCAGCAACTGGTGATGTTCATGAATCGCAAACTTCAAGCAGTCATTGCAAGCAAAGGTTATGCAACAAAATACTAAACATGACTACTTTAATTTACATGATATTGCTGTGTCCCAATCATTATGAAGTGAACCTGGACCGGCTCTCGGCAGCTGCACGCACACAGAACCGTGCCTCATCCGCAGACAGGATCGAACCCGTGTCCCCGGCTCCGCAGCGCTGCCGAACCGCCACTGGACCGTCCCCGTCCCCCCAATTGAGTGTCCCATCCCTGCCCAGGGGGCGGCCGGAGACGTCCGGACCAATTGGACACCTGCCCCCAGACCCACTGCCAGCGCGGAGAACCCACAGCCACCACCAGCGTGGAGAACCCACAGCCAGCATCAGCGTGGAGAACCCACAGCCAGCATCAGCGTGGAGAACCCACAGCCAGCGCGGAGATGTGCCAACTCCAGTCCAACCGCGCTCCAACTCCAGATGAACCCGCTCCCTGATGGGCCGCTATGGCGAGAAAGTGCCAGTTCGTCCACGGCTTGGCCGAGCTGGGCTCCCACAGCCGTCACCCCAAGTACAAGACGTACCTTGCACACTACCGGCTTCTGTCCACAACCCCGAGGAGGAGTGAGGGCCCCGGCCTCACCTGCGCCAGAGCACCAGCCTGGGCTCAGCCTCCTCCGGCCTGGCACTCGATTGTGCCGAGCTGCGGGCGGCCTTCAGACCCGAGTTAGAGCTATCCCAAACTCTGAGCTTGGGGCTGGGCAAGGGAGAAGGTGGACGTTGCTGCTCCAATGGGCGCCCGGCCTGCCCACGGCCGGCAGGAGCCCATCCGCAGACTCTCTCTCTGACCAGGACGACTCCAGCAGCAGTGACTCCAAGTCACCCGGTTTCAAGCAGGGCTGGCGCCTGTCCATCTTCAGCAGGATCTCGGTGTCGGACTGAGGGGAGGGGGGTGGAAGTGGAGGGCTGCTGGCCAACCGAGCAGGAAAGAGAGCCAAGCCGGAGTCAGCGGCTGCAAATCTAGGGACAGGACACCGGGGAGGGGACGGGGACGGCTCAGCTGCAATTCAGCGGACGCAGCGACGGAGAGCCGGGCCCGACCCTGACCACGGACAAAACGCAAGCCTGCACACAATGCAGCACCACCGTTGCCGAGACTGTTTATTGCTAGTGACCTATGACCTGGGCATGCGCAGTCGGAATACCAAACTCGCTGATTAAGATATTAAATAAAAGACCCTTCTACTGGCCTCCTTTAACCATATAACCATATAACAATTACAGCACGGAAACAGGCCTTCTCGGCCCTTCCAGTCCGTGCCGACCATTTCTTTTCCCCGAGTCCCATCTACCTGCACTCAGACCATACCCCTCCATTCCCTCTGCGTCCATATACCTATCAACTTTACTTTTAAATGTTAAAATCGATCCTGCCTCCACCACTTCTACAGGAAGATCATTCCACACAGCCACCACTCTCTGAGTAAAGAAGTTCCCCCTCATGTTACCCCTAAACTTCTGTCCCTTAATTCTCATGTCATGCCCTCTTGTTTGAATCTTTCCTACCCTCAATGGGAAAAACTTATCCACGTCAACTCTGTCTATCCCTTTCATAATTTTATAGACCTCAATCAAGTCCCCCCTTAACCTTCTGCACTCCAAAGAATAAAGACCTATCTTGTTCAACCTTTCTCTGTAACTTAGTTGCTGGAACCAGGCAACATTCTAGTAAATCTCCTCTGTACTCTCTCTATTTTGTTGACATCCTTCCTATAATTAGGCGACCAAAATTGTACACCATACTCCAGAATTGGTCTCACCAATGCTTTGTACAATTTTAACATTACTTCCCTACTCCTATATTCAATGCTCTGATTTATAAAGGACAGCCCACCAAAAGCTTTCTTTACCACCCTATCTACATGCGATTCCACCTTCAGGGAACTATGCACAGTTATTCCTAGATCCCTCTGTTCCACAGCATTCCTCAATTCCCTACCATTTACCATGTACGTCCTATTTTGATTTGTCCTGCCAAGATGTAGCACCTCACACTTATCAGCATTAAACTCCATCTGCCATCTTTCAGCCCACTCTTCCAAATGGCCCAAATCTCTCTGTAGACTTTGAAAATCTACTTCATTATCCACAGCACCCCCTATCTTAGTATAATCTGCATACTTACTTATCCAATTTTCCACCCCATCATCTAGATCGTTGATGTACATGACAAACAACAGTGGACCCAACACAGATCCCTGAGGCACCCCACTGGTCACCGGCTTCCAACCTGACAAACAGCCATCCACCATTACTCTCTGGCATCTCCCATTCAGCCACTGTTGAATCCATCTTGCTACTCCGCCATTAACACCCAAAGATTGAACCTTTTTAACCAACCTTCCATGGGGAACCTTGTCAAATTTGCATAACTTGAAGATGAGTAGAGTTGTTCCCATTATGCCGCAGCGAATCACGGACAGAATTGCAGTCATTATTCAATTTACTTTGTGATACACTGTTGATATAGACGCATTCAGTTACTGATCCTACCATTTTTGTGTCAATTGTATTTGTACATATTTATTTATTGGATAACTGTTTTCGGATGTTACCGAGGCCATGCTTCAGAAATGCAGATTTTTTTAAACCCATAATTTTACTACAAATTCCCAACCTAGTAAAAAACTGTATGCCTGCTAAAAGAGTAACTTTAAATATATTCCTTCAAGTCTTATTTTTGGGCTGAGAGTTGCAATAGTATTTGCTCCCATTACAAGTATGATCAAGTTTTAACACTAGATAGAGGAATGAGACATATTTATAATTGCAATTTTGATTAATTTGGTTTACACTAAATCATTTGTAGCTATTTCAATTTGTCATGTTTAAAAATGTAATTTAATCAACCAATGACTTGCGTCTATTAATTACAGTTTGTACTTTGTTACCTATAAGCAAGTAATAATAACGCATGATGTTGTAATGGCACTTCTTAATATAGCAACCAGAATCACAGGGGTTAGCTAACAAAGGCACAATTAAGGAGGATGATGAGAAGCTTGGTCAGTGAGAGAAATTGTAAGTATCTTGATGTTTTGAGTTGGGTTTTGAGGAGAGAATGCTGGAGCTTAGAGCCTTGGCAGCTGAAAGTAGGGCTGCCAATTATAGAACAATTCCATTTGGGGATGATCAAAATACTAAAATTGATGGAGTTGGGACCTTGGAGAGTTGCTGGGTAGAGAAGATCACACTTGAATTTGAAAACGGTGGTGAGAATCTTAAAAGTTAGGTTTTCCTTAAATTGGATCTGTAAGTGTTACTTGGGTAAATAAATAGTAAGAGTACAATAAATGATTGGAGTGGGGCTGACTGAAGATAAAAATATCCTGTCACCAGGAACAGTGTTTGTATCCTACATGCATTGTAAGATTCTGAATGAAGTATGGCAGGAGATCAGGGTGCAAGAGTACCAACCATAATATTTTGATGCTCTTTGAAGATTGTGGGTGTGAGGCAAATGTTACACCTTTGTTCAAAAATGGGATAAGAATTAACCATGTCAGTTTAATCTTGATGGTGGGAAAACATTAAGAAATATTGATCCTCGACAGGATTATTAGTTATTTGTGATTAAGGCAAACTAGCATGGATATTATTAATGAAAACTGATGTTTAACCAATTGGATTCAAATATTTTTGAAGTGGTAACAGAGTCGTAAGGTGTCGAGTCGTAAGTAATTGCACATTGCCTGATAGAAGATGCCACATAACAGATTTATGACCAAAGTTGAGGCATTTGGCAGAGGAGGACTTTGAATACAAACTTAGTTAAGTTACAGGCAACAGAAGAGTGTGAATGGTTGCTTGTCAAACTGGTGAGAGCGGTGTATGGGTGGGAAGTAGCAGGAGTAACGTGGTTTAAAGAGGGAGAAGGGCAGCAGGACCCATTGGTACGATCATACAGGTTTACTGTTTGAAGTGGGGGAGAGGAGTATAAAAGACCATTGTGCTAAACCTTAATATAATACTGGTCCCAACTCAATGGTGATGTAAAGGGCTTGTCCCACCAGCATGCGATTCCATGCGGTGAGCGCGACCAAACCGGCAGCGGAGGCCGCGCGGAGGTCGGGTGATCCCCGTACAGGGCCCGTCCCACCAGCATGCGCCACCAAACCGGCAGCAGGGGCCGCGCGGAGGTCGGGTGAGTGGCGCGGCGCAAAGTGAGGCGAACTTGGAGCGAAGTCTTAAAGGTAAGTTCGCCAGGACAGAGAGGGGCACAAAGGCACGCAAAGAGAGGGCCACGGAGCCACACACAGAGAGGGCCACAGAGCCAGACACAGAGAGGGTCATGGAGGCACCTACAGATAGGTTCATGGAGGCACGATGTCGAGGCGGTGCGTAATGCGTTGAGGCGAGAGCGAGCTGACAAGCCGTTGCCGCGCGGACTTTTTGAACATGGTCAGTTTTTCGGAGCCCCGCGCGATGTCGGGACAAACTCCGCACAATTCCGCATGGCTCCGGCAATCGAAGTGGGACCGGCCCCGCGACGCCGGACGGCTCAAGCGACCACGTTAGGTCGCGCTCTTCGCATGGAGTTGCATGCTGGTGGGACAGGCCCTTAAGTAATTGCACATACTTAAGGGTGAAGTAATTGCACATTGTCTGACAGAAGATGCCATGTAACAGACTTATAACCAAAGTTGAGGTATTTGAATGGTGATTAGTTCTGTTTTCCGCATTATAGGAAAGATGTTAAGCTGTTGGATTCTAATTAGATTTAGATTAGTTTATTGACTTATACACTAGAGTGCATTGAAATGAAGTTCTTAGTGAACTATATTATATTTGGTTCTGAAGAAGAGTCTCGAGCCGAAATGCTGCCTGACCCGCGGAATTAATCCAGCATTTTGTGTCTATCTTCAGTGTAAACCAGCATTTGCAGTTCCTTCCTACACATTATAATGATGGATTTAACAATAAATACAATGACCAAAGCAAGTATCAGAATGGTGAAAAGATTGTAGTGCAATCTGAAGTGGTACAAAATGCAATAATGAAATAATGGAATAAGGTAAGAGAACTTGGCAACATCTCTGGGGAGGGAGTATGAAAAGGGTGATTGGTTCAGGAGTCTGATAACAGCTGTTATCAATTCTGGGACGCCTGGGCTTTCAATATCCTGTATCCTCTCCCAGTAGGTTGAAGAGAGAAAAGGGAGTGGCCAGGATGGTAGGCATCTTTGATACTTCCAGTTTTCCTGATGCAACACCCTTGAAGATGGAATGGATGGAAGTGATGAGCCTGTGATGGATTGGGCTGTGTTCACCACTCTGCACATTCGGACGGTCAATAGCAGTGCGGTTGCCTTACCAGGTTGAGATGCATCCCGTCAAAAAGCTTTCAATAGTGCATCTGTAGAAGTTTGAGAGAATCCTCGTGAAAAAGCCTAATCTTCTCCGATGTTTGAAAGCGAATGGTACGTTGTCTCGATCGCCACATTAGCGTGGCGGGGCCAGGTTAGGTTGCTGGTGATATGGATGCGGAGGTATTTGAAGTTGTCGATCATCTCCACAACTGCAGTGTTAATGAGGGTGGGCGTGTTTTACCCCTCACTTCCTTAGGTCAATAACTAACTCTTTCAGCTCGATGATATTAAGTCTAGGTCTTTATCCTGATACCATGACACAAGGTTCCCAATCTCTTTCCTATACTCCATCTCATTGTTGTTGAACCGGCTGACAACAATCATATCTGTGAAATTAAAGATCAATGATATACACAAAGTGCTGGAGTTGCTCAGCGGGTCAGGCAGCATCTCTGGAGAAAAAGATGGGTGACGTTTTGGGTCAGGGCTGAAGAGTCTGAAGAAGAGTCCTGATCCAAAAGATTACCCATCCTTTTTCTCCAGAGATGCTACCTGACCTTCTGAGTTACTCGAGCACTTTGTGTCTATCATTGATCCAAACCAGTATGTGCAGTTCTCTGTTTCTAACTTAAAGATCAAGTTGATGCTCCACTTGGTCACACTGCCATGGGCGTACAGGAAGTAGGGGAATGAGCACACAACCTTGACAATAGGCGCAGGAGTAGGCCATTTGGCTCTTCGAGCCAGCACCGCCATTCAATGTGATCATGGCTGATCATCCCCAATCAGTACCCCGTTCCTGCCTTCTCCCCATATCCCCCGACTCTGCCCTATCTAGCTCTCTCTTGAAAGCATCCAGAGAACCTACCTCCACCGCCCTCTGAGGCAGAGAATTCCACACTCGCCACTCTCTGTGAGAAAAAGTGTTTCCTTGTATCCGTTCTAAATGGCTTACTCCTTATTCTTAAACTGTGGCGCCTGGTTCTGGACTCCCCCAACATCGGGAACATGTTTCCTGCCTCTAGCGTGTCCAAGCCCTTAACAATCTTATATGTTTCAATGAGATTCCCTCTCATCTTTCTAAACTCCACTAATGCCCACTAATCTATGTGGGACCTTATCAAATGCTTTCTGAAAGTCCAGGTACACTACGTCCACTGGCTCTCCCTTGACCATTTTCCTATTTACATTTTCAAAAAATTACAGAAGATTAGTCAAGCATGATTTCCCCTTCGTAAATCCATGCTGACTCGGACCAATCCTGTACTGCTACCCAAATGTGCGGCTATCTCATCTTTTATAATTGACTCCAGCATCTTCCCCACCACCGATGTCAGGCTAACTGGTCTATAATTCCCCGTTTTCTCTCTCCCCGCTTTCTTAAAAAGTTGGGTAACATTAGCTACCCTCCAATCCACAGGAACTGATCCTGAGTCTATAGAACATTGGAAATTTATCACCAATGCATCCACGATTTCTAGAGCCACTTCCTTAAGTACACTGGGATGCAGACCATCAGGCCCTGGGGATTTATCAGCCTTCAGTCCCATCAGTCTATCCAACATCATTTCCTGCCTAATATGGATTTCCTTCAGTTCCTCTGTCACCCAGATCCTCTGGCCACTACTATATCAGGAAGATTGTTTGTGTCCTCCTTAGTGAAGACAGATCCAAAGTACCTGTTCAACTCATCTGCCATTTCCTTGTTCCCCATAATAAATTCACCTTTTTCGGTCTTCAAGGGTCCAACTTTGGTCTTAACTAATTTATTCCTCTTAACATACCTAAAGAAGCTTTTACTGTCCTGCTTTATATTCTTGATGAGCACCAATGTTCAAGGTCGGTGGTGGAAATGTTATGACTAATTCTAAGATCTGCCAGTCAGGAGGCACAGAAGCCAGTTGCAGATGGAGGCCCCAAAACCAAAGTCCTGTTGTTTAGGGATGAGCTTATTCGATGTTATAGTGTTGAAGATGAGCTGTATTCAATAAATAGCATCCTGACATAGTTATTTTTGTTTTCAAGCATACCCAGAGCTCAATATAGTGTTAGGGAGATGGCCTATTTTTTCTGCACCTAAATAACAATGGGTCTAGATTATCTGAAGGAATGACACAGTTGTAAGCCATTACCAATCTTTCAAAGTGCTTTGTTATTGATGATGTTAGAGATACTCATTGAGACAGGTCGGTACTTTTCTTGGGGACTGGAATGCTGGATGTTTCCCTGAAGCAGATAGGGACAAGAGACTGTTGGTTCAGTTGAGGATGTCAGCAAACACTGTGGCCAGTTGATTGGCGCATGATTTCACATCTCATCCAGGATCTCTATCTGGGCTGTCGGGTTTGTGAGTTTAACTGCTGTCTTTGCGATGTATTGAGAGAGCCACTCGATGAGGGAGTGGGTTGCGCCTTGGTGGAATTTTGATTCTTTGTTCCACACGGGTGTAAGGCATTGAGCTTTATGTGGTAGAGATGTGTCACTGGCAGAGAGTGCCTCCAATTTCACATTACAGTCTGTGATTTTAATAGTCACCTGACATGTGCTTGGTTAAGTTAAACCTCTAGCTTGTTCAGGAATTCTCCTTTAGCATGCCTGATAGCTTACAGAGTCCTACTTAGCCTTCTTGTACAGTACGGGGTCATCATTTTTGAATACCTCAGAACTGGGGGTGGCACGGTGGCGCAACAGTAGAGTTGTTGCCTTCCAGCGCCAGAGACCTGGGTTTAATCCTGACTATGGGTGCTGTCCGTACTGACTTTGTATGTTCTTCCCGCAATCGCCGCAACAGGTTTGCTGGTTCATTTAGCTTCGATATTAATTATAAATTGTCCCTAGTCTGTAGGATAGAGCTAGTGCACAGGGATCGTTGCTCAGCGCGACTTGGTGGGTCAATGGGTCTTTTTCCACACTGTATCAGAGGTTCAAGTAAAGATCTATGAGACTTGTAATGAGGGACTGCAGTTAGGATGATAAATTGGAGAAGCTAGGGCAGTTGTTTTATGAAGAGCAGCAGGGTGAGAGGAGCAAATATAATACACCATTTCTGTTGATGGAGCGGTTGAAGATCAGAGGTCACAGATGCAAAGTAAAGGTGAAGTGGAATGAGTGGCAGAAAGGAGATTTTTTTTGTCCTCTGTATGGTTGAATTCTGGGAAATGCTCTTGCAGGTGTGGTGGGATCTTCAAGAAGAAATTGGATAATATCCAATTATTGGCGGTACAGTGGCGTAGCAGTAGAGCTGCTGCCTTCCAGCCCGGGTTCAATCTTGACTATGGGTGCTGTCTCTGGAGTTTGTAAGTTCTTGAGACCACGTATGATTTCTCCAGGTGCTCTTCTTCTTCTTGCGTATGGCGTGCACAGCTTAAACTTGTTGGACAACTTGTTCTATTTGTTCTTATTTGATTGTGCACGCCGGGTTGATTGCATTCGTCGAAACAGGGCGGACCACGTGAAGGTTGCAATCTTCCACCCCTCCGGGTGTTCTGGATTCCACCCACACTCCAATGGTGTACAGGTTTGTAGGTTAATTGGCATTGGTAAAAATAAGCGAGTTCGGTATCTCGATAAATGCAAGGAATCATGGGATTTGTCAAAGGTCATTCAGGATTTAAAAAAACGAACGCAGCGCTGTATAAACTGTGTATAAATTGTTAACTATTCTACCAAGGAATTAATCTAGAATTCTGTCAACTCAATAGCTTCCTTTCTTGTTCTGCTGTTCACACACTACTTACACAGTCCCAGTTCTAGTTCAGTTCATTAATCTGCAATTATGAGATATTCAAAAAAATAAATAATTTATTATTTTCAATTAATCCTTAACGTGTTTGCTACTAGAATAAGAAAATATTACTTGTGCTTGAAACATTTCTTATCTTTATTCATAATATGTGTAAAAATATATTTAATCTGAGGCAGCAATCCACAGCAGCTGAAAGCAATAGTTTTAACTTTGGGAAAAACAACACCAAGAAAGAAAGCAAAAGGTGGAATATCCTCCTGCCAGTCCACCAGCTTAAGTTCCTAACCAATGTCTGCAGTGATCTCCGCTGAGAAGATAAATATTTGACCTGGATAAGGGCCAGTTTAGAAAGGGGTTATGCAGTATGCCCAACCCCACCTCTTGAAGGAAAGGTGACAATAGCCTCAGTTTCCATGATAATAACATGTTTGAGGATGATACGCATAAACTAAGCTTTTCTTTAAAATAATTGCACTTACCTTTGGGCTAATTGTGATTTTAGCTTACCATTTGTTTTCCCAATTTCTCAGGCTACCAAAAATACAGGTTCTACACCATAGTCAACTTCCCTCGCGCTCTGGAAGCAATCAACTACACCTAATACAATACCACAAATCTAAAGGCTGCTACTGAACAGAAAAAAAAACACTGACGAAGAGAATATCAAGGCATTCTGCAAAAGCATAAACTTGGTCAGGCTAGATTACATGGGGAAATGGCAACAGCACTGCATGGAATTGCCAGCATTCCATTATCTTAAGTGCCACTACTTTTGGAATTACTTTTGAAGTCTTTACTGGCTGCTTTCCTATCTACTGGGGAGAAACAACTTAAAAACCTGCACCAAATAACAAAGTTATTTAAGTTTTTAAGTTGTTTCTCCCCAGTTGTTTGGTGACAATAATACGTTATTCATTGTCACGATCTCGCTCACTCACCGAAGCATAAAGCAATAAAACCACCAAATCATTGTAGTTTTGTACAAATGAACCATAAATACACCGTTAATAGTTTTGAAAGCAGTAAATTCTTACCTTGGAGAAGCAAAACTGGAAAATACTTATGAAAGCAGGTCCGTACACACACAGTAGCGCAGCTGGCGAGCATGTTTATCCCGAATGACCCATGACCTGGGCATGCACAGTTGTAATACCGAACTTGCTTATTGTAAATTGTTCCAAGTGTGTAGGTTAATGCTAGTGTACGGTGTAACCACTGGTCGGCGCAGACTCGGTGGGCTGTTTGCGCACTGTATCTCTAAAGTCTAAATCTGGATCAGTCTACCTTGCCTAAAGCTTTGCTAAAGTTCACATAAACCGCATGGGTCATGGGACACCAGAGGTAATTGTGCAAGAGTGGGAACTAAGTACTGCAATATATTTATTTGTCTGCGAGATTAGCATAGAACTAAGCACAATATGTCTAATATCTTGGAAGCATCGGTGAAAGTATAGTGTCAACATGCATGTAAAAGCTACGGACAAATTGTGAAGAACAGAGAGAGATATACTGCCAGTAACACAACTGGGTACAGTATTGTCAATAAAAGGAATTTCACAAATCACCCAGGATTCCAGTTGATGTAAAAGTGACCCTTTTAATATAATTATGGACAATGGAAAAACAGCCATTCTTTGAAACATAAAGAACCCCAGATCAAATTTTTTTCCCGTGATATGAGGTACTGCTTAGCCTCATTTGGTAAGTGAACATTTAAGCTTCTGAATATCCATCAGATTTTGATTTTAATAAATAATATTAATCTCAAAAATCAGCAGAATGTAGGGTAAAAGTAGTACCAGCTGGCGACGTATAAAATCTTTTGTGAGATATCATAATTCATCTCTACAGACCGAGGTGTAAAGACAACCATCTACTCTTCTGCGACTGCTGAGATATCTGGTAAGTCATAGAATAATTTCTATGCATTTTCCAAATATAATACATATTACTGTAAAGCTCATTGTCCCTTTATAACAAGCATGCAAGTGTAGGTCGAATGTATTGCAAATCCAACAATATGCTGATGTCTAATGTAAGTGATCTTTCCTCATCTACAATAATTTACTGCAGTAATTTAAATTTATTTGCAATTTGCAATAACCCATATTAAAATTAATATTTTTGTTTTCACAGATTCATCTCTGGGTCCACGTAAACGTAACACCGTGTCCGAAAGTATGGAGGACACTTCTAACACCGATGTTGAAGTCTCCTTACAGGTGATGATCAACTCTAGCACCAAAAGTTCAAATAGGAAGTCTGCCCACCCAGTAGTAAGGGAAACATGTCTTCAGTAGGTGAAATCACCACAGGTGATGCTTGGTTTGTTGAAAGCTGCAGGTTGCTTTTCAAATATCAACAGGAATCAAAACCACCTAAGTTTAAAACTTTTAAAGTAAATCATAAACAAAAAGTGAGAAGTCAATGCCAATCATAACATTTTGGAGCTTGAGGCAGCAAATCATGCTATTCAACCGTTCTGACAGTCTAAAAAGGATGTCAAAGTTGAACAGGTCTTGATTTAAAATTACTGAAATATAGAATGAAGGGAAGAGTATGTAGGACTGTAGTTGGAAGATTGGAGAGGAACAATGTGCAAAGTTGTTATTTGAAAGGAAGAAATTAATAGTTGGACTGTTATTGCCTCTCACAGCAAGCATTCTTTTCAGAAGTCCACGAGGAAATGTAGTGGGAAAGAGTGCTGTATCATGTCCGAAATAATACCAGATAAATTCCTAATTCCTATCTATCATCCTATCTGCTACAGAACGCTGTGGAGGCCAAGTCAATTTATATTTTTGGGGCAGAGATAGATAGATTCTTGATTAGTACGGGTGTCGGGGGTTATGGGGAGAACACAGAAGAATGGGGTTAGGAGGGAGAGATAGATTAGCCATGATTGAATGGTGGAGTAGAATTGATGGGCCGAATGGCCTAATTCTGCTTCTTTCACTTATGACAGTCTTGTGTCACAGGTAGATATGGTGGTCAAAAAGGCTTTTAGTACATTGGCCTTCACTGGTCAGGTGTTGAGTATAGAAATCGGGACATTAAGTTACAGTTGTACAAGGTTTTGAGGTTGCATTTCGAATACTGTGCTCAGTTTTGTTCACCCTGTTGTAGGAAGGATGTCATCAAGCTGGAAGGAGTGTGGAGAAGATTTACAAATATGTTGTCAGGACTTGAAGGGCTGAGTTACAGGGAGAGGTTGGGCAGGCTGGGGCTTTATTCCTTCGAGCACATGAGGCTGAGATGAATAAAATCATGGGGGGGGGGTAGATAGGGTGAGTGCACCTAAGGTAGGGGAATCAATAACATTTTTTAGGTGAGGGGCATGGTTTAATAGGAACCTAAGGGGTAACATTTTCACTCAGAGAGTGCTGGTTACATGGAATAAGCTGCCATGGGAGGTGGTTGAGGCAGATACGTTAACAGCATTTTAAAGACACTGAGACAGGTACATGATAGGAAAGGTTTAGAGGAACATGTGCCAAAAGTGAACAAATGGGACGCTTAATGGCACCTTGGTTGTTGTGGACGAGTTAGGCTGAAGGCTGTGTTACTCTGCTATATGACTCTGACTATACTTCACAAGATGGTTATTTGCACTAAAGAAGGAACTGCAGATGCTGGAGAATCGAGGGTTACACAAAAAGCTGGAGAAACTCAGCGGGTACAGCAGCATCTAAGGAGCGAAGGAGATAGGCGACGTTTCGGGTCGAGACCCTTCGTCTGAGCGTCTATCTCCCTTCGCTCCTTAGATGCTGCTGCACCCGCTGAGTTTCTCCAGCTTTTTGTGTAACCCCCCATGGTTATTTGTACTAAAGGGTTCCCACTTGGCAGTCAATTCGTACCTGGCAAGCACTCACGAGCAGCCAGTAAATTCAGGGAACGGTGATTAAGCAGATATTTTACTTCGGAGTCACGTGAGTGACTACGTGAAGAACCTATCAGCCGCTCATGCGCGTCATTACGTCAAACGCATGGCGTTCTGACTGGCTGGTGGCGTGTCGCTCCACCACCGGTAAGTTTAAAAGGCCTCCAGGCATGTCTTGAACTTAGTCTGCGGTCGTTTTTCTTCTGTCTTGCAGCAAGAACATTGTGGATAAGGTGAAGTCTCGACGGGCTGCAGGGAGAATCGCTTCCGAAGACCGTGGCAGTGCGGTCAGCGGGCGGCAGTCCGTTTTCACCATCGCGGTCGCTGACTCCACAGCCAGCGATCCCGGGCTCGGTGCCCATGGACAGCACTTTGGCTACCCCGCGGGTCGGGAAGGCCAAGTGCAAGTCCAACAGGCCAGTGGACTCGGATGAGTTTGGCCCGGGAGGGTTCGCCTCCTCGAGCGGGAAGCGTCGGCGGATGCCTTTCCCGCATTCTGGAGAAGATGCTCCAAGATGATGTGCCCTCTGGTCAGGAGTCATATCTCAGCGGGCCTCGAGGGCCCGCAACAGCTCCTGGTGTAGGGCTGCATTATGTGTCCCCATCCGAGGATTGGAGCATAGACCACCAGTCCTGGACGGAGGACCGCTCGGTGCAAGACCCGCGGGAAGCGGAGGTGCCAACCATGGTCACTAGGTTTGCAGTGCTGTCACTGGTTGGGGAGCCGCTGGAAGAAGAGCTCCCAGCCAGCATTAACTACCTGGCTTCCCACCAGCTTCAGGAACAAGTTATGATGGAGACAGCCATGAGGTACCACGCTCCCAGCAACTGTGCTGCCCTCAAGGTACCTATGGTGAATAGTTCCATCCGGAGCTACATTGGCGGCGGCATTAAGACCCAAGAGGTCAAGCTGCAAAGAATTTTAAACCGGCTGGCATCGTGGTTGACAGCATTCGCCAGGTCGGTAGACGGTTGCGCATTATCGGAGGCTTAACGGGACGCAATGGCATTGGTGTACAATGCACAATTCAAAATTAATTGCTTTCGTAAGAATGCCATTCGTCCTGTTTTCAACCCCAAGTTTGCAGGGTTGTGTACTTCGGGCTCCACCACCAAACAGTTGTTGTTTCAACGCCAGCACCCCTATGCCTCGACCAAGACCAGCTGCGGAGACCACCTCCAGCTTGAAGAACCAAAGAACCGGCCGGAGGTCTTTTTTAGGACATGGCCCGAACCGGCCGACAGCCAAGCTGCGCAGCAGGCGCACAACAGCACCTCAAGTCCCCAAACATCGGGGAAGGAAATAAATGTCCAGAATCCACTGACTGATACAGAGGTAGGTGGGTCTGGGTCTCAATGTAACATACCAGGTGAGGATTCATTGCATGTTGGTGGTAGGTTACGTTTCTTTGTGCATGAGTGGCGGTGGTTAACTTCTGACGTGTTCATACTGCTCTGTATAGATGGGTTCAAAATTGAATTTTCGGGCTCTCTCCCACCCATGCAGCATGCTCCAAACCGTACCTTTGCTCGTTCAAAACGGGATGGTTTGGAAGTTCAGGCTGAAATTGAAATGTTAAGTGCTAAAAGAGTGATTGAAAAAAACAGTCATGAACCTCATGAATTTGTATCCAATATTTTCACCAGGGAAAAGAAGGATGGGGGGGCACCGCATCATTTTGGACTTAACCCAACTTAACACCTTTATGCAGTGCAAACATTTCAAAATGGAACGTTTTGTGACTGCAAAACATCTAATTTCTAGGGGATGTTACATGGCATGCATTGATCTTAAAGATGCTTATTATTCTGTACCTGTTCACAAGGATCACAGAAAATACTTGAAATTTAAATGGATGGGGCAGCTATGGCAGTTTAACGCATTGCCGAATGGGTTAACCTCAGCTCCCAGGTTATTCACAAAAATATTGAAACCTCTTCTGGCTGTATTGAGAGAGCAGAAACACATAGTAATGGCTTATTTGGACGATATCCTCATTACAGGGAAAACTATGGAATTGGCTATTTTGGCGGTTTAAGCCACCAAGCTTGAACAGTTGGGGTTCCTAATTCACCCTGTAAAATCCAGGTTGACTCCATCCAGGTTTATGGATTATTTGGGATTTACTATTAACTCCAATCACCTGTTAGTCACTTTGCCTGAGGGCAAGAGATTGAAGTTAATAGAAGCCTGCAATCATCACACAACAGCTGCCTTCAATTCGACAAGTAGCCAGCTTGATTGGGAAATTGGTGGCTGCATTTCCAGCTGCCAAATATGGGCCTTTACACTATCAGCAATTACAAAGAGCAAAGGTGCAGGCACTCAAATATAATTTTGCCCACTTTGACAGAACAATGCAATTACCGGCCGAAGCCATTGATGAGCTACAGTGGTGGAAAGCCAATATTGTCCCTTGTTCTGGCAATATTTCAATTGAAAGCCCTTCTGTTGTTTTACAGACTGATGCCAGTTCTCTGGGGTGGGGTGCCACTGACACCGTTACTAGCTGCGGTGGCAGATGGCACATGCATGAGATATATTTTCTGCAGTTGCATGTATGAACTATTTGGAATTGCTCGCAGCCCTTTACGGTCTGAAAGCCTATTGTGCACCACGTGCATGTTCAATTACAGGTAGATAACACCACAGCAGTAGCATACATAAATCACATGGGTGGTATCAAGTCAGTATCCTGTGATAACTTGGCATGTCTTATTTGGAAATGGTGTATTATTCGACATATTTGGGTTTCAGCTATCTTCCTCCCAGGTAGATTCAACATGGTGGTGGGCACCAGGTCACGTAAATTCAATGACAACACAGAATGGGTGTTGAATCATAGAGTGTTTAAGGATATTATTTCTAGGTATGGAACACCGGATATGGATTTGTTCGCTTCAAGATTAAATCATCAATTACACAAGTATGTTGCATGGGAACCAGACCCAGGGGCAGTAGCGATAGGCGCGTTCTCGCTAGATTGGGGTACAATGTTTTTCCCCCATTTTGCCTTGTCAGTCGCTGTCTGTAAAAAATTCAGCAGGACCCTGCCTTCCAGCATTCTGGTAGTCCCTGACTGGCTAACTCAGCCATGGTATCCTTTTGTTCTGAGCATGGTTGTAGAACCTGTGTGGAAGGTTCCTAAAGGCAAGACTTTGTTGACAAACCCGGTTTCTGGTGAAGGACATTCTCTGCATGATTGGCTCAATTTATTGATTTGCAGGTTTTAAGAAGACCTTTCCGTGGACTGGGACTAGCTGATCATACGTTGGATGTGCTAACTGCGGCTTGGAGATGCAGTACTCAAAAACAATATGCCTCATACATTAGGAAATGGGAAGTGTTCTGTGCACAGGCCGACATTTCTTATGAGGCAGTGCAGATTACAAATGTTCTGGAGTTCCTCTCGAAATTGCACTTCAATGACAAATTAAGCTACAGTGCTCTCAATAGTGCCAGAAGTGCGCTGTCGTCTTACCTGCTGCCACTTTCAGAACACCAATCAGTGGGGTCTCACCCTTTAGTGTCTAGATTCATGAGGGGAGTCTTCAATTCGAACCCTCCTAGGCCCAGATATTCTGAAATTTGGGATGTAGGGGTGGCGTTAACTTTACTCCGGTCATGGTCTCCGCCAACTTCCCTGTCTCTACTCACGCACAAGGTGGCAATGCTGATGGCGTTAGTTTCAGCACAAAGAGCCCAGTCCTTGCAAAAGCTTTGATTGGACAGGATGCTCACCTCTGCCGGTAGTTTTACCTTTTTTGTGTACGACCCTATAAAACAGAGTCGACCAGGTACCTCGCAGGTTTTAACAGACTGGGATTGATACTAAAATGTTTAAATCTCATTTCACCAGGGCTGCAGCTACGTCCGCAGCGAGGGTCATGGACTTCCCGCTAGGCCTGATTTTATCGGCTGCAGGGTGGTCCTCAGCACGCACGTTTCAGACATTTTATAACAAACCTTTAGCGTGTTTGCTAATTCCGTTTTAAGTTTGCGTTAATGGCCCTCTCGGGTAGAGGGGGAACTGTTGTTGTTGTTGTTGTTGTTGTTAAGTACACATTAAATTGTCAATTTGTTCATTATGTCATGACTGAACAGTTTTGTCCACTCTTCTTGGTCAACTATACAGTGTGTGACGCATGGATTCTTTCCACGGCATGGAGTCACAGAGCTTTAAAATCTTCACGTAGTCACTCACGTGACTCCGAAGTAAAATAGTAAGATTAAACGAGAACTTACCAGTTTGAAGTTTGATCTTTATTTTATGAGGAGTTACGATGAGGGATTATGTGCCCTCCGCTCCCAACCCGTCCTCATAAAACCAGCTGGTAGTTCTAGTTTCTTCTATCTTACTCTTCTCAGGTCAATGTTTCCTGTCTGTGACTCCACACCACTGCTTTGAAGCTTGGCGTGCATGCGCGGCTGACGGGTTCTTCACGTAATCCCTCATCGCAACTCCGCATAAAATAAAGATCAAACTGGTAAGTTCTCATTTAATCTTACTTTTAAACTGTAGTGAATGCTGGTTTCTGCCAAATCTTGCGAGTGAAAACGTGCGTTTTTTTAGCAGAATTTATTAACTTTTGGAAGTACTGACAAGTCTCAAATTCCCATGCATAATACCACCATTTTGTTGCCTATTTGTGTCACAACTCATATCATGAGCATTTAAAAAATGCTGCATTCCCTTCAAAAATAAAGACAATGTATTTTTGTTGATGTTTAGTTGACTTCTTCAAGGGAGGGTCCTGACCCGACAGGGAGAAAGCAAGGACAACCTGAAATTGGAGAAGTCAATGTTCATACCGCTGGGGTATAAACTACCCAAGCGAAATATTAGGTGTTGTTCCTCCAATTTGCACTGGGCCTCACTCTGCCAATGGGGGAGGCCCAGGCCAGAAATGTCGGATTCGGAATGGGAGGGGAATTGAAGTGCAGAAGTTAACCAACCGGGAGATCAGGTTGGTTATTGCGAACTGAGAGGAGGTGAGCAAAGCGATCGCCAAGCCTGTGCTTGGTCTCACCGATGTAGAGATAAGTTGACACCTGGAACACCGGATGCAGTAGATGAGGTTGGAGGAGGTGCAGGTGAATCTCTGCCTCACCTGGAAAGACTGCTTGGGTCCTTGGATGGAGTCGATGGGAGAGGTAGAGCAACAAGTGTAGCATTTCCTGCAGTTGCAAGGGAAAGTACTAGAGGAGGCGGCGGTTTGGGTGGGAAGGGACGAATTGACCGGGGAGTTACGGAGGGAACGGTCTCTGTGGAAAGCAGAAAGGGGAGATGAGAAGATGTGGCCAGTGGTGAGATCCCGTTGGAGGTGACAAAAATGTCAGAGGATTATATGTTGTATGTGACGGCTGCTAGGGTGGAAGGTGAGGACAAGGGGGACTGTCCTTGTTATGAGTAGGGGGATGGGGAGTGAGAGCGGAGCTGCGGGATATAGAGGAGACCCTGGTGAGAGCCTCATCTATATAAGAAGAGGGGAACCCCCGTCCCCTACATAATGAGGATATCTCCAATGCCCTGGTCTGGAACACCTCAAGCTGGGTGCAGATGTGGCGTAGATGGAGGAATTGGGAGTAGGGAATTGAGTCCTTGCATGAAGCAGGGTGGGAAGAAGTGTAGTCCAGATAGCCACGGGTGTCAGTGGGTTTGTAGTAGATGTCAGTCAGTAGTCTATTACCTGCGATGGAGATAGTGAGGTCTAGAAATGGTAGGGAGATGTCGTAAATGGTCCAGGTGAATTTGAGTGCCGGATGGAAGTTAGTGGTGAAATGGATGAAGTCAGTGTCGTTCTGCATGGATTCAGGTGGTAGCACCAATGCAGTTGTCGATGTAGCGGAGGTAGAGTTCGGGGATATGGCCGCGGTAAGCCTCGAATAAGGATTGTTCGACGCACCCTACAAAGAGGCAGGCATAGCTAAAGTCCATGCGTGTGCCCATAGCTATGCCTTGGATTTGGAGGAGATGGGTGGAGTCAAAGGAAAAGTTGTTGAGGGTAAGGACCAGCTCCGCAAGACGGAGGCATGGATTGGTTGGTACTACGGTCGAGGAAGTTGGTGGGGGATGGAGGTGTAGAGTGACTGGATATCCATAGTGAAGATGAGAGAATGGGGGCCTGGAAAACGAAAGTCATGAAGGATACAAAGCGTGTATAAGGTGTCTTGGACATAGGTGGAGAGGGATTTGACCAGGGGGGATAGGATGGAGTTGGGATATGTGGAAATAGGTTCGGGGGGACATGAACAAGCCGAAACAATGGGTCTGCCCGGACAGTCAAGTTTGGGGAGAAGTTAAAATTGGGCCATGAGGGGCTGGGGAACGAAGAGGTTGTAGGCTTTGGAGGGCAGGGATGCGGAAGCAATGAAGCCAGTGATGGTGCTTGAGATAATGGCCTGGTGTAGAGAATGTAGATCATTTGATCAGAGAATGTAGATCATTTGAAATGGCACAAATTATAAAATAAATCGATGTACTATGAAGAATTAGTGCAGACAAGCAATAAACCAGTTTCACAGTAATTTTCTCAGATAAATTAATAGAATGTGAATCATGCCATTGTTATGCCAAATTCTTCAAATTAATGTATTTGGTAAAATAGTGCATTTCACAAGAACACCAGGAAAATAGTGGAAACACAAGAAACGGCAAAACCTGGGATCTGAAGCAAAATATAAACTGCTGGAGCAACTCAGTGGGTTAGGCACTGTCTATAGAAGCCAGGAAGGATGAGGCCCCGCAGCAAGACTTGAGCAGATGTACAGCAGAAACACGAGAGGGGGACTTCCAGAACAACCCCTCGAAGAGAGGAGACCTGTTTGAAAAGCAGCATGCCTTGAAGAGAATTTTCAGTGCAGTAGCAAAATGAGGACACAAGAGGCTGCAGATGCTTAATTGTGTTGACAGCTCTAGATTTGTCCAAGATTATGCATTGTTTGCTGTAGAAAATTGTTCAAGAAAAATATGATCAAGATTATTTTTCATTTTTGGACCAATGAAACGTATGGACTGCAGCAGGGGTGACTGCTCATAGGATAATTCTCATGGGATAATTGCCAGCTTGACCATGAAACATATTAATGCAATGCATTGACTCCTATTTATATTAAAATGTAACTTAGCTAGATGCATTTGACAGGGTAAGCTACTTCTCATAAACCAAATAGTGCTTAATACTGGGGAGTAATTCCTTGGAGAACTGCCAGTCATATCCTCCTTGTGAGTAGGCTCCTCCTTTTGATTTTCCAATTGAAAAATTGAAGTAAGAGATGATTTGGAGCAGAGAGCGTTGTGTGCTGAGCCCATGAGCCAGATGTACTTTTCATCCTCCCTTAGACCAGCTATGGCAAGGGTAGGTTCCACATCCCCATTCATTTGAATAAAGTTACTAGTTTTGAACAAAAATGGAAATGGGTTGTGCATTTTTTAAATATTTGACTTGATTTTCAGTTATTAATTCTCTAAACCAATTTGAGGAGCTTTTTAAATGTGAATGTTGGCTGCGTGTGCAGATGCAGGCCTTCGGGCAGTTCTGGGGGCCAGGCCTCAGGATTGTCTGCTGTGACCAAGTTGTCGTTTGTTGCCTCCTTAACTTGTGAGAGGATTCGGCTCAGTCAGCCCTTGGTCTGGATCAAATTAGTATGGGTGTTGGGCCAGAGTGAATCGGCACTATTAATATGTCACAATGCACACAATATGAACACACGGAACTGCATATGGTGGAATCTTGAGCAAATCATAAAGTGCTGGAGTAACTCAGCGGCAGCATCTGTGGAGGGAATGGACAGGCAACCTTTCGGGTCAGGACCATTTTTCAGACGTTGGGTCAATTAAAAAATATTTTGTATTTTTTAGTATTCAGATATCCCAGTTTGTTAAGAGATTTACAAAATGTTCCAGGATGGTTAATTTATACTATGAAGCTAACTTATTAGTGCATTCTATTAATTTATCTTTGGCATTCTAAAAATGCAACAAATTTCACCTCTACGTAATTATACCAGGGTTTCCAGCTGATGTAAAGACAAGACCACTAATTTACTGCTTTAAGTAAAGTTTCATTCACTTCCAAATTTAGTTCCACGCTGCAAAATTATTCCATATTTTAATTCCTCTGCCATCAGCAAAATGATCATTTTTCTACCTGGAAAGGTGAAGCATATCAGACACAATAATAATGTGTTGATCCATTCTTTGAACTTCAGCTCAATGATTCAATGATAGTTTATTCAGTTTTTGCATACAATACATAAAGTACGCAAAGAGTAGCCACATATCTGGTGCCGACAAAGTTGCATAAGTACTCATTAGAGTCCTGATGGTCTATCTTTGTTCTCGACGTCTGTCCCTTCCTTCTCGGTGCCCCCTACCGGTTGCCTCTCTGTTTTCTGCTCGGAGTTGAGTTCGGAGGCAGCTCCCATCGACAATTCTTGGTCCTTTGCCGTTCGGCCGCGCGTCCTGATGGTCATTCACGTTCTTCCTTATGGATTAATTGGATGTATTTGCGATTTCAATTAAATTGCATTTCGCTTCATGAGAACAATTCATCCTCAATCTGCTTTGGCTGGGTCCAATCTAAGGGTTGCCATCCAAGTCACTGTCAACGCTTTGCAATTTTAAGATGTCCTTGACCAAATCACAGAAAAGGCTTGCATTTTCTGGTGTAAATTTTAAACCACTGTAGTGTCTAGGAAGGCAAGTCACAATAAAGTCCAGCCTTTTCTCTTCACAATGTTGGCACGGCTATTTCATCTCAGCACGTCGTCGCATGTACGTGCACCCGATTGATCAAGAAACTATTTAAATGATTGTTTTATGTGGTTTCCTCCCATTTTGATCTTTGTGGCATCTGGCTGAAGTGCTACATTTTCAACAGTCAATGCAACTGCATTCACAATATCAACATTTTACCTGAAGCAGACCCTTAAAATCAATTAACTTTCCTTCTTTTTGGATTACATTTTATTTTTTAATTCATTCATTTTTCAGGATTTGGGTGTTGTTGGCATGGCCAACATTTATTGATCTTGAGGTATTTAGCTGGTCCTTACCCTCAATACCAACCAATCCCCATCTACCGATACTCTCCTCAGCTTAGCGGAGCTGGTCCTTGCCCTCAACAACTTTTGCTTTAACTCCTCCCATCTCCTCCAAATCCAAGGTGTAGCTATGGGCACGCGCATGGGCCTCAGCTATGCCTGCCTCTTTGTATGGTACGTTGAACAATCCGTGTTCGAGGCTTACCATGGCCTTATCCCCGAACTCTACCTCCACTACATTGACGACTGCATTGGTGCAACCTCATGCACCCATGCAGAACTCACTGACCTCATCCATTTCACCACTAACTTCCATCCGGCACTCAAATGCACCTGGACCATTTCCGACATCTCCCAACTGTTTCTAGACCTCACTATCTCCATCGCAGGTAACAGACTACTGACTGACATCTACTACAAACCCACTGACTCCTATGGCTATCTGGACTACACTTGTTGCTTTACCTCCCCCCTCGACTCCATCCAAGGACCCAAGCAGTCTTTCCAGGTGAGGCAGAGGTTCACCTGCACCTTCTCCAACCTCATCTATTGCATCCGTTGTTCCAGGCGTCAGCTGCTCTACATCGGTGAGACCAAGCGCAGGCTTGGCGATCGCTTCATCCAACACCTCCGCTCAGTTCACATTAACCAACCTAACATCCCGGTGGCTCAGTACTTCAATTCCCCCTCCCATTCCGAAACCGACCTTTCTGTCCTGGGCCTCCTCCATGGCCAGAGTGAGTCCCACCGCAAATTGGAGGAGCAGCACCTCACATTTTGCTTGGGTAGTTTACACCCCAGCGGTATGAACATTGACTTCTCCAATTTCAGGTAGTCCTTGCTTTCTCCCTTCTTCCCCTCCCCATACCAGCTCTTCCACAGCCCACTGTCTCCACCTCTTCCTTTCCTCTTCCCGCCCCCCCATCCCCACATCAGTCTGAAGAAGGGACTCGACCCGAAACATCACCTATTCCTTCACTCCATAGATGCTGCCTCACCCACTGAGTTTCTCCAGCAATTTTGTCTACCTTTGAGGTGTTTAGTGGTGAGCCAGTGAAACCAGTGAAGATCTTCTGGTGAAGGTATTCCCTCAGTGCTGTTGGGTAGAGGGTGTTCCATTCCATTTGCAAATGCTAAGCAGATTAAATTGTTCAATCCTGTAAGACAAATACGGCATTCAGACAGGTAATATCCATTCTACCAGGGAATAACTGTCTCCAATAAGAGAGGCACTGTGACACATCTGGTAGCACTCCTGCCTTACAATGCCAGGGACCCGTGTTCAATTCACACCTTGGGTACTGTCTGTGTGGTGCTTGCACGTTCTCCCTGTGACCGGGAGGGTTTCCTCATTATTGATTAAACACGCGAATTAAATAAAATACCATAGCAAAAGGAGGCTACAGATTTTTGGATTGAGTAGAGCTACTACTCATGGAAAAAAGCTGTTTTTATGTCTGGCTGTGGCAACTTTAACAGTCCAGAGTGGCCTTCCAGAGGGAAGTGATTCAAAGAGTTTGTGGCCAGGGTGAGAGGGGTCAGAGATAATCTTACCCACTCGCTTCTTGGCCTTTGCAGTGTACAGCTCGTCAATGGAGGGAAGGTTGCAGCCAATCACCTTCTCAGCTGTTCGGACGATTCGCTGCAGCCTCCGGATGTCATGCTTAGTGGCTGAGCCAAACCAGACCATGATGGAGATGGTGAGGACAGACTCTATGATGGCCTTATAGAATTGGCCCATCATTGCCTGTGGCAGCTTGTTCTTCCTCAGCTGCCGCAGGAAGTACATCCTCTGTTTTGCCTTTTTGACTGTGGAGTCGATGGTAGCCCCCACACTTAAGGTCCTTGGAGATGATCTTCATTATATGAAGACTGTTTGAGATTGAGTTCAGTTTATTATCACGTGTACCGAGGTACAGTGAAAAACTTTTGCGTGCTAATCTGTCAGCTGAAAGACAATCCATGATTACAATCGAGCCACCAGCGTGTACAGATTCATGATTGAGGAAATAATGTGAATGACATTTAGTGCAAGATAAAGCCAGTAAAGTCCGATCAAAGAGTAAAGTACGATCTGAGGGTATCCAGTGAAGCAGATAGTAGTTCAAGACTGCTCTCTATTTGTTGGTAGGATGGTTCAGTTGCCTGATAACAGCTGGGAAGAAACTCCCTGAATTTTGAACGTGTGCATTTCACACCTATACCTTTTGCCCAATGGGAGAGGAGAGAAGAGGGAGTGGCCAAGGTGCGATTCGTTGCTAATTATGCTGGTGGCCTTGTTGACATGCGTTTAAGGTGAGGGGGAAATATTTAATAGGAACCTGAGGGGAACTTTTATACCCAACGGGTGGTGGGTGTATGGAACGAGCTGCCGGAGGAGGTAGTTGAGGCAGGTACTATCGCAACTTTTAATAAACATTTAGACAGGTACATGGATAGGACAGTTTTCGAGGGATATGGGCCAAGCGCAGGCAGGTGAGGCTAGTGTAAATGGGACATGTTGGTCGGTGTGGGAAAGTTGGGCCGAAGGGCCTGTCTTCACGTTGTATGACTCTGACTTTTTTTAATTCTATCTGCACTTCGAGTCTTGCTTCGATGTAAAAATAATATTTTATTATTCCAGTAGCAAACACATTAAGGATTAAATGAAAATAATAAATTCTTTAATTTTTTCAATATCTCATAATTGCACATGAATGAACTGAACTAGAACTAGGACTGTGTAAGTAGCGTGTGAACAGCAGAACAGAAAGGAAGCTACTGAGTTGACAGAATTCTAGATTAATTAATTGGTAGAATAGTTAATAATTTATACACAGTTTATACAACACTGCGTTCGCTTTTTTCCCCCTCAAATGACCTTTGACAAATCCTTGCGTTTATCGGAATACCGAACTTGCTTATTATTGCCACGTTATTCAGCAGTTACAAATCAAGGATGAAATTAAAAAGGCACTTTAATGCAAATAGCTGACATTTTAGTAACTTCTGCTTAATGAGCGCCCAGGAACGAAGATGATCGCAAAAAGTGGTAAATACTACCCAGTCTCTCATGGGTAGTGATCTCCCCACCATTGAAGGAATTTACAAGAGTCGTTGCCACAAAAAGAAATCTAATATCATCAGCGACCCACACAACCCTGGCAATGTTCTACTTCCACTCCTGCCATCAGGAAGAAGGTATAAGAGCCTGAAAAAAAAAGAAATATATATATATATTATACTGATGTTTTTTTTGTTAATTGTGAGTTTTCCAGTGTGCTATCTGTGATTTCATTGTTTCGTTTTGGCACATATGATAACACATTCTTGCTACTGACAGGCAAATGCACATGTTGATAATTCCAAGTGTTGTCAATAGACATTTTAAAAAGAAAATCAAGGAACTACAGGTGCTATAAATCTGAAATAAAAATGAAAATACACAATGCAGCTGGTCAGGTGCCATCTAAAAGAGAAACAGAGTAATGTGATTTTGTGTCTGTTAATGTTCAATAGTTTTTGATGCAAAAAGTTAACTATGTAGCATCTCTGTTCATAAAAGCTGTGTAACTTACTGAGTACAACATTTTTAAAATTATTTCATGATTTTTTTTTCTCTGCTGTTAATGGTATTTAAGAGTTTGGTTTTGACAGCTCTGTATGGCTGATAACACAAATTGGCTGTTTCACTGTAGAAAGACAAAATGCTCAGATGGTCAGGCAGCATCTCTGGAGAACATGGATAGGTGAGGCTTTGGGTCCGAACCCTTCTTCATATTGATGGCAGGTGGGGGGGGGGGGCGAGACAAAGTGGAAAAAGAGGAGAGGGAGGACAGAGCATGGCTGGTAATAGGTGAACACAGGCGGTTGGGGGAGGGGGGGGATGATAGGCAGATTGTTGGACATAGGCCAGGGGTAGCAAAACATGTGTGAGCCCGAATAAGATAAAGAGTTGTGGATTGAAAAATGCAAAGGTAGAAAAGTTGTTGCCAAAGGAATGGATTGGAGGTGGAGGGAAGAAACCGGGGAGGGGTTTCTTCATGGTGATAGGGGAGGGAAAAGGGGGCTGTTTGTAGGTTAGTTACCTAAAATTGGAGAATTTAATGTTGTTTTACTGTGTATCTCACAAGGGCCTGTCCCACTTTCACGACCTCTGCCGAGTTTGCCCTTGACTCGTACTCACAACATGGTCGTAGGTAGGTCGTAGCAGGCCGTGATGCTAGTCGTAGGTACTCGTGGCATCAAGTAGGTCGGGGCGTTTTTCTAGCATGATGAAAAATGTCCACGAGTAAAAAAGGTTGTGAAAGTGAGACAGGCCCTTTAGCAGGGGATTCTGATATTTGTTGGAATTTATTTAGGATTGACTTTCGTTAGATCTACATGGGATTCTTTAGAAGATGGTAATTTTCTTTGACTGAATTACTCCAGTGTAATCATTCAACCCTCTATCTACTGTGTCGGATAATTCTCTGTATGTTTGTTGTTGCTGCTTCTGTTACAGTAGCAGCTTGTGCAGAGCTGGATATTAATGATTAATGGAAGCATTTGTTAAGTGTGTGGTGTACACACTTGTAAGACATGGATTATGTAAGACATGGATTATGGAATTGGTTGTCACATACTAATAGCACTCTAGCTTCTAAATTGCCTGATTATGGGTTCAAATCCCAAGCCAGAGACTTAATTTAAAACAAAGCTGGGCTGGGATTGATTGGAATGGATCTTGAATTTGCAGATGATATGAACTACAGGTCCACCACCAACTTTCCTGCACTTCTTTTAATCCGGACAAAATTACTAGAGAGCACCCGAATATATGGCGCCTAAGTTGGGTGAGTAGGCCAATCTCAACCTCATCGGGACTTCAACGCCGATCGGCAAGTGGAATTTTGCTACTTGCCGATCGTCAAGTAGCTCCCTGCAGCCAAGCGGAGCTTGCAGATTCGTTCCCATAGCCAACTTTCGAGGTGGTCTTTGTGGGCTGATATCTCAGCTCCTCTGCTGCCTAGGAGGACTGTTCCAGTACCATTGGGCTCCTCTCGTAGGCCATGACCTCTGTTGGTCTTGAAAAATGGATAATCCTGAAAGATTTGTTCTTAAGGACTGGATAATGGAACTCTTCAAAAATAATAATAGGATTGGATATAGTCACCAAGGAATGATGACAGTTAACAGACGGGGAGAAATAGCCATAAATCAAGTTGGATGGCTTTAACCAGCGTGCAGCAAAGATCAATACTGGAGCCCCAACAGTTTACAAGCTATGAAGGGAGATTCAATAGTTGGGGAACGAGAAGCCTTAAGAGTAATTCGATAGTGATTATGAATATTAAGTTCAGGTGAGGCAGGGTAAATACGGAGATCATCTAAAACTAAGGGTTCTAAATGAATAGGAAAGAACTGCAGATGCTGGTTTAAATCGAAAGTAGACACAAAATGCTGGAGTAACGCAGCGCGACAGGCAGCATCCCTGGAGAGAAGGAATGGGTGACGTTTCGGGTCAAGACCCTTCTTCAGACTAAATCTGAAGAAGCTTTTCTCAGAGGAGCAACACCCGACCGGTAAGGATAAAAATCCAGCGCGGGGCTTATTTTTTCAGAGGCCCACAGGAGCCATTGGAAGAGGAGGAGGGGGAGGAGCAACACCCGACCGGTAAGGATAAAAATCCAGCGCGGGGCTTGTTTACCGAAATCCATAACGTTCCATTTGGAGAAGTGGTTTTTTTTGAGGAAGCCGCTGATTGGTGAGAAGTGGACTAGGGTAAGCAGCTGATTGGCAGTCAGATTCCAGCACTTTGTTGTGTTTTTTTGTATTGTGTTGAGATTGTATCCAGTGTAAGGGGGGAGTATGAAGGCCAGGGCAGTGTACTGTTGTGGATGTCAGATGTGGGAGGTCAGGGAAGCTGATAGCCCTCCAGACGTCCACATCTGCGCCAGGTGGGGCGAGATGGGGCTCCTAAAGGACTGTGTTAGGAACCTGGAGCAACAGCTCGAGGACCTCCGTCTGGTCAGGGAGAATGAGGAGGTCATAGACGGGGGTTACAGGGAGGTGGTCACTCCCAGACCACGGGAGGCAGACAAGTGGGTCACTGTTAGGAAGGGCAAGGGGCAGAGGCAGGGACTGGAGAGTACCCCGGTGACTGGACACCTGGAAAATAGGTACTCATGTTTGAGTTCGATTGGAACGGACAGCCTACCTGGGGGCAGCAACAGCGGCCGGGCCTCCGGCACAGAGAACGACCCTGATGCTCAGAAGGGTAGCAAAAAGAGGAGGGCAATTGTAATAGGGGACTCCATAATTAGGGGGTCAGATTGGCAATTCTGTGGATGCAGTCGGGAGACCCGGATGGTAGTTTGCCTCCCTGGTGCCAGGAACGTGTCGAAAAGATTCTGAAAAGGGAGGGAGAGGAGCCTGATGTGGTACACATTTGTACCAATGACATAGGCAGAAAAAGAGAAGAGGTCCTGAAAGGAGAATTTAGGGAGTTGGGGGGGAAAGTTAAGGAGAAGAACCAAAAGAGTAACAATTTCAGGATTACTGCCTGTGCCACGTGACAGTAAGAGTAGAAATGGAATGAGGTGGAGGATAAATGCGTGGCTGAGGGACTGGTGCAGTGGGCAGGGATTCAAGTTTCTTGATCACTGGGACCTCTTCTGGGGAAGGCATGATCTGTATAAAAAGGACGGGTTGCACTTGAACCCGAGGGGAACCAATATCCTGGTGGGGAGATTTGCAAAGGAGACTTTAAACTAGAAAGGCTGGGGGGAGGGACTCGAGTAGAGGGGGCTAGGGGACAGGGTGAGGGGCAAGAGGCAGAGAAAGTAAGCACTCGGACCCAAAATGTAGGCGAGAAAGAGGAAAAAGATAATAAACAGAGAATAAGGGATGGTGGGTTTCTAAAATGTGTATATTTTAGTGCTAGGAGCATTGTAAGAAAGGTGGATGAACTTAGAGCCTGGATTGACACCTGGAAATATGATGTTGTGGCAATCAGTGAAACATGGTTGCGGGAGGGTTGTGATTGGAAACTAAATATTCCAGGCTTTTGTTGCTTCAGGTGTGACAGAATTGGAGGGACCAGAGGTGGAGGTGTGGCATTGCTTGTCAGAGAAGATATTACAGCAGTGCTTTGGCAGGATAGATTAGGAGGCTCGTCTAGGGAGGCTATTTGGGTGGAACTGAGAAGTGGGAACGGTGTAGCAACACTTTTAGGTGTGTATTATAGACCGCCAAATGGGGAGCGAGAATTGGAAGAGCTAATATGTAAGGAGATAGCAGATATTAGTAGTAAGCACAAGGTAGTGATTGTGGGAGATTTCAATTTTCCAAAAATAGACTGGGAAACACATTCAGTAAATGGGCTGGATGGTTTGGAGTTTGTTAAATGTGTGCAGGATAGTTTTTTGCAGCAATACATAGAGGTATCGACCAGAGAAGGGGCAGTGCTGGACCTCCTGTTAGGAAATGAGGCAGGTCAGGTGACGGAGGTATGTGTTGGTGAGCACTTCGGGACCAGTGATCACAATACCATTAGTTTCAATATAATTATGGAGAGAGTCAAAACTGGACCTAGGGTTGAGATTTTTGATTGGAGAAAGGCTAACTTTGAGGGAATGCGTAATAATTTAAAAGGAGTGATTGGGACATTTTGTTTTATGGGAAGGATGTAGAAGAGAGGACATTTAAAGGGTAAATTGTAAGAGTACAGAATCTTTATGTCCCCGTTCGGTTGAAAAGAAATAGTAAAAATCGGAAAGAACCATGGTTTTCAAGGGAAATTGGACACTTGGTTCGAAAAAGGAGAGATATCTACAATAATTATAGGAGGCATGGAGTAAATGAGGTGCTAGATGAGTATAAAGAATGTAAAAAGAATCTTAAGAAAGAAATTAGAAAAGCTAAAAAAAGATATGTGGTTGCTTTGGCAAGAATGGTGAAAGTAAATCCAAAGGGTTTCTACAGCTATATTAATAGCAAAAGGATAACGAGGGGTAAAATTGGACCATTAGAGAGCCAGAATGGACAGCTATCTGCAGAGCCAAAAGAGATGGGGGAGATATTGAACAATTTTTTTTTCTTCGGTATTCACCAAGGAGAAGGATATTGAACTCTATGAGGTAAGCGAAAAAAGTAGAGTAGCTATGGAAACTATGAGATTCAAAGAGGAGGAAGTACTGACACTTTTGAAAAATATAAAAGTGGATAAGTCTCCAGGTCCTGACAGGATATTCCCTAGGATATTGAGGGAAGTTAGTGTAGAAATAGCAGGGGCTGTGACAGAAAAATTTCAAATGTCATTAGAAACGGGAATAGTGCCGGAGGATTGGCGTACTGCGCATGTTGTTCCATTGTTTAAAAAGGGTTCAAAGAATAAACCTAGCAATTATAAACTGGTTAGTTTGATGTCAGTGGTGGGCAAATTAATGGAAAGGATACTTAGAGATAATATATATAAGCATCTGGATAAATAGGGTCTGATCAAGAACAGTCAACATGGATTTGTGCCTGAAAGGTCATGTTTGACAAACCTTCTTGAATTTTTTGAAGAGGTTACTAGGGAAATTGATGAGGGTAAAGCAGTGGATGTTGTCTATATGGATTTCAGTAAGGCCTTTGACAAGGTTCCCCATGGAAGGTTGGTTAAGAAGGTTCAATCTTTGGGTGTTAATGGCGGAGTAGCAAGATGGATTCAACAGTGGCTGAATGGGAGATGACAGAGAGTAATGGTGGATGGCTGTTTGTCAGGTTGGAAGCCGGTGACCAGCGGGGTGCCTCGGGGATCTGTGTTGGGTCCACTGTTGTTTGTCATGTACATCAATGATCTAGATGATGTGGTGGAAAATTGGATAAGTAAGTTTGCGGATGATACTAAGATAGGGGGTGCCGTGGATAATTAAGTAGATTTTCAAAGTCTACAAAGAGATTTGGGCCATTTGGAATAGTAGGCTGAAAGATGGCAGATGGAGTTTAATGCTGATAAGTGTGAGGTGCTACATCTTGGCAGGACAAATCAAAATAGGACGTAGATGGTAAATGGTAGGGAATTGAGGAATGCTGTGGAACAGAGGGATCTCGGAATAACTGTGCATAGTTCCCTGAAGGTGGAATCGCATGTAGATAGGGTGGTAAAGAAAGCTTTTGGTGTGCTGGCCTTTATAAATCAGAGCATTGAACATAGGAGTAGGGAAGTAATGTTAAAATTGTACAAGGCATTGGTGAGACCAATTCTGGAGTATGGTGTACAATTTTGGTCGCCTAATTATAGGAAGAATGTCAACAAAATAGAGAGAGTACAGAGGAGATTTACTAGAATGTTGCCTGGGTTCCAGCAACTAAGTTACAGAGAAAGGTTGAACAAGTTAGGTCTTTATTCTTTGGAGCGCAGAAGGTTAAGGAGGGACTTGATTGAGGTCTTTAAAATGATGAAAGGGATAGACAGAGTTGATGTGGATAAGTTTTTCCCATTGAGGGTAGGGAAGATTCAAACAAGAGGGCATGACATGAGAATTAAGGGACAGAAGTTTAGGGGTAACATGAGGGGGAACTTCTTTACTCAGAGAGTGGTGGCTGTGTGGGATGATCTTCCTGCAGAAGTGGTGGAGGCAAGATCGATTTTAACATTTAAAAGTAAAGTGGATAGATATATGGACGGGAAGGGAATGGAGTGGTATGGTCTGAGTGCAGGTAGATGGAACTAGGGGAAAATAAATGGTCGGCACGGACTGGAAGGGCCGAGAAGGCCTGTTTCTGTGCTGTAATTATGTGGTTATATGGTTAAACGTGAAACGTGCTAACACGGGAAATGTTATGATTAGAAAGTAGAGATTTAAAAATCACATTGGAAACTGACAAGCAGAAAAAAGCCGGCTTTGAAAAAATAACAATCTTGGAATAAAACCTCTTTACAGGTAACCTTCCCGCAATAATCTGACTCCATTGTCATTTAAAATACAGTGGCTAGTTTCACCATGGGAGACCATGAAAAGGAAAAGTGATTGCTGATGTTGATGTTGGTATAATGATTCCCTATTAAACAATGTGAGAATGGTGCGTTGTTTGGTGGAGTATCATTGCACAGGCATCAAAAGAAGCCATTGCACCGCACTGTCACCACACTTATAGCGTTGCAAGATAGTCCACTCGACGAAAAAGCCATCATAGGGTCATTTCCGTAACCGGCTTCCATCTCCGCACTAGTATCTTTGCTTTGGTCATGGTGTCTTCATACACAAATCATCTTTTTTTTCTCAGCTGCGGGTGATCATTTTGATATTCCTGCCTAGTCTTCCCTGTTAACTTTGAACATACAAAATATTGCCATTAGGAAGGAGCTCCAGAAAATCCTGCACCCACTCAAGCCATCTTCCCTCCGACATGGGCACAGAACGATCGCCGGCCCCCCCTTTTTTTTGTTAAACATCTATTTCCTTCGGGTTTTTTTTTTTAAATTTCCCCTTTACCATTTCTGTACTTTTTCGATAGCTGCCAGGGCCCGTTTGATGTCATCCTTCGCCCTGCTCCTGGTCTCGGCCCGCACCGATCTGCCGGACATGCTGTGTGTGTGTGTGTGTTTGTTTGGCGGAATCTGAGGGGAAAAGCGCCGGCACCAAGAGCGAGCAAATGCGCGGACAGACGGACGAAAGCAACGATCATAGAGCGGAATAGGTGACATTTCGGGTCAAGAACGTTCTTCAGACTGACAATCAAGGGAAAGGGAAACGGGATATATAGGCATATCTTCCATTCATTTGTTCTTAGTACCGTCTATAACTCTTGTTCCTCTGTCCCCGACTCAGTCTGAGAAGGGTCTCGACCGGAAATGTCACCTATTCCGCTCTAAGATCATTGCTTTCGTCCGTCTGTCCCAGCTTTCGCTCGCCCTTGGATTAAAGCTGCAAATTCACGCACAGGATGTGTTTGTGTGAGAGAGAGAGAGACCCCGACACTTGCACATCTCCGTATATTTCCCCTTCACAGGAATGTTGCATTTATTTTGTAGGTCAAACACAGTTTTCTAAAAACCAAGTGTCTGAAGAAGGGTCTTGGCCCGAAACGTCACCCATTCCTTCTCTCCAGAGATGCTGCCTGTCCCGCTGAGTTACTCCAGCATTTTGTGTCTACCTTCTTTCTAAAAACAAATCCTGGTCCTGCAATGTTTTAAAACATACAAAAAAAGATTACGTTTGGTCGGGGGCAGATATATGCAGCGTGATATTTACACCCACACTTCAAGAAATTTTTTTTGTTGCAAACTAGTGGGATGGGTTATTTTTAAATGAGAGAAAATACCGCATTATCAGGAGTGACACTTAACCTTTGCTGGGTTTGCAACTTCCCAGAGTTAGAGAGGGGGCGGAGAGAGTGAAATTATAAAAAAACAGGCAACAAAAAATGTTTACAGCGAGCTAAGACACAGTCAGGCAGCTTGTTGTCTGCTTACACTTCATGTCATGCTAAGATGGCTGTTGACGAACACAAACTTTTTTTTGCAGCATTCGGGTATATGCCGTTTTAACTGAACGCATAACTGAAGTCGGGTCGGGTCAAAGATAGGGTCAGGTTACTGATATTACGCTCTGTTGCGTACTACACGTCAGTCCATTGGATTTTGCAGGAGTGGTCTATCTTGCTCCGCTCTAGGATCTTTGGCTTCCCTCTGTGCACATTCTTTCTTGGACCCTAAGCCCCTATATCTCTTAAGTGCAGATCAGCCAGCCTTTCTGATGCAATCCCTGCAGCCTCATCTCTTGAGTTTTAATTAATTTTCTTCTCCTTTCTAATTACAGTTTCTTCCTCTTCTCAGACCCAATTCTGTGCCATTCCCTATGAGTTATTTTAAGATCTACATTTCAATTCATGTTCTTTATTCTAACTAAAATATTCTGTATATCTTTAGGATATTAAAATGTGTTGATGTCTCTTGTTCTGACGTGACTTAGTTGTTCAATTTATTTGGCACTCAATAAAAGCAGTCATGATTTTGTTTGACCAAATTCTATGGGGTGGAGACAGACATTGCCCTTGTGACCCATGCAAGAGAAACCTGATGTCTCCATGATAAGTTCAAAAGTTATAGGAGCGGAATTAAGCCATTTTGGCCCATCAAGCCTGTAGTGGCCATTTGGCTTATTTTGTGTGTCATTAATAATGGCATTTGACTTAAATTTTAGTCTGCCCGTAATTATGTGGGTGGGATTTATTTCGTAGTCAGGGGCGTGCTTGCTGCTGGGTTTCTTGCGCAGAAGCTTAGTTTTAGTTTAGTTTTTGAGCTACATGGCAGAAGGAACACCCTTTGACCATGTGAAGTTTTGCCGAAACACGAGGAGTTTTCTAACGTTTAAAAGGGATATGCTGGAGTTTGATGAAGATTAAAGTGTACGGGTCAGAGGAGAAGGTCGGATGTATATCTTATTGTTTTTCATCAACAATAACAAAACTATTAATCAAAAGACATGAAGATTCATCTTTTGAGAAGCTCTGAAAGTCTCATGGAGAGCTCACATGCGTATTACGACATTCCCCCAAAGCCATGTAGTCTCTTAAGTGGCTAGAGGGAGTAATCTCTTGAACAATATAAAAATCTGC
The DNA here is from genome assembly GCA_963514005.1 of Raja brachyura. The sequence goes on from OY740786.1 coordinate 62,962,453, forward strand.
CGCTACAAAGTCTACTCCACCATTCAAAATTGGCTGATCTATCTTTCCCTCTCAACCCCATTTTCCTGCCTTCTCCCCATACCCCCATAATCAAGACCCCTGACACCTGGACTAATCAGCTGTTGGCTGATTTATTGTGGAGATAGCTGAAGCTGCTTGAGATCATTAGATTGGACATGTTTCTTAGATTAATTCAGGATTGAAGAAGAGTGGAACTCTTTTTCTCATGATTTGCCTTTGTCATGTTATGATGTGTTTTGATTTACAGGGGAGAATGGTAATGTTGAAATACAGATGTAAATATACTTCAATATTGAACATCTAATCCTTATGCTTATTTATTGCTTGTTGCATTAACTTGCATTTCCTTCTGATGTAAGGGTGTCTTACATGATTTTCATTCACAGCTTCAGTTTCAGTGTTTGGCCTACATGAAGTTATGATAATCCTAAATGTGAAGATGAAAAAAAAACTGGCAGATGCTGGAAACTGTTTTCAAAAATATCTTGGTACATGGAAAGCATCAGTGAAGAGAGCTAATATTTCTGACATGATTTTCATCCAAATTCTTGTGTGTTCAACAGAACTTTTTTTTAAGTGTCTGGGTCTAGACCTGAAACACTGTCTGCCCACTCCCTCTGCAGATGCTGCCTGATCCATTGAGTTCCTTCAGCACTTTGTTTTTTGCTCAAGATTCCAACATCTGCAGTTCCTTGTGTCTACATTTTTATAGAACACTTGATTTAAATTTCTTTGGTAAAATTGATTAAAACCACACATCAACATCAATGGCTAATTATCTTGCATTCCTATTGATAAACTCCAGTTGTATAATTTCTCAGTTGCTATAACATCCTATTTATACATGTTATTGCATGTTATGCAATGGTTTTGTGATTGTATTAAGAAAACAATATATTTTTGCAAAATTATCATCAAATACCCATGGTTATTAGACAAGTTGAATGTGACTTTTATTAGCCATGACTGAAACATATTTGAGACTGCCTTTTTCGTCTAGTTTTGGGTTATTTTAATGTTCACCAGAATGTATGTTGATAAACAGTAAAATAACTTTATATTTTAATGCCTGCTATCATCATTAAGCATTCCTATTTTCTAAGTAGTGTAACTGAATGTATGTCAGTATCCCGCATCATACTGTATATCATAGTGACATAGAAAAAGGGAACTGCAGCACTGGTTTACCAAGCAAAGACAAAATGCCAGAGTAACGCAAGGGGTCAGGCAGCATCCCTAGGAAACATGGATAGGTGGTGTTTCAGATCGGGACCCTTCTTCAGGCTGAAGTAGGGTCCCGACCCTAAACGTTGCCTATTCATGTTCCTTAGGAATGCTGCCTGACCCACTGAGTTACTTCAGCACCTTGTGTCAGCGTGGTGGCGATGTCCATATTGGGAACGTGAGACAGGGAGTCATTTGCCTCAGACGTGCTGCTTTGGTGTTGTGATTGCTATTCTAGGTACAGCAAAGAAATTCCCTATATCCTATATCTGTCCACTGGTCAGCATGATTGTAATCATGTATAGTCTTTTCACTGACTGGTTAGCATGCAACAAAAACATCAACACATAACAATAATAAACTAAACTAAACATTTTAAATGATGATGTCAAGAAAATTAAAATTATTTTGCTCCCTTAGGTAATCCATAAAATTAGCCTTAATGTTCAAATGTGAGGGAGGGTGAATTGCATTTGGCGCCAGCCATTAAGTTTTGATATAAACGGGTTACCGGTGAACCAGCGAAGAAATAGCATGATATATTCAAGTTGGTTAATGGAATTAGTTGTTGGAACTGTCACCGTTTTATCTCTTGGACAAAAAGGGCTGATCTACTGTGCAAAATGCATAAAAATGAACTGTAAATGAAGCAGGAAGTATAAACACTGTTTTGACCATTTTTGTTCCTCACTCATTTGATAAGTTTATAAATTGCCCGCTTTGAAGATCAACAATTTCAAAGGGATTATTTTTGTTTTATGAGCAGTTAGTTGGAATTCCCAGGACCATGGACTCTCCTAATTCCACCAACCACCACGGCGATCAACAGGCACCAACAGAAAACATCAGCCGCAGTGAAGACGAGCAGAGGCGGCAGCTGGAGCGTTTGAGTCGAGAGGAGGCGTACTATCAGTTCATCAACGACCTGAGCGAAGAGGACTACCGGCTAATGAGAGACAGCAATTTACTTGGCACTCCTGGTAAGATCAAGCATAGACAAATTCCCCCTGATTGTGGTGGATCTTAATTTTGTTTAGTTTAGAGATGCAGTGTGGTAACAGGCCCTTCGGCCCACTGAGTCTGTGCCAACCAACGATCCCCACAGACTAACACTATCCTATAGACGTTAGGGACAATTTACTATTTTACCAAGGCAATTAACCTATAAATCTGTACGTCTTTGGAGTGCGGGGGGAAAATGGAGAAAACTTACACAGTCACAACTTGTACGAGAACGTACAAACTCCGTATAGACAGGACTCGGACTCAAGATCGAACCCGGGTCATGTCCCAATCAAGAATCTGTCAATCTCCACCCTGAAAATATCCAGTGACGTGGCCTCCACAATCTTCTGTGGCAGTGAATTCCACAGATTCACCACACCTGACTAAATAAATTTCTCCTCCTCGCCTTTCTAAGGGTACATCCTTTTAATCTCAGGCTATGACATCTGGTTATAGACTCTCCCACTGGTGGAAACAACTTCACATCCACTCTATCCATTCAATATTCAGTAGCTATTCAAATTTCCTGCCTTTTAATAATACCACCTGTCATTTTTCTAAACTCTGGGTGTGGACCAAATCTGTTTAACCTTTCCCTGCAAGACAACCCTTCATTCCAGGACTCAACCCAGTGAATCTTCTGAATACAAATGTATGCCTACTTAAATTTGGAGACAGCTACAGGTAGTTCTGCTGCGACACGTTTCATAGCGTGATTCATGAATTAGGGAACACTATTTCAATAGTACCTTTTTGTCACCTGAATCGAGATACAGTAAAATTCCTTTTTGTATACAGTTCGTTGCAAGTAATTACTCCATTGAGGTAACATAGAAACATCGAAAATAGGTGCAGGAGTAGACCATTCGGCCCTTCGAGCCAGCACCGACCACTATTCAATATGATCATGGCTGATCATCCAGAATCAGTGCCCCGTTTCTGCTTTTCTCCCAAATCCCTCGATTCCTTTAGCCCTAAGAGCTAAATCTAACTCTCTCTTGAAAACATCCTGTGAATTGACCTCCGCGGCCTTCTGTGGCAGAGAATTCCACAGATTTACAACTCTCTCTGGGTGAAAACGGTTTTCCTCATCTCAGTCGTAAATGGCCTACCTCTTATTCTTAAATCATGACCCCTGGTTCTGGACTCCCCCATCATGGGGAACATTTTTCCTGTATCTTGTCAGTCCAATCCCTTAAGACTTTTATATGTTTCTATAAGGTCCCCTCTCATCCTTCAAAATTCCAGTGAATACAAGCCCAGTCGAACCATTCCTTCATCATATGTCAGTCCCGCCATTCCGAGAACGAACCTGGTGAACCAACGCTGCACTCCCTCAATAGCAAGAATGTCGTTCATCAAATTAGGAGACCAAAACTGTACACAATGCTCCAGGTGTGGTCTCACCAGGGCCCTGTACAACTATGAAGGCCAACATGCCATTTGCTTTCTTCACGGCTTGCTGTACCTGCATGCTTGCTTTCAGTAACTGATGCACAAGGACACCCAGTTTGATGATAGCTGAAGACCACTCTGGTTGGTGATAGGATAGTTCAGTTGCCTGGTGACTACCGAGGAGAAACTGTCCATGAATTAGGAGGTGTACGTTTTTACACTTCTCTATCTCTTGCCTGATGGTAGAGGGAAGAAAATTAAGCAGATTCATTCCCAGAGTGGGGATGTACTTTATGTAAAACACCAATTGTTTGAAATGTATTAATACCCAATGTTTGAGAAATCAGTGCAAATATCTTGGCTGATCGAAAATAAATTCCAAGTCATGTCAATATACCTTTTGTAAATTTACAAACAATGAAAATGCATTTTTTTGAATAATGTCAAAATGTAACTTGATTTTATTTTGAACTTCTATATTGTGTCAATTTAGATGTAAGTGTCCCAAATTAGGTATGACTTGTTCTGTTTACCTCATTTCAGGAGAAATTACAGCAGAGGAACTGCAGCAGCGGCTCAATGGTGCTAAAGATCAATTAACGACACAAAGCAGCCTTGGAAGTAATGAGCAGAGTACTGAGAATCAAGGCAAGTGTTGAGTCGGGGGTTTGATGTTTTAATTGTGACCTGAAAATGTTTTACCTGTTGCAGTGTTGGAAGGTAAAGTTTGAGAATTGTAACTTCAGTTTGTAAGCTTTACTTGAGGAAAATCAAGCCTTCACATTTTTGTAGGAGGTGTGTGTATTTGTAAATTAACAACAACAGAGACTTCTGTCAAAAAAACTGTTAAGATTTTCAACTTTATCTTAAGATAACTAGCAATTTCCCCATATCAAATGGAGGAGAAAATCTTGAAGAAAATTAATCCCATATTATTCTATTCCCAGATTTTCCAATATTTTATCAGTTATCCTAAATGATCCTTCAACAACAATTTTTTTTTTTTTTTTTAAATTTTAATTTAAGGACCTTATAAAATACTTTTACTCTTTGGTTGTAAAGCCTGGACATATGATGAGCATTAGACAGCACTGGGCCTGTACTCGCTGGAGTTTAGAAGGATGAGGAGGGACCTTGTAAAACTTACCAAATAGAGAAAGGCCTGGATGGAGAGGATGTGTCCATTAGTCGGAGAGTCTAGGACCAGAGGACACAGCCTCAATAAAAGGACACGCCTTTGGAAAGGAGATGAGGATGAATTTCTTTAACCAGAGGATGGTGAATCTGTACAATTCATCGCCACTGACCTTGTGGAGGACAACACATTGAGTGTTTTCAAAGTGAAGATTGACAGGTTCTTGATTAGTAAGGGCATCAAAGGTTATGGGGACAAGACACGAGAATTGGGGGAGAGGGAAATATAGATCAGCCATGATTGAATAGCGGACTAGACTCGATGGACCGAATGACCTTATTCTGCTCCTCTGATGACTACCCACAAAGAAATCTTGCATACAAGCAATTATCTTGTGAAAGATTTGAGTGGTTAACTCAATTTTATACAAAATATTTCTTATGGCTCATTTGAGAGCTTGGAATTGGTGGGTTAATGTTGCTTGTGTTGTTACATTTTGCCCCTCTCTTGGAAGACAGGCTAGGAGAATGCAACGTTCAATCTCCAATTTATAGACCACTTCCCAAATTTAGCTCCCACGAACCTCCTATTATAATTAAATTGCATATGTCATACAGTGACATCAATAATTTGCATCTAATGGAAGGACCCGGCTAAGAATAAATCCCTTTTGCTTTGTCAGCGTTTACTATTAAAATTGATATGAAATAGTTTGATAGTTTTAATTTCTGTAAGTCATGCGTTTTATAAAATTTTACTTTGTCCATGAATGCAATCTATGGGTTTAAATTATTGCAAAGAAATTTGCATTAGTATAATTGCATTGTGTAATTCATGAGGTGCAAACCCCTGTTGTAGGTTAACTGTGTTTGTGGAAACGAGGAACTGCAGTTGCTGTTTACGAAAAAAGACACAGTGCTGGAGTTACTCTGCGGGTCAGGCAGCATCTCTGGAGAACAAGGATAGGTTACATTTCAGATCAGGACCCTTTGATGTGTCACCTTTCCGTGTTCTCCAGAGATGCTGCCTGATCCGCAGAGTTACACCAGCACTTTGTATTTTAACTGTATATGATTTCGTTTTTCAGCATGACAGTGAATGGGCTGCATCCAGAGTTTTTGTTTATATCTCTTTTAAATTTTGATTGATTGGAAGATATAGCATGGGAACACTCCCTTCAGCCCACCAAGTCCACAGCAACCAAGTCCTTCAGCCCCACAAGTTATCGCTTGTTCTCACGAATTATATATTATCCCACTGTCACATCCACTCCCTACACACAAGGGATAATCTATAGTGGTCAATTAACCTGCAAACCCGCATGCCTTTGGGATATTGGAACACCCGGAGGAAATCCTCGCAGTCGCAGGAAGACCATGCAAACTCCACGCAGACAGATCATGAGGTCAGGTTTGAACCTGGGTCTTTGGCACTGTGAGGCAGCAGCTCTTTCAACTGTCAGTCCAAATGAGCCTCATCCTGGGTTTTTGTTTCGGTATATATCTTTTGAAATGTAATTTGTGTTTTATAGGATGTGATTCCATTCTTAACTGAAAGATTTTAGTGGATAGGATAGGTTTAGAGGGATATCGGTCAAATGCAGGCTGGTGGGACTAGTGTAGATGAGGCCACTTGTTTGGCATGGGCAAGCTGGGATGAAGGGCCTGTTCCTATGCTGAATGACTCTAAGCCTAGATTTTTGACGAAGTGACATTTTGTTTCCCCCCCCCCCCCCCCCGCCTTTTTATAGGCTCTGACTTGCCAGGAGAAAGCTCCAATAGTGATTCCCTGCTGGAGTGGCTGAACACATTTCGACGCACAGGAAATGCCACGCGCAGTGGACAAAGTGGGAACCAGACGTGGAGAGCAGTGAGTCGGACCAACCCCAACAGTGGTGAATTCCGCTTCAGCCTCGAAATCAACATCAATCACGAACACGAAGCGGTCAGTGGTCAGTCCATGGATACGTCCACACTGGAAGGTACAACAAATAGGAACTTGGAAAATGCTCAGCAACAAAGTGCGTCTCGTGTTTCAAGTCGTACCAGAAGTCGAACTCGAGCCCACATCCAACCAGCCATTGCGCGGACCAGTTCTGCCAGTAATTTCGGAGCTGCGGTCAGAGTTGAGGAAGTAGAAAGCGTGGAGGTTACTCCACCTGTGGTCCAAAGGAATATGAGGAGCAGAACTATTGAGATCACAACCGGTAGGCAAAGGTCCAGGAGACAGAGTGCTAATCAGCAAGCAGCTTTGAGCGTGGTCGGGGAACGGAGAACAAGTAGGCGCAGAGCAGAATGGCAGAACGTTAGAACAATACATGAAGAGGAGCAACACGGTCGCATTGCACTTGAGGACTTGGAGAGGCACGCCATACAAACAGCGATAAATGAGAATGACTTTCGGGGACGAATGGAACAACACAGATCCTATAGGAATTTGCAGAACAGGCGCAGCCGATCACCCTTGCGTAGAGAAAGCACCGCTGTAAATCCTTCAGATCCAACTGCATCTCGGCGAGATAACTACGTGGAGCGGAGACAGAGTGCCAGGATGCAACGGGGTACTGTAGACCAATCCACGATGACCACAGAGGAAATGCAGGCTGCCAGTGGGAGCACCACGGTCCCATCGTCAGGTGGAGGCTTGCTGAGACAGGAGGCCGTAGATGAAAGGGAGCGAAATCATTCCAGCGGATTGTCTTCGGCCGTTCGAAGACATCCCACCATTATGTTGGATCTTCAGGTTAGAAGGATACGTCCTGGAGAAAATCGAGATCGAGACAGCATCGCTAACAGAACTCGATCCCGAGTCCGAATGGCAGAAAACACAGTGACTTTTGAAAGTGACAGTGGCGGTTTCCGGAGAACCATATCACGATCAGAACTTGCGGGCATTAGAACTTACGTTAGCACCATTCGTATACCTCTACGTAGGATATCTGAGACTGGGCTTGGAGAGCCATCGTCAATAGCCTTGAGGTCAATACTTCGTCAGATTATGACAGGATTTGGTGAGCTGAGCTCCCTCATGGAGAATGATTCAGATTCTGAACTTAACCAAAGAGTTCAGCCGAACCTATCCGAAAGCTTTGATTCTGCAAACCTGCAGTCCAACCCAAATCTAAACCTCTCTCATTCAAGGAACGAATCAGCCGACAGATTAACTGGAAACCAGTCGGCGAGGGTTCAGGGCCACGAAAACCTGCAGAACGAGAACTTTGACCGCGCTGCTGAAAGCATGGAGACGAGACAAATTCGAGATACGAACAGTTTGGTAGAAAACGGTACCCTGCCAATATTACGGCTTGCTCACTTCTTTTTGCTGAATGACGAGGATGAGGAAGAGAGGCAAAGGGGTCTAACCAAAGAACAAATTGACAATCTTATGACTCGGAATTACGGAAGTATTAGTGCAGAGAATGAATTCAGTAAAACCTGCAGTGTGTGTATTAATGATTATGCAGTTGGAAACAAGCTCAGACGCCTGCCTTGTGCACACGAGTTTCATATTCATTGCATTGATCGCTGGCTTTCAGAAAACTCCACCTGTCCAATTTGTCGACAGCCAATCTTGGCGTCCAGTAATTGATCGAGGAGAGCTTTACTTGGGCTGCTTGTTCGTTTTGGAAATTTCTAAGCACTAGAAACCGGACTTATGGGAATTTGTAAAACAAAGGTTATAGATTATATTATAGAACCATTAAATACATTCTTATTGCTTCTTGCTGAAGCTTTATTTTTTTAGATTTTTTTGTTGAGCTGAGCACTTTTGTCATTGGAATGAATGGAGCTGAAGGAAGTGAGCCAACCTGAAGAATATTATTGAACATTAATCATATATGTAATACATTGTATTGTAGATGCAATTATGATTTATCGTGTGCTCTTTTTGTTACAAGATAACAGTGCAGACTAACAAAACAATTGTCATTCAGTCTGACTAATAGTATAATGTATCTGGCGAGCAGAATTAAATTGCTCATAATCTTTGAATATGATAAGTAAAATAAAACTTTACACACTGAAAATAAGCTTGGTGTTCTGCAAATAATAAACAATGCTAACATTTGCAGGGGAATTAATTAATTTTCCCACAAAATTTCAATAAAAACTTTTGATGGTCGTCTTAAACTTTGGATTGAGAAGCAATAATCCTTGTGTACTTCAGATGTTGTGTGTCTATGAACTCAATGAGATTGTGAACCATATTTTCCTCCACCCAGCCATCCCTCACTAAATCAAGTACCATTTTCTTTTGTGCACTATTGATATCAGCTTTGCAATTATATTAACTCCCATTGGCTTTGATAAAAATATGTTTCTTTGTCATGTCAAAGATTCTTATGTTTCCCAATTCATCTACCTGTGTGTGGGTGTATGGCAGATTGCATTTGAAACGTATCTCCTCGAAAACCAGACACACAAACGTGGAGCTTTTTACAATTTCGGTAGGGATTTAACTTACGATTTCATAATTGCACTCCTCTCTAAATTCGGTCAATTATTTCCCCAGATTTTGAATAAAGTTGTTCACAAAACTCACTTTTTAAAATATAATCACCGCTTGCTAGCTGCTACATCACAATGCCCACATGCCCACCAATCAAGGGCCCCCCTTGTCTCGTGGCCCTACCTCCCCCCCCACCCCCCCCCCCCCCCGCTGTGGATTAAAGCATTGTTTTTTTTTCATACCATTGAATTTTATTCTTTCTGTGTCCCACTCCGTGTCCCTCTTCACCCCCGGCCCAGCTCTGGATTAAACATCTGTTGTTTTGCACGAGTTAAGTCAACCCCCCGCGCCCAGCGTGAGCGGACTTTTGTGGGAGTCCAGCTGCGGGAGGCGTGGCGCGTGCGTACTTAGTGACATCAAGTCCGCTCGCACTTCGGCTCGGCTTCTAGAACATTGCGGCGGCGGCCTCAACTGTTCGCAGTCGGCCGCCGCCTCACTCAGGTCCTTGCCCGCCCGCCCACTCCACCCCCCCGGTTCGGGAATCAGTATTCTGTGACGACCTAGAGATCACCGGCTGGCTCCAGGGGTACAGAGAGGATGCGCCGAGGATCGAGGCCAAGGAGCTGAGGCTGACTCTGAGGCCGACAGCTGCTGAGTGGTCCTACCCCTCTCCTCCCTCCCTTATTTCCCCCCCTCCCTTCATCCCCCCCTCCTCCCTTCTCCCCCCCTCCTCCCTTCTCCCCCCCTCCTCCCTTCTCCCCCCCTCCTCCCTTCTCCCCCCCTCCTCCCTTCTCCCCCCCCCTCCCTTCTCCCCCCCTCCTCCCTTCTCCCCCCCTCCTCCCTTCTCCCCCCCTCCTCCCTTCTCCCCCCCTCCTCCCTTCTCCCCCCCTCCTTCCTTCTCCCCCCCTCCTCCCTTCATCCCCCCCTCCTCCCTTCATCCCCCCCTCCTCCCTTCATCCCCCCCTCCTCCCTTCAACCCCCCCCTTCTTCCCCCCCTCCCTTCTTCCCCCCCTCCCTTCTTCCCCCCCTCCCTTCTTCCCCCCCCTCCCTTCTTCCCCCCTCCTCCCTTCTTCCCCCCTCCTCCCTTCTTCCCCCCCTCCTCCCTTCTTCCCCCCCTCCTCCCTTCTTCCCCCCTCCTCCCTTCTTCCTCCCTTCTTCCCTCCCTTCCCCCCCTCCTCCCTCCCTTCCACCCCTCCTCCCTCCCTTCCCCCCCTCCTCCCTCCCTTCCCCCCCTCCTCCCTTCATCCCCCCCCTCCTCCCTTCATCTCCCACCCTCCTCCCTTCATCCCCCCCCTCCTCCCTTCTTCCCCCCTCCTCCCTTCTTCCCCCCCCTCCTCCCTTCTTCCCCCCCCTCCTCCCTTCTTCCCCCCCCCCCCCCCCATGAATAAGAACTTCCCCTGGCTGGTTAAATCTTCTTTGTGCAGTGAAAAGTTTTTTTTGTGTGCTAACAGTGGAAAGACAATACATGATTAACATCAAGCCACCCATAGTGTACACACACAGCATCAAGGAAATGACGTTGTGTGCAAGGTAAAGTTCGATTAAAGGTAATCCGAGGCTGTGGTAGATGGTGGGCCAGGACCACTCTCTAGTTAGCAATAGGATGATTCCGTTGCCTGATAACAACTGGGAAGAAACTGTCCTTGAATCTGCAGGTATTAGTTTTCATACTTCGGTACCTCTTGTCTGATGGAACAGGGAAAAAGAGGGTGTGACCAGGATGAAACTCGTCCTTGATTATGTTGGTGGCTCTCCAGAAGCTTGAAAAACTATATCCTCCATCAGAAGTTGAGAACCTAATGTACAGAATCTTGCGACAGTTAAACTTATAGTGATTATGTGTCCAAAGAATTTTGGGGGCAAAGATGTTGGTATTTTTAGAAACAATGTGCAACATCAAATTAGTCTAGAGAAAAAAAGAACTGCAGATGCTGGTTTTCCCAGAAAAGGACACAAAGTGCTGGAGTAATAGTGGACTAGGCGGCATCTCAGGAGAACATGGATTGGTGACATTTTGGGTCGGGACCATTCTTCAGACTGATTATAGCAGTGGGGGGAAGAACGTAGCCAGGTAAGCGATAGGCAAATACAGGTGAGGGTAAAGGGGGATTTGATTAGCAGATGGTTGGACTGGACCAGAGATAAAAGACAAAAGGCTGTGAGATTAGAAAAGAGGAGTGAAATGTGAAGCCAGAGGAAGAGATATAAGGGGAAACGGACGGGAGTCAGGAAGGGCTCAGGGAAGGGGGGGGGGGGGGGGGGGGGGGGGCGGGAGGATGTTTGTTGGTCAGTTACTTAAAATTGAAGAATTCAATGTTCATACCGTTGGCTTGTCGCTTCCCAAGTGGAGTATGAGGTTTCCTCCAGTTTGCATGTGACGTCACTGGCAATGGAAGAGTTCCAGGACAGTAAGGCTAGTATGATAGATCTCCCATTTTATCTCTCTCAGATTACTGCTTTAATACCCCGGGAATGTTTCCAGACCTGGTGCTGGATAGTTTATCTACAAAGAGGTGAATTAAGTGGATGAATTCCATAATAATGGAATAGTATTAGCATCAAAATAGAATTGGTCGAAACCATTGTTTTTAAAAGCCATCCGCTTACATTAGTTTAGAGGTACAGTGTGGAAACAGGCTTTTCGGCCCACAAAGTCCATGCCGACCAGCGATTACCTGTACACTAGTTCCATTCGACACTCGAATTTACGAAATTTACGAATTTATGAAAGCCAATTAATCTACAAACCTGTACGTCTTTGGAATATGGTAAGAAACCGGAGCACCCAGAGAAAGCCCATGCATTCACAGGGAGAACATACAAAGCATGCAGACAACACCCACAGTCAGGATCAAACCTGGGTCTCTGGCGCAGTAAGGCAGCAACTCTACCGCTGTGGCACTTGTTCTCTCTTTTATTTAGCTATTGGGTAGTTATTTATGTATTTATTTCGTAAACTGATAGTCTCCTTTAGTGTGTAATTTGGAGTTGTGTCACGGCCAAAAAGCCAATAGGCCTGTTTCCTTATTGTACCATTTTATTAATGTTAGATTAAACTATAATTCAACATCATACGAGCTCAACAACTAAAGTCTCATAGCACCAGGGGCCCGGGTTCGATCCTGACCTTGGATGCTGTCTGTGCAGAGTTTGCAAGTTCTCCCTGTGACTGTGAGTTTCCTCCGGGTGCTCTGGTTTCCTACCATCCTCTATGAATTACCCCTGGTGTGTAGACGGTGAGATAAGATAGAACTAGTGTGAAGGGCTATCGATGGTCGGCGTGGACGTAGTGGGCCAAAGGGCCTGCTTCCATGCTGTGTTCTAAGCTAAACTAAACTAAACCCACTGAGTTACTCCAGCACCATAATCTTTGTCCAGCACTGTGTGTGGGGGTTTTTTATGCAACGCTCAAATTGGTCCTCAGCTGGCCCACTAGATGGCGTAGAGATGGGGATGTGAGCAGAGCTGGGGAAGATCGTGGAGGCCTCTGGGCACCAGAGGTCACCAGCCCTTTCGTACATGTCAGCTCCTGAGCTTGGGCACTGCTTCAGATGAGAATAACTAGTGCCAGTGTGAGTTTCAGCTCCTTTCCTTTACAGCATGCTGTCTTTGCAGTTTACTGGAAAATTGTAATATCAATCATGCATAAGTGGAACATTTACCTGGGATACTGGGCAATATTAAGGGGAGGAAATTACACTACAGGAACAGGCCCTTTTGCCCACAATGTCAGACTGTGCCGAACATGATGCCACAATAATCTCTTCCTCGCATGACCCATATCCCGCCAGTCCCTGCAATTCCATGTGGCTGCCTAAAAGTTTCTTAAATGCCACTATCGTATCTGCCTCCGCCATCACTTCTGGCAGTGCGTTCCCAGCACCCACCACTCTTTAGACTTTAGAGATACAGAGTGGAAATAGGCCTTGCAGCCCACCAAGTCTGCCCCAACCAGCAATCATTATGGTCACAGGGAGACTGTACAGACAGGACCCGTAGTCAGGATCAAACCTGGGTCTCTGGCGCTGTAAGGCAGCAGCTCTACCGCTATGCCACTGTGTCGCCCCTACCCTCTGTGCATAATACTTGCCCCGTGCATCCCTATTAAACTTTGGCCCTCTCACCTTCAAGCTGTGCCCTCGTTAACAGTGAATCTTGCACCTATTTTGATTTGCACCATGAACTCCATCCGCATGTCATATTTAATGGCACTATCAGAAGCACTGCTTTAATTAGGCTCCCTGTTTCACCTGTTTAGAACAAATACTCACTTGAAAATTAGTTGTGAGTCACTCCATGTATTTACACTATTATTGGTAAAATAACAATTGATCACTTGATTCACTTGGCGGACAAAGCAGTTTCTTGGCATTGACATAGAGTAACGTGTTTTTTCTCTCAAAAACTAAAACCCTTTTGGAAAATTACTGGAAGGTGTTCCTGAATATTCATAACGGAACAGAAAATCTTAGGCCAAATACAGTGCAAAAAGTATAAAACCAAAATAAATCCTGCTTTTGCAAGGGGATATGTTAGAACTGATTAATGGTGAATTTGAGACGGGTGATAATTCCTTTGCACTATAATGTTGAACAAGACTTAACACAAATGGAAGAAGGTAAATTTGCAATCCGGGGGTAGGTTACACATTTTGGAAACACTACTCTGGATAGAGCATGCCATTGCATTAGAAAAATTGAATTGATTGAAAGATACAACATGGAAATAGGCCGAAGATAGACACAAAAAGCTAGAGTAACTCGGCGGGCAAGGCAGCATCTCTGGAGGGAAGAAATGGGTGGCGTTTTGGATCGAGACCTTTCTTCAGACAAGTCTGGGATAAAGGAAACGAGAGATATAGACGGTGATGTGGAGAGATAAAGTACATTGAATGAAAGATATGCAAAAAAGTAAAGATGATAGAGGTTGGAGGAGGTGCAAGTGAATCTCTGCCTAACCTGAAAGGACTGTCGGGGTCCCTGGACAGAGTCACGGGAGGAGGTATAGCGACAGGTGTTGCATCTTCTGCGGTGGGGAGGGAGTGGTTTGGGTGGGAAGGGATGAGTGAACCAGGGAGTTGGGGAGGGAACGGTCTCTGCGGAAGGTGCAAAGGGTTAGAGATGGGGAAAATGGCTTGTGGTGGGATCCCGTTGGAGGTGGCGGAAATTTTGGAGGATTATGTGTTGTATGCGACGGATGATGGGGTGGAAGGTATGGACCAGGGGGACTCTGTCTCTGTTACCATTAGGGGGAGGGAGGGCAAGGGCGGAGCTGCAAGGTACCAGGACACGAGTGAGGGCTTCATCTATGGTGAGAGAGGGGAACCCCCGTTTCCTAAAGAATTAGGACATCGCTGATGTTCTAGTATGGAACACCTCATCTTGAGTGCAGATGCAGCGTAGACGGAGGAATTGGGAGTAGGGGATAGAGTTTGTAGGAAGCAGGGTGGGAAGAAGTGTAGTTGAGATAGTTGTTGGAGTCAGTGGGTTTGTAATGGAAATAGGCCCTTCAACCCACCAAATACATGGCAACTATTGACCACCCGTTCATACCAGTTGTATATTATCCGGTTCTGGTGGGCGGCGCGACTCACGTCACAGCGGCCTCTGCAGTCCATCTGTCTTTTTTCTATTTTTTGTCTTGTTTGAGTGTAGTTATAGTGTTTTTTTGGGGTTCTTTTTAGCTGGGTATGTGTGGGGGGGTGGGGGCGGGGCGGGGTGGGGTAAACTTTTTAAATCTTTTCCCGGTACGGAGGACCCAACCTTTTCTCTTTCGGGTCTCCGTTGTCGTTGGGGCTTAGCACCGTGGAGCGGCCTCCAACCGGACCTGGGGCTCCAGTCGCGGAGCCTGCGGACTACTCACCATCGTGGTTCTGGCCGAGTTTGGAACGGGAGGAGCTGTGGTGGCACGCTGCTGTTGCCCGACCCCGGAGATTCGGAGGCTCCAGCTGCAGGCCGGTGGACGGTGACATCGGGAGCTTGCGGGTCCCTGGTGGGAGACCGCTTTTCGGAGCTGCCGCGGCGGCTACTTCTCCCGCCCGAGTTGCGGGGTCGAAAATGACCTGGAGCGGTGCCTTACATTGACTGGCGCAGCTTTAATGGCCGCGGGACTTGCTAGCGCCAGCCGGGGGCTCTAACATCAAGACCCAGAGCGCGGCCTGCATCGCCCGGCGCAGCCTCAATGGCCGCGGGACTTATTTACCATCGCCCGCCGGGGGCTTTGACTCCGACATCGGGAGGAGAATGGGGAGTGCAGGGGAGAGATAAGACTTTGCCTTCCATCACAGTGAGGAGGAGATTCACTGTGATGGATGTTTGTATAAATTGAGTTGTGCCTTTGGTTCTTTCATTGTTTGTATGACTGCAGAAACTAAATTTCGTTTGAACCTCAATGAGGTGGGATAATACAACAGTATTGTATTATCCCACTTTCACACCCACTCGAGGCAATTTAAAGAGGCCAATTAACGTGCAAACCTGCACATCTTTTGGCTGTGGGGGAAACCGGAGCACCTAGAGAAAACTTGTGGTCACAAGGAAAACATGCAATCTCCACACAGACAGAACCTGTGATCAAAGTTGAACCCTGTACTCTGAACCCTCGAACTCTGGTGCTGTAAGGCCGCAGCCCTAACAACTGTGCCACTTTTCCAAGTACATATTAAAGGAAGAATTCAATACTTTTCTGAGGAAGCTGGCCATCAGGATGTGAGAGATGGTGAGATTTGTGGCAATTAAAATGACTATTTGCTAGCAGGCTGGCATTGAATGTGAGCGAATGACAACTTCTCCCGCTGAGTTTCTCCAGCATTTTTGTCTACCTTCGATTTTCCAGCATCTACAGTTCCTTCTTAAACTTTTGTTTCACAGTCATTTTATAACTGACTTTAAAATATAATTTAGCTTAAGTGAAGCCTCAACAATTTTATGTTAATCATCTAAAATTCCGTATTTTTTGCTGGCCCCCAAATGAGGAGATCGGCTGGAATTGTCCTTGTTTTTTAAGGGAAGGGTAAATAAAATAAATGAATTGAAAGGTACAGCAGGGGAAGAGGTCTTTTGGCCCACCGAGTCCATGCTGACCATTGAACCACCCATTCACACTTGTTTGGTATTAGTGATGCAATGTTGAAACAGGCCCTTCATTTAGTTCCCCTTGACCATCGATCACCTGTTCATACTTGTTTAGTTTTAGTGATGTGTGCAAACAGGCCCTTCAGCCCACCTAGTCCACGCCGACCATCGATCACCTTTCCATACCTATTCAGTTTTAGTAATACAGCTGTTTGCATGCTGCATCTTAAAAAAAAAAAAACATCTTATTGAGTTTTGGGGCAGTGAAAGGGGTCGGATGCTCTATTCCTATCTTCTCATGTTGCCGGAGATTAATTACAGTGACTCCATTAACTATGTCAACAATATTCTTAATGGTTTATCCCACTAAATCTCTCCTTTGGGAAACAAAAAATAGTTGTTTGAGCAATATAATTCCATAAATCATGAAGTCTGTTGTTGAATCCAAACATGCTAATTATCAGTTTGAACCGATGCCTCCTTTCACTAAGGGAACAACTTTGTCAAAACATGTTTCATCTACTTTAGTGGTGGCGCAGCGGTAGAGATGCTGCCTTACAGCGCTAGAGACCCGGGTTCGAACCTGACTACGGGCACTGTACTGAGTTTGTACGTTCTCCCTGGGTTTTCTCCGGGTGCTCTGGTTTCCTCCCACACTACAAAGGCGTACAGATTTGTAGGTTAATTTGCTACAAATTTGTAAATTGTCTCTCGTGCGTAGGATAGT
Organism: Raja brachyura; assembly: GCA_963514005.1. The sequence continues at coordinate 62,979,482 of OY740786.1, forward strand.
GCTAGCGGATAGGGTGATGCTGATCACCATGCACTCGGTGGGCCGAAAGATCTATTTCCACATTGTATCTCTGTAGTCTAAAGTAACGTCTACTTGGCTTATACAGTATTATAGGACCACAGGGATGTTACTTCTGATGTCCTTGCCAAGGTTTTATCCATCCAGCTGCTGAAAGAGATTATCTGGTCATTATTGCATTGCTATTTATAGCAGCTAGCAGATAAGATTTCTCACATATGTGCTGGGTAGTCCGACCTACAGTACCCTCCATAATGTTTGGGACAAAGACCAATTATTTATTTATTTGCCTCTGTACTCCACAATTTGAGATTTGTAGTAGAAAAAATCACATGTGGTTAAAGTGCACATTGTCAGATTTTAATAAAGGCCATTTTTATACATTTTGGTTTCACCATGTAGAAATTACAGCAGTGTTTATACATAGTCCCCCCATTTCAGGGCACCATAATGTTTGGGATACAGCAATGTCATGTAAATGAAAGTAGTCATGTTTAGTATTTTGTTGCATATCCTTTGCATGCAAGGACTATTTGAAGTCTGCAATTCATGGACATCACCAGTTGCTGGGTGTCTTCTCTGGTGATGCTCTACCAGGCCTGTGTTGCAGCCATCTTTAGCTTATGCTTGTTTTGGGGGCTAGTCCCCTTCAGTTTTCTCTTCAGCAAAAGACATGCTCAATTGTGTTTAGATCGGGTGATTGACTTGGCCACTAAAGAATTGACCATTTTCTAGCATTGAAAAACTCCTTTGTTTGTTCAGCAGTATGTTTGGGATCATTATCTTGCTGCAGAAAGAAACGCCGGCCAATGAGTTTTGAGGCATTTGTTTGAGCTTGAGCAGATAGGATGTGTCTATACACTTCAGAATTCATTATGCTACTACCATCAGCAGTTGTATCATCAATGAAGATAAGTGAGCCAGTGCCTTCAGCAGCCGTACATGCACAGGCCATAACACCCCCATCACTGTGTTTCACAGATAAGGTGGTATGCTTTGGATCTTGGGTAGTTCCTTCTCTAGTCCGTACTTTGCTCTTGCCATCACTCTGATATAAGTTAATCTTTAACTCATCCGTCCACAAGACCTTTTTCCAGAACTGTGGTTGCTCTTTTAAGTACTTCTTGGCAAACTGTAACCTGGCCCACCGTATTTTTGCGGCTAACCAGTGGTTTGTATCTTGCAGTGTAGCCTCTGTATTTCTGTTCATGAAGACTTCTGCGAAGAGTGGTCATTGACAAATCCACACCTGACTCCTGAAGAATGTTTCTGATCTGTCGGACAGGTGTCTGAGGATTTTTCTTTATTATAGAGAGAATTCTTCTGTCATCAGCTGTGGAGGTTTTCTTTGGCCTGCCAGTCCCTTTGTGATTAGTAAGCTCACCAGTGTTCTCTTTCTTCTCAATAATGTTCCACACAGTTGATTTTGGTAAGCCCGAGGTTTGGCTGATGTCTCTAACAGTTTTATTCTTGTTTCTCAGTCTCACAATGGCTTCTTTGACTTCCATTGGCACAACTTTGGTCCTCATGTTGATAAACAGCAATAAAAGTTTCCAAAGGTGATGGAAATACTGGAGGAAAGACTAGGTGCTGAGAGCTCCCTATACCTGCATTAAGGAGGCAATTAAACACACCTGCGCATTTACAAACGCCTGTGAAGCCATGTGTCCCAAACATTATGGTGCCCTGAAACACAGCTGTATTTCCACATGGTGAAACAAAAATGTATAAAAATGACCTTTAATAAAATCTGAAAATGTGCACTTTAAACACGTGATTTTTTTAATTACAAATCCTAAATTGTGGAGTACAGAGGCAAATAAATAAATGATGGGTCTTTGTTCCAAACATTATGGAGGGCACTGTATCTTAAGCCAGTTTTTTAGATCTTATACTTACCGTCACAGCTTGCAACTATTTGCAAACCCTTGTCAATCGCACACTCTGCAAATCGGGTTTGACTGTTCATGGAGACATAGAAAAATAGGTGCATGGGTAGGCCATTTGGCCTTTCTTGCCAGTACTGCCATTCAATATGATCATGGTTGTTCATCTAAAATCAGTACCCGGTACTCTCTCTTGAGACCGACTCGGTACCGACTCTCTTGAAAACATCCAGTGAATTGGCTTCCACTGCCTTCTGTGGCAGAGGATTCCACAGATTCACAACTCTCTGGGTGAAGAAGTTTTTCCTCATCTCAGTCCCAAATGGCCTACCCTTATTCTTATACTGTGACCCCTGGTTCTGGACTCTCCCAACATCATGAACATTTTTCCTGCATCTTGCCTGTTCAATCCTTTAAGAATTTTATATGTTTCTATAAGAACCATTTTAGCAATGAGTCTTGCATGGAGTAAACTAGGCAAAACTAGCGCCAAACACTTGCTCTTGATCTCCCAGTTGCTAATCATTTTAACTCCTCTTCCCATTCCCTAACTGACCTCCTATCCTGGGTCTCCTAAATTGCCAGAGTGAGGCCACATGCAAACTGGAGGAACCTCATATTCCCCTTGGGTTGCGAACAACTCAACGCTATGAACCTAGAATTCTCCTATTTTAAATAACACCCCTCCTTTTTGGCTTTAGACTTTATAGATACAGCACAAAAACAGGCCCCTCTGCCCACTGGACCACTGAGTCCACACCGACCAGCGATCACCCCATACGCCTGCACTATCCTACACACTAGGTATAATTAACAATTTTTTTGCCAAAGTCAATTAACTTACAAACCTGCTCGTCTTTGAAATGTAGGAGGAAACCCACGCGGTCCCAAGGAGAAGCTTCAAATTCCGTACAGACAGCACCCAGAGTCGGGATCAAACTCAAATTCTCCGGCATTATAAGGCATTACCACTGCACCACTATGCCTGGATGGGGCTATGCTGAGCATATTTGTATTCATACATGCCTCCTGAAATTAGGGACATTACTTCCTTTCCTCCCTCACTTTTCCGTGCCCTCTCCTCCCCTCAGCATCCTGGTGTGCACATATTTCTCCCATTATCTCACCCATCTTTCCCATTCCATCTATATCCCTCCCTCTGGCTTTACATTTCACTCCTCTTTTCTGTCCTTTAGTGTCCTTTTCATTCTCACCTTTGTCTACCCATTTGCCAATCATGCCAGGTGCCCCTTTGTTCTCTTGGTGGCCCCCCCACTCCAGCCCAGAATCTCTTGCCCAGAGCAGGGGAATCGAGAACCAGAGGACACAGGTTTAAGGTGATGGGGGAATGATTAAATAGGAATCTGAGGTGTAGCTTTTTCACACAAAGGATTGAGGGTGTACGGAACAGGCTGCTAGAGGAGGTAGTTGAGGCGTGTATAATTGCAAGGTTGAAGAAACAATTAGACAGGTACATGGATGGATAGGACATGTTTGGAGGGATATGGGCCAAATGCAGGCAGGTGGAACTAGTGTAAATGGGACATGTTGGCTGGTGTGGGCAAGTTGAGCCAAAGGACCTCTCCGTGCTGTATGACTCTTTGACTATCAAGGAAGTGTCCCACCCAGTTCTGTTGGGCCTCACCGGGACAGTGGAGAAGGCTGGGGACAAGCAGGCCGGTGTGGGAACAGGAAGGGGAGGAGAAAGTATCGTGGTGTTGGGAGCATAGGATGGCCAATCAGTGCATTTGTTTTACAAAGTGGCCACCTAGTCTGAGCTTGGTCTCGCCGATGGAGAGGAGGTCACACTGGGAGCACCAAATGCAGTTGGCGTGTTTGGAGGAGGTACAGGTGAATTGTTGTCTCGCCTGGCAAGGCTGTATCTCTTCCTGCAAGACCGGGAGGGAGGCGATGGATGAACAAACATGAGAAATGGCATCTGAAGAAGGGTCCCAACTTCAAATCTCACCTATCCATGTCCTCCATAGATGCTGCCTGAAGTGTGCGCATGTGCGGGGCCTTTCCAGAGTGCGCGCATGTGCGGGGTCTCGGGCCGGACGAGGCCTGCTGAATCAGCGATATTTTCGAGACGTCTTTGAAGTTATGTATTACAGAAATGAGTCGCTTAAAGCTTAAATAAAGTTTACGTAAATTACGAGTAGCGTAAAAGTATCATTTGCCTCAACAATTTAAGCAACTCAATCTGAGACGTTAAGCAGTGTGACATCGAGATGGAGAAACTATTGAAACCACAACGCTTGGATCTGGATCCCAACTCACCTACTGCTGCAAAGGAATGGAAACACTGGCTTCGTACACTAAATAACGTATTTGATGAACGTGACGACAATGCACCAGACAAATTCAGCACATTAATAAGCTCTTACTCTTATGATGTACATAATTACATAGAGGAATGTACAACTTATGATTCTGCTATTGATGTACTAAGCAGACTCTTCATTAAGACACCCAATGTAATGTTTGCTCGGCACCTCCTTGCTACTCATAAACAAAAACCTGGAGAGTCACGATGAATTTTTACAACAACTTTAAAGACTGTGCCTCAAAGCAGTTACAGCTGATCAAAATATTGAAAGGAACATTTGAGACTCTTTTATTAATGGTTTGGCATCGCCTTTAATACAACAGAGACTATTAGAAAACACAACCTTGGATTTACAGCTTGCAATCAAGCTTACTCATTAGACTTGGCTCCGAAAAATTCAGATGCTTATGCTCATATAATGTGTATTCTGCTGCAACTACTACAAAAGAATCTCACCCAAGTACTAATATGGAGCAAGCTGAAACAATTTCTACTGATAAATGTGCCCTTGCTGCAGCATATGCTTATTCAAAGGAAGTGTTACTTTTGCGGGGGTAATATTCATAATAGAGAGATATGTCCTGCTCGAGAGACAACTTGTAATAGTTGTGGCAAGAAGGGACATTATTCTAGAGTGTGCAAGTCCAAAGGAACTACTAAAAGTGTGACTGCTGCCATGTATATGCCTTCTTTATGTGCAATTACAGCTGCATTTCCTCAGAGCTTGTCTCATGCAGCTACAACGGTGTCCATTAATGGCCATACACTTAATGTATTACTTGATTCTGGCAGTTCAGTAACTTTTATGTGAACAAGTTGTGTCTCGACTAAATCTAACTATAATTCCTTTAAATAGAGAAATCTCGATGGCTCTGACAACTCTCAATACTCAAATTATTGAATCTTGTATTGTAGTCTTTATTCTGAACAAAACTAGTTATAAATCTGTATATCTTGGTATTTTGAAAAATTTGTGTAGTATATAATTCTTGGTCAGGGTTTTCAGAAACAGCACAGATCACTTCAAATAATGTATGAAGGAACTATGCCTGATCTTGTATTGTCAAAGCAACCAGTATTGTGTGTTTTTTCTGCTTCTTCTTCTTTCGTGTGGCGTGCAGAGCCTAAAGTTGTTGGACAACTTGTTCTATTTGATCTTCCGTTTATGCACGTCGAGTTGACTGCATTAGTCGAAACAGGGCGGACCACATGAAAGTTGCAATCTTCTACCCCATTTTTTCTGCTGCATCTGTTGAATGTCCTTCATTATTCACTAATTTATCCTCTAAGTGCAAGTCAATTGCTACAAAATCAAGGCATTTTAGTAAAGATGACAGAAACTTTATCAACTAATCTTTTACGAGAAGTTATCATAGAACCCAGCTCTTCCCCTTGGAGGGCACAAGTTGTCGTGGTTAAGGACCCCTTGGACAGACATAGAAAGAGACTCTGCATTGATTACTCTCAAACTATAAATCAGTTCACGGAGCTTGATGCATTACCTTGTATAGAAGAGATTATCAATACATTAGCTAAGTATAAGATATTCTCTACTTTTGACCTAAAAAGTGCTTACTACCAAATTCCTTTTGAAAGAATCAGAGAAGAAACACACTGCATTTGAAGCAAATGGGAAATTATACCACTACTACAGAGTTACTTTTGATGTAACTAATGGTGTGGTTGTTTTTCAGAGAGAGATGAACAAACCTGTTGAACAGGAAAATCTTAAAGCTACTTTCCCTTATCTTGATAATATAACTATTGCAGGAAAAGACCAAGCTTAACATGCCGAAAATATACAACGGTTTTAAGAAGTTGTACATTCTAAAAATCTAACATTAAATGAGGCTGTCAATAACATCAGTGTCATCAATTAATATTCTTGATTATTGTGTTGGAAATGATATAATCAAGCCTGATCCAGAAAGACTCCGCCCACTCCGTCTCCGTCGAAAAGGAACCTACAGCAATTATTGAAGCAGTGATAAAATTGTCATTTCCTTGCTCACCAGCACTTCACTTTGATAACAGATCAGCATTCAGTAGCTTTTATGCTGGATAATCGGAAACAAACAAAGATTAAAAACAGTAAAATTCATGAATGGAGGATTGAATTATCAGCATATAGTTATTCAATTGAGTACCCCCTGGTAAGGATAATGTTGCTCCAGATACATTAACGCGAGCATTTTGTGCCTCTGTTCATTCTTCTGCACTCACTGATCTTCACAATGGGCTGTGTCATCCTGGAGTCACTCGTATGTTACACTATGTTCGTTCCAAAAACTTACCTTTCTCTACAGAAGATGTGAAGATGACATGTGCTTTATGTAGAATCTGTACTGAATGAAAACTAAGGTTCTTCCGTCCTGAAGAAGGAAGATTGATCAAAGCTACTCAACCTATGGAACGTTTGAGTATTGACTTCAAAGGGACTTTATCATCCTCCTCGCAAAATGTTTATATACTTACCATAGTTGATGAATATTCACGGTTTCATTTGCCTTTCCTTGTCCAAATATGTCAGCTGCTACGGTTATCAAATGTTTAGATCAACTGTTTTCATTCTGTGGATTTCCAAGTTACATACATTCTGATAGGGGCACCGCATTCATGTCAAAAGATTTAAAGGACTACCTTTCTAATAGAGGAATTGCAACAAGTAAAACAACACCATATCATCCTATTGGAAATGGTCAGGTTGAGCGGTATAACGGAATCATTTGGAAAACAGTGAAACTGACTTTAAACTCAAATGACATATCAGATCAGCAGTGGGAATGTGTTCTACGAGATGCATTACAGTCCGTCAGATCTCTTCTATTGGTAGCAGTCAACTGCTACCAATACTACTCCACATGAGCGGTTCTTTAACTTTAAATGGCGTTTTTCTAGTGGTACATCTCTGCCATCATGGTTGACTAGCCCTGGGCCTGTGTTGCTTCGTCGGTATGTTCGATCAAATAAGAATGAGCCATTTGTTGATGAAGTTGAACTGACTAATGTCAACCCTTCTTATGCAACTATCAAGTATCAGGATGGACTTCAGTCAACTGTCTCACTTTGTGACCTTGCACCATGTCCGTCTTCTCCATCAGCTCCATCACTCCTTGATAATATTAATCGAGAACTTCCTTCAACACTCCCATCATCCCCTATGGAAACTTCTATAAGTAATTCTAAAATTGAAAATGTAAATAACAATATGAGTGAAGTTGATGACCAAGCAACATATGTACCACCAGCTATTGAAACATCATTATCCCCTAATGCTCCAGTGCTGTGACGGTCATCAAGACAAACTAAACCTCCTGACAGTCTCAACTTATAATAGGAGGGGAGAACGAAGTGTGCGCATGTATGGGACCTTTCCAAAGTGTGCGCATGTGCGGGGCCTTTCCAGAGTGTGCGCATGTGCGGGGTCTTGGGCCGACGAGGCCTGCGGAATCAGCTATATTTTCCAGACGCTTTGAAGCGATGTATTACAGAAATAAGTTGCTTAAAGCTTAAATAAAGTTTAAGTAAATTACGAGTAGCGTAAAAGTTTCATTTGCCTCACAAAACTGCCTGACCCGCTAAGTTTCTCCAGTACTTTGCTTCTTCTTTTAAAACCACCATTTCCAGTTCCCTGCATCTCTGTGATAAATGCACCATATGTGGCTTTAGGGGAAAGTGCCAGGGGCTTGGAAGAGGTTGGTGGGTGGGTGCGGGAGTAATGACCAGACCAGGGCATCACAAAGGGATTGGTCTCTGTGGAAGGCGGAAAAAGGTGGGAGGGGTGTTGCTTTAGGATAAGGTTTGTTATTGTTACGTGTACCGAGGTACAGTGAAAAGCTTTGTTCTGCATGCTATCCAAACAGATTAGATAGTACTATACATAAATACAATCTAATCAAACTCAAGTACAATAGGTAAAGGCAAAGGGAAAGATAGTGTAGAATATAGTTCTCAGCATTGTAGCGCAGCAGTTCCACAGACAAAGTCCAATGCCCACAATGGGGTAGAGGTAAATAAGACAAGACCCTAGCATATGCAAGGAACGTTCGGATGCCTCGTAACAGAGGGAGAAGAGCTGTTCCTGAGTCTGATTGTGTGCTCTTTCAAGCTTCTGTACTTTCTGCTGGAGGGGAGCAGGGAGAAGGAAGAATGGCCGATGTGGGGACTAGTCTTTGATTATGTTGGCTGCTTTTCCGAGGAGCGTAAAGTGCAGATGGAGACAATGTGGGAGTCTGGTCTGTGTGATGGACTGGGCTACATCTACAACTCTACAATTTCTTGTGATCTGGTGGCAGAGCTGTTCCCAAAGCCATGTTGGCTAGGAGTGCGATCATGTTGAATCTGATAGAAAATTGGTTGGCAGACCGGAAGCAAAGAGTAGGAGTGAACGGGTCCTTTTCAGAATGGCAGGCAATGGCGAGTGGAGTGCCGCAAGGCTCGGTGTTGATGCCGCAACTGTTTGCCATATATATTGACGATTTGGAAGAGGGAATTAGGAGCAACTCTAGCAAGTTTGCGGATGACACAAAGCTGGGTGGCAGTGTGAACTGTGAAGAGGATGTTAGGAGGTTGCAGGGTGACCTGGACAGGCTGAGTGGGCAGATGCGTGGCAGATGCAGTATAATAGTAAGATTAAACGAGAACTTACCAGTTCGAAGGTTGATCTTTATTTTATGAGGAGTTGCGATGAGGGATTTCGTGAAGAACCCGCCAGCACGCATGCGCGACATTCTTCAAAGTAGCGGTGTGGAATCACAGAAACAACAACAGAAATGACTTGGCATAGTAAGATTGAAGAGACTCTAATTACCAGTTGATTTATGATCGAGGGTTGGGAGCGGAGGGCACGAAATCCCTCATCGCAACTCCTCATAAAATAAAGATCAACCTTCGAACTGGTAAGTTCTCGTTTAATCTTACTATTTCATTTCGGAGTCACGTGAGTGACTTCGTGAAGACTTCAAAGCTCTGTGATTGCACGCCCTGGACCACGTCCATGCTGACACACCACTAGTAAGGATGGATGGGAGTAAATAATTTTCCAAACTGCTTGTACTGAAAAACAAGAATAGTATTTATTAATAAACAAAGCAAAAAAACCCTCATTCGGGGACATCTCTACGTTCTTGACCTGCATTCAGCACGGCCTCCGCGAACCGTAGAGGAGCAGCAACAGGCTTGTTGTAAAATCGCTGAAAGACAGCTTCATTCGCCCATCCTGCTGTAGCGAGAATATGGTCCATGGGCACCTCCATGACCCTCGCCGCCGACGTTGATGCAGCCCTGGTGGAATGGGATTTGAAGACATTAGTGTCGATATCTGACTTACCCAAGACGATCCTGAGCCACCTGGATATCGTCGGGACTGTCACTCGATGGTGAGGTTTCTTGTGAGTGACAAGCAGGTATTTCTCCATTCCCCTTATGTTTCTCGTCACTTTGACATAGTGACGGATATGGGCGGCTAAACATAGCCTTGCATCTGCGGGGTATGCCGGGAACTTCAGCTGCAGCCCTGTGCACCCAGGTCTATGCTGCTTTAGTAGCTCATCTATAAAGAAGACTACTTCTGCAGGGGTAGAGATCATCCTGTCGATCCGGATTTTATGCAGTGTCTGTACCCTCTGCGCTGAAGTCAGTGCTAGTAACATCACCAATTTCATGGTGAGTTTGTCCAGCTCTAGCCCCTCCATGGGCGACTATGTCCTGAGCAGGGTTAGTACTTTCCTGACATCCCAGGTGATATTATAGCGTGGTCTGGGCGGATTGGAATTGAATATACCCCGCATGAGTCTGGACACCAGCCTGTTGGATCCTACCTCAATATTGAGGTAGAATGACAGCGCGCTTCTGGCGCTGTTGATGGCACTGTAGCTCAAATGTTCATCATGGTGCAAGCCCGCGAGGAATTCCAATACGTCGGCTATGGATGCAGCGTCATATGTAATTTGGGAGTGGCCGCAGTAGGTTTCCCATTTTCGGATGTGGGAGAGGTATTGCCGCCTGGTGGACTCCCGGCATGACGCTCCAATGGTATCCATTGTTCTGGGTGATAGGCCATACCGCAGTAATGGCCGGTTCAGAATCTGCAAGCCAACAAGTTTAGATAGCTGTGGCAGGGATGTGGTTCCCCTGACACAGGGTTAGTGACCAATTGTGGGCAACCCTCTAAGAGGACCCAAGGTTGACTGATCATGTCAAAGACCACCGGATACCATGGCTGCGTAGGCCAGTCGGGTATGATAAGAATGCCCTTAGCAGCATCCATCTGGATTTTCTGCAATACCCGACTGATGAGGCAAAATGGGGGGAATGCATAGAAAAACCATTTCCCCCAGTCCAGCGAGAATGCATCCATCGCCATTGCCCCAGGATCTGGTTCCCACGAAACGTATGTTGGTACCTGATGGTTTAACGGCGACTAAAAATAGGTCGATATCCGGTTTACCAAATTTGGCTGTAACTTTAGTGAAGATTTGAGGATGTAACATCCACTCGATGTTGTCATTAAACTTGCGTGACCTGGTGTCCGCCACAGTATTGAGCTCACCTGGTAAATAGGTAGCTGAAATCCAAATATTCCGTTGAATACACCAGAGCCAAATTGTATTAGCCAATTCATCACACAAAATTGACCTGGTACCGCCCATATGGTTTAAATATGCCACCGCAGTGGTATTGTCTATTTGGATACGGACATGAGCGTCAGTAAGATTGGAACAATAAGCTCGAAGTCCGTGAAATGCCGCAAGCATCTCCAAATAGTTTATCCCTTGTGACAATAACATAGTAGATTCAAGGGTGTCCCATCTGCCCCCGCAACTAGAATAGTTGTCCGTAGCTCCCCAGCCATGGGAGCTTGCATCGGTTTGTAAGTATACCATCGGATTGGGCACAATGATGGGTTTAAATGAGTCACTAATATGGTCCACCCACCATTGTAACTCAATCTTAGCTTTAAGAGGCAGCTGCATTGATCTGTCGAAATGACCGGCGTTCTGTTTTAACGCTGAGATCTTGGCTCTTTGCAAATTTTGATAATGCAAAGGCCCGTATTGAGCTGCTGGAAACAATGCTACGATCTTGCCAATCACCTTAGCAGTTTGTCTAATTGATGGTATACTGGCGCAGGCTAAATCGTGACATACTTGGGTGACATCCCCAACCTTGTTAGCCGGTATGGTGGCCCTCATGCGATTGGAATCCACCGTGAACCCCAGATAATCCATAACCTGTGAAGGGCAGAACTTCGACTTATCTGGATGGACAATAAACCCCATTTCCTGAAAAAGTGCCACAGTGGCTGAAACTGCCAGTTCAGCCGACTCCAGGGTATTGCCAACAATCAAAATATCATCCAAATAGGCCATCACTATATGATGTTGCTTCCGTAGCGTGGCCATAATAGGTTTGAGTAATTTAGTAAACAATCTAGGGGCTGTAGTAAGGCCATCTGGCAAAGCCCTGTATTGCCAGAGCTGATCCATCCAGACAAATTTTAAGAACTTCCTATGGTGTTTCCGAATGGATACAGAATAGTATGCATCTTTTAAATCAATGCATGCCATAAAGCAGCCATGAGAAATCAATGACTTGGCTGTTTCGAACGTGTCCATTTTGAAATGGGTATATGTTACAAAGGTATTCAAATGGGTCAGATCAATAATAACCCGACATCCTCCATCCTTCTTGGGCCTGGTAAATATGGTTGATACAAATTCAATTGGTTCGTGTATAGTTTTTTCTATCACGCCTTTTTCTTGTAACCTTAAGATCTCAGCATAGCCTGCTGCCTTTTCAGTGGCAGACAGCGTAAATGTCCGATTAGGCATGTGCTGGGATGGAGGAATGTTGCCATTAATAAATTCAATCTCATGGCCTTGAATACTTTGTAAAACAAACTTATCGGAAGTGATAGTTTCCCATGCCCCCGTGAAGAACCGTAGGCGCCCACCAACATGTGAAGTTAAGCACACAGGTGCATGAAAACCAGACCGCCTTACCTCCCTGGTTACCGGCGGTCCCTGACATGTTTGGCCCTAAAAAAGGCCGCGGCTGCTGGGGCTGCTGGTATTGAGGTGGAGCTGGAGTGTAGGTCCGTGTCGGTCTGGTGACAGGGCCTCGTGGCCTAATAAATGGCGCTTTCTTGGCCGCCGGCCTGGGGGCGATCTGAGACCGCATTAGTCCCACCGTTTTGGCGTGTTCATCCAGCTCCTTAACCCTCTTCGGGAGGTCTTCCCCGAACAGCTGTCTGGGCGGTGGTGTAGGAGGCGCCTTGCACAACCCTGCAAATTTAGGGTTGAGCGTGGGGAGGATGCTGCTTTTTCGGAAGGCATTTATTTCATGCTGAGTAGCACATAGCAGAGCGAGAGCATCCTCCTGCTCTAGGTTGAGGTCCTCTCCATCCACCGACCGCGCAAAAGCGGTGATCCCAGCCGTAAGCAGCCTCAGGATGCGTTGGAGCTTTATCTCCTGAGTCCTGATGGCTGTGCCTATGTTGGCCCAGATCGGCGTATTGACTGTGGGCACGTTGAGGGAGTTACAGTTGGATGGGGCTTTATGCCTGTTGATGGCCTGTGATAGAACTTCCTCTTGGAGCTGGTGGTTAGATAGGAAGTCCACGGTGGCAGCCAGTTTGGGGTTGAGGGGAAGTCCCACTGTCTCCGGAGAAGCAAATTTTGCCGCCACGTCAAGGAGTTCTTCCTGCGGCACCTCGGATGGAACCGGTGTAGGGTCTAAAAAGTCCTCCTCCTCTGGCTGCCTCAGGCTGGCTGTTGAGACTGGCGAAACCTCCCTGTGCCCTTTGGAGCTGGATGCCTCCTGCCGTTGGTTCTGCAAGAGGAGCTCCAACATCCGCTCCATTCGGTCAATACGCCCCTCGCCCTGAACACTCGGGCGGTCGGAGTCCTCATGTTCCGATACACTGCTGAGGCTCCGTTCATCGGCCCGCACCTCATCGAGGTGAACCCGGTGCCGGAAGTTGTTGCTGCCAGCCGCCGCAGCAAAGCTGAGCGATTCCCGCGCGGGAGGTGTGCTCAAACGCCTTCTTTTAGCGGAGCCTGATGCCGCTGCCACGGAGGGCAAACGCGGTGGAGAGTCGGCACCCAATGCCTCAGCACGGTGACCCGACGCCCGCGCGGGCTTGCCGGCTGCCCACATCGTGGACCTTGCCGACGCATGGTCTCGTCCTCCCATCCATGGGGGACTCGGCGACCGTGGCGGGACTCCTCCCAAGTGACCCGTCCCGGCCTCGGTGGTTGGGGAGTCAACACTGGTCCTCGCAGTGGACTTGAGTCCCACCATGACACCAGTCCGCTGTTTAGCGGCAGGTGACGCCTTTGCCCCTAAAGGGTTAGGCTTCCGGGCTCCATCCCTCCCTCTTCTCCGAGGGCTCAGGGGGAAGGGCCGTGCAGCCGCACGCGAGCCCTTGCCCAGGTCGGCCAACGGGCCCGTTGGCGACCTCAATGCGGAGGCAGGGTCTGCCTGCTCCGGTGGCACACCGCAATCCTGCTCCTCGAACTCCTCACCGGAGCTGCGGTGTATCGGCGGGTCGGGCCCTGCAGCAACAGGGCTCTCCGGTTTCCCTGCCTTCTTCCCGGCCTGTCTCGCAGGTGCAGCCGATGATGAGGGCTCCGGGACAGGTGGCCGGCGACTCCGGACGGACATCTTACGGCCTCTGGAACTCCCTTCCATCCCCTTGCTGAAAGACAAAAAGTACTTGCAGCAAGGACCAACCAACTTAAGGTTAGTGTAACTTACCTTAGTGGTCCCTTATGAAGGACTGGCGGGGAGCGCGCCCCACCGCCAGCCGTCAGCAGCAACGCGTTGCGACGATATGTCGCGCATGCGTGCTGGCGGGTTCTTCACGAAGTCACTCACGTGACTCCGAAATGAAATATAGATAAATGTGAGGTTATCCACTTTGGCAGCAAAAACAAGGGGGCAGATTATTATCTCAATGGGTTTAGGTTAGTTAAGGGGGAGGTACAGCGAGACCTGGGTGTCCGTGTACACCAGTCACTGAAAGTTGGCGTGCAGGTACAGCAGGCAGTGAAGAAAGCTAATGCAATGTTGGCCTTCATAACATGAGGATTTCAGTAAAGGAGTAAAGAGGTTCTTCTGCAGTTGTATAGGGCTCTGGTAAGACCACATCTGGAGTATTGTGTACAGTTTTGGTCTCCTAATTTGAGGAAGGTCCTCCTTGTGATTGAGGCAGTGCAGCGTAGGTTCACGAGATTGATCCCTGGGATGGCGGGACTGTCATATGAGGAAAGATTGAAAAGACTAAGCTTGTATTCACTAGAGTTTAGAAGGATGAGGGTGAATCTTATCGAAACATATAAAATTATAAAAGGACTGGACAAGCTAGATGTAGGAAAAATGTTCCCAATGTTGGGCGAATCCAGAGCCAGGGGCCACAGTCTTAGAATATAGGGGAGGCCATTTAAGAATGAGGTGAGAAAAAACATTTTCACCCAGAGATTTGTGAATTTGTGGAATTCCCTGCCACAGAGGGCAGTGGAGGCCAAATCAGTGGATGGATTTAAGAGAGAGTTAGATAGAGCTCTAGGGGCTAGTGGAATCAAGGGATATGGGGAGAAGGCAGGCACGGGTAATTGATTTGGGACGATCAGCCATGATCACAATGAATGGCTGTGCTGGATCGAAGGGCTGAATGGCCTCCTGCACCTATTTTCTATGTTTCTATGTTTCTAAATGATGAAGGATGAGGTGGTGGATGCAGATGCTGGTGGGGTGACAGGTGAGGACCAGAGGAACACTGTTATCCAGAGGGAGGGGGGGACGAGAGCTGAATTCCGGGATACATTGGAAATGTGAGAGGGGGCTTGATCAACGGCTGTAGAAGATAAGCAATGTTTCCTGAAAAAGGCACATGGATATGAAGGGAATGGAGGGATTTGGATGACGTGCAGGCAGAGGAGATCGGTTTAACTTGGCATCATGTTCGGCACAGACATTTTAGGCTGAAGGGCCTATTTCTGTGCTGTACTTTTCCATGTTCTAAGGGAAGACATTGCAGATATCCCAGAATGGAAAGCCTCATCTTAAGGTCAGATGTGGCAGAGGCATAGAAATTGGGAGAAAGAGATGGCTTCCTTACAAGGGACAGGCTGGGAAGAGTTATAAACATAGAGTCATACAGCACGGAAACAGGCCCATCATCTCAACTTGAGCATGCCAACCAAGCTCATAGAGTTATGCAGCGTGAAAACAGGCCCTCCGACACAACTGGCCCATGTCAACCAACATGATCCATGTCCACTAGGCCCACCTGAACGCGTCTGGCCCATATCCCTCCAAACCTATCCTATCTATGTACCTGATCAATGTTTCTTAAATGTTCTGATAATATCTGCCTCAACTACCTCCCGCAGCAACTTGTGACCCATAAGGTTCCCCATCCACTAGTTTCACCTGTCCTGTTTTGGTCCATATCCATCTAAGCCCCTCTAAACATTTCCCATCCACATCAAGGTAAATTGTGGGGGTTAATGGGGTTATGGTTCAAGAATGAACGCAAGCATGAGCACTGTATATTTAAAAATGGGGTAAAACCTAACCTGATACAGGTAAAAATAGAAGATATACACCAAATGCTGGAGTAACGCAGCAGGACAGGCAGCATCTCTGGAGAAAAGGAATGGGTGACTAAGTCTGTCTGAAGAAGGGTCTTGACCCGGAATGTCGCCCATTCCTCCTATCCAGAGTTAGTGCCTGGCCCACTGAGTTACTCCAGCATTTTGTGCCTATCTTTGGTGTAAACCAGCATCTGCAGTTCCTTCCTACACATGTAAAAATAGAATTTCCGCTGATGACCTGATGTTCACCTTTGCAGTTCCAGAAATGGAGGAACTGGCAGAAGATTACGAAGACGAAGAGACTGGTGAGTGTGTCTGAGTCATGGCATAGCTTTAATTAGTCTCCTCTCTGTAAGAGAGAAAGCTGGAATATTTAAAGTAAAATGGTCAAAATCTTGTAGTCATGCCGAAAATGTTAATTGTTCTTTTAATAGTGTTGATATTTCAAGAAGTATTTTCTAGAGTGTCAGATTGAATTGAATAGGAACCTGGGAAGCAACTTTTCACCCAGAGGGTTGTGGGTGTATGAAAAGAGCTAGTAGAGATACAGTATGGAAACAGGCCCTTCAACCCGCACCAACCATCGATCACCCATGGTAGCTGATGCAGAAGTTGAAGATGCACGGGACTGACAGTGACTTGATCTCATGGACTCAGATAACAATAGGCCTTGGCATCATGTTTGGTACAGATATTGTGACCCAAAGGGCCTGTTCGTGTGCTGTACTGTTCTATGTTCATCCCTTTTTCTACCAACACTGTTGGGACCAGCAAAGACCACAGGTTTCATCCCCTTAATGCCTTGCTTTAAAGATTCTCAGTAACCATTTGTGACCTATAAAATCTTAAAGTCATACCATCATATAAATGTCTTTCTGACAACTTATTTTCTCCTATTTTTTTTAATTTTGGTGTTACATTTATTATTGTCACCCTCAGCTGAAGACCAAGGTTTTGATTGAATTTTGAGCTCTTGGCTTGTTATTTTTTATATCTAAGCTTTGCTTTAGAACCAAATCATTTGTTGGCTGAGATGATGATTAATGGGCAATTATGTCCATATCAGTGTTTAATTGACCACCGAGAGTTGGATATTAGCATCCTAGAACATCCCATCAATTCCCATCAGCAATTCCTCCACAAAGGTTTCTCCGTCAGTGCTGATCTAAATGGTGCAGTCAAAATGGGAATCATTTATGGTAAGCTGCTCAATGAAATACTAGAGTTTTTTTAGTGTTATGTTTATCTTCCTTTTTGAACACCAACTCTGTTAAATGGCTCACCTGAACTGTAAAATTGGGTTACAGTCATCAAATAGTCACAGTCATGGAGTCATACAGCATGGATACAGGTATTTGGCCCAACTTGCACACACCAACCAACATGTCCCATCTACACTAGTCCCACATGTCTGCATTTTGGGCCATATTACTCTAAACCTGTCCTATCCATGTATCTGTCAAAATACTTCTTAAATGTTGCAATAGTACCTGCCTCAACTACCTCTTCCGGCAGCACGTTCCATACACCCACCTCCCTTTATGTGAAAATGTCCCCCCTCAGGTTCCTATTAAATCTTGCCCCCCTCACCTTAAACTCATGTCCTCTGGTTCTTGATTCCTTTACTCTGGGCAAGAGACTGTGCGTCTACCCGATCTATTCCTCTCATGATTTTGTACACCTCTATAAAATAACCCTCAAATCTCCTGCACTGCAAGGAATAGAGCCCTAGCCTGCAAAATCTCTCCATATAGCTCAGGCTCACGACTCCTGGCAACATCCTCGTAAATGTTCTCTTGACAACATCTTTTCTATGACATGGTGCCCAAAACTGAACACAACACCCTAAATGTTGCCTCACCAGTGCCTTGTAACCTCTATGCTCAAACCTCTGACTGATGAAAGCCAATGTGCCAAAAGCCTTTTTGACCAGCCTATCTACCTGTGATGCCACTTATAACGAACTATGTACCTGAGATGCAAAAGTAGTTATTTGAAGAGACCATTCAGATCCATCAAATTGATCATTTTAAGCAGTAATTAACTTTGTGGTTAACTAAAAATAATTTAAAGATAGTAGCAAACTTTAAAGGGAATAAAGTAATCATTGTTTAAAAGTGAATGGCAGATCAGAATGTTAGACACATTATTAAAAATAAAAGCAATGAATCTTTCAAAGCTCATTAAGAAAGGGGGGGAGAAATAGCTACTTGGAAATATTTAAAAAAAAAACATTTTGTAAGAGGTCCTTTACCTTTATAAAAATAATAACGTTTGTGTCGGTGTTTAAAAAAAAAAGTAAGTCTGAGGGAGGGGAAAAGCAGATGGCAAATGGGACAAACCCTCATTTTGCACTTGTCCTCACTAATGTCCCAGAAATAGGTATAAACGGGAAGGAAGGAAGGAAGAAGCTGAGAAAAAATAACTGCTGTCTCCGTGGTGGTGCTGCTGAGCAAACTCACTCTATGCTCATGACCGCGTAGCCGGACATAGTGCGAACTCCATCATCAAGTTCGCTCACGACACCACTGTTGTAGGACGTATCACTGATGGGGACGAGTCAGAGTATAGATGTGAGATCAACCGATTGACCAAATGGTACCAGCACAATAACCTGGCTCTCAACACCAGCAAAACCAAGGAACTGATTGTGGACTTTGGAAGGGGTAGGATAGGGACCAACAATTCTGTTTATATCAACAGGGCTGATGGTAGAAAGGGTCAAGAACTTCAAATTCCTGGTGTGCATATTTCCAAAGATCTCTCCTGCTCTCAGCGCACTGATGCAATTATAAAGAAAGCACATCAGTGCCTCTACTTCCTGAGAAGATTAGGGAGAGTTGGTATGTCAAGGAGAACTCTCTCGAGCTTCTACAGGTGCACAGTAGAGAGCATGCTGACCAGTTGCATCGTGGCTTGGTTCGGCAACTTGAGCGTCCAGGAGCAGAAAAGGCTGCAAAAAGTTGTAAACATCACTGGCTCTGACCTCCCTACCATTGAGGCGATCTATTGAAGTCGCTGCCTCAAAAAGGTTGCCAACATCATCAAGGACCGACACCATCCTGGCCACGCACTCATCTCTCCGCTGCCATCAGGTAGAAGGTACAGGAGCCTGAAATCTGCAACATCCAGGTTCAGGAACAGCTTCTTCCTCACAGCCATCAGACTATTAAACACAACTTCAAACTCTGAACTTAACAACATTATTGCACTTTATCTGTTTTTTTATGTGTATATATATATATGGTCTATGGTATATATCCACACTGATCTGTTCTGTATTTATGCCTACAATCTTCTGTTGTGCTGCAGTACGCAAGAATTTCATTGTCCTATCTGGGACACATGACAATAAACTCTCTTGACTCTTGGGTACACAAAAGGCTGGAGAAACTCAGCGGGTGCAGCAGCATCTAAGGAGCGAAGGAGATAGGCGACGTTTCGGGTCGAGACCCTTCTTCTGACTGGAGTCTGCAACATCCAGGTTCAGGAACAGCTTCTTCCTCACAGCAGTCTGAAGGAGGGTCTCGACCCTAAACGTCGCCTATCTCCTTCGCTCCTTAGATGCTGCTACACCCGCTGAGTTTCTCCAGCCTTTTGTGTACCCTCGATTCTCCAGCACCTGCAGTTCCTTCTTGAACACATCTCTTGACTCTTGACTTGACTTGAGTTATGGGTTGAAGTAAAGAGGTCCACATAGATTTCATTCCAAGGTCAGGAGATACAGCAACAAACTTTGTTGGTATGCTATCTAGTCAAATTATACTATACATGAATACAATCTAGCCATGCACAAGTACAACAGCAAATATAAAAACACCAGAGAGTGGAATATAGAGTTGTGGTGTTACAGCAATGGAGAAAAAATCCAACGTCTGCAATGAGGCAGGTTGGAAGATCGAATATGACCAGAGATTGGTGTCTCAACTGCCATGTGTGAGCAGATTGGTTTAGGATTATTATTGTTATGTGTATTGAGGTATAGTGAAATGCTTTGTTTCGCATGTTATCTGATCAAATCAGATAATACTATACATATATAGTATTAAAATCAAATAATCAAGCCAAAAATATATAATCAAGCCAAACTCCACTGCAATAGTGGGTTGAAGGGAAAGATACAGAGTGCACAAAATAGATCTCACTATTGTAGCGCTATAGTTCCAGAGAAAAAGTTCAGTCAGCATTGAGGTAGGATGTACCCTTGGTTATGGAAGGCTTGATAACAGAGGGGGAAGAAGCTGTTCCTTCAAGGTCGGCTGCAGGCGGCACCCCGGGGGCACAGTGGTAGTCGGGCGAGGAGAAGGACGTCGGGTCACAGGCCTGCAGCAGCCTGGGGCTTACCTGTATCGGGGGCGTTTCAGTACTTCCAGCATGTTTGGACAGGTTTTTTTTGTAACAGCGCCGAAATATGGCGACTGTGCATTTGTGGGTTGTGCCAAAGAATTTCACTGTATTGTGCCTACGTGACAATAAAGCAGATGGACCATTGAATCTGGTGGTTGAAATCTTTATTGAGAATTTTTGAAAATCGGGTCAGCAAGAATCATTGTCACTTTACCATCCTAAAAGGTGGCTTGGTTGCTGGATGGGTGTTGTATTGAAAAACGTGTACAGGCAAGAAATGCCTCTGGTCTCTGCATTATAGTTTTGTGTGTGATTGCATATACTCATTCAAAATTTTTGTGAAGTGTAAGGATATTCAATAGCTTTGACAATTCCTTTGACATAGGAGATTTGTTTTTTATGCCTTGCACAGATTCAAATGATTGCATCGATAAATGCAGAAGATGTTGGAAGAATTGTACTGATTGCCTTGGTAAGTTCTGATCTATCAATAACAAGCACAATATTATCATTCGACATTTCAGGCATTGCTAAACTCTTAATGGTATTATTATTATTTTGAGCACTTGACAATTTGGGTGGAATATTGTTCCCTAAAGTAGGTAGTGTGAAGCATTAGAATGTCAGAAAATATAAAGAGGATTACAGATCAGCATATTCCTCGTTAAAATTGCTGTTAAAATATTAATTGGCTGGGACAATAATTTGCTTTGCATACTTTTGAATTAACTAAGTGAGTTAGTTAAACCGAAAGGTTTGAACAGTTCCATAGTTATCTCTGGTTTATAATCCCCACCTCAATCTTCTTAATGTAATTGGCAATGGGCTCAAAGTGACCATATGATCCATTGAAAACGGCCAGTTCTTTAAGATGAAAATCCTTCCGCAGATATAATTACATATCTTGATTATTGTTCAGAATTTTGTCCATTAATTTACGGGACTGGGTGAATTCACAATATTACTACACAAGATTTTTCCAACATCTTCTCGTCTCTAATGTATTTGGTCTATAATTAGATCAAATATGTCCATAGTGTTTTCATCACCTGGGTTTGTTCTTTTCAAAAACTATTATCAGGATTTGGGGAGATGGCAATTTCTAATTTCATTTGGTTTCTTGTAAAATTTGCAAAGCAACAGTTTTCTTGTTTGTAGTCATAACACCTGGATTTGTAAATGTGGAAATATTTCTTAACGCATGTGGACTTTGGACTGTTTTCTTTTGTAAAATATGGTGACTGTGCCTTTGTGAGTCATGCAAAAGATCGTGGGGAAGCATATCTCTTCCCCACCCTCCATGTCATTCTGCTCATTTCACTGCAACATATTTTGAAGTACTTAAATTACAAGGAAAAATTGATAATCATGCACTTGGAACTTGACATGAACTCTTTAAGTAAAGTTAATCATACATTTTAAAAAAAGCTAAAAGTATGTTGAGGAACTTGAGCACAATTAAATAATGAAAATGGAAACGAGATGGATGTGAATAAGCGAAGGCATTATAGTGAGCTAAAATTGATTACTTCTATGTTTGTTGTGTTGTAAGCTACCTAAGCGGAATACGAGGTGGTCCTCTATTGTTAGAGTGAGGTCAAACGTAAACTGGAGGAACAGCCTCTCCTATTCAGTTTGGGTAGCTTACAACCTAATGGTATGAACATTAAATGTTCCAACGTTAGGTAACTACATACCCCTCCTCCTCTCCCCTTTTTCATTCATTCCCTCCCCCCTTTACCTGAACTTGCATCTATTTCTCCATTCCCCCATCCCACCACATCTAGCTTCATAATTTGAAACTCTTCAATCCTTTAGACTCACACTTTCTGTCTTTTCATCTCTGTTCAATCATGTGCCTATCAAAAAAAACCCTCACCCATATCCACCTACTACTTGCCGGGCTTTCTGCTGCCCTGTTATCTTCTCCACACCCCCCTCCCCTACATTCAGTCTGAAGAAGAGTTGTGACCCGAAATGTCACCCAAGACTAGAGGTTGTAGCTTTAAGGCGAGAGGGGCAAAGTTTAAAGAAGATGTGCGAGGCCTTGCTTTTTTACAAGTAGGGTGGGTGCCTGGAACATGCTGGATTCAGATATCATAGTGGCATTGAAGAGGCTCTTAAAGTCAGTCATACAGTGTGAAAACAGGCCCTTTGGCCCAACTTACTGACACCAACATGTTCCATCAACTAGTTCCACCTGCCTGCTTTTGGCCCATATCCCTTTAAACCTTTCCTATCCATGTACCTGTCAATTTTTTTTTAAATGTTGTGATAGTACCAACGGCAGCTTCCACTTCTAGCATTTGGTTCCATACACCTTTGTGTGTAAATAAATAGTTGCCCCTTGGGTTCCTATTAAATCATTCCCCTCTTAATCTTAAACCTATGTCAGCGGGCTGTAAGACACATGGATAAGGATCAGGTGCAGGCAGATGAGGTGACTTTTTCTTTGCATCGTGTTGTGGGCCGAAGGGCCTGTGCTGTACTGTGCTCTGAGAGCAGATGCGGCAGAGACAGAGAAAGGACTAGCATCCTTGCAGGGCCTGTCTGTCCCTTTGAATGATGCTGTATTAAGTGGAATTATGATGAGCAAATCTACCTAGCCATTCGGAGTGCTCGGGTGAGCTGATGGATTAGCAGGAGGGCGGCACAGGTTGAGTTCCCCTGCTTGCCCGTCCCGCTGCCCGCTGCCCGTCCCGCTGCCCGTGCCCCCGCCCGCCCGCGGCAATGCCCGGCCCGCTGTGTCCCGTCCCCGGATCCCCGGAGCCAGAGCCGCAAGAAGCCCGCCGCTTCAGCACGCCAGCATGAACCAGCCTGCCTCGTCCCACTACGATGCCGTTCCCCGGGAAGTCACGCAAAGTCCACAGTGTTGGAGGTGAGAGTGGGAGGGAGGGAGGGAGGGAGGGAGGCGGCGAGGCTGGTGGGACATCTTTTAGCGGCTACAGCAGGGATGGGACGGGTCCTCCTTCTCCCGACCTCCTTCCACCTTCCCTCTCCTTCAACGCCTTGGCTTGTGTCCGAAAGGCCGAGCATTGTCGCCTGGCCGTGTTACAGCAGCCCATCACCTTGTGTGAGCTCTGGGTCCCCCGTTGCCCTGCCTGACATCAACAAACAGCAACCCGCCCAACGCTTTGAGAAGGTTCATGTTCTGCAAGAAACCATCGGAGAGCGTCATGTCAGAATTAAAGAGATTCAGCTTTGATACGCCACAGCCTTCAAGACCCCACAACCCAGCCCCTCTCTGCCCTGTTTTGTACCCGTTTACCCAGATAGATGCATCGCGGTGTTAATGTTTTGATACAATGCTGTTTGGGAAGCACATGGTATTAAGTTTGTGTGTGTGTTTGTATGTAGACGTCCTTGCACTCACTTCTTCCATCATTCCTGTTAATGTAGACAGCAGGAACTGCAGATGCTGGTTTACAAAACTAAAGCACAAACTGATGGCGTGATTTGCAGGGGCCGCGGAGCGTTTTTGAAAGTGGTGCGGGGCTGAGTGGTCACTGATCACTGGCCTCGGGGGTACCCGGCGAGGGAGTGGAGCGACCGAGTGAGGGGAGGGTGTGGGAGGGATTTTTTGAAATTTGATGTATTAAAATCATGTTTTAGTGCATTGTAGAAGTATGATTTCAATGGTTTCTGTTTGAAGTATTTTTAAGATAATGTAGGGCCTACATGAGAGATAGGGTAACCTTTTTCCACACAAAGGGTGGTGGGTGTTTGGAACCAGCTGGCAGAGGAGGTAGTTGAGGCAGCAGTTATCCCAACATTTAAGAAAGTTAGATTGGTACATGTATTGGACAGGTTTGGAGGGATATGGACCAAAAACAGGTAGTGTATCTGGGACATGTTGGTGGGTGTGGGCAAGTTGCGCCGAAGGGCCTGTTTTCACACACTATCACTCTATGACCACATTATACCTCCACCATGCATGAATGATTCAAAATCAAGTGGTCGGGTTTTATTGCCATATACGCAAGCATAGAAACATAGAAAATAGGTGCAGGAATAGGCCATTCGGCCCTTCGAGCCAGCACCGCCATTCAATATGATCCTGGCTGATCGTCCAAATTCAGTACCCCGTTCCTGATTCTCCTCATATCCCTTGATTCCATTAGCCCTAAGAGCTAAATCTACAGTAAACCTTGAAAACACCCAGTGAATTGGCCTCCACTACCTTCTGTGGCAAATAATTCCACAGGTTCACAACTCTCTGGGTGAAGAAAGTGTGTCCTCATCTCAGTCCCTTATTCTTAAACTGTGACCCCTGGTTCTGGACTCCCCCAACATTGGGAACATTTTTCCTGCTGTTCCAGTATGTGAAAATCTAGCAGGCAAGCAGGATGCTTTCTCCAACCACCCCCATTTGAATGTCACTATCTTCCACCGCCTCTACCCAGTGCGTGGTACCTTGTTCCAGCAGCCACTGGTTGTCCTCCAGGATGCATCGAGCCAACGCTTCTGACGCCTCTGATGGCCCGGGACTCTTGCACTGTGACTCGCCAGCCCTGCAAACACTCGCCAACCCCGGCTCCCTGTCCGCATCTGCCCCTGCCGCTGCTTCTGCTTCCTTCCCTCCCTCAGCCCCGTCTCTCTAACACCCACGACCAGGTTACTCAGAGCACAGCAGCGCCTCATCCAACCCAGAAACATGTCTAGCCAAAAATGTGGGGTGGCTGCAAGAGTGTTTTATTGTTATGTCCCAAAACAGAACAATGGAATTGGGGTGGCTCAGTAGCACAGTCGTAGAGTTGCTGCTTTCAGTGCTGGAGACCTGGGTTCTATCCTGACTGTGGGTGCTGTCTGTACAGAGTTTGTGCCTTCTCCCTGTGACCATGTAGATTTTCTCCAGGTGCTCCGGTTTCCTCCCACACTCCAAAGATGTGTGGGTTTGTAGGTTAATTGGCTTTAGTAACATAATAAATTGTGTGTAGCGTAAAGGGTGATTGCTGGTAGGGCCCGTTTCCGTGCTGTATCTCTAAAGATAAGTTCTTTCTTGCAACAGCACAACAGATATGTAAACATCATACTCTGGTTAAATGATGTTTCGGGTTGGGATCCTTTGGAGATCCCTTAGTCCTCGCCTTTTACCCCTCTAGCCTCCTCATGCAACATATTACCCCTCTCTATTACACACTAGTCAACCTGAGGAGTACCTTCAGCAGCTGACAGGTTCCACCGAGATGTAGTACAGAACGCCACAGGAGATCCTTCTTCCTTGTGCTATCAAACTGCAACTCCTCCCCTTCTGTTGTGTGGTAGACTGAATCCCCTCCCCCCCCCCCCCGGTTGAAATGTGATCTCGCTCAAAGAAAAATGTCGCATTTTTAAAAACAAAAGTAAAAAGGAGTTACATACCTGACAGGCATAAACATGTTCATGGCATATTATTTGATTAAAAAAACCCACAAAATTGGAGCTCAGGAAGATTGTGGAAAAGAGACTGCAATGTTTGAAGAGAGGTCTAATAACCAAACATGAATTCACAACGGAATATCCTGCTGTTCGAATTTTCTTTACAGCTCTGACAAACAAAAAACGTTTTAGGGTAAGCCTGTCAGTAAATTGTGGTGGGAGGTTTGATTTCATTCCTCTTGGACTGCTGATGGCAAAAACTAAAGCTAATATTTTCAAATGCTTAAACTCTGTATGGGTGCCATGCAGACTAATTATGTATAATTATACTGATTATATAATAATGTATTATTATATCTGACTGCATCCAGTTGGAGGCATGTTTAATATGCAGTGCCCTCTATAATTGTTGGGCCAAACACCCATCATTTATTTATTTGCCTCTGTACTCCACAATTTGAGATTTGTAATAGAAAAAATCACATGTGGTTAAAGTGCATATTGTCAGATTTTAGTAAGGGGTATTTTATGTATTTTTGTTTCACCTAGTAGAAATTACAGCTGTGTTTATACACAGCCCCCCCCCCCCCCCCCCCCCCCCACACACCCTCAGGTGTGTTTAATTGCGTCCTTAATGCACGTATAAGAGAGCTCTCAGCACCTGGCCTTTCCTCCAGTCTTTCCATCAACTTTGGAAACTTTTATTGCTGTTTATCAACATGAGGACCAAAGTTGTGCCAATGAAAATCAAATAAGCCATTATGAGACTGAGAAACAAGAATAAAACTGTTAGAGACATCAGCCAAACCTTAGGCTTACCAAAATCAACTGTTTGGAACATCATTGAGAAGAATGAGAGCACCGGTGAGCTTACTAATCGCAAAGGGACTGGCAGGCCAAGGAAGACCTCCACAGCTGATGACAGAAGAATTCTCTCTATAATAAAGACAAATCCAAAGACACCTGTCCGACAGATCAGAAACACTCTTCAGGAGTCGGGTGTGGATTTGTCAATGACCACTGTCGGCAAAATACTTCATAAATAGAAATACAGAGGCTACACTGCAAGATGCTGGTTAGCCGTAAAAATAGAATAGTCAGGTTGCAGTTTGCCAAGAAGTACATAAAAGAGCAACCACATTTCTGGAAAAATGTGTTGTGGACAGATGAGATGAAGATTAACATATCAGAGTGATAGGAAGAGTAAAATATGGAGGAGAGAAGGAACTGGCCAGAATCCAAAGCATATCACCTCATCTGTGAAACACGGTAGTGGTGGTGTTATGGCCTGGGCATGTATGGCTGCTGAAGCTACTGGCTCACTTATCTTCATTAATGATACAACTGCTGATGGTAGTAGCATAATTAATTCTGAAATCCTATCTGTCAAATTCTGCCACATCCTATCTGTCAAGTTTAAACAAATGCCTCGAAACCTATTGGCTGGCGTTTCATTCTACAGCAAGACAATAAAACCATAGAAACATAGAAAATAGGTGCAGGAGGAGGCTATTTGGCCCTTCGAGCCAGCACCGCCATTTATTGTGATCATGGCTGATCATCCACAATCAGTAACCCATGCCTGCCTTCTCCCCATATCCCTTGATTCTGCTAGCCCCGAGAGCTCTATCTAACTCTCTTTTAAATTCATCCAGTGAATTGGCCTCCACTGCCTTCTGTGGCAGAGAATTACACAAATTCACAACTCTCTGGGTGAAGAAGTATTTTATCATCTCATTCGTAAATGACCTCCCCTTTATTCTTCGACTGTGGCCGCTGGTCTGGACTCCCCCAACATTGGGAACATTTTTCCTGCATCTAGCTTGTCCAGTCCTTTTATATAATTTTATATGTTTCTATAAGATCCCCTCTCATTCTTCTAAATTCAAGTGAATACAAGCCCACTTTCCAATAATTTTTCTCTCAATGATCCTAAACATACTGCTAAAGCAACAAAATGAGTTTTTTAAAGCTAAACAATGGTCAATTCTTGAGTGCCCAAGTCAATCACATGATCTGAACCCAATTGAGCATGTCTTTTATATGCTGAAGAGAAAACTGATGGGAACTAGCCCCCAAAACAAGCATAAGCTAAAGATGGCTGCAATACAGGCCTGGCAGAGCATCACCAGAGAAGACATCCAGCAACTGGTGATGTCCATGAATCACAGACTTCAAGCAGTCAATGCATGCTAAGGATATGCAACAAAACTCTAAACATATCTACATTCATTTACATGACATTGCTGTGTCCCAAACATTATGGTGCCCTGAAATTGGGGGGACTATGTATATACACTGGGAAAAGGGGAAGTACAGCGGGATCTGGGGGTCCTTGTTCATCAGTCAATGAAAGTAAGCATGCAGATACAGCAGGCAGTGAAGAAAACAAATGGCATGTTGGCCTTTATAACAAGAGGAGTCGAGTATAGGAGCAAAGAGGTCCTTCTGCAGTTGTACAGAGCCCTAGTGAGACCACACCTGGAGTATTGTGTGCAGTTTTGGTCCTCTAATTTGAGGAATGACATTTTTGCTATTGAGGGAGTGCAGCGTAGGTTTACAAGGACAATTCCTGAGATGGCGGGACTGTCATATGCTGAGAGAATGAAGCAGCTGGGCTTGTACACTCTGGAGTTTAGAAGGATGAGAGGGGATCTTATTGAAACATATAAGATTGTTAAGGGTTTGGACACGCTGGAGGCAGGAAACATGTTCCCGATGTTGGGGGAGTCCAGAACCAGGGACACAGTTTAAGAATAAGGGGTAAGCCATTTAGAACGGAGACGAGGAAACACTTTTTCTTACAGAGAGTTGTGAGTGTATGGAATTCTCTGCCTCAGGGGGCGGTGGAGGCAGGTTCTCTGGATGCTTTCAAGAGAGAACTAGATAGGGCTTTTAAAGGTAGCGGAGTCCAGGGATATGGGGAAAAGGCAGGAACGGGGTACCCATTTGACTCGTACTGATCCGGAAGTGGCGGCACTGCCTGGCATCTGCGACTCACCTGCAGTTTTTTTCTTTTCTTTTTGTCATCTTGTGTTTGTTTTAGTTAGAATTTTGGTTTATTAGGCTGGGGGGGAAGGAGGAAGGGGGGGGGGGGAGAAACAGGGTTTTAATCTCTCCCTTCGGGGGGATGCGACTTTTCTTGTTGTATCCCCTGTCACCGTCTCCGTCTGTGCTGAGGCCTAATGGCGGAGCTGGCGGCCTCAGAGCTATGGCGGCGTTCCAGCTTCCAGCGGCGGCCCGGCTTCAGAGCTGTGCTGCTCCAGCGGCAGCCCGGCTTCAGAGCTGCGGCGTTCCAGCGGCGAACCCGGCTTCAGAGCTGCGATGCTCCAGTGGCGGCCCGGCTTCACAGCTGAGGTGCTCCAGCGGTGTTCCAGTGGCGACCCGGCTTCAGAGATGCGGGGCTCCAGCGTTCCAGCGGCGGACCCTGCTTCAGAGTTGTGGCGGTGTACCAGCGTTCTGGCAACAGTGGTGGTGGCAGCCCGGCTTCGGAGGCTCGGGCGCGGCCCTAATGGACGATAACATCGGAGGCCTGGATCGCCTCAGCGCAGAGGGAGATCAAGGAGGAAAGAAGACAAAGACTTTAAGACTTTTGCCTTCCACCTCAGTGAGGAGGTGCCTGGTGAACTCACTGTGGTGGATGTTAAATATGTGTTTATTGTGTGTTTTGTTTTTTATTATATGTTATGACTGCAAGGTAATGAAATTTCGTTCAGACCGAAAGGTCTGAATGACAATAAAGGATACTTTACTTACTTTACTGATTGGGGATGATCAGCCAATAGCCTACTCCTGCACCTATTGTCTATTGTCTATTGTCTACACTTTAGTAATTTCTACATACGGAAATCAAAATGTATAAAAATGGCCTTTATTAAAATCTGACAATATGCACTTTAACCACATGTGATTTTTTTTCTATTACAAATCTCAAATTGTGGAGTAGAGACAAATAAATAAATGATGGATCTTTGGCCCAAACATTATGGAGGGCACTGTAGTATGTGGGTGTTCTTTTACAAACAAAGCTTGTTCATATCTAGACACAAGGAACTGCAGAGGAAACACTGAAGTGCTGGAGTAATTCAGCAGGTCAGCCAGTATCTCTGGAGGACATTAAAAGGCTGCATGGTGGTGCAATGGTAGAGTTGCTGCCTTACAGCGCTAGAGACCTGGGTTGAATCCTGAATATGGCTGTTGTTTGTACGTTCTCCTCATGACCTGCGTAGGTTTTTACCGAGAGCTCCGGTTTCCTCCCACAATCCAAAGACGTACAGGTTTGTAGATTAATTGGCTTGTAATATTGTAAATTGTCCCTAGTGTGTGTAGGATGGTGTTAATGTGCGGGGATCGCTGAACAGCACGGACTTGGTAGACAAAAGGGACTGTTTCTGCACTGTATCTCTAGTTTAGAGATAGTATAGTTTAGTTTAATACTAAGACACGGGTAGCATTAATGTAAGATGAGCATTTGATGGCACCAGGCCTGTACTTGCTGGAGTTTAAAAGAATGAGGTGGGACCTCATTGAAACTTACCAAATAGGAAAGTTCTGGGTAGAGGGGATGCTGAGAGGATGTTTCCACTAATGGGAGAATCTAGGACCAGAGGGCACAGCCTCAGAATAAAAGGACGTACCTTTAAGGGCCTGTCCCACTTTGCGATTTGTTTCGGCGACTACCGGCGTCATATCAGGGTCACCAAAAGATTTTGAACATTTCAAAATTCAGCGGCGACAAACAAAATGTTGCGACACTTGAAAAAAAAACGCGGGTCAATACGTCATCACGCCGCATCACGCCGCAACATTTTCGGTGACCTGATAAGTCAGTCAATGATGCTGGCAGTTGCCGAAAAAATCGCCAAGTGGGACAGGGCCTTTAGAAAGGAGATGAGGAGGAATCTCTTTAGTTAGGGATGGTGAATCTGTGGAATTCTTTGCCACAAATGGCTGTGGAGGCCAAGTCATTTTGTATTTTTAAGGCTGAGATTAACAGATTCTTGATTAGTAAGGATGTCAGTGGTTATGGGAATAAGGCAGGAGAGTGGAGTTGAGAGGGAAAGATAGATCAGGAATAATTGAATGGCGGAGTAGACTCTGGGCTGAATGGCCTAATGCTGCTCCTATGATTTATGAACATGATAACATTTAGCTCAGAACCCTTCTTCAGACTTGGACTTCAGACCTGCATTTGCATAATCTTTTGCAACCCCAACCTCCCAAGATCTTCATAGCGATGAGTAATTTTCCATGTGTTTATGCAATTAGTGGTTTTCTTAAAACAGCCTTAAAATAAAAGGCTAATACCACCCAAGGCATCTTATTGGACTTACAGTTCACTGGAAGAGGTGCTGTGAATGTCCTTGAATGGATGAACATGCAAATGTGCCCTTATTTGGTAATGGATATACAGGTCCACCACTGATTTTCCAGCACCTTTGGTTGCAGAGCCTTGCCTTGTTATCTGTTTTGTTGGACTATCAGAGATCGCAGCCTCAGAGGAGTGGGATGGTTCACCGTGGCCGCCAGAGGGCTGAGATACTGGTCGGCTATGGGAACGGGTCAGCTAGAATTCCAGAGCCTGGTTGCGTAAGTCAGGCTGCGGAAGTTCCGATGAGGTTGAGATTGGCATCTCACCCAGCATAGGCGCCACTTTTTTTTGGTGGAGGTGGGCTTCCGGGTGGAGGTTACATGTGCACTCACGTAATTTTGCCCAGTATAAAGGAGGTGACAGACCACCAGTTGCTGGAAAATTGGTAGTGGCCCTGTATTACATTGGAGGCACATCCAGAAGAGATTAAACAAGCTAAATATTGGGATGAGAGTATTATTCTGCCGCAGCATTTCCACCAAGCAATGGGGCCAAGTCTCTCTTTTGCTCTATTATCTCTTGGAGCAGTCTTTTCCTGCCTTGAAGTATCAGTGTGTTCTGGCATATGTTTTCAATATAATCCAGTCTTATCCACAGTGAACACTTGTTCAGCATAATTACAATGCCCCCTCATTGCTAATTATATGAGCCAAAGAATCAGGAAAAACATTTGCTGCAACATGATTAGAACATGCTGTTTCACCGTGCTCCTTAATGATGAACAAATTAGCCCCTGCTTTAAATTTGTTCATCCACCTTCTCCACTTGTGACAAATTCTTTACATTTGCTACCATTCAGTTTCTTAAAATAATTTGAACAGGCTTTTTGCTTTTGATACAGCATGTAAACGGGCCCTTCGGCCCACTGAGTCCTCGCCAACCAGCGATCACCCATACACTAGTTCTATCCTACACTCTGGGAACAATTTTACCAAATCCAATTAGCTGACACACCAGGGCTCGAAATTAGCAGTTGCCCGGGTGCCAATGGCCACCTAAAATGCCGCCGGGCAACCTAAATGCTGAGTCATTTTGCCCGGCTTTGCACTGCAGATACTGGCTTATACCGAAGATAGATACAAAAAACTGGAATAATTCAGCGAGTAACTCAGCATCTCTGGAGAAAAGGAACGTCACGTTTGATGTTGGCAGCGGCTGTAGTGCAGGGCAAAGATACTTGGTGCGGGGTGATGGAGGGTCGGAGCGAATGACGGGCCCCGCACAGTGGCAGTGACAGCGGCAGCGACAGCGACAGCGTCTCCACCTCCTCCACCCGCACCCCGCCAGCCCTGATAACGGCCGCTGCTTGCCTACAAGGATCCCGAGCTTGTTACAGGATCTTTGCCGCCAACAGCGATAACCGCTTTCAAAACAAACCCTCCCGCACCCCGAGGCCGGGAGGAATGAAGGGGAGGTCCCCTTCCACTGCCTGAAGCACCTGCACCGCTCGGCCCCGCACCTTCCTGTTGGCTGGCGGAGGAGGGGAGGTAGAAACATAGAAACATAGAAATTAGGTGCAGGAATAGGCCATTCGGCCCTTCGAGCCTGCACCGCCATTCAATATGATCATGGCTGATCATCCAACTCAGTATCCCGTACCTGCCTTCTCTCCATACCCTCTGATCCCCTTAGCCACAAGGGCCACATCTAACTCCCTCTTAAATATATCCAATGAACTGGCCTCAACTACCCTCTGTGGCAGAGAATTCCAGAGACCCACCACTCTCTGTGTGAAAAAATTCCTTCTCATCTCGGTCCTAAAGGATTTCCCCCTTATCCTTAAGCTGTGACCCCTTGTCCTGGACGTCCCCAACATCGGGAACAATCTTCCTGCATCTAGCCTGTCCAACCCCTTAAGAATCTTGTAAGTTTCTATAAGATCCCCTCTCAATCTCCTAAATTCTAGAGAGTATAAACCGAGTCTATGCAGTCTTTGTTCATAAGACAGTCCTGACATCCCAGGAATCAGTCTGGTGAACCTTCGCTGCACTCCCTCTATGGCAATAATGTCCTTCCTCAGATTTGGGCAATGAGGTGGTGGCAAGGAGATCCCAACTGCCTCCCCCTTTGGCGGCGTCACTTGGCGGTGGACAGGGACAACTAAGGCAGCGGGTCAATTTTGCCGGTGTTGCCTCAATCCACCCATTCTGCGCTGATTGCCTTCTCAACCCCCCCTCCCCCTCCCTGACCCTATTGTGCTGGAAATGTCTTCAGAGCGAACATTGACTAAGTTTGATAACGGAATGCAATCAAATGTGTTTTAATTCCCAATGCTATTATTTGTTTTAATCCATAAAGATAAAGATGGATTAATTAAATTGTGAACACGTGAAACATTAAAACCGTAGTGTTCGATTGTCACTGCTACCGTTGACACGTTATTATAGAATTAATTTTAACGGCAAATCAATGCTCTTAATATGGAGTATCAGTGCAGTAGTTATTTAATGAGCAACATTCACAACATTACGTTGGACTTATCCAGGTTTTACTTCTACAGTTAGTCATATACACCACAAATTTGATCAGGAGATATTTCAGTTGAAATGTCAACGTTAATTCTGAAGTGGGAATGATGGAAACAGTGTTTATCAATATTTTTTTTTAAATCTGGTGCGTACAAACTGGGTATCGTCATTGCTGTTCACAACACAACACAATGAATATCCGGTAATGTGGTGTTTTAACATCTTTAAACATATTACCAAAAGTACATTTGCTGCAGTTATGTCCTTTGGCCATCTCTTGTCAGTTTATCCTGTCAGATGGGTATAGTCGGTTTTAACAGCTATTATCATAAAATGCCTTTAGAAATGTCCTTGCAACCTGTATATTTTGTTGTGGATAAATTATGTGGGAAGCGAGAATGTTTCTGTACCAATAGCAATAACGACCAATGCTATGGCCATGTCATGATAATTTTCGGTCCTTCACATGCTTGCATCAATCTGTGGTGTGCATGGTTTAGCATATATGTTACCATGGTCCAGGATGTGTTAACACAGGTTGATCATACGCTGAATAATCCAACCACATTTTTGTTCGGAAGTGGAAAGAAATAATAGAAATTGCATTAATTGCAATGTGTAAAAAGAGTTGAGATACGGTATTATAATTTTGCTGCATGTCATTGTGGTATATATCATGTCTTGATTGGTGAATATGTTTAGTTTGTGACTTTATTTGAAGCAGAAATAATATGCGAATGCTTCATTGACCATAATTCCGACTGGTAACTACACACTTCGTCCGAGCACATTGTTGCACGCGTCATGAAAGCCATCTTAAATTACCATTTAAACTGTCATTTGGCAACCTAAAAAGTTGCCTAGGTTGCCCGGCTGGCAACAGGGGAACAGCCCTGCACATCTGTACATCTTTGGAATGTGGGAGGAAACCGGAGCACCTGAAGAAAACCCTTGTGGTCACAGGGAGAACATACAAACTCCATACAGACAGCAGCCAAAGTTAGGATCTAACCCAGATATCTGGTGCTATGAGGCAGCAACTCTACCATTATGTTACTCTACCGCCTACTTTTTGCTTTTGCAATAAATCAGTCAAGGGTTCGGTGTTGATTCTGATCTTCATGCCGAATCTCCATTAGACTTTTCCATCTTGCTACTTTGTAGCGATGGATGTTTGCATTGGGCTCTAACCTGCTCAAGAAGGCACACTTTTTCATGGATTATCTGGTGTAAATTCTGACTTTCAAGCCAAATCACCAACAGTTTGTTCATCGCAGGTGCTTTGTAATAATGGTAGCCAGCATTGGGACCAGTCATTTAATCCGCTCTAGAACGCACACGTTTTTTTATTTCAGACTGGCCATTGAATAATAAAACTCGAAGGTCCCGACCTAAAGTGTCACCTATTCATGTAGAAGCAGTAGAAGCAAGGAATTATGGATGCTGGTTTACACAAAAGGATACAAAATGCTGGAGTAACTCAGCGGGTCAGGCAGCATGACTGGAGAACACGGATAGGTGATGTTTCTGTTCGGGATCCTTCTTCCGACCCCATTCGGAACCTATCCATGTGGACATCAAATGGGAACCAGAATTGTTGAAAATTTAAATTATCTGGTTAGAGTGACCTCATGGATGTAAATCATGAGGTCACTCTATGTCCATGACAAAGGTCAAGCAGATCTGATTAATTGTTCTGAGTAAAAACTTCTCAATGTTGTTATATGTGTTGTATATTTTCACCCTTGACTGATCATGTTAAGCTTTGAGAGTCATTACCAATCACAGCTGTTGTTAAACGATTTGTTGAGTCACGTTAGCTCCTTAAGATAGTAAACCATCCCAACGCTTCATAAATTAATGACCGGACAAAATTTGTTGCTGAGCCATTGGGATATTAGTGGGAGAAAAGACAATTATCTTTTGTTATCGATAATGTACGAACACATGATAAAAGGAATAGCATTTAGTGCAAGTTAAAGTCCGATTAAAGATAGTCTGAGGGTCACCAATAAGCTAAATGGTAGTAGCTGAGGACTGCTCTCTAGCTGTTTTTGGTTTGTTCAGTTGCCTGATAACAGCTGGGAAGAAACTCCCTGAAACGCACACCTCCTGATCGCCCGGTTGCTCAGAGCTTCAACTCCCCCTCCCATTCCCATTCTGACCTTTCTGTCCTGGGCCTCCTCCATGGCCAGAGTGAGGCCCAACGCAAATTGGAGGACCAGCACCTCTTATTTCGCTTGGGTAATTTACACCCCAACGGTATGAACATTGGCTTGTCTAATTTTAAATAGTCCTTGCTTTCTCCCTCCTTCCGCTTCCCCTTCCCAGTTCTCCCACGTCATACTGCCTCCGCCTACTTTATTTCTTTTTCCTGCCCCACCCCACCCCCCCACATCAATCTGAAGAAGGGTCTCGACCCGAAACGTCGCTAATGCCTTCTCTCCATAGATGCTGCCTCAACCGCTGAATTTCTCCAGCATTTTTTGTCTACCTCCAGATTCAGGGATAGTTTCATCCCAGCTGTTAACAGGCAACTGAAGCATCTTATCAACAACTAGAGAGTGGTCCTGAGCTACTATCTACCTTGCTGGAGACTCTTGTACTATCTTTAATCAGATTTTACTGGACTTTATCTTGCACTAAATATTATTCCCTTTATCATGTATCTGTACACTGTGGACGACTCAATTGTAATATTATAATCTTTCCACTGACTAGATAGCACGCACCAAAAGACGTACCTTAGTACATGTGACAATAAACTAAACTAAACTAATTGGTAGATTTCAAACAATATTTTAAAGCAGAAGAGGGCAGAGATTTATGGCGGGAATGTGAAGCTAAAGGCTTGGTGACATCATTACTTTATTTTGTTTAGGTCAGGCCATTGCTGGCATTTGTTGCCCACTCCTAGTTATCCTAGAAAGTGTGGCTTCATCAACCTTTTCAGAGTTAAAGGTATTGAAGAGAAGCAATTAAAATTCAGGGAAACAGATGGGGATTTTGTAGTTGCAAGGTGGGAAAAGATTAGGGAGATCAAGAAAATGAGAGTGAGAATTTGAAAACTGAATGTCAGACAGAGTCGGAGCCAAGGAAACGGATAGCAATGGTTTGAATGACATCCAGTTTATGGAGGGAGCAAAGGTAAAATAAATTCAGGAAAGTATTGAATAATTAAGTCCCGACATGGGGAAAAAAGTGTAGGAAAACAAAACAGTGCTGGAGTTTTTGGGTTGTAACCTTTCCCCAGAGATACTGGCTGACCTGCTGAGTTACTCCAGCATTTTGTCTTTTTTGTAAATCAGCATCTGCAATTCCTTGACATAGAAACGTGGATGAAAATTTCGATAGCAGGTGAGCCCCCCTTGATAGAAGTATATAAAATTATGAGGGGCATAGATGGGGTCGAGAGTCAGAACCTTTTTCCCCAGAGTGGAAATGTTCAACACTAAAGGGCAATCCATGGTCTTCAGAGATGCTGCCTGACCTGCTGAGTTACTCTAGCACCTTGAAGCCTTTTGGAGATGGATAGGCAATGTTTCGGGTCAGGACCCTTCTTTCAACTCCACAGAAGCAGCTTGACCGAGTGCGTTACTCCAGCACTCTGTAATTTTGTTCAAGATTCTAGCATCTGCAGTTCCTTGTGACTTGTAACTATGCCAAGTATGTAAAAGGCACATTCTGTTCCAGAAAAGTTTTTGATTGTAACCAAGTTTTGTGCTTCTGAATGAAAACTGCCGAATCACATCCTGTGAGCAGCAGGCATCAGGTTTCTTAATGTCTGAATTTGTAACTTTGCAGCCAGCGAACTCGGAGAGCAGTAACAGTGGGTAGTCCACTTATCAAATTTAAAAAAAAACATTATATTGATTGCTTAACTGGAGATATTTCAATATTCACACAAACATACCATCAAGTTCTATATAACACAATCTTCCCATATCTAGCTCGGCATTTATCTATTGGTGTCATGGCTGAAATAAACGGTCCATTTTTCCCAGATCTTCTCAAATGAATTCTCCTTGACTCTCAAGGAATATGTCAGTTTCTCTATAGGAAAGATGTCTCGCACAATTTCTAGCCACTGTTCCTGTTTTGGGTTTTTTTTCATTAAGCCACTGCCTGGTAATGCCCTTCTTACTTGCTGCAAGCAAAACTTTCATCAAATAGGTATCTTCTATCTTTACAATATCTTTAATGTGCCCCAGATACATCACAGTGCAGGTATTTGGGATTTTATAACCCAAGATATTTTTAACAGCTGCGTTAACATTTTCCCAGTATGGCCTTATCTTTACACAGTTCCAGAAAATATGCGAGCGGTCTGCCTCCATACTACCGCACCGCCTCCAACAGTGTTGTTGTACAGACAGCAAGTTGTCTGCTTTTTATTTTGGGTGTTATAAAAAAGCACGTTCGATTCTTCCAGCAAAATTCTCTCCATACTAGTGAGCTTGTGGATGAACATTGTGTTTCACACATTTGATACCATTCTTCTTCTGTTATTTGAATTTTTAATTCTGCTTCCCATTTTGTTTTTATGTAGAGCGTTGATTCTCATCCGCTTCCCACCAGAGCTTGGTAGAAAGCAGAGATAACTCAAGACCCCTTCTGTTTGTATGCATCCACAATCACCTTGATCACATTATTTGATGTTTCATCGAGTTCTGGCCTTATCTCTTTTGTAAAGTAGTCTCTTAATTGCAAGTATCTAAAAGTATTCTTTCCATCGAGATTCATAATCAGGTCTACACCAACAAGCCAGAGGTCTGAGTTGAGCTGCATAAAAGTATTTCCTCAGATTTGGTAATGCCATTGCTTTTCGGCAGTTAATTTTATTCTTGGTTTTTTGCTATTCCAAGGGTTCAACATACAAAACAAAGAGAGTAGAAGAAAGACAGCATCCTTGTCTTGAGCCCCAAATTGGAATAGAATTTGTTATAGTACTCTTCAAATATTCTTTCTATCACATCTGGCTCATGTGATAATTGATTGGTTTTTGGATCTCTTATTTTCTGAATTGTATTAGAGGTCTGCTGTTTACGCAGGCGTCTGGCCAGGAGTCTAGTTGCTTTTGGACCTGCTTCACAATAGGTCTGCTTTACAAATCAAGTTCAAGTTCAAATGAGTTTATTGTCATGTGTCCCTGATAAGGCAATGAAATTCTTGCTTTGCTTCAGCACAACAGAACATAGTAGGCATTGACTAAAAAACAGATCAGTGTGTCCATATACCATTATATAAATATACACACACATGAATAAATAAACTGATAAAGTTCAAATAACGGATAATGGATTATTAATGTCCGAGCCAGGAAAAATCTGGCTCGGACAAATAATTCCCATGTTCTTGTTTAGGCAGGTGTGTTTCTTGTAAAAATAGTACCTGAGCCTTTTCTTTTTTCAGTTTAGCCAGGACCTTGCTCCTTTTAACTGGATTATTCATCCCATTTACATTGAGTGACACCAATTTAATAGTATTACGTGACATTTAATTTACCTAATCCTATATTGCATTCATAAATCTCCCGATAACTTGGAACTGTGCAGGTCAGAACATCTGGACAACATGTGCCAAATAAAATAAAGAAAAAGGGAAAACAGTTGACTACCAAGTAAGGGTGATTCCTTTCCAGCCTGAGTCCCCGTTGGCAGGTAGAGGGGGAAAACCTCCTCCTAGAGGGCTCCTCACTAGAGGTGAAACACTCCATTTCACGCATCCTAGTATCGTCCAACGTCATCCGATTGAACTTATTTTCCAGTCCAAAAGAAGTCATGACACAATAAAAGCTAGTTAGATGGGGGGGGGGGGTCTGCTCAGACTCCTGTAGTCGCTCTCTTGCTGTCTCACTCCCGTCTTCGCTCCTCTTTCCAACTCTCTGCCATGTCATAGCCTGGAGAAGACGCTCCATCTCTGGGTCCGCCGGCACCTCATCGCTGTAATCTGGTGTCTCCACGGAGTAGCCTCTCCTCCTCAGCTTATGCGCTGCGTCTTGTGCACTGTGATATGTGCATGTTCCTGAGTCCCTGAGCATCTTGTCCAGCGGGGTCTGGAAGCGGACACCTCTCTCCTTCAGGGCCCTCTTTATTCCCTTATATGCCTTGCGCTTCTGGACAACCTCCATTACATAGTTGTGGTCAAATGGTAGACATTGCCCGTCAATCATTATCTTCTTTCCCCAGGTCTTTTCCAACACCATTTCTTTGGTATTAAACTCCAGGATATTTACCACTATGGACCTAGGTTGTGTGTTACATTCCGGTTTGTGAGCCAAAGCTCTGTGCGCGGGTTGGATCCGTACCTTGGTGTCCGTTGTTATTGTGAGTTCAGTTTTCAAAAGTTGCTCCACAAATTCAGACATGGATTTGCCTTCTTTCTCTTCGGGTACGCCGTAGATGGGAATGATATTTTGTCTAGACCGTCCTTCCAAATCAGTCAGATTTTCCTGCATAACTTATTATTATTGGAAGTGTAAAGTCAATTAACAATTGTTATAAACTATAACAAGTGGGGATGGAGGGGTTTTGGGATTGGTGTGTGGGTAGGTATGTCAATGAGAGCCTCTATGTATGTTATGTCTTGTGCTGTATGTTCTATGTTGGACCCCCTCGAAAACGAGATGACTGTTCATCTCAAGGGGTTATCCATGAATAAACTTATTTGCAACTTATTCACATATTTAATCAGCACATTTTTCATAGCCATGCTAATTTTCTCAGCCTCTTCAATTCGTGCCTCTGCTTTGTTTAGTCTCTTGTTTAGTGGCCGTGGATTTGTTTGGAGTTAGCAGGAAGTTTATGGTAAATTTCTTGCTTCAGATCTTTGAGTTCAGCTTTTATGTCTTCTTTGAGTCCTTCTTTAAGTTTATGTTAGTCCACTTTATATTCAGCCCTGAAGACACGTAATTCCTTACTGATTTTGTGGAACATTGAGCGCATGGTTTCTGCCGAGTCATCGTTTGAGCTTTGAGCTTTGTCCATCTCCGGTGAATTCTTTCTTTCTCGTCCGTCACGTTTCTTTTGACTTCTAGTTGTCGTTCCCCCACTCATTCCAATACAGAATACGGCTAATGATGTGTCAATTAGTGAATTAAGGGAGGCTAGTTTTAAACTTGCTATCGGGAGCTCGAGATTAAGCAGCCATCTGCTCGCTTTGCCTCTATTTATTTATTTTTTAATTTTGATTGTTGTTTCTCTTATTTTGTTTTATTTATGGTGATGGTGTTGCACTGTTGTATATATCTCTGTGAAAAATCAATAAACATTTAAGTGAAAAAAAAAAAGTGGGTAGTCAAATTCATTTTGGTGACAACGTAGAAGTTGAATCGTGGTGGAGTTTTAACATCAGTGTGGTTTAGAGCAACGTGGCAGAATATCTATCCATTTATCTTATAGAGGTGTACAAAATTATGAGAGGAATAGATCAGAAATGCACAGTCTCTTGCCCAGATGTGTGGGGGTGGTCGAGAAACAGAGATATCAGTTTAAGGTGAAGGGGGAAAAGATTTAATAGAAACCTAACTTTTTTACACAAAAGGGTGGTGGGTGTATAGAACAAGCTGCCGGAGGAAATAGTTGAGGCAGGTGTTATTGCAGCATTTGAGAAACATTGCGATAATACATGGATAGGTTTAGAGGGATATGGGCCGAACGCAGGCAGTTGGGACTGGTGCAGATGGGATATGTTGGGCGGTGTGGGGAAATTGGGCTGATGGGCCTGTTTCCATGCTGGATGATTCTCTGACTCAAATAAACACAAAAAAAATCCATAACACAAAAAAAACTGTCTGCCAAATAAAGACCCAATGTGTTAGAGTAACTCAACTAGGGAAGCAGAATCTCTGGTGAAGATAAACGCAAAATGCTGGAGTAACTCAGCGGGGCAGGCAGCATCTCTGGAGAATAAGAATGGGTGATATTTTGGGTCGGGAGCCTTCTTCAGGCTGAAAGTAGAGGTGGGGGTGTGAGAAACTGGAGGTGAAAAAAGGCCAGAACAAATTAGAGCAGACACAGATGACCTCAGGAAGGTTGGAGCCCATAATGGCCCATTGTTGGCTGGGGAAGGTGTGCTAACGAGAGGGAAACAATGATGCGACCAGTGGAACTGGTAGGATGACTGCGGTGGATGACACTGGAGGATATGGATGGGCAATGTTTTGGGTCAGGACCTTTTACAGACTATTCACAAAGTTTCTCAGGCTCAAATGAATGTTTATGAGAGTAGTAATGTCTGGATTTTGTCTGAGCCACAATCAGATTGGCATAGGAAATGGTCAGTTAGTTTACAGAATGCGTCACAGCTTGGTTTGGACACAACCCAGGTTATCACACTAACCAACCCCCATTCCATTGACTCAATTTACACCTCCCGCTACCTCGGCAAGGGCACCAGCATAATTAAGGACAAGTTGCACCCTGGCTACTCCCTCTTCTCCCGTCTCCCATCAACCAAGAGATACAGAAGTGTGAAAACGCTCACCTCCACATTCAGGGACAGTTTCTTCCAAACTGTTATCAGGCAACTGAACCATCACCAACTGGAGAGTGGTCAAAGTCAAGTCAAAGTCAAAAGAGTTTATTGTCATGTGTCCCTGACAGGACAATGAAATTCTTTCTTTGCTTAGCACAACAGAACATAGTAGGCATTGACTACAAAACAGATCAGTGTGTCCATATACCATTATATACGTAAATACACATATAAATAAATAAATTGATAAAGTGCAAATAACAGATAATGGAGTATTAATGTTCAGAGTTTTGACCGAGCCAGGTTTAATAGCTTGATGGCTGTGGGGAAGTAGCTATTCCTGAACCTGGTCGTTGCAGTCCTCAGGCTCCTGTACCTTCTACCTGAAGGTAGCAGGGAGATGAGTGTATGGCCAGGATGGTGTGGGTCCTTGATGATGCTGCCAGCCTTTTTGAGGCAGCGACTGCAATAGATCCCCTCGATGGAAGGGAGGTCAGAGCCGATGATGGACTGGGCAGTGTTTACTACTTTTTGTAGTCTTTTCCTCTCCAGGGCACTAAATTTGCCGAACCAAGCCACGATGCAACTGGTCAGCATGGTCTCTACTGTGCACCTGTTGAAGTTAGAGAGAGTCCTCCTTGACAGACCACTCTCCGTAATCTTCTCAGGAAGTAGAGGCACTGATGAGCTTTTTTAATAATTGCATCAGTGTTCTCGGAGCAGGAAAGATCTTCAGAGATGTGCACGCCCAGGAATTTGAAGCTCATGACCCTTTCAACTATCGACCCGTTGATATAAACAGGGCTGTGGGTCCCCATCATACTCCTTCCAAAGTCCACAATCAGTTCCTTGGTTTTGCAGGTGTTGAGGGCCAGGTTATTGTGCTGGCACCATATGGACAGTCGCTCGATCTCTCTTCTATACTCTGACTCATCCCCATCAGTGATACGTCCCACAACAGTGGTGTTGTCAGCGAACTTGATGATGGTGTTCGCACTTTGACCGGCAACGCAGTCATGAGTATAGAGTGAGTACAGCAGGGGGCTGAGCACGCAACCTTGAGGTGCTCCCGTGCTGATTGTTATCGAGGCTGACACATTACCACCAATATGAACAGACTGTGGTCTGTGAATGAGGAAGTCGAGGATCCAATTGCAGAGAGTTGCGCAGAGACCTAGTTCTGCGAGTTTGGTAACCAGCTTGGAAAGGATGATTGTGTTAAATGCCGAGCTGTAATCGATGAATAACAGCCTGACATATGAGTTTTTGTTGTCCAAGTGGTCCAGAGCGGAGTGGAGGGCCAGTGAGATCGCGTCCACCGTTGATCTGTTGTGGCGGTAAGCGAACTGCAGTGGGTCCAGGTTTTTGTCGAGGTAGGAGTTGATTTGCGCCATGATCAACCTCCCAAAGCAATTCATCACCACAGGCGTTAGTGCCGCTTGTCGATAATCATTGAGGCACGTCACCTTGCTCTTCTTGGGCACCGGTATTATTGATGCCCTTTTGAAGCAGGTGGGAACCTCAGACCTCAGAAGTGACAGGTTGAAAATGTCCGTAAAAACTCCAGCCCGTTGGCCCGCACCGGTTTTTAGAACACGACCAGGTATACCATCAGGTCTAGGCACTTTTCGAGGGTTCACCCCTCTGAAGGATTTCCTGACGTCGGCCTCTGTGACTGAAACTGAAATACCATCGCAGCGAATGGGGGCTCGGGAAGGCACATAGGCAGTTCTCCCTATCAAAGC
This sequence comes from Raja brachyura, assembly GCA_963514005.1. The sequence continues at coordinate 63,023,079 of OY740786.1, forward strand.
GTGCGTAAAGCGCATTAAGCTCATCAGGGAGTGATGTATCGCCGACATTCGAGCTGCCTCCTGGTTTCGCCTTGTAAGAGGTGATTGCATTCAGTCCCCGCCACAGCTGCCGAACATCTGTCTCATCCTTCAGCATGGAGCAGAAGCCCCTTTTGGCCCTTTTGATGTCCTTACCAAGGTCGTATCTGGACTTCTTGTAGACCACTGTATCATCAGACATGAATGCCCCGTGTCTGGTCTTCAGAAGTGTGCGGATTGCAAAGTTCATCCAAGGTTTCTGATTGGGAAACACTCGGAAGGCTTTGGTGGGGATGCAGTCCTTGACACATTTCTTAATGAAGTTTGTAACGACTGTGGCATATTCGTTCAGGTCCGTTGCCGAGTCCTTGAACATTGCCCAGTCTACAGACTCCAAACAGTCCTGTAGTTGTTCCTCTGCCCCCCCCCCCCCCCCCCCAACCAGCTCGGTGCTGTCCTCACCTCTGGGGGTGCGCTCTTTAATTGCTGCCTGTAGGCAGGGAGAAGCAGCACCGCGGTATGGTCGGATTTACCGAAGTGAGGGCGAGGGATAGAGCGGTAGGTATTCTTGATGGTGGTGTAGCAGTGGTCGAGGGTGTTTGGTCCTCTGGTGCAGCAGGAGACATGTTGGAGGAAGTTAGGGAGTGATTTCTTTAGGTTTGCCTTATTGAAGTCCCCAGCAATGGTGGTAAATGCCTCTGGGTAAGACGTCTGGTGTTTGTTGACCACGGTGTACAGCTCCTCCAGACAGATGTCTGCCTGGGGTGAGATGTAGACCGCGATCAGGATGATGGAGGTGAATTCCCTCAGAAGGTAAAAGGGACAGCACTTCACCGGCAAATGTTCGAGGTGCGGAGAGCAGGAGTTGGACAGGACTGCCACATCTGAGCACCACGCAGAGTTGACCATGAGGCAGACGCCCCCTCCTCTCCCTTTCCCAGATGCCAGTGTATGGTCCATGCGGTGGATGGAGGACCCTTCAGGCTGGACCGCTGAGTCTGGGGAGCTGGGGGTGAGCCATGTCTCTGTGAAACAGAACACAAAGCATTGTATTAATAAAATAATTTATAAGTTTACTTGAATTAGAGGTAACTTTCCTTTTTGTAGAAGACCTGTCTAGGTAGCTATCTAAGGTGCAATTAAAGTCACCCCCAATAACTAAATTATATTGTGTGGAAATAGGAATATTATTAAATATTTTCTTAAAAAATAGTGGGTTATCAAAATTAGGGGCATATATATTCACCAAAATTACTTTCTGTGAATATAATTCCCCTGTAATTATTACATATCTACCCTCTTTGTCCTCTATTATAGAATTTTGTTTAAAAGGTATACCTTTACGGATAATTATTGCAACTCCTCTAGATTTGTGTGTAAATGAAGAGTGATATACCTTGGAAATCCATTTCGCTGTTAATCTATATTGAGCATCTCTTTTGAGATGAGTCTCTTGGAGGAAGATCACGTCTGATTTCAATCTATTCAACTGTGCTAGTACCTTTCCCCTTTTAATTGGTTCATTAATTCCCTTAACATTCCAACTACAGAAGGTAATTCCACCCCCCCCGGTCTTCACATTCATATCTTGCATTTTACTATTAGGGTGGTTTTTTTTGGAGTAGCCTTCTCGACCCCTCCAGCCCAGCGGTATACCCAAACGCCAATCCGATGAGAATTTCTATCTTCAGTAATCCATATACATATCTTCTTAGAGCGATTATACAATATCGTTCATAACTACATTCATATAATATATAACGCAGAATCAAATATTTAATATATAAGAAAAAGTACAAAGTGTAATTAAAAAAAGAGAAAGGGGTGTTAACAGGGTGCCCAGAAAAAAAAGAAACTACACTGGTATAGTGTGTAGTGTGCATTAGTGAAAGCCACACTAGCGTGGCTATTAATCTACTGACTTCCGTTTTTTTTAAGAAAAGAGATGTTAAGTGTTCCAGCTCCTGTCTATAATACTATGTATATTGGGGTGGGGTACTAACTTTAAGTACTTAGTAAATATTTCTATTATTCATATTACTAATTACCAGTTATTAATTTCTAGTATAATTAATATTATAATAGGTAATACTATATTAGGGGGACAATTAAAAATTTACTAATTAATACCAAACTATAACAACATGTCCATTATTGCCCCTCTTTCTTAATGAATAATTCATAACCGCAGGTCGGTAATAAAAGTTAATTCTTCTTCTTCTTCTTCTTCTTCTTCTTCAGCGCTTACTTCTTCTTCTGCTTCCTCTTCTGCCTTCTTCTGTATGCCTCGGGCGAATTCCAGTGCTTTGGTATGCTTAACAAAACGGAATTCCTTGTTGTCGTAGGTCACTCTCAATGTTGCTGGGTACATCAAACCATATCTGAGATCCTTTCCATCCTTTATATTCCGAAGAATGCCTCTTGTTTCTGAGAATAGAGATCTTCTCTTAGCCACTTCAGCCGGGTAATCTCTGAAGATACTGATATTAACTCCTTCATATTTCAGATTCCTCTTTCTTATTATCTTCATCATTTCTTCAAACTCGTGATCATAAGCCACCTTTACAATCATTTGTCTTGGTGGTGCACCACTCCCAGGGGCCCGTCTTAAAGCCCTGTGGGCACGGCCCAACAGTGGTTCTTGGTCCAGATCCAGAATGTCCTTTAGGAGTTTTGCAGCAAATTTCCGCGGGTCCTGATTTCCTTCCCGACCCTCGGGCAATCCTACTATTCGCAAATTCTTACGTCTTTGTCGACCTTCCAAATCAATACATTTCTCATTTATTTTGTGGAGTAGTTCTGAAAGGCGTTTATTCTCGGCAAGTAACTTCTCAGTTTCCTTGGCACTTTTTACAGCAAAATCAGCCAAATCTTTAATTGCGTCATTTTGTTGGTCGAGTGTGATGACAATAGGATCAATCTTATCATTCAGCATTTGTTCCAGCCCAGCAACCTTGTCGTTTACCTCAGAGATTCGGTTTTGAAATTCAGCATCCGCCTTTCTTTTCCATTCGTTCATTATATTCTTTACCATCTCGGTAACTTCTTTTGTTAATTCCACTTTAGTTTTCTCATGAGACACCAGAATCTCCGCTTTAAGAGTTTTTATTTCATCCTTATATTCTTTCTTCATGTCTTTAAATTCATCTTTATATTCCTTCTTCAGGTCTTTTATTTCTTTCACCAGTTTCTTCATCTCACCCATCAAGGAACTTTTAAATTCTTCCATTTCAACTTTTCTCTGTGAGATTTCTTCTTGGGAGGCAGTCAGACTCGAGCCCGAGGCTTTGGTGGCACCAGCCTCTCTTCTAAGGCCCGTTTTCTTCAGGGGAGGGGAGGAGGGCTGCATTTTAAATTTCTTACCGACGTCGCGCGCCTGATGACGTCACGCAGCCTTCAATCGCACCGGAGCCGTTTTAAATCGATCTCCTGCGGTAAGTAGCGTTAGCACCCTCCTTTAACCCCGTTTTTTTAACCGATTTTTACAGAGCTGATCTGGCGCTGTTCTCCCCTAGAACATGGCGCCACCGGAAGTCTCACCACGCAGAGTTGACCATGAGGCAGACGCCCCCTCCTCTCCCTTTCCCAGATGCCAGTGTATGGTCCATGCGGTGGATGGAGGACCCTTCAGGCTGGACCGCTGAGTCTGGGGAGCTGGGGGTGAGCCATGTCTCTGTGAAACAGAACACAAAGCATTCCCTCAGCTCCCTTTGATAAAGCAGCCTTGCCCTTAAGTCCTCCACTTTATTTGCCAGTAGGATAGCCAGTAGGGAGAGGGGGTCGAAGTCCCCTGCGCTTCAGTCTGACCTGAAGTCCTGCCCGTCGGCCACGTTTCCGGACACAATGGAGGCTTTCCCTTTGGTTCCAGGTACTGTGTTGACTGTACCTGCTGTTTCTGCAGACCTGCACTGGAACGGGGATTCCTTCACAGACGGCAGCTCCAGCTGGAATGGGGATTCCCTCAAAGTCGGCAGCTGCAGCTCCAGCTCCGTTGTTCCTGGAAGACCCAGCCCGTCGGGTTTGGAGGTCATCCCGGGGTCTCCAGGTGCAGTAACTGCGTTCCTCAGTCGGGTTCCTCAGTCGTGATTCCCGGCCAGCCTGGGAAAGTTTAAAGTCCGGGGCTCCCGCAGCTGTTTTCCTGATCCAGTAAGTTGTTGGAAGCTGTAGTTGAGACTTTTATGTTCCGGAGCTCCGCAAAAGTCGCCGCAGGCAGGTGCCATCTTAAGATCACCTGAACTGTTATCTACCTCAGCATGGAGACCATCGGACTATCTTTAATCAGATTTTACTGGACTTTGTCTTGCACTAAATTGTATTCACTATATTCCCTTTTTTATGTATCTGTACACTGTGGATGGCTCGATTGTAATCATGTTTTGTCTTTCCGTTGACTGGTTAGCACGCAACAACGTTTTTCGCGGTACCTCGATAGATGTGACAATAAACTAAACTAGTCAACTTTCAATGGGAATCTGACATCAATACTGCGAAAGGAAAGGTGCTGTTCCAACAAAATGAGCTTGACCTGAACATAAAATGGTATAATGCCCATTGGAAAAAATATATGGGCTGTAATTTGTAATTAAAGTAGGGAGAGAGATCAAGAGGAAATTCATACAAAACTAAATTTGAGCTCTGTTTATAACATAAAATTGGAGGATGTAAGTAGCCAGGGAGTAAATAGAACAGGAATTACAAGAAGTTCACTCTGTGGGAAGAACTGCTACTAAAATAAGTTAAATTATGTAGAGCTTTGATATTGAGGCGTAATAGTATGTGTCATAAATTACAAGCAAACAGAATAGAAGGCATTACTACGCCATTCTGCAAAGAAATGTGTACACAATGGTGTAGAGGTGAATCATACCTGTACACTAGTTCAATGTTATCCCACTTTTGTATTCTACACCCAAGGAGCAATTTGCAGGAATCAATTAACCTACAAACCTTTGGTTTGTGGGAAGAAACCGGAGCACTGGAGAAAAACCCAGGTAATCACATGGAGAGCATGCAAACTCTGCACAGACTGCACCAAGATCAGGATCGAACCCGGTTTTCCCGTGCTGTGTGGCAGCAATGGGGTAGAGCAGTGGTGTAGCAGTAGAGCTGCCAGAGACCCGGTTTTGATCCTGACTATTGGTGCTGTCTGTACGGAGTTTGTACGTTCTCCCCGTGACCACGTGGGTTTCAGTCGGATGCTCCAGTTTCCTTCCACACTCCAAAGATGTACAGGTGTGTCAGTTAATTGGCTCTGATAAAATTGTCAATTTGTTTCGATTGTGTCAATGCTAGTGTACAAGGTGATTGCTGGTCTTGGTGGGCCGAAGGGCCTGTTTCCGCGTTGTGTCTCTAAAATATAAAAACAAAAGTAATGCAACTCCACAGCCACTAAGTCACATTTTCTTCCAACTTCACAAGTATATCGTTCTGGAGCTTAATATCATTTGCGAGAATGGCATTACTTCATTGGCCGCAGATAAGGCAGATCACTACTACCTTTTACAAGCCATTTGGAGATGAGCAATAAATACTGGCTTTTCCTCTGACACCCGCATCTCTTAAGTGAATTAAATATCTTCGGGCTGTTTGAAGCATTCAATTATCAAACAAACGTAACTTAGGGTTTTCAGCTAAAGTGCACATAATGTTGCACTTTAGTCCAATCTTTCAATAATGGGTAAGCTTTTTCTCCCAAGTTTGATATTTAGAGTGTGGTTTATTTAATTGGCAATTATCTCCTTTTTTTCCTTTTTGTCAGAGTAGTAATGTCCTTGTGTGTATTGCATCAATTCCATTTATAGTTGAAAAAAACATTCGAAGTGTTTTATTGTGTCCAATCAGAAACAGAGTCCCTCCTCCTCTTCCTTTATAAAGCTTGATCCCGATAGAGAAACTATGTTTTTCTTGATCTTCTGTTTGGAATTTTTCCTATCTTTTTCCTGTAAGTACAACAAATTAAATGCATGTGTTTCTTGTTCTCTTAGTTTATGAATTATTGTACGGAAGGACTTTTCTATATTTCTATATTTCATGTTTGTTCTGCTCACAATTTCCGCTGTCACTGCTAGGTCATTTGATGAATTATTTAACGAAAAGTGTTGTTGCAAAATTGATATCTAGACATTTGTCTGACATTTGAAAAAGGATCCCGACTCAAAACGTCCGCTATCCATGTTGTCCAGAGATGCTGCCTGACCCGCTGAGTTACTCCAGCACTTTGTCTTTTGTTGTAAATAATAAAAAAGTAAGCAGCGTTGTCGAGCCCACAGACCAGACTTCCCACCATTGACTCCATCTACACTTCACGTTGCCCTTGGACAAGCAGTCAATATTATCGAAGACTTGTCCCATCCCGGTCATTCCATCTTCACCCTGCTCCAGTCCAACAGAAGGTGCAGAAGCTTGAAAGTGTACCACCAGGATATTGCTTACATATTCTGTTGTAAGAATGTCATTGTTCAAACTTGGACATATGACAGTAAAATACTCTTGACTTTTAACTTTTGACTTAAGAACGGCTTCTTCCCCTCCATTATCAGGCTTCTGAATGGTCCTTCCACAAGCTGGGGTACTGGCCAACTCACCTCCACCCTATTGAGGACTTTGGACTGTCTAACGAACTGATGCACTACAATGCTGAGAATTATATTTTGCATTTTGTATCTTCCCTTTTGCTTTGCCTATGATACTGGAGTTTGAACTGATTGTATCTATGTAAGTTTAAGAAAGAACTGCAGGTGCTGGAAAAATCAAAGGTGGACAAAAAGCTGGAGATACTCAGCGGGTGAGGCAGCATCTATGGAGCGAAGGAATGGGTCTTCTTCTTGCGAATGAAACATAAACCAAAGGAGTAATTAGATTTCAAGCCAGGTGTTGAGCAGCCAGGTTATTGTCTCTGCATCAATGTCTCAATCAATGTGATCTGTTTGAATGGCATGCAAAATAAAGCTTTTTCTTGTACCTCGGTACATGTGACAATAATAAACTGAGGGTGGGGGGGGGGGGGGGGGGGAGAGAGACAGAATTCCAGAGATTTCCAACTCTCTGAGGGAAAAAATACGTATGCACTTGAGGTTTGAGTGACCAGTCACTTAAGTTATAGCTATGTCCTCTTTTACATTCTCTTGCACTCCTGAACACATCTCAACAATTTCTGTCAAACTCCCTGTATGTTTGAGTAAGGTCACATCCCGTAAAGAATACAGACTCTTTCATGAGAGGACAACTCTCATTTAGCTTAGAAATATAGCATGGAAACAGGCTCTTTGGCCCACCGACCCTGTGCCGACCAGAGATCACTGATACACTAGTTCTATCCTATACACAAGGGACAATTTACTGAAGCCAATTAACCTTCAAACCTGCATGTCTTTGGAATGTGGGAGGTAACCGGTCTCTGGTGCCATAAGGCAGCAACTCCACCACTGCGCCACTGTGCTGCCTCATGACTTCTTGTTGGCTGAAATACAGCTGGAGTATGCAGTTGTAAAGCCGGCGTGTCACTATTAAGGCCTTTATGCTGAGAATAAAATCACAGAATATTGGATTGTCCTGGCAGGTCACTTAGCAATTATGAAAAGTGAAGCAAAATGAACGATTTATGGCGTCATCAGAACAAAGAATCGAACATGTTTTATTTTGGAAATGGAGGTAGGAGGGAGAGAACAAAGGGGAATACCTATGATCGGGTGCGACCAAGAATGTCCAATCGTGCATGGTCTGAAGAAGCGTTCTGACCTGTAACGTCGCATATTTTCCTCAGATGCTGCCTGACCTGCTGTGTTACTCCAGCACGTTGTGTCTACAGTATAAAACAGCATCTGAAGTTCCTTCCTATACAGTGCATGGTTTTCCTTAGCTTTTGCTTTTCCGTTGCTTAGACATTTGCTTGTTCAACAGTTCTGAAGGGAATTTTTCATGTTGCCCGTTTGTTTTAAATTTCTTGGAACTCAACATTTTTATCTGTTTATTGTAATAATTTAGATTTTCCTGGAATGCAATTTCAAAACATTTCTATAAATTGGTATTTTCATATGAAGTCGTTGCTTCGCATTGTAGGGTTATTGCAAAACTAGTTACTACTTTTACAAAAAATTAGATTTTCAGAAATGGATGGAATTACTAGCTCTAGACATTTATTATGTGGGCACAAATGATCAATTATTGCCAATAAATTTGAGTCAAACAGTAGTAATATTTGTAAGTAGCTTTGTCTAAATATTGGAGCTTCTTATTTCAAAATAATATGTTTGATTTTTTTAGATTGAGTACGAACTGTCTCACGTGTTTCCTCCAAACAGTTGCACATCAATGGATTTTTCTCTTTTTCATTTGTAACGAAGGTTCATAAGACTATAAGCCATTGGAGCAAAGTTAGACCATTCGGCCCATCTAGTCTACTCCATCATTCAATCATGGCTGATCTATTTTTCTCCCTCAACCACATTCTCCAGCCTTCTCCCTGTAACCTTTGATGCCCTTGCTAATCAAGAACCTGTCGATCTCCACTTTAAAAATATCCAATGACTTGCCTTCACCGCCATCTAGGTATTAGTTCTAATAGAAAATGCTGGTGCAAGATGTTGTTGATTTACTTTCTGGCAATGGTGTAGCTTTCTCTAAACTGGATGAATATCTCCTGCATTACCTCCCCCACCCTTGTGGTCCTACCAGATCCACTATTCACATCCTTGTATCCCTCTCACTAGCACGTCCTTCCCAGCAACAATGGGCTATTATGGGCTCCACCCTTCCTGAGGTTGTCTGTTGCTGGCCCTGATTTGTTCTGGCCTTATCTCTCCTCCAGTTTATTCTACACTCCACTTCAACTCTACTTTCAGTCTGAAGACGGGTTCTGACCAGAAACGTCATCTTTTCCCTTTCTCCAGAGATGCTGCCTGACCCATTGAGTTACTCCAGCACTTCAGTCATAGTTTGTGTCAGTTTAGACACACCTTGTGTCCGTCTTCAGTATAATCCTTCATCTGCAATTCTTTCCAACACATTGGTCTCTGCCTGTTCGTGCCCCACCAAACTCATTTCCACATACCTTGACTGCATCCTATCCCCCTTTGTTAAATCCCTCCCTACCTATGTTCACAACACCTCAGACACTCTTCGTCGTCTCCGCACATTCCATTCTCTAGGCCCCCATCCTCTCATCTTCACCATGGACGTCCAGTCACTCTACACCTCCATCCACCACCAGGGTGGTCTCAAAGCCCTCTGGTTCTCCCTCGACCGAAGAAACAACCTATACCCGTCCACTGATACTCTCCTCCGCCTAGCGGAGTTGGTCCCTACCCTCAATAACTTCTCATTTGACTCCTCCCATTTCCTCCAAATACAAGGCGTAGCTATGGGCACACGCATGGGCCCCAGCTACGCCTGCCTCTTTGTCGGGTACATCGAACAATCCTTGCGTACCAGGGCCCCATCCCCGATCTCCATCTCCGTTACATCGACGACTGCTTTGGTGCTACCTCCTGCACCCACACACAACTGACTGACTTCATCCGCTTCACCACTAACTTCCATCCGGCACTCAAATACACCTGGACAATTTCAGACACTTCCCTACCATTTCTTGACCTCACTATTTCCATCGCAGGAGATACACTTCTGACCGACATCCACTATAAACCCACTGACTCCCATGGCTATCTAGACTACTCTTCCTCCCACCCTGCTTCCTGTAAGGACTCCATCCCCTATTCCCAATTCCTCCGTCTACGCCGCATCTGCTCCCAGAATGAGGTATTCCACACCAGGACATCGGAAATGTCCTCATTCTTCAGGGAACGGGGGTTACCCTCCCCTACTATAGATGAGGCTCTCACCAGGGTCTCTTCCATACCCCATAACGCTGCTCTCCCTCCCCATCCCCCCACTCGCAAGAAGGGCAGAGTCCCCCTAGTCCTCACTAGCTGTCACATACAACAAATAATCCTCCGTCAGTTTCGCCACCTCCAACGTGACCCCACCACTCGCACATCTTCCCATCTCCCCCCCCTGTCTGCTTTCCGCAAAGACCACTCCCTCCGTAACTCCCTTGTTAATTCTTCCCTTCCCTCCCACTCTACCACTTCCCCTGGCACTTTCCCTAGCAACCGCAAGAGATGCTACACTTGTCGCTTTACCTCCACCCTCGACTCCATTCAAGGCCCCAAGCAGTCGTTCCAGGTGCGACAGAGGTTCACCTGCATCTCCTCCAACCTCATCTATTGCATCCGCTGCTCTAGATGTCAGTTGATCTACATCGGTGAGACCAAGTGTAGGCTTGGCGATCGTTTCGCCGAACACCTCCACTCGGTCCGCATTAACCAACCTGACCTCCCGGTGGCTCAGCACTTCAACTCCCCCTCCCATTCCGTATCCGACCGCTCTGTCCTGGGCCTCCTCCATGGCCAGAGTGAGCAACACTGGAAATTGGAGGAACAGCACCTCATATTCCGCTTGGGCAGTCTGCATCCCGGTGGCCTGAACATTGAATTCTCCCAATTTCGTTAGCCCTTGCTGTTTCCTCCCCTTCTTAGCACTCCCTCAGCCCTCGGGCTCCTCCTCCTTTTTCCTTTCTTCTCCCTGCCCCCCCCCCCCCCACCCACCCTCCATCAGTCTGAAGAAGGGTTTTGGCCAGAAACGTTGCCTATTTCCTTCGCTCCATAGATGCTGCTGCACCTGCTGGGTTTCTCCAGCACTTTTGTCTACATTGGAAGCTAAGTGTTGTTTATGGATGTCCGATGGGTCTGAAGGGGTGGCAAACAAAATCTAAACACAAATGGATGGGAATCAGCTTCTAGAAATGAAAATATAAGGTAATCTGTCATTTAGGTTTGTTTTTACATTGGTCTTGGAATTAAAAACAACACATGCTAGATGAAATACTGCAAATGTTTTTATTGGCTCATTTACATTGATATTAATATTTCGTGAATGCAACCACTATATTCGTATTGTTTGTTTTCGTATTCCCTCTGGCACATGTTTAGTGAGTATTGATGGACATTGAAAAGTATTCCAGCTTTTACATCCTGTGATAACACATTAAATGAAAATGAACTTCCTGTATAAATTCAATAGTTTAGCTGTACTAACAAAAAGGGGTGACACAGTAGTGCAGCGGTCGAGTTGCTGCCTTACAGCGCCAGAGACTCGGGTTCGATTCTGACTATGGGTACTGTCCGTAGAGAGTTTGTATGTTCTGCCTCTAACGGTGTGGGTTTTCCCGGGTTTCCTACCTTGCTTCAAAGACGTATCGGTTTGTAGGTTAATAGGCTGCTGTAATTTGTAAATTGTCCCCAGTCTGTAGGATAGAGCTCGTGTATGAGGTGGTCTCTGGTCGGCGTCGACTCGGTAGGCCGAAGGGCCTATTTCCATGCTGTATCTCTAAAGTCTAAAGTAAAGAACGTGAGGGATTTTATTGTATTTTTAGTACTTTAAAAAACAAGACCAATTAATTGTTATTGAGTCATGTGGAAGTCGGAATGGAAACTTGTCCATGCCGACCAACATGTCCCATCTACACTAGTCCCACCTGCTGCTATTTGTCCCATATCCCTCTAAACCTATCCTATCTATGTACCTATCCAAATATTTCTTAAACGTTGTGATAATACCTGCCACAACTACCTCCTCTGACATCTCGTTCTAGATACCCATCGTGTGTGTGTGTGTGTGTGTGTGTGTGTGTGTGTATTCCCCCTTCCCCCTCAGGTTCCTATTAAATTTTCCCCCTGCACCTTAAACCTCTGCCCTGTGGTGCAGTTGTGCAATTTCTTTCTTGTTAAGTAATGAAATACTAGCATCTAATTTTAAATGTCTGTCTGCAGTCTAACCAAAATCTCCAGGTCTGTGATTAACAACTGTGTTTCAGTAACTACTTGATCTTGTAAACTAATAATAGCTGGAGCTAAGAACATCTACTAATTAAGCCTCATAATTTTAGAATAAGTCTATTTACTGGAACTACTGTGAATCCGTTTTCTATTTATATGTATTTTTAAGAAACCAGATTATAACAATCCCACTTCCCCAGGGGTGGTGATCATTGAGAGAGGTTTTACATGAGACTCAGCTGAGATCTGTCCATGCCACAGAATAGCATCATCTTCCAATACCAAGGCTGCTACATCTTGGTTAAATATTATACAAAGATGCATTGCAGAAACTCAACGATTTTTCTCCTATTACAACCTCAATGCGAGAGCAGCAATATCATTTTGAGAAACAGTCAGACAGCATGGAAACAGGCCCTTCGGCCCAACTTGCCCATGCTGACTTAGATGTCCTATCCACGCTACTTCTACCTGCCAACATTTGGCTGATGCCCTTCTAAACCGATCCTGTCCATGTTGCTGTTCAAATGTCTTTTTAAATGCTGTTATAGTACCTGTCTGCGTCCGTGTCTGCTTACATGGAGAAGTGCATTGAGGATGTCTGTGTCACCAAGACCATCACCGTACCATCACCAAGACCATCACCAGAAACCCTGGATGACCACAGAGGTACGTGGAATGCTGAGAGCACGTAATGCCACGTTTAAATCCGGCGACGTGGTGGCACTCAGATCCGCAAGAGCCAACCTGAACCGAGTCGTCAGGCTGGCCAAGCGTGCCCATGGTCAGAAAATCCAGAGCTTCTTCCATGACCCCAAGAACACCAGGCGCATGTGGCAGGGAATCAAATCAATCACGGACTATAAGACTGCTTCACCACCCTGTGATGACAACATTGAGTTCCTCAATGAACTCAACAACTATTTTGGTCGGTTCGAGGCATTAAATAACACACCTGCAAGCAAAGGTATTCCTCATTGTGAGGAAAAGGCACTCAGTCTTGACATAGTGGATGTTCGGAGGACCCTAAAAGGAGTGAACGCGCGAAAGGCGGCAGGCCCTGATAACATACCAGGGCGGGTGCTCAGGGAATGTGCTGATCAGCTGGCACATGTCCTTACGGACATATTTAACACCTCGCTGAACCAGGCTGTCGTCCCATTATGTTTCAAGACTGCCACTATCATACCTGTGCCAAAAAAATCCAACATACAATGTCTCAATGACTACCGCCCTGTAGCACTCACCCCCATAATGATGAAGTGCTTCGAGAGGCTGGTCAGGGACCACATCACCTCCAGACTCCCCTCCACAATCGACCCATACCAGTTTGCTTACAGGCCAAACCGCTCCACAGAGGACGCTATATCCTCCGTACTCCATCTGAGCCTGGAACATTTAGAGGGGAAAAACACCTATGTGCGAATGCTGTTCGTGGATTTCAGTTCAGCATTCAACACCATTATCCCCCAGCACCTGATAAGCAAACTGGTTCCATTGGGCCTCGGCACCCCCATGTGTAACTGTCTACTGGACTTCCTCACTGACAGACCTCAGTCTGTGAGGGTTGGAAATAACACCTCCAATACCATCTCTCTGAGCACCGGCTCCCCTCAGGGCTGTGTCCTGAGTCCACTGCTGTTCACCCTGATGACTCACGACTGTTGTGCCAGGTTTAGTACAAACCACATCATGAAGTACGCAGATGACACAACAGTGGTGGGCCTCATCAGGGACGACAATGAGCTGGCTTACAGGGAGGAGGTGAAACAACTGGCGGACTGGTGCAATACGAACAACCTGATCCTGAATGTCGAGAAAACAAAGGAGATTATCGTCGACTTCAGGAAAACCCGGCACAGTCCCACACCACTTCACATCAACGACAGCGATGTGGAGGTGGTCAGTAGCACAAAGTTCCTGGGGGTGCAGATCACTAACAGTCTGACCTGGTCAAATAACATCTCATCAACTGTTAAGAGAGCGCAGCAGCGGTTGCACTTTCTGCGCCGGATGAGAAGAGCTCATCTCCCCCATCCCATCCTCACTACTTTCTACAGGGGCACCATAGAGAGTATTCTGACCAGCTGTATCTCTGTCTGGTTTGGGGACTGTAGAGCCTCCGACTGGAAGTCTGTGCAGAGAGTGGTGAGGACAGCGGAGAAAATCATCGGGACCTCTCTCCCCTCAATCGGGGATATTGCGACCAAACGTTGTGTGTCTAAGGCCAGCAGTATTATAAAAGACCCCACACATCTCCATCACGGACTGTTCACTCTGCTGCCCTCGGGAAAAAGATACCGCAGCATAAGGAGCAGAACATCAAGGTTCTGCAACAGCTTCTTCCCACGAGCCATCAGACTCCTGAATGCCATGTAATGGGCTGCCACTATTGTCTATTTATCCTTTTCATCCATGCCTATCCTTCGGTTAATTTATTGTGTTGCACAGGGAGCCAAATGCAACGTAATTTCGTTTGGAACTGCATGTATCAATGTATTTCTAAATGACAATAAAGTTTGTTTGACTTTGACTGACTGACTGACTGTCTCAACTACCTTCTGTGGCAGCTTCTCCATATACCCACTCTCCATTGTGTAGAAAAGAGTTTGTACATTCTACCTGTGATCACGTGGGTTTTCTCTAGGTGCTCTGGTTTCATACGTCCAGGTGCTCCTACATCCCAAAGACGTATGGGTTTGTAGGATAATTGGCTTCTGCAAAAATAATCCCTGGTGTGAAGGGTAGAACTAGTGTGAACGGGTGATTAGTGGACTTGATGGGCCGAAGGGTCTATTTCCACACTGTATCTCTAAACGAAACTATATCACATGAATAAAATCGACCAGTGGAGATACTGCAGTATATTAGATTTCTGGAAAACATTTGCACATATTGTTTAAGAAGGAACTGCAGATGCTGGAAAATCGAAGGTAGACAAAAGTGCTGGAGGAATTTAGCAGGTGCGGCAGCATCTATGGATCTATGAAGGAAATAGGCAATGTTTCGGACCAAAACCCTTCAGACTTCTTCACATATATTGTTCTGTGAAAAGAGAAAAGAATCAGCTAAAAGAAAACACAAGATTAAATGTTTTTTTCTGATTGGCAATGGTGTTTCACAGGGATCAGGGCTGGGCCCTTGGCTGTTTACATTTGATATAAATGAAGACATTTGAAACAAGATTAACACATTTGCTGTGGATACAAGGGTAGGAAATAAACATTCGGAAACTGCAGAAGCAAAAAGTCCGAAATAAAGTAGAAAATTCTGAATGTAGCAGAACAGGCCGGTAGCATTTCACTATTGTAACTAAATATATATGAAACATTTCCAAACTTTTCACGTCAAAGTAGAACACGGAGCAGTACAGCATAAGAACAAGCCCTGCGGCCCACAATGTATGTGGTGAACATGATGCCAAGACAATCACTTACGTGTGCATATCCATATCCCTCCATTTCTTGCATACCCATGTGCTTATCCATAAGTGTCTTAAATGCCACTGTCGTATCTGCCTCCCAGCAGAGAGTTCCAGGTGTTCATCACCATGTGTATAATAAAATTTTAAAAATCTGCCCCACACATCTCCTTTTAAACTTTGCCCCTCCCATCTTAAAGCTTTGATTTTAGCATCACGTGGAAAAAGATTCTGACCGACTGCTGACTTGCAAAGCCTTGGAGTGATGCGGGAAAAATGGAACTAACTTAGATGGGGCACCTTGGCCAATATGGACAAGTTGAGCTGAAGTGCCTGTCTGCATGCTGTATAACTCTGGCCTAAATCTTCACCTCACCATGTTCTCCAGGGTTGCTGCCTGACCTGCTGAGTTACTGCAGCACTTTGTGACCTGTTCTTTTATGAATATTTTGGCACTCTTGGGGGTCTGACAACAAATTAATGTCGGCTTTTGCTTTTTGAAAATGTATAGTTACCCTCATTCAAGATTTTTTAAAAAAAGTCATAAAAATGAACTTGAGATTCTGGTTTATTCCAGAGATAGACACAAAATGCTGGAGTAACTCAGCAGGTCAGGCAGCATCTCTGGAGAATGTGGATTGGTGATGTTTCGGGTTGGGACCCTTCTTCAGACTGATTTTTTTTTAGAGGCATGCGTTATCAAAAGAGATTTGAATTGAAAAAAAATCTAATGAAATGCTAATATTAATGATCGCATGCTCAGTTTTACATTTAAAACTTTTAAAAAACATGCATTCTCATTCTAGATTTCAAACATAATCTGACAGAAATAGCAGAACTACATTTGCAGACGTCATTATTCCTTTTTGTTTTGCACACCATTTCCTTTGTTTTAGCACCAATTATTTTCTTTGATGTGACCTGACCCTCTTAGAAGTGATCCATTTTCCGCAGGAGATATTGATGAGCCCAGCAAATACATCACTGGCATAGTTTTTCCCATGTGCATTATTAATGAGAGGAAAATTGTGTAAAGTTGTGGCATCTTCCAATGATGCAGCCTGTCAGAGACTGTTTGTTTGATGCAAGATGTCCAATTTAACCAACATATGTTATGGTATCATGGGCAAATGATTCTACACATTGATTAGATTATTAAATTATTATTACGTTTAAGAAACATTTTGTCAGAGTAGGTTTCGTGGGATATGGGCCAAACGCAGGTAGATGGGACTAGTGTAGATGGGGCATGTTGGTTGGCGTGGGCAAGTTAGGCCAAAGGGCCTGTTTCCTGGCATTCTAAGCTGTGGCTGTGACAGCAATGTTTCAACAATTCGATTTTATTTAATTTACTTAAGAAAAACGTTTCAATAAATCTTATCAATGTGTACACCTGTATTAGTTTAGAGATGCAATGAGGAAATGGATCCTTCGGCCCACCGACTCAGTGCCGACCATTGACCCCCGTACACTAGCACTATCCTACACACTAAGGACAATTTACAATTTTTACCAAAGCCAATTTACTTATAAACCTGTACATCTTTGGACTGTGGGAGGATATCGGAGCACCCTGAGCGAACCCATGTGGTCACAGGGAGAACGTACAAATTCTGTAGAGACAGCTCCCTGTAGTCGGGATTGGCGCTGTAAAGCAGCACCTCTACCGCTGCGCTGCTGTGCCGCTCTAAAGGTTTACAAGGTTAAGGGTTTGTCCCACCAGCATGCAACTCCATGCGATGAGCGCGACGTGGTCGCTTGAGCCGTCCGGCGTTGCGGGACCGGTCCCACTTTGATCGCCGGAGCCGTGCGGAATTGTGCGGAGTTCGTCCCGACATCGCGTGGGGCTCCGAATAACTGACCGTTTAAAAATTCCGCGCGGCAACAGCTTGTCGGCTCACTGTTGCCTCGCCGCATTATGCACCGCCTCGACATCGTGCCTCCATGACCCTCTCTGTAGGTGCCTCCGTGACCCTATCTGTGTGTGGCTCCATGGCCCTCTCGGTGTGTGCCTCTGTGCCCCTCTCTGTGTGTCCCTCTCTGCCTGGCGAACTTACCTTTAAGACTTCACTCCAAGTTCGCCTCACTTTGCGCCGCGTTGCGCCACTCACCCGACCTCCACGCGGCCCTCGCTGCCGGTTTGATCGTGCTTGCCGCATGCAGGCGCATGCTGGTGGGAACGGCCCTGTACAGGGGATCACCCGACCTCCGCGCGGCCCCCGCTGCTGGTTTGGTCGCGCTCATCGCATGGAGTTGCATGCTGGTGGGACAGGCCCTTTAATTCCCGGGATGGCGGGACTGTCATATGCTGAGAGAATGGAGCGGCTGGGCTTGTTTTAGAAGGATGACAGGGGATCTTATTGAAACATATAAGATTATTAAGGGCTTGGACACGCGAGAGGCAGGAAACATGTTCCCGATGTTGGGGGAGTCCAGAACCAGGGGCCACAGTTTAAAAATAAAGGTTAAGCCATTTAGAACCGAGATAAGGAAATACTTTTTCACACAGAGAGTTGTGAGTCTGTGGAATTCTCTGCCTGAGGAGGCCGGTTCTCTGGATACTTTCAAGAGAGATAGGGCTCTTAAAGATAGCAGAGTCAGGGGATATGGGGAGAAGGCAGGAAAGGGGATGATTGGGGATGATCAGCCATGATCACATTGAATGGTGGTGCTGGTTCGAAGGGCAGAATTGCCTACTCCTGCACCTATTGTCTATTGTCTAAACATTGATTTTGTTACCACTGACAGAATTAACCTTCTAAACCTTTAGAGGCAGAGGGGAGATCTTTTTAAAGGGTAACCAGATCATGAGGGGAACAGACAGGGTGGATGCACAGTCTTTTTCCCAGGGTATGGGAATCAAAAACCTCAGGACCTGGGTTTAAAAGCAAGAGGGGAAAGATTTAACAGCACCTCTGCCTCTTCCACTTCAGGGAATAAAGTCCTGGTCTGCTCAACCCTATAGCTCAGGACATTGAGTCCTGTTAACATCCTCATAGGTTTATTTTTGCACTCTTTACAGCCTAATGACATCCTTCCTGCAGAAGAAAAATCACTGGTGAAACAAAGTCATGATCTTGCGTTAGCAGCAGTCTTGGGTCTGAGAAGGGCATGCAAAGTGATTGTCAGGTTCTTGATTAGTAAGGGTGTCAAAGGTTATGGGGAAAAGGCAGGAGAATGGGGTTGAGAGGGAAAGATAGATCAGCCATGATTAAATGGTGGAGTAGACTCGATGGGCCGAACTGTCTATTTCTGCACCTGTGAATTTACGAACTTATGTATCAGCAGAGTATGCTAATGCTTACAATCGCCTGTGCCGGTACAACTCATGCTGATTAGCAAGCTCTGTAGTATTGAAAAGGGATAATCGCTGCTTGTGTTGCTTCTGCAGTGGAGATAACAATCTGATGGTGACATATCTGTTCAGTTGCCGATGTCATAATCTTTCAATGGCATACTAATCCGTCGCATCTGATGCAGACATTAGTTCTTCCTGAAAGCCTAAAGGTGAACATGCATATTTGCATTGAAAGAAATTCAGCAGTTATTACATTGTTGTCACAGTGTGATTATATGTACCTAGTGTGAATGGTAATCATGAACGTGATTGTCCTTTTAACTATCACCTGCCAGCAGCATGTTAGCACTGTACTGGAAGCAATCGCCTTGCTGTAAGTCATTGTTTGTTTTCTCAAAGGAGCGAGTAACCTGAGCACTGTTATGGTGGATGAGCTTTGAGTAACTCATCCCTTCCGCTGAGCTGTTTGGACTTTTCAGGTGCAAGTTTGTGTAAGGGCGGCACAGTGACGCAGTGGTAGAGTTGCTGGTTGTCGGAGACCCGGGTTCGACCCTGACTGCTGGTGCTGTTTGTATGGAGTTTGTACGTTCTCCCTGTGATTTTGTGGGTGTTCTCCGGGTGCCCCAGCTTCTTCCCACACTCCAAGGATGTACAGATTTATAGGTTAATTGGCTTATGTAAAATATTGTAAATTGTCGCTAGTGTGTAGGATAGTGCCAGTGTACGGGATGAGCATTGGTCTGTGCGGACTTGGTGGGCCAAAGGACCAGTTTCTGCGCTGTATGTCCAAAGTTGCCTTGCTGAGTATGGTTGTTTGATTCATACTTTATTATCACATGTGACATGGGGAAATAAGGGCATTACTCCCAGTAAATCATAGCTGGTTTATTCACAGCTGTAATCAGGCAACTGAACCATCCTCTGACCTCCCATCTACCCCATTGGAGATTTTCAAACTACCTTTAATAGGACTTTATTCAAATTTCTCTGGCGATATACATAATACTAACTGTTATACCCGTTACCACTGTATCTGTACACTGTGGACAGCTTAGTTGTAATTCTGTATTATCTTTTCGCTGACTGGATAGCACACCACAAAAAAGTGTTTCCCTCTATCTTGGTACACTTGACAATGATAAACTACTAAGCCAATAGCACCACCTGAAATCAGAGCACAAAATGCATTGCTTTAGAACATAGAACAGGAAAGCACAATAACATGCCTACAAGGTGTGTATAATATTGTATAAATGTGAGGTTATCCACTTTGGTGGCAAGAACAATAAGGTAGCTTATTATCTGAATGGTATCAGATTAGGTAAAAGAGAGGCGCAACGAGACCTGGTTGTGCTTGTACATAAGTCACCGAAAGTAAGCATGCAGATACAGCAGGCAGTGAAGAAAGCAAAGGGCACGTTGGCCTTCATAGCGAGAGGATTTGAGTATAGGAGCAAGGAGGTCCTACTCAGTTGTACAGGGCCCTGGTGAGACCACACCTGGTGTATTGTTTGCAGTATTGGTCTCCTATTTTGAGGAAGGACATTCTTGCGATTGAGGGAGTGCAGCTTAGGTTCACAAGGTTAATTCCCGGGATGGCGGGACTATCAAATGATGCAAGAATGGAGCCACTGGGCTTGTATTCACTGGAATTTAGAAGGATGAGAGGGAACCTTATAGAAGCATATAAAATTCTTAAGGGATTGGACAGGCTAGATGCAGGAAAAATGTTCCCGATGTTGGGGGTCCAGAACCAGGGGTCACAGTTTAAGAATAAGGGCTAGGCCATTTAGGATTGAGATGAGGAAAAATGTTTTCACCCAGAAAGTTGTGAATCTGTGGAATTCTCTGCTTGCCACAGAAGGCAGTGTAGGCCAATTCACTAGATGTTTTCAAGAGAGAGTTAGATATAGCTATAGGGGCTAACAAAATCAAGGAAGAAAGCAGAAACGGGGTACTGATTGTGGATGATCAGCCATGATCACATTGAATGGTGGTGCTGGCTCGAAGGACCGAATGGCCTACTCCTGCAACTATTGTCTATGTATCTATGATATGGGGAGAAAGCAGGAATGTGGTACTGATTTTGGATGATCAGCCATGATGATATTGATTGGCAGTGCTGGCTCGAAGGGCCGAATTGCCTACTCCTGCACGTATGTTTCTATGTCTGTGCCAAACCTAATGCCAAGCCCAACTGTTATCTTCCTGCACATAATTCATATCCCTCCATTCCCTGCATATCCACGTACACATCTGAAAGTCTCTTAAATTTCACTGTCGTATCTACCTCCACCATCACCCCCCAGCAGGATGAGGGGGCACATCATTGGAACTTACCGAATAGCAAACGTGCTGGATAGAGTGTATGTGGGGAGGATGTTGCCTCTAGTGGGTGAGTCTAGAACCGGAGGCAATAACCTCAGAATAAAAAGACATACCCTTTAGAAAGGAGATGAGGAAGAATTTCTTTAGTCAGAGCGTGGCGAATCTGTGGAATTCTTTGCCATAGACGGCTGTGGAGGGCAAGTCAATGGATCATTTTAATAGATTATAGATTAGTACGGGTGTTGGGGGTTATCGGGTGAAGGCAGGAGAATGGGGTTGAGTGGGAATGATAGGTCAGCCATGATTGAATGGCGGAGTAGATTTGATGGGCCAAATGTCCTAATTCTGCTCCTAGAAGCTATGAACTTTGCAACCATAATTTTCAACCAGCACATACCCAATGGACTTTTGAAAATTCCCATGGAGTCTGTTTTCATTATTGCTACAGTTGGTGATCAAGATCTGGTATACTCTGTATGGGTTGAAGGCGGGAGGGAAGAATACACCTTTTTCCTCCGGTTCCAGTTTTGGTTCTTCCCAACTTGTGACATTTGGTTGGTGATTTGTATTCTAGAAGAGTCAACTCTTATATATTTATTCTACCAAAATCCCCTCGCGGATGAGCACAAATGTTATTGTTTGCACGTTGCTTTAAAATGCTGAGATTATTAAATATAGTTTCTAAAATGCAAAGCAACATTCAACATTGAATCGGAGAAATTCACTAAACCGGGTGGCACAGTGGTAGAGTTGTTGCCTTAAACACCAGTGAAACGGGTTTGATCCTGACTACATGTGCTGTCTGTACGAAGTTTGTACGTTCTCCCTGTGACCGCATAGGTTTTCTCCGGGTGCTCCGGTTTCCTCCCACATTCCGAAGACATACAGGTTTGTAAGTTAATTGGCTTCTGTAAAAATTATAAATTGTCCCTAGTGTGTAGGATAGTGTTGGTGTACGGGGTGATCATTGGTCAGCGCGGTCTTAGTGACCTGTTTCCGCGCTGTTTGTCTAAATCCCCCAAAAATCTAAAAAACTGAACAAGGTAATTTGGTCTCACAACAAACAATCTGCTGGAGGAACTCGGCAGTTCAAGTGGCATCTGTGGGGCGGATAGAATGGTCGACGATTCGAGGCAAAATCTTGCATCAGGACGGAACAAGACCATTTAGAACATAGAAACATAGAAAAATAGGTGCAGGAGTAGGCCATTCGGCCCTTCGAGCCTGCACCGCCATTCAATATGATCATGGCTGATCATCCAACTCAGTATCCCGTGCCTGCCTTCTCTCCATACCCCCTGATCCCTGTAGCCACAAGATCCACATCCAACTCCCTAATGAATGTGGCCAATGAACTGGCCTCAACGACGTTCTGTGGCAGAGAATTCCAGAGACTCACTACTCTCCGTGTAAAGAATGTTTTCCTCATCTCGTCCTAAACGAATTCTCCCTTATACTTAGACTGTGACCCCTTGTTCTGGACTCCCCCAACATCGGGAACAATCTTCCTGCATCTAGCTTGTCCAACCCCTTAAGAATTTTGTAAGTTTCTATAAGATCCCCCCTCAATCTTCTAAATTCCAGTGAGTACAAGCCGAGTCTATCCAGTCTTTCTTCATATGAAAGTCCCGACATCCAAGGAATCAGTCTGGTGAACCTTCTCTGAACCCCCTCTATGGCAAGAATGTCTTTCCTCAGATTTGGAGACCAAAACTGTACGCAATACTCCAGGTGTGGCCTCACCAAAACCCTGTACAACTGCAGTAGAACCTCCCTGCTCCTATACTCAAATCCTTTCGCTATGAATGCTAACATACCATTTGCTTTCTTCATTGCCTGCTGCACCTGCATGCCTACTTTCAATGACTGGTGTACCATGACACCCAGGTCTCATTGCATCTCCCCTTTTCCAAATCTGCCATCATTCAGATAATAGTCTACCCTCATGTTTTTGCCACCAAAGTGGATAACCTCACATTTATCCACATTATACTGCATCTGCCATGCATCTGCCCATTCACTCAGCCTATCCAAATCACCTTGCAGCCTCCTAGCATCCTCCTCACACCTAACTATACCCCCCAGCTTGGTGTCATCTGCAAATTTGGAGATGTTGCATTCAATTCCCTCGTCCAAATCATTAATGTATATTGTAAATAGCTGGGGTCCCAGCACTGAGCCTTGCGGTACCCCACTACTCACTGCCTGCCATTCTGAAAAGGACCCGTTTACTCCTACCCTTTGCTTCCTGTCTGCCAGCCAGTTCTCTATCCACATCAATATTGAACCACCAATACCGTGTGCTTTAAGTTTATATACTAATCTCTTATGTGGGACCTTGTCGAAAGCCTTCTGAAAGTCCAGATATAACACATCCACTGGTTCTCCCTTATCCACTCTACTAGTTACATCCTTGAAAAATTCTATAAGATTCGTCAGACATGATTTACCTTTTGTAAATCCATGCTGACTTTGTCCAATGATTCACCACTTTCCAAATGCGCTGCTATCCCATCTTTAATAACTGACTCTAGCAGTTTCCCCGCTACCGATGTTAGACTAACTGGTCTGTAATTCCCCGCTTTCTCTCTCCCTCCTTTTTTTAAAAGTGGGTTTACGTTAGCTACCCTCCAATCCTCAGGAACTACTCCAGAATCTAAGGAGTTTTGAAAAATTATCACTAATGCATCCACTATTTCCGTGGCTACGTCCTTGAGCACTCTGGGATGCAGACCATCTGGCCCTGGGGTTTTATCGGCCTTTAATCCATTCAATTTACCCAACACCACTTCCCGGCTAACCTGGATTTGTATCTTCGCTGGCTGAAGAGGAGCTTCATTTCAACTTTGTGGATTATGATACTTCAGATGCATCTATAGGGGGGTTTTGTATGGTTTCTGTCTCCACCACTCGTGGAGATGGCAGGTTTTAAACCCTTGCCACCCTTGGTGAAAATATTTTCTCGTTGAGTTCCCTCCTAAGGTTTCCAGCAGTTATCCCAAATCAGTCCCTTCCTGGTTATTGACCTCATTACTAAAGAGAAGTGTCTCCATCCTCTCCACTCCTTGCCCACTCTCTCTATGCTTCTCATCTTTATACAAGATAGAAACAAAAAACAGCATATGCTGGTTAATACACAAAAGGACACAAACTGCTGGAGTAACCCAGCAGGTTAGGCAGCATTTCTGGAGTCAAGTCAAGTCAAGTTTATTTGTCGCATACACATACAAGATGTGCAGTGAAATGAAAGTGGCAATGCCTGCAGATTGTACAAAAAACTACAGAACAGAATAGAACAGAATCAGTATTTACATATTAGTAAAAAAACAGCAATTTAAAAAAGACACAACACAACAGTAAATTGGTACAGGAAATTAGTCCCGGGTGAGATAAGAGTTTACAGTCCTAATGGTCTGTGCGAAGAAACGCCGTCTCATCTTCTCTGTTTTCACAGCATGACAGCGGAGGTGTTTGCCTGACCCTAGCAGCTGGAACAGTCCGTTGCTGGGGTGGTAGGGGTCCTCCATAATGTTGCTGGCTCTGGATCTGAACCTTCTGATGTATAGTTCCTGCAGGGAGGGTGAGTGGTTCCCATAGTGAGTTCGGCCGAACGCACTACTCTCTGCAGAGCCTTCTTGTCCTGGGCAGAGCAGTTCCCGAACCAGATTGTGATGTTGCCGGACACGATGCTTTCTACAGCCCCTGAGTAGAAGCACTGAAGGATCCTCAGAGAGACTGAATTTCCTCAGCTGTCTGAGGTGGTAAAGGCGCTGCCTTGCCTTACTCACCAGTACGGCAGCGTGTGATGACAATGTCAGATCCTCTGTGATGTGGACTCCCAGGTATTTAAAGCAGTTCACCCTGTCCACAGTAGCCCCATTTATCTCCAGTGGCGTGTACGTCCTCAGATGTTGTGCAATTCTAAAGTCCACAATCAGCTCCTTAATTTTTATGACATTCAAGAGGAGGCTGTTGTCCTGACGCCAGAGTGCCAGATCAGCCACCTCCTCCCGGTAGGCCTTCTCATTGTTATCGGAGATCAGGACACCACCACAGTGTCATCAGCAAACTTGATTATAGAGTTGGAGCTGAACCTGGCCACACAGTCATTTGTGTACAGGGAATACAGTAGGGGGCTGAGGATGCAACCCTGGGGGGATCCTGTGTTCAGGGTGAGGGTGTTCGATGTATTTCTTCCCATCTTGACTACCTGGGACCTGGTGGTGAGAAAGACCAGGACCCAGGCACACAGTGGAGTGTTAAGCCCCAGTTCCAGCAGCTTCTCAGCAAGTCTGGTGGGGATGATCAAACTGAAGGCTGAACTAGTCAATGAACAACATCTTCACATTGCCCCCCTTCTGGCTGTCAAGGTTAGAGAGAGCGGTGTGCAGAACCTGGTAGACCGCGTCGTCCGTTGATCTGTTCGGACGGTATGCGAACTGTAGCGGGTCCATGTTGCGAGGGGAAGGCGCAGATGTGGTTCTTGACCAGCCTCTTGAAGCATTTCATGACTGCCGAGAACATGGATAGGTGACGTTTTGGGTGGGAACCCTTCTTCAATACTGATAGTAGAGTCGCAACCCAAAATGTCACCTATCCATGTTCTCCAGAGAAGCTGCCTGACCTGCTGAGTTACTCTTGCACTTTTGTCCACTTTATACTTAATTAAATCTTCCCTTTTGCGCAAGATGGACACAAAAGGCTGGAGTAACTCAGCTTCAGACAGCAGTTCAGACAGCTTCTCTGGAGAAAAGGAATAAGTGACGTTTCGAGTAGAGACCCTTCTTCCTTTTTGCCTTCCCTGCATTAAAAAAAAACACTTTATCAACATCCTTAAAACTCTCAGTAGCCTGAGAAGATTTGGCAATGATGTTCCAGGCTTTCTGTTCTTCTTCCTTGACTTCCCTGGGCAGCCGGCAATACATTTTAGCTTCGTGTCTCAGCCTTGGGTAAAAATAATTGTCCCAAAGAAAGAGGAGAAAGATACCTTCAGGTAAAAAAGACATTAACAATAATTGGACTCAAACTGCTGGAGTAACTCAACGGGTCAGGCCGCATTTCTGGAGAACATGGATAGGTGACGATTCACAGAGTGCTGGAGTAACTCAACGGGTCAGGCCGCATCTCTGGAGAACATGGATAGGTGACGATTCACAGAGTGCTGGAGTAACTCAGCGGGGCAGGCCGCATCTCTGGAGAACATGGATAGGTGACGATTCACAGAGTGCTGGAGTAACTCAACGGGTCAGGCCGCATCTCTGGAGAACAAGGATAGGTGACGATTCACAGAGTGCTGGAGTAACTCAACGGGTCAGGCCGCATCTCTGGAGAACATGGATAGGTGACGATTCACAGAGTGCTGGAGTAACTCAGCGGGTCAGGCCGCATCTCTGGAGAACATGGATAGGTGACGATTCACAGAGTGCTGGAGTAACTCAGCGGGGCAGGCTGCATCTCTGGAGAACATGGATAGGTGACGATTCACAGAGTGCTGGAGTAACTCAGCGGGGCAGGCCGCATCTCTGGAGAACATGGATAGGTGACGATTCACAGAGTGCTGGAGCAACTCAACGGGTCAGGCCGCATCTCTGGAGAACATGGATAGGTGACGATTCACAGAGTGCTGGAGTAACTCAGCGGGGCAGGCTGCATCTCTGGAGAACATGGATAGGTGACATTTTTTATTCGGGACCTGTCTTCTTTAATTTACTATTAAAAATAATAATATGATGGATAATCCAAGTTCATCTTAATGGAATATAATTAATTAATGACTTTAGTCATTTAAAATTTCAGATGGAGATCGTTTAGTATGATTTTGTGGAAAAACAGTTATCACTTGCAACCTAAGGGCCAGAGGATACAATTAGTGTTGCTAGCTTTCCATTTGCATTACAGATTAGAACATAAGCATCTGTCTGATTTAGTTCTCGTCTCCTGCCAATACAAGTTCATTTCTTCTGAGTCTTTAATGTTTAGCACTTTTTCATTCCTAGACTGGGTGTCAATTTTTCTCTCTCCTCTTTCTCATCATGTCCAGGTTCTTTGGTGCCAGTTCAATGAGCTGTTTCTTTAATGGTCTTTTATCCCAGCAAACATCCCATTTTAATCTACAAGCTTACGGCGGTCATATTCTACACATATATTAGTTATTATGGAGAGAATAAAGGGTTTAGTCTATTCTAGTTTTCAGTGAACTTGAGCAGCGCTTCAGAAATATGATTCAGATGGCTCCACAACCAATATTGATTTTAGTGATATGTCAAGGAATTCACTAGGAATCAAATAGAATAATGCATTTCGTTGTCTCTGTACTGTACACTGACAATGACAATTAAAATTGAATCTGAATCTGAATCTGAGAATAACTGTGCATTGAGGTGTAGGTCCATGTACGTCCAAATTCTCTTTAATGTTTTTCGATAGTACCTGCGTCAACTACCGCCTCTGACAACTCGTTCCACACATCCACCACCATTTGTGTGGAAAATGCTGCCCCTCGGGTTCCTCTTAAATCCTCCCCCCAATCCCCCTCACCTTAAACCTATGTCCTCTGGTTCTCCGTTTCCCTACGCTGGGTAAAAAACTATACATTTACCCAATCTATTTCCCTCTTGAGCTTGTACACCTCTATAAGATCACCCCTCATCCTCCTATGCTCCAAGGATTAAAGTCCAAACCTGCTCAACCTCTCCCAGTAGCTCAGGCCCTCGTGTCCTGAACAATCTCATTAAATAATGGAGCGGGTACAAGGCCCAGACTGGGGCCAGACTGGCCTAGTTAAACTTTCATTTTGTGTTTGTTTTCAACCCAGCGATACCATTTGTAACCAGCAAAATAAATAAGTAATTTCGTAAAGACCTGATTTCAAATTTTCACTGGGTGAGCTGTATTATAGAGTTTAAAAGCAGATGCAACTGTTTGTTTGAAATTGGAACTGGTTTATGATGCACTTTATCCATTATGTCTGAGTAAGGACAAATGATTTAAGATGATGCGTTGGCAGTGTGTGTTTCGTATGTACTCAGGCTAAGTTGTTTTATTTCATTTTTATCTTTGGTCAGTCAAATTGTTGTATTGACTTTCATCATTAGTGTTTCTTAAAAAAGTAGATATTTTGTTGGCATTGCTTTTTACCTTTGTTAAGGAGCATGGATTGATTACTATATCGATGTAAAATCTATAACAGAATAAAAGATAAAGCTGCAAAGTAAAAGTAGTCCATCAAGAAACAGTAGGAAAGCATTAGCCAGAATTACTACATTTTGGCTTGTATAGGCCAAACTTTACCCTTGTCCCTTGTAAGCAATGGCAACTCCTGTGTTTTAAATTAATTTAACTTGCACAGAAAGATATAGCTCCTTTGGCTCTTGAGTGAGAAATAAAATTCCATGTTAGAAAGGAAAAATACTGACTTCCGGTGGCGATGCGAGCAGATGGCTGCTTAATCTCGAGCTCCCGATAGCAAGTTTAAAACTAGCCTTCCCTAATTCACTAATTGCCACATAATTTGCAGTATTCTGTATTGGAGTGAGTGGGGGAGCGACAACTAGAAGTCAAAAGAAACGTGACGGATGAGAAAGAAAGAATTCACCGGAGATAAAAGCTGAAATGATGACTCGGCAGTTTAATACCAAAGAAATGGTGTTGGAAAAGACCTGGGGAAAGAAGATAATGATTGACGGGCGACGTCTATCATTTGACCACGACTATGCAACGGTGGTTGTCCAGAAGCGCAAGGCATATAAGGGAATAAAGAGGGCCCTGAAGGAGAGAGGTGTCCGCTTCCAGACCCCGCTGGACAAGATGCGCATTGACTGGGACTCAGGAACATGCACATATCATAGTGCACAAGACGCAGCGCATAAGCTGAGGAGGAGAGGCTAATCCGTGGAGACACCAGATTACAGCGATGAGGTGCCGGCGGACCCAGAGTGTCTTCTCCAGGCTATGACATGGTAGAGAGTTGGAAAGAGGAGCGAAGACGGGAGTGAGACAGCAAGAGAGCGACTACAGGAGTCTGAAGAAACCCCATCCAACTAGCTTTTATTGTGTCACGACTTATTTTAGACTGGAAAATAAGTGCTCTCGGATGACGTTGGACGATACTAGGATGCGTGAAATGGAGTGTTTCACCTCTAGTGAGGGGCCCTCTGGGAGGAGGTTTCCCCCTCTACCTGCCAACGGGGACTCAGACTGGCAAGGAATCACCCTTACTTGGAAGTTAACTGTTTTCCCTTTTTCTTTATTTTATTTGACACATGTTGTCCAGATGTTCAGACCTGCACAGTTCCAAGTTATCTGAAGATTTATGAATGCAATACAGGATTAGGTAAATTAAATGTCACATAATACTATTAAATTGGTATCACTCAATGTAAATGGGATGAAGGAGCAAAGTCCTGGCTAAACTGAAAAAAGAAAAGGCTCAGGCACTATTTTTACAAGAAACCCACCTACCTCACCAAGAACATGAGAAACTAAAACGCTTTGGCTTTAGAAACGCATTTTATAGTTCCTACAAAACTAGCCAAAAGAGGGGAGTGGCTGACCTTATTACAAATGCAGTCCAATTTGAATGCCATAAAGAAGTCAGGGACAAAGAGGGAAGGTATGTATTAGTTAAAGGAAAGCTGGAAAATAAAGTGGTGACACTGATCAATGTATATGCCCCCCCCCCCCCCCCCCCCAGAGAGTACCAAATGTTTTTTCAAAACTCTGTTTGACATTATTGCTTTAGAGACTGATCGTAGTTTGATATGTGGAGGGGACTTCAATGTGGTCATGAATCATAATTTGGATACAACAAGCCTAAAAAAAACCAAGATGCATCTGACCAAGTTTATTAACACATCAATACAGGAAATGGACCTAACTGAAGTTTGGAGAGAACTTCACCCTTTAGAAAGGGACTATACACACTAATCAGTACCTCACTCAGTCTGCTCCAGGATTGACTACTTTTTAATGAATACGGGTGAAAGCCACAGGATCACAGAGTATAAAATCGGGGTGGCAGATGTATCTAATCACAGTGCGATCAGCTTGACAGTACACCTGAATAGTAGTAAAAGAAATATTATTTGGAGGCTCAATGTGGATATTTTGAATGGTAAAGCGAATGTGGAACAAATAAGGGAAGAGATAAAAAGGTACATAGAAGAGAATGATAACGGGGATGTGGATCCTGTAATACTGTGGGATGCTATGAAGGCAGTTGTACGTGGAAAGCTGATTGCCCTGACATCATCACACAAAAAAGGCCCGGCTAGCTGCGTATGAACATAAAGTAGACAAATTGAAAGAATTGGAAAAAACCCATAAAAACACACAGGATCGGTACTAAAACAGATTAAGGAAATAAGGGGGGAGATAGATGAGATCCTCAGGGGAATATGGAAAAAATGCAATATTTGTAAAGCAGACCTATTATGAAGCAGGCCCAAAAGCAACTAGACTCCTGGCCAGACGCCTGAGCAAAAAGCAGACCTCTAATACAATTCAGAAAATAAGAGATCCTAAAACCAATCAATTATCACATGAGCCAGATGAGATAGAAAGAATATTTGAAGAGTATTATAAGAAACTCTATTCCAAACCACCAGCAGCTGACGAAAGGACAATGAGAAATTTTCTTAACTCACTCGACCTGCCATCCATTGGTGAGATACAAAATATTACTGGTATTTACTGTAAAGGAGCTGGAAGCTGCAATCAATAGGCTTAAGGCTAGTAAATCACCAGGCAGCGATGGGTTTCCACCAGAATGGTACAAGGCCTTTAAGAAAGAGCTAACACCTCTGCTCCTGTCTTGCTTTAACTGGACCCTTAAAGAGGGCAGGGCTCCCCCATCATGGAAGGAAGCAATTATTACCATTTTACCTAAGGAAGGCAAAGACAAAGAGCAATGTAAAAATGTCAGGCCAATCTCAATTTTAAATGTAGACTACAAACTATTTACCTCAATCATTTGCAAAAGACTTGAGACTTTTGTACCAGATCTGATCAATGAAGACCAAACTGAATTTATTAGGGGGCGCCAAACATAGGACAATATTAGAAGAACCCTCCACATTGTGGATAATGGGCAAAAAAAGGATACAAATATGGTCCTGGTCAGTTTAGATGCAGAAAAAGCCTTTGATGGTGTTAATTAGGTTTTTTTACATGAAGTACTAAGGAGATTTGGTTTCAATGAAGATGCAATTCGGTGTATTAAAACAATATATCAGGAGCCTATAGCTAGGATTAAGGTAAATGGAAACCTATCAAAAAGGATCCAGTTAGAGAGGGGCTCAAGACAAGGATGCTGTCTTTCTCCTACTCTCTTTGTTTTGTATGTTGAACCCTTAGCACAAGCAATAAGGCAGAGAGAAGACCTGCAGGAGGTCAAAATAGGGGGGAAACCATGTCATTGGTCTTTTCGCTGATGATGTCATTATTTTTCTTGAACAACTAGATATATGTCTCCCAAACCTAATGAACCTATTTGAAACATATGGATACTACTCCGGGTATAAACTGAATATAAGAAAAACACAAGTTATTTCATTCAATTATTCTCCATCCCAACAAAATCAGAGATGCATATAATCGGAAATGGAATTCAAAATCGATGCAGTATTTTGGTGTAACTGTAACCAAAACACTTTCCAACATGTTTGAAACTAATTATAACAAAATTGAAGAAAACATCAAAAAGGATGTTGAAAGGTGGCCAGAATACAAACGGTAATAATGAATATCCTACCTAAACTATTATATTTATTCCAATCTCTCCCAATTAATATTCCCCGAGACAAATTCATAGCCTGGGATAAGATGATCTCTAGATTCATCTGGAATAGCAAAAAAACAAGTATAAAACTAACAACACTTCAACTGCCGAAAAGCAAGGGTGGAATGGCTTTACCAAATCTGAGGAAATACTTTTATGCAGCTCAACTCAGACCTCTGGCTTGTTGGTGTAGACCTAATTATGAGTCTCGATGAAAATAAATGGAAAGGGAGATACAGGTGCAGGTACAGCAGGCAGTGAAGAAAGCGAATGGTATGTTAGCTTTCATAGCAAAAGGATTTGAGTATAGGAGCAGGGAGGTTCTACTTCAGTTGTATAGGGTCTTGGTTAGGTCACACCTGGAGTATTGCGTACAGTTCTGGTCTCCAAATCTGAGG
This sequence comes from Raja brachyura, assembly GCA_963514005.1. The sequence continues at coordinate 63,055,153 of OY740786.1, forward strand.
AAGGACATTATTGCCATAGAAGGAGTGCAGCGAAGGTTCACCAGACTGATTCCTGGGATGTCAGGACTGTCTTATGAACAAAGACTGCATAGACTCGGTTTATACTCTCTAGAATTTAGGAGATTGAGAGGGGATCTTATAGAAACGTACAAGATTCTTAAGGGGTTGGACAGGCTAGATGCAGGAAGATTGTTCCCGATGTTGGGGAGGTCCAGGACAAGGGGTCACAGCTTAAGGATAAGGGGGAAATCCTTTAGGACCGAGATGAGAAGGAATTTTTTCACACAGAGAGTGGTGGGTCTCTGGAACTCTCTGCCACAGAGGGTAGTTGAGGCCAGTTCATTGGCTATATTTAAGAGGGAGTTAGATGTGGCCCTTGTGGCTAAAGGGATCAGGGGGTATGGAGAGAAGGCAGGCACAGGATACTGAGTTGGATGATCAGCCATGATCATATTGAATGGCGGTGCAGGCTCAAAGGGCCGAATGGCCTACTCCTGCACCTAATTTCTATGTTTCTATGTTTCTATACAGGGTTACCAGTCCCAGATTTTGGTGGGAGACAAATATCTGAGAGGGGCTTTGAGACATGCTATGGATCCAATAGTAGCATTTATGTTAGAAATATGGAATGTTATAGTGGAAAAATACAAATTAAAAAGAGTGGTTCACGCATTGAAGTGGTTCGCATATGACTCAAAGTTTAAGCCAGGGGTGTATGATTCAAAATTCAGAGAATGGGCACAAAAAGGCATGACGGCAATGTATACAGTTTCAGAAAATGGCGCGTTTATGAGCTTCCAACATTTAAAGTCAAAGTATGGTCTCGAAAAAAGATTTTTTTCGATACTTGCAATTAAGAGACTACTTTACAAAAGAGATAAGGCCAGAACTATGTGAAACTTCAAATCATGTGATCAAGGTTATTGTGGATGCATACAATCAGAAGGGGTCTTGAGTTATCTCTGCTTTCTACCAAGCTCTGGTGGGAAGCGGAGGAGAATCAACGCTCTACATAAAAACAAAATGGGAAGCATAATTCAAAATTCAAATTACAGTAGAAGAATGGTATCAAATGTGTGAAACACAATGTTCATCCACAAGCTCACTAGTATGGAGAAAATTTTTCTGGAAGAATCTAACTCACTTTTTTATAACACCCAAAATAAAAAGCAGACAACTTGCTGTCTGTACAATAACACTGTTGGAGGCTGTGCGGGAGTATGGAGGCAGACCGCTCGCATATTTTCTGGAACTGTGTAAAGATAAGGCCATACTGGGAAAATGTTAACGCAGCTGTTAAAAATATCTTGGGTTATAAAATCTCAAATACCTGCCCTGTGATGTATCTGGGGCACATTAAAGATATTGTAAAGATAGAAGATATCTATTTGATTTGCTTGCTGCAAGTAAGGAGGCATTAAGTGGCTTAATGACAAAAACCCAAAACAGGAACAGTGGCTAGAAATTGTGCGAGACATCTTTACTATGGAGAAGCTGACATATTCCTTGAGAGTCAAGGAGAATTCATTCGAGAAGATCTGGGAAAAATGGACCGTTTATTTGAGCCATGACACCAACTAGATAAATGCCGAGCTAGATATAGGAAGACTGTGTTATATAGAACTAGATGGTATGTTTGTGTGAATATTGAAATATCTCCCGATAACTAATCAATGTAATTTTTTTTTAATTTAAAGTGAACCACGGTCTTATTCCATTAAAAAAATGTGTTTACCTCTTATTTCCCCTATTTATTTATTTTTAAATTTTGATTGTTGTTTTTCTTATTTTGTTTTATTCATGGTGTTGCACTGTTTGTGTATATATTTGCGAAAAATCAATGAAAAATCAATAAAAGGCGAATTTCTCAAATATAAACTGGATAATATACAATGGGGAGAAAAATAGAAAATAATGATAATTTGAAATATTGAGCTAGAAAATGATAGATATAATGTCAACAAGTAACCTTTTGAAAGGGTGATTTTATCTTCTAGTTTGAAATCAAATATTTATTTTCTTGAGAAAATAGATAACTTCCAATAAGTATTTGCTATTTATATTTTTATTAAATTTCATATTTTCTTCTTTATTTGAGTTGATTATTCTGACATGTCCCGAGGTACAGTCAATAGGTTAGGCCCCTAGTCCCACTTTTAGACATGAGAACCAAATCTAGACTGGCATGTAAGTGAACAAAGCATTGCAATGCTGCAGCTACCATTTTTTGCCAGAGACCCGGGTTCGATCCTGACTCTGGGTGTTGCTTGTACATTCCCCCTCTGACCGTGTGGGTTTTCTCCAGCTGCTCCAGTTTCCTCCCACACTCTAAAGATGTACAGGTTTGTCGGTTAATTGGCTTCTGTAAGTTATCCCTCGTATGCTGGGTAGAACTAGTGTACGGGTGATTGCTATTCGGTGTGGGCTGAAGGGCCTGTTAGTTTAGAGATAGAGCATGGAAATTGGCCGTTCGGCTCACAATGTCTGTGCCGAACATGATGCCAAGATAACAAAATCTCAGTCTGCATGTGATCTATATCCCTCCCTTCCCTGCATGCTACTGTCCATATCTGCCTTCACCACCATTTCCTCTGGCAGTGTGTGCCAGGCACCCACCCCACCTTCTGTGCAAAACGCAACTTACTCTGTACATCTTCTTTAAAGTTTAGCCCTTTTATCTCTAATCAAGAAAATATTCAAACTATTCCCAAATCCCAGCTATGCCACTTTACAGAGCAATTGAGTTACATCAGATTCTGGACATATCTTAAATCAATAAATTAAAGCTGCAGTTATTACTAATGATATTTATTATTAGTACGAACAACAAACCTGCATAACAATGAACCTGCATTAACACCATTCATTTTCATTGTGCAGCTGGGCTGATGTACGATGCTGTTTGGATATAGAATTGTCTCAACCACGTCACATTTTAATATTTTCTCTTTTGAAATCCAGTTTGACTTGAGGCAATACTTGGATAAACTATGTTATTTGAACTGCATTGACAAAGCTTAACAACTACAGTTGTTGAAGTCTTTACTGCCAAAGTTACAGGTCCCTGATGTCACTAGTCTTAATGGGAATGACTATCTGATCTGATCTATAAAAGTAGTCAAGAGTGTTTTGTTGTCATATGTCGCGGAACAGAACAGCAGACATGTAAACATAGTACTCTGTAAGTGCCTAGTGTATGGGGCGACCAGCGACACTGGCACTATCCTACACACCAGGGATCATATATAATTTACAGAAGCCAATTAAACTACAAACCTGTTTGTCTGTTCTCAAACCGGAGCACCCAGAGAAAACCCATACAGTCACAGGGAGAATGTACAAACTGTGCCCCTGTGTGTGCACACAAAATGCTGGTGTAACTCAGTGGGTTAGGTAGCATCTCTGGAGAAAAGAAATAGTTGACATTCGGGTCAAGACCCTTCTTCAGACTCAGATATGTGTGTATATAATGTGTTTTTTGACAAATTAAATTTAAATACATAAATATTTTTAAATACTATATGATTTTAAATATATATTTAATTTTAATATTTAAGATATATATTGTATATATATTTATATATATATATATGTGTGCTTGTGTGTATATATATACATACATATACATATACACAGACTATACATATATTTTACAAAGGCAAGCAATTATGGTGCAGTGGCCTGGGTATAATGCTGACAGATGGGCTTATTGTGTGCACTGCCACACAGTTCTATGGATCCCAGGATATTGGAAAGGGAAATCCTTACTATTACATTAGTGTCCACTTAAGTATTCCTTATCAGCTTGCATTATTTATTGCACTGGTTGAGTGGAAATGTACTTGGCCTGGTCGGCTTTTGCATTGCAGCCATTTATCTGACTGGGACGCTGGTCATTCACTGGTGCAGCGGCCTCTTCCATCAATTCCCATCTCCTCATTGGTCTAATAAAATAATTCCTTTTGTACTAAAAGGCGTTGTTGTCGCTGGGAAGGTTATTTATTTAGTAAACCTGCGCGGCTGCTGATAGCAGTGAACAATATGTGCCTGTCAGTCATTGTATACTGAGCTTTTGTGGCACTCTCATCGGCTTAATTTACCGTGAGTACAATCCCAATGTTTTATCAAACTTTTAAAATCATGTGGTATCAGTCAAACGCTCATTCTGTTTGCTCCAAGTCACTGAGCTGCTTCTTTTCCTGTCTCAACACCAGGCTGTTCGACCTCGGGCTACGAGAAAGCTGATGATGAGATGTCTGGAACTGCAACTTCAGAGTCTGATCATCTTACCAGAATTATTAACATTAATCTACCTCAGATGATTAAATATTGTGACAATCGTGTGAGGTAAGAAGGTCTTGACAACTTTGTGCCATTTTTACTTTGTGGGTTGGATTGATTAGAGATGCTGAATGTTTCTCCGCACAGATGAGATGTAAGCGTTGAATTATTTAGTGTACACATCCCACTTGTTGCAAAGAGCAATATTAAGAGAAATGAATGAAACTCGTGCTTGTTGGTCGGGAACCTAATGTCATATTCTTCACAATACGTTTGTTTCTTTAAGTCATGAAAGGTGAAACTGGGATATTTGAGTAGAAATATTATTTGGCAAATGATTAAATATCTGCTCAAAGACTGCACTGTATTGAAAGATGAAGGCTTTCTAAATTATCAAATTTGTTTGCCAACCAGTGGCCTTCAATCAGACGTGTAGAAAGGAACTGCAGTTGCTGGTTTATACCGAAGATAGACACAAAGTGCTGGAGTAACTCAGCGGGTCAGGCAGCATCTCTGGAGAAAAACGATAAGTAATATTTTCGGTTGGGACATTTCTTCAAACTCATTTCTGAAGAAGGATCCCAACCCGAAATGTCACCCATCTTGTCAAATGTTACTCTAGCACTTTGAGTCTATCTTTGCTTTCAAATGGATGATCATGAAATCTAATTATCAGGTATTTTAGGCCAATTATGCTTTGCTTTGGATTCATTTAATTTTGGTATAAATTGCAGCATTTATGCAGAAAAGAGAGGGGTGTTTCAAACTCTTGTGACAGAGCTCTCCTGTCCAGTGCAAAATGTATGATGCACCATACATATGCTTTTGGATTGATTTTACTTTCATGTGGATGCTACTTTGAGCGGCAAGGTGGCGCAGCAGTGAATTTGCTGTCTCACAAGGCCAGAGACCTGGGTTTGAACCTGCCCTTGGGTACTATCTGTACAACGTTTTTACATTATTTCTATGACTGCATGGGTTTTCTCCGGGTGATCCAGTTTCCTCCCACGATCCAAACACGTGCAGGTTTTTAGGATAATTGGCTTCTGTAAGTTGTCCCTAAAATGCCGGATAGAACGGATAGGTGATTGCTGGCGGCGTGGACTTGGTGGGCCGAATGGTCTGTTTCCACACTGTAACTCTAACCTAAAGCTATTTCCAGTGTTGTAAATGAACTACAGATGTTATTGCAATGACACTTTCAGTTGAATGTTTCTTGAAGTGTAATAAGGTTCTGTCCCAAGCTGAGTGTGAGGGGGGCATTTTAGAATTGTATTTGTTCTCCAGTAGTGATATCTGAAATTTAAAATTGCAATGATGGTTCTAGACTTTCCAAAGTCGAACCAATGAAAAAACAGTTAATGATAACTTAACAGATCTGGCAGCATCTCTGGAGACACGGATAGGTGATAGTCATAGAGTGTGAAAACGGGCCCTTCGGCCCAACCTGCCCACATCTGCCAATCTGTTCCACAAGTCCCACCTTCCTGCATTTGGCCCATAATCCTGTGAACCTGTCTAATTGTTTCTTAAACGTTGCAAGACCCAGTCTCAACTACTTCCTCTGGCAGCTTGTTCCTTTGTGTCAAAACGTTACATAACAAATTCCTATTAAATCTTTCCCCCTTCACCTTAATTCTATGTTATCTGGCTCTATAATGCCCCTGTCCCACTTAGGAAATCTGAATGGAAACCTCTGGAGACTTTGCGCCCCACCCAAGGTTTCCGTACGGGTCCCGGAGGTTTTTGTCAATCTCCCTAATGGTCGAAAGTGGTTTCCGTTTTAAAAATCAGTAATTTTTTAGTCGAAGCCGGTTGCGATGCTAGCTGAAGGTGGTTGCCGGAGGACAAAAACCTCCGGGAACCGCACGGAAACCTTGGGTGGGGCGCAAAGTCTCCAGAGGTTTCCGTTCAGGTTTCCTAAGTGGGACAGGGGCATTACTTTCCACCTGATATTTGCGTGATATTTTGGGCCTTCTTCAGCCTGAAGTAGAGTCCTGATCTGAAACATCACCTATCCATGTTCACCACAGATACTACCTGATCTGCTAAGTTATTCCAGCACTTTGTGTCCTTTTTTTGTGAATCAGCATCTGCAGTTATTTGTGTTTGCAACAGTTAATGGTGTCAGATCAGTTACTACAGCACTTTGTGTCTATCTTCTGTATAAACCAGCATATGCAGTTCTGTTCTTCACAGTTAATTGTGTCATTTTGCAGTAGGTCTCTGTTTGAAGCATTTCCTGAAGCATTTCCTTTTTTGTTTGCTGATCTACAGATAATGACGCAAAGTGCTGGAGTAACCGATCAGCATCTCTGGAGAACATGGATGCTGCCTGATCCGCTGAGTTACTCCAGCACTTTGTGTCTTTTTTAAATTGTAAACCACCATCTGCATTTCCTTGTTTCTATTCAGCAACAGATAATGTTGGCAAGAGAATTAACAGCTCAACCATCTCTCAGGGGAAATCGGATTTGAAATTATGGAGAACACATTTCACAGCGAGAAACCTCCTAGTTGTAATCGGCAGGGAAAGGAAAGAGTTGGAATTCCTGGATTTGGATTGTAATTTCCATTTGCATGTCCGTGAATCCCAAATGCTGAGTCATTTTCTTTTAGTTTAGTTTAGGTTACTTTTGTCACATGTACCGAAATACAGTGAAAAGCTTTTTGCGTTCTATCTAGTCAGCGGAAAGACTGATTACAATCAAGCTGGCCACAGTGTACAGATACAGGATAAAGGACGTAACGTTTAGTGCCAGATAAAGACCAATTGAAAATAGTTCAAAAGTCTCCAATGATGTAAATTGGAGTTCAGGACAGCTCTCTAGCTGGTGAATGGACAGTTCAGAAGCTGGTGCAGTCTGTCACTATCTGATGCTAAAGTAAGAATCAAACTCTTTAAACTGCACTTACATATCTCCAGAAATCAAAAATGTAGTCAGTAACAGATAAATTGTGCAGACCAGCATAGGAAAAGATCTAAAAGTAGAGTACGTCATCTAAATGATAATAAATCAAATTACAATGTTGAAATCATTTTTTACTCATCAATTTGTGTTTTTTCATGCTTCCAATTTCAGTTAGTTTCATAAATGGCCCTTTTTTTAATGTGCTTAATTTAGCGACAATGTAAGAAATGTGTTGTGCAGTCATCTCTCCTGTGGAATGTACATGATATTCTGAGGGAGGAAAAATCAATTGGATGTGGAGGTTCATAGAAAATATACAGTGCAAAAACACTCTCTCTTCTCCCCTCTCCCGTCAGGCAAGAGCTATAGAAGTGTGAAAACGCATACCCCCAGATTCAGCAGCAGTTTCTTCCCAGCTGTTATCAGGTAAATGAACCATCCTATCACCAACTACAGAGCAGTCCTGACTTGCCATCTACCTCATTGCAGACCTTCGGGCTATCTTTAATCGGACTTTACTGGACTTCAACTTGCACTAAGCATTAAACCCTTTATATCTGTACACTGTGGACGGGTGGACTGTAATCATGTATAGTCTTTCCGTTGACTGCATCGCACACGACTAAAAAGCTTTTCACAGTACCTCGGTACATAGTGTCATAGAGTCATACAGTGTGGAAACAGGCCCTTCGGCCCAACTTGCCCACTCCAACCAACCTGTCTCATCTACACAGGTTCCACCTGCCTGCTTTCGGGCCACAATCCTCTAAACCTGTCCTATCCACGTATCTGTCCAAATATTTCTTAAATGTGCGAATGTCTCTGCCTCAACTTCCTCCTCTAGCAGCTTGTTCCATACACGTGCCACCTTTTGTGTGACCCCTTCAAGTTCCTATTACATCTTTCCCCCATGTGACAATAAACTAAATTAAAATTAAACTAAATTAGTCTGTGCCTAACCAATAACAATTTGAGATGGGTAACAAATAAAACAGAAAAGACGACCAAAAGAACTTTTTCTATCAACATACTAGTGTCAGAAATAAAGAGGTAAACCCTGCACCAATCAACTTAAGGGGATAGAAAGATGTTTGTAAAATTGAGTTGGACACCCTGGTTAAACCTGCTTGCTCGTGCTGTGGAAGGATAATATTGGTTTGGGAACAGAGAGTTGATGCTTGTAATGAAGTTACATTTCAGAGCTACTGTTCATTATATTGTGAGTGTTATTAATGCCTGCATCAGTTACTTATAAAATGACATTTAAGCAGGTTCTTGAGCTGCTTGATACATTAAATGATTTGTATGAATTGAGCTGCATGAATTAGGGGTGGCACAGTGGCGCAGCGGAAGAGCTGCTGCCTCAATCTAAATTGACCCTAGTGTGTAGGGAGTGTATGAGAAACATTGAACTAGTGTGAACGGGTACTTGATGGTCAGTGTGGAGTTGGTGGGCCGAAGGGTCTCTTTCCATTCTGTACCTTTCATCGAACAGTCGATCAATCAAAAGAAATTATGTTCAAATGCAGAACTTTAGAGACAAAAGGAACTGTAATTGCTCAAATCCTGCGTTGGATACTCAGCTGGAGTAACTCAGCTGGTCAGGAAGCATCTCTGGAGGGCTTAGATGGACGACATTTCAGATCGGGATTTCTTCAGCTTTTTTTAGCATGGTCATACATGGTTGCTGCATCTCAATTTCTTTTAACAAACTTAGATGATGTCAATACAACCGCCAAATAAGCCTGGATTCCCCCTGCATTGTGAACCATTGCTGGAGCTCTCGGGGTAATAGCAATACCATATGGTTTTACCTTCTGGTGGAAATGGACAAGATTCCATGGGGCATCTTTTTCATTGATTTTATCTACTTCACACTCGCAGAATTCCTCAGTCAGCAGCAAACCAACAAAGCAGAACTCGTATGGTGAATGGCAGAGGAAACATAGCTTACAGAACTTATAAAGCAACAGTGGATGGGTTGTCCTATGAGAAAATCCTATGAGATAATCCTATGAGATACAATCCAGACTTGTATCTCCTTGCGTTTCGAACAATATGAGTTCATAAATTCATGTCATAGAAGCATAATTAGGTCATTCGGCCCATTGAGTCTACTTCGCCGTTCAATCATAGCTCATCTATCTTTTCTTCTCAACCCCATTCTGCTGCCTTCTCTCATTAACCACTGACACCCTTACTAATCAAGAATCTGTCAATCTCTGCCTTAAAAATACTTCTCATCCTTCTGAACTCTAAACAATGTTGTAGTGGAAGGAAGACTAAACAGTGAATCTTATTTTGGTCGAAACGTACAACCATTGGCTAAAGGCCTTTTTTAAACGCATCCAAACAAGGAGTCCTGTCCTTTTATTCCGAGTCCATAATTTCCAAAGCCTGTGTCAACATGACTTAAGTGTTTCATGAGATCAGTGACTCTCCACTCTGTTTGTGTTGGTTAACACTGTGATCATTGAATCATAGAATCATAGAAAATAGGTGCAGGAGTAGGCCATTCGGCCCTTCGAGCCTGCACCCTTCGAGCCTGCATTCAATATGATCATGGCTGATCATCCAACTCAGTATCCTGTACCTGCCTTCTCTCCATACCCCCTGATCCCTTTAGTCACAAGGGCCACATCTAACTCCCTCTTAAATATAGCCAATGAACTGGCCTCAACTACCTTCTGTGGCAGAGAATTCCACAGACTCCCCACTCTCTGTGTGAAAAATGATCTTCTCATCTCGGTCCTAAAAGACTTCCCCCTTATCCTTAAACTATGACCCCCTTGTTCTGGAGTTCCCCAGCATCGGGAACAATCTTCCTGCGTCTATACTGTCCAACCCCTTAAGAATTTTGTAAGTCTCTATAAGATCCCCCCTCAATCTTCTAAATTCAAGCGAGTACGAGTCAAGCGAGTCTATCCAGTCTTTCTTCATATGGAAGTCCTGCCATCCCAGGAATCAGTCTGGTGAACCTTCTCTGTACTCCCTCTATGGCAAGAATGTCTTTCCTCAGATTAGGAGACCAAAACTGTATGCAATACTCCAATGATGTTCTTCACTGTACAATAATTTAAGTACAAGAGTAGGGAGGTTCTACTGCAGTTGTACAGGGTTTTGGTGAGGCCACACCTGGAGTATTGCGTACAGTTGCGTACACGCCTGAGATGTTCTTCACTGTAGTGCTACTGATACATAGTTGTGCTTAAGGTTATGCTCCTGTAGCTGAGGACATTTCAAAATCCAATTGAAAAAGAGGCCTGTAACTAAAGTTTCCCAAAGCCACCGTATACAGGAATATCTTGGAAATTCACCTGCCAAAGTCATAATATTGTGCATTTATATAGCGCCCATGATGAGGTAAAGCCAAACGCAGGCAGGTTGGACTAACATGGGCACATTGGGCCAAAGGGCTGGTTTCCATACTGTTTGACTCCATAATTCTCTGAGTCTCAATAGTTCATTCACACTGGCTCTTTGTTATCCTGCTTTTTCACCCACTCCCTACACACTCGGGGTAATTTAAAGAGGCCAATCAAATGACAAACCTGCACGTTTCTGGGATGTGGAGGAAACCAGAGCTCCGGGAGGAAGCCCACATGGTCACAGGGCGAATGTGCAAACTCCACACAACAAGCACAACAAGATCAGGATCAAACACAGTACTCTGGAGCTTGAAGGCAGCAACTCCACCAGCTGCACCACTGTGTGCTGCCCAAATAGATCAGAGACTGTAATCTGAAGAAGTGTCCTGACCTGAAACATCACCGATCTATGTTCTCCAGCGATGCTGCCTCACCCGCTGTGTTACTTTTGCCTATTTTTTCCCCTGACCTGAAATGTCGTCAGCCAATTCCCTCCACAGATTTTGCTTGACCTGCTGAATTTCTCCAGCACTTTGTGTTTTGTTGATAAATTGATTGATTTAACAATTTGGCCCATTCGTGAACCACTATGACTAAATGCTGATTCGATTGGGTATTTTTTTTAGATGTGCTGGAAAGTGTCTTGGCAGCTGAAGTCAGTTGAGGGATGTTCAAAATCTAACCATTTCGTTTTCCTTCAGTGCTAAAGTTAGTATATCAGAATAGATAAAAGGCAAGATTATAAATAATAAAGTATATGGAAATCAAACAATTAAAAAAACATTTCCAACTGCTTTCCAAATGAAAGCTAATGAAATGGGGATAGAACATAGAACATTGAACAGTACAGCACAAGAATGGGCCTTTCAGCCCGCAATGTCTGTACTGAACATGTTACCAAGACCATAAGTCATAGGAGCAGAATTAGGCCATTCAGCCCATCGAGTCTACGCCGCCATTCAATCATGTATCTCTCACAACTCCATTCTCCTGCCTTCTCCTGCCTTCCCCATAACCCTTGACACCCTTACTAATCAAGGACATGTCAATCTCTGCTTTAAAAATACCCAATGATTTGGCCCCCACAGACAGCAAGCAATGCTTTTCACTGTACAACAATAAACTGAAACCTTGTCATGTGGCAGGGCTAGAAGCCACCTTGGGTATTCATGTAGATACCAAGGTTGCAAACAGTTCCGCTGAGCTGGAGACAGGGCTCAATGGGGAGAGATGGCAGACGGATGGAGGGGAAAGGTGAGGTATGAAATCATAAAACTAATTCTTTGGACCACCAAATGCTTGTCCAGGAGAGATTATTTGACTAGTGTTACAGTGGTGAATTTCAATGCATATGTTTATTATTATTAGGCGTACTGAGAGACTGTGAAAACCTTGGCTTTGTATGCTATCCAAACAAGTTAGATAATATTACACATAAATACCATCATGGGGCAGCACGGTGGCGCAGCAGTAGAGTTGCTGCCTTACAGCACTTGCAACGCCAGAGACCCGGTTTCAATCCTGTACAGAATTTGTACATTGGCCCTGTGACCGCTTTGGTTATCTCCGAGTGCTCCGGTATCCTCCTACAAAGACATACAGGTTTGTAGGTTAATTTTCTTTGGTAAGTTGTAAAATTGTCCCGAGTATGTGTAGGTTAGTGAATGAGGTGATCGCTGGTCAACTCGGTGTCTAAAGTCTAAAAGTTACAGGGGGGAAGGCAGGAGAATGGGGGTTGAGAGGAAAAGATAGATCAGCCACTGAATAGCTAATTTCTGCTCCTGTGTCTTATGAACCTGAACTTGTAAACTTTTCTAGACAAGGAGTTGTAGAAAGGCCAAGTCTGAAAACTAGGCATTTAAGACAATCGTGTGGTCAATTAAATAAAGCTGATGGTTTGCTGAGAATTAAGCACATTGAGCTGAAGAGTTGACAGCTGTTTTGATGTCTTTAATATTTAATGTATTAGTATTTGTATTCAATGATGTGACACTGCATGAAGTTTGATTATATTTGATCATGTTACAATCGCCCGCTGTCATGTGCCAAGGATCTAATTATCATCATGCCAAATTAAATATTAAACTTGTTTTGCAGTGAGATGAATAACATTCATAAATCAACCAATGGTTGCAAAGAGAGAAATGTTTAAAGAAAAAATCTGCTTGATTTAAAAAAGAATTAAGTATAGCAACTACAATGCAGAAACTACAATGATTCAACAGAAATATTGTTAACAAACTATTGTTGTCAATTTTTATTGAATTCTTCATTGAGCAGTGAGAACTGAATAAATCAAGAATATTCAGGAGAAAACAACCAAGAAATTTGGACTCCCCCACTGACTTCTGCTACTAAGGTGCAACATATTGCGGTACAACAGGTAGAGTTGCTTCCTGAGATCTGGGTTCAATCCTGACCCTGGGAGCTGTCTGCATGGCGTTTGCAGGTTCTCCCTGTGATCAGGTGGGTTTCCTCCGGGTTCTCCGGTTTCCTCCCTCATCCCAATGACTTGTAGGTTATTTGACCTCTGTAAATTGTACGTAAAATGCCCCTGGTGTGCAGGGATTGGGTGAGAAGTTGGGGTAACATTGAGCTAGTGTGAATGGGCGATCGACAGTCAGCATGGACTAGATGGGCTGAAGGGCCTGTTTCCATGCTGTATTTCTAAACTCTAAAACTGCTGACTTCAAAGTGAAGCTTTCTTTGCTGTGAACAATTTTAATACAGTTGCAAAACTCCTCCGAAGGTAGTTAAGAGCTGAGTAGCTCTCCACGTGAAACTATTTCCAGTGATATTTGCAATCTCACTGATCAGCAAAATGGTAGGTCTTGTTTGCTTGAGAAATATAGGTCTGCAGAAGTGTGCTACTTAAAGAGTCTACATTCAGACCGCATCTTTTATTTTTGCCTAGTTCTGAGATCTCCACAAGACTATCAAATATAGGATCAGAATTAGGCCATTCGGCCCACGCACCTATTTCACCATTCGATCATTGCTGATCTATTTTTCCCTCTCAATCCTATTTCCCTCCTTCTTCCCATAACCTTTGATTTTATACTCTAAACTTTAGAGATACAGCACGGACACAGGCCCTTCAGGACACTGCGTCCGTGCTGACCAGTGATCACCTCGCCATGAAATCCTTATGGGCCTGTCCCACTTAGGTGATTTTTTGGGTGACTACAGGCAACTGCCGCAAAAAAATCAACGTGTTGAAAACTTTTCAGTGACAGTGGTGACTATTTTTGCTGTTGTAGGTTGATGTAGGGGTATGTTGTAGGTTGTCGAAGGTGCTGTCGTAGGTTGTCGCCAGTTGTCGTAGGTGAATTCCATTAAAATTAGTTCCTGGCAGTCACCTAAAGAGTCGCTTAAAATTGTGACAGGCCCATTACTGTAGTCATTTATAAAACTCGGGATTCGGAATACTGCTTCCGCAGACTAGATTACTTTATTGTGACTTTGGACTTTAGACAAACAGTGTGAAAACAGGCCCTTTGGCCAAACAAGTCCATGCTGACCTGCGATCATCCCGCACACTAGTACTATCCTACACACTACAATTGTACAATTTGCAGAAGTCAATTAACTTATACGCCTTTGAAGTGTGGGAGGAAACCAGAGCACCCATGAAAACCCACATGGAGGGCGGTCACAGGGAGAATGTACAAACTCTGTACATTTACCACCTGTAGGCAGGATTGAATCTGGGTCTCTGGTGCTGTGAGGTAGCAACTCTACAGCTGCGCCACCTTATTGCCCTTTATGCCAAGATACAATGCAATTCCTTGTTCACATGGAACTCATGGAGTAAACAGTATACGTGATAATGATAAGTACAACAAGTTAGAATTGTACAAAGACTGGTGCAATCTTAAGGAGTGCAATAATGGAATAAATGAATGAGGCTGAGTTAAGTCTAAGAGTACAAGGCAACTTCTAGGAAGGGAGTGTGAAAGAGGATTGATTCAGGAGTCAATAGTCGTGGGGAAGTAGTTGTTTTTAAGTCTGGGGCGTCGGGGCTGTCAACCTCTCGCATCTTCTCCAAGAAATAGAAGATCAGAATAGTTCAGTCAAAATCCTGTTTCAGAGTTATCATCTGTTCTGATGAGGAATTGTGCTTGAAATCTTTAACATTTTCTCTTTCAGTTACCGACTTCTAGTCTTTTTTTAAAAAAGATACAAAGCGCTGGAGTAACTCAGCAGATCAGGCAGCATCTCTGGGGAACATGAAGAGGTGGGACCCAGTTGGGACTCTACTTCAGACTTTTTTTACTCCAGTACTTGGTGTCTTTTTTTTTGTAAGCCAGCATCTCAAAGTCAAGTCAAAAGTCAAACAAACTTTATTGTCATTTAGAAATACATTGATATATGCAGTTCCAAATGAAATTACGTTACATTTGGCTCCCTGTGCAACACAATAAATTAACAGAAGGATAGGCATGGATGAAAAGGATAAATAGACAATGGTGGCAGCCCATTACATGGCATTCAGGAGTCTGATGGCTCGTGGGAAGAAGCTGTTGCAGAACCTTGATGTTCTGCTCCTTATGCTGCGATATCTTTTTCCCGAGGGCAGCAGAGTGAACAGTCCGTGATGGAGATGTGTGGGGTCTTTTATAATACTGCTGGCCTTAGACACACAGCGTTTGGTCGCAATATCCCCGATTGAGGGGAGAGAGGTCCCGATGATTTTCTCCGCTGTCCTCACCACTCTCTGCACAGACTTCCAGTCGGAGGTTCTACAGTCCCTAAACCAGACAGAGATACAGCTGGTCAGAATACTCTCTATGGTGCCCCTGTAGAAAGTAGTGAGGATGGGATGGGGGAGATGAGCTCTTCTCATCCGGCGCAGAAAGTGCAACCGCTGCTGGGCTCTCTTAACTGTTGATGAGATGTTATTCGACCAGGTCAGACTGTTAGTGATCTGCACCCCCAGGAACTTTGTGCTACTGACCACCTCCACATCGCTGTCATTGATGTGAAGTGGTGTGGGACTGTGCCGGGTTTTCCTGAAGTCGACGATAACCTCCTTTGTTTTTTCGACATTCAGGATCAGGTTGTTCGTATTGCACCAGTCCACCAGTTGTTTCACCTCCTCCCTGTAAGCCAGCTCATTGTCGTCCCTGATGAGGCCCACACTGTTGTGTCATCTGCGTACTTCATGATGTGGTTTGTACTAAACCTGGCACAACAGTCGTGAGTCATCAGGGTGAACAGCAGTGGACTCAGGACACAGCCCTGAGGGGAGCCGGTGCTCAGAGAGATGGTGTTGGAGGTTTTATTTCCAACCCTCACAGACTGGGGTCTGACAGTGAGGAAGTCGAGTAGCCAGTTACACATGGGGGTGCCGAGGCCCAATGGAACCAGTTTGCTTATCAGGTGCTGGGGGATAATGGTGTTGAATGCTGAACTGAAATCCACGAACAGCATTCGCACATAGGTGTTTTTCTCCTCTAAATGTTCCAGGCTCAGATGGAGTACGGAGGATATAGCGTCCTCTGTGGAGCGGTTTGGCCTGTAAGCAAACTGGTATGGGTCGAGTGTGGAGGGGAGTCTGGAGGTAATGTGGAGTCCGGAAGTGGCGGCGCTGCTTGTCAGCTGCGGCTCGCCTGCAGTCCGTCTGTCTTTTATTTTATTTTTGTCCTCGTCCCTGTTTTTGGTGTTTATTTTTGGTTTGTTGGGTTGGGTATGTGTGTGGGGGGGGGGAGGGTGGGAGAAACGGGGTTTTAGTCTCTCCCTTCGGGGGGATGCGACTTTACCTGTCGTGTCCCCCGACACCGTCTCCTTCTGTGCTGAGGCCCTGGTGACGGCCTTCCAGCTTCCAGCGGCGGCGGCACGGCCTTCAGAGCTTCAGCGGCGACCTGCTTCCGGCGGCGACCTGGGCTTCTGGAGCTGCGGTGCTCCGGCGGCGGCCTGGTTCCCTCTGAGCTGCGGTGCTCCAGCGGCGGCCTGGGATTCGAGAGCTGCGGTGCTCCAGCGGCGGCCTGGGATTCGAGAGCTGCGGTGCTCCAGCGGCGGCCTGGTTCCCTCTGAGCTGCGGTGCTCCAGCGGCGGCCTGGTTCCCTCTGAGCTGCGGTGCTCCAGCGGCGACCTGGGTCTCGGGAGCTGCGGTGCTCCAGCGACGTTCCGGCGGCGGGCCCTGTGGCGGTGTTCCAGCGGCGGGCCCTGGGGCGGTGTTCCAGCGGCGGGCCCTGTGGCGGTGTTCCAGCGGCGGGCCCTGTGGCGGTGTTCCAGCGGCGGGCCCTGTGGCGGTGTTCCAGCGGCGGGCCCTGTGGCGGTGTTCCAGCGGCGGGCCCTGTGGCGGTGTTCCAGCGGTGGGCCCTGTGGCGGTGTTCCAGCAGCGGGCCTGTGGCGGTGTTCCGGCGTCAGCGGTGGCGGAGGCCTGGATCCCCTCAGCGCAGAGGGAGAATAAGGAGGGGAGAAAGACAGTGACCCTAAGACTTTTGCCTTCCACCACAGTGAGGAGGTTTGGTGATCTCACTGTGGTGGATGTTAATTTTGTGTTTATTGTACGGTATTGTTATTTTTATATATGTATGACTGCAGGCACGTAATTTTGTTCAGACCGAAAGGTCTGAATGACAATAAAGGAATTCAATTCAATTCAATTCAATTCAATGTGGTCCCTGACCAGCCTCTCGAAGCACTTCATCATTATGGGGGTGAGGGCGGTAGTCATTGAGACATTGTATGTTGGATTTTTTTGGCACTGGTATGATGGTGGCAGTCTTGAAACATAATGGGACGACAGCCTGGTTCAGCGAGGTGTTAAATATGTCCGTAAGTACATGTGCCAGCTGATCAGCACATTCCTGCAGTTCCCTGCTTCCACGCTTTTTATTCTTTGTCCTTGGGAAGAAATAAATTCTTCGTCGTGGAATTGTTTCCTTTCAAGGTTGTTTTAGGATATCATGTATTTTTTTATTGATTTGTTTTTGTACTCTTAATAACACTATCCTTTTTTCATTTTTAACAGCACTGCAAAATACAGCGTGATATCATTTCTGCCTCGCTTCCTGTACGAACAGATCCGAAGAGCTGCAAATGCTTTCTTTCTCT
The DNA here is from genome assembly GCA_963514005.1 of Raja brachyura. Next base: position 63,072,776 of record OY740786.1, read on the forward strand.
TTATAGCATTATTACAAGTAAGTGTAACTTGGTCATGTTTCTGTGGGATTCCATTTTAATTTAAGCCACTTCTACTAGTATTTTCTTGCGCATGGTGCCTTGACTGAGTATTAATCGTTAAAACAAGTGATGTTAATAAAATGAATGCCGTGTGGTAATTTCTATTCATGTTTATTTTGAACATTGTCATTGATTATGTAATCTTTATTGCATTTATTTTTCTACGGTTTATAATAATACCACACAATATTTTATTGGTATAGTTATTATTATGTTATTGTGTGGAATTTAGGTTTGTTAGTCTGCCCCACAGTCATTTTGATTCATACCGGCAATTGTAGCATTTGGGACATATTTTGTGTAGTGTAGGGTCCACTGGAGGGCAGATTCTTGATTGGTAAAGATGTCAGGGATTATGGGGAGAAGGCAGGACAATGGGGTTGAGAGGGGAAAATAGATCAGCCAGGGCTGAAGGGCGGAGTCAACTCGATGGGCTGATTGCCTTATTTTTCTCCAATGACTTATGAACATATGGAGAGAGGAGGTATATTGATAAAGTGCAGTTGCGGTCCATTGCAGATCTGGGTGAGTGAGGCCCGGAACTGTGGGAGAGTCTGAAGAAACGTCACCCATTCCTTCTCTCCAGAGATGCTGCCTCACCTGCTGAATTACTCCAGCACTTTGTGTCTATGAACATATGGAGACTAGATGTGGAGTTACCTGTTACTGTGAATGAAGAAAAGTAAAAAACCCAACTGCAGCCTTGTTTATACCCAGAGAAACTAGAGTATTCAAGTCCAAAACCAAGGGTTACATTTATTTACTCTAAGCATCGTACATGGAAGCAGAATTAGGCCATTCGACCCATCGAGTCTGCTCAGCCATTCAATCATGGCTGATCTACCTTGTCCTCTCAACCCTATTCTCCTGCCTTCTTCCCATAACCTGGGATGCCCATACTAATGAAGAACCTATCAATCTCTCCCTTGAAAAATGCCCCAATGACATGTCCTCCACTGCCGTCTGTATGAATGAATTCCACAGATTCGCCACGCTCTGGCTAAGATATTCCTCCTCATCTCCATTTTAAGGGACGTCATTCTTTTTTAAGGCTGTGCCCTCTGGTCCTAGATTCTCCCACTAGTGGAAACATTCTTTCCACGTCTACTCTATCCATGCCTTTCATTGTCCAGAGGTTTCAATTAGAGCTCCCCTTATCCTGCTAAATCCACTGAGTGCAGGCACAGAACCATCAAATGCTCATCTTTCTTTAATCCATTCATCCCTGAGACCATTCTCTTAAACGTCCTCTGGACCCTCCCAAAAGCCAGTACATCCTTCGAAGGTAGACACGAAATGCTGGAATAACTCAGCGGGACAGGCAGCATCTCTGGGGAGAAGGAATGGGAGACCCTTCTTCAGACATTTTCAGTACATCCTTCCTCTGATATGTGGCCCAAAACGTCTCACGATGTTCCAAATGTTTTCCTGATTCCCAGTTGCCTCCACAGAGATCACCTTAGGAACCCTTCGGGATTCTTCCCTCAACTAACTACCACCTTTGCCCCAATCACCATACCCTCCTTTTCATCACTCTGAAAGTGGGATAACATAGAACTCGTGTGATTGGGTGATCGGTGGGCGGCATGGGCTGATGGGCCTGTTTCCATGTTGTATCTCTAAGCGAAACTAAACTAATCCAAGCCCAAAGATTATGAGGCAAATGGCAAGACGTCCCATCTGCATGGAAACTGATGTGATGCAGATTGGGTTTTCAAAGAAGGAATCAAATTTAAGTTTAACTTAACTACTACATTACTAACTGTGCTCATATGCACACATTCTCCTTTTTCAATAAAAGGAACATTGAATCACATATTAAGATCATAATTTATTTGATATTTAATCAGTGGCTGGAGCCCGAGACTAATGATTCTTGAGTCTGAATCCCCTGTGGCTGAGAGAGAATGTCAATTCTGTTACTTAAATCTGAAAATAAAAGCTGATATTGTGATCAAGAAGGTAGACAAAAATGCTGGAGAATCTCAGCGGATGAGGCAGCATCTATGGAGCGAACTAAATATATCATTCTTCAGACTCAGTCTGAAGAAGGGTTTCGGCCCGAAACGTTGCATATTTCCTTCGTTCCATAGATTCTGCCTCACTCGCTGAGTTTCTTTAGCATTTTTGTCTACCTTCGATTTTCCAGCATCTGCAGTTCCTTCTTAAACATTGCGATCAACAAACTCCTCAAGCATCATGAAGAATCATCTGATTAGATAACTTCCAAGGGTCTTCTGTCATCAAGGAACAAGGAACTGCAGATGCAGGTTTGCAAAAAAAAATCACACAAAGTCCTGGAATAACACAGCAGGTTAGGCAGCATCTCTGGAGAACATGGGTAGGTGATGTTTCAGATTGGAACCCTTCTGCAGACTCAGTCCTGAAACATCACTTATCTATATTTTCCAGAGATGCTGCCTGACCTCCTAAGTTACTCCAGCACTTTCTGTCTTTCTCAACATCTTCCAGTGTGGTCATCCATTAAGGACCTAGACCATTAAGGATAGAAGTTGCTTGTCCTAACATAAACACAGAAAATGTTGGTAATACTAAGCAAGTCAGGCAGCATCTTGAATGGGTACTGTCCGATTCATCTCCACCCCATTACGGACATTAGACATTGTCTCTGGACCTGAAGTGCTACAATGCTGAGAACTATATTCTGCATTCTATCTTCCCCTTTGCTCCACCTATTGTACTTGAGTTTGACTTGATTGTATTCATGTACAGTATTTCCTGTTTTAGTTGGATAACATGCAAAACAAAGCTTTTCACTGTACCTAAGTACACATGACAATAATAAACCAAAACCTAGAGTTGAGGTTTCAGTTGAAAGTCTGTCATCGATTTCCCTTTTTCTTTTTTGTTTTCTCTTGTTGCTGACTGACCTGGAGTATTTCCAGCATATTTTTTTCTGTTTTATATTCCCAGCACCTACAGTTTTTAAAAAAAATCGCTCGTCCTCGTTCAATCACACTGGAGATTGAGAACAATTATGCGTGCCAGACAAAGATATATTTAGCCTTGAGAGTATTATGAAGATTTACCAGAATGAGACCCACGTTCAAAGAGTTTATTGTAACAAGAGCTTTTCCCATCGATAGTGCAAACTTGAGATATATTCCCTGCTTTAAAAGGCAATCACAGTTATTTAAGTTTATGGTTTACTGGTAGAGTGGATGCAGAAAAAATATTGCTGCTTATTAGGAAGTCTGGAGTTGGTTGGCAAAATATAAAAATTGGAGCTAGGCCCTTGGCAGTAAAGTAAGGAAACATTGTTTGATACAGAGGGTGGTAAAAGTTTGACCTGGGTTCAATCCTGACTACGGGTACTATCTGTGTGGAGTTTGTACATTCTCCCTGTGATTGCGTGGGTTTTCTCCGGGTCCTGTGGTTTCCTCCTACTCTCCAAAAATGTGCAGATTTGTAGGTTAATTACTGTAGCTTCTCTAAATTGGCCCTTGTGTGAAGGTATGAACTAGAGTTTGGGTGATTGCTGATCGGTGCAGACTCAGTGGGTTGACTGTACCCATTTAAGCTTGCTCCTCAGCCTCCCACATTCCTGGTAAAACAATCCCAACCTAGTCCCAGTCTCTCCTTGTACAGTATATCGAGCCATCCACGCCTGGAAATGTCTATGTGAATTTTGTCTACATCCTTCCTAGCTTAAAAACACCTTCCTTAAGCTACCAAAAACTATGCAACTTCTCCAAGCTGGTGTTGCCAATGTCTTGATTTATCCATTACATGATTGAAGATGGAAGTCTGGAGCTGTGGTATTCTTTCTAATTTAGTTTAGTTTACCGTCCCATGTACTGAAGTACAGCACGCTAACCAGGCAGCGGAAAGACTGTACATGATTACAATCGAGCTGTCCACAGGCCAGGCTGAAGGGAATAATGTTTAGTGTCAAATAAAGTCCAGCAAAGTCCAATTAAAAATAGTCCGAGAGTCTCCGGTGAGGTAGATGGTAGCTCTAAACTGCTCCCTCGATAAGATGGTTCAGTTGCCTGATAATTGAATCTGAATGTCCAATTTTTTGTGCTCCACTCTGCTTATTCAGCCATCATTAATATCGTTTGCAAATGTGGATTCTCTATGCTTGGTCTCCTTATCAAAGTCATTGATATGGATTAGAAATAGCTAAGGTCAAAATACTGATGCCAAGAAGAATGGTTTAGACCAACGTATTAAGTTGTATTCTCATTGTTATAGCGTCGGTTGGCTGGAAACAGGCCCTTCGGGCCAACCTGCCCATCCTGACCGTTGCCCCATCTACCATAGTCCCAACTGCCTGCATTTGGCCCATATCCTTCTAAACTTTTCCTATTCATGTATCTGTCCTACGGTCTTTGAAATGTTGTTATATAGTCCTTGCCTCAATTACCTCCTCTGATAGCTGGTTCCATATACCCATCACCCTCTGTGTAGAAAAAGTTGCCCCTCAGGTTCCGACTATATTTTTCCCCTCTCACTAAACCCCATGTCCTTTGGTTTGTGATTTCCCTTACTCTGACTAAAATACTCTGTGCATTCACCCAATCAATTCCCCTCATGATTGTATACACTACATTGATGTTGGTTATTGTTTACATCTGAAGTGTGTACAAAAGTATTTTTGGTAAAGCTAAGTGTTCTTTGTTTCAGCAAATTCCGGATGTCTCTCCCACAGGGAGGTATACAACTCTGATGCCACTCATCTTCATTCTATCAATTGCTGCCATCAAAGAAATCATTGAAGATTATGTAAGTACTGTAGCCATTTCACACTTAATATAAGATGTATTCATAACTATCAGATTACCTTTTTTGAATGCTGAGAGGAATTCCATTGTTTGAGAGCTCAGGAATCCATTAACCTGTGGTTTGGAATCTACTTGACTTAATTATGTTACTGCATAAAAATGTAGAACTGCTTTGGTAATGTGATGGAAATTGATGAAGCATCCTCAGTTGTAAACACAGTGCAATTAGCATGATTTACTTCATGAATTTCAAGGGCAGCACAGTGACATAGCAGTAGAGCTGTTGGCTCAAGGCGCCAGGGACCCAAATTCGATCCTGGATCTGGGTGTGTCTGTACGTTCTCCCTGTGACTGCGAGGGTTTTCTCCGGGTGCTCTGGTTTACTCCCACACTGCAAAAGATGTAAAGGTTTGTAGGTTAATTGGCTTCAATAAAGTTGTAAATTATCCCAATTGTGTAGGATAGTGCTAGTGTACAGGGATCGCTGGTCGAATGGGACTCAGTCAAACCAAAGTATGCGATGGATTTTACCAAAAGCCAAAATGGATTTTGAACATAGAGTTAATGATTTTAAATAAAGACTGCAAAAGGCCCTGGTGTTGATGAACTCTTTGTCTCCAATTGTCGAGGATAGTGGACAAAACACTGATATATAAAACATATAACAACACAGAACAAGAATATGCTGATCATGATGCAAAGTTAAACTGCCTCTCTGTCTGCATATAATCCGTATCCCTCCTATCCTGCATATACACGTGCCTATCTAAAGACCTCTTTGAACACCAGTATTGTATCTGCCAACACCACAACCCATGGCAGCATGTACCAAACACCCACCACCCACCACCCTCTGTGTAATAAACTTGCCCTGCACATCACCTTTTCAATTTTGCCCCTCTCACCTCAAAGTTCTTTCCTCTAGTCTGTGACATTTTTTCTGGGTGAAAAAGATTATGACTGTCTACCCTATCTATGCCTCTCATAATTTTATAAACTTCTATCAGGTCTCCCCTCAACTACTGACACTGCAGAGAAAATAATCAACATCTCCTTTAAATCTATACCCTCTACTATTTAGCGGAATCAGGGGATATGGGGAGAAGGCAGGAACGGGGTACTGATTGGGGATGATCAGCCATGATCACATTGAATGGCGGTGCTGGCTCGAAGGGGCAAATGGCCTACACCTGCACCTATTGTCTATCGTCTATTGTCTATTGTCTATTTGATCTCATGTAAATATCTTCTTATCTGGTTCTAATCATAATCAGTAAAAACAGTTATCTTATTACCATGAAAGATACATATAGATATATAGATACTATACATAGACACTAGGTGCAGGAGTAGGCCATTCGGCCCTTTGAGCCAGCACCGCCATGTGATCATGGCTGATCATCCACAATCTGTACCCCGTTCCTGCCTTCGCCCTATATCCCTTGATTCTGCTAGCCCTTAGAGCTCTATCTAACTCTCTTTTGAATGCATCCAGTGAATTGGTCTCCACTGCCTTCTGAGGCAGAGAATTCCACAAAATCACAACTTTCTGTGTGGAAATGTTTTTCCTCATCTCAGTTCTAAATGGCTTACCCCTTATTCTTAAACTGTGGCCCCTGGTTCTGGACTCCCCCAACATCGGGATCTTGTTTCCTGCATCTAGCGTGTCCAATCCCTTAATAATTTTTATATGTGTCTATAAGATCCCCTCTCATCCATCTAAATTCCAGTGAATACAAGCCCAGTTGCTCCATTCTTTCATCATATGACAGACCCGCCATCTCGGGAATTAACCCCCTGAACCTACGCTGCACTCCCTCAATAGCAAGAATGTAATTCCTCAAATTAGGAGACCAAAACTGCACATGCTATTCCAGGTGTGGTCTCACCAAGGCCATGTACAACTGCAGAAGGACCTGTTTGCTCCTATACTCAATTCCTCTCTTTATGAAGGCCAACATGCCATTAGGTTTCTTCACTGCCTGTTGTACCTGGATGCTTACTTTCAGTGACTGATGTACTAGGACACCCAGGTCTAGCTGTACTTCCCCTTTTCCTAACCGGACACCATTCAGATAATAATCTGTCTTCCCGTTCTTGCCTCCAAAGTGGATAACCTCACATTTATCCACATTATACTGCATCTGCCATGCATCTGCCCACTCACCCAACCTGTCCAAGTCACTCTGCATAATCATAGCATCCTCTTCACAGTTCACACTGCCACCCAGCTTTGTGTCATCTGCAAATTTGCTAATGTTACTTTTAATTCCTTCAACTAAATCATTAATGTATATTGTAAATAGCTGCGGTCCCAGGACCGAGCCTTGCGGTATACCACCAGTCACTGCCTGCCATTCTGAAAGGGATCCGTTAATCCCTGCTCTTTGTTTCCTGTCTGCCAACTGATTTTCTATCCATGTCAATACATAAGATAATCATAATTATAAAGCTACCTCTCAATCTGGCTGAGTTTATTGAACAAACATTTTTAAAATCCCATTTTGATACTGCTTAAGCACAATTAATGATAAATTTTATCTGTGGTGCTATAGATTTGTGCATTAAATTCATTAGATTGATTTCATAAGTCATAGGAGCTCATCGAGTTTGGCCCATCGAACCTACTCCACCATTGAACCATGGCTGATCTATCGTTCCCTCTCAACCCCATTCTCCTGCTCTCTCTACATAACCTCTGACACCCTTACAAATCAATTCAAAATACCCAATGACTTGACCTCCACCGCTGACTGTGGCAATGAATTCCATAGATTCATAAGTTTATAAGTTCATTTATTGTCACATACACCAATTGGTGTAGTGAAATTCACTGGCCAAGTCTGGTTTCCTCCCACACTCCAAGGAAGGGCAGATTATAGGCTAATTGGCTTGGTAAAATAGCAAATTGTCCCTAGTGTGTGTAAGATAGTGTTAGTGTATGGGGATCGTTGGTTGGCGTGGATTTGGTGAGCCAAAGAGCCTGTTTCCGCACTGTTTCTCTAAACTAAACTAAACTAAACTAAAAAAAGTAATGGCAAATCAATGAATCTTGTTATCATGATCATGTTATCTTCACACATTTTTCAGTGGCAGATATATTCCCAGATCCTCAACAATTTCAAGCAACATGCTCTGTTCACAGCTACAGAAATGAAACTGAGCAAAATCTATTTATTTTGGAGATAAATGGTAAATTTACATTTCTTATTTTTTTGTTCCATTTAAAATGGTCAGAGATGAAGCAGCCATCTCTCATAAAACAAAATGGCTGAAAGCAAGCTGCATCTGGAACCCAAACAAGATTGATGGGTTTGGAAAGCCATTAAAGTATAAATAAAACTCCGGTTCCAAATTGAATTGTAAACCATCACACATTAGTGTGCATGCAGAAATTGGATTGCATTATAAGTAGTGCTAATATCCATTAACATTCTGTATAATTGTCTCCACCTAATTGTATACTCACATCAGGATCTCTACAATAGAATTATGATATTGGTATTCCTCTAGAGACATGCAGCGTAGAAACAGGGTTGTCGGTCCAACTTGCCCACACCAGCCAACATGTCCGATCTACAGTAGTCTCATATCCCTGTAAACCTGTCCTATCCCTATAAACCTGTCCTATCATTATAAACCTGTCCTATCCCTGTACCTGTTCAAATGATTCTTAAACGTTGAGTTGGTACCTACCTCAACTACCTCCTGCAGCTGCTTGTTCAATACACCCACCACCCTTTATATGGAAAAGGTTACCCTTCAGATTCCTATTAAATCTTTCCTCCCTCACCTTAAACCCATGTCCTCTGGTGCTCGATTCCCCGATTCTTGGCAAGGGATTCTGTGCTTCCACCCAATCTATTCCTCTCATGAGGAATGAACGAATATTTGAATTCCGACTTGGAGCAATGGCAAACATTGAAGCATATTCATTCCAAAAGCAAAACATAAATTAAAATCAAATGCTGGGAATACTTGGGTATCGATGATCATGCTTTGGGGAAAATCAATGATAACATTTCAGATCAGTGACTTGGAGTCATGCAGCATGAAACAGGCCCTTCGGACCAACTTGCCCATGCAAACCAAGATGCCCTATCTACACTGGTCCCACCTGCACATGTAGAGGTGCATAACATCATGAATGGAATAGATAGAGTTAATGCACAGAGTGCTTTATTTAGGGTAAGGGAATCAAGAACCAGAAGACATAGATTTAAGGTGAGAGGGGAAAGATTTAATAGGAACCTGAGGGACACTGAGGGTGGTGGGGATATGGAACAAGCTGCCAGAGATTTAGATGTGGCAGGTACAATAACATTATTTAAAACACATTTGGCACATTAATAGGAAAGGTTTAGAGGGGAGGTGGGACAGGTTTATGAGGGGAATCGATGGGGTAAATGCACGTCTTTCACCCAGAATAGGGTAATCAAGAACCAGAGGACATGGGTTTAAGGTGAGAGGGAAAGATTTAATAGGCAGGTGAGGGGCAACGTTTTCCACACAGAGGGCGGTGGATGTATGGAATGAGCTGCCAGAGGAGGTAGTTGAGGCATGTGCCATATCAACATTTGAAAGACACTTGGGCAGGTACATGGATAGGAACAAATTTACACTTTTTATTGAAGCTAATTAACCCACAAACCTGCACATCTTTGGAATGTGGGAGGAAACCAGAGCACCTTGAGAAATCCCACGCGGTCACAGGGAAAATGTGTAAACTCTGTACATACAGCAGCTGTGGTCAGGAGCGTACGCGAGTCTCTGGCGCTGTAAGGCAGCAACACTACCCATGCAACACTGTACCGTCCCAAATGATTTCCAAAAATATAAAAGCATTTTGTGTAACATGCCAATCTCTCATTGTGTGGCCAAATGCAATGGTTGTTATTCTGTAGATGGTTGGGAAAATTGGCACTGGGAACTTCCAGCTGTGCGGTAATAAATTATAACTTGTTCTCATGTGTTCACTAAACATTCAGCAGGTTGTACAGATTTTATTATGCTGTCTTAGTGGCCTGGAAATAACAGTGTAGGAGAGCATGTTGGCCTGTCAAAATGGTTCCGATTTTAGTTTGGTAGAGAACGTGCAAACTCCATACAGACAGCACCAGAGGTCAGGATTGAACCCGTGTCTCTGGCACCGTGAGACAGCAGCACTACCCGCTGTGCCACTTTCTCTGCAACTTGGAACTAACATGTTTTCTTTCATTTTCATCAACCTGAATCGTTAACTTTATTTCTCTTTTCACACATGGCGTTTGACCTCCTGAAAGTTTTCAGCATTTTCTGTTTTTATTACACAAAACTAGTGATGCACCATTAATTCTTAAGTTGTCTTTCATCTCAAAATAATCTTGGGTTGAAATTAATAATATTACCTTTGAAGCACTGAATTCTGTTTGCTCTATTGCAGAAAAGACATAAAGCTGATAATAATGTCAACAAGAGGAAAATAAAAGGTGAGTGCTTGAGAAATCAAACATTTGAATCAGAATGTAGACAAACATGCAGGAGAAACACAGAGGGTGAGGCAGCATCTATGGAGCGAAGGCAACGTTTTGGGTCAAAACCCTGTTTCAGACTGATGTGAGAGGTCGGGGGAAGAAGAAAGGACGAGTTGGAGCCAGTGGGCTGAGGGAGAGCTGAGAAGGAGAGGAGATAGTAGAGACTACCTAAAATTAGAGAAGTCAGTGTTCATACCGCTGGGGTGCAAACTGCCCAAGCGAAATATGAGATGCTGCTCCTCCAATTTACAGTGGTCCTCACTCTGGCCCAGAACAGAAAAGTCCAATTTGGAATGGGAGGGGGAGTTGAAGTGCAGAGCCACCGGGAGATCAGGTTGGTTATTGCGAAACGAGCGGAGGTGTTGGGCGAAGCGATCGCCAAGCCTACGCTTGGTCTCACCGATATAGAGCAGCTGACATCTAGAGTAGCGGATGCAATAGATGAGGTTGGAGGAGGTGCAGGTGAACCTCTGCCGCACCTGGAAAGACTGATTGGGCCCTTGAATGGAAGGGGAGGTAATGTGACAAGTGTAGCATTTCTTGCGGTTGCAAGGGAAAGTGCCAGGAGAGGGGGTGGTGCGGGTGGAAAGGGACAAATTGACCAGGGAGTTCCGGAGGGAGCGGTCTCTGCGGAAAGCAGACAGGGGAGGAGATGGGAAGATGTGGCAAGTGGTGGGATCCCGTTCGAGGTGGTGGAAGGTGAGGACAAGGTGAGGACTCGGCCTTGTTACGAGTGGGGAGGATGGGGAGTGAGAGCAGAATCACGGGGTATAGAAGAGACCCTGGTGAGAGCCTCATCTACAGTAGAAGAGGGGAACCCCTATTCCCTGAAGAATAAGGACATCCCCGAACACCTCATCCTGGGTGCAGATGCGGAGTAGACGGAGGAATTGGGAGTAGGGGATGGAGTCCTTACAGGAAGCAGGGTGGGAAGAAGTGTAGTCCAGATAGCCATGGGAGTTAGTGTGTTTATAGTGGATGTTGGTCAGTAGTCTATCACCTGCGATGGAGATAGTGTGGTCAAGAAATGGTAGGGAAATGTCGGAAATGATCCAGGTGTATTTGAGTGCCGGATGGAAGTTAGTGGTGAAATGGATGAAGTCAGTGAGTTCTGCATGGGTGCAGGAGGTAGCACCTATGCAGACGTCGATGTAACGGCGATAGAGTTCTGGGACAGGGATACGGTACGCCTCAAACAAGGATTGTTTGATGTACCCAACAAAGAAGCAGGCATAGCTGGGGCCCATGCGTGTTCCCATAGCTACCCCTTGGATTTGGAGGAAATGGGAGGAGTCAAATGAAAAGTTATTAAGGGCAAGGACCACATCCACTAGGCGGAGGAAAGTAACGTTGCTTATTTCTTTCACTCCATAGATGCTGCCTCACCCGCTGAGTTTCTCCAGCATTTTTGTAAAGCTTTGATTTTCCAGCATCTGCAGTTCCTTAAACATTGGAATCAGAATGCTTGAGGAATACAATGTTTCTTAACATTTTATTGTAAGGCTAATGTTGCAATTCCCATGGAAAATGGAGATCATGAAGATGACCGATGTCAGTTTCAATCAATTTTAATTAGTCTCATTTATTATTGCCACATGTACTGAGGTACAGTGAAAAGTTTTTTGTTGCGTGCTATCCAGTCAGCAGAAAGACTGCATGATTACTATCAAGCCGTCCACAGTGTAGGGATACTTGATAAAGTTAATAACGTTTAGAGCAAGGTGAAGTCTGATTAAAGATAGTCTGTGGGTCTCCAATGAGGTGGATGGTAGTTCAGGACTGCTCTCTAGTTGCTGATAGGGTAGTGGTGTTGCCTGGTGACAGCTGGGAAGAAACTGTCCCTGAATCTGGAAGTATGTGCTATTAAACTTCTGTACTTTGAGTGCAGAATGTGGTAGAATTTCTCCCTTACAGCGCCAGAGACCCGGGTTTAATCCTAACTGTGGGTGTCTGTAAGATGTTTGTACATTCTCCCTGTAGGTTTGTAGGTTAATTGGCTTTGGAATTATTGTAAATTGTCCCTACTGTTTAAGATAGTGCTGGTTTACGGGGATCACTGGTTGGTGTGGACTCGGTGAGCCAAAGGGCCTGTTTCCACGTTGTACAGCATCTAAACTAAACTAAAGGAGCGTGAATTGTTGTGAGATAGACCTTTTTGTATCAGCAAATTTCTCAGTGTATCAAGCACAAGGATAGACTTTGAGCGCAATCACTAAAATTAGATAGGAAAATCTACAGCCATTGGTGCATGATATCTTCCTGTAAATAGAATTAAAATAAGTTTGTGATTTTGAAATAACAGTATAATTGACTGAACTAGTTGGCACATCATTCCAGAATTTTCTGCAATAACAATACTAGGAAAGCAAAGAATGAATTCCTCCTGTACTGACTTGTAACATTTATTTTTAACTTGTAACACTTAAACTTCATATGTGCACTGGAAATTATCATGGGCTGTCAACCAAGTTTTCCAAAAATTTGTAATACTCAATCTAATTGCCAGGCTAAGTATCTGTTTTTAATTAAAAATGAAATCAGATTAATGCTACAAATCGGTAGCGTACAGTGGCTTGCAAAAGTTTTCATACCCCTTTTCCACATTTTGTCACGTTACAACCACAAACGTAAATGTATTTTATTGGGATTTTATGTGATAGACCAACACAAAGTGGTGCATAATTGTGAAGTGGAAGGAAAATGATACATGGTTTCCAAATTTTTTTACAAATAAAAAACTGAAAAGTGTGACGTGCAAAAGTATTCAGCCCCCCTGAGTCAATACTTCGTAGAACTACCTTTCGCTGCAATTACAGCTGCAAGTCTTTTGGGGTATGTCTCCACCAGCTTTGCACATCTAGTGACTGAAAGTTTTGCCCATTCTTCTTTGCAAAATAGCTCAAAGCTCAGTCAGATTGGATGGAGAGCATCTGCGAACAGCAATTTTCAAGTCTTCCCAGAGATTCTCAATTGGATTTAGGTCTGGACTTTGACTGGGCCATTCTAACACATGAATATGCTTTGATCCAAACCATTCCATTTCAGCTCTGGCTGTATGTTTAGGGTAGTTGTCCTGCTGGAAGGTGAACCTAATTACTAATTAGGTGATTTCTGAAGGCAATTGGTTGCACTGGATTTTATTTAGGGGTATCAGAGTAAAGAGGGCTGAATATTTTTGCACGCAACACTTTTCAGTTTTTTATTTGTAAAAAAAATTGAAAACCGTGTGTCATTTTCCTTCCACTTCACAATTATGCGCCACTTTGTGTTGGTCTATCACATAAAATCCCAATAAAAACATTTATGTTTGTGGTTGTAACGTGACAAAATGTGGAAAAGTTCAAGGGGTATGAACTTTTGCAAGCCACTGTATAACTTGTTATAACAAGGAACTGCAGATGCTGGTTTGTACCAAAGTGCTGCAGCAGGTTAGGCAACATCTCTGGAGAAAAAAAAGAGGATTTCTGCTCACACCACACCTCAAACTCAGGACATTGAGTCACGTCCAACATACTGTAAATGTCTGAAATTTAAGTGTCTGCAGAAGGGTCCAGAAACATCACCTACATCTGTACAATGCTGCCTGACCCGCTAATTTAATCCAGCATTTTATGTATAACTTGTTTTTCCACTCGTGTAATCTAACTTGTTTCATTTTAGAGAAATTTTACCAGAATTTAACCTGATCACTTTAGACTTTGTGGAAAAACATTAACAAATATTTTGTATTTAAAATAATTTTTACGAGGATGTTGCCAGGACTCGAGGGCATGACGTAGAGGGAGAGGTTGGTCAGGCTAGGACATTATTCCTTGGATTGCAGGAGGCTGAGGCGTGATCTTAGAGGTGTGTAAAATCACAAGGGGAATAGACAGGGTGAATACACAGAGTTTTTTACCCAGAATAGGGGAATTAAGATTCAGGGGAGATGGGTTTAAGGTGAGAGGGGAAAGATTTAATAGGAACCTGAGGGGCAACTTTTTCTGCACAGATGTGGTGGGTATATGAAACGTGCTGCCAGAGGAGGTAGTTGAGGCGGATAATAACATTTGAAACATATTTGGACAGATACATGCGTAGGAAAGGCTAAGAGGGACATGGGCCAAACATGGGCAGGTGGGATTAGTGGAGATTGGGCATGTTGGTCGGCATGGATAAGTTCAACCAGCGAGTTTGCTTGACACTGACTCTAATAAACCTAGGGTATTCCTAGTTGTTCCACAGGTGCCCTTCTTGTTGTATTTGCATGCAGAGTCATTAAACTATCGATTTAAAATCAGTGCATGTCGTAAGCTATTAGTATATTTTAAAATGGTTAGACAATCTTCACCACTAGTGATGGAAAGCAGACGGGAGACAATTAATCTTAATGAAGTATTAGCGTCCAGCCATTCCTCTCTCTCTGACTTGACAGTCAGCTAAACCACCTTTAGACTTTTGGTTTTAGAGATATAGCGTGGAAACAGGCCCTTCGGCCCACTGAGTCTGCGCCGACCACCGATCACTCGTACACTAGCACTATCCTGCACACTTGGCACAATTTACAATTTTACTGAAGCCAATTAACTTACAAACCTGCACATCTTTAAAATGTGGGAGGAACCGGAGCACCTGGACAAAACCCACAAGATCACAGGGAGAATGTACAAACACCGTACAGATAGCCCCCATAGTCAGGATCGAACCCAGGCCTCTGCCGATGTAGGGCAGCAACTCTAATGCTGCCGGACTGTGCTCTCCTAATGAAGATCAATTTGCAGCTTTGACAGTGAAAAAATATTTCTAAAGTCCTCATGTAAATCCTTTATTGCATTTCATTTTTGGAATGTAGTTTTGTTTGATCGCCATCTTATAGGATTTTGCAAGTATTGTTGTGAAATGTGAATGTTTAATTGGACCGGCCTGAAAATATAGTTCTAGATTTTCTACCGATTATTCCAAAGATTATTTTCTTTTTCCAGTTTTACAAGATGGAAAATGGGAGACCTTGATTTGGCAAGAGGTATGTGATTCAGATATGTGCAAAATATTCTTTACGTTGGTTACAGAAATTAAGCATGTTTTAATAATTTTACTTTAAGCTATTTCAAAGTGGACAATTAAATAATCTCAAAACTAATGCAGACTATTTAATGGTTTTTCTCTTATTCGCACCAATATTTAACACATAGATTTGAGTTGTTGAGGAAAAGGTGGGTCTTTTAGATAATGATGTGTTTGTTCATTTGTGCACTGAACATTATAATATAATTTTCAAAACTTTGTAATAGATAATCTAATTGCCAGATCGACTGTTCTTATCCATCTGTGTAATCTAACTTGTTCCACTTTGTAGAAATTTAACCAGAATTTATCTGATCGCTTTAGACTTGTTGGAAAAACACGAACAAACAAGTTAGAATACTGCACAATTACAAATCAGTCGTGTATAACTTGTTTTCCCACTTCGATAATCAAACTTGTTTCATATTGGACAAAGTTCTACCAGAATTTGGTCCAATGTAACAGTTGAGCAGTATACCGTCAGCCTTCGCCAACATTGTATATACGTTATTACAATTATTGTATAGTCATTTATTAGTAGTTTTTTCATAAATACGTTTTTTTAACTAAAGATTTTCCTAAAATACTCAACAGATATGATTTTTAGATGGATACGAGCGGCACAGTGGCGCAGTTGGTAAAGCCACTGCCTCACGGCCTGGGTTTGACAATGACCTCTGGTGCCGTCTGTGCAGAGTTTTCCGTTCTCCCTGTAACTACATGGTTTTCCTCTGGGTGCTCTATTTTCTTCCCACATCCCAAAGACGTAAGAGTTTGTGGGTTACTTGGCCCTCTCTGAATTGCCCCTGCATGTAGGTAGTGGATGAGAAAGTGAGATAACATAGAATTGGTGTGAAGGGATGATCGATGATCAGAATGGACTCGGTGGGCCGAAGGACCTGTTTCCATGCTGTATCTTTAAAACTAACGACCGGCAGATGGTTGGCTGACAAAACACTTATGGCGACTTTCAGAAAGCATTTGATAAGGTCCAACATAGGAAATTAGTGGGCAAAATTAGGGCACATGGTATTGGGGGTAGTGTGCTGACATGGATAGAGAAGTGGTTGGTAGACAAGAAACAAAGAGTAGGGATTAACGGGTCCCTTTCAGAATGGAATGCAGTGACTAGTGGGGTACCGCAAGGTTTGGTGCTGGGACCGCAGCTATTTACAATATACATCAATGATTTGAATGAAGGGATTCAAAGTAACATTAGCAAATTTGCAGATGACACAAAGCTGGGTGGCAGTATGAACTGTGAGGAGGGTGCTATGAGAATGAAGGGTGACTTGGACAGGTTGGGGGAGTGGGCAGATGCATGGCAGATGAGGTTTAATGCAGATAAATGTGAGGTTATCCACTTTGGTAGCAAAAACAGGAAGGCAGATTACTACCTAAATGGCGTCAAGTTGGGAAAAGGGGAAGTTCAGTACAATGGGATCTGGGGGTCCTTGGACATCAGTCTATGAAAGTAAGCATGCAGGTACAGCAGGCAGTGAAGAAAGTCAAAGTCAAGTCAAAGTCAAAAGAGTTTGTCATGTGTCCCTGACAGGACAATGAAAATCTTTCTTTGCATAGCACAACGAATGGCATGTTGGCCTTTATAATAAGATGAATCGAATATAGGACCAAGAGGTCCTTCTGCAGCTGTACAGAAGCCTAGTGAGACCACACCTGGAGTATTGTGTGCAGTTTTGGTCTCCTAATTTGAGGAAGGACATTCTTGTTATTGAGGGAGTGCAGCGTAGGTTTACAAGGTTAATTCCCGGGATGGCAGGACTGTCAAATGCTGAGAGAATGGAGCAGCTGGGCTTGTACACTCTGGAGTTTAGAAGGATGCAAGGGGATCTCATTGAAACACATAAGATTGTTAAGGGCTTGGACACGCTAGAGGCAGGAAACATGTTCCTGATGTTGGGGGAGTCCAGAACCAGGGGCCACAGTTTAAGAATAAGGAGTAAGCCATTTAGAACGGAGACGAGGAAACACTTTTTCTCACAGAGAGTGGTGAGTCTGTGGAATTCTCTGCCTCAGGGGGCGGTGGAGGCAGGTTCTCTGGATGCTTTCAAGAGAGAGCTAGATAGGGCTCTTAAAAAAGCGGAGTCAGGGGATATGGGGAGAAGGCAGGAACGCGGTACTGATTGGGGATGATCAGCCATAATTACATTGAATGGCGGTGCTGGCTCGAAGGGCCAAATGGCCTACTCCTGCACCTATTGTCTATTGTCTATTGCCTAGAGTCTTTCAACTTTTAGTGTATAGTTAATCAATTAATTATGGAATTACTGCGCAACTTTTATATATTACTAGACCAAGTGGGACCTGTTCCGCCCCGTTCCCCCAATGTAAGAATTCACCATTCACCCATTCCCCAACGCAACCCGTTTCCACCACTCACCCGTTCCCCCAACGTAATCCGTTCCCCCAATGCAATATTCCACCACTCATCCATAGGCCAGATGGGAGGCCTGGTCCCGCAACACAACCTGTTCCCCAACGTAAGATTCCACCACTTCCCATGCACTGGACTTTAAAAATAAATTCCAAGTGGAACCTGATGGATCCCTGTCAGACGGGAGGCCTGGTCCTCCAATCCAAGCCGTTCCCCCAACGCATTATTCCACCACTCACCCATAGCCCCCAATGCAACCCATTCCCCAACATAAGATTCCACAACTCACCTGCCTCGCCCAGCACTGGACTTTAAAAATAATTCTAATTGCACTTCTCCTGCCTCCCTCAGCACATCCAATTGCAATTCCACTTCCCTTGGCCCCTCCCCTCCTGTGCTGCCAGGACCACGACTAAGTCTTCTATGATGGCAACATTGTTGCAAATTTCGGGGGACTGTGAGATCCCATTGTGACATCATAGCTGCAACTGCCAGAGCAGAGTCACAGTTATTTTTCTCAAAGTTGGCTTTTTTTTAACTTGTAAATATCAATAACGTGTGAAATATGACATCAAATCTGAAGGAAACTTGACAAGATCGACAACGGGAAAAAGCTGAGCGCTACCGTGTACCATTTTTGGCATAGATACAATTTAAATCACAGACAGACAGACACAGACACAGACACACATACACACACACACACACACGCACACACACACACACACACACACACACACACACACACACACACACACACACACACACACACACACACACACACACACACACATATATATAGATAGAAACAAGACAAGACTTTTAATAATAAATACTAGACCAACTTGCACCCTAATGCAACCCATTCCCCAAGTCAATATTGCACACCGCTCACCCGTTTCCCCATGGCAACCCGTTCCCCCAATGCAAGTTTCCACCACTCACCCATAGCCCTCAACTGCGCAGGGGCTGCTCAGTTCGCCTTATTTAAAATTCAGTGTACTGTGACTTTAAGGAGATTAGTGGGCAAAATTAGAGCACATGGTATTGGGGGTAGGGTATTGACATGGATAGAGAACTGGTTAGCAGGCAGGAAACAAAGGGTAGGAATAAACCGGTCCCTGTCAGAATGGCAGGCAGTGGCGAGTGGAGTGCCGCAAGGGGCCTCAACTATTTATAATATATATTAATGATTTAGATGATGGGATTATATGTAACACGAGCAAATTTGCAGATGACGCAAAGCTGGCTGCCAGTGTGAACTGCAAAGAGGTTGCTAGGAGGTTGCAGGGTGACATGGACGTTGAGTGAGTGGGCAGATGCATGGCAGATGCAGTATAATGAGGTATGAGATGCAGTATAATGAGGTTATCCACTTTGGCAGCAAGAACAAGGAGGCAGATTATTATCTCTATGGTGTCAGATTAGGTAAAAGGGAAGTGCAACGAGACCTAGGTGTCCTTAGTACACCAGTCACTGGAAGTAAACATGCTGGTACAGCAGGCAGTGAAAGAAGTTAATGTCACGTTGGCCTTCATAACGAGAGGATTTGAGTATAGGAGGAAAGAGGTCCTCCTGCAGTTGTACAGGGCCCTGATGAAACCACATCTGGAGTATTGTGTGCAGTTTTGGTCTCCTAATTTGAGGAAGGACATCCTTGCTATTGAGGCAGTGCATCATAGGTTCACGAGGTTAATCCCCAGGATGGCATGACTGTCATATGAGGAAAGATTTGAAAGACGGCTTGTATTCACTGGAATTTAGAAGGATGAGAAGGGATCTTGCAGCGACATATAAAACCATAAAAGGACTGGGCAAGCCGTGTGCGGACTTGCCGCCAACAGACAAGAAGCCGAAGCAAAGAAACCGAATAGAAACGAGGCCGAAACGTGAATGAATCGAAAGAGTCTGAAGATGAAACGCCTACTAACCAAAAGGATGGGACGCCTAAATGCAAGCTAAACAAAAGCGCGGGACGCCTAAACACCTATGAACCGAAAGGCTGCGTCACCTAAAAGCAAACTTATCCAATGTCCGCTCATTCGATACGTCACCTACCCGAAAGGCGGCGTCGCCTACAGGCCAACGGACCGACAGCCGCTCAACAGAAAAGTCCAATAACGGACATGACGTTGCCGTGGGGCGGGACTGGTCAGCGATTGGGCCAGACCCCCGCGTCCATCACATCACCGTGAAAGCATGAACATTGCCCCAAACCTCTGCATCACCCGACCCACAGGCCGCGGACGGTGGCCGTGGGAGAGTGGGGGCTGTCCCGAGGAATGCACACCTTCGGCAGCTTTCAACTTGGTGCTTGGCTTGTGTGTGAAAATGAACCTCACGCTCCCGTCTCCCCCTTCTTTCTCCCCCCCCTCTCTCTCTCCCCCTCTCTCTCTCCCTTCCCTCTCCTTTCTCCATCCTCTCTCCCTTCTCTCTCCTCCTCTCTCTAGCCTCTTCTCTCACCCCTCTCTCTCCCCTCTTCTCTCTCTCCTCTCTCTCCCCCTCTCTCTCCCCCTTCTCTCTCCGCCCCCCCCCCCTCCCGTCTCTCTCTCTCCCCTTCTCTCTCTCCTCCGTCTCCACCTGCGGGAGCATCCCACAGTCACTGACCGTGATGCACTGCCATCGGACCCCAACCTCCACACCAGGCCGCGGGGACAGACGGTTTATATATTACCGTCTTGGTGTTTGCGGAACGCACCCAAGCTCCCACGCACAAAACAGGCAGCATCTCTGGAGAGAAAGAATGGGTGACGTTTTGTGTCAAGACCATTCTTCAAAGTGCGTCTGAAGGGTCTCGACCCGAAACGCCACCCATTCCTTCTCTCCAGAGATGCTGCCTCTTCAGCTGAGACTCCAGCATTTTGTGTCTATCTTTGGTGTGACTGTTGTGTCATTTCATCTGCTTCGTGTATTGCACGCCCAGGAGAGAATCAGGACATGGCGCTTGCATCTATTCAAACAAGTGCAGTCAAATTGAAATCCCACATTAACCATGATCTCGATTGCAAGAACGATTTATACATGTAATACATGATATACATTTAGACATGGTTAATTTTACTTCGGAGTCACGTGAGTGATTCCGTGAAGAAGGCCCGCCAGGCCGCATGCGCAGCAGCATTACATCACCGGTCTGGCAGGACAGAGCTCCTGCCGGTGGTAAGTTAAACTTAAAAGGTAAGTTTGGTTTTTTTACTTACCAGGGGTTTTTAGGCAGGAGCCTCTTTTTACTGAGGTTTTTCCTGCCAGTTTCGCAGCCCGACAAGTTGCCGGTTATGGACTGTGGGGAAATTCCAGACCGACCGCAAATGCGGATAAACCGGCAAAATTAATCGGGTTGCGAGATAAGGAGCCGCTAACAGTGCAGTTAGCGGCTCCCCAGCCTGCAGGGATGCCATAAAAACGGGGGGGGGGGGGGGGTCAGCTGCTCCCCAGCCTGCAGGGATGCCGTAAAAACGGCAAGAAATGTAAGCAGAGTCGCTGGCATGGGGGTCAGCGGCTCCACAGCCTGCGGTGATGCCGTGGGAACGGCAAGAATTTTAAGCAGAGTCACTGACAGGGGGGTCAGCGGCTCCCAGCCTGTGGGATGCTGTTGGAACTGCAAGGAAGCAACGCTGGAGACACTGACAGTGGGGTCAGTGGCTCACAATCGTTGGTCCCCAGTCAAGAAATTACTGGGACTCATTCAGCCCTATTTGGACTCGGGTGAGTCGGGCTATAAAGGGTTTCTTCTTATAATAAAAAGTATGTATTTTATAGTGCTTTTTCTTTAAGTAAAAGATAAAGGCAAAGTAAAAAGTTATTGCTATATGTTCTGACAATGTTATAATTGTTTAAGCACAGGTTTTTACCCTTCACAGATAAAGTTGTACACTAAATGTTGATTTAGTGAGCTTACACAGCAATAGCACGGGCCTATGGGACAGGCCGCGCCAGCAGCGCCTGACAGGGCTGCTTCATGTGTAAAATGTACGGGCCTATGGGACAGGGCTGCTTCATATATGAAAGTGCCGGCCTACGGGAGAGCCGTGCCAGCAGCACCTGATACAGGGCTGTTTCATTTGTGACATTACCGGCCAATGGGAGAGCTGTGCCAGCAGCGCCTGACAGGGCTGCTTCATGTGTGAAGTGCCGGCCTACGGGAGAGCCATGCCAGCAGCGCCTGATGCAGGGCTGTTCATGTCAAAAAGCCCCAGCCTTTATGAAAGGCGGCGCCAGCAACGCCTGGGACAGGGTTGCTCAAATTCACACATTTCTGCTCGCTCACGGAGTCGGGAGATGATTCTCCACCGGGGCTAGAGAGCAAGGTCCACGGAGTCGGGGGATGAATTCCTCACCGGGGCTGGATAGTGTATTGAAATGACTATCTTAAATACAGCAACTGTTGTATACAGTGTTGCAAAGGTCTCCCTCTCGGAGGCAGAGACCAAGATGGGTCAGTATCCTGCTGACACTGAGTCTCAGGGTATGGCCGTGGGGCATACCCAAAGGGATGAAGGGCACGTGTCAGAGGTACCTTTCCTGACAATAAAGTTGCCATCGCAGTAAAATATTCTATTGGGTTAAGGCCAATGGGTTCGTATCAGTATTTGTATCCTGCGGCCTGCGGCAGTGCCTGTTAGAGTTGCCTACGAATCACCCTCTCTGAGGAGGGAAGAGCAAAAGGTCAAGATGACTCTAAATATGTCAATAGAACAGACTCAAGCACATATGTGCCGGCAGTGAACAACGCCAACAGGGGGATGTGAGAGCCAGCCGCTGAATCAGTTATTCAGGTGTCTATTCTACAGGGGAAGAAGCTTGGCAGATGAATTAATTCGGCCAACAACGGGCAAAAGTCATCGTTCAGAACGCACCCCAGGTGCTCATCGGCAGTAGCGGTTGACTGGAGCTGGGGGCAGCATGATAGCTCAGGAATTCCATGCACCTTCCAATCATGCTCAACTAAATGGGTCTAGCACTTCCAAAATTTGGGTAGTGCACAAGTTGTAATATTTACATTTGTTTGTTTAACACACAAAGGGTAAAAATATTTGGTTGAGGCACAGCCGGAGCATTCCAAGTAAGTTGGATTATGGCCAGGGTTTGGAAATTGGGCAGAAGTTCTCATTCAAACCACCCATGCAATAAGGCAGGATTGGCATGTTATTATGAAGAATGGAGAGTGTCGGGCATATGAACTTTCCGAATGTAAAAACGTATTCCTGACTTCAACAGATACATAAAGTAAGAGATACAAGTTATACCATTCCCATTACAAAGGTTATCAAATACAATATAACTGCACTATTACAGTAAAGCTTTGCAGTATGGGATAAACTGTTTGTTGGTCATTGGGATTTACCTTTATTATTAGCCTTGTCTCCGCCTTGTGGCAAGAGATTGGGGTTATAGCAATCTGTTACAAAACAGAGTTATTTTCATTAAGAGTAATTGGCAATATAGCAGCTGTGTTGCAGCTGAGCAAATCAAGGAACTGATATTGTGTAAGTAGCAATTAGATCGTTGCTAACAACCTTGTGCTATTGTCAGCTGAGGCTACTTCAGCCACAATGATGAAGTAACGGTATTCAGCATTGCTGAACATGACAATAACTCATTGAACTTGAAACTCGCTACAGTAGTGTGGTCGGTTGAATTCAGTTATTATGAACTGATGTTTAGAACTCTAAGATGAGAAGTTCCAAATAACATTGCCTACTGAAAGGTAGTGGAGATCGCGTATTTTACCAATTCTTCAGTTGTTAGTATCAACTAAACATATACACTAAATGCACCGTTGAGTAAGGTTTTGAGTGAATATACATATTCTTCATGCACAAATTTAAGTTGCTACTCTACAATGGTGACATATGTTAGTCACATGGTAATTAGGAAGAATATCCTGTAATTAATCTCCTTGCCACTGGTGTATCGTTCAGTTTAGATTGATGATAACACAGAATAAGTGTTGGATCTCAAAGTATGATGAAAGCATGATTCAATACTTCATCAAATGTTCGTCATGTTTATGCATGTTTCACTGTTTGCAAAAATATGTGACACAACAGTGTGGAGAAATACATTCTCGCTTCAATAGGAGGAATGGACTTTATGTCTTCCTCATTAGCTGGGTCTTAAAACAGTCAGCAAGACCTCGTTTGGATTCGTACTATCGGACTGGCCAAGCGTCCATGTTGCCTGCTTCATCAGGCATTATGGCACAACGGTATACAGTTATGCCAAAAAGCAAGAACTTGCTGTTTTAAACTGTGGTTCAGGAGACTGGTCTTTGCACAGTAAAACAATTATTGATTTACATATTTTCGATGGATTGACTTATGCCTCAGGTTATCACATTTAACCATGAGGGTGTTCACTGCAGTATGCATGGATAGCATCCAAAAAATCAGTACATCTCTATTGAGGGGATCAAAAATGTTTGTTAAATATTAATTATACATTTGATACGATACAAATTACTGACATTTCCCGTTCATTTTAAGTCATATTGACAATAATAATAAATAATAATAATAATAACTTTATTACGGACTCAAGGTCCAGACAAGGGGCAACATTACAATAAAAATGCATTGCATATCAAATATCATAAATATATATAAAATCATAGTAAATCACATAAAAAACATCATAATTTATATATTTAAAAAACCCACAATACTTAAGTTAAAAATCCAGAGTAAAAGATGATCAATGTCGTACAATGAGACAATGATACCAGTGTCTCCACAGCTGGGATTCGTAGGGTGTAGTGCTAACCCTTATGTTTGTCAAGGCCACAATAAGCACATTTTTAGAGTCATTTATCCTGCAAATGAATTTATACATGTGGTGTCTTAGGATAGCTTCCAAAGTACTGACTCCTGCAGCCACAAACATATTACTGCCACCACACCATCTTGGTTACCTTAGCAGTGTTCTCATGGCATCATTATATGCCACCTTTAGTCTCTGCATACTTGTATTTAAATAATTCGACCACAGGTGCGCAGTGTAGAGGGGTGTGCAGTATGCTCTAAATAGCAACATCTTCACCACATCTGCACACGCACCAAATTTACGCAAGAGGATATTCGCCTGTATATACAGCATGCGTTGTTGTCTATAAATATCCTTATCATCTGTCATTTGTTCTGTAATAATATGCCCTAGATATTTTATCTTATTACAGACACTAAGATTGTTGTCAGACAATTTAAAATCAGGATATTTTAGGCTTTTATCCTCTTTGGTTCTACAGACCATAACAGCACTTTTACTAGCATTATAATTAATGTCATGTTCCACACCATACGCGGAACATGTAGTAAGGAGCTGGTGGAGACCAGCGCTAGATGGACTAAAGACCACAAGATCATCTGCATACATAATATGGTCACTAAAATATTACCAATCACGCACCCAGTGTTACAGGCTTTCAATTGTTTAGACAGATCATCAATATATAGATTAAAAAGGACTGGGGATAAAATTCCCCCTTGTCTAACACCATTGCCAACCCCAAATGGGGCTGAGACCCTATTGCCCCATTTTATTTGCATAGTCTGGTAGGCACACCAGTAGGCCAGAATTCTAACAATGTATTTAGGCACCCCTCTTTGACTCATTTTACCAAACAGCTTTCTGTGATTAACACGGTCAAAGGCTTTGGAAGCATCAATAAAGCACATAAGGGTTGAAGAGGTTTTGCCTCTATATTTGTTTACAATCTCCTTTAGGGCATATATGCATAAGTCAGTGCCATGTTTAGCTTTAAAGCCAAACTGGTTATCTGTGGAGTTAACAAACTCATTTATTCTATCCAGCAGAACTATTTCTAAGACTTTTGACAATATGCTGGCTAAACCTATGGCCTGTAATTATTTAGACTGCCTACTTTACCAGCTTTGTCCTTAATAACCGGCATTAACAGGTCAGACAACATTGAGTCTGGTAACACGCCATGAATCATAAAGCCAGTAAAACAAATAGCTAGGAGAGGAGCTATCCTCATACTCGCATACTTAAGATGTTCAGCAGAGATATGATCCAAGCCACTTGCTTTGTTGCTGGATAGCTTCTTCATGGCATGATACACCTCATGTGACATAATCACCATCGAGTCATTACTCTCAATATTGTCCACCCTGTACAAGCCACCTTGGACACAGTTGAATAAAGTGCTATAATGTTGTCATCATAACGCCGCGACAACATTATAGCACTTTATTCAGCTGTTCTGGAGATTCCATTTACAGTGCATGGTAGAGATGTTTTGCAACTGCTAAGAGCTCTCACTTCCTTCCAAAAATCTGTAGCATTGTTGCTTAGCAGCTTCTTAGCCATGGAATCAGCCCTCATAGCTTGCTCATTTTTACAGATGAAGCGAACAGCATACTTATACCTTGCATTAGTGAGCTTCTTGTGCTCAAACATAGGCCCCTGTCTGGGTCTACCTGCCATAGCCAATGCTTTGGTGGCTTCACGGGCTTCAGTATGATACTCAGCTACATACTTATTCCAGCCAGGTCTGATGTT
This sequence comes from Raja brachyura, assembly GCA_963514005.1. The sequence goes on from OY740786.1 coordinate 63,099,055, forward strand.
ATGTGTCTTATTTTTATGCTTGCAGTAGGGCTTACTGCCTACATATAAGGCACTTACTATATCATTATACATGGAGCAGATATCTCTCCTATGCGTCATATCTTTACAATTAACATTACTACATGTTATTGCATCTTTAGGTCGATGAATATTGCTTAAGGATTTATCTGTATGGGCATAATAGGCTATGATGTCTTCCTTTCCGAGGGTTGACCAGTCCAGTTTTTCTGTTTTAAAGCTATTTCTATCTCTGGATACCACAGTATGTGTTCAACATTTATTGTCATAGCAACAGGTATATGATCAGTCATTGCTGCCCCATACAGAATGCTCATACACCCCAATGAGGCATGTGCATCAGCTGTACTAATACAGTGGTCCATAATGTTGTGTGCCGGGCCTCACTAATATAAGTATAGCTATCCGTAGGTAAAAGCACTTTGCTTGACAATATTAAATTATTATCTTGACAGAACTGAGCCATATGATTGGCAAATAATGAGTTCCTATCTGACAATAGTTCAGTTATAGAGAAATTACAGCTGTAACATAAGGGAACTACATTGTCGGGTCCAACCCGGATATCAAGTTGTTAAAAAGATCTTGATACAAGTACTCACATCACAAGATTATGCAGTTGGTTATTGTAAATGTGTAAACATTACTTCATCAAGGGGTTCCAGGTGCATCCTTAGTCATGACTCTAATATCAGCACAACGACGGCAAAACATTGCAAACGCTGTGGCTGGACAGGATGGAATTCGCTGTTAATGCCATTACATTTTACATTCTGGTCTACACTAGCAGGGCTGGCATGATTTTTAAGATCATTTCGAATACCCCACGGTCTCATTTTTATGTTATCAAGGCCATCAGAATCCTTAGAAGTATGGATTCAGTACTGTGTATTAGTTAATAAACAATTACACAAGAGAAGGTCGGTTCAGACTATTTCAAGGTGGCTGCAACAGGTATTAACATTGACGATTGTATGTCTCATTCCACCAGGTCAGCATCAACGTCAGTATATCATTTAGATAGTGTGTTTACATCTCATTATACTAGGGCAGCAGCTATGTTGGCGGCCAAAGGGAGGGATGTGTCCTTCGACCAAATTTTAGCAGCTGGCGGATGGGCAAATGAGTTGATGTTTCAGAATTTTATCATCGGCCAATTGTCAATCCAGGGCTGTTTGCCAATGACATTTTAAGTACCTAAATTTTAGGGGTACTGTTGTTTGTTTATATTGTTAAATAAACCTTATCATTACATTGAATACAATGTTATTACTAATGCATTTATTTCTCTTTCGAGTCAATCAAATGCAGTGGGATGCCGAGATTGTAATCTGCGGCATGAAATGACAAAGCTTTGAACTCTTCACGGAATCACTCACGTGACTCCGAAGTAAAATAGTAAGATTAAACGAGAACTTACCAGTTTGAAGTTAGATCTTGATTTTATGAGGATTTACGTTGGTGATTAGGTGCCCACCACGCCCAACCCTCTCTCATAAAAGATCATCTGGTAGTTCTCGAGTCACTGATCTTACTGCTTACTTCGGTGTTGTTTATTTGTGATTTCATACCGCTGCTTTGAAGTTTGCTGCGCATGCGGCCTGGCGGGCCTTCTTCACGTAATCACCAACGTAATTCCTCATAAAATCAAGATCAAACTTCAAACTGGTAAGTTCTCATTTAGTCTTACTATTAACTGGTGTATATCATGGATTACATGTATAAAGCGTTCTTGCATTCGGGAACATGGTTAATGTGGGATTTCATGCAAGCGGCATGTCCAGATTCTTTCCTGATACACAAAGCCGATGAAATGACACAACTGTCACACCAAAGATAGACACAAAATGCTGGTGTAACTCAGCTGAAGAGGCACAATCTCTGGAGAGACGCACTCTGAAGAATGGTCTCGACATGAAACGTCACCCACTCCTTCTCTCCAGAGATGCTGCCTGTTTTGTGCGTGGGAGCTTGGGTGCGTTCCGCAAACACTGAGACGGTAATATATAAATCGTCTGTCCCCGCGGCCGGGGTGAATCACCCTGGTGTGGGTGTCAAAGACCGGATGTCGGAGGGGGGGGGGGTCACCCTGGTGTGGAGGTTGGGGTCCTATGGCGGTGCATTGAGGTCAGTGACTGTGGAATGCTCCCGCGGGTGGAGACAGAAGAGAGAGAGAAGGGGAGAGAGAGCGGGGGGAGAGAGAAGGGAGGAGAGAGCTAGAGAAGGGGGAGAGAGAGGAGAGGGGGAGAGAGAAGAGGGGGAGAGAGGGGGAGAGAGAAGAGGCTAGAGAGAGGAGGAGAGAGAAGGGAGAGAGAGAAGGGGGAGACGGGAGCATGGGGTTCATTTTCACACACAAGCCATAGGTGACTGGGCAATCTGAACCCAAGCACTAAGTTGAAAGCGGCCGAAGGTGTGCATTCCTCGGGACAGCACCCACTCTCCCACGGCCACCCTCCGCGGGCTGCGGGTCGGGTGGAGAGGAGGTTTGGGGCAATGTTCATGCCTTCACGGTGATGTCATGGACGCGGGGGTCTGGACCAATCGCTGACAAGTCCCGCCCCCCGGCAACGTCATGTCCGTTATTGAACTTTTCTGTTGAGCAGCTGTCGGTCCTTTGGCCTGTAGGCAACGCCACCTTTCGGCAAGGTGGCGTTTCGACAGAGTGGCCATTCAGTACGTTTGCTTTTAGGCGACGCAGCCTTTCGGTTCATAGGCGTTTTGGCGTCCCGCCCTTTCTGTTAGTTTGCATTTAGGCGTCCCATCCTTTTGGTTAGTAGACGTTCCGTCTTCGGACTCTTTCGGTTCATTTGCGTTTCGGCCTCATTTCTATTCGGTTCTTTGGCTTCGGCTTCTTTGCTTCTTGTCTGTCGTGCCGCGTCCGGGTACTGGGCAAGCTCGATGCAGGCAAAATGTTCCCAATGTTGGGGGAGTCCAGAACAAGGGGCCACAGTCTAAGAATAAAGGGGAGGCCATTTAAAACTGATGAGCAAAAACGTTTGCACCCAGAGATGGCAATAGAGGCCAATTCACTGGATTAATTTAAAAGAGAGTCAGATAGAGCTCTAGGGACTAGCGGAATCAAGGGATATGGTGAGAAGGCAGGCACGGGTTACTGATTGTGGATGATCAGCAAGATCACAATGAATGGTGGTGCAGGCTCGAAGGGGTAAGTGGCCTGCTCCTGCACCTATTTTCTACGTTTCTATGTACTGTTTTCTGTTGCCGGCTGCTTCCTTTAAGAGACAAATTGTTCTATCTTTTTGCAGGTTACGGTGGGGGATTTTGTGAAGGTCACCAATAGTCAACGTCTCCCAGCTGATCTCTTCATAATCACCACCAGGTTGTGGAATTTCTGAGGTTACTTTATAGATTGTTCTGAATGTAGGTTTCTCGAGCACCAAATTAGACCCACATAGATACAAAGTGCTGGAGTAACTCAGCGGGTCGACAAGCATCTCTGGAGTAAAAGGATGGGTGGAGTTTCGAGTCTAAACCCTTCTTCAGGGTCCATGTTCTCCAGAGATGTTGCCTGACCTGCTAAGTTACTCCAGCAGTTTGTGTCTATCTTCAGTACAAACCAGCATCTGTAGACAGCCATAATAGTTTAGGGTATTTTAATTGAACCTGGATTTTTTAAAATATGGCAGCTCTGAATTTCTTCCGGAGAGTTGCTGCCTCAGACCTGACCTCGGGTGCTGCTTTTATGGAGTTTGCATGTTCCTCCTGTGGCCGCGTGGGTTTCCTCCGGGAGCTCCGGTTTCTTCCCACGTCCCAAAGACATGCGGGTTTGTAGTTTAATTGGCTTCTGTAGATTGTCCCTTGTGTGTCAAGAAAGTGGGTTAACATAGAATAGAGTGAATAAGTGATTGATGGTCTGTGTGGAATCGATGGGCCGAAGTGCTTGTTCTACGATGTATCTTTAAGGTCTAAAGTCTAAAGCAATATTAGGAAAGCAAAGTTGTATCCTTAAATTAAATTAACCTTCTTAAGAAGTACGAAAATATCTTTGAATCACAGTCGAACACTGGGTTTGAATTTATCCAGAAAATATTGTGATTTTATTTCACTTGCTCTAATGCCCATCAGTTTGAGGTCTACCAGTGTTTGGGATGAACTTTAAGGAAAAATGCGTACCTCTGTCACCCAATTCTGGTGCAAAATGTTGAGTCAAATATTTCTAGATAATAACAATTAAAATAGATTGCACAGACTTTCAGACCTGCAAAGGGAAATATAGGAATTTAAATAAGTTGGAGACACAAAGAAAGACGCAAGGTGATGAAGTAACTCGGTGTGTCAGGCAGCATCTCTGGAGCACATGGGGAGGCAACATTTCGGGTCAGGACCCTTCTTCAGACTGCTCGGTTTTTCGACTTTAGAGATAGGGCATGTTTCCGCTCTCTTTGGCTGACCGAGTCCTCAGCGACCAGCATCACCCCGTACACTAACCTACACACACCAGAGACTATTTTACAACTTAACCAGAGCCAGATAACCTCCAAACCTATGTGTTAAAGAAGGAACTGCAGATGCTGGAGAATCGAGGGTTACACAAAAAGCTGGAGAAACTCAGCGGGTGTAGCAGCATCTAAGGAGCGAAGGAGATAGGCGACGTTTTGGGTCGAGACCCTTCTTCAGACTGCAAAAATCGAAGCAGTCTGAAGAAGGGTCTCGACCCGAAACGTCATCTATCTCCTTCGCTCCTTAGATGCTGCTGCACCCGCTGAGTTTCTCCAGCTTTTTGTGTAAACCCCCAAACCTATATGTCTTTTGAGTGTGGGAGGAAACCAGGACACCTGGAGAAAACCCATGTAGTCACAGGGAAAACGAACAAGCTGCGTACAGACAGCAGCCATAGTCGGGATTGAACCCGGGTGTCTTGCACTGTAAGGCAGCAGCTCTGCCAGCTGCCCTTTGATTGAATGTGCTTGTTAGCTGCGGACCAGCGCCACCTAATGTGAAGAGACAAAAAAACTATCTTGTCCGGCTGAAACAGCAACTTACATCAAAACACAAAGTACTGGAGGAACTCCGCAGGTCAGGCAGCATCTGTGGAGAGAATGGACAGGTGACGTTTCGTGTCAGATCCTACTTTGGACAGCAGGGACTTCAGACACCCGCCTCCACGCTACTTTCCTCCCTCTAGCTTCACAATGCGCAACTCCTTAAACCAATTTTGCACTTTTTGCTCTTATACCCGGCTTTTGTTCCACCCTTCTACCTAACAAAATAAACCCTCACCATTGTCCACCTTTCACCTACCACGCTTTCTTCCGCGTCACCACTTATTCAGCAGGCAGTGAGGAAAGCGAATGGCATGTTGGCTTTCATAACAGGAGGAGTTGAGTATAGGAGCAAAGAGGTCCTCCTACCGTTGTACAGGGCCCTAGTGAGACCACACCTGGAGTATTGTGTGCAGTTTTGGTCTTCAAACTTGAGGAAGGACATTCTTGCTATTGAGGGAGTGCAGCGTATGTTCACGAGGTTAATTCCCGGGATGGCGGGACTGTCACATGTTGATAAATTGGAGCGACTGGGCGTGTTTACTCAGGAATCTAGAAGGATGAGAGGGAATCTTATTGAAACATATAAGATTATTAAGGGTTTGGTCATGCTAGAGGCAGGAAATATGTTCCCAATGTTGGGGGAGTCCAGAATCAGGGGCCATAGTTTAAGAATAAGTGGTAAGCCACTTAGAACGGAGATGAGGAAACACGTTTTCGCACAGAGAGTTGTGAGTGTGTAGAATTCTCTGCCTCAGAGGGTGGTGGAGGCTGGTTCTCTGGATGCTTTCAAGAGAGAGTTAGATAGAGCTCTTAGGGATAGCGGAGTTATCCAACCCGAATCGTCACTCATCCATGTTCCCCAGAAATGCTGCCTGACTCGCTGAGTTGCTCCAGCACTTTGTGTCCTGTTGAGGTTAAAATAGTATTAGATTAAAGGAAACTTTTTGAGTCTTTAGCGAGATACAGCATGGAAACGGGTCCTTTGGCCCATCTGGTGCACACCGACCAGCGATCACCCCGTACACTAGCACTATCCTACACACTAGGAACAATTTACAATGTTGCGGAAGCCAATCAATTTACAAACCTGTGTGTCTTTGGAGTGTGGGTAGAAACCGGTACAGCCGGAGAAAACTCACACGGTCACAAGGAGAACGTACAAACTCCATACAGACAGCACCCGTAGTCAGGATCAAACCCGGGTCTCTGGTGCTGTGTGTGGATAAAAGTGAGGTGTTGCGCTCTCTGTAGCTTTCTCACTCTGATGAAGGGTCTCAACCCGAAATGTCACCTATTCCTTTTCTCCAGAGATGCTGTGTAGTCCGCTGAGTTACTCCAGCATTTTATGTGTATTTTAGATTAAAGGAAAATGGTTGTTAATGTTTCCAAGAGTAGTAGTGAATCTGAGTATTTGGGGAATTATAGCAGCTATTATGGAATAGATAAACTGTAATCTTCCTAATATTCTGTGTTTTCATGCAAAGGGTATAAACTTTAGACTAAAGAATATTTTCAGTATTTTTGTGAGATGCCATTTAGCTAATTGCTGTCTCGTTCTTTCTATTTCCCAGTGAGCCACAGGCAATGTGTTACATTGAAACATCCAATCTGGACGGAGAAACAAATCTCAAAATAAGACAGGTAAAAGGAGTTTGATTGTGGAACCAATTTTCTGAAATGTTTCAGCGCATTTATATAATGGGCGTAGAGTTTTTGATTTGCAATCTCAAATACACGTCCACCACTGATTTTCCAGCACTCTTGGCTCCAGAGCTTTTCTGAATTATCTGTTTTGTCGGACCAACAGAGGTCATGGCCACCGCGAGGAGCCGTGATACCGGTCCGCCCAGGCCACCGAGGGTCCGTGATACCAGTCCACAAAGGCGGCGATGGGAATGGATCGGCCGGTTCCGGCCAGGCTGGAGTTCCAGAGACCCGGCCTCAGGAGGCAAATTCGACCCGCCGATTGGAGATCTGGCTGCAGCAGTCCCAATGAGGACAAGATCAGCGGCCTCATCCAGCGCCACGTATTGGAGGGGGACTTCTGGGGGGGGAGGGGGGGATTTCAAGTGCGCTCTTGTAGTTTTGTCCGGATTAAAGGAGGTGCCGGACCACCAGTTGCCAGAAAGTCGGTGGTGGACCCGTACAATGAAGGTTTGATTTTGCAATGCAAGAATGGAAATGGAGTGTAGTTCGTCTTCTCTTTAATACATTGCATAGAATAATATGTAGGATTTCCAAATTAATCCCAACCTTGTAGAATCAGTCCGAAGAAGAGTCCCGACCAAATTGTCATCTATCCATTTTCTCCTGAGATGCTGCCTGACCCGCTGAATTACTCCAGCACTGTATCCTTTTGACATGTGGAAATTCGATTAAATAGAAAAGTGCTAGAAATACTCAGCAAATTGGGTAGTATCTGTGGTGAGAGAAATCAAAGTTTTTTGAGCCAATTACCTGAAATCAGAATGAACATGTTAAAAATCTATCATATTTTAAATTCAGAGGAGGAGAGTTGGTTGGGGTTGGAGGTTTGAGAGAATAACGTCATATTTGTGATAGTGTGGAGACCTTTAGAGATATAGCGCGGACACAGGCCTTTCGGCCCATCAAGTCTGTGTTGACCAGCGATCTCCCCATGCACTAGCACTATCCTACACACTAGAGACAATTTACAATTTTTACCAAAGCCAATTGGAGTGTGGGAGGAAACCAGAGCAGTCTGAGGAAACCCACGTGGTCTCAGGGAGAACGTAGAAACTGTACAGACAGCACCCGTAGTCAGGATCGACCCAGGTCTCAGTCGCTGCAAAGCAGCAACTCTATCGTCAAGCACATCTAAAACGCAAGGTGCTTGAACCTCTGACTTTTGGGGCTTTGACTTCAGCAATTCATTCTAACATAATACAATTAATTATAGTGGTTGAATTATAAGTTTTTCGAGGATGTAACTAGTAGCGTGGATGGGGGAGAACCAGTGGATGTGGTGTATCTGGACTTCCAGAAGGCTTTCGACAAGGTCCCACATAAGCGATTAGTATATAAACTTAAAGCATATGGCATTGGGGGTTCAGTATTGATGTGGATAGAGAACTGGCTGGCAAACAGGAAGCAAAGAGTAGGAGTTAACGGGTCGTTTTCACAATGGCAGGCAGTGACTAGTGGGGTTCCGCAAGGCTCAGTGCTGGGACCCCAGCTATTTACAATATACATAAATGATCTGGATGAGGGAATTGAAGGCAATATCTCCAAGTTTGCGGATGACACTAAGCTGGGTGGCAGTGTTAGCTGTGAGGAGGATGCTAGGAGAATGCAAGGTGACTTGGATAGGCTGGGTGAGTGGGCAAATGTTTGGCAGATGCAGTATAATGTGGATAAATGTGAGGTTATCCACTTTGGTGGCAAAAATAGGAAAACCGACTACTATCTAAATGGTGGCCGATTAGGAAAAGGGGAGATGCAGCGCGACCTGGGTGTCATGGTACACCAGTCATTGAAAGTAGGCATGCAGGTACAGCAGGCATTGAAGAAAGCCAATGGTATGTTAGCTTTCATAGCAAAAGGATTTGAGTATAGGAGCAGGGAGGTTCTACTTCAGTTGTATAGGGTCTAGGTGAGGCCACACCTGGAGTATTGCGTACAGTTCTGGTCTCCAAATCTGAGGAAGGACATTATTGCCATAGAGGGAGTGCAGCGAAGTTTCACCAGACAGATTCCTGGGATGTCAGGACTGTCTTATGAACAAAGACTGCATAGACTAGGTTTATACTCTCTAGAATTTAGGAGATTGAGAGGGGATCTTATAGAAACTTACAAGATTCTTAAGGGGTTGGACAGGCTAGATGCAGGAAGATTGTTCCCGATGTTGGGGAGGTCCAGGACAAGGGGTCACAGCTTAAGGATAAGGGGGAAATCCTTTAGGACCGAGATGAGAAGGAATTTTTTCACACAGAGAGTGGTGGGTCTCTGGAACTCTCTGCCACAGAGGGTAGTTGAGGCCAGTTCATTGGATATATTTAAGAGGGAGTTAGATGTGGCCCTTGTGGCAAAGGGATTAGAGGGTATGGAGAGAAGGCAGGTACGGGATACTGAGTTGGATGATCAGCCATGATCATATTGAATGGCGGTGCAGGCTCGAAGGGCCGAATGGCCTATTCCTGCACCTAATTTCTATGTTTCTATGTTTCTATGTAAGTTGGCCTTTTGAGTTTAGTTTATTTACATGTGTGCGGAGGTACATTGAAAAGCATTTGTTGCATGCTAACTAGTCAGTGGAAAGACTATACATGATTACAATCGTGCCATCTGCAGTACAGAGACATGATAAAGGGAATATCATGAATAATGTTTAGTGCAGAGTAGAGATATAAAAGAGTGGAGCAATTGTAATGCGTGATTGCAGATCCACGTCTGAGACTAGCACACAGAAAGTCGCCTTGGTTGCCCGCCATTTTGGATCAAGAAAGGACCTTTTCCCCGTCTCGTTTGTTTGAGTGATTAAGGCTGTGATAAATAATTTTAGGGCTTGTGGATTTTTTAAAATTATATTGCCTAAATCCTAATTATCCTTTCCTGTTAGGGTTTGCCATTGACAGCAAATTTGCAATCCAGTGCAGATTTAATGAAGATTACTGGGAATTTGGAATGTGATATACCGAATCGACACCTGTATGACTTTACTGGCAATCTCCGGATTGGTAACCATCGGTATTGTAATAATTTTTAAAATCTTTCTTTTGGACCTTATTCTTCATGAAGCAATATTGACCCCATTGTGGAAGGTCAGCTGGAGGATGGTTGAAAGGATTAGGTAGAAGTTACTTTAGACTTGGCCACAAGGATTTCTCCATCAACTCAAATTATATTGTTACCTCATGTTCCCCAATAAGTGAACAGCTCTATAGAAATGTTTAGTTTATTGTGTACTGAAGTACAGTGAAAATCTTTTGTCGTGCGCTAACCAGTCAAGAATGACTGTACGTGATTACAATCGAGTCATTCACCATGTACAGGTGCATGATAAAGTGAATAATGTTTAGTGCAAGATACAGATTTTTTTTAGTTTGGCGATGCAGTGTGGAAATAGGCCCTTTGGCAGACTGAATCCACGCCGACCAGTGACTCCCCGTACACCAGCACTACCCTACACGATGGACACTATTTACAATTTTTATCAAAGCCACATTAACATACAAACCTGTACATCTTTGGTGTGGGAGGAAATCCGAGGACCCGGAGAAAACCCACGCATTCACAGGGAGAACGTACATACTCCATACATACAGCACCTGTAGTCAGGATCGATGTTGTAATCTGGGTGCTGTAAGGTAGCAACTCTACCGCTGTGCCACCGTGCGCGGTTGCAGCTCCTAGACTGTGGAACAGCACCCCCTCCCCATCAGAACTGCCCCCTCCATCGACTCCTTTAATTCTAGACTAAAAACGTATCTGTTCACCCAAGCCTTTCCTGATGTCCTCTGAGCGAGGGCTATATGTATATATGTAGTGTACACAAAAGGCTGGAGAAACTCAGCGGGTGCAGCAGCATCCAAGGAGCGAAGGAGATAGGCAACGTTTTGGGCCGAAACCCTTCTTCAGACTGTATATATGTACGTAGTTTGCTTGTGTATACTATTCCTATAACAAATGTGAAGCACTTTGGTCAACAAGAGTTGTTTTTTAAATGTGCTATATAAATAAATGTGACTTGACTTGACTATATCAAGCGTCACAACTAGAAATGCCACCTATCGGTGTTCTCCAGAGATGCTGCCTGACTCACTGCTTTACTCCAGCACACTGTGCTGTTTTATGTATGATCCAGCGTCTGCAGAAGGGTCTCGACCCTAAATGTCACTCATTCCTTCTCTCCAGTGCCTGTCTGTCCCGCTGAGTTACTCCAGCTTTTTGTGTCTATCTTCAGTTCTTTGTTCCTCCAGTTTAAATGTGAGGTTATAATGATGTTAACGTTGTGTTCCTGCAGCCCTACTTCTGTTGGGCCTGACCAGATGTTACTTCGAGGTGCGCAACTGAGGAACACTCAATGGATCATTGGACTCGTGGTATATACTGGGCATGACACGAAACTGGTGCAGGTTGTTATCTATCCAATGTGCTTGTCTTTAGTGATTGCCCAATTACATTGTTTGGCTTAGTTTACAGATACAGCGCAGAAACAAGCCCTTCGGCCCACCGAGTCCGCGCCGACCAGCGATCCCCATACACTAACACTACCCCACACATACTAGGGATAATTTACAATTTTACCTAAGCCAATTAGCCTACAAAACCTGTACTTTGGAGTGTGGGAGGAAACCCACGTAGGTCTTGAGGAGAACGTACAAATTCTATACAGACAGCATTCGTAGTCAGGATTGAACCCGCGTCTCTGCCGCTGTAAGGCAGCAACTGTACCGCTGCACAATCGTGTTGCCCTTATACATATCCGTAATGGAAATTATTGTTTATTGGTCATAATATCCTCTACTGTAACGACATAGGAGTGGAATTAGGCCATTTGACCTATCGAGTCATGCCTGATTAATTTTTCCCCTTCAACCCCATTCTTCTGCCTTCTTCCTGTAATCTTTGACACCCTTAATAATCAAGAACCTATCGATCTCTGCTTTAAAAATACCCAATGTTTTGGCCTTCATCGTCGTACGTGACAATGAATTCCACAGATTCACCACCCTCTGGCTAAATAATCCCTCCTCATCTCCTTTCTAAAGGTACGTCCCTTTTCCCAAGACTCTCCTTCTACTGGAAACATCCTCTCCACATCCACTCTGTTTAAGCTTTTATTTGGTAGGTTTCAATGAGATCCCCCTCCCATTCTTCTAAACTCCAGTGAGGACATGCCCAGACAAGTCTAAAACGCTCCTGATGCGTTTATCCAATCATCCCCGGGATCATTGTCATAAACCTCCTCTGGAACCTCTTTAACGCCGGCACGTCTTTCCTCAGATATGTGGCCCCCTTGTTCATGTATGTTGTATGTAACACAGTTCCTACTATGTACTATAACAGTATATCCTTCCGGTATTTAGGTTAATTGGCTTTGGAAAATTGCCCCCAGTTTGTAGGATGCAAAACTGGGATTATATAGAACTAATGTGAACGGGTGATCAATGGCCGGCGGACACTAGGCCAGCCGAAGGGCTTGTTTCCATGCTGTATCTCTACTAAAAACTAAACTTTTACTGTAAGTTTTAGAGCCAGAGAGGAAACGGGCCCGTCAGCCCAGCTCATAACCGGACTGAAACTGGCATAAATCTGGTCTCTTAGTATCACTTATTCATGGTTTGAGATCAAATAACACTTCTACAAAAAAATAAGACCAACATTTTTTTGAATGTGTCATTAGTGGATACTGAATTCCAAAATGTATGTTAGAGTTTGATAGTGGATAAATGATTATTGTGTGTCATTTCTTAATATGCAGAATTCAACAAAGGCCCCACTGAAGAGATCCAATGTTGAAAGGGTTACAAACATGCAGATTCTCATTCTCTTCAGCATTCTCGTGGTGATGGCCTTCGTGAGTGCCGTGGGCACTGAGGTTTGGAACAATCAACATAACATGACCGACTGGTATCTAAACGCAGGTAGTTATTCCCATTATCCTGTCACTGTGCACTGTGGAAGAATTGAAATCATGAGTCTTTCTGCTGTCTGGTTAGCGCACAACTAAAAGCTTTTCACTATACCTTGGTATATGTGACAATAATAAACTAAGCAAAGGCATTAAGGATTATTAATTATCAAAATTATCATATCAACTTTTAAATGTCGTTAAGTTTTTTTTCACATAGAGTTGTGGGTGCCTGAAACACACTCCCAGGGATGGTGGTGGAGGCAGATACGATAGGGGCGTTTAAGAGGAGTTTATAAAGGCATGGATTTGCAGCGAATGGAGGGATGTGGATCAAGTGCAGGCAGAGGAGATTAGTTTAACCTGGCATCATGTTTGGCACAGACATTGTGGGCTGAAAGGTCTGTTCTGTGCTGTTACATGCTCTACATTCTACATTTGTTTGAAAACTCATGATCATTCATAAATAATTCATTCATTATTTAAAGTCCACGGTAATCTTTCAATAGGAAAAAACACATTTTTCTTACACAAGCACTCTGAGGATTCCACTGTGAAGAAAATCCTTCGTAACTCCATTTCTGTTACATGGTAGTAAATATATTTCAGTTATTCTTTATGAAGCAACATTATTCTCAAATGGCTTCCGATATTTAGCAAATCCAAAAGTATACTGGATATCAAAATAATTAATACGTTAGACAATGGATTCCGATATATAGCAAATCCAAAAGGATACTAGATAACAAAGTAATGAAATGATAGACCCGTGCACAGATTCTTTCACCCAGGGTACGGGAATCATAAACCGGAGGTTTAAGGCGGGATTGGCAAGATTTTGTAGAAACCTGAGGGCCAACATTTTCACACAGAGGGCGGTGGATGTATGGAACGATCTGCCAGAGGAGATAGTTGTAGTAGGTACTATAACAGCATTTAAAATACACTTGGAGAGAACATGGATAGGAAAGGTTGAGAGGGATATCAGCCAAACACGGTGAAAATGGAAACACAACTCCAGATTCAGGTAGACATAAATGCTGGAGAAACTCAGCGGGTGAGGCAGCATCTATGGAGCAAAGGAAATGGGCAACGTTTTGGGTCAAAACCCTTCTTCAGACAGTTCAGATTTAGGGACAGTTTTTTTCCAGCTGCTTTCAGGCAACTGAACCATTATATCACCAACTAGAGCGGTCCTGACCCACCATCTACCTCATTGGAGACCCTCGGACTATCTTTAATTGGACCTTACTGGACTTTGTCTTGCACTAAATGTTATTCCCTTTATTCTGTATTTGTACACTGTGGGCGGCTTGATTGTCATCATGCATAGTCTTTCCGCTGACTGGATTGCACACAACAAAAAAGGTTTTGACTGCACCTTGGTACATGTGACAATAATAAACAAAACTAAAGAGTACTTGAGGCAAGAGAGAGGATGAGGAGAGAATGTATTGAATTAAGGAAAAACGATGCATGAAATTCAATGAAAAATTGTTAAATTAAATGTTTATAATATTCTACAGCATTGCTCTAGCTTTGTAAAGATTTAAAATAATAAAGATTTAAAATAGTGATATGGATTATGCACAGGTAGATACCAGATGGTATACAAGTCCATTTTTTTTAGACATTTGCAAACCCACCATGAATTGCAAAATCTACCCAGTTAAATTCTTCTCTTTACATTTACTGTCTTATCTAAGGTTTATTTTGAGGGTTTTGTTTTTTGCCTAGATTTCTAATATTCACGGTACATTTCTTTTATATTAAAAATAGGCTCAATATTATGTCAGCATTAGAAAAGTGATTGATTTGTATTCAAATTAGAAAACTGGAAACGTGTTTAAATTACTGTTCTGGCAATGAATTCTGCTGAACTATTGATTTGGAGATATGATTGGATTATTATTTGCTACTATCCTTGAAGACGAAAAATGTTGCACTTACTTTATCAGGTCTGTATTTGACACCTATTCACAATTGCCCTTTGAAGCCACATTAAAAACTGCTACGTTAAATGATTGTTCATAAGTCTAATGAGCAGAATTCGACCATTCGGCCCATTGAGTCTACTCCGCCATTCAATCATATATATATATAACAACATATAACAATTACAGCACGGAAACAGGCCCTCTCGGCCCTTCCAGTCCATGCCAAACATTTATTTTCCCCTAGTCCCATCTACCTGCACTCAGACCATACTCCTCCATTCCCTTCCCGTCCATATACCTATCCACTTTACTTTTAAATGTTAAAATCGGTCCAATTGCGAACACCATCATCAAGTTCGCTGACAACACCACTGTTGTGGGACGTATCACTGATGGGGATGAGTCAGAGTATAGAAGAGAGGTCGAGCGACTGTCCACGTGGTGCCAGCACAATAACCTGGCCCTCAACACCAGCAAAACCAAGGAACTGATTGTGGACTTTGGAAGGAATAGGTTGGGGACCCACAGCCCTGTTTATATCAACGGGTCGATGGTTGAAAGGGTCAAGAACTTCAAATTCATGGGCATGCACATCTCTGAAGATCTTTCCTGGTCCAAGAACACTGATGCAATTATTAAGAAAGCTCATCAGCGCCTCTACTTCCTGAGAAGATTACGGAGAGTCGGTCTGTCAAGGAGGACTCTCTCTAACTTCTACAGGTGCACATTAGAGAGCATGCTGACCGGTTGCATCGTGGCTGGGTACAGCAACATAAGCGCCCTGGAGAGGAAAAGACTACAAAAGTAGTAAACACTGCCCAGTCCATCATCGGCTCTGACCTCCCTTCCATCGAGGGGATCTATCGCAGTTGCTGCCTCAAAAAGGCTGGCAGCATCAAGGACCCACACCATCCTGGCCACACACTCATCTCCCTGCTACCTTCAGGTAGAAGATACAGAAGCCTGAGGACTGCAACGACCCGGTTCAGGAATAGCTACTTCCCCACTGCCATCAGGCTATTGAACTTGGCTCGGTCAAAACTCTGAACATTAATACCCCTTCATCTGTTATTTGCACTTTATCAATTTATTTATCCATGTGTGTATTTAAGTATATAATGGTATATGGACATACTGATCTGTTTTGTAGTCATACCTACTATGTTCTGTTGTGCTAAGCAAAGAAAGAATTTCATTGTCCTGTCAGGGACACATGACAATAAACTATTTTGAGTTGACTTGACTTGACGACTTGCGGGTTTGTAGGTTAAATGGCCTCTGTAAATTGCCCGTAGTGTGTAGGGAGTGGATGTGAGAGTGGGATAACACAAAACTGCGGAGTTTCTATGTTCTCCCTGTGACTCTGTGTGTTTTTTCTGTGTGCCCCGGTTTCCTCCCGCATTCCTAGGGCCTGCAGGTAAGTTGTCCCTAGTGTGTGGGAGGTGAAACTGGGATAACATAGAACTAGTGTGAACAGGTGATTGATGGTTGACATGGACTCGGTGGGCTGAAGTGCCCATTTCCTCGCTGTATCTCTAAAACTAAAAAAGATAATTTATTTAATCAACTTATTTTACGCAAGAAGGAATAATTTAAATTTGCAACTCTATCCATAGATGTGAATTTAATCGGGAAACCATGTTGGTAGATGATGCAGGTAGCTAGTTCTAGTCAGCAGTGTCAGGTATTGTACAGTTAATTGTATTTTTTCTTTCTTCCTTGACACAGGTAGGACCACACCTAACTTTGGCTTCAACCTTCTCACCTTCATCATTCTTTACAACAACCTCATTCCGATCAGTTTGCTGGTTACCTTGGAAGTTGTCAAATTTACACAAGCCCTCTTCATTAACTGGGTTTGTAATTATTCCATTAATGATACAATGACATTTGTGTTGCTTGCTCCCCCTAGCGATTCTGTGAGATTTATTAAATGAATGAATTATACTTTTTTGTTGCATGTACCTAGGGTACCTAGTACAGTGAAATGATTTGTTTCGCATACAACTTCGTTTTGCATACACAAGAGCACTGTATCTCTAAAGTCTAAAGTGTAGGGAGAGGATGAGAAAATGGGGTAACACATAACTAGTATGAATGGCTGATTGACTCGGTGGGCCGACGGCTTGTTTCAATGCTATATCTCCAAACTAAAAACAATAATGGAATGTTTCTTGTTGTATATTTGGATCAGTTACCATTTGCTATATTTAATATGCATTTACATGAAATTCAGTTTTGAACATAAATACAAAATGTTATTTTTAACCATTCATTGCGGGAATTACTATTAAACACGATAGCCATATGTCAAGAGCTCTGGATTTGAGTTAGTTTTTCATTTTCTTTCAAATTGCAGGATATAGATATGTACCGCTCAAACACAGACACACCGGCAATGGCAAGAACTTCCAACCTGAATGAAGAGTTAGGCCAGGTAGGAAATTTCAACGGAATCTGTAAAAGTACGTTTTTTTTTAAAAAGACATAAAGTGTTGGAGAAACTCAGCAGGTCAGGAAGCATCTTTGGAGAACATGGAAAGGTGACACGTCAGTCTGAAGAAGGGTTCCCCAAACTGAAATGTCACCTATCCTCATTCTCCAGAGATGCAGCCTGACCCTCTGAGTCACTCCAGCACTGTGCCTTTTTTTTTGTAACAGCATCTGCATTTCCTTGTTTCTGCAGAATCTATATTCATCAGAATGATTATCACTAAATTTTTTAAACTACTTTCCAGAAATTTCAAGTCATTTATGTTTTATTTCTATGATAATATTTGGTTTTCATTTACCATAGATTTTTAAAGGTTATATCTATGGTACATTTTTAACGGTTAAAATGCAGTTTAACTCCTTGGGCACTTAATGCATCCAAGTACAGTTCTTTACAATAAACATTTTTATATGTAATTTTAGAATTGTTTTCTCAAAAAATATCAAAAAAAATTAGGAATAAAAATATCAAATGTCAAATACTTTTTTCACTGTCTTCAGCCTACGTTGTGAGTAGGAATATACACGACCTTTGAGGTGAGGGATTTAATAGGAACCTGAAGGGTAACTTTTTAACACAAAGGGTAGTGGGTGTATTTTCTTTTATTCAACCATTCCGAGCTGGGGAAAAATCTTGTTGGAGTCTATCTCAACCCCCACATGTCAGTGGCCAACAAACTGCTTCCCAAATCCCTGTGTGGATTCCATTAATTTGAAAAATAATGTAAATTACGTTTTTTTTAAAGTAAAACTCAGGACGGCACAGTGGCATAGCAATAGAGTTGCTGCCTTGCACGGCAGAGATCCCAGTTCAATCCTGACTACTGTCTGTATGGATTTGTATGTTATATCTGTGACTGTGTGGGTTTTCTCTGGGTGCTCTGGTTTCCTCCCAAACTCCAAAGACGTGCAGGTCTGTAGGTTAATTGGCTTCTGTAAAATACCCTAGTGAGTAGGAAGGAACTAGTGCATGTGGGTGATGGCTGGTTGGCGCAGACTCGGCAGGCCAAAGGGCTGGTTTCCATGCTCTATCTCTAAACTAAACTCAGTGCGTCAGGCAGCATCCCTGAACATGGACAGGCAATGTTTTGGGTTGGGACACTTCTTCAAACTGATTGTGATGGGATGGAGGAGAAATCTGGAGGAGAGGAGATGGCAAGACAAAGTTTGGCAAGTGATAGATAGGTGGATCCAGGTGAAGGGAGTTTTCGAATGTCCAAATGGTTGGACAAACGCAAGAAATGAAAAGACAGAGCGTGTGAGATAAGATGTGTTGAAGCAAAGTAGAAAGGCAATGCAGAGTTGGTGTTTGAAGTAGCAGTCAATTTATTAAAACTGGTTCAGACCGGGAGACCAGTCAAAGCTGATCTCCTGAGTGTGACTTTGTTACGGTTTTTATATTCTCACATGACAAGATTACACAGAAACTTGATTAACAGTAAAACTACATCTTGATCACAAAATGGAGGTTACAAAATAATTAATTAGGTAACAAAGCAAATAGAATGATTCTCCACAAGTCTCAGTTGACGGTAGATCCAATTTTCCGTTACAATAATTGGTGCACGCTATAACATAATCAACGATGTTCCAGAAACTTAGGTGTTGTCACCTTTGCACTCCATGCCTCCACTTTTAAGCTTTGTCTGTGGTTCCCTGTCACCACATTTGCACAATCCATATCCTTATTCACTAGTTATTAGCCCTCGCTATTCTTTCTCCAACAAAAAGGTCTCGACCCAAAACGTCACCAATTCCTTCTCTCCAATGATGCTGCCTGTCCCGCTGAGTTACTCCAGGATTTTGTGTCTATCTGATCATATTGTTCTGGTTATCATATCTAAACCAATTATAGTTTAGTCTAAAATGCAAGAGGTATATATATATATATTGGAATTTGCCCGCTGTCTTTTCCTCAAGGAAAATATGAAATAATCACGTTTTTATGTTATTTAAAATTTATTGTTTTAATTTTATCTTCCAGGTAAAATACTTATTTTCAGATAAAACCGGCACCTTAACTTGCAACGTCATGGCATTTAAAAAATGCACCATTGCTGGCATTTCGTACGGGTAAGCACAGAAATGGGCGGTGGCGATAAATGCTAATTTTTATACTTTGATTTATTGTGAATTATCTATGAATCGGGAAGATATTTCCCATTCATAAAAGAAGAAAATTGAATGATGAAATATACCAACATGGTTCATTAATTTTCCACGGAGCACCAACAATGCTGAATGCAACCATATGAGCTTTTTATCGTGTTATATTTTGTCCATGCTTTCCTCATTTGCTGCCTGTCACTTTCAATATTGCTTAGAACATGGATCAGTACAGCACAGGAACGGGCCCTTTGGCCCACATTGTTTGTGCTGTACATATCCAGGCCTTTCACTATCCACTATGGTGATAGAGAATTGCCCCCTCTCAGCCCACAACGCAACTAAATTAAAAATACCAAAATATTTCTGTGTCTGAAAGTGTGCGTTTTTAAATTAATTGTTTGGAGAAAGAGGAAAACTTTGTTATGGCATTAGTAAATAATGAGGATGTATTCTGATATTACAGCAGACTGAGGATGTATAATGAGGATGTATTCTGATATTACTACTGATGATATTCAACGTCTGCATTGTGAAGTGTTTCCATCCATGCGATATTCAAGTAGAATCTTCTTTAACAGAAAAAAAACATTTGGGAAATTTGACATTTTTATTCCCAATTTATTTTTTTTGCAAGCCTGCACAGTGTAATTTTTTTTTCCACTAAACTGTTTGTGAACCAGAAGTTATCTAGCATGCTTGATCAAAAAGAATCATAACCGTACAGCATGGGAACAGACACTTTGGCCCAAGACATGCCAACCAACGTGCCCCAGCCACACAGGTCGCACCTGCCTGCGTAGCCCCATATCCCTCTAAACCTATCCTATCCATGTTCCTGTCCAAGAGTTTTTTAAATGTCGTGATAGTACCTGCCTGAACTACCTCCTCTGGCAACACGTTCCCTACACCTGCCACCCTCTGTGTGAAAAAGTTCCCCCTCACCTTCCTATTGAATCTTGTCCCTCTCACCTTAAACCAATGTCTCTATGAAAGTGTTATACAGTGGCTTGCAAAAGTTTTCATACCCCTAGAACTTTTCCACATTTTGTCACGTTACAACCACAAATGTAAATGTATTTTATTGGGATATTATGTGATAGACCAACACAAAGTAGCGGATAATTGTGAAGTGGAAGGAAAATGACACATGGTTTTCAAATTTTTTTACAAATAAAAAACTGAAAAGTGCAAATGTATTCACCCCCCTTTACTCTGATACCCCTAAATAAAATCCAGTGCAACCAATTGCCTTCAGAAGTCACCTAATTAGTAAATAGAGTCCACTTGTGTGTAATCTAATCTCAGTATAAATACAGCTGTTCTGTGAAGGCCTCAGAGGTTTGTTAGAGAACATTAGTGAACAAACAGCATCATGAAGCCCAAGGCACACACACCAGACAGGTCAGGGATAAAGTTGTGGAGAAGTTTAAAGCGGGGTTAGGTTATAAAAAAAATATCCCAAGCTTTGAACATCTCACAGAGCACTGTTCAATTCATTATCCGAAAATGGAAAGAGTATGGCATAACTGCAAACCTACCAAGACATGGCCGTCCACCTAAACTGACAGGCTGGGCAAGGAGAGCATTGATCAGAGAAGCAGCCAACTCGGCCAAGAAGCATGGTAACTCTGGAGGAGCTGCAGAGATCCACAGCTCAGGTGGGAGAATCTGTCCACAGGACAACTATTAGTTGTGCACTCCACAAATTGGGCCTTTATCGGGAGAATTTAACATGGTTTCGAAAGACAGATTCGAAAGTTTAACCGAGGAGATAATTTGGCCAATCTGCCTGGATTTCTTCACCAGTCCGGTGTCACTGCAGTGTGGGCACAACTTCTGCCACTCTTGTATCACACAGAGTTGGGACAAGGAGGGGAGAAACTGCTGCCTGGAATGTAGAGAGGAGTTTACAGACCACACCCTCAGGGTGAATCTGGCCTTGGCGAGACTGTCTGAGAAAGTTCGAACACTGAGCCTGAATTAGACAGAGAAGGAAAGTAAACTTTAGTGCGAGGAACCTCCGGAGGTTGCCGCGCTGGCTGGCAGCTGCGGCTCACCTGCAGTCCGTCTGTTTTTTTCTTTTTTCTGTGTGTATTTTTGTGATTGTTCGGTAGAATTTTGTTTTATTAGGTTGTGTATATGTTGGGGGGGGGGGGGGGGGGGGGGAGAAACAGAGCCTCAGTCTCTCCATCACCGTCTGTGCTGAGGCCTAATGGCGGAGCTGTGGCGGCGGCCTGGTTCGGTGCTCCAGGGGCGGTGGCGGCCTGGTTCAGAGCTGCGGTGCTCCAGCGGCGGCGGCGGTCCGCTTAGAGCTGCGGTGCTCCAGCGGTGGCGGCGGCCCGCAGAGCTGCGGTGCTTCAGCGGCGGCCTGGTTTGGAGCTGCGATGCTCCAGCGGTGGCGGCGGCCTGGTTCGGAGCTGCGGTGCTCCAGCAGTGGCGGCGGCCTGGTTCGGAGCTGTGGTGCTCCAGCGGCGGCCTGGTTCGGAGCTGCGATGCTCCAGCGGCGGCAGCAGCGTGGTACGGAGCTGCGGTGCTCCAGCGGCGGTGGCGGCCCGCAGAGGTGCGGCGGCGGCGCGTTCCACTTAGAGCTGCAGTGCGGCGGCGGCCCGCAGAGCTGCGGTGCTCCAGCGGCAGCGGCGGCCTGTTTTGGAGCTGCTGTGCTCCAGTGGCGGCGGCCCAGCTCAGAGCTGGGGTGTTCCAGCGGCGGCGGCGGCCTGGATCGCCTGGTGGATGTTGGATATGTGTTTATTGTGTGTTTTGTTTTATTATATGTATGACTGCATGGTAACAATTTCGTTCAGACCGTAAGGTCTGAATGTCAATAAAGGAATCTAATCTAATCTTTATGCAAGAGTGGCAAGAAGAAAGCCATTGTTGAAAAAGCCATAAGAAGTCCCGTTTGCAGTTTGCCACAAGCCATGTGGGGGGGACAGCAAACATGTGGAGGAAGGTGCTCTGGTCTGATGAGACCAAAATTGACGTTTTTGACCTAAATGCAAAACGCTATGTGTGGTGAAAAAATAACACTGCAGATCACCCTGAACACACCATCCCCACTGTGAAACATGGTGGTGGCAGCATCATCCTGTGGGGACGCTTTTCTTCAGCTGGGACAGGGAAGCTGGTCAGAGTTGATGGGAAGATGGATGGAGCCAAATACAGGGCAATCTTGGAAGAAAACCTGTTCGAGTCTGCAAAAGACTTGAGACTGGGGCAGAGGTTCACCTTCCAGCAGGACAACGACCCTAAACATACAGCCAGAGCTACAATGGAATGGTTTAGATCAAAGCATATTCATGTATTAGAATGACCCAGTCAAAGTCCAAACCTAAATCCAATTGAGAATCTCTGGCAAGACTAAAAATTGCTCTTCAGACACTCTCCATCCAATCTTACTGAGCTTGAGCTATTTTGCAGGGAAGAATGGGCAAAACTTTCAGTCCCTAGATGTGCAAAGCCGGTAGAGACATACCCCAAAAGACTTGCAGCTGTAATTGGAGCGAAAGATGGTTCTACAAAGTATTGACTCTGGAGGGCTGAATACTTTTGCACGCCACACTTTTCAGTTTTTTATTTGTAATAAAATTTGGAAACCATGTATCATTTTCCTTCCACTTCACAATTATGCACCACTTTGTGTTGGTCTATCACATAAAATCCCAATAAAATACATTTACGTTTGTGGTTGTAACGTGACAAAATGTGGAAAAGTTAAAGGGGTATGGAAACTTTTGCAAGCCACTGTAGCTATTTAATTCTTATGGTTCTGGAGTGTGGGTATTACATTTACAATGGAATTTTCTTTACTCAGACATATCACGGATTCAGATATTGAACGGTCTTCCGATGAATTGGGGTAGGAGAATTTTTTAAATTTCATTTGCTTGTATTACATACTGCAAATTTAATGTAGTTTGTAATCATGGAACAGGCCCTTCGGCCGACCGAGTCTATGCCGACCAGCTATCTCCGCACACCAACGTGTCCCGCACACACTAGGGACAATTTACAATTATACCAAGCCAATTAATCTACGTTTAATCTACAAACCTGTACATCTTTGGAGTGTGGGAGGAAGCCGGACATCCAGGAGAAAATCCACGCCAGCCATTGGAGTTCCGCCATTGGAATTCCATTAGAAATGTGCACTCCTGTTAATTCTAAAATGTAGACTTGCATTTGTACCACTCGACATAGTAGAACTGCTGAAACATGGAACTGCAGAGGCTTGTTTACAAGTGACAGATTGCTGGAGTAACTCAGCGAGTCAGGCAGCAACTCAAGAGAACATGGAGGGGTGATGTTTTGGGTCGGGACCCTTCTTAAGATTGATTTTATTTAGGTCGGGACTCTTCAAATTTAATCTGATGGTCTGGCACCTTCCTTTAATCCAGCCAAAGTTACGAGAAGTGAAATCCCCCCCCCCCCAAAGGTCCCCCTAAAAATGTGGCGCCTAGGCCGGATGAGGCAGCCGATCCTGACCTTCTTGGGCCATCTCGCCTTAAAACTATGCCCTCAGGTCCAGAGTGTTTAATTGTCATATGTACTGACAACAGAACACTGAAATTGTTCAGCTGTTATCAGGCAACTAAACTATCCTACCAACAATTAGACAGCGGTCCTGAGCTACTACCTACCTCATTGGAGATCCTTGAACTATCTTTGGACTTTACTGGACTTTATCTTGCACTAAACCTTATTCATATTATTCCCTTTATCATGTGTCAGTACACTTATGAAGGCTCGATTGTAATCGTGTATTGTAGTCCCACTGACTGGTTAGCACGCAACAAAAGCTTTTCACTGTACCTCGCTACATGTGACAATAAACTAAACAATAAATTCTTACTTGCAGCAGCAAACCAGGCCTGTAAACACAATCTTCATAGATAGTATATAATAAACAAAACTAACTCAATAAACTAATAACCCCAATACTATTGCAAAAAAGTCCTCAAACTATCCTCAAACTGCTGAGCATCCTGGACAATACAGCTCACCCCCTCCATGACGCACTGGTCAACCTGAGGAGTACCTTCAGCAACACACTGGTTCCACCAAACTGCAGGACAGAACGCCACAGGAGATCCTTCTTCCCTGTGGCTATCAAACTTTACAACTCCCCCTTCTGTTGTGGGGTAGACTGAGACTGACTCCCCCCCCCCCCCCCCCCCCCCCCATCTTTGCACGTCCCCCAAGCCGTCACTTTAATTTCATGAATTTTGTGTTTTTATGACTGGTGGCAGATCAATTTCCCTCCTTGGATAAATAAAGTCCTGTCGTAATGTAAGTCCCAAAGCTATTCATGTGACCAAGACAGTCCATAGTTTATGGTTGAGGTTAGTGTTGGGTAGTGTTGTTGGGAAGAAGCTATTCTTGAACCCGTGGTCACGGTTTACAGACTCCTACACCTTCTTCCTGGTGGTAGGAGTGACATTCTGCCTTGGGGGGGGGGGGGGGGGGGGGGGGTAGGTTTCAACTGATTATCCTACGTCATAAGTAAGAAGTCAAGTAAGAGAGAAGATCGGAAGAGGATAGGTTGGGTGAGTGGGCAGATGCATGGCAGATGCAGTATAATATGGATAAATGTGAGGTTATGTGAAGACCAAGAAGGCAGATTATTATCTGAATGGTGTCAGATTGGGAAAAGGGGAAGTACAACGAGACCTGGGTGTCTTTGAACATCAGTCACTGAAAGGAAGCATGCAGGTACAACAGGCAGTGAAGAAAGCTAATGGCATGTTGGCCTTCATAACGAGAGGATTGAGTATAGGAGCAAAGAGGTCCTTCTGCAGTCGTACAGGGCCCAGGTGAGACCGCACCTGGAGTATTGTTTGCAGATTTGAGGAAGGACATTCTTGCTGTTGAGGGAGTGCAGCGTAGGTTAACAAGGTTAATTCCTAGGATGGCGGGACTGTCTTATGATGAAACATTGGAACGATTGGGCTTGCATTCACTGGAATTTAGACAGATGAGAGGGGATCTTATAGAAACATATAAATTTATTAAGGGATTGGACAAGCTAGATGCAGGAAACAAGTTCCCGATATTGGGGGAGTCCCGAACCACAGTTTAAGAATAAGGGGTAGGCCATATAGAACTGAGATTAGGGAAGACTTTTTCACCCAGAGAGTTGTGAATTTGCGGAATGCTCTGCTCTTAAGGCAATGGAGGCCGATTAAGTGGATGCATTCAAAAGAAGTTGGATAGAGATCTTTGGGCTTGCGGAATCAAGGGATATGGAGAGAGGCAGGAACGGGGTACTGATTGTGGATGATCAGCCATGATCACATTGAATGGCGGTGCTGGTTCGAAGGGCCAAATGGCCTCCTCCTGCTCCTATTTTTTATGTTCTATGTTAAGTAAGAAAAAGATTATTAATGATTGCTTATTCTACTTTCAATTGATAGACAGGTCATTTCCACAAATGAGGATAATGAGTTTGATGACCCAACATTATCTGATAACATCAATGGACATGTGAGTCTTTATTGCTGTATTCTCAGGTTTACTTGTGGTGTTTTTTAAACAAAACACTAGAGTTTATGCAATGACTTAATCTGACTGAAAATATTTTTGAAGTGTTTTGTGTCAAATGAATGAAATCAAATTGCATTGAAGATTTTAACATCAGCATACAATATTTTATTATGTCTGGGGGAGAGGAGGAGGGGTGGTTTAGAGCTAGAGGTATCGAAGTGTGAAAACACACATGTCCAAATTTAGGGACAGTTTCTTCCCATCTGTTGTCGAGCAACTAGAGAGCAGTCCTGAGCTATCTTCTACCTCATTGCACACCCTTGGCCTATCTTTGATCGGACTTTACCAGACTTTATCTTGACTAAATATAATTCACGCTTTTCCCAGCATCATGTATCTATACACTGTGGATGGCTAGATTGTAATCATATATTGTCTTTCCGCTGACTGGTGAACGCGTAACAAAAGTTTTTCACTGTACCTCGGTACACTTGAGAATGAGCTAAACTGAAACTCGGACGAAACAAGGGTTGAGGGGTCTATCCATAAACGCAGGGGGGAATCCATGCTTACTGAAGAAAGACAGGTCAAATGTTAAAGAAAATTCTAAAACACACCACTGGGACCGGGCAAAGCAATCAAGTCTATTCTTTATTTCAGAGCGTCAAGTACAATCTCTTCCTTAAAAATACCCAAAGACGGCCTCCACAGCCTTCTGTTGAAATACATCCCACAGCTTCACCACCCTCTGACTAAAGAAATTCCTCCTCATCTCCTTCCTAAAGGTATATCCCTTTATTCTGAGGCTGAGCCCTCTGGTCCTAGATTCTCCCACTAGTGGAAACATCCACTCTGTCCAGGCCTTTCACTGTTAAGTAGGTTTCAATGAAGTCCCCCTCATTCTTCTAAACTTCAGTTAGTAAAAGTCCAGTGCTGTCAAATGCTTATCATATGTTAACACAATCATTCCTGGGATCATTCTCGTAAATCTCCTCTGGACCACGCCAACGCCAGCACATCCTTCCTCAGATATGGAGACTAAAATTGCTCGCAATACTCCAGATGGAGTCTGACTAGTGCCTTAAACCCCTGTCTCACGGTGCGAGTTGGCCCACGAGTGACCCCGAGTTTTCACTCGTGGTGATCACGTACAGCCAACGTAGTGGGAACGTCGGAACTCGCGCGATCAACTTGTCCACTCGTGGCGCTAACGGCAGGTACCTGTGAAACTTGTGAACTCGTGAAAAAAGTCAAACATGAGTCAAATTTCGTGGTCAAGTTTAAAATTGAAACATTTAAACTCAGAGTTATATCGTAGTGGCCCGTGCGTTAAGTTTAGTGATTCGTGCGTCTACCGTGGGAACTCTTTAATAGAAACAAAATGCTGGAGTAACTCAGCGGACCAGGCAGCATCTCTGGAGAGAAGGAATGGAGTCGAGACCCTTCTTCAGATTTACCCAAAACGCCACCCATTCCTTCTCTCCAGATATGCGGCCTGTCCCGCCGACTTACTCAAGCATTTTGTGTCTATCTATACTTTAGTTTCGGATATGATCAAGTCTAAGAAACGCAAACCAGACTACCTTCACATCAGAGAATCCTAATGTTCCTAATTTGGCCGAGGCACTTCACTGTCCGTGTGTAGGAAGGAGCTGCAGATGCTGGTTTACACCGACGATAGACACAAACATGCTGGAGTAACTCAGCGGGACAGGCATCGCCTCTGGAGAGAAGGAATGGGTGATGTTTTGGGTCGGGACCCTTCTTCAGACTCCCCGCTCATTCTTCCCTCGTCGATGTGAACTTGTGGGGGTGCGAGGAATCGGGCGTCGCTGGGTAAGGGGAAGAGAGGTTTTACTGCTGAATAATGCGCAACAGAAGCATGAAGTGGGGGTAAGGTCCGTTTAAACTATCTTGTCGTCGTCCCCCCCCCCCCCCCAATGTTGGGAGAGAGAGGGAAGAGAGTTGTGCAAACAAACCACGGGAGACTGCATCTTTGGAGGGAAATCATAAAATGTATAGGGATGTTTCGGGCCGGGACCCTAAAGGTTGACTACCCGTTTCCCAGATGCCGTTCCTAGCCCCCCCTCTCACTCCTCCCCACCCATAGTCTTTGCCTTCTCCCAATTCCACCATCCCTCGCCCCCCCCCCCCCCCCCCCCCCCAAACCTGTCCTCGCCTGAACCGCTGAAGATAACCGAGTGCTTTAAATGCGAAACCCGGACTGCGGCAACAACACACACCCTGAGCGGGAGAGGAACTAGGTAACTCAAGAGCAAACGGGAGGGGAACTTGGTAACTCTGGAGACGATCTCGGAACATCGCAGATTACCATACCCGTGGGAACTCGCCACAAACACTTGCACATCAACTTGGAATATCGTACACAACCACGAGTCTGTCACTCTGGGTCACTCGTGTGTCAACTCGCACCGTGAGACAGGGCCTTTATAGTGCGCTAGTCACTAGGCACTGACTAGTGCCTTAGCATTACATCCTTGTGTAGTTTGAATATGTGCTGATAATTGGCTTGAAATGGTGGACCATGAAAAAGAGCTACAAAAATCCATTGTTTCACGTCCATTGTGTCTGCTATTTTTCAGCCAACATCAAAGGAAATCCAGGAATTTCTCATTATGATGGCCATTTGCCATACAGTTGTTCCTGAAAAGGACGGGAATGATGTTAAGTACCAGGCTTCATCTCCAGGTGAGAAGTGTTGAGCAGAACTGCAAATAATAATTGTACAACCAAGTCAATGCACAGTTGAGTCCTTGCGTACATTTCCTCAGAACCAGATTCCTTTATTGCGGATATAACATTTCCCATTTGTACTGATGATTGAGTTGGAGTCATAGAACCATGCAGCCCCGAAATAAGCCCTTTGGCCCAACTGGTCAATGCCGACCAAGATGCCCCATCTCAGTTTGTCCCATTTGGCTGCATTTGGCCCATATCCCTCCAAAACCTATCCCATCCATGTACCTGCCCAAGTGTCTTTTAAATGCTGTTGTAGTACTTGCCTTAACTACCTCCTCTGGCAACTCATTCCATACATCCACCAACCCTCTGAGTGATAAAGTTGCTTGTTGAGTTCCTATGACATTTTTTCCTTTTCGCCCTAAACCTATGAAATTCTTGATTTCACCACCTTGGATGAAAGTATCTGGTTCATCACGATTTAGTTATGGTGTCTTGGAAACAGGCACTTTGGCCCAACTCATCCTTGCCAACAACGATGCCCTATCTAATCCCATTTATCTGTGTTTGGGGCATATACTCTCTAGACCTTTCCTATCCATGTACCTGTCCAAGTGCCTTTTTTAAAAGCTATTGTAGTCCTCGCCTCAATTCCCTCCCCGCAACTCGTTCTGTAGTGGTTCAATGTTCTTAAACAGACAAAAGCGCAAATAAAATCAGTGATCAAGCAGTGCAATCTTTATTTCGCCAGGCGGGTGTGGTAGGACCCTTACAATATGTAGATTACAAACTATACAGAGTTCTCATCCCCACACAAAGGGGCAGTGATTTAAGTACATATATATACTCCAATAATCAACGATTCAGCAATACCTTATCTACAGAGCATAGTACAGCTTCTTGCTTCTTAAGATTGACAGATCCTTAAGATTGACAGCTTCTTAAGATTGACAGGTTCTTCTGACAGAGGGTTAGCCATATATGGCTATATGAGAAGGCTATTTTTCTGCAGAACAAGCATTTTGTTTTTTTCTACTTATAACGCATATTATATTCTAACAGAGCAAGGGTTAGTGCCAAAAGTCTGAACCTCCTCTAAATGTTTATATTATAGAGGAGACATTCATGAAGCTGTACTTGTTATCTCAAAAATGTTATTGAAAAAGGTACATCAACATCTTTGTTAGCCTTGTAAGAGCTTCCTGCTGGCTTTGCAATTAATTAGGAGAAAAGTAATAGCCTGTCTTTAATTTCAGCTGAATCCATTTTTGTTAAGAATAAATCTTTTTAACTTCCACATTCCTTCCTCTTTATCAGTTTATGATATCATTCACAATCCTTGGTAGGTACATAAGCAAGCAATTAACAATAAAAATAGAGCGATGATTGATAAAACGATAGAGCCATAGTGTAATATAGCATTCCAAAGTCCATCAAGCCAACTGAATGGCCAGCATCTCCCATGTTACTTCATTGTATTACTTCATTGTACCCATGCATGTCACTGTCAACCTTATGGGTTTTCTCAATTTCTTGGGAAATATGGATAGCAAGGTCATTATATTAGAGGATTCATCAGGAATCTAGGCACAACACTCATCTTATTCCAATACAGGTTCCTTTTTGTTGATCTTTATGATCAACACTTATTTCATAGTAAGAACGTTTTTTAATATAGAACAGTTAACACGATTACACACAAAGATTATCAAGAATTGAGAATGGAGCTGTCAACTATCTTTATGCAGAGCTTAAAAAAAATAGAGAGTAATATTTAGAATTCATACGTTTAGTCTGTTACCGTAAACTCTCACACAAATTTCCCCTTTAATTGCTTCACGCCATTTATCCATGACAGTGGGATCTGCAAATTAGTTTTTGGCTTATTTAAGAGATTAGCATTCATAAATTCAAATGTTAAAAGATACCATGAACTAGAGGCATTATGTGTCTGATTGTAATTTGGTTTTGAATCTGTCCTTGAGCTCGTAAGGGGTTATGGCATAAACCGAAAATCCTAATCAGATAAAGAAGCTTGTTTACCTTATAGCAGCTTGTTCACTGTTCAACATTCTATAATTGTAGCCCTTCGCCATTACAGCGCGCAATCAGGCTGGCATGTTATTCCACCACTGCTGACAAAGCCACGGAACAATAGGCGAATTGATCCCTTTGGTTTTATTCCTAATCCCGGGACCGCAAAGAACAATAAGGGGTCACTGTTAATTATTCAAGTTTATTCAACCAGGGGGAGTCTCGTTCCAAGTATCCAGGATTAGGGAGGCATGTATATAATTCAGTGCAGTGTGTTCGCTTATGTTCATGGCTGGTTTTAACAAGATACTGTAAATACTGGCCTTTTTTATTTGTGTGTATGGCTTCCTTTTACCTCCAGTCTTGCAGGAGGACATCCAAGTTCATACTTCCTTTTTCCAGTTTCGAATTATTTCGCAATAAATTAGGTGTATCCAACAAGGATTATTTTCGACCTTCACTGTAAGTAGGTGTAGTTAGTAGTACTGGGAAGAGCTCCTTCTACCGTTCTCCCAATTTCCTCCAATCCCAATTTCTTATCAGTTCGTGATCTCCCGGTTGTAAGGATTCGCAGTTATGGTCAGCTGATAGTGGTTTCTGCGTTTCTCTTGTTCAGTGGTTTCTGTAAGACTACAAGTTTCTGGTCAATTGCTATGCATATGTAATTAATTCACACTAAGGTCCTGTCCAGTCTCAGTCAAGGCTTTACTTAAACTCTTAAACTTCTTACAAGGCAGACCCTTTAAAAATAGGTCATTATAAAGAAAAAACAATTAAAAAATTATTCCCAATTTTCATCCAACACCTCAATCTGAATTTCATATGGCCAGTGCGTAATTCAGACCTCTCTTGATTTCAATTCAAAAGGTAAAAAATAGGAAGAAATCAAACTTAAAATACCGACAAAGTCACCAATCCTAATGCCAGGTTATGCGACGAAGAAAATGTCCAGTCTCTTTGCTGAGCCACAACCCCTGTTTAATAAAAGTTGAGAAGACAGAGAATACACAGTGAATTTCTACGTAGATAACCAACACATTTTCAAAGAGCAAAGGAAAAGAAAATAACTTTGTCCCAGTCTCAACGCCAATACAGCTGCAACCTCTTAAAGAGACACTACCTTTTAGAACACATGAGACTCTACAAAGATTTATCATGTAAATGAGCAGGCTCATTCAAAGACTTTCTATTTCATCTTAATTATATGGTTCCACAAGCAAGTAACAGTCTTTAAACTCACTCACTCTACCCCCTCTTTTCTGTTCCATTCACTCACAAATTTCCACACCTCATGCAATATGCTAAAGGGCCTGTCCCACTGCGACGACCTAAATGGCGAGTTTAGAAGAGTTTTAGAGAGTTTGAAAAAGTGTCATGTTGAAGACCTCCTTCGACTATGTAGAATCCTCCTTCGACTATGTTGAAGACTAGTTTGGACCAACTTCGGGAAAATTTGACATCGAATAGTCGAGATTGAAGACGACCTCCTTCGATCTCCTTCGACTATATTAAAGACTATCTACTACTCCCTTTGATTACCTTTGACTACCCTCGATTATGTACAAACAACATGCCGACCTACTATGACCTACTTCGATTAAACCTATGGATTTAAAAAAAATCTATTTTTTTCCATGACAACCTTTTTTTACTCGCGGGCATTTTTCAGCATGCCCGCGATACGCCGCAACCTAGCTGAGGCCTCGAGTACGAGGGGACTACTCTCGAGCATGAAGGAGAATTACAAAGATCTCCTAGGACCTCGTGTCGATCATGCTGCGAGTGTGAGTCGAGGGCAAACTCTTCTAAACTCGCCAATTAGGTCGCCACAGTGGGACAGGCCCTTAAATCTCAGATATTTATATTTTGCAGTTAAAGTAATAAAATTCCTCACTCAAGAGTAAAACACAGTTATGTACTCCTCAAGGAAATCATGCAAAACTCTTGATACACCAAAAAATGATAAATTTCATTTGAATATATGATATCAGGCAAAGGCACTATGTCTTGTGCTGTTGTATTGCTAACCTTGACCAAGCTAGCGTTGGAGAATTATAAAACAGAAGCCATATACTTCTTAAACATAATTTAAGAAAAACAAGTTGGTATACTGTAAACAAGATTCATACAATTGTCAGCCAGCCATTTTTCATTACTTTGAGTTTATACCACTGGAGATACAGGATTTCATTTCCTGACGTAATTACAAAATGTATTTAAACACAGCCAGAAAGTTGCTTTGCTAGCCAAGGTCAGTGCTCCACTAAGTTTACTGACCAAGACATTTAAACAAATCATTCACCAAAAATGTTCATACTTGTTCATAAACACAACACATACCGAAGAACTGTCTCAACCCAAAACACACTTTGGACTCTCTCTCTCTTAGACACTGGTCATTTCATTAAAAGCTTCAAAGTGTAAGCTACTTTCCACATTCTCTTCCCTCCTTACAAATTTAATATGAAATAATACAAATTTAATATGAAAGTTGCAGGAAGGCATAATTATGTGATAAAATTTCTCAGCTCCTCCTGCATCCCCCTTTATTATCCCTGCTAATATAAATTTCAATTGTCGCAAATGCATTTGTCTTTATTTACATTTTACACAGAAACCAAATTGAAGCACATTGTTGCTGTTTCTTTACAATTCTCAACAATCCTCACAACATAATGAATTACCTTTACATTCCCTTGTCTGAAAGAGCCGTTATGTCGACTAGAATATTTGGTTCTGTGGGGACCAATGTGCAGAATTCGTAATCTGCTGTGTGGGCAATAATGTCAGTTGGAGACATTGTTGTGGCCACTTGTATGGGCATTGCACTTAATAATGGCCAGTTGGACTGGAAGGGTTAAGGCATGCAGTAGCTGGTGCAGCAGCAAGTGCTGTTTTTTAAGTTGTGAAAGTCTTCTTCTTGTTGGAGTGAGAGAGTTGCTGTTGTGCCCTGGCGGAGATACCAATGTATCCACTGCCGGTAGAAATTAACCAAGCCCAGAAAAGGGATTGGTCCGATTACGCACAGACTTTCCCTTCTCTCTCCACAGGGAGACAAACTCTTTTTTTCAAACAGGTCAGAGTCTTTTGTTTCAAGTTTGTTTTAAACTGTACCAACTGTTGGCTGCAAAATGTTTAAGTTCTTGGGGCAAAACGTGAGCAGCCTAGATTCTCGCGGGCTAGTTAAGGTACAGTGCCTCGAAAGCCACCAGCTCGACATCCTGCTTTATCTTTTCAATCTTCTTATTTATCTGCTGTTTCTCTTTCCTTGTTCCCTGTGTTGTTTAACTCTCTCACTGCTCTTCCTCTTCCGCTTTAAGCCCTCTCCCTTCTTCTTCCTCATCTTCCTTATCAGTTCTTCCTTCTTCTGGGGGTGTCCTTCCCTGTAGGCGTACTGGAGCCCCTTTCTCTTCACAGGATCTGTGTGTTGTAGCTCCTGCTGTTAGTGACTGGTGGCCAGGGCATGGGGGAGGTAGTCTACACTATTTCCAATTGTTTATCTCCCCAGATTTGTTCCTTATCACCTTCCTCTCTCTGTAAACAAAGTGGCTATGTCAGACAAGGGGTCCCCAGGAATATTTTGCTTGGGTTTCTATCTTTACATACCAATTTTTTAATATTATGTTGGCCAACCAAATTCTCTCTTTTTTATATATTCATAATGTGATCTTTACGTTTCCCTGGATCCAAATAACACATATGCTGTACCAAAGCTCCCACCTACGGAAACTCCCACAATACTCTTATCCCGAGCCTATCCCATAACCGGCTCAATATCGGCTTAATACTACAGACAGCCTACTTAGTCTGAGTCAACAATCCCAAAAATTGTCTTACCTTGCATTGTTTTTTCTGTAAAATCTTGGCAGGAAACTAGATCACTTCCGACGAAGGACAACAGTGTTCCCGGGTACTCTGAGGAGTTCAGACTCAAGGGGTCTGATAGTGCACTTTCTTCCCCCCCGTTCGAGACCGCGGCCAAACTGTAGCCTCTTACTCAGTCTTCAGTGATTGTTTCCAGCAAGACCTGCTTGACTACGCCAATGTTGTAGTTCAATGTTCTTAAACGGACAAAAACGCAAATAAAATCAGTGATCAAGCAGTACAATCTTTATTTCGCCAGGCGGATGTGGTAGGACTCTTACAGTATGTAGATTACAGACTATACAGAGTTCTCATCCCCACACAAAGGGGCAGTGATTTAAGTACATTTATATACTCCAATAATCAACGATTCAGGAATACCTTATCTACAGAGCATAGTACAGCCTCTTGCTTTTTAAGATTGACAGATCCTCAAGATTGACAGCTTCTTAAAATTGCCAGGTTCTTCTGACAGAGGAAAGGTTATCCATATATGGTTATATGGGAAGGCTATTTTTCTGCAGAATAAGCATTTTGTTTTTTTCTACTTATGACACACATTATAATCTTTTTAGAGCAAGGGTAGGTGCCAAGAGTCTGAACCTCCTCTAAATGTTTATGTTATAGAGGAGACATTCATGAAGCTGTACTTGTTATCTCGTTTGTTATTGGAAAACGGTACATCAACATCTTTGTTAGCCTTGTAAGAGCTTCCTGCTGGCTTTGCAATTAATTAGGAGAAAAGTAATAGCCTGTTTTTAATTTCAGCTGAATCCATTTTTGTTAAGAATAAATCTTTTTAACTTCCACCGTTCCATCTCCCCACCACAGTGAAAAAGTTGCAGGATTTGTTGTGCAATGGTTACTGGGAAATGAGCAACCATTACCACATCAGTTGGAGAAGATAATCCTAGTGTTATGTATCTATTGTTTATTTGATTTTAGACTCTGGTATTTTTGTCACATATATAATTTTTGAGATCAATTTAATTGCCCTTATATGCAACAGGTTTGAAGCCGTCAACTCTATTAAATGAGTTTTTTTGTATGTGTTTAGGTGACTGGTAGTAAATTACTTGGTAACTAGATTGAGTTAAGTTTCATTGCCCTGTGTGCTGACTGTCTGGGCTGCCATAGAGTGGGTGTGGGGAGGATGTTTCCACTAGTGGCAGAGTCTAGGACCAGAGGGCACAGCCTCAAAATAAAAGGACGAACTTTAGATTGGAGATGAGCAGGAATTTATTTGGTCACAGGGTGGTGAATCTGTGGAATTCAATGCCACAGATGTCGGTGGTGGCCAAGTCATCGGGTATTTTTAAAATGAAGTTTGACAGGTTCTTGATTAGTAAGGTTGTGAAAGGTTATGGGGCTAGGGCAGGAGAATGGGGTTGAGAGGGAGAGATAGATCAGCCATGACAAAATGGTTCAGTAGACTCAGTGGGACGAATGGCCTAATTCTGCTCCTATGTCTTATGACAGTAGTCTGAAAACTGACGTCCAGGTTCAGGAACAGCTTCTTCACTACATCCATCAGACTATTAAACGCTCCAACCTTCAAGTCGGCTCTGAACTATATATGCTTGGGGACATTATTTTTGCAATATTATTACCTATTTATTTGTTTTGATATATATAATTTTTGCTGTTGTTTATTATGGCTTTTACAGAGTACTATTTTTACATATCTGTTGTGCTGCCGCAAGTAAGAATTCAATTGTTCTGTTTTGGGACATATGACAATAAAACACTCTTGACTCTTGAGACTGTCTGATCACTAGATTTTGTGTTATTATCTGTAGTAGTGGTCCACCTCATAGTATTGGGGTTGTAGTGGACAAATGATTGTGGGAACTCTCCAACAAGCACCTAGACCTTGCTTGGCTGGCAGTGAAAAGGGTCCTCTTTTGTCAGAGGATGGGTGAATCTGTTTAATTTATTTGCCACAGAAGGCTGTGGAGGCCAAGTCAATGGATATTTTAAAAGCAAAGATAGGTAGATTATTGGTTAGTATTGGTTTATAGGGAGAAGGCAGGAAAATGGGGTTAGGGTGGAGAGATACATCAGCCATGATTGAATGGTGGAGTAGACTTGATGGGCCGAATGGTCTAATTCTGCTCCTATTATTTATGACGTTATGACCCCCAAGTCAGATCCTTCCTGTACCGTCGGAATCTTACTACCGACGCACACTGTCCTACGGAGAGGAGACGCTTTCCTACCTCTTCGCAGAGTGAGGAGTTGCGAGGAAGGTCTGGAGAACGATACAAGAGTCCTCGTCACGTTTCATCCCAAACAGCACAACAGAGTACTCTGTGATTCTCAGGGACATTCGGAGACTGAAATCTCATGCTGCTGGAAGATCACCAACTCTGTGAAAGACGCCCTTTGGCCTGTCCGAACTCGGTTGATGTCCCAGCAGAGCAAGATATCCGTCTGGGAATGTTGCCGACTGGCCCGCTCCAGACTGCAGGAGTACCCGGTGAGGGACGCACTGAAGCTTGGTGCAGCCAATGCCAAGGCACTGTGGGGAAGAACCACAGTCTAGGGTCTTTCCGTTGCTGTACATTGAGGGGCAGGGTCCGGTGGGGCCACCATTCCAACAAGGGAACGGATATCACTCCTAGGGGCCACATGAGTGGAAAAGATGTTTTGTTTAAAGAAAGGTGCAAACACGACTAAGTAGGACACTGTTGAATGTATAGATTATGAGAATATCTTCTTTTTGCACTTTTTATTTTGTATTTCTTTTTGTTCCGAATAAAGTTTAATTTTGGAGAAAACTTGCTGACAGGTGTTCTCTTGTGTAGATGAAAACTCATTGGTAAATGCTGCAAAGAAGCTTGGTTTTGTTTTCACTGCAAGAACTCCTGATTCTGTCATCATCAATGCTGTGAGTAAAGCGCTTGGTATTTTTTATTCTGGGCTGTGTGTAAGGGAGGAGGGTGCAGTCAGGGTGGGGTCCAGAAAGGTTCATGGAACCATATCTGTATGAGTTTGGTTTGATTGGTCTTCTCCAGGGTCGGTTGGGTTAACATATGATGAGCGTATGACGGCTCTGGGCCTGAACTCACTGGAACTTGAGGATGAGGGTGGACCTCATTGAAAGTTACTGAATAGTGAAAGGCCTTGATGGAGTGGATATTGGGAGAATGTTTCCACTAGAGGGAGAGTCTGGGACCAGAGACAATAGCCTCAGAATATAAGCTTTCAAAAGAAAATGAGGAGTAATTTCTTTATCAGAGGGTGGTGAATCTGTGAAATACTTCCCACAGACGGTTGTGTAGGCTATGTCATTGGGTATTTTAAAGGTGGAGATTGATAGATTCTTGATTAGTTTAGGCGTCAGGGGTTATGGGGAGAAGGCAGGAGAATGGGGTTGAGAGGGAAAAACAGATCAACCGTGATTGGATAACGCAGTATACTTGATGGGTTGAATGGCCTAATTCCTCTCCTACAACTTATGATCTTAAGAAAACACATTCACCTGTGCCTTAATTATTTTTTGGTCCATTTTATTTTGGGCATTGAACAGACATAGGAACAGAATTAGAATTGGCCCATTTGTGTCTGCTACGCCATTCGATCATGGCTGATCTATTTTATCCCCCTCACTCTCACTCTCAGTCTCACTCTCTTGCCTTCTTCTGTAACTTGTAACACGCTCACTATTAATCTCCATTTAAAAAAAAACAAATGACTTGGCCTCCACAGCCATCCATGGCAATGAATTCCATTGTCTAAAGAAATTCCTTCTCAACTCAATTTTGAAGATACGTCCTTTTAATTCTGAGGCTGTACCCTCTGGTCCTAGATTCTCCCTCTAGTGGAAACAACCTCTCCACATCCACTCTATCTAG
The DNA here is from genome assembly GCA_963514005.1 of Raja brachyura. Next base: position 63,137,147 of record OY740786.1, read on the forward strand.
GCCTTTCATTATCCAGTAGGTTTCTAAACTCCAGCGTCTACAGGCCAAGTACCATCAAACACTCCTTGCACGTTAACCCATCATCCTCGGGATCATTCTCATAAACCTCCATCCGCCAAGTGATTGCTGATTCATCGCTGCCCAGCCCCAGTCATTCTCACCCGCTGTAAATCAATGTGGGTCGTCAGAAATCGTGCACAAGGCAGCTTGTTTTATGTTGAGAATTCATCAATTCTTTTCTTTTTAAGAATTGGGCTTTCCGAAAATATCCATGCAGAATCTCTTGCTTTAAAAAAAGCTGAATGTTATGTGTGCAGTATTTGTTCAAGTAAGTTTATGTACCTCAACAGGTGCAATAATACGATAAAATAATTGATTATATATTTTTTCATTTCCCAGATGGGAGAGAAGCAGATTTATCAGCTTTTGCATGTTCTGGAATTTAGCAGGTACTGCTACCATTTTGTATGTTAAAGTATCGTCATTATTGTCACATCCTCTGTATTGGTCCACACCCAACCCTGCCAACCCTGTCTTGCCTGCCATTCTCTCACCCAACTCTTCAACCTTGCCCTCATTCTCCACCTTCACCCACTGCTGCTTTGCAAATGTCTCCCATTCTTTTATTCCCCCTTCACCTCTGAATGCTTCCTCTTCTCTCTCACTTTACCGGTTGTGTCCCCTCTCAACCCCATCGCATCTCTCCCTGCCCCCTCACTATCCTTGCACCCATGTTCTCCTGTCCCTTCCCTCGCACTCCCTCACACGGCCTGTAGTGGGCCCCCAATCCCCACCAACACTGTGCAGATTATTTTAGTTTAGAGATACAGCATGGAAACAGGCCCTTCAGCCCAAGGATTCCACGCCGATCATCAATCACCCATTCACACTAGTTCTATCCTGCACACCAAGGACAATTTACAGAAGAAAATTAACCTGCAAAACTTACGTCTTTGGAATGTGGCAGGCACTAGAGCACCCAGAGTAAACCCACGCGGTCAAAGGGAGAACTTAAAACTCCGTACAGGCAGCACCTGCAGTCAGGATTGCACCCGGGTCTCTGGAACTCTGAGGCAGCAGCTCGACACACTGCGCCACTGTGCTGCCTGAAGTGCTTTTACATAATTATTTCTTTTCTCACTGGACCCGGGTTTGATCCGATTGCTTGGGCACTGTCTCTGTGGAATTAGTCTGCGTGGGTTTCCTCCAGGTGCTCCAGTTTCCTCCCACATCCCAAAGATGTGCGGGTTTGTAGGTTAACCTGCAAAACTTCACGTCTTTGGAACGTGGCAAGCACTAGAGCTGTGCACCGGGAGTGGATGAGAAAAGGAATAGTTCACATTTTGGTTGTTTTGAAAGCGCCCTCTATTCCTTTACCTCCAGACTTGCTGCCTAACCCGCTGAGTTACACCAGCATTTTGTGTCTACAGTATCTTCGGTATAAACCAGCATCTGCAGTTTCCTCCTACACATAGAACCAGTGTGAACGATCACGTTCCACGCCTATCGATGGTCGGCATGGACTCGGTGGGTCATAGGGCCTGTCCCCAGGCTGCATCTCCAAACTAAAGAATTAGTAATCCACAACAATAATGAATGAATGAATGAATGAATGAATGAATATGTTTCATGGTCAAGTATTCCATACTATTGCCTTGGTGCTCCGCCCACATCCAGTGACAGTTAAGAATGATACATAAAACATTAAACATTAATAATAAAACATTATTGATTAAACATGTGAATTGAATAAAATACCAGAGCAAAAGGAGGTTGTAGATTTTTGGTTATGAAGTAGAGCTACTACTCGTGGAAAAAGGCTGTTTTTATGTCTGGCTGTGGCAGCTTTAACAGTCCGGAGTCGCCTTCCAGAGGGAAGTGATTCAAAGAGTTTGTGGCCATGAATGTACCAAGAAACATGAATGTACAAGTAGAATCTGTATATTGGCCATCGTATACTTATTTAAATTATTCATTATCATGTTGTGAATTTCCTTTCTTCCCCAACAGCCACAGGAAGCGAATGTCAGTGATCGTTAGAGTACCTTCAGGAAAGATTCGTCTCTACTGCAAAGGAGCAGTAAGTATCTGGATATTTCCTCTCTTTCCTTAGAAGGCTTAGGAAGTTTGGCAAGGAAGGGAGGTTGCAGAAATTGGAGAGAATTGTGGATGAAGTCCAGTCCATTACGCAAACTGACATCCCTTCCATTGACACCACCTACATTATTCCCAACAACTCTTTCCAACTTCCACAGATGTGCCAGAGAAAGCATTTCATTGGGAAACATCCCATCACAGCATGGGTTGGGGATAACTCCATCCAAGACTGCAAGAAATTGCAGAGAATTGTGGACGCAGACCGGACCATCACGCAAACCAATTCTCCCTTCCATTGACTCTATCTACACTTCACTTTGCTCGTCAAGGCCACCAGCATAATCAAGAACAAGTCTCGCCTCGGTCGCCCTCTTCTCCCCTCTCCCATCATACAACAGGTACAGAAGTGTGAAAATGCATACCTCCATATTCAAGGACAGTTTCTTCTCAGCTGTTATCAGGGAACTATCAAGAATCACGATCCTATCAAGAATTAGAGAGCGATCCTGAGCTACCGTCTATCTCATTGGAGATCCTCAGATTATCTTTAATCAGACTTTTCTGGACTTTACCTTGCACCAAAAACTATTCCCTTTCTCCTGTATCTGTAAACTGTGAACAGTTTGATTGTAATCATGTATCGTTTTTCTGCTGACTGGTTAGCGTGCAACTGAAAAGCTTTTCACTGTACCTCGGTACACATGACAATGAACTAAACAAAACTAAATGCTTCCGCTAGTGCACAAAATGGCACAGCTTTGATTATGTATCATCTGCAAATACTTTTGATACAGTCATAACGTTTGGAAATAGGCCCTTAAGCCTAACTACCCATTCCGACCAACATGCCCCTTGTACACTAATCCCACCTGCCCGCATTTGGGCCATATCCTTCAAAACCTGTCCTATCCGTGTACCTGTCTAAATTAAAATGTTATGATACTACCTGCCTCAATTATCCCCTCTGGCAACTCGTTGCATACATCTACCTCCCCTTGATTAGTTTAATTTAGCGATAGAGTGCAGAAACAGGCCCTTCGGCCCACTGAGTCCACCTAACCTGTGATTCCTGTACACCTGTACTATCCTACCCACTGGGGACAATTTACATTTTTTTTTTCACCAAAGCCAATTAACCTATAATATGTACATGTTCGGTGTGTGGGAAGAAACTGGAGCACACGGGGAAAACCCGTGTCACGGGGTGAAAGTATGAACGCTGTATAGGCAGCGGCTGTTGTCAGGATCGAACCTGGGTCCCTGCCACTATAAAGCAGCAACTCTACCGCTGCGCCACTGTGCATTTTGTGGAAACACAATTTTTCCCTCGTGTTCCTATTAAATCTTTTACCCCTCACCTTAAACATATGTCCTCTGGTTCGCAATTCCCCTGCTCTGGGTAAACGACTCTGTGCATTTACCTAGGTAGACACAAAATGCTGGAGTAACTCAGCGGGTGAGGCAGCATCTCTGGAGAGAAGGACTGGGTGACATTTCTGGTTGAGACACTTGTTCAGACTGATGTCAGGGGAGGGGTTGGGACAAAGATGGAATGTAGGCAGAGACAATAAGACTAGTGGGAAAACGGGGAAGGAGAGGGAAAGCAAGGGCTACCTGGAGTTAGATGTGTCAATGTTCATACTGCTGGGGTGTAAACTACCCAAGCAACATATGAGGTGCTGTTCCCATTTGCACTGCGCATCTCTCTGACAATGGAGGAGGCCCAGGACAGAAAGGTCAGATTGAGAATGAGAGTTGTGCATTTACCTGATCCATTCCTCTCATGATCTCTTCATCTCTATATGACCACCCCTCATCCTCCTGTGCTCCAAGGAATAAAGACCTAGCCTGTTCATTTTGAACGATTGTCATCATTTTGCATCATTTAGAATTTCTGTAAGATATTTGGAAGATGAGCTAAATAAATGTCTTGCATTCAACAGGACAACGTTATTTTTGAGAGACTTTCTGAATTGTCAAAACACAAAGTTGAAACTTTGAATCATCTGGACCAGTTTGCTGCAGAAGGTGAGGAAACTTGGATGAAAAATGACTTTTACGATGTCCTTGTCTACCAAGATGCCCTTCTAAGCTAGTCTTATTTGCCCGTGTTCAGCCCAAATCCCTCTGAACCTTCCCTATTCATGTACTTGTCCAAGTGTCTTTTAGTGGAAATGTGAATTAGAAGAACTCATGTGCAGAGAAATTGTGGAGTCTTGCAAGAATAATAGGGTGATCATTTTAGTTTAGTTTAGTTTAGTTTAGAGGTAAAACGCAGAAACAGGCCCTTTGGCCCACCGAGTCCGCACCAACCAGCGATCCCCTCACACCAACACCTTCCTACACACACTAGGAACAATTTTACCAAGCCAATTAACCTCCAAGCCGGTATGTCTTTGGAGTGTGGGAGGAAACCAGAGCATCCAGAGGAAACCCACGCAGGTCACGGTGAAAACGTACAAACTCCGTCCAGACAGTACCCGTAGTCAGGATTGAACCCTAGGGTCACTGGCGCTTTAAGGCAGCAACTCTACTGCTGCGCCACTATGCAGCCTGTAGGGGGTTTTCCTTTTCCTATTATAGACAGGGAACGCTATACTGTTGAGTGCTTAGATGAGATGGAATTTGATGAGAGTGTGCAGGAACGTTTCCTCGGGCAGTCAATAAAGGGCCCCATTGAGGATGGGGCAAAGGTAGAACTACTCTTGGAAATGAAGGGCAGGGCAAGAGACTGAGGTGTCAGTGGAGATGTACTTTGTGACCAGTGACCATAGTTCTATTAGTTGTTAAAACAGTCACGCAAAAGGACAGAATTGGTCCACACATTCTAATTCTAAATTGGGGAAGGTGAATTTTGATGGAGCTTGCAAAAGTTGATCGAAATAGTTGGTCTGTGGGCAAAGGAACATCTGACGAGTGAGTGGGAGGCTTTTAAAAGTGAGATGGTGAGAGTTCAAAGTCAGCATGTTCCTGTCAAAGTGCAGGGCTGGCAGCTGTAGGGAAGCTTGGAGGACTGGAGATTCTGAGTGTCTGGTCATTAAAATAAAAGGGTACAGCAGAGGAACAGGGCGTTTGGCCCACAATATCTGTGTCAACCATGATGCCAAGACCAATAGTCAATAGTCAACAGCCAATAGTCAATTTTATTCGTCACATACACCCAAATGTGCAGTGAAATGAATTTGCCAGCAGCGGTACAATTAAAAAAGAACACACAATACACAATAAGATTTAACACAAACATCCACCACAGCTTTCTTCACTGTGGTGGAAGGCACAAAGTTCAGTCAGCCCTCCTTGTCGTTCACCCGTGGTCAGGGTCATAAAATCCTCCATAGTCACCGCTACGGATGGCCGGATGTACAGGCCCTCTCGTCAGGACGGTCGAACACACCCCGCGGCTTGGAGCTCCCGAATCGGCACTTTCTTACCGGAGACCGCAGCTTCAGGACGTTGTAGGCTGCAGGCCGGCAGTCAGAGCTCTTCTCCGGGAATTCCCGGCGAGGGCTCCTAGGCTTCGGACGCTGCGCCCGCGGCTAGAAACCTCGCAGACCGCTGCTTCAGGATGTAGCAGTCCATGGGCCAGCGGTCGGAGCACTTCCTTCTGGCAACCCCCCGCAAAGTCTTGCCCGTTCTGCTATGAAAAGTCCACACTGCGCCCGCTGCTGAAACTTCGGGCCCGACTTCGTGAAAGGCCGCTCCAATCCATGGTGTTAGGCCGCGAGGGAGGCGACATGGAAAAAAGTCGCCTCTCCATGGAGGAGGTGGCCGAAAGCGGTTCTCCCCTTCCCCCCCTCACCACCCCCCCACACAAGACACACCAAGAGACACCGAAACAAACACTTGGACACAATAAAAAAACATTTTAAAGTAGAAGTAACGAACGCGCTGCTGGCAGGGCAGCCGTCTCGCAGCGCCCCCACCGTCCATCTCTTAGCTACCTGCACATTATCAAAATCCCTCCATTCCCCACATATCCGTGCCTATTCAAAAGTCTCAAATTCTATTATTGTGCCTGTTTCCACCACCACTACTGGCACTGCATTTTAGGCACCCACTACCCTCTGTGTTAGGTCGTTAAATGGATGGACCCCTTGCTCATTTGCTTTTAACCTTTGCCCCTCTCACCTTGAAGGTAAGCCCTCTAATATTAGACATGTCCTCTCTTTTCCAAATTGTGAATTCTTGTTCATTGTCTCCCTTAACCCATTCCTATGGAGTAATTTAACTTTTTGTCCACTCGGAGGCAAGTTTAGAATAAGCTTAAGTATATTTCTGGCTGTGGTTTGTGTCCTTTGCTGAAGAGGTTGTAACTGCTTTTCAGGTTTGAGAACGCTGTGTTTTGCATATGCCGACCTGGAATTTAACGACTATAAGGAGTGGGATCAGATTTATCAAGAAGCCAGCACAAATCTTCAGGACAGGGTCGCCAAGCTTGAGGAGTGTTACAATCTCATTGAAAAGGTGAGGGATGATTGTTACTGTGTTATTTCAAGTGCTTCTGCTGGTCGTATGCGCGGACTGCGTTAATACCTCCACGTTGGGACGGGACTGGACTTTTGATGCCCTCCCCCAAGATGTTTTTATGTTTATTGTTAAATTCTTTAATGGTGTGTCTTATCTTTATTTGTGTACTGCAATGGCAAGTCAAATTTCACTACACCAATTAGTGCATGTGATAATAAATGTTCTTTGTATTGGGAAGCAGGGAGGCCATGAAAGAGGTCCACAATGCAGGAGATGTTCCATGTCAGTGTGAGATGAAGCACTGCAGATACAATTCTGGCACCCACAACATGTATCATTGTAGAAACAAGGAACTGCTCAGTTTGAAGAAGGGTCTCGACCCGAAAGATCACCTACCCCTTTTCTCCAGAGATGCTGCCTGACAAGCCGAGTTACTCCAGCATTTTGTGTCTACTGTCGGTCTAAAGTAGCATCTGCAGTTCCTTCCTACACATTTTGTCTGCTCCATTACGAAATCTCCTCAAGGTATATCTACTTTGAAGAAGTTTTCCCCTCTCCGACGAGAGATCTGCAACACCCTCTCTCACTGCTCCCCCTCTGTGATTCCTTCTGTTCTCCAGCATGACCATGTTTTTAACCCAGACTCGCCACTTGTTACCAGTGCCACTGCCAACAATGGACCATTGTGGGCTCCACCTTTCCTTGTTCCCTCATTGCTGGCTTTGATTTGTCCTTTTTATCCCTTTCATTCATTTGTTCTTTCATATCTCTGGTCCTTTTCATATATCTAGTTTTTCTCTTGCCTTTTACCCAGGATAGGGGAATCAAGAATCAGAGAACGTGGGTTTCGGGTGAGGGAGGAAGGATTTAATAGGAATTTGAGGGGCACATTTTTCACAGATGGCGGTGGATGTATGGAAGTAGCAGCCAGAGGAGGTTTTTGAGGCAGAAGCATTTAAAAGACATTTGAACAGGTACATGTAGCAATGTTACAAAATTTTGAGATTTAAAAAATCAAGTCTGCAATTTATCCCATCAGATAAAGCATAAAAAGAAGTTTAATTTGACACCTAATTTACTTTCATATCTTCAGTATTAAGAAAGTTATGGCCATTTTCATACTCGGAAATTAGCATCTTGCTCCCCATTGCCTTTCAATTGACTTAACTCAAAAGCTGTGATCTGGAAAAGTCAAAAGCCCATAACTTTCTTAAAAATTAAGAGAACTCAATGAAATTTTCAGTTATTATACATTGAAGCATTCTGAAACAAATATGAAACAATCTTACTTGGATGACCTGAAATTAAAGCATATAATAGTAAGATTAAACGAGAACTTACCAGTTTGAAGTTTGATCTTTATTTTATGAGGTGTTACGATGAGGGATTACGTGAAGACCCCGCCAGCACGCATGCGCGACATTCTTCAAAGCAGTGGTGTGAAATCACAGAACAAACAGTCACAATGACTGACATAGTAAGAGAAAAAGAGAACTTTCATACCAGGTGATCTTTATAATAGAGGGTCGGGAGCGGAGGGCACGTAATCCCTCATCGTAACACCTCATAAAATAAAGATCAAACTTCAAACTGGTAAGTTCTCGTTTAATCTTACTATTTTACTTCGGAGTCACGTGAGTGACTACGTGAAGATTTCAAAGCTCTGTGATTTCATGCCCTGGAAGCTCCATGCTCACACACCGCTAAAGCTGGGATAAGAGGATGGACGTGATTCAGACAAGACACTGGCTGAAAAACAAAACAGGTATTTATTCATACCAAACACAATATTGTGTCCCATAAGGGTTATTTATCTGGCAGCACTTAAAATCCTCCCTGCATAATTGCCAGGGGAGGTCACGGGTTTGTTGTAAAAGCGGTGGAAGGTTTTCTCATTGTTCCAACCCGCTGTGGCCAGGATGTGATCCAGTGGTACCTCCATCCTTCTAGCCGCCGAGGTGGATGCTGCCCTGGTGGAGTGAGATTTATACACATTAGTATCCACCCCCGCCGCATCCAGTACCACCCTTAACCATCTGGAAATGGTTTGCACCGTGACCCTGTGATGAGGCTTCTTGTGACTGACAAGCAAAGCTGTTTCCGTGCCTCTTAGATCTTTAGTGACTGAAATGTATCGCAGAATCAATGTAACGATACAAAGACGGGTGTCCGCTGGGTAAGCCAGGAACTCCAACGTATGTCCAGACACTCCGGGTCGATCTTGCTTCAATAGTCCCTGCACCTGGAATGTGATCTTCCCACTGGTAATTGCCATGGCATCCAGACTGAGTTTGTGCAGGGACTGGACCCGTTGCGCCGTGATCAGTGCCATAATCATGACCATTTTGTAGGTTAATTTGGCCAAAGGGAGTCCCGTGTTCGGTGTCCATCCTCTCAGCATCGTCAATACCGTGCTGATGTCCCAGGTATGGCTATATCTGGGCCTGGGGGGATTGGAATTAAATATTCCCCTCATAAATTTGGATACTAGGGGATGTGACCCAATTCCCAATTGGTCACTCCCCTTGCCCAAGTAAGACGATAGGGCACTCCTGGCACAGTTGATGGCGCTGTAGCTTAGACCCTCATCGTAATGAAGGGTAGCCAGAAACTCCAGCACTTCCGTGATGGTGGCGGTTTCGTATGTTGTTTTGGTAGTCACGCAGAATCCTTCCCATTTCCTGATGTAGGTCAGGTACTGCTTCCTTGTGGACTCTCTGCAGGCTGCCGTGATGGTATCAATGGTCCTGTTGGAGAGTCCGAATCCATGAAGTGGCCGTTTTAAAATCTGCAAATTAATAATCCCATGCGGTCATGACATGGATGACATTCTCCTGTAACAGGATGAACAAGCAGGCTAGGTCTTTTATTCACCCTGATACAGGGTTCTGTGGCCATCTTCTGTACCAGAGGGAACCATGGTTGAGTAGGCCAGTCGGGCACTACCAAGATACCCGATGCGGAGTCTTGCTTGATTTTTTGCAAGACCCGACTGATGAGGCAGAAAGGGGGGAAAGCGTAGCAAAATAAATCCCCCCAGTGTAGCGAGAAAGCATCCATCGCTACTGCCCCCGGGTCTGGCTCCCAAGCAACATACGTTGGTAGTTGGTGATTTAGCCTGGACGCGAAAAGGTCGATATCTGGTGTCCCATAACGTTCTACAATATCTGCGAACACATTCCGATCCAACATCCATTCTATGTTGTCGTTGAATTTCCGTGACCTGGTGTCTGCCCTGTGTTTAATTTACCTGGAAGGTAAGTTGCGGAGATCCAAATTTCTCTTTGCAGACACCAGTGCCAGATATTGTTGGCCAATTCATCACACGATATCGACTTTACACCGCCCATATGGTTAATATAGGCTACCACCGTGGTGTTGTCAATCTGTATTCTAACATGAACTTTGTGCATGTTAGTGCAGTATGCCTTAAGGCCGTGAAATGCTGCCAGCATTTCTGAATAGTTAATCCCTAAGTTTTTAAATAGGGTTAACTCTGGTGCACTCCATCTACCTCCACAGCTAGAGGTAGTGTTAGTAGCTCCCCACCCTATGGCACTGGCATCCGTTTGTAAGGTGATCGAGGGATTGGTGATAGTAATGGGTTTGGAACAATTTTGGGCATTACCCATCCACCAATATAATTCGGCTTTTGCCTTTTCTGGAATTTTCATGGGCCTATCAAAATGGCCAGCATGATTTTTGAGTGCTGTAATTTTGGCTCTTTGTAAGTTTTGGTAATGTAAGGGCCCATATTGTGCTGCAGGAAATGCAGCTACTATCTTCCCAATCACCCTGGCCACCTGCCGAATGGATGGGACCTTAATGCCAATGAGGCTCCTGCAAGCCTCTATCAGGTCTTCCACCTTGCTTGGTGGTAACGTGACAGACATTTGCACTGAGTCAATAATGAACCCCAAATATTTCATGGTGGTAGAGGGTTCCAATATTGATTTATCTGGATGTATCGTAAACCCCAGTTTCTGAAAAAGATGTTTCGTGGCTGTGACTGCCAAAGTAGCCATTTCCAAATTCTCCCCCACTATGAGGATGTCATCAAGATAGGCCATAACAGTATGATTCTGTTTCCTTAAATAGGCCAAAGCTGGTTTCAATATCTTGGTAAACAATCTGGGTGCTGACGATAACCCATTAGGCAAAGCTTTATATTGCCATAATTGTCCCTTCCAGATAAATTTTAAGTATTTCCTATGATCCTTGTGTATGGGTACTGAATAGTATGCATCTTTGAGGTCAACGCATGCCATGTAGTACCCATTGGCTATAAGCTGTATAGCAGTGTTGAAGGTGTCCATTTTAAAATGAATATACTGGACAGAAGTATTCAAGTCGGTCAAACCTATGATGATGCGGCAACCGCCATCTTTTTTGTTTTTAGTGAATATATTAGACACAAACTCCTGAGGTTCTTTAACTTGGGGTTAAGCGCCGGCTTTATAATGCTTTTCCTGAAATTATTTATTTCATACTGTGTGTTGCACAGTAAGGCCAAAGCATCTTGTAGTTCTTCCGGCATATCCACTCCCACTGCTGTTCTGGCTACTGCAGTAATCCCTGCGGTTAGGAGCTTCAGGATCTTCTGAAGTTTCATCTCCTGCCCGCTACTCGAGGGGCTCATGTTTCCCCATATCGGGTTGTTTACCGCGGGTACATTTAATGACTTGCAGTTTTCTGGCGCCATGTATTTGTCTGCTGTGGCATTGATGGCCTGTTCCTGAAGTTGGTTAGTGGCCATATAATCAATGCTGGCAGCCAGCTTGGGGTGGATGGGTAGGCCCTTCTGGTTGGGCATGGCATGTTTGCTCACCACATCCATATAATCTTCACACACCCCTGACGCTGCAGGTGCTTCAGCCAACTCCCCTTCTTCTGGGTCAGCCCAGTTCTGACCCTCAATGCTCCCCTGTATAGAAGGGGATACATTTGGCAGTCCTCTAAGGGAACTTGCCGTGGGCCTACTAGGGGTCCCACTGTGATCCTGCCCCTGCTTTAGCAGGTCACGTTGGAGCAGCTGCTCCATCATCCGCTCAATGCGGTCAAGGCGACCTCCGTCGCTGCCTGCGAGCGGGGTGCCCTCGGGACCGGACTCCGCTGAGTCGGCCCCGGCCGACTTCCGGGTAGTTTTCCCCGACCGTGGCGTACCAACGGTCTCAAAGTCCGAAAAGTCGGGAGCTGCAGGTAGAACCTGTAGCTCTGGAGAGGCGGTTCTCCGTTGGCTGCTGTCCTTAGCCGCTGATTTGGCCGCCGCTCTCTTAGATTTTCTCCCTTCCATAATGGTCGACTCACTCCTTCGGTGAGACTTACCTGGCGTGAGCTTTTTAAACTCACGCTGGAGGAGCCCCGCTCCTCCCGACCGTCGCTTCCGCATGCGTACGACGATATGTCGCGCATGCGTGCTGGCGGGGTCTTCACGTAGTCACTCACGTGACTCCGAAGTAAAATTAGTTATCTAATTGTAGTTAATTACAAAATTCAATGAGTAGATCTAAACATCTATCCATTTCTTAAGAAAAGATAAACTTTTTTTATAATTGCCTAAGTGTCCAAATAACATTCACACAATAATCCACAATATAACATAATTTTTAAATCTCATTTTTATGAATTTCTGGGCCAAATGGAAGGAATTTAGTGTTTGATTCCTGTAAATTAATGGCCATTTAAATCAACTAGCGAGTGGGTTTTAAGTGGAATGCGGTGGATTAGAACGTTGCGGTTTGCTGTGAAGTCGGGAGGAAAAATACTGTTGGTTCATACATTTTTTGGGACCCCATTTCGCAACATAAAAATATTATTAAAACGTCCCGAAAAAACAACTTTTAATATAAAAATAAACTATTTACCTTTTTTCTCCCCTACGGAAAATCCTTCCGTTGGTTCTCACGGCTTTTGAAGGTGATTTTTAAATTACTCTAGTTAACAAATAATTTAGAGTAATTTAAAAATACCTTCATGAGTGTAAAGTCGGAGCGATTTTTCTTCCCCGACAAAACCGCCCGACATTGATCGATTTTCCAGGTCTGTTGAAAATCGGCACTTTAAGCCCGCCCCCCTCTGAAAGGCGCCAAAGTCGCGCACACGGGGAGCGGCAGAACTGCAGTGCTGCTCAAGGTAAGTTTTGCAACATAGCTAGTACATGGATAGGAAAGTTTTAGAGGGATATGGGCCAAACGCAGGCAGGTGGGACAGGTTTACCCATGTGAAAAGCAAATAAGAGAACTGACTACTGATAAATAAACTCTACATATATTAAAAATGAAGAAACCAAGAACTGCAAGACACTCTATTTTTAATGTAGAAAAATAAACCATGCCGGAGTAGTTTGACGGGTCAGGCAGCTTCTCTGGGGAACATGGGTGGGGTATCTTGGTCGGCACGGGCAAGTCTGTTTCCGTGCTGTGTGACAATATGACTTGTGTGACGATATGGCTGCAGTTCAATTGATTATCATTTGGACAAATAATTTAGATTTTAGTTGAGAGATACAGCGCAGAAACAGGTGCTTCGACCCGCCGAGTGTACGCCGATCAGCAATCACCCCGCACACTCGTACTATCCCACAGACGAGGGACAATTTACAATTTTACCAAAGCCAATTAACCTACAAACCTGCAAGTCTTTGGAGCGTTGGAGGAAACCGGACCACCCGTGGAAAACCCACGCGGTGACAGGGAGAACGTACAAACTCCATACAGACAGCACACATAGTCAGGATCGAACCCTGGTCTCTGCACTGTAAGGCTGCAACTCTACCACTGCATTACTGTGCCACCCTTGTTAGATCAGCATCCAATCCACCACCCTAAACATTCACATTATTCATTAATTGGGGCAGAGTGATATAGTTGGCAATGGATCTGCTTGCATGTTGATGTTACTCATATTATATCCAGCAGAGTGCAGCACTGTTCAAACATTCACAGCTGAATACTGTCATGAGCTTGTGTTAAAGAAGGAACTGCAGATGCTGGAGAATCGAGGGTTACACAAAAAGCTGGAGAAACTCAGCGGGTGCAGCAGCATCTAAGGAGTGAAGGAGATAGGCGACGTTTCGGGTCGAGACCCTTCTTCAGACTGGCGACGTTTCGGGTTGAGACCCTTCTTAAGTTTGAAGAAGGGTCTCGACCCGAAACGTCGCCTATCTCCTTCACTCCTTAGATGCTGCTGCACCCGCTGAGTTTCTCCAGCTTTTTGTGTAACCCACTGTCATGAGCTTGGTGTGTGTATTGTCACATTTGACCATGTGAAAACCAAATAAGAGAACTCACTTCTGATAAATAAATATATAAAAAATGAAGAAACAAAGAACTACAAGATGCTCTACTAATTTTTAATATAGGAAAGACACAAAGTGCTGGTGTAATTCAACGGGCCAGGCAGCATCTCTGGAGAACATGGATAGATGATGTTGCGGGTCGGGACCCTTCTTCAGACTGATTGTCACCTATCCATGTTCTCCTGGGATGCTGCCTGACTTTCTGAGTTACTTCAGATTAAGATCCTTCTTCAGACTGTTAGGTGACGTTTTGAGTCGAGATCTTTTCGAAGAAGTAGCTGAACAGAAATGTCATCTATCCATTCGCTCCAGAAATGCTGCCTGAACTGCTGAGATACTCCAGCACTCAGGGCCGGATTTAGATGAAGAGAGGCCCTAAGCTGTTCCACTTGTGAGGCCCCTCCCAATTCCCCACCCTCATTACCAGAGGAAGATGGTCCACAAGATTGACACCGATTTGCAGCCGAGCGTGGCCAATGAGATAAGAGGCTGGAAAGCAGCGCGTATTTATTTATTTATTTATTTATTTATTTATTGCCAGTGCTAGTGTCGAGTTATTGGCTTAAAACACTATTATTCTGAAATGGAGGGCAAGGAAAATTACTGAAGTGTTGTTTAGAGATTACTGTGCGTTGTGACAGCATATGTAAGAAAGGCCTATGACAGTGTCAAAAATATTATACACCTTGCAGGGCTCTCACATAATTGTTTTTCTCTGTTGTCAGCCGGGCAACCTTAGCAGCCTTTTAAGTTGCCAAATGACAGTTTAGGTGGTCATTTAAGACGGCTTGTATGACGCGTGCGATAATGTGCTCCGATGAAGTGCGTAGTTACCAGTCGGAATTATGCTCAATGAAGCATTCACATATTATTTCTGCTTCAAATAAAGTCACAAACTAAACATATTCACCAATCAAGACATGATATATACCACAATGACATGCAGCAAAATTATAATACAGTATCTCAACTCTTTTTACATATTGCAATGAATGCAATTTCTATTATTTGTTTCCACTTCTAAACAAAATGTGGTTGGATTATTCAGCGTACGATCAACCTCGGTGAGACCAAGCGCAGGCTTGGCGATCGCTTCGCACACACCTCCACTCAGTTCGCAATAACCAATCTGATCTCCCGGTGGTTCAACACTTCAACTCCCCTTCCTATTCCAAATCAATCTGTCCTGGGCCTCCTTCATGGCCAGAGTGAGGCCCACCGCATATTGGAGGTGCAGCACCTCATATTTGCTTGGGTAGTTTACACCCCAGCGGTATGAACATTGGCTCCTCTAATTTCAGGTAGACCTTGCTTTCTCCCTCCTTCCCCTCCCATGTCCAGCTCTCCCACAGCCTACTGTCTCCACCTCTTCCTTTGTTTTCCCCCCTCCCCACGACATCAGTCTGAAGAAGGGTCTCGACCCGAAACTCTATTCCTTCACTCCATAGATGCTGCCTTACCCGCTGATTTTCTCCAGCTTTTTTGTCTACCAATGGGATCCCATCATTGGCCAAATGTTCCTATCTCCTCCCCTGTCGGCTTTCCGCAGAGACCGCTCCCTCCGTAACTCCATGGTCAATTCGTCCCTTCCCACTCAAACTACCCCTCGCCTTGCAACTGCAGGAAATGCTACACTTGTCGCTATACCTCCCCCCTTGACTCCATTCAAGGACCCAAGCAGTCTTTCCAGGTGCAGCAGAGGTTCACATGCACCTCCTCCAACCTCATCTATTGCATCCACTGCTCTAGGTGTCAGCTGCTCTACATCGGTGAGACCAAGCGTAGGCTTGGCGATTGCTTCGCCCGACACCTCCGCTCGATCCGCAATAACCAACCTGATCTCCCGGTGGCTCTGCACTTCAACTCCGCCTTCCATTCCAAATCCAACCTTTCTGTCCTGGGCCTCCTCCATGGCCAGAGTGAGGCCCACTGTAAATTGCAGGAGCAGCATCTCATATTTCGCTTGGGCAGTTTACACCCCAGCGGTATCAACACTGACTTCTTCAATTTCAGGTACTCCCTGATTTCTCCTTCTCTCCCCTTCCCAGCTCACTGTCTCCGCCTCTTCCTTTCTTCTTCACGCCGCCCCCCCCCCCCACCCTCACATCAGTCTGAAGAAGGGTCTTGACCCGAAACGTCGCCTATTTCCTTCGTTCCATAGATGCTGCCTCACTCGCTGAGTTTCTCCAGCATTTTTGTCTACCCATTCACACAAGTTCTGTTATCCCACTTTCCTCACCCACTCCGTACACATAAAGGGCAATTTTACAGAGACAAGTTAACCTACAGAGACAAGTTAACCTACAAAGCCAATGCGTCTTTGGGATGTGGGAGGAAACCCACACGCTTGCAGGGAGAATGTGCAAATTCAACGCAGACAGTGCCCAAGGCAGGATCGAACACAGATCTCTGGCGTGTGTGGCAGAACGTCTACCAGCTGTGCCACTATATTTTGTTTTCCAACACACTAAAAATTATACGTTGATAACTTTGGTTACTAAAAAAAAAAGAAAATATCCATTTTAAATATTGAATCTCCAAGTGACGCTATGTCCCCTTTACAGCTATTGTATGTTTTAATTAAATTATGGGTCAGTGCATTGGTTGTACATAAAGTTGCTGCCTAAAAGTGCCAGAGACCCGGAATTGATCCTGAATATGGGTGCTGTCTGTATATAGTTTGCTCCTTTTCCCTTTGATCGCGTGGGTTTTCTCCGGGTGCTCTTGTTTCCTTCCACATTCCAAAGGTGTGCAGACCCAACCCAAAACGTAATATTTTCCTTTTGTCCAGAGATTCTGTCTGACCTGTTGAGTTACTCCAGCTTTTTGTGTCTATCTTCAGTTTCAACCAGCATCTGCAGTTCCTTCCTACACACACGATACTATACGATAGAACTTTATTAATCCCAGGAGGGAAATTGTGTGTGTGGGTATATATATTCTACACATGCACATATATATATTTATATAGTTATATATTCATATATATTCATATATAAATATACACCGTTTTGTTATTAACATTGTTTATAGAGTACTAAGTTGACATTTTCTGTTGGATTTCATTGTTCTAACTGGGGCGTGAGAGAATAAAACACTCTTGACTCTTGACTTACTCCGCTAATGTGTGGGATAGAATTAGTGTACAGGTGATCGGTGGTCGGCGTGGGCCGAAGGGCCTGTTTCCATGCTGTATCTTTAAATTAAACTAAAAACACTAAAACCAGAGGGAGTCTAAATAAGGGTCTCTACCCAAAACGTCACCCAATTTCTGCTATCCCGAGTTCCTGGCTGCTCCATGGAGTTCCCCCGCACAATTAAAGCATGGAATAGTCTTCACCCTACCATAGTTACCCAACCAGACGCAACTAAATTTAAGGTACCTCTTTGTTCCCCCAAGAACCCTTTTTAGCTTAAGTCCGTCAAGAGTCAAGTAAGTTTTATTGTCATGTGTCCCAGATAGGACAATGAAATTCTTGCTTGCTGCAGCACAATAGAATATGGAAATACAATACAGAACAGGAGATAAAAGTTCATTGTGTTTATATACCATAGACCATATATATATACACAATAAATAAACAGATAAAATGCAATAGGCTGTTATTGTTCAGCCCTCCACCACCTCCAGTTTAAATACCATTTAGAATATTTATGAGGACCAGGAAACCAGAAGCAAGAGTTACTCCAGAGAGTTACTCCAGATCCAGGGTCAGGGAGTGATTCTGCGTTGGTTTCAAAGTGAGGGAGAAAGTACCCAGCGCCGACCAGTTGCTGTGGCAGTGCGCATGCTGATGATGATGTGCGCATGTGCAGGGGGGAGGATGTGCTGGTCGTAGCAGTGCGCATGTGCAAGGCGGCCTGCCATGCCGGCGGATGAGGAGCGGGTGGAGAGTGGAGAGCGGAGCCCGGCGGCCCGGACACGGATACGGATGGCGGGCGGAGACGGAGAGTGACAGACAGAGAGAGAGAGAGAGAGAGAGAGAGAGAGAGAGAGAGAGGGGGAGCTGCCCAGAGTTGTACGGCAGGTGTCCTGCCTTGGCCGGAAGCCACCTAGATTTCCAGGCCCTAGGCTTCAGCCCATGAAGCCTAGTGGTAAATCCGGCTCTGCGAGGCCCCCCTAGATCTCGAGGCCTGAAGCTTAAGCTTGTCAAGCTTATACTTAAATCTGGCCCTGCCAGCACTTTGTGTTCTTATGGGCATTAACAACCCCATTGACCTCTGTTCCATTCAATGGAATGTTAATTAAATTGGGGTAATTGAGTGTGGAAACTGGCGCTTGGGCCCATCTTACCCACACTGAACAACGTCCCGTCCACACTTATCCCACATGCTTGCATATAACCCATATCCCTCTCAACCCGTCATGTTCATATACCTGTCTAAATGTTTCTTAAATGTTACGATAGTACCTGCCTCAACTACCTCCTCATGCAGCTCGTTCCATACACTCACCACCCTTTGTGTGAAAACATTACCCCTTAGGTTCCTATTAAATCGTTCCTTCCCCGCTCACCTTAAATCTATGTCCTCTGGTCCTCGATTCCTCTACCCTGGGTAAGAAATGCTGTTGTATGAAGTAAACATGGATATCAACACAACATTTTAAATCCATTTTTCAGGATTTGGTGCTGCTCGGAGCGACTGCTATTGAGGATCGTCTTCAGCAGGGTGTTCCCGAGACCATTGCCACGTTAATGAAAGCTGGAATCAAAATATGGGTCCTAACCGGCGACAAACAAGAGACCGCGATTAACATAGGTCTGTCTGTCTGACACTGAAGCATCCTCTAGTTTGTCATTGCCTGAAGCACCATTCAGAATTGTAATATAAAATGATCACAAATAATAATATGTGGTTGGTGAGGCTGTACTGGAGTTTTGTCGATGGATGCCAGCATCTATGGAGAAAAGATAGATGGCGTTTTGGGTCGAAACTTGTTCAGTTTTGGTCACCATGTTATAGGAAGGATGTCATTAAGTTGGAAAGAATGCAGAGAAGTTTTATGAGGATGTTTCCGGGACTTGAGGGCCTGGGCTATAGGGAGAGGTTGGGCAGGCTAGGACTTTATTCCTTGGACCGCAGGAGAATGAAGGGTGATCTCATAGAGATGAGGGGAATAGGTAGGGTGACTGCATGGAGTCTTTTACCCAGACTAAGGGGATCAAGAACCAGAGGACATAGGTTTAAGGTGAAAGATTTAATAGGAACCTGAGGGGCTACGAGGGTGTTAAAGAAGGAACTGCAGATGCTGGAAAATCGAGGGTACACAAAATGCTGGAGAAACTCAGCGGATGCAGATCTATGGAGAGAAGGAGATATGCAACGTTTTGGGCCGAAACCCTTCTTCAGACTACAAGGGTGATGGGTATGTGAAACAAGCTGCCAGAGGAAGTCGTTGAGACAGGTACAAAAACAACATTTAAAAGACACTTGGACAGGATACATGCATAAGACATTAGAGTGATATGAAGCAGGTGGGCATGTGGAACTCGTGTATAGTGGGGTCTCTTGGTCGGGATGGCTACTATGTGGCAGTAACGCGACCTGCTCTCCATTCCATTGACTCCATTTATAGCTCAGGCCTCCTCGGCAAGGCCAGCCGCGTAATCAAGGATGAGTCGCACCCCGGCCACTCCCTCTTCGCTCCACTCCCATCGGGCAAAAGGTACAGACCTGTGACAACGTACACCTTCGATTAAAGATAGTCCGAGGGTCTCCAGTGAGGTAGATAGTAGCTCAGGACCGCTCTCTGTTGGTGATAGGATGGTTCAGTTACCTGATAACAGCTGGGAAGAAACTGTTACTGGATCTGAAGGTATGTGTTTATCTTGCACTAAATGTCATTCCCATTATCATGTATCGGTACACTGCGGATGGCTCATTTGTAATCATGTATAGTCTTTCCGCTGACTGGTTAGCATGCAACAAAAGCTTTTCACTGTACCTCGGTGCACGTGACAATAGACTGAACTCTACTCTTTATAGAGAAACCACAGTTCAATTTTTTTGTGTAGTGCCTGAGCACTGGCAAGAACCTGTTCTGTTGCCTCACCCATTGCACTCTGAACTGATCGTCTCAGTCTTGTATGGCTGGTTTTATTTAATCTGGTTTTGAATCTGATATCTTCCAAATTTGTAAGGAAAACATTCTTTACACAGAGAGTGGTGAGTCTCTGGAATTCTCTGCCACAGAAGGTAGTTGAGGCCAGTTCATTGGCTATATTTAAGAGGGCGTTAGATGTGGCACTTGTGGCAAAAGGGATCAGGGGGTATGGAGAGAAGGCAGGTACGGGATACTGAGTTGGATGATCAGCCATGATCACATTGAATGGCGGTGCAGGCTCGAAGGGCCGAATGGCCTACTCCTGCACCTATTTTCTATGTTTCTATGTTTCTATGTAAAGACGTCAGAATCATCAATTGTTACAACTAGGTAACCTGTATTTCCCTGGCATGTTATTAGGAATGTTTAATCAGGTGAAAATCAGTCTTCCTTAGGACTTTTCAAAATATTCTCCCCCCCTCCTCCCGCTCCCCCCAATATCTGGAGTTGGAAGATATCAAAACGAAATATTGTGATGTGGGTAGAAACAAAGAGTTGCAGATGCTGGTTAATACACAAAATGCTGGAGTAACTCAGCAGGTCAGACGGCGTCCCTGGAGACCATGGATAGGTAACGTTTTGGGTCCAGACCCTTCTTCAGACCCCAACATGTGATGTGTGTATTCTGCTTGTCAGTATTGTGTTGTGGATAAAGTTGTTGAGACCTTTTGCTGACGGCCTTTTCTATTCTTTTGCTAGGTTATTCATGCAGGCTTTTATCCCAAAGCATGACGCTGATCATAGTGAACGAAGATTCTTTGGACGTAAGTCATTCCATTCCTTCCAAAACACATGCACGTTACAACCATTTAAATGTTTTTGTGAGCGCTGAAATCATTCACAATATCAGATCATGGCAGCATTTCTCACGTGAAGTACCAGCATAAATATAAAGAATGCGGTTGGCATTTGGTTTTCATAATTACTGTTTTTCCCGGCAATGAAGACGCTATTTTGAACCCAAAAATAAGGCACGAAAATTTACCTGCGTCTTGGAGGTCGCAGGTTAGGTTGGTAGCCAAGAAAGATAGACTTGGCTATCCCTCAGTACAGCAACATCAAGAACGATGTTGCCGGCAGCTGATGGGAAGATGCTGCAAAAGGACAGCGCCGCTGAGGGGGGGGGGTGGGGGGGAAGAGTTCCTTTCACAGCGTGTGGGGAGTCTGGCCCGGGTCAGCGCGGGCAGGAGCGTTGAGAAGGAGGGGGTCGAGGATCATGCCAGCAACTCACTCACTCACCGCTGCTGCGGCGCTCCGGGCGAGGAGCCACCGCATAGTGGCTGGGGAAGGAAGTAGCTCGGGTGGCTGCGAGCGGTCGCCAGGTTCTTGGTTCTTCTTGACCGGATCCTTTGTCAGCGCTAGTAACCTCAATTGGTCCCTTGATTGTGCAGACACAGGAACAAGCTCCACTGCCCGCTGTCCTGTTATCCGTCGCCCGTCTATGATCTTTGCTCTTGAGCTGGTCCCCTCACTGTCCGGTCTACATTGAAAGAAATGGACCGGGCAGTGAATGCCATGCAGTGTCACCCAGCGCAGCAAGTGAGGCCATGTCATCCTCCCGGCCGCAGTCGGAATTTAAGGATTCGCGGGAAGTGGCTGACATGAGCAAGGCCGGCGAGCGGCAGAAAAGAGGTGTTCAGACGGAAAGCACTGTCAGAGGTGAGCGGGCCAGTAGAAGGCCAAGAAAAAACAAAGCATGGGCGACGTTTCAGATCGGAACCCTTCTTCAGGCCTCGATCTGTAACGTCACCCATCGCTTTTCTCCAGAGATGCTGCCTGACCCGAGGAGTTACTCCAGCATTTTATGTATATCATTGGTATAAAGCAGCATCTGCAGTTCCTTGTTTTTTCATTTAACCAAAAAGCTGCAGACATTGTTTCTGACTTCAGCAAGGCATTTGATAAGGTTCTGATGGTAGGCTGCTCTGGACGATTAGATCACATGGGATCCAGGGAGATCTAGCTGATTCTTCAGTAACTGTTGACTTTGGTGTCCCGCAACTTTGATGCTGTATACAAGGAAGATCTGTAATTCTATCCCATTTCTTCTTTTTCTATATGGCTAATAAGCATAACCCTCATAAATAAAGATTAAACCTTAAATGAATAAAGTGCTATTTATTTTATTTTTTCCCAATGTTCAATGCACAACCCCCCCCCCCCCTGCCCCCACATGTCCTGATGATTACTTGTGAAATTTCAAGTCGGCATATTTATTTAAAGGGAGATCTATCTGAAATGAAAATACTTTTAAATGGTAGGTATTAATAATTAAAATATTTATCACCCTTTAAAAATGTCCTCTATTCTTGATAAAATTAGAAATTTTGGATGGCGGGACTGTCGTATGAGGAAAGATTGAAAAGACTAGGCTTATATTCACTGGAGTTTAGAAGCATGAGGGGATCTTATAGAAACATATAAAATTATAAAGGGACTGGACAAGCTTGATGCAGAAAAAATGTTCCCAATGTTGGGCGAGTCCAGAACCAGGGACCATTTAAGGGGGCCTGAGAATAAAGAGGAGGCCATTTAAGACTGAGGTGAGAAAAAACGTTTTCACCCAGAGAGTTGTGAATTTGTTGAATTCCCTGCTACAGAAATGTGGCAGTGGAGGCCAAGTCACTGGATGGATTTAAGAGAGAGTTAGATAGAGCTCTAGGATATAGTGGAATCAAGGGATATGGGAAGAAGGCAGGCAGGGGTTATTGATTGGGGACGATCAGCCATGATCACAATGAATGACAGTGCTGGTTCGAAGGGCCGAATGGCCTCCGCCTTCACCTATTGTCTATGTTTCTCTGTTTAAGAAGGAGCTGCAGATGTTGGAAAATCAAAGTCTTGGATAATGAAGTAGATTTTCAAAGTCTTGGATAATGAAATAGATTTTCAAAGTCTACAGAAAGATTTGGGACAGTTGGAAGAGTGGGCTGAAAGATGGCAGATGGAGTTTAATGCTGATAAGTGTGATGTGCTACATCTTGGCAGGACAAATCAAAATAGGACCTACATGGTAAATGGTAGGGAATTGAGGAATGCTGTGGAACAGAGGGATCTAGGAATAACTGTGCATAGTTCCCTGAAGGTGGAATCACATGTAGATAGGGTGGTAAAGAAAGCTTTTGGTGTGCTGGCCTTTATAAATCAGAGCATTGAATATAGGAGTAGGGAAGTAATGTTAAAATTGTACAAGGCATTGGTGAGACCAATTCTGGAGTATGGTGTACAATTTTGGTCGCCTAATTATAGGAAGGATGTCAACAAAATAGAGAGCGTACAGAGGAGATTTACTAGAATGTTGCCTGGGTTCCAGCAACTAAGTTACAGAGAAAGGTTGAACGTTAGGTATTTATTCTTTGGAGCGCAGAAGGTTAAGGGGGGACTT
Organism: Raja brachyura; assembly: GCA_963514005.1. The sequence goes on from OY740786.1 coordinate 63,160,499, forward strand.
GATTGAGGTCTTTAAAATGATGAAAGGGATAGACAGAGTTGACGTGGATAAGCTTTTCCCATTGAGGGTAGGGAAGATTCAAACAAGAGGGCATGACATGAGAATTAATGGACAGAAGTTTAGGGGTAACATGAGGGGGAACTTCTTTACTCAGAGAGTGGTGGCTGTGTGGAATGATCTTCCTGCAGAAGTGGTGGAGGCAGGATCGATTTTAACATTTAAAAGTAAAGTGGATAGGTATATGGACGGAAAGGAATGGAGGGGTATGGTCTGAGTGCAGGTAAATGGGACTAGGGGAAAATAAATGGTCGGCACGGACTGGAAGGGCCGAGAAGGCCTGTTTCTGTACTGTAATTGTTATATGGTTATATGGTAGACAAAAGTGCTGGAGAAACTCAGCGGGTGCAGCAGCATCTATGGAGCGAAGGAAATAGGCAACGTTTCGAGCTGAAACACTTCTTCAGACTGATGTGGGGTGGGGGTAGGGGGTGGGGGGGAGAAGAAAGGAGAAAGGACGAGGAGGAGCCCGAGGGCTGATCGAGAGCTGAGAAGGGGAGGAGACAGCAAGGGCTACCGGAAATTGGAGGTCAATGTTTATGTCACAAGGGTGCAAACTGCCCATTAACACACTGACTCCCATGGCTATCTAGACTACACTTCTTCCCACCCTGCTTCCTGTAAGAACTCCATCCCCTACTCCCAATTCCTCCGTCTACGCCGCATCTGCTCTCAGGATGAGGTATTCCACACCAGGGCATTGGAAATGTCCACATTCTTCAGGGAACGGGGGTTCCCCTCCCCTACCATAGATGAGGCTCTCAGTGGGGTCTCTTCCATACCCCGTAACACTGCTCTCTCTCCCCATCCCCCCACTCGTAACAAGGGCAGAGTCCCCCTGGTCCTCACCTTTCATGCCACTAGCCGTCACATACAACAAATAGTCCTCCATCAGTTTTGCCACCTCCAATGTGATCCCCACCACTCACCATATCTTCCTATCTCCCCCCCTGTCTGCTGCTTCTGTAACTCTGGTTAATTTTTCCCTTCCCTCCCGCACCACCCCCTCCCCGGGCACTTTCCCTTGCAACCGCAAGAGATGCTACACTTGTCCCTTTACCTCCCCCCTCGACTCCATTCAAGGACCCAAGCAGTCATTCCAGAATGCGACAGAGGTTCACCTGCATCTCCTCCAACCTCACCTATTGCATCCGCTGCTCTAGATGTCAGCTGATCTACATCGGTGAGACCAAGTGTAGGTTTGGTGATCGTTTCGCCGAACACCTCCGCTCGGTCCGCATTAACCAACCTGATCTTCACTCAGTACTTCAACTCCCCCTCCTATTCTGAATCCGACCTTTCTGTCCTGGCCTGAGTGAGCACCACCGGAAATTGGAGGAGCAGCACCTCATATTCCGCTTGGGCAGTTTACACCCTAGCATAAACATTGACTTCTACAATTTCCAGTAGCCCTTGCTGTCTCCTCCCCTTCTCAGCTCTCCTTCAGCCCTCGGGCTCCTCCCCTTCCTTTCTCCTTTCTTTCCCTGCCCCCTCCCCCCCCATTAGCCCTATTAAGAATAGAGGATTTTTTTTAAGGGTGATAAATATTTTAATTATTAATACCTACCGTTTAAAAGTATTTTCATTTCAGATAGATCCCCCATTAAATAAATATGCCGACGAAATTTCACAAGTAAAAAATCGGGACATGCGGTTTTCCGGGGGGGGGGGGGGGGGGGGGTGGGTTGGGCATCGAACATCGGGAAAAAAAGTATAAAATTACACTTTAATCACTTAGGGTTTAATCTTTATTTATGAGGGTTATGTTTATTAACAATATAGAAAAATAAGAAAAGGGATTTTCTTTATATACAGCATGAAAGTAGCAGGACACCAAAGTCGACAGTTACTGAAGAATCACCCTTTAGGCATCTCTGTCACATGACACTCCCGAACTTGATCATCTTCATCACGCAAAGTCAAGTCCGTCACATGAGTATTTTATGCTCATAATGTGTAAAATAGTACAACAATTACCATAATTAAGAATTGTAATTGATAAATTAACAATATGCTTCTACCTATTCATTTGAAGTTAATGTTGTAGAGGAAGTTGGTGAAAAGGTTTGTGACGGTTACCGCTCTTGCTAAAAATCACCACTTTTTTCGGCAGTAAACTGTTACGAAAGTTTAAAATCAATGCGTTAGACTGAAAAAGTTTTTTTTTTGGCAGTTTGTTTGAGGAAGATACTCTATAATTTGAAAGACTGCAACAAAAATTTGATTTTATATTCTGAAATTAGTTATATTTTACAGTATAGTTTATCATAAAAATGCGACGGATATGACTGGGCAACCTGGAAAAAGTAGAGGAAAAAATGAATTAAATTCTCTAAAAGATTGCGTCAAACATATTTTTCCCATAGTAGAGATGTTCATCTATAGCGGCTGTCCCACTGCGGCGACCTAATCCGCGAGTTCAGAAGAGTTTACCTTCGACTCATACTCGCACCATGGCCGACACAAGGTCCTAGGAGGTCTTTGTAACTCACCTTCATGCTCGAGAGTAGTCCCAACGTACTCAAGGCCTCAGGTAGGTCACGCCGTATTTTTCAACATGCTGAAAAATTCCAGCGAGTTAAAAAAAGGTCGTCATGGAAAAAATCTATTTTTTTTACTCGTAGGTTTAATCAAAGTAGGTCGTAGTAGTTCTGCATGTTATTCCTTGGTAATCGAGGGTAGTCAAAGGTAATCGAAGGTAGTCGCAGATAGTCTTCAACATAGTCGAAGGGAGGTCGTCTTCACGCTCCACTATTCGGTGTCCAATTTTACGGAAGCTGGTCGAAGCTAGACTTCAACGTAGTCAAAGGAGGTCGAAGAGGTCTTCTACATAGTCGAAGGAGGTCTTCAACATGACACTTTTTCAAACTCTCCTAAACGCTTCTAAACTCGCCAATTAGGTCGCCGCAGTGGAACAGGGCCTTATGTGAAACAACATTCAAAGTTGCAAATATTTAAGTTTTATAATCGGGTTTCCAGAAACTTCAAAGTAGACACTTACTGATGAATCACCCGGGATGGGCAGCAATCCTGGAGAACATGGATATGTGATGTTTTGAATCGGGACCCTTCTTTCGTTTATTTTTGTTTGGTTTCGAGCTCCAGCTGCGCCACTGTGTGCCAAAGTAAAGCAGCTGGAAATTAAGTCCCTTTCCCACTCCCATGAAAATGGAGCGGAGGTGTTTGAAGTGGTATTGGGAACCTGGAGTCTGTGCAACGGGAGGGAGAAGAGAGGCACAGGAGTCAGAATTAAGTTAAACTCAAAGAGGCTTTTATTAGAATCCTGGTAAGCAAATGGTAGAGTTGCAGCACCAGAGACCTGGGTTTGATTCTGACTACGTGTGCTGTCTGTATGGAGTTTGTTCGTTCTCTCTGTGACCGCGTGGGTTTTCTGCGGGTACTCTGGTTTCCTCCCAAACTCCAAAGACGTGCAGGTTAATTGGTTATGTGAATTGTCACTCATGTGTAAGATAGTGCTAGTGTGCAGATCTTGCTGGTCAGCATGAACTCGGTGGGCCGAAGGGTCTGTTTCCACACTGTATCTCTAAACGAAACTTGGTGTTCACGGCCCAACGTGGGAAAAATCCTAGACTAAGCAGAGACAAACATCAGAACCTAAATAGGGAACTTAATAGGTCGCACAGATGATAATGGAACACAGGTAAAAATGCTTAAACTTAATTGAACGCAAGGCTACACAGTCTATGACGCCCTCAATGGTCAGCAGAGGGATCAGCAGGCACCGTGACAGCATCAGGAACAATCTGTGGCCCCAATATTAGCCTCGTCCTTCTCTTCAGTACCCACAAAACCAGAGGTCAGTCAGGTTTTTTACCCAGAGGGTGCTGAGTGCCTGGATCTTGCTGCCAGGGTGGAAGACCAGGGTCCAGAAGGTGGATACTACTGGGTCAGTCCCTGCTCCTGGGACCCGGCGGACCACAGCCTGGAAGGGGGGAACTGGCCCATGCTCGTCCCCTGAAGACCAGAAACTCAGAGGATGGAGCCGGCGATGGCGAAGAGCAAAACTAGTGGGAGAGGAGAGGCAACCGGGGTCTGGCCGACCATGCCCTGAAGGTCGACTGCAAGAGGCGTCCCCGAGGAACAAAGGTGGACGGGCGCGGAGAGGGATGTCGGTTTGCTGGTCAACCCACATGACCAAGGGAAAGCGACGGCTGGAAGCCCTGTAGCAGTCAGAGGATAGTCTGGATCAGGCAATGCTCATAACACCCAGAGCGTAGACTGGACTATGAAAATGGCGACAAAACATGGTGCCTCTTGCATGTGGGAACCGTGGACTATTTCTGTATATTTGCTAATCGGGGTTGTGCTTGGGTATGGGAATATTCTACTGGACTGTTTGTAAGAAAAGAGTTTCACTGTGTTTGCACTTCGCACAAATGACAATAAAAGCACCATTGAAGGAGGCAAATGCGATAATGGCATTTAAGCAACTTTTAGACAGGCACATGGATATGCAAGGAAGTGAGGAATATGGATCACATGCAGGCAGATAAGAGATGTTCTTGACATGTTCGGCACAGACGATGTGGGCTGAAGGGTCTGTTTCTGTTGTACTTTTCTTCTCTCTTTTCTCAGTCGCCTACAAACCTAGGGGACTGTCTGAGAAAATGGAAACCATTAAAGTTGGGCTTTATAAATGTGAGAGTGTAGGATGACATGGGAAATCCCAGCTTTGAGGTTTTGAAAAGCATTAATAGAAAGAGATGACAGATGCATATTTGATTTCCAAGTTTGTAATATTTCTGTACGCCACATGTCTATTATTATCAAATATGGGGACTAGAATTAAGTTTTAATTTCAGCAGAAATGGCCCCTGTATCATCAGCTGTTTCCTGTGTGCTCGGGGATTTGTGCATTCAATAAAATTGATAGTGGCTTGCCAAACAGAGGAATACAGAGCCTGTTTAATGAGATCAGCTTTGAGGGATGTTGTTACCCAGACACTTCACCTTGTTGTGACTAAATGCATACATTTTTAAGTTAGTTTAGTTTAGAGATACAGTGCGGAAACAGGCCCTTCAGCTCACCCAGTCTGCGCCGACCAGCAATCCCCGTACACAACTAGCTCTTTCCTACACTCTAGGGACAGTTTACAGAAGCCAATTAACCTACAAACCTGTACATCTTTGGAGTGTGGGAGGAAACCGAAGCACCCGGAGAAAACCCACACAGTCACGAGGAGAACGTACAAACTCCATGCAGAGAGCACCCCTAGTGGTCGAACCTGGATCTCTGATGCTGTAAGGCAGAAGCTGTACCACTGCACCACCTTGCCGCCATTATATAGTGACTTTAGAGATACACAATTTCCATGGAAACGGGTTTATTGGCATGGAAACTGATCCTGCGTCCCACTGAGTCTGCGTCCACCAGCGATCACCCCGTGCACTGGGACTATCCTACACACTAGTGACAATTTGCTATTTTTACCGAAGCCAATTAACTTACAAACTGACACGACTTTAGTGTGTGGGAAGAAACAGGAGCATCCGGAGAAAACCCACGTGCTCTCAGGGAGAACATACAAACTCTGTACAGACAGCACCCATAGTTAGGATCAAACCCGGGTCTCTAGCGCTGTGAGGTAGCATCTCGATCGCTGTGCCTCCGTGCCGCTCCTACATGCATTAAACTTCTAAAATTGGCTTCCAAATAGCATCAGTGGAGCTGAATTTTGGAAGCAAAGTACAGCCTATAGTCACCAATGCACAGTCTAGTTTAGAGATATGAAATTTACCGGGAACCGGTACCATAGAACCGGGCCCTTTGGCCCACCTAGTCCGCGCTGACCACCAATCACCCGTTCACACTCATTTTATGTTATCCAACTTTCTCATCCACTCCACACACACAAGGGGCAATTTACAGAGGCCAATTAACCCAACCCACACGTCTTTGGGATGTGGGACGAAACTTGAGTATCTGGAGAAAACCCCCGTGGTCTCAGGGAGAACGTGCAAACTCCATACCAGAGGTCAGGATCAAACCTGGATCTCTGGTGCTGTGATGCCCAGGCTATCAGGGTTTGGTTTATTGTCACGTGTACCAAAGTACAGTGAAACGCTTTTTTGTTGTGTGCCATCCAGTCAGCAGAAACACAATACATGATTAATATCAAGCCCTCCACAGGGTACAGATACAAGGTAAAGGGAATAGCTTTTCGTGCAAGATAAAGTCCTGTAAAGGCCGATTAAACATAGTCCGAGAGTCTTCATTGAGGTAGATGGGAGGTCAGGACTGCTGTCCAGTCAGTGTTAGGATGGTTCAGTTGCATGATAACAGCTGGGAAGAAGCTGTCCCTGAATCTGGAGATGTACTTTTTCACACTTCTATACCTCTTGCCGGATGGGAGAAGGGAAAAGATTGAGTGATTGGGGTGAGACCCGTCCTTGATTATGCTGGTGGCCTTGCTGAGGCAGCGTGAGGTGTAAATGGAGTCAATGGAAGGGAGGTTGGTTTGTGTGATGGTCTGGGCTGCATCCACAATTCTCTGCAATTTATTACGGCCTTGGATGGAGCTCTGCACAAACTATGCTGTGATGCATTCAGATAAAATGCTTTCTACAGGATATCTGTAGAAGTTGGTGAGAGTTGCTGGGGACATGCCGAACTTCCTAAACCTCCTCAATAGCAATATTCAATAATGCAAATAGGTTCAACTATTGATTATTCTAGAACTACAGCGCAGGAATAGGACCTTTGACCCACAATATCCGTGCCAAGCATGATGCCAAGATAAACTAATCTCTTCTGCCTGTGCGTGATCCATATCCTTCCATTCCCTGTGTAGCCATGTGCCTATCACAAAGCTTCTTGAGTGCCTCTATCGTATCTGCATCCACCACCAACACTGGCAATGAGTCCCAGGCACTCACCACTCACTGTGAATTTCATATTACACCATTTATATACTAAATCTAATTACAGGACAATTAGTCGTCAAATATATGTTTAATGTGTGCAATATTAAAAACAATTTGCTAACGCAGTTGGACATTTGCCGTTGTCCAAGCTGTGAAACGACTTGAGCGGTTCTCGTGGATGTGAGAAGTGAGCCTCTGGTAATTAATGGTTTCTCCTACATTTTCAGACAGGCTTTCCTTAGGGAATATATGTTTAGTTTCAAGTGTGGCATGCTTAAACCATTATGGTACGTCCTCAGGGATGAATACCAGGAATGTGAGGTAAACCATTGCCAGAAATATGAGATAATCATCATTTGAACATAGTAGCAAAGAGTTAGCTTGAATTTGTATGAAGGGAGTTTGAATTATGTACACTATGTTTGGCCCTTCCTGGATTAACTTTCATCAGCTACAGGAGAAGGCTCTGCACTCTGGCACTTTTATTTCTAGCTGCTCGAATGTTTAGTTTATTTATTGAGATGTTGCATTCTTGAATTTATTCTGTTTCAAATTATTTATGGAACTGAATAACAGAAGTGAGGGTTTGTTTGTAAGATTTGTATAATCCTGCTGGTGGAAATGTTTTGGATGGTTCTGTAGCTTGCCAATTTCTGTCGTGATTTCTGTAGCTTGATTTTTAACCATTATTTTTCATCACGTTACAACAACAAAGCATCCTCTTCAATATCAATAAGCAAACAATTGTTCTCAATTAATGTTTTTACCAATTCTACCAAAGGCCTGGCCTCTGATCTTTTAGACTTTAGACATACAGTATGGAAGCAAGCCCTTCAGCCCATAGAAACATAGAAAAATAGGTGCAGAAGTAGGCCATTCAGCCCTTGGAGCCAGCACCGCCATTCAATATGTTCATGGCTGATCATCTAAAATCAGTACCCCGTTCCTGCTTTTTACCCATATTCCTTTGATTCCTTTAGCACTAAGAGGTAAATCTACAGTAACTTGAAAACATCCAGTGAATTGGCCTCCACTGCCTTCTGTGGCAGAGAATTCCAGATTCACAACTCTCTGGGTGAAGAGGTTTTTACTCATCTCAGTCCTAAATGGCCTACTCCTTATTCTTAAACTGTGACCCCTGGTTCTGGACTCCCTGAACATCGGGAACATTTTTCCTGCATCTAACCTGTCCAATCTTTTAAGAATTTTAAATGTTTCTGCCTATCGACATGACAGATGCATGTTTGATTTCCTAGTTTGTACTATTTCTGTACGCCACAGGTCTATTATTATCAAATATCGGGACTAGAATTAAGTTTCAAATTTCAGCACCTGAAATTTCAGGGAGACGTTGTCACCCAGAAATTTGATCTTGTGACACTAGTGCATGCATTAAGTAGTGACTTTAGACGTACAGTGCGGAAACAGGCCCTTTGACCCACCGCGTCTGCGCCGACCAATGATCACCCCGTACACTAGCACTATCCCATATACTAATTTTGCAACGAACCAAAGCCAATTAACCTACAAACCTGTACCTGCATGGAATGTAGGAGGAAACCGGAGCACCCGGAGAAAACCCTTGCAGTCACAGGGAGAACGTGCAGACTCTGTTCAGACAGCACCCGCAGTCAGGATTGAACCCAGGCCTCCAGCGATGTAATGCACCAATTCTACTGCTGTGCCACCGTGCCGCCCCATTTGCTAAGGACTTCAAAGCTTTTGTGATTGTTGCACTGATGTAGTTGATTGGCTTTGTAGCTTAAGATATTGATAAAGGATGATGTTAGTTCTGTTCAAGACTAAGGGAAGAAGGGTGAGCTTTCTCCTCTTTGTACCTTGACGGGTACTTTAATTTTTATGCAGGTTACAATGTAGAACCTGCAGTTAGATCCAGAAATCCTTCACATAGCTTCACATAACACAGAGACAGCACAGTGGCATTCTGGTAGAGTTGCTGCCTTACAGCACATCCAGGTTCAATCCTAATTATGGGTGCTGTTTACACGGAATTTTCAGGTTCTTCCTGTGACCGTGTGGGTTTTCTCCGGGTGCTCCAGTTTCCTCCCACATCCCAAAGATGTGCAGATTTGTAGGTTAATTGGCTTCTGTAAATTGTCCAAAGTATGTAGGATAGAAATAGTATATGGGGTGATCGCTTGTCAATGCGGACTCAGTGGGGCCAAAGGGACTGTTTCTCACTGTATCTGTAAACAGAGCCAACTAAACTACTAGCGTGAATCCTGTCTGTTTGTCCTTTTTTGAATTCCTTTTATCCGGGTTTTTCAACAGGAACAATGTTTTCAAATTGGAAAGGGTGCAGAGAAGATTTACAAGAATGTTGCCAGGAATCGAGGGTCTGAGGCTGAGCAATAGGGAGGTTGAGCATGCTGGAACTTGGACTTGTATGATGAATGGTGATCTTATCGATGTGTAAAATATCATGACAGGGATAGATTACGTACCTGGTAGATGCACAGAGTTTATTGCCCAGTGGAGCGGAATGGAGAATCAGACTGCATAGGTTTGAGGTGAGGGGGGGGATAGATTGGATAGGATTCCAAGGGGTAACATTTTCACAGAAAGGTAGGTGGGTGTATGGAACGACCTGCCGGAAGAGGTAGTTGGGGCAGGGACCATCGCAATGTTTAAGAAGCAATTAGACAAGTACATGGATAGGACAGGTTTATTGGGATATGGGCCAAATGCAGGCAAGTGGGAATAGTGTAGATGAGACATGTTAGCCGGTGTAGGCAGGTTGGGCTGAAGGGCCTGTTTCCTCACTCTATGACTCTATGACCCCGATCCAATCTATTTATTAAATATTGTGACAATTACTTCAGTCGCTCTCCTTATCCATCCCACAGTCACTCAAACTTCTGCATCATAAATGTTCTTGCTCCTCTTAAGTCCATAACCATCTGCTGGTGAGACTGGCAGATGGCTCCGTGTTGTTGAAACAAAACCCATTCTATCTGTCCCTGGTTACATCGTTACTTATTCAGATTGAACGTGACTGAATACTCAATCCCTGATTTCATCCAAAGTGCTCTTTAAATCCCATCGACTCCACTTTCAGAAGAACTACTCCCATTTCTGAAACATCATCTGCCTGTATCTATATTTCAGCTCCTTCAGTGTCAAAATATATCTTTGTAAAAGAAAAATCCTTTTCACTATAAAGGTTAATTTCCCCAGAGCCTAATACACAAACTTGCAAAATCTAAATGATAGAGCGCATTCATTCTAAATGATGGAAGTAGCAGTGAAGTCCCAAGTGTATGATTGTTAACTGATTATCATTTCTTTGCCAAGGATAATTTCACACAATAGTTTGGTATTTGGGTTTTGGCTTTAAGATTTGATTATAAAGAATATTATAAATATTCGTAATGATGAAAATCTCGGTGTGTGTATGTGTATATAATATATTTGTTGTACATTGAATACCCCAAACATTTCAATAACCAGTAGATTGCTTTCAAAATGTGGTAGCTGTTATTGGAGATAAGATTCGGCCAAAATAAACTCCATACAATCTTATGTGATGCAAGTAAATAACTTGCTAACTAATCTATATTTGGTATTGGTTCTGTAATTGTGGAGTTTGACAGGTTGCTGATTAATGAGGGTGTGCAAGGTTGCAGGGAGACAACAGGGGAATGGGGTTGAGAGGGAAAAATAGATCAGCCATGATCAAATGTGGCACAACGGTAGAGTTGCTACCTCACAGAGCCAGAGATTCGGGTTCAATCCTGACACGGGTTCTGTCTGTACGGAGCTTTTACGTCCTGCCTGTTACCTGTATGGATTTTCTCCGGGTCCTCTGGTTTGGAGATTCACTGTGATGGATGTTTGTGTAAATTGTGTTAAGTGTGTGTCTTGGTTTTTTTAATAATGTCATGTCTGCAGGAATGAAATTTCATTCAAACCTTGTCTGTTTGAATGACAATAAAAGGCATTCTATTCTATTCTATTCTATTCCTTTCACACTCCAAAGACATAGAGGTTTGTAGAAGTCTGAAGAAGGGTCTCGACCCGAAACGTCGCCTATCTCCTTCGCTCCTTAGATGCTGCTGCACCCGCTGAGTTTCTCCAGCTTTTTGTGTAACGGCAGGTTTGTAGGCTAATTGACTTGGTAAAATTATAAATTGTCCCTAATGTGTAGGTTAGTGTTAATGTACGGGGATCGCTGATCGGCGCGGACTCGGTGAGCCAAAGGGCCTGTTTCGCTGCTGTATCTCAAAACTAAACTAAACGACTCGATGGGCCAAATGGCCTAATTCTGCTCCTGTGTCCAATTGCCTCATGAATAGTAGCTGATGAATCTGTTTGGATGCACCAGCTGCTATTCATACGATCATAAAACACAGAAGCAAAATTAGGCCATTCGCCCCATCAAGTTTGTTCCACCATTTGATCATGGCGGAAGATAGACACAAAAAGCTGGACAGGCAGAATCACTGGAGAGAAGAAATGGGTGACATTTTGGGTCGCGACCCTTCTTCAGACTGAAAGTCAGGGGAGGGGGAGTCACAGAGATAAGGAAGTGTAAGTTGTGAGAATGAGACATGAAAGGAGATGAGCTGGAGAGCAGAAGGAATCACAGAGGGATGACGAAATGTATTTGATCATGCTGTTAAATTCATTTATTAAATACGAGATGCTTTACCAGTGTAAATTGAACCCGACAATTACTTGGTTTCCAATTGAAATTAAGTTTTGCTTAAGATAAATGCTTCACTTTACTCTGCCCACTTAGGAAATAGGATAACCCCTCATAATATTAATTAGTGATTGCATAATACCATGGAAACCTATAGTATGTGATGGTCTCCCATTGTGATTGAAATATATACAACGCAAACATTTCGTTCCACCTCCTAATATTACAAGAAATTACACGCAAATGCAGTGAATGTTTCTTTCATGGTGATAAATTGGTGCAACGTGTTTGACTTCTAGGAGTGCTAAGGTAATTTTAATGTTATTCAGTAAGGTTGCGATAATGCAGAGATAAGTAGGTTAGTGTTGGGTTTTTCCAGTAATGTATCTTGTGTTTTTGTTCGCATTTCGGGTTGTCTAGCAAAACCGACTTGTCCTCTTCCAAACCTGCGTTATTTTATTAGACGGCTCAGTCGAGTTTGAGTTATGGGCGCTGCACCTGTTGCCTGGAGAGTAGTTGTTTCTACAGCTGGCATTTAATAAGTCTTCCCGCTACTTGCAGAGGGAAGGATACAGACATGCATTTGACTAACGACTTTCCATTCTCCCACCAAGGAGTGATTCTGACATGCAAGTCCTCCACGATCATCTTTTGTCAGCTTTATTTGAGTGCACTTGAGAACGGATTGCTGCCAGTTTGATGCACGGAGAGGCTGATGGCTAGAATTTCACTACCTCTCAGTGCCTCGGCTTTAACCACCAATTAAAGGGGATTTTCTTGAAAGAAACTAAAGTATTGTGGCACTCGGAACAATAGGAACACTTAGTTCCTCATTAACAGCACCTACTTTGAGAAAGAAAAGAATTAATTGTACGAATGTTCCATCAAATGGTTATGCAAATATTCTTAAATGTTTATGGTGTGAGCTGGTGATGGTGTAATTCTATTCTGGGTTCTTTGAATTCACTCCCAGGAATAGATTAGTGCACCTGTTTTGTACTTTAATCCTTAACCTGTTTTGTATCTGCAGGATATATCTCCCCTCCTTTTCTTAGTAGGCTTAGTAGGACTTCACCCAGAGTCTTGTCAGCTTCTTGCCCCTGGCTTTAGTTTTTTGGTTTAGTCTAGTTGATTATTGTGAACAGCTTTTGTTTGCATGCTGTCCAGGTAAAGAAAAGACTGTACATGAATACACACGTGACCCACGGTGCACAGATACAGGACAACATTTAAGTGCAAACGTATAATATTAAACTCTGATTAAAGAGGTAGTTGGGAAGTCAGGATCGCACTCTAGTTGACGAGAGGATGGTTCAACAGCCTGATAACAACTGCGACAAAACTGCTCCTTAATCTGGAGGTAGACGTTTTCAAACTTCTGTACCTTCTTTAGGTGTGTCCTCACCAGCAGGAATGTCATTGTCCACCCAGTGACTCGGGTAAAGGAAGTAAGTGTTCATGGTATCTATATTCACTGGAGGTTCTGTGTTTTGGGTTCAGTTTTGGGTTCAGTTTTGAGTTTAGTTTGTGATGGAGATAGGCCCTTTGGCCCACCAAGTCCACCATCGACCACCCGTTCACACCAGTTCCACGTAATACCACTTTTCAAGTCCTTACACACTAGGGGCAATTTACCTGCATACCAGGGCTATTTACAGAGGGCCAATTAACTGACAAACCCGCACGTCTTTGGGATATGGGAGGAAACCGAAGCACCCAGAGGAAACCCATACTGTCTCAGGGAAAAGTGCAAACTCCACACAGATAGCATCCGGGGTCAGGATTGAACAGGGGTCTCTGGTGCTGTGAGGCAGCAGCTCTACCAGCTGCGCCACTGTGCCCACTGTCCTTCCATGCCTCTTAAACACTACTCTTGTACACACCATATGATACTCCATGCGATAAAATCTGGGTGATCTCTGGCTAATTTCCTTTTAATCAAATCCCCCTCTCTCCTAAAACAATATTTCCCATATCACCAGCTGGAAGATCTCCCTGCTTGCAAACGCACTTTCAAAATCAGTTGCCTTGTCTTTAGACACAAAGTGTTGGAGTAACTCAGCGGGTCAGGCAGCATCTCTGGAGATATTTTGTTCCGGGGCCCTCCTTCAGGCTGATTGTTTTTGAGCTTCTCCAAACTACCCACTTTTGATATTACTTACAAACTTTACCACAGAGCTTTATACTTCGAATGTAAGCCTTCTGTGTAAATAGGAAAAAATGATGGCCAGGAGCACTCCATAAACTATAGTCCAGGAGCACTCCATAAAATTCATAGTGGCATAGCTATGGAGAGTTATGCAGCAAGGAAACAGGCCCTTCAGCCCAACTTGCCCATGCCGACCAAGATGCCCAAACTACACTAGGCCCAACTGGCTGCGTTGGCCCATATCCCTTTAAACTTTTCCTATTTGTGTACCTGTCCAAGTGTCTTTTAAATGTTGCTATAGTACCTGCCTCAACTCCCCCCTCTGGCTGTTCATTCCATAAACTTACCACCCTCTGTGCGAACAAGTTGTCCCTCGGGTCCCTATTAAATGTTTCCCCTCACTTTAAACCTTTGTCTTCTGGTTCTTGATTTCCCCTACTCTGGGTAAAAGACTCACCCTATCTATTCCCCTCACCATCTTATCCATCTGTATAAGATCGCCCCTCAGCCTCCTGCGCTCCAAGAAATAAACTCCCAGTCTTCCCAACCTCTCCCTGTAGTTCAGGCCCTCGAGCCCAGGCAACATACTTCTTCAGTTCCCTGGAGAACTGTTTGAAATATAAACTCGATATTCGTTGTTTCATATTTAATATAAAATATGAGGTTGCAAATTCAACGGCGGGTTGAGGCCAGTGGAAGCTGAAGTGACCACATATCGGTTTATTTAAAAAGAAAAAAAAGTGCTGTTCAGAATTCTGTGAAAACAACATTGCATCAATAAGAAATAAGTGGGCATACGTCTGCAAGGCAGATAACACATCTCTGACCTTACCACCAAGGTGGTGTAAGATCAGAGAATATACCAAAGGGATCTTGGTGACGGAGTCAGACGCTTGTTTGTGTTGGCTGTAAGTGACCTGTTGTGGAAAGACAGTTTGAAAAATGGAACACATGAATGATTAATAATGTTGCTTGGGCTTTCATCTGCTGCCACATCCACGAGCTTTACACTTGCTTTTTAAGGAGAAATGCGTTTTGTTGCTCTTGGCCCTTCCTCTGGGCTTTTGCCCCTGTGGCATTAGCTTGCGAAGAAATCCCCACTTTCTCAGCATCCATCATCAGCCGTCTTCCCTCTAAAAACAATAGCGCAAAGCTCTGTTTATCTATCCAGCCTGTTTACCTTTTATTCAGCTGACAGACTTAATTTTAAACAATGGGCCCTTAGAAGGCTGGCAGACACGAGGAATTGCAGATGCTGGTTTACAAAGTGTCTGGAGAAACTCAGCAGGTCAGGCAGCATCGGTCACTCCCTCTTCTCTCCTCTCCCATCAGGCAAGAGGTACAGAAGTGTGAAAACGCATACCTCCAGATTCAAGGACAGTTCCTTCTCACCAACTGGAGAGTAGTCCTGACTTCCTATCAACCTCATTGGAGACCCTCAGACTATCTTTAATTGAACTTTACTGGGCTTTACTTCTTGTAGTATGCAGTATTCCCTTTATCATGTATCTGTACACTGTAATCATGTACAGTCTTTCCGCTGACTGAATAGCATGCTACAATAGCTTTTCACTGTACCTCAGTACACATGACAATCAACTAAACTAAACTAAACCAAACTGGAGGACGTGGATAGGCGACGTTTCGCGTCTGGAATGTTCTTCAGTCTGGTCCCGACCCGAAACGTCACCTACCCATCCTCTCCAGAGATGTTGCCTGACCCGCCGAGTTACTCCAATACTTTGTGTCTGTTTGTCAGTTTTTTAAAGACTAGTCTGCAAATGATATTTAGATTTATTTATGTAGGCGACATTTCTGGTCGGGAACCTTCTTCAGATTGATGGTAGATGGTGGCTGAGGGAGAAAGTTGGAAGGGAGGTGGGGGTGGGTCAAAATGCACAAGTGATAGGTGGATACAGGGGAGGGCGGATTTTAAGTGGCATAGGGTTAGACAAAGGCCAGAGACAAAAAGGCGTGAAATGTGAAGTCAGAGGAATAAACAACCTCCAATTTCTCTTCCTCCCGTCCCCTACCTTTCTTCACCCTTCTAATTTCATGGTTTCATGGTCTCCAAAGACGTATAGGTTTGTAGGTTAATTGGCTTCTAATTTTTTTTTAATTAATTTCCCCTAGTGAGTAGGATAGTGTTAGTGTACAGGGTGATTGTTGGTCGGTGCAGACTTGATGGGCGAAAGGGCCTGTTTCCACACTGTTTCTATAAAGTCTAAAGAAAGGTTTTGTTTATATTTTAAGCTTTCTCTCGTGCAAGCCATTCTAAGTAAATAATCTAATAAAAAAATTTAATGGCAATATCTGCCTAATAAAATGCTCGTGAAGTTGCGTAGTTTTGAAAAAAGTGCATTCCTATTGGTAAGCAATCTGTTGAGGCAAAATAATTTTTTTAGGTAAAACAGCCATTTTAAGAGAACTATTCAAAAGTGGTCTTGTGTACTTTACGCAGAATGATATCTTAGTAACATTAGCCGATACTAGGCAGCAAGTATCTTCAAACACATTTGGGAGTAATTAATACAAACATAGATAACCTCATTGTTACCCACATCTGGTAAATCATGAAAACATTTTTGGAATAATCTCATACTGAAAATGTATCATAACAATCATTTGCTATAGAGTTTAAACTATCATTAGCTCTAACATGGCCTCAATTTAAGGCAAAGCATCTTTACTGCAGCTTATTCCCATCAATTATTCCTGACATTAGATGCAAGGAACATTTTAAGTTATTTTAAAGTTGTACAAGACATTGGCGAGGCCGCACTTAGAGTACTATGTAGAAACGAACTGTAGACACTGGTTTACAAACTCAGCGGCTCAGGCAGCATCTCTGAATAACATGGATAGGTGATGTTTTGGGTCAAGACCCTTCTTCAGATGGATTCTGATCAGATCTGAAGCGTCACCTATCCATGTTCTCCAGAAATGCTACCTAACCTGCTGAGTTACTCCAGCATTTTGTCTTTTTTAAATTCCTATCATGTTTGCTTAGACTCATAGGGTTTTATGGCACGACACAGGCCCTTTGACCCAGTGAGTCCATGCCATAATTAAGTGCTCAAAAAGGCATTTCACACTCTGGAAAAGATTTGGAAACTACAAGAAGTTATGTCATGCAATCTCTCACTATCCCCCCTGCTTTTCCCCTCACCATACTCCGTCGCACATTTTCCCTTCACCATACCCTCGCTCCCTGTCCTCTTCCACCAATAACACTCCCGCTGGCTTTGCATTTCGTTTCTCCTCTCTCCTCATCTCACACCCTTTTGTATCCTTTTCACCTCTAACCTTGGTCCGCCGATTTGCTAATCAAAGCCCCCCTCACTTGTATCCACCTATCACTGGCCAGCCTTTATCCTAGCCTTATCTCTTTTCCAGCTTTCTTCTCCTACCCCACCCCACTATAATCAGTTTGAAGATGCATCCCAACCCGAAACGTCTCCAGAGATGTTGCTGACCTGCTGAGTTACTCCAGCACTTTGTGTCTTTTGTTAACCAGCATCTGCCGTTCCTTGTGTCTCTTGAGGTCGTCTCTCCCGGGTTTGCTCTCTGAGATTTATTTTTATAAAGCCAATGGTTTATTGGCCTTGTAAAAGATATCACAGTTGCTTGATGTCAGGGATCTCCGAACTACATGCTGATGTACCCTAGTTCTTGATTCCCCTTCCCTGGGTAAAATACTCTGTGCATTCACCCAATCTATTCCCCTCATGATCTTATGCATTTCTGCAAAATCACCCCTCATACTCCTGCACTCCAAGGAATAACGCCATGGCCTGCCCAACCTCCCCCTATATCTTAAGCCTTCAAGTCCTGGCAACATCCTCTGCACCCGTTCCATTTTTATGACATGGGTGACCAAAACTGAAAGCAGTACTCAAAGTTAGACACAAAGTGCTGGGGTAACTCAGCGGGTCAGGCAGCACCTCTGGACCGTTGTTCTGACTCTCCCATAGCCTTGCCATTTTGAAGAAAGATCCCGATCTGAAACGTCACCCATCCTTTTGCTCCAGAGATGCTGCCTGACACGCTGAGTTACTCCAACTTTGTGTCTATCTTCGGTATATACCAGCATCTGCAATTCCTTTCTTCGCGGTACGCTAAATGTGTCCTCTTCAATGTGTTGTACAACTTTAGTTTAGAGGTACAACGAGTAAACAGGCCCTTCGGCCCACTGAGTCCGCACTGACCACCGATCCCTGCACATTAACACAAGCCTACACACATTAATGACAATTTACACTTATACCAAGTATACAAACCCAAGCCAATTAACCACCAACCTGTACGTCTTCGGAGCGTGGGAGGAAACCAAAGGTCTCGGAGAAAACCCACGCGGTCAAGGGGAGAACGAACAAACTCCGTGCAGACAGCACCCATAGTCGGGATCGAACCCGGGTTCGACAGCAACTAAGGCAGCCATTCTACCGCTGTGCCACCGTGCCGCCCTGTAGAATAACATCAATACCATGCACTGATGAAGGGCAATGTTCCGGAAGCCGCCTTGACCACCCTATCTTCCTGTGATGCCATTTTCAATGGTTCAAAGGTGCTTTATTGTCACCTGCGCGAAGTGCAGTCCAGTTGAGTACAAACAGTCCAGTTGGGTATCGCCATACCATCCCCGAACAGCAGTTGTACAGAAATAGTCTACTCAGTTCAGGTACGAACAATCCGAGATCCCTCTGCTCTACAACACTCCCCAGGGCCCTGCCATTCACTGTGAAGGTCCTGCCTTCAACACAGAGCAGTAGAAACGGTTTCCTGTAGTCAGTGCTCATATTAAGTGGCTCTCTACCCTATCGTGCTGATTATCACTCACTTTGAAATGGAGTATAAAGTTCCCCTGCTTTGTTTCCATCCCCAGCCTATGCACCAAAAATAATCAGACTGAGAATATTCTGGGAAAGGGAAGTTGCTTTGTTCCATATTCTGTGCAGTTCACGAAGTCTCGCGTTCACCAGGAGAACAATTCTATGTTGTGTCTTTTCTTTTGTCTTGCCCATGCATTGCCTGTGAAGGAAAAAATCCTCCTCATCTCTGCATCTTAATTTTAAAATGACAAACACATATTCTCATCAGAGTTGCAGGACCTCAGTTCCACCAAAGCTCCCAAATTCAACCCCAATTGTGTTTTTTTTTAAAACCGCCCAGGTTCCCACATTACATGCATATCCATCGTATTCTGTGAACATTTTCCTTAATGCAACTGAACAAGACTCCCTGATATAATCGCTGGCATGTATCTCCAAAGTTGGTTAACGACTGGCATACGTTTAGTTTAGGAAGGAACTGCAGATGTTGGTTTAAACCAAAGATGGACACAAAATGTTGGATTAACTCAGCAGGACAGGCAGCATCTCTGGAGAGAAGGAATGGGTGAAGGTGGTCTGAAGAAGGGTCTCGACCCAAAACATCACCCATCCCTGAGTTACTCCAGCACTTTGACTATTTTCTAAATGGGGAGACAATTCAGAAATCGGAGATGCAAAGGGACTTATGAGTGCTGGTGCAGGATTCCCAAAAAGTTAACTTGCAAGTCGGATTGGTTGTAAGGAAGGTGAATACAATGCTAGCATTTATTTTGAGAAGGCTAGAATGCAAAAACAAGGATGTAATGTTGAGGCTTTAAAAGGCACTGGTCAGATCGCATTTGGAGGAATGAGGGCAGTTTAGGGTACCATATCTGAGGAAAGATGTACTGGCGTCACTGGGCCTGCACTCACTAGAGTTTAGAAGGAAATGGGGGGACCTCATTGAAACTTACTGAATAGGGAAAGGCCTGAAATGTGGAGAGGATGTTTCCACTAGTAGGAGAGTCTAGGACCAGAGGCCATGGCCTCAGAATAAAAGAATGTACCTTTAGAAAGGAGGAGGAATTTCTTTAGTCAGAAGGTGGTGAATCTGTGGAACTTGTTGCCACAGACATTGATATTTTCATGGCAGAGATTGACAGATTCTTGATTAGTAAGGGTGTCAGGGGTAATGGGGTGAGACAGGAGAGTGGGATTGAGGGGGGAAGATAGATCAGCCATGATTGAATGGCGGAGCAGACTTGATGGGCCAAATTGTCTAATTCTGTTCCTAGAACTTACAAACTTATGATGTGACAAACATTGTGGAAGAAATTATGAAATGAGCATTTCTAATTTTACAGTCATATATTGTAGTGGTTTACATTTGAAGGTCAACTCCATGTACCTGTAATGCGTACAACACATGTTGAAATTATTTTTGCATATTTATATAATGTACAATACATTCCTCGGCATACAGGAAAATAAATACCGTGATAGGAATTGAGGGATTAGGAAGGCAATCAGACTTTTAATAGCTTAGAAATATTTGAATGAATTCAGAGAGCTGAAGATGTGGAGTTCTGGAGATGCAGGGAAGTCCAAAGAGACTGTGGAGAATTCAAGTACCCTGGAGGGTTTTCAGTGTAAGCATGTTGAATGTAACATGGAGTCGTTTAACAAAGACAGATGATGGATGATTGGGGATTAGGATATTGTTGGTCTGGACATTGTGAGGGAGGATGTGGGAGGCTTTGCGGATATCATTACATCGGAAATAATTACTTTTTTTTTGCTTAATGCGTTGGGGAATTGGAATGTGTATAACTTCCTGACTTGACAATTTTTCCCCTGTTTATCTCCTATGGGCGGCATAGTGGTAGAGTAGTGGCCTTACAGCGCCAGAGACTTGGGTTAGATTCTGACTTCGGGTGCTGTCTGTACGAAGTTTGTACCTTCTCCCTGTGACCGTGTGGGTTTTCTCTGGGTGCGCCGGCTTCCTCCCACGCTCACAAAGACATACAGGTTTGTAGGTTGATTGGCTTCTGTATATTGTAAACTGTCCCTGGTATGTAGGATAGTGCTAGTTTACGGGGATCGCTAGTCAGTGCGGGTTCTCGGTGGGCCGAAGGGCCTGTTTCTGCGCTCTCTCTCTAAAATCTAAAGTCTAAATCTCCAATTAGCCCCTGTTGTGAAAGGAGTTCTGAACTTCAATTGTATGGTGGTGTAGCTAACTTTGGAGGTACCTGCAGACTTCTAGATTCCGTTGTGGCCATGTACGCGGTTGTGTTCTGAAGGCATTTGCCAGGAATGAAGGGGGGACCCAGGAGTGGGCCATCGAGAAGGATGGGCGCACCTGGCGAGGCGGGGCTGAGTGGCACGCCATGAACGAAGAGGGGCCTGGTGGGCGGCTACTGAGAATGAAGGGTGACCCAGGGACCGCCTGCTGCCACATGCGGCACCAGCAATGCTCGGTGAACACTTGTAACTTTGATGGTGCCAAAATGTGGCGACACTTGTGTACTGCCTTGGTGAGGTCTGCAATATGATTTTACGGGTTGTATGCAAAAGAAAGCATTGTACCTAGGTACACGTGACAATAAAGTATCATTGAATTAATTAAATGTAACTGAAGGACTGATCATAAACTCGGAGCTGTATCCTTAGGGAAGTACATTGGGAAATTCTGAAGTCAAGTCAAGTCAAGTTTATTCGTTACATACACATACGAGATGTGCAGTGAAATGAAAAGTGGCAATGCTCGCGGACTTTGTGCAAAAAACAAACAAACTACAAACAGAATGGACCAGAATCACATATTCACATTACATATTTGTAGAAGGAAAAAAGAATAAAACTGCAATTTTAAAAAGACACCACACAACAGTAAAATGGTACAGTAAAGTTAGTCCCTGGTGAGATAAGAGTTTAAAGAAGGCTCCTGGCCTGAAACGTTACCAATCCATGTTCTCCACAGATTCTTTCTGACCCGCTGAGTTACTCCAGCATTTTGGGCATCAACCAGCATCTGCAGTTCCTTGTGCCTCGAGGTTTTCTCTTCCAAGTTTGCTTTCTGATAATTATTTTCCTCGGTCATGTAAAAGATATCGCAGTGGCATGATGTCATGGTTCTCCAAACTAAATGTTGATGGACTCTAACTCTTGATTCCCCTACCCTGGGTAAAATACTCTGTGCATTGACTCTATCTATCCCCCTCTTGATCTTGTATACTGCATCGCTGTAACATCACCCTTCATCCTCCTGCACTACGAGGCATAGTCCTAGACTGCTCAACCTCTTCCTATACCTTCATATCCTGACAACATCCTCACGTATTTTCTCTACATAATTGTAGCCCGATGGCAATTTACTGAAGGACCTTCGTCCCACCGAGTCCACGCCGACCAGCAATCACCCGGTAAGCTAACACTATCCCCCTTTTAAGGATAAGGGGGAAGTCTTTTAGGACCGAGATGAGAAAATCATTCGCAGAGAGTGGTGAATCTGTGGAATTCTCTGCCACAGAAGATAGTTGAGGCCATTTCATTGGCTATATTTAAGAGGGAGTTAGATGTAACCCTTGTGGCTAAAGGGATCAGGGGGTATGGAGAGAAGGCAGGTACAGGATACTGAGTTGGATGATCAGCCATGATAGAAACATAGAACATAGAAATTAGGTGCAGGAGTAGACCATTTGGCCCTTCGAGCCTGCACCGCCATTCAATATGATCATGGCTGATCATCCAACTCAGTATCCCGTACCTGCCTTCTCTCCATACCCTCTGATCCCCTTAGCCACAACGGCCACATCTAACTCCCTCTTAAATATAGCCAATGAACTGGCCTCAACTACCCTCTGTGGCAGAGAGTTCCAGAGACCCACCACTCTCTGTGTGAAAAAAGTCCTTCTCATCTCGGTCCTAAAGGATTTCCCCCTTATCCTTAAGCTGTGACCCCTTGTCCTGGACCTCCCCAACATCGGGAACAATCTTCCTGCACCTAGCCTGTCCAACCCCTTAAGAATTTTGTAAGTTTCTATAAGATCCCCTCTCAATCTCCTAAATTCTAGAGAGTATAAACTGAGTCTATCCAGTCTTTCTTCATAAGACAGTCCTGACATCCCAGGAATCTGGTGAACCTTCTCTGCACTCCCTCTATGGCAATAATGTCCTTCCTCAGATTTGGAGACCAGAACTGTACGCACTCGGTGACTGCCAATCACTCCCCCCCCCCGGACACTTATTGTTATTTATTCAAATAATTTGCTGTGTCGCTCTTCCAGGGAGATGCTAAATGCATTTCGTTGTCTCTGTACTGTACACTGACAATGACAATTAAAATTGAATCTGAATCTGAATCTGAACTACTCCAGGTGTGGTCTCACCAAGACCCTAAACAACTGAAGTAGAACCTCCCTGCTCCTATACTAAAATACTCCCATACTACATTGAATAGTGGTGCAGGCTCGATGGATATATATAAATTTATATCCCTTAGGCAATTTTTCAGGCGACTGCCGGTGACTGTCAAGTTGCCTGAAAAACCGTCAACTGGAACGGCGACTGGCAGAGTGGAACACACACACACAAACACATTGCTTCCTTCACCAGCCCGTTATGTAGGCGGGGGACAGGGCAAGCGGGGGAGCGCTGACTGGTGAAATTCACACGGTGCAAAGCCAATGTGATACAGACACACACCGCGATGAACAGGAAGGTTGGCGCTGTAATCAAGAAGCTAAAAAGCACAGTGTACAGTAAGTCCTTTAAAAGAGGAGGGGGGAGAGGGGGGGAGAAGGAGACAACTTTTAAGAAGGCAGAGATGCACGGCTGTGAAGCTCGGCGAACATTAACATTACCCGTCGGTTATCCTTGGTTCTGAAAACGACTGTTTACGTGTTTTTTTCCCAATGAGCCTATGAAATTCACCGGTCAGCACCTGCTGCAACTTACGAGTACCTAACAGAACCGACCTCCTGGCAACCCACTAGGACCTCCTGGCGACCCACCCACGGCACGAGAATTCTTGCTACTCTCCATGGCGGCTTCATTCTAGTTGCCGCTAATTTTTTAACATGTTGAAAAATTTACGGCAACCATAATGAGGCCGCGACTGGTTCCCAGAATACGGGAACGCCTCACGATTCCCCGGCAACCACCCGCGAACATGTGGCGACTGCATAGTCTCCTGCAGTCGCCTAAAAAGTTGCCTAAGTGGGACAGGCCCATAAGAGTGAAAAATGTTCATGCAGCTTCTCCTCCATTACAGGAACAAATCAAACCATACGGGTTTATTTGGAAGAATTTTCTCAATAACTAGTATATTTTATGTGGGGCACAGTGGTGCAGCTGGTGGAACTGCTGGGTTTGAACCTGACCTAGGGTGCTGTCAGTGCAGAGTTTGCACATTTTCCCTTGTAACCATTTGGGTTTTCTGCAGGTGCTCCAGTTTTCCCCACATCCCAAAGACGTGCATGTTTGGCCTTTGTAAATTGCTTCTAATATGTTGGGAGTGGATGAGAAAGGGGGGTAACATAGAACTAGAGTGTACGTGTACCAATGGTCAGCATGGACTCGATGGGCCTCTTTCCATGCTGTATCTCTAAACTAAACTGAAACTTGACTAAACATTTCAGAATGCAGATGCAAGAGACTGCAGAAAAAAGACACCAAGTGCTGGAGTAACTCAGCGGGTCAGGCATCATCTCTGGAGAACGCGCATAGGTGACGTTTCAGTTGGGGACCATTCCTTGGTCTGACTGAAGTTGGGGTAGAGGGGCGAGGACGTGACAAAGTTTGACAAGTAATAGGTGAGGAAGTAGAAACGAGGAACTGCAGGTGCTGGTTTACAAAACAAGACACCAAGTGCTCGTGTATCTCAGCGGGTTAGGCAGCATCACTGGAGAACATGGATAGGTGACATTTCGGGTCTGGACCCTTCTACCCACATTTCAGAATGTATTTTATGTTAAAGCTCCTTTTTTGCAATAATCGGCCAAGTATGGGGGAATGCGGCCCAAAGCAGATTATCATGTTAAATTAGCGCACAAATTAGTGCACGTTTGAGAGGATGCAGAGGGTGAATCCCACGCAGTGTCTTTATTGGCAGGACAGGGTAAAATAAAAACAGAATGAAAACGTTTGGAAACATTAGAATAGCACTTGGGAGACCCTTGGGTATTTGCAATGTGGAGAGGCAATGTTCTGGAGGCTACAGAAAACAGCTGCACAGAAAATGAAGGAAATGGAAGTGGTGTAAGTGAATTGATGCTACATTACTCTGTACCCAAATGAAATGGGGCTTCCTTACCAAAACAAATTTGAGCACAATAAAAAGCATGAGAATGGGCTCACTGGTGCTGCCCTTTAGTTAGAATAGTGCACCCACTCTCTCAACTCGCCTCAAGGGCATCTGGAAGCCATTAAAATGTTGTAGGAGTCGGTAGTGAGTGCTTGTCTCAAGCTGCTCTTGGACTGGCGATGGATGTTTGGACTCCGAGCCTGGAATGCCTCAAATATATCGTGTGCATCCTCAGTGTGCTCTCTAATTATCTGGTCAACATTTTGAGCGATTGCCTTGTGTAGAGCTGTAGTCATTGTGCTGAAGTTGAGAAGTAGTGAGAGTATATTAGAACCAGTTTAATAGATATAAAAGGTCTGATTTTAGGAGTGCTGATACACAGTCAAGAATGTTTTATTGTCATATGTCCTGAAAAGAAACAATTAAATTCTTATGTGCAGCACAACAGATATGTAAAGATGGTGCTCTGTAAAACCCATATATATGTGTGTGTGTGTGTGTGTGTGTGTGTGTGTGTATATGTGTGCGTATGCATGTATATATACATATGTGTTTGTATATATACGTGTGTGTGTGTGTATACATACGTGTGTGTGTGTATGTCTGTATATATACATGTGTGTGTGTGTGTATACATACGTATGTGTGTGTCTGTATGTATACATGTGTGTCTATATATATATACGTGTGTGTGTATATAAATATGTGTGTGTGTTTATATCTGTGTGTGTATATATGTGTGTGTGCATGTATATATGCATTTGTGTGTGTGTGTGTGTGTGTGTGTAGATATACATGTGTGACATGTGTGTGTATTATACACAAACAGACAAGTAAACAATAATTGTGCAAAGTCAAAAATAATGCCCCCAAGTCTATATAGTCCTGAAAATATTTGGAGGTTGTAGTGTTTAATAGCCTGATGGTTATAGGGAAGAAGCTGCTCCTGAACCTGGACATTATTGCTTTCATGCTCCTACACCTTCTTCCCGATGGCAGGAATGCGAATGTGGCCAGGATGGTGTGGGTC
Source organism: Raja brachyura (assembly GCA_963514005.1). The sequence continues at coordinate 63,186,401 of OY740786.1, forward strand.
TCTGATGATGACTCCTGTAGATCCCTTTGATGGTGGGGAGGCCAGTACCCGTGATGGACTGGGTGGGGGGTTGTTCAATACATTTTGCAATCCTTTTGGTTCCTAGGAGTTGGAGTTGTCGAGCCAGGCCATGATGCAACCTGTCAATATGTTCTCCACTGTAAAGCTGTACAGGGAGTTCATTTCAACTCATTCTTAAAATCGCAAATGCTTAGTCCATTGTTGCGCTGTTGGCTCACTGGTGCTGTCCTTTTATTAGATTAGTGCACCCACCCTCTCAACTCGCCTCAAGGGCATCTGGAAGTGATTAAAATGTTGGAGGAGTCGGTAGTCCGTTTTTCTGGGTGGGCCACGTATCACCCTCTGTTTGAAAAGGTTGTTGCCCATTCAGGTTCCCATTAAATTTTCCCCCTTACCTTAAACCTTTGTCCTCTAGTTCTTGATTTCCCCAACCCTGGAAGTTTGAAGAAAAGATTCACGGGGATGTTGCCAGGATTCGAGGGCCTGAGTTGTAGGGAGAGGTGGGGCAGGCCAGGACTATATTCCTTGGAGTGCAGGAGGATGAGGGGTGATCTTATTAAGGTGTATATGACAATAATGGGAATTGATAGGGTGAATCGGGAAGGGAAGGGGAAGGAAGAACCAGAGGGCATAGGTTTAATGTTGGAGGGGAACGTTTAATAGGAAGATTTTCACTCAGAGGGTGGTGGGTATGTGAAACGAGCTGCCAGAGGAAATTGTTGAGGCAGGTACTTTCACAACATTAAAAAGACACTTGGACAGGTATATGAATCAGAAAGGTTTAGAAGGATATGGGCCAAAGATGGGCAGGTGGGATTAGTGCAGATGGGGTATTTTGGTCAGCATGGGCAAGTCGGGTCGAAGGGCCTGTTTCCGTGCTGTATAACTCTATGACTTTATTTATGACCAACATGTGAAGTTGCTTGCATACCCAAAGAGCATGACTCTCCCTGTGACTCATCGGTTTCTTCCGGGTGCTCTGGTTTCCTCCCACATCTCAAAGACGTGCAGGTTTGTGGATTAATTGGCCTCTCTAAATTGCCCCTAATGTGTGTGGAATGGATGAGAAAGTGGGATAACATAGAACTAGTGTGTACAGGTGGTCAATGTGGACTCGGCAGGCCGAAGGGCCAGTTTCCACGCTGTATCTAAACTAAACAAAGTATTTGAAAGCATGAAAGAATTAGCTTAAGATTGAAGGTTAATTCAGGACGAGCAAAAATCTCAAGGATCAAGAACTGTCAGATGTAGTTAATAAATGAGGTACTTCAAGCTTTGCAGGTAAATGCCTTGGGCAAATTCCAGACCCAGGCAACAGATAAAGCAGATGTAGAGGTCAGCAAAACATGTGTTATAAAGGAAATCAAAGCATTAAGTATTTACGAAGAATCTGAAACAGATGAAGCTTGCGGAACGGTGTAGGGATATGAGTGGCAGAGTAGAGAGTGGAGAAGCAAGCCAGAGTACTGAAGATACAAATCTCAGCCTTGGAAGTGCTTTTATTATCCTGATAAAACTTGCTGATGAGACTACATTTAGAATATTATCTTCATGTCTTGGCTCAGTTCCTGTTATGTGTCAGAAGGAGCTGCAGATGCCGGTTTATACCGAGGATAGACACAAAGTGCTGGTGTGACTCGGCAGGTCAGGCAGCATCTCTGGAGAAAAAGGATGGATGACGTTTCCTGGTCAGAACCCTTTTTCAGATTGTTCCAGTTACGTTTCATTTATTCAACTCTTTTTAGTTTGGACACTGACACTTGGCAAGAGAGCAGGAACTCTGACATGGGAGCGGGAATTCTGACATGTTTCTGTACAATAATCAGTGTGGCAGGACTATGCGTGGCTACAGCAGGGAAGGCTCTCCTTAATGCATGTAACTGTTGTAACTGTTAAACATATCTCAATATTTCAATGCTGCTTTTAATGTCACACATGCAAAGTGCAAACGCACAACAAAATTGTTTTCTAACAAACAGTCCAGCAGAATATTGCTATACCTCAACATATCCCCGATTTGCAAATTGTACAGTAATACTGGTTTACTATATTTTTTACAGAGTACTATGTTTACATATTCTGTTGTGCTGCTGCAAGTAAGAATTTCATTGTTCTATCTGGAACATAAGACAAAAAAATACTTATTCAACTGGGACTCCATAAATGTCAGTTCAACTGGCAAGGCAGAAGAAGTTGTGGCTATCTAAATTTATCATCTCAAGGCACTCGATCAGTAGTGCAACTGTTACTGCAAGAGCAGGTGAAAGAAAATTGGTGTGCTTCTTCTTCTTTCATGTGCACAGCCTAAAGTTGTTGGACAACTTGTTGTATTTGATCTTCCGTTTTTGCACGTCGAGTTGATTGCATTAGTCGAAACAGGGCAGACAATGTGAAGGTTGCAATCTCCCACCCCATCGGTGTGCTACGGCATCAAAACTTGAAAGTTGCATCTGAAGTTATTGACACGGATGGGAATGACCAATAACGTTATAAAGCAGTTTGCAGAGTGAGGCAGTTAAAGCCAAAATACCATAACCATTGATAGTGGACAAAAATGCTGGAGAAACTCAGCGGGTGAGGCAGCATCTATGGAGCGAAGGAATAGGTGACTTTTCGGGTCGAGATCCTTCTTCAGACTGATTGATAGGACTTGTTTTCCGTCCCAACCCACTTTCAGCAGTTGTTGGATTCAGCCTTTTGTTCTGATCTCCTCTTCCTTTCTTGGACCTTTGTGATGAAACTTGAGTTTCAGTGTTAGAGATCGAACCACACTATAAAGACACACAGGTTTGTACGTTGATTGGCTTCGGTAAAATTGTAAATTATCCCTAGTGTGTAGTATAGTCCTAGTGTACAGGTGAAAGCTGGTCGGCGTGGACTCGGTGGGTCGAAGAGCTTGTTTCTGCACTGTATCTCTAAATAAACTAAGCTAACTATCATTTTTTATAATGTTGAAGGAATTCAGTGCAACTATTTTATTCTTGCTTTGAGGGCTTATTTCTGTACTTTGTTTCAGTTTGACAATATTCCTGAGAGTTTTGCAGATTGTTTACTTTATGGTTGTCGAAAATAAAACAAAAAGTGTTAATGGTGTGGCTTTCAAAATGCCAGAGATTCTCTGTGTTGATGTTACAGATGTGGTTTGGTTTGATTGATAGCTAAAGAAATAGACTCTTCTATTTCTGAGTGACATTCTGTCAACAGTGCAAGAGTAATGGTAAAGTCATTGAACTTGTGTATGTTCTTCTGAACTTAAAACAGTTAATGCATGCAGTTTTTCTTATAGGGCATCAAGACCTGTAAAATGTTCAGAATAATTAGTCAGTTTATTTAAATGGTTGAAACAAGGAACTGCAGAAACTGGTTTGCAAACAAATAACACAAAGTGCTGTAGTAACTCATTGGGTCAGGCAGCATCCCTGGACAACATGGACAGGTGGTGTTTTGGATCGGGACCCTTATTTTTTTAAGGCTGAGGGGAGTGGTTTAGTTCAAAGGCGATAAAAGGAACTGCAGGTGCTGGTTTCAAAAGAAAAATACACCAAGTGCTGGAGTAACTCAGCGGGTCAGGCAGCATCCCGAGAGAACCATTCAAATCATCAAACATTTGTGTACAAGATCATGAGAGGGATAGATAAGTTAAATGTACAGAAATTCAAATTTGAAATTTCATTTAAAAATGAAAAGGCTAGGACTTTATTCCTTGGAGCATATGGAGGTGTATAAGATAATTAGAGGAATAAATAGGGTAGATGCACAGAGTCTTTTACCCCAAGGGGGGAATCAAGAACTGGAGGACATATGCTTAAGGTGAGGGGGGAAAGATTTATGAGGGGGGCAACTTTTTTATACAAAGGGTGTGGGTGTACGAAACGAGTTGCCAGAGGGGATAGTTGTGGCGAGTACTATCACAACGTTTAAAAAAACATCTGGACAGGTACATGGATAGTCTAGGTTTGGAGGGATATGGGTCAAACGCATGTAGGTGGGACTGGTGTAAATGAGACATGATGATCGGTGTGGGCAAGTTGGGCCAAAGGCCTGTTTTCATCCCGTATGACTGACTCTAAACCATTATTTGAATTGTTAATGGATGGTATTTTTTCACACCCACAGGAAAGTCTCAAAATAGTTAATAATTGCAGGTCAAGTATTGATCAAGGATGGATAGTGATTGAGAAATTGACTCAATTTAAATGTTTTATAAACTTCTCCGATGGTTTAACATGTAAATATTCCAGTGCTCTATCTCTTTGTGTTTGACACCAGTTTACCAGGAATTTAGGGGAATTTAAAATGTCAAAATCAGGCGGCACAGTGGCGCAACGGTAGAGTTGCTGTCTTACAGCGCCAGAGACCCGGGTTCGATCCTGACCTCGGGTGCTGTCTGTGTGGAGATTGCAAGTTATCCCTGTGACCGTTTGGGTTTCTTCCGGTTGCTCCAATTTCCTCCCACATCCCAAGATATGCCGGTTTGTAGGTTAATTGGCCTCTGTAAAATTACCCTTAGTGCGTCGGTGGTGGATGAGAAAATGGGATAACATAGAACTAGTGTGATCGGGAATTGATGGACTCAGTGGGTCGAAGGGCCTGTTTCTGTGTTGTATCCCTAATCTAATCTAATTCCACGTTATGTTTTAGCTCTTTAATATCCGAAAAGATTGAGCAAAAATTGTTGAATAGATATTTGTATGTGATTTAATCTCAATATCGAAAGCTGGACACAAAATGTTGGAGTAACTCAGTGGGCTGGGAGAACTCAGAATAAAAGGACGCACTTTTAGAAAAGAGATGAGGAGGAATTTCTTTGGCAAGAGAACAAATCTGTGGAATTCATTACCACAGACAGCTGTGGAGGCCAAGTCAATGGGTATTTTTAAAGCGGAGATTGACAGTTTCTTGATTCGTAAGGGTGTCAAAGGTTACGGGAAGAAGGCAGGAGAATGGTGTTGAGAGGGAAATTTAGATCAGCCATGTTTCAATGGCAGAGTAGATTCATTGGTCCGAATGGCCCAAATCTGCTCCTATGACTTATGAACGTATGGATGCACGATGTTTCAGGTGTGTTCAGACCCGAAACATCGCCTATCCATGTTCTTCAGGGATGCCACCTGACTTGCTGAGTTAAGGCCTGTCCCACTTGGGCGTCATTTTGTGAATCCCAAAATCCTGGGGCACTGCACGCGACCACGTGTCACTGCCTACGCCACCATGTGCGTGTCACGACCTGTGCGTCGTTTGTCGTGACGCAAAAATTATGTTGCGTAAATGAAATGCAAATGACGCCCAAGTGTGACAGACCCTTTACTCCAGCATTTTGTATCTAACTTTGGTATAAATCAGCATCTGCAGTTTCTTGTTATTATCACATTAAAAGCTGGATATCTTTCATAACTAGCACAATGCATACGTGACAAATTGCAGCGATGGGAAACCACTGTGGCTTCAGTAATGCAGGGTTTCCTTTACCAAGGCATTTGAAGATGAGACAATGTAAACTCCGTGTCATTACATGACTTTAGACTTTAGAGATACAGCGTGGAAACAGGCCCTTCGGCCCATGCCGACCAGTGATTCCCGTACACTAGCACTATCCTACACACTAGTGACAATTTACGTTCTGTTACCGAAGCCAATTAGCCTACAAACCTGTACATCTTTGGAATGTGAAAGGAAACCGGAGTTCCCAGAGATAAACAAAGGAGGAACGCACAAACTCCATGCAGACACCTGTTTAGTCAGGATCGAACCTGGGTCTCAGGCACAGTAAAGCAGCAACTCCACCGCTGCACCACCATGGTCACCCTTGGTCAAATAGTCCAGGGGCGGCATAACCAGAGCACCCGGAGAAAACCCACCCCGTCACAGGGTGAACATGCAAACTGCATACGCACCCGTAGTCAGGATCGAACTTGGATCTCTGGCACTGTAAGGCAGTAGCTCTACTGCTGCGCCACTGTGACTTGAAGCACCAGCATGCTAAGACCACACATAGCATTGAGCCTGTGGGCTGCACTGATTAGCTGCTTACTTGCCATAGGGCCATGTTCCAATAGACAGATGCACAATGGTTGCTATTGTGTCTTTTATTCCAGCCTTGTTCTGCAGGGAGGATTTGATTTATTTGAACAGTACATAGACATTTACAAGACGTTAACACGTGAATAGTTCTGGCAGCTGTTTTGATTTAAGAAACGCTGTTCCTCTGGCTTGCTGAAATGCCCTTTGAGGTAATTTGAATGTGTTTAATAAAGCTGACAAAAGACTTTGTTTATTTTTAAATTGATGTGATGAGATGTGTACTCCAGATATCTTTAAAAGTGATATGCCTCTCCCCAAACTGTGCTATTTGTCTGAAATGTCAGTCACTAAATTGAGGTCTGTGGTAGTAAATAGTTACTGTCATTTTTAATTGGTCACTTGACTTTTTTAATATTATTGCTTCTGAAAATAGTTTGTTCCTGTTTTGGCTCTTTCCCTTAAATACTTTAGCTAAAGTGGCAGGTTGATCTGTTTCACAGTGAAGGGCAGGGCACTGGGGAATGTTGTCGGGTTGTGGGATCTCAGAGTGCAGGTATATAGTTCCTTGAAAGTGGTGTCAGAGATAGATGGTCGCGATCGCTGGTCGGCACGCACTCGGTGGGCCATGCTGTATATCTAAACTAAACTAAACTAAGATAGGTAGAAAGATCGACAGACATCAGGTGCTGGAGTAACTCAGCGGGTGAGGCAGCATCTGTGGAGAAACAGAGATGCTTTTCTCCAAAAATGCTGCCTGATCTGCTGAGTTACTCCAGCACTTTGTATCTATCTTTGGCATAAACGAGCATCTGCAGTTCTTTTGTTTTAACTGAGATTCACTGATAGATAGGGTGGTCATGAACAAAGACCATAGATCTGCTCTATGATCTTTGGTCATGAAGGCTTTCGGCACATTCTTTTACTCAGTCGGGGAATCAAGACCTATATGTTTAAGGTGGGAGGAGATGATTCAATAAGAACCTGAGGGGCAACTTTTTCATACAGAGGGTGGTGGGTACATCGAACAAGCTGCCAGAGGAGGTAGTTGGGGCAGGTACTATAACAGCTTTTCATAACTTCTTTCAGAAGTTAGGGGAGCAGAAATAGGCCAAGTCTATTCTGCCATTCAATCATGGCTGATCTATCTTTCTCTCTCAACTCCATTCTCCTGCCTCCACATAATTTGGACAAGAACATGGATAGGAATGGTATAGAGGGATATGGGCCAAATGCAGGTTCCGGTTTCCTTCGACATCCCAAAGACCAGCAGGTTTATAGGTTAATTGGCTTCTGCAAATATTCCTTAGTGTATAAGATAGAACCAGTGATCACTGGTCGGTGCAGACTCGGTGGGCCGAAGAGCCTGTTTCCACGCTGTATCTCTTGACTAAATTGTGTTGTAGAATAGTCAGCAATGGAGACTATCAACAAGTGTTTAGCACCAGCATGTGTCACGTCGGATTATCTTTGTCTTAGTAGCGATAGTTTCATGAGTACTAACAGTAGTTCTAGGTAAGTACACTCATACTTTGGAGTAAATACAAAAACTGTCCAGGTTGTCTCCATTAATTCAAGCTCGCACAGTCTTCTGTAGCTGACACTTTGAACGGCATGTGAAATTGGTGCTTTCCTGAGAAACACCAACTGGGAGTTGCTGCCAGACATTCTAATACCAGACACAAAATGTTGGAGTAACTCCGTGGGTCAGGCAGCATCTCTGGAGACAAGGAGTAGATGACGTTTCGGGTTGAGACCCTTCTTCAGGCTGAGCGTCAGGGGAGAGGGGTACTAGAGATACACCACAGGTGCTAGAGATACCTCTAGTTTTCCTCTTCTACCAGGTCTCCCTCAGCTTCTGATGTTGCAGAGAAAACAATCCAAGTTTGTCCAACCTTGGACCAGAGGACATAGGTTTAAGGTAAGGGGGCAAAGATTTAGTAGGAACCTGAAGGGTAATATTTTCACACATCGCTGGTGGTGGGTGTATGGGACGAGTTGCCAGCAGTTGAGGCAGGTACTATCACAATGTTTAAGAAACATTTAGACAGGTACATGGATAGGATAGATTTAGAGGGATAAGGGCCAAACGCAGGCATGTGGGACTAGTGTAGATGGGACATGTCGGCCGGTTTGGGCAAGTTGGGCCGAAGGGCCAGTTGTTCATGCTGTATGACAATGAAACTCCATGGAAACAAATTGTGGAAGCTTTTCCTATGGCCGTATTTTTTAGTACTCGACTTGTAAAATGGAGTCTTTATTTAGACATAAGCCTTTCACTGCATGCAGCTGCTGACTATTCTGTGTAGTGGAGAAGGAATGAAGCTTTTAGGTTCATAAGTCATAGGAGCAGAATTAGGCCATTGAGTCTACTCCGCTATTCAATCATAGTTGATCTCTTTGTCCCTCTCAACTCCATTCTCTAGCAATGTTACAAAATTTTGAGATTTTAAAAATCAAGTCTGCAATTTATCCCATCAGATAAAGCATAAAAAGAAGTTTAATTTGACACCTAATTCACTTTCATATCTTCAGTATTAAGAAAGTTATGGCCATTTTCATACTCGGAAATTAGCATCTTGTTTCCCATTGCCTTTCAATTGACTTAACTCAAAAACTGTGATTTGGAACAGTTAAAAGCCCATAACTTTCTTAAAAATTAAGAGAACTCAATGAAATTTTCAGTTATTATAGGTTGAAGCATTCTGAAACAAATATGAAACAATCTTACTTGGATGACCTGAAATTAAAGCATATAATTAGTTAGTTATCTAATTGTAGCTAATTACAAAATTCAATGAGTAGATCTAAACATTTATCCATTTCTTAAGAAAAGATAAACTTTTTTCAAATTGCCTAAGTGTCCAAATAACATTCACACAATAATCCGCAATATAACATAATTTTTAAATCTCATTTTCATGAATTTCTGGGCCAAATGGAAGGAATTTAGTGTTTGATTCCTGTAAATTAATGGCCATTTAAATCAACTAGCGAGTGGGTTTTAGTGGAATGCGGTGGATTGGAACATTGCGGTTAGGGGTGAAGTCGGGAGGAAAAATACTGTTTGTTCATACATTTTTTTGGACCCCGTTTCGCAACATGAAAATGTTATTAAAGCCTCCCGAAAAACCAACTTTTAATATAAAAATAAACTATTTACCTTTTTTTCTCCCCTACGCAAAATCCTTCCGGTTGTCGGCGCTCACGGCTTTTGAGGGTGATTTTTAAATTACTCTAGTTAATAAATAATTTAGAGTAATTTAAAAATACCTTAATTCATGAAATGTCGGAGCGATTTTTCTTCCGCAACGAAATCGCCCGACATTCATCGATTTTCCCTGCCTGTGGAAAAACGGCACTTTAAGCCCGCCCCCCTCTAAAAAGGTGCCAAAGTCGTGCACACGGGGAGCGGCAGAACTGCAGCGCTGCTCAAGGTAAGTTTTGTAACATACCTACATTCTCCTGCTTTTTCCCCATAACCCTTGACACCCATACTAATCAACAATCTGTCAATCTCCACCTTAAAAATACCCTTTCACGGCCTCCACAGCCATCTATGGCAATGAATTCCACAGATTCACAACCCTCTGATGAAATAAATTCCTCCATCTCCTTTCTAAAGGTATGCTGTTTTATTATGAGGCTGTGCCCTCTGGTCCTAGACTCTTCCACTATTGAAAACATCCTCTCCGCTTCCACTCTATCCAGGCCTTTCTCTATTCGGTAATTTCCCATGGGGTCCCCCTACATCGTAAACTCCAGTGAGTACAGGACCAGTGCCGTCAAACGCCCATCATACGCTAACTCATTCATGCCCGGGATCAGTCTCATAAACGTCCTCTGGACCCTCTCCAACGCCGGTACAAAACGACAGTCTGAAGGATCTCGACCCAAAATATCACCTATTCCTTTTCTCCAGAGATGCTGCCTGTCCCACTGTATTATTCCAGCACTCTGTATCTTTTTTTGTAAAGCAGCATCTGCAGTTCCTTGTTTCTATTCATGTATTGGGTTATGTTGTGTCATGTCAGCTGCACTGGGTCACATTATGGAGCACTTTCCCTCCATACTGAATCTCTCTCAAAAGAAAATTGTTCCATGCTTGTCAGTTAGAGGGACCACATCACCAACGCCCAGCTCTATGGGGAGATTCCACCTCTGACTGAGAAGATCAGGTCAAGAAGGATGAGCCTCGCTGGTCACTGCCACCGCCATCCAGAAATGCCAGCAAACAAGGTTGTGCTGTGGGAACCCACCCATGGAAGACGTGACCCGGGACGGCCAATCAAGATGATGCTGAAGACGTTGATGGAAGACACATGCGAAGAGACAAAAGAGGAGCTGGCCAGCTGCATGCAGGACAGAGATGTGTGGTGCGTCCGTCACCGTGCCCGTTGGAAACCAGCAGCACTGTGTCGCTAATATTTTTTATGATAATCATCCATGCTTATTTATGTACGCTGTACTTTTCGATGTCTTTCTTCAGTGTAAACCAGCATCTGCAGTTCTGTCATACGTTCACACTAGTTCTAAGTTATCCCAGTTTTGTCAGTGTACATGGAAGTGGGCTGGAGAATAAGGTGACTCAAGATATGTTTGTTCACTTGATTTAGGCAACGAAGGAAACGATCAATCGCCACTGCGAAGACCTGGGAGAATCCTTGAAGCAGGAGAATGATCTTGCCCTTATCTTGGATGGAAACACATTGAACTACGCACTGTCTCACGAAGTCCAAAATTTATTCTTGGATCTGGCTTTATCTTGTAAAGCTGTCATCTGTTGCAGGTGAGAACAACAACCCTCTTGGTAAGATGCTGCTGTGGTGGACTTTATATTAAAAAAGTTGCCCTTTGGATAATATCTGCAAGGCAGAGGAAGGATGTGTCGGCATTGGAGTGTCCAGATGAGGTTTACGAGAACGATCCCAGGGATAATTGGGTTAATATATGATGAGTGTTTGACAACGCTGTGCCCGCACCCACTAGAGTTTAGAAGGATGAAGGGAGACCTCATTGAAACCTACAGAATAGTGAAAGGCCTGGATACAGTAAGTGCAGAGAGGATGTTTCCACTAATGAGAGAATCTGGGACCAGAGAGCACAGCCTCAGTATAAAATGCCATACCTATAGAAAGGACATGAGTTTCTTTGGTCAGACCGTGGTGAATCTGTGGAATTGCTACAGATGGCTGTGGTGGCCAAGTCAAGGGATATTTATAAGGTGTAGATTGACAGATTTTTGATTAGTAACAATGTCAAGGGTTATGGAGGCAGGAGATTGGGATTGAGAGGGAAAAAAAGATCAGCCATGATCGAATGGTGTAGACTCTGCACTGAATGGCCTAATTCTGCTCCTATAACGTATGAACTCATTGAGGATTCCTTATTGCTACAAGGCTTACAAGAAAGAATCAACAAGAATCCAAGGTGAACCTACACTGGTGGCTCATCAATTAGAGATTTATTTGGTAATTCCAAGTGTACGTCTGTAATGAGTTTGTATGCTTTACCCACCATTTGTCGCACACCTTTGGTCTTTTCATTTCTGGCCTTTATCCAACTATCTGCCTATCAAAAACCCTCCTCACCTTTCACCTCCTTCCTCCACCCCAGCAGCTCCACAGTTCTCCACATTGTGCTGTTGAACTTCCCCTGACCAATAATGGACCTACCAGGCACCTCCCTGCTCGAGGTCATTTGTGGCCATCCTGGTCTTGTCTTCTCCTACCCCAACCCCTACTTTCAGTCTGAAGAAGGGTTCTGACCTGAAATGTCACCCTTCCTTTTTCTCCAGAGATACGGCCTGACACACTGTGTTACTCCAGCATATTGGGTTTTTTTTGTAAACCACCATCTGCAGTTCCTTGTTTCTACTCTTGTATTGGTTTATTTTATGTCATCTGCACTGGGCCTCGTTATGATTAACGTTACCTCTGTACTGTCCTCTCTCATAAAATAAGTTCCTTGCTTATTCATGTACGCAATACTTTCCGATGAAACAAATTGCCTTTGAAATCTTCATTCAGTTCTTGCGTTTTAATGAAAGATGAACAAAATCTTATTTGTGTCCAAAGTAATTATATCCTTTTGACGTTGTTAGTTGCAAGGTAGAATTTCCACAATTTGTGTGGAATACCCAGATGGTTTTTATCAAGAGTATTAAAGAGTTAAAAGAATGCACACCTCCAGATTCAAGGGCAGTTTCTTCCCAGCTATTAGGCAACTGAACCATCCTACCAACAACTAGAGAGCGGTCTTGAACTACTATCTACCTCATTGGAGTTCCTCGGACTATCTTTGGTCAGACTTTACTGGCTTTATCTTGCACTAAACATTATTCACGTTATTCCCTTTATCATGTATCTGTACACTGGATAGCTCAATTAGAATCATGTATTGTTTTTCCACTGAACTGGTTAGCACGCAACAAAAGTGTTTCATTTGGTACACGTGACAATAAACTAAACTCAGACTCAAACTTTAATTTAAATATAGACTCATTGCTGGAGTAACTCAGCAAGTCAGGCAGCATCTCTGGAGGGAAAGGATCAAAATAGATATTTTGCAGTGATGCTAATAGTCCAACGATTGGGTATGGCAGAAATGTAAACTATGTATCTAGGATGTCTTTTTGTTATATGAAAAGGACCTGTGATGTTTGAATGGGGACAGTGTTCAACCTTGTGATTTCTTAATTTTCAAAGACATTGAGAGCTTCCAGTGAAAGTATATGCGAGCTCATCTTGGGGGCGGCACAATGGTGCAGCGTGTAGAGCCCACAACGGCAGAGTCCCAGCTTCAATTTCAAGTTCACATTTATTGTCACATGCACCAATTAAGGTACAGTGATATTTGAGTTACCATCCAGCCATACAAGTAAAAACAACGCAATACACAATAATCTTAACATCAACACAGTGGATCAACATTCCTCACTGTGTTGGAAGGTAATAAAGTTCAGTCTTCTTCCGCTTTTGTTCATCCGTGGTGGTCGGGGCTTTTGAACCCTCAGCACTGCCTCTGACCACGGCCCGATGTTAAAGCTCTCTGGTCGGGATGATGGAGATTCCGGCGTCGGAACGGAAACTTTCCATGGAGCTCCTGAATCGGCCTTTTCTTACTGGAGACCACAGCTTCACGGTATTAAAGTCCACAGGCTTTCATAGGACAACAGAAGGAAACAAAACGGGCAATACGGGCTGAAAAGATGAAGTACGAGGGGAAGCTGGTCAGGAATATAAAGGACAGTAAAAGCTTCTTTAAATATGTTAAGGTAAAAAGAGTAGCAAAGTCAAATGTGGGTCCCTTGAAGGCAGACACGGGTGAAATAACTATGGGCAACAAGGAAATGGCAGAAGAGTTGAATAGGTACTTCGGATCTGTCTTCACTAAGGAGAATACAAACAATCTCCCAGATGTACTGGAGGACAGAGGATCTAAGGGGGTAGAGGAACTGAAATAAATTTTCATTAGGCGAGAAATAGTATTGGGTAGGCTAATGGGACTGAAGGATGATAAATCCCCTGGGCCTGATGGTCTGCATCCCAGGGTCCTCAGGGAGGTGGCTCTAGAAATAATGGTGATCATTTTCCAATGTTCAATAGATTCAGGATCAGTTCCTGTTGATTGGAGGATAGCTAATGTTATCCCACTTTTCAAGAAAGGAGCGAGAGAGAAAACGGGGAATTAAAGACCAGTTAGCCTGACTTCGGTGGTGGGAAAGATGCTGGAGTCAATTATTAAAGAGGTAATAATGAAGCATTTGGATAGCAGTAAAAGGATTAGTTCAAGTCAACATGGATTTATAAAAGGGAAATCATGCTTGACTAATCTTCTGGAATTTTTTGAGGATGTGACAAGTAAAATGGATGAAGGGGTGCCAGGGGATGTAGTGTATCTAGACTTTCAGAAAGCCTTTGATAAGGTCCCGCACCGGAGACTGGTGACTAAAATTAGAGCACATGGTATTGGGGTAGGGTGTTGACATGGATAGAAAATTGGTTGGCAGACCAGAAGCAAAGAGTAGGAGTGAACGGGTCCTTTTCAGAATGGCAGACAGTGGCGAGTGGAGTGCCGCAAGACTTGGTGTTGGGGCCGCAATTGTTTACCATATATATAAATGATTTGGAAGAGGGAATTAGGAGCAACACTAGCAAGTTTGCGGATGACACAAAGCTGGGTGGCAGTGTGAACTGTGAAGAGGATGTTGTGAGGTTGCAGGGGGACCTGGACAGGTTGAGTGAATGGGCAGATGCGTGGCAGATGTAGTATAATATAGATAAATGGGAGGTTATCCACTTTGGCGGCAAAAACAAGGGGGCAAATTATTATCTCAATGGGGTTAGGTTAGGTAAGGGGGAGGTACAGCGAGACCTGGGTGTCCTTGTACACCAGTCACTGAAATTTGGTGTGCAGGTACAGCAGGCAGTGAAGAAAGCTAATGGAATGTTGGTCTTCATAACAAGAGGATTTCAGTACAGGAGTAAAGAGGTTCTTCTGCAGTTGTATAGGGCTCTGGTGAGAGCACATCTGGAGTATTGTGTACAGTTTTGGTCTCCTAATTTGAGGAAGGACATCCTTGTGATTGAGGCAGTGCAGCGTAGGTTCACGAGATTGATCCCTGGGATGGTGGGACTGTCATATGAGGAAAGATTGAAAAGACTAGGCTTGTATTCACTGGAGTTTAGAAGGATGAGGGGGATCTTATAGAAACATATAAAATTATAAAAGGACTGGACAAGCTAGATGCAGGAAAAATGTTCCCAATGCTGGGTGAGTCCAGACCAGGTTCCACAGTCTTAGAATAAAGGGGAGGTCATTTAAGACTGAGCTGAGAAAAAACTTTTTTACCCAGAGAGTTGTGAATTTATGGAATTCCCTGCCACAGAGGGCAGTGGAGGCCAAATCACTGGATGGATTTAAGAGAGAGTTGGATAGAGCTCTAGGGGCTAGTGGAGTCAAGGGATATGGGGAGAAGGCAGGCACGGGTTATTGGTAGCGGATGATCAGCCATGATCATATTGAATGGCGGTGCTGGCTCGAAGGGCCGAATGGCCTCCTCCTGCACCTATTTTCTATGTTTCTATGTTTCTTGGCCCCGTGGTCGGAGCACTTCCACAGTGATCCTCGGCAAAGGATCGCATTAAAGTCCGCGCCAGGCTTGCGGCTTGAAGCTCAGGCCGGTCTCCAGGAAAGGCCGCACCAATCCAGTTGTTCGGCCACGGGGAGGAGATGGAGACATGACACAGAGAACGATCACATCTCCATCGAGCTAAGTAACTGAAAACGGTTTCCCCCTATTCCTCCCCCCCTCACCCCCCACATAAAAACACACCGAGAAACATTAAAACATAAATTTTAGACACACTAAAAATAGCAAAAAAGTCGAAATAACACACAGGCTGCTGGCGAGGCTGCCAACCCAGCGCCCCGCGATGCCAGCTTCGATCCTGACATTGGGCGCTGTCTGTGTTGTGATTGCACGTTCTCTCTGTGATTCCGGCTGCTCCTGTTTCCTCCCACATCCCAAAGACATGTGGGTCTGTGGGTTAATTGGCCTCTGGATGAGAATGTAGGATTAACATAGAACTAATGTGAACGGGTGATCAGTGGTCGGCGTAGACTCAGTGGGCCGAAGGGCCAGTTTCCCTGCTGTATGTTTCAATCAATCATTCTGTGTTTGCGCAGTAATTCTATTTTCTTTTCAACAAAAATGGATGCATATCAATGAATACATGTTTAAGTAATTATATGAGAGACCAAAGTTGCTTTCAGATTTGTTCTTAATACCTTGTCATCAAAATAATATTCCATTAACATAAGATGCCTTTTAATGGGACAATTCATTATATCTCATTAAATAGGTGGGATTAACTGGGATTTTTCTGTGCATACAATCCAAACTCCTACACACACAATAGCGGGTAATTCAATCTGCTCTTCCATTCAACAGTAAGTGATAAAGATCCAAATGCGCTCACGGAATTTTAAACGCATAATGTGAACCTTTTAATTGCAATAATGGAGACGTGGAGACGTAGTCAAGCTAATCCCATCAGTCTTTGGGAACATTACCAGTTGCTGTTGGATATGTTTGACCAAGTATTATCCACTCAGTTTTGCTGACGAAAGAGACATTTGTTGTGTTGAGTGAGTTTATAAGAATTGTGGCTTGCTACCTTTTTGTTGGTGAGACCATAGTTTGGTGAGTTTATTTTTAATGCTTTGCTTTTAAACTCCGCTTAGCCTTGCCCATCGTGTAAAGATTATTGGCCAGAGGAAACCTCTTTCATGGGAGTTTTTTTAAATGTTCTGTTCTTGTCTTTGATAGTTCCACATTCCTAAAGGATTATAAGGTGACAGGCCATTGTGGGTATTGAAAACCTAACATTTATCTCAGGTGTGAGAGACATTGAATAATAATTGGAGCGGCACAGTGGTGCAGCGGTAGAGTTGCTGCCTTACAGTGCCAGGTACCCAGAGTTTGATCATGACTGCTGGTGCTGAATGTACGGAGTTTGTACGTTCTCCCTGTGACCGCGTGGGTTTTCTCTGGGTGCTCCGGTTTCCTCACACACTCCAAAGACGTATAGATTAGTGGGTTAATTGGCTTCTGCAAATTGTCCCTAGTATGTTGGATAGTGCTAGTGTATGGGGTGATCGCTGGTTGGCGTGGTCTAGGTGGGTCAATGGGCCTGTTTCAATGCTGTGTCTCTAAAGCCTAAAGTACAGTCTAAAGTGTAATAGAACATAGAATAGTTCAGCACGAGAACAGGCCCTACAGCCCACAATGTGTGCTGAACGTGATGCAAATCAACTCTTATCTACCTGCACATAGTCCATATCCAAAGAAGAAATTACCCTTCTGTCTACTAATGCCTCGACACTTCATATCACAGACATACTGGATCTCTCCTACCTTTCAAATTTGGGTGGCGACACAAGATACTGCAGGTGCTGAAATCTTGAGCAAAACACAAAGAGCTGGAGCAACTCAGCGAGTCAGGCAGCATCTGGGGAGGAAATGGACAGGCATTGTTTTCGGTCAGGAACCTCCATTCAGACTCATATTTTAATACAGGTTTACCACTGATTTTCCGACATCCTTGGTTCCTCCGCCTTTCTGGATTATCCATTTTGCCGGACCAAGTCTGAGCGGAGTTGAGCGGTACCGGAACGAGCCGCCAGGAAGTCGGCCTCGGAGATTGGTTCTGGGAACGGAGCTGCCGGCTCCAGCCGGACCGGAGTTCCAGAGCGCCAGCCACAGGGGGCAAATTCAACCCGCCGATCGGCTGCGGAAGTCCTGGTGAGGTGGAGATCGGCTGCCTCACCCGGCATAGGCACTACATTTTCAGTGTGACTTTGGGGCAGTGAGGGGGGCTGTCAAGTGTGCTCTTGCAATTTTGTCCGGATTAAAGAAGGTGCCGGGCCACCAGTTGCGGGAAAATTGGTGGTGGACCCGTACTTTATATAAGAACCGCATCAATTTTTTATAACACTTTTTATAAGGAACAGTAGATGGTGCTCTTCTAGCTGTGAAATCTAAACCATGTGCCTTTCCATTCTTTGTTTCCATTGTCATAATGCAGTCAGAATGATGTGATCTCAATTCCAATGCTAGTCAGGGCTCTTCGAGTTTGAATTCAATGTACTTTCCAAACTTTCATCACCTTTTCCTTGGTTTGTATCTGCATCTGCATCTGCATCTACATCTGAAATATTTGCATTCAAGCCATTAGATCAGCATTATCATGGACTCACACCACCCTGGCCGCATTCTCATTTCCCTCCAGTTATCGGGAAGAAGGTACAGGAGTCTGAAAACTATAAAGTCCAGGAACAGCTTCTTCTCACCAACCATCAGGCTGTTGAACACAATTAACTGCCTGGGGTGCACTAGGGATTATGGGCTTTGGTTTGTTTTTTGCACTATGTTTGGGGTTTTTATTGATTTAACTTTTTGATGTTTGTTTATACTGTGCTTACAAACTTGTGTTGCTGCAAGTAAGAATTTAATTGTTCAGTTTCGGCACATATGACCATAAAATACTCTGAACACTTCTCTAGACTTTGGTTAATGCAATGACTTTGTAATTGATGTTGTCTGGAGGTTCAGAAATACAGGTCCACCATTGATTTCCCAGCGCTTCCTTTAATCCAAGCAGGATTACGAGAGTGTACTTGAACCCCCCCGCCCACCCCCGAAAATGGGGCACCTAGGTTGGGTGATCTCGACCTCATCGGGACTTCAATGGATGATCAGCGGGTGAAATTTGCCCGCTGGGGCTCTGGAACTCCAGCCCGGAGCTGGCAGATCTGTTTCCATAGCCCACTTACGAGGCTGACTTTGCGAGCCAGCATCTCAGCTCCCCAGCGGCCTGGGTGAACCGTTTCAGTACCTTTCGACTTTTCTTGGAGGCCGTTACCTCTGTTGGTCCGGCAAAACGAATAATCCAGAAAGGCTCTGGAAACAAGGGTGCCAGAACATCAGTGGTGAACCTGATTTTACAGTTACTATTATTGTAAGTGGCAAAGGCTAGAAAACAAGTATAAACCACACGGATGGGAACCCAGAACAAGTACTGAAATGTTCTGTGGTGAGTCTACTTATGAGTCAAGAAACGGAATAATGAAATTCTTACTGGCAGCAGCACAATGGGTCTGTATACACAGTATTTATTGATAACATCATAATTTATTTTATAAGTTCAATAAATAAAAAAAAACAATATTATTGCAAAAAAAAGCTTGAAGTCCACTGTCAGAGTGAGGCCCAATGCAAATTGAAAGATCAGCACTCTATATTTCGCTTGGGCAGCTTACAACCCAGCAGTATGAATATTGATTTTTCTAACTTCAAGTAACCCTTGCTTTCCCTTTCTCTCCATCCCTCCCCCACCCTAGTTCTCCAACTAGTTTCACTGTCCTCCTGATTCATTTTACTGATTGTTCCCTCGGTTAACAATGAACTATTCTACATTTCCTTAATCGTCATCTGCTTTGATCTGTCATTTTCACACCTTGCCTTTCCATGTCTCTAGCCTCCCTCTCCCCGACTCTCAGTCAGAAGAAGGGTCTCGACCCAAAACGCCATCCATTCCTTCTCTCCAGAAATGCTGCTGAGTTACTCCAGCATTTTGTGTCTATCTAAGACAGTTTGTAGTTTGCTTGGTGTTTTTCGTGTTCAAGAGTCTGATGGTTGTTGGGGAGAAGCTGTTCCTGAACCTGGAGGTCATGATTTTCAGATTCCTAAATCTTTTTAGTTTAGTTTATTGCATTGTGTACCGAGTACAGTGAAAATATTTTGTTGCGTGCTAACCAGTCAGCGGAAAGACTATGCATGATTACAATCGTGCCATCCACAATAGATACATGATAAAAGGAATAGAGTTTAGCGCAACATGAGGTCCATAAGGTCTGATTAAAGATAGTCAGAGGGTCTCCAATGAAGTAGATAGTACATAATTGTTCTTCCCTATGGCAGGAGTGAAATGCGAGTGGTGTGGGTCCTTGATGTGGGTCCCTGATGATGCTGGCAGCCTTTATGAGGCAAAGCCGCCTATAGATCCCCTCAATGATGGGGAGGTCAGTACCCATGATGGACCACACAGATAGATACAAATGCAAATATGCTGTTAAGTGGAATTGTACCACAAGGCAACATGATACTGGTTATACAAAATTAAAGGTGGAGCAATGTATCACAGACAGTTTGCTAAGTGTTTGCATTTCACCAGCCCTTGAGGGACTACTTTGCAGTTTGTCATAAATAGCAGTACATGCTCTTAACCCTCACTGCCTTTCATTACGAAGTTCTGGGTTGTATAATTCCACATGTGGTTAAAGGTGCATCCTTGATAGCAGTGCCTCAAAGAAAACATTTTTTCCTACCAATAGTGCTCACCTGTATCAACCGTCCATATCCATGTGCCTATAGAAAAGTCTCTTCAATGGCCACCCCTGGCAGCATGTTTCTGGCCCTCATCTACAACTGTGTAAAACACAGTCTAGTGGAGATTGCAACTAAACTAAAGGGGAAGATAGCATAATGGGAGGATTTAGGCGACTTTAAAAATCTAATTTGTAAAAGTTTAAACAATGTCATTGGGAGGATTTAAAACCATACAATATGGCGCCAGAAACAGGGCGTTTCTTGTGAACTGTCTCAGTGTCTAACTATTCCTACATTCTCGTACTTAACTATGATTGTGTCTATGTCTAGTAAGACTTTTACTCTATTGTTCACAAGAAATGAAATTCACTGTACCTCGGTACATGTGACAATAAGTACCATTAAACCCATGTAAGGGACAGTAATGTTTGTATTACGACTTTCATGGAGAGGTAATTCATGTTGCAACAGTTATTTAGAAAAGTTTATGGGATTTCCCACTATTCTTGTACAACTAGCTTGCCTGATTCCCCATAATTCACAAGGAGGATTTTAGGCTCTGTCCAAGATGCATGCAGCTGCTATTTCTCAGCGGGGAAGCTCTCTGCTTAGCTGCAGCAAACGACTTCATTCCCAGTCTGAAACAACACAGCTGTTGACAGTACGGAGGCTGTTCTCTAAAATATAGCCTGCTTAATTCTCTAGGAAGTAACTTTGTAGTTTTTAATAACTCACAGTGTTGGTCAGAATTCTTTGATTTCTGAAGACATGTAGTTACAACTAAAAAGTCTATAGTGAAATTTTACCTTGACTCCATGTGTTACATACAACAGCACAGCAGCAGGCCTTTCGGCCCACCATATCTGTGCCGAACATGATGCCAGGTTAAACTAATCTCTGCCTGCACGTGATCCATATCCCTCCCTGCATGTCCATGTGCCCATCTAAAAGCCTCTTAACATGTAGATGCAAGATGTAGTTCCTCTAGTCTTTAAAGATTAAGATGGAGACCCTTTAACAAGCAGCCTGGGACTCGTCAGGATTGTGCGCCACTCTGTAAGATCCAGTTTCACATTTAATTGCTCAATATTTTATTCATTCCCTTTTCAAATCTGATCATGCTGATTTTTTTAAAAGAAAGTGAGATTAGTTTCGAGATACAGCACGGAAATGGGCCCTTCGGCCCACTGAGTCCATGCCGATCAGCAATCGCCCATTCGCACTACTTCCACGTTATCCCACTTTTGCGTCCTCTCCCAACACACTAGGGGGAACTTGCAGAGGCCAATTAACCTACAAACCCGCACGTCCTTGGGATGTCTTTCATTAACATTTGCACCAGTTCTATTTTGATAAAGTTCATTGGGAGAAATGGTACATCATTGCTGAGAGAGGTAAAGTAGGAATGTGAAAGAGCTAGAGTTTCATGGAATCCCACCACTTTACACACATCAGAGCAGAGTTTTATATTGGGCGAATCCGGTGTGTCAATATAACATTATATCTGAGGCTAAAAACTAAATGGGATATTTGATATTTTTTGCTTCATACATTCTTTGACCTCTAGCCTGTAGCTTGTGTGTATGTTTGCAAAGGCCAATCTTCCATTTATAACAATATGATGCTATTTCAGTGTCACTAGGCAGACCTAACCAAATACCAGACTGTCCCTGCCAATCCTTTGGCAGTTCTTTTACTTTAGTTTAGTGAGACAGCATGGAAACAGGTCCCACTGAGTCTGTGCTGACCAGTGATCACCCGTACACTAGTTCTATCCTACACCCGGTAGCTGGGCTGCACAGCAGTAGAGTTGCAGCCCTGCAGCGCCAGAGACTCGGGTTAGATCCTGATTACAGGCGCTGTCTAAATGGAGTTTGTACGTTCTCCCATGAGCTGCGTGGGTTTTCTCCGGGTGCTCCAGTTTTTCCCACACTCCAAAGACATACAGGTTTGTAGGCTAAGTAGCTTGGTAAAATTGTAAATAGTGTGTGTAGGATAGAGTTAGTGTGCGGTGATCGTTGGTTGGCGCGGACTCAGTGGGCCGAAGTGCCGGTTTCCGCACTGTATCTCTAAACTAAAAAAAACCCATGGGACAATTTACCGGGACCAATTAGACTACAAACCTGCACTTTTTTAGAATTTGTGAGGAAATCGAAGCACCCAGAGAAAACCCACGCGGTCACAGGGAAAATGTACTAACTCCGACAGCATCCATAGGCAAGAACAAACCAGGTTCTCTGGTGCTGTAAAGCAGCAACACTACCGCTGCGTCACCATGCCGTGGTAGCACTTCTTTGTAACAGTTGAAGATGCCTAGAAATGATCAAGTTATAAGGTGCTTAAGTAAAAAACACATTGACAGGGGTTAAAACAAAGACATAAAGTGCTGGAGTAACTCAGCATCTCTGGAGAACATGGATAGGTGACATTTTGGGTTGGAACCCTTCTTCAGATGGGGCAAATTGGCAACATTTCTTCTTCATGGGAAATTCTCGTGAGGGAACTTAATTTAAAAATTGCATAACCTGGTTAGAAATAAAGTTATGATGTTGCATTCCACATATGGTTTCTGTGGCAATGTGAAATGCACCGTTTCAGAAGGCACTGGGTGTAAAACTGCTGTGTTATCAGCAGCAAAGCCCACAATTGCACAAAGGCTATAGCGTTAAAGGAGGCCATTTGGCCCATCATCCTGCCCCCTCTCCTCTTCCCTTTCCACTTTCAGTCCTGAAGCAAGGCCTTTGCCTGTAACGTTGTCAATTTCTCCCCCCACCCCCCTCTCGCCCAACTCTCCAGAGGCTGCTGGACTCTGAGATCTTCCGGCACTTTGTGTTTTGCTCTGGATTCTAGCGTCAGCAGTGATGTGGGTCTCCAACAGAAACAGTGCTGGCCCCTCGGAGTAGTCAAGCATTATTTTGTTTTCCGCCCACCTACCACATATGTTTATTACATGTGTGTACCGGCACCTTCTTGTCATAGACTTGTACAGCGTGGAAACAGGCTCAACTTGCCCTATCTGCACGTCCCACCGGCTGTGTTTGGTCCATATTGCCCTAAACCTATCCTATCCATCTACCTGTCCAAATGTTTCTTAAATGCTTTGATGGTACCTGACTCAACTACCTCTTCCGGCATCTCATTCCTTATACCCACCAACCTCTGTGTAATTAAAAAGTTGCCCCTCAAGTCCCTATTAAATCTTCCTGCCCCCCCCCCCCCCCCCCCCCCCACCTTAAACCTATGTCCTCTGGTTCTTGATTCCCCTACAGAGAGCGAAATGCAAAAGAATATGTGCATTTACCTTATCTATTCACCTCATAAAACTATACACCTCTCATATAGAGAGGTGAGTTAAGATCACCACTCATCCTGTGCTCCAAGGAATCAGGTCCCAGCCTGCTCAACCTCTCCCTCGCCTATGACTCCTGGCAACATTCTCGTAAATATTTTCTGCACCCTTTCCAACTTGATAACATCTTTCCTATAACATGCCTGCAACAAAAGCTCTGGATGGGAATAAGGTTTTCTTTAAAAACATTTTGCAGTGCACACAGAATAGTTCTTTCAAGTTCTTGAGGGGAAATGTACAAAATGATGAGGGGAAGAGATAGGGTGAATGCACAGAGCCTTTTAGCCAGGGTAAGGCAATCAAGAACTAGAGGACATGGGTTTGTTAGAGGGGGAAGATTTAAAAGGAAAGTGAGGGGCAACTTTTTCACACACAGGGTGCTGAGTGTATGAAACGAGCTGCCAGAGGAGGTAGTTGAGGCCGGCACAATAACAACAAATGAAAGACATTTGGAAAAGTACATAGATATGAAAGGTCATAGTACATAGAGGGATATGGACCAGATGCAGTCTCATGGGACTGGTTTAGATGGGGCATCTTGGACAGCATGGGCAAGTTGGGTCGAAGGGCCTGTTTCTGTGCTGCATGACTCTGATTCTAAGTTAAGATTTTA
This sequence comes from Raja brachyura, assembly GCA_963514005.1. The sequence continues at coordinate 63,210,296 of OY740786.1, forward strand.
GTTGTTATAACATTTTAAAAGTATGGATTCAATGCCGTGTATTTTTTCCCGCAATATTGCATGCCAATTAGAACAGTGAGTCAAACTATTTAGACTTTAGAGATACAGCACGAAACAGGCCCTTCAGCCCACCGAGTCCGTGTCGACCAGTGATCATCCCGTACTATCCTACACACTATGGGCAATTTACAAGTTTACTGAAGTTAATTAACCTTCAAAACAGGAGGTAGGAAACAGGAGCACCCGGAGACAACCCACGCAGTCACAGGGAGAACGTACAAACTTCGTACAGACAGCACCGGTAGTCAGGATCTTTGGCACTGTGAGGCAGCAACTTTACCGCTGCGCCACCGTGCCGCGCCCCTCTAGCTATAACAACTCCATTTACAATTTTGATTCCTGCTCGCTCTATGTTTGATTCTTCAGGTTGGATTGGCCTCGGTCAAAAATAAAGTGTAAGTTGATTTCTCTCGGCGGTGTTCCTGATAGGAGGCGATTTGCCGTCTTTACCCAGATGTATTGTTGTTCCTCGGATGCACTCCACAGCTTTTGATGTCCCTTTCCTCGCAATGCTGGAAATGTGACGTTCAGAAAGTCACTGTTTATGTAGAAGCTGGTTTGTGCTGCTTGCAAATGATGCATAGATTGGCTTCAATACTTTTTTTTTTGTAAAAAAAGCCGCAAGTTATTTTAAAATTAGAAAAACATCTGTGTAGCTGAGTGGTTCCACAGAGTAGTCAATTTTATTTTATTTTTACTGCAGGTTTCCTCTTTTTTTTCCAATCCATAATTCCTTTAGCAGGCAAAATGTGAAAACAAGGAAATGCAGATGTCGGTTTAGACACAAAGTGCTGGAGTAACTCAGTGGGTCAGGCAGCATCTCAAGAAAACATGGATAGGTGATGATTCGGGTTGCGAATTCGTCAGAATTCCTTCATTCTTTTAGCAGGAATGGGATTTGTGCTTTCTTGAAATCGTCTCATGTTTGATTTAAAAACGTAGAAAATTAAAAATATATTTTTGCAGCACAGTTTAGTTTATTGTCATGTGTACCGAGATACAATGAAAAGGTTTTTGTTGTCTGCTATCCAGTCAGCGAATAGACTGTACATGATTACAATTGAGCCATCCACTGTGTACAGATGCAAGATAAAGGGAATAACGTTTAGTGCAAGATAAAGTCCAGTAAAGTCTGATTAAAGATAGTCCAGGGGTCTCCCATGAGGTAGATGGTAGGTCAGAACAACTCTTTAGTTGGTGATAGGATGGTTCAGATGCCTGATAACAGCTGGGAACACTGATAACTGATAACACTGTACCTGAATCTGGAAGTATGCGTTTTCTTGCCTGATGGGAGAGGGGAGAAGAAGGAGTGACCGGGGTGATTAGTCCTTGAATTTTAGTTCTCGTTGGCCATAAATTGCTTATTTTATTTGTTCCATATATTTGCATAGAAATTCACAACGTATCTGTGGTTAAGAATAATGCATGTGCCGATTAAATAAAAATAATGTCCCAAGGATGCCTTGCCATTGCAACGGTGAACTCCTGTAATCAGCATAGCGTTATTTGCCAGGCTGAGATTGTGATGGGGAAATCTGTTCTGAGAGTTTGTCAAAGCTGTTCCCAACAGCTAAGTCATGGGGCAAGTGATAAAAGGCAGCCTGCCTCCTTTGTATGGGAAATGGGTTGTAATGTTCATGGCTGGTATCAAAAACTCACTCTGGGGAACCCTGGAAATGGATGTAAAAGAAAACATGTTCGTATTCACATCACAAGCCATCCAAGCACTCGGGCTAAGTGCTCCAGGGCTTCAGCTTTTATTTTCCCTTTGTTGTAAAAACAAAAGAACAGAGTACCCTTATGCAAGGCGGCACGGTGACGCAGCGGAGTTGCTGCCTTATGGGCCTGTCCCACTTACGCAACTTTTTTGCCGAAAATGTTCAATATGTTGAAAATTCAGCGGCGACCAGAACAAGGTACGACTCTCTGGGCGACTACTCACGACCATACAGGATTCACCCTGCGACATGTCGCCAGGGTGTCGCCTGTATGGTCATGAGTAGTCTCCTCAGACGCCCAAAGAGTTGTGGCGTCTTTCTGGTGGCCGCTGAATTTTCAACATGTTGAACATTTTCGGCGAGCTGCAATGACCTATGACGGGTGCCGGCAGTCACCAGAAAAGTTGTGTAAGTGGGACAGACCCATTACAGCTTCAGAGATTAGAGGGTTTCAGGGTTTGATCCTGACCTCGGGTGCTGTCTGCATGGGGTTTGTAGCTCCTCTCTGTGATCACCTGGGTTTTCTCCAAGTGCTCCGGTTCCCTTCCACATACCAAAGCCATGCAGGTTTGTAGGGTAATTGGCCTCTGTAAATTGCCCCTCATGTGTAGGATGCAAAACTGGGATAACATGGAACTGGTGTGAACGAAAGATCAATCGTCTGAGTGAACTCGGTGGGCCAAAGAGTCTGTTTCTATGCTGTATCTCTAAACCAAAACTAACCTGATAACATGAGCATGTTTGCTTTCATCAACAAAGAAATCACAATTATGGAGATTAAATCTCCACAGCACTTCATCAGCAGCTGCTTCAAACAAAGTTAGACACTGAGAATGTAAGATATTAGGACAGATGACCAAAACATTGGTTGCGATAGTAGATTGGAAGAAACATTGAAAGACCGAGGTGGAGAAACAGAGATGAAAAGGGTGCAGAGAAGATTTACGATGATGTTGCCAGGACTTGAGGGTCTGAGCCACAGCGAGGGGTTGGGCAACGCAGGAGGCTGAGAGTTGATCTTATAGAGATGTATAAAATCATGGGGAGCACAGATAAGTTGAATGCGCAATCTTTTACTTAGGGTAGGGGAATCACAAACCAGAGGACATGTGCTGAAGGTGAGAGGGGCAAGATTTAATAGCAACCTGAGGGGCAACTTTTTCACTTGGGTTGGTGGGTGTATGGAATGAGCTGCAAGAGGAGACACAGTGACGCAGGGGTAGAGATGCTGCCTTATAGCACCAGAGACCCAGGTTCAAACCTGACTACGGGTGCTATTTGTACAGAGTATGTATAAAGTTTATACGTTCTCCCTGTGACCGTGTGTTCTTCTCCGGGTGCTGCGGTTTCCTCCCACACTCCAAAGACATACTGGTTTGCTTTGGTAAACAATGTAAATTGTATCTAGTGTGTGGGATAGTGCTGGTGCACTGGGATCGCTGGGTGGTGTGGACTCGGTGGACTCGAAGGGCCTGTTTCTGCACTGTATCTCTAAACTAAGCTAAAAGATTAATAGGGTTTTTTTTACATTAGCTTATGAGTTTCATGTTGTGGGAGAGACAGTTCCCCCTTTGGACAAGTAATATAATAGTATTAGAAAAAGGAAGGAACTACAAGAAGAAGTCTTGCATTACAGCACAGGATAACGAGGCTTGATGATTTTATGATTAATGGTAGATTCCTACATATGAATTATGTCAGGCAATGGGATGTATTAGATTTCTTCCAATTTGGCTTTGAAAATACCTGTTCAGCAAAACAAGCTATTCCACATTAAAATAAGATCCATGCTCACTAAATTGTGGTTTTCTTTTCAAGTTTATTGGGTGATAAAATGTGGATTTGTTGATAGAACTTTAAGTTGTATTGTTGCCAATTGTAACCTAAGATAAATGTGTGTGGTAATTGTGTCTTCATGAAGCAACCTTCGACCCTTTTTCACATGCCGTAACAATTCCGTGAGATTTTGACACATTTTGAAGGAATTTTTCACACCTCTAACCTGGTGTGAGGGTGGGAGTATGGAACGAGCTGCCAGAGGAGGTCTTTGAGGCAGCTACTTGTAGCGGTATTTAAAGGACACTTGGACAAGTACATGGATAGGAAAGGTTTAGAAGGATATGGACCAAACGAGGGCAAATGGCACTAGTGTATCTTGGTCAGCATGGATGAGTTACGTCAAGGGGCCTGTTTCCGTGCTGTATGACTATGACACTCACCTCCATTAATGGACACTCACCTCCATTAAAGTGAATTTTCTCCCTTTCGAAAGATTCTTCTAATAAATCTATTGACTTTTTGTTTAGTTTAGTTTAGAGATATAGCATGGAAACAGGCCCACCGAGTCCACACCGACCTTCGATCCCCACACACTAACACTATCCTACACACACTGCGGACAATTTACATTTATAGCAAGCCAATTAACCTACAAACCAGTACGTCTTTGGAGTGTGGGAGGAAACCGAAGATCTCAGAGAAATCCCACGCAGGTCACTGTGAGAACGTACAAACTCCGTATTTACAGCACCCGTAGTTAGGATCGAACCAGAGTCTCCGGCGCTGTAAGGCAGCAGTTCTACCGCTGCGCCACCGTGATCGCCTAAAAGTTGAATAGTCGCTTCTAATTATTCCAAGCCAAGTGACTCTCTGCATGCTGGTTACAGAGGTGGATCTGCATTACAATCTCTCCACTCTTTTAAACCTTTACTCCAACAGCAAACACTGTAGGCGGCTTGGTTGTAATCATGTATAGTCTTTCTGCTGACTGGTTGGCACACAACAAAAGCTTTTCACCTTGCCTGCCTTTAGCCCATAGCCCATAGCCCTCTTAACTTATCCTATCCATGTATCTGTCCAAATGTTTCTTAAACATTGTAATAGTACCTGCTTCAACTGCCTCCTCTGGCAGCTCATTCCATATTCCCACCACCCTTTGTGTTTAAAAATAAAAGTTGCCCCTCAGATTTTTATTAAATCTCCTCTTTACTCTAAGTAAAAAACATTTACCCTATCTATTCCTCGCATGATCTTATGCACCTCTATAAGATCACCCCTTATCCTCCTGCACTCCAAGGAATATAGTCCTAGCCTGCTCTACACCTCCCTATAGCTCACGCCCGTGAGTCCTGGCAACATCCTCGTAAATCCTCTTTGCATCCTTTCCAGCTTGACAGCATCTTTCCTACAACGGTGACCTGAACGGAACCCAATACTCTAAATGAGGCCTCACCAATGACTTGTACAATTCATATTTGCAGTTTTCTACATTTTAACCGCTGGGATTACTTGTTATTGATTCTTGCTGTGAGTGAGGGTCTGCGAATGCTTGAATGAGGCACAACCAGATTTCTGTGATGCGTGTTTAGAAAATCGGAGTGTGCCCTTGCAGTTATTGCTGGAAGTAGAGTGTATCCTGATGTTGTTGAAGATTCTTTCTCATACACCTGCAGCTTCTTCCTCACACACACACACAGACGTATAAACACACTGTATGAAAAGATATTGAATCGTTGCGAAAGATGCCACCTGCTCCATTCTTCTGACTTACAGAAACTTAACCAAACACAAAATATATTAGTTTTAGTTGTAGAGATACAGCATAGAAACAGGCCCGTCAGCCCATTGAGTCCACGCTGATCATCGATCACCCATTCACAGTAGCTTCATGTTATCACACTTTCTCATCCAAACCCTGCTGCACCACTGTGCCACCCCTCTGCATCACTGTGCCACCATGCTGCATCACTGTGCCACCCCTCTGCACCACTGTGCCACCATGCTGTGCCACTGTGCCACCGCTCTGCCTCAGTGTGCCACCACTTGGCTACCCCCACTGTGCTACTATGCTGCAACACTGTGGCGTCCTGAAAGGAATTTCAATACATCACAGCTACTTTTGCTTAGTATTAACAGCTCCAACTTTTGCAAACGAGTGCTTAGGAAAATATTTGCTTTGGCATTGTTTAACTGCAAACTATTAATCACTTGCACACTTTGCACAGTATGGTATCTTTACTTTTTATTTTACTTAAATCTGTGGTACTTTTCTTTGTTAACTTGAATTAGCTGCTGCTGCAAGAAAGAATTTCTACGTTCCGTTTCGGTACATTTGACAATAAAACACTCTTGACTCCGTTGAGATTCAAATTATTCTTCTGAGCCTCTGAGTATTGTGAATTCCAGGTGCTTTAAAAAAAAAAAGGATTTCAAGTTATTATGTGTATTTAAAGCTTTTAATTCTTAAAATCTGCACTTCTGAATGCATGCAGGCCGTCTATTCTTTGCCTTCTGCCCCCACTGTTCCTGGAGTAGGATACTCGGTGGTGAGTCTCAGTGTACCTTTGTGTAGGAAGGAACTGCAGATGCTGGTTTACACCAAAGATAGACACAAAATGCTGGAGTAACTCAGGCAGCGTCTCTGCAGGAAAAGAATGGGTGACGTTTTGGTGTCGAGACTCTTCTTCAGACTGGACCTCTTTTTTTTTTTTAATATATTTTTATTAGAGGCCATACATATAACAAATAATATAGCATTTTTTTCCAAATATAGTTGATACATCTTTCCAAAATTATATAAATGTTAACAAAATATATATATTGGCCTCACTTTTTTTTATAGAGTGAAAAAAGTATAAAGAAAGAATAGTGAATAATTATAAGAGTATGATTATAGTTGATTAATATAAAGAAGAGAAAGAAGAAAAAAAAATAAATAAAAATAAAATAAAATAAACAAAAACAAAAAACAAAAAAATAAAAAATAAGAATAAAAATATTTGTGGAAAAGAAAACGGTATACAACTTGTCAATGAGTGGAACAATTTCTAATTATAATATATGGAGACAAATATGTAAATCTGATCTTAAACATTTTTGTTTGATCTTTCCACCGGGTACTCAATGCTGAGCCCAGCTACCCCTTCATATAATCAGTGAATGGAGACCATATTTGTTCAAAAATCTCAGGTTTATCCATTAGGATAAATCTAATTCTCTCCAATTGTAATGTCTCCAACATTTCTACTGTCCACATTTTAATTGTCGGGGATAATGGTCCCTTCCAAAATTGTAATATTAATTTTTTTCCAATTATTAAACAGTAATCCAGAAATTTTCTTTGATTTACTGTTAAAATTTGAGTTGAATCTAAAACCCCAAATATAATTAATTTTGAGTCAGGGCTTAATGTGATCTTTAAAACTGTGGAAATAATTTTAAAAATCTCAGTCCAATAACTTTTAAGTTTTGTACATATTACAAAACTATGATTTAAATCGGCTTCTATGTGCTGACATTTATCACATAATGGTGATATAGTAGGAAAAATTCTATTTAATTTCTTTTTTGAGTAGTGTAATCTATGTATTACTTTGAATTGTATCAAGGTATTCTGGCATTTAACGAACAGCGATGAATTCGTTGTAAGCTTTCTTCCCATAAATCTTCTGTTATAGGTAAACCAATTTCATTTTCCCATTTTTGTCGGAATAGTTCCGTTTTTGGCAATTCCCTGTCCAAACAAATATTATATATATATGCTATTAATTTTTCTGTTGTTGGATGCTTGTTAAGTACTTCATCCAGTATACCTGGCTCTCTATTTCTGTAATTTAGCGTATTTAATTTGACATAATCTCTAATTTGTAAATATCTAAATAGATTATTTGCTTGCAGTCCATAAATCTCTTTCAACTCCTGGAATGAGAGGAATTTCCCATTCCTGTAAAGATGTTCTATCCTTATTATTCCTAAGTTTTTCCAATGTCTAAACCCCACATCCAATGTCGAAGGTTTGAACATAGGATTATTCATAATTGGTAAACAAAGTGGTATAGTTTCTAAATGTAAAGTCTTAATGATTTGTTTCCAGGTACGTATATTATTTAAAATTATAGGGTTTGCCTTATATAATTTTTTTTGTACCACCCCAGGGGCAAGGAGTATTGTGCTTATGTCGAAAGGGAAACAATCTTCCTTTTCTATTCTTAACCAAGCTGGGTCTTGTTCCATCTGTATCAACCAATAATTAAAGTTCTTAATCTGAACCGCCCAAAAATAATATAAAAAATTAGGTAAAGCTAATCCACCATTTATCTTAGATTTACATAAGTGTATTTTACTTATTCTATGATTTTTGTAATCCCAAATGAAGCTATTAACTATAGAATCAATTTAAAAAAAAAAAAATTAGGAAGATATAACGGAATGGCTTGAAATAAATATAGTAATTGAGGCAGAAAAATCATTTTAATGGCATTTATTCTACCGATCATTGATATCGGTAATGTTTTCCAATATAAAATATTTGTTTTTAATTTATTTAATAATTGAGGAAAATTAGATTTAAATAAAGAATTATAAGATTTTGATACATTCATTCCAAGATATTTAATTTGATTATTAGCTATTTTAAATGGAAATTTTTGTAATTTATTCAATTTAATTCCTGTGATAGGCATAATTTCACTTTTGTTCCAGTTAATTCTATATCCTGAGAACTCACTAAATTCATTTATCACTTCAAGTACTTTAGGGATGCTAACCTCTGGTTTTGTTATATACAATAACTGGACCTCTTCTGTTTGAAGAAGAATCTCAACCCGAAAGGTCACTTATTCCTTTTCTCCAGAGGTGCTGCCTGACCCGCAGAGTTACTCCAGCATTTTGTGTCTATCTTCCTGTACCTTTGTTCTACATAAACCCATCACATTCAATTGTGTATTCAATTTAGTAATCCAATGATCTAGTCCAATAATCTGTAGAGTTAAACAAATGAACAAATCGGTAAGTTCTCTAATGGTTCTTTTCAAAAAACCTTTGAAATACCTGTTCCCTCCATAGAGTGTTCTTGCTTTTAAATGTTTTTGATTTGAATTTTGCACTGTACACAATATAATAAAGTACATCAACTGAATTTGTAATCCTAGAATTAATGTTAAAACCTCGTAAGGTACTGAAGGTAATCTCGTGTGACAGGCCACAGTGTAATTAATAAGTCTGGAAATGACAGCACATAAATGGGTCCTTCGTCCCACCGAGTTCAGCCACCATCGATCACCTGTTCACACTAGCTTTATGTGATTTCAGGAGCACAGAAGGATAAGGGGTGATCTTATGGAGATGAACAAAATCATGAGAGGAATAGGTCAGATAAAGGCACAGAGTCTCTTGCCCAGAGTGTGGGAACCAACAGCCAAGGGACAGGTCTAAGGTGAGGGGGGAAAGAACTTGAGGGGTAAATCTTTTACACAAAGGGTGAATGTATGGAATGAGCTGCCAGAGGAGGTAGTTGAGGCACATACTATCGCAACGTTTAAGAAACATTTAGACTGGTACATGGATAGGATAGAATATGGCCCAAACTCTGGCAAGTGGGACTAGTGTAGATGGAGCCTATTGGTCAGCGGTGGCAAGTTGGGCCGAAGAGCCTGTTTATGTGCTGCATGACTCTATGTATTTGAAAGGGAAGTGTTTGCTGCACTATGGGGAGGGGTGTGGTGTGAGACGGGGTGGGAGTGGAAACTGGCAGGTTTGCTCTGCAATAGAGGTGGACTGGACTTGACAGGATGAATGGATTGTTGCTCCGCTGTAACCGTTGTCTCAATCGTTCATCCAGTCACGCGGCATCTGTGAAAACAGAAACAGAGTTAATCTTTCTGTCTCGAGATCCTTCCTTAGATTTTTCACAGCTGATTTAATTCTCTGCTTCCAGTCATTTTGTGGAGTTCTATTGCTGAGTTATTGAAGCACCCGATGATTTATAACATGTAAAACAGAGCCCAGTAACATCATCTGAGGCATTAATGTCACTCATTTGGGATGGATTGGTTCCCTTCAAATAGAATATCGGCTTCAGAGTGGCTCAAAACTGCAGACAGTAAATTGCTGGTGCAGTCTTAGTTTAGTTTACAGATACAGCACGGAGACCGGCCCTTCGGCACACTGGGTGCACGCCGACCAGATATCCCCGTACACTACCACTACCCTACACACCAGCGACAATTTATAATCTTTAACAAAGCTAATTAACCTGCAATCCTGTGCGTCTTTGGGGTCTGGGAGGAAACCGGAGCAACTGGAGAAAACCCGTGCGCTCACAGCAAGAACGTACAGACAGCACCTATAGTTAGGATCAGGCCCAGGTCTCTGGCAATGTAAGGCAGCAACTCTACCGCTGCACCTTCATGCCATCCCTATTGCCACAGTATTCCCCTTAGTAGGGTAATTAGCAGTCTTTTAGTTGCCCAATATTTAACATCAATCCCCATATTTACACAGAACTTTAGAAGTATAATGTCCAAATACAAACTAGATTTGTTTAACCTGGATTGAACAATGAGAATTGGAAGTGTATCCTAATTATTTGACTCATGACGAAAAAAGTATAGTCATACCGTATAGTTCATACTTAACTTAGTTTAGAGATCCATCATGGAAACAGGCCCTTCGGCCCACCGAATCTGTGCTGACCTGTGATTCCTGCACGTTAACACTATCTACCACACTAGGAACAAATTACAATTATACCAAGCCAATTAACCTACAAACCAGCAATTCTACTGCTGCGCCGCCGTACCACGGCGATTTAATAATACATTTAATAAATTGCTGAATTTAATGAGAAGGAATTACAGATGCTGGTTTACCAAAGAAAGACTGAAAGTGCTGGAGTAACTCAACAAGTCAGGCAGCATCTCTGGAGAACATGGATAGGTGACATTTCGGGTTGGGAGTCGTCTTCAGTATTTGGTGAATATGACTGCTGATTCAACTTGGATCATCTAAAATTGTCATTCATTAGATCTTTGCAAATAGATGGTATTTGGGCTGTGTATGGGTTACAGTAAAGTGTAGCACTCTCTAGTATCTCAGTCTGAAGAAGGGTCTCAAGCCGAAACGTCACCAATTCCATTTCTCCAGAAATGTTGCCTGACCTGCTGAGTTACCCTAGCATTTTGCGTCTATTTACAGAAAGGTGGTCCTTTTCTGTAAAAGGGAGAGGACGCTGGAACTGAATTCCAACTTATCTACTGCTCAGCTCACCCTTAAAGTATTGCCCGCAGAACAACGTGGCTGATGGCAATGTATCACATGTATCACATAACCATCAGATATCCTGTAACTGATGGACCGAAGATAGACACAAAGTGCTGGGGTAACAGTGGGTCAGGCAGCATCTCTGGAGAAAAAGGATGGGTGACGTTTTGGGTCGGGTTTCTTCCTCGGAGCCATGACTGATGGACCGGACTGCTTGTGTCGTCTCTCCGTAATCAGAGCCTTTTTCGGATGCAGATCCAGTTATGAATTTTTTAGTTGGACTGAAATAGCCTTGACATCCCATGACCTCGGTTATGTTACTGGTGCCACACTTGTACCAAATACATCACCTTGTCAGCCGACTAGCAAACCAAAACCAAAATCTGAACTCTCGCATATTTCTACCTGGTGCTGTACTTTGTGGAGATGCCTTCCTTATCTGAAGAATTCAATTTGATTCCATTTCTTTTTTGCCACAACTACATTTTCTTTTCATCAGAAGTATTTAAAGAAAATTGTTTCAATGTGATTCAATTAGTTTATTTAAAGATACAGCATGGCAAGATCCACGCCGACCAGCGATCACCCGTACGCTGGTTCTATCCTACAAACTAGGGACAATTAACCTACAAACCCCCAAGTCTTTCTAATGTGGGAGGAACCGGTGCCCTTGGAGAAAACGCACGCGGTCACAGGGAGAAGGTACCAACTCCATACTGACAACATCCGTAGTCCTTTGGATTAAATATATTTTTATTGCATCAGAATCATTTGGAGGAAATGTGGGCGGCACAGCTGGTTGAGCCAATGCCTCGCAGCGCCACAGAACCCCAATTATCCAAAACTCAGGTACTGTCTGTGTGGAGTTTGCACATTCTCCCTGTGACCACATGGGTTTCCTCCAGGTCCACCCACATCCCAATGACGTGCGGGTTTGTAGGTTAATTGGCCTCTAAAATTGCCCCCAGTGTGTAGGGAGTGGATGAGAAAGTGGGATAACACAGGACTAGTGTGAACGGGTGATCGATGGTCAGCGTGGAATCGGTCGGCTAAATGCTATATCTCTAAACTAAACTAAATTAGTTCTAAACTAAAAAAGGAATGTGGTTATCTAATAATTATATCCCCATGTGGAAATCCACATGTCAGAAGAGTTAGTCTATTCTTGCTGCTTATCTTGGCTTTATATTGAATTTTGATCCTGCAGAGCATAGATTGCAGCCGCTTGGAGCAAAAGTTAGCTTGTATATTATTTAAAATCAATGGTGTGGGAAATATAGAAACAAGGAACTGCAGGTGCTAGCTTACAAAAATAGCCACCAAGTCCTGGCGTAACTCAGTGGATCAGGCAGCATCTCTGGAGAATGTGGATAGGTGACGTTTCAGGTTGGGGCCCTTCTTCAGACAGGGAAATACATTATCCCCATATCCCCCCACCCCCTGACCACCCTCCACCCCCCCACCACACTACACCCCATCCTCAGTCCACTCACCTGCCTTCCTCCAGCCACAACCCCCATCCCTGCCGTGTGTTCACCATCCCCCCGGACCTCCCCCTCTCCGACACCGAAAGGTCGGTCCTCAGCAGAGGTCTTACCTTTGTCCCCCTCCGTCCCCACCTCAATGAGTTCCGTGCCCACCACGACTTGGAGCTCTTCTACCGTCGCCTCCGCCTCACAGCGTTTTTCCACGGGAACAAGTCCTCGCCCCCCACTGATGATCCCTTTTCCTGTCTCCCACGTACCCCCTCCTCGTGGACCCCCCCTCGTGGCCCTCCAGCTTTAGAACTATTTATACAAAACTGCCGTCGGGACATCAACCGCCTCGACCTCTCCACTCCCCTGTCTCACTCCAATCTCTCCCCCTCCGAACGTACCGCCATCGACTCACTCCGCAACAACCCAGACTGGGTTATCAAACCCGCCGACAAGGGAGGTGCCGTGGTAGTCTGGCGCGTCGATCTCTACAAAGCAGAGGCCACGCGCCAACTCTCGGACACCTCCTCCTACTTACCCCTGGACCATGACCCCACTGACGAGCACCAGGCCACCATCTCGAGCACCATAACCGGCTTCATTAACTCCGGCTCCCTACCCCCCCGAGCCTCCAACCTCATCGTTTCCCAGCCCCGCACAGCCCGATTTTACCTTCTCCCCAAAATCCACAAACCCGACTGCCCCGGCAGACCCATTGTCTCTGCCTGTTCGTGCCCCACCGAACACATTTCCACATACCTTGACTCCATCCTATCCCCCTTTGTTAAATCCCTCCCCACCTATGTTCAAGACACCTCAGACACTCTCCGTCGGCTCCGCACATTCCGTTATCCAGGCCCCCATCCTCTCATCTTCACCATGGACGTCCAGTCACTATACACCTGCATCCCCCACCAGGATGGTCTCAAAGCCCTCCGGTACTTCCTCGACCAGAGGAGCAACCCATACCCATCCACTGACACCCTCCTCCGCCTAGCGGAGTTGGTCCTTACCCTAAACAACTTCTCTTTTGACTCCTCCCATTTCCTCCAAACACAAGGCGTAGCTATGGGCACACGCATGGGCCCTAGCTACGCCTGCCTCTTTGTCGGGTACGTCGAACAATCTTTGTTCTCGCTGTACCAGGGCCCCACCCCCGACCTTTACCTCCGTTACATTGACGACTGCTTTGGTGTCACCTCCTGCACCCACGCAGAACTGACTGACTTTATCCATTTCACCACCAACTTCCATCCGGCACTCAAATATACTTGGACCATTTCCGACATTTCCCTACCATTCCTTGACCTCACCATCTCTATTGCAGGTGACACACTCCTGACTGACATCCACTACAAACCAACTGACTCCCACAGCTACCTGGACTACTCTTCCTCCCACCCTGCTTTCTGTAAGGACTCCATCCCCTATTCCCAATTCCTCCGACTACGCCGCATCTGCTCCCAGGATGACGTGTTCCACACCAGGTCATCGCAAATGTCCTCGTTCTTCAGAGAACGGGGTTTCCCCTCCCCCACTATCGATGAGGCTCGCACCAGTGTCTCCTCCATACCCCGCAACACTGCCCTCTCTCCCCATTCCCCCACTCACAACAAGGGCCGAGTCCCCCTGGTCCTCACCTTTCACCCCACCAGCCAGCGCATACAACAGATAGTACTCCGCCAGTTTCGCCACCTCCAACGTGACCCCTCCACTCGCCACATCTTCCCATCTCCCCCCCTATCTGCCTTCCGCAAAGACCGCTCCCTTCGCAACTCCCTCGTCAATTCTTCCCTTCCCTCCTGCTCCACTCCTTCCCCGGGCACTTTCCCTTGCAACCGCAAGAGATGCTACACTTGTTCCTTCACCTCCCCCATCCACTCCTTTCAGGGACCCAAGCAGTCATTCCAAGTCCGACAGAGGTTCACCTGCACCTCCTCCAACCTCGTCTACTGCATCCGTTGCTCCAGATGCCAGCTAATCTACATCGGTGAGACCAAGCGAAGGCTAGGCGATCGTTTCGCCGAACACCTCCGCTCGGTCCGCAATAACCAACCCGACCTCCCGGTGGCTCAGCACTTCAACTCCCCCTCCCACTCCGTATCCGACCTCTCGGTCCTGGGCCTCCTCCATGGCCAGAGTGAACAACACCGCAAGTTTGAGGAACAACATCTCATATTCCGCTTGGGGAGTCTGCATCCTCTGGGCTTAAACATTGAATTTTCTCAATTCTGTTAACCCAGACTGCTCCTTTCCCCCCACCCCCCACCTCTCCCTCAGCCCTCGGGCCCTGACATTCCTTCTCCATCTCCCCCCCCCCCCCCCCCCCCCCCCCAAGTCGCACTAGCTTCTCATTTTCACACCAGAAACAGCTTACAATGGCCCGCTTTCCTTATCACCAATACTTTTTTGCATATCTTTCACTCATTGTTCTTGCTTTATCTCTCCATATCACTGTTTATATCTCTCGTTTCCCTGATCCCTGACCAGTCTGAAGAAGGGTCTCGACCCGAAACGTCGCCTATCTCCTTCACTCCTTAGATGCTGCTGCACCCGCTGAGTTTCTCCAGCTTTTTGTGTAACCCAGGGAAATACATTACATTTCTTAAGTTCCTTACACTAATTTGTGTATTGCAATTCTTAATGTCTCTTTATATTCACAATTATTTGATTAAATGTACATTGGAGGTTCTGCGATAGAAACTATTGGAAGTAAAAGTGGTTATACAAGGATCTGTGGTTGCTGAAGCCTTGAGCAAAGCACAGAGTGCTGGAGGAAGTCAACGGTTCAGGCCCCATCCATGGAGGGAATGGACAGGTGGAATTCCGGGCCGGGACAGCTATCCATTTCCTCCATGGATGCTGCCTGACCTGCTGAATTCCTCCAGCACTTTGTGTTTTCCTTTGGTGAAAGTGGTTGACTTGTTGGTTATCCATTGTCCGCAACCTCTCTCAGGCCACATCCCAAGCATTCGAGTCAAGCCCAACTGGCTTGGTTGTGCAAGCCACTTCATGGGACCTCACTGTGGCGCAGCGTTAGAGCTGCTGCCTTACAGCACCAAAGACCTTGGTTCGATCCTGACTACGGGTGTTGTCTGTACAGAGTTTGTACGTTCTCCCTGTGACCACGTGGGCTTTCTCCAGGTGCTCTAGTTTCCTCCCACACTCCAAAGTCGTACAGGATTGAGGTTAAATTGGTCAAATAGTAAATTGTCCCTAGTATGTGTCGGATGGTGTTCATGTGCGGGGATCGCTGGTCAGCGCGCGGACTCTGTGGGCCAAAGAGCCTATTTCCGCGTTGTATCTCTAAACTAAGCTAAATTAAACGTATAATGTGATTGGGGAGAAACACAGGTAGAATGTACATACGCCGTACAGATAACACCCGCAGTCAAGATCGAACCCGGGTCTCACGCACTGTTTGGCAGCAACTCTACCACTGTGCCTCCCATCTCTTGAATGTAAGTGCCAATTGCAGACTTTTCCAGTGCTCTTTCCACTCATCTCTGCTCCCTAAAAGCATTCCAGTGTTGCAGCTGAATCTGCCCGCCAGCAAACATGCCTGAAGCATTTTACTCTGACCAGCTGCTGACTCTGGTTAGGAAATAGAAACAAAGCTCAGCAGGAACTGAGAGACACTTATTCTTCCAAGCTACAAAATTACCAATTCCCTCACCTACCTCACTGAAGAGATGAAAACATGATTTTTGCTTTTAATTCGTATGACTAACGTTCTCCAACACACAGTGTTAAACTAACCTTCACTAACACGGACGGCACAGTGGCGCAGCGGTAGAGTTGCTGCCTTACACCGCCAGCCTTACACCACCAGAGACCCAGGTTCAATCCTGGCTAAGGGTGCTGTCTGTACGGAGTTTGTAGTTCTCCCTGTGACCGTATGGGTTTGCTCTGGGTGCTCTGGTTTCCTCCCGCATTCCAAAGGCATGCAGGTTTGTAGGTTAATTGCCTTTGGTAATTTGCCGCAAGAGTGTAGGATAGAACTAGTGTACAGTGTGATTGTTGGTCGGCGTGGGCCGAAGGGCCTGTTATTGCCCTGTATCTCTGAACTAAACTAAACTAAAATGTGCTTCACACCACATGTTATTTGGATGTCACCTTTTCCTGCTATATATTAATGATACTGTCTTGCATTATGCATGGCCGTGGGGTATTGGAAATTATAAGCCAGATTGTACATATATAGATTTTTTTCATTGGCTTTAGCTTTCATAGGTCACGAATAATTGTTTCCGTGCTAGCTCTGCTCACTGCTCTCGCTCTGAGAGTCTGCCGCATTCTGCCACATATTCATAATTCTCCAGCTTCAATCCCCATTAATCACTGACCCCTGAGCCAATTATAACTGCACTCCACCTGCATACATGTTTCTAAAGTGCTGTCGAACTGGGATAAAAGTCCTCACTCCCCACCATTAATACTCGGGTGGTGCCGGTTTGAAGATTAGGCATTCATTTTCTTTCCTTCCTATTTGTATGAAACATAAGGGACAAAACTAAATATACATTCATGCCCGCAGGCACACAATGCTCGACATCAATTGTAAATGAATAGTCATTGCTTAAATCTGCAAAAACCCAAGGCGCTGTTAGAAACAAAAATAATTTGGTAACATTTGAACAGTGGGTTTGCATTTTACCATTTTGGTTGGTGCCCCTAAAGTTAAGTTCTTCTTGGGCCACTCGTCCAAAGTAGTAAGTGCCAATGTGACATTGACATATTGTATAATATTAATATGTAAATCCTAAGACATAGGAGCAGAATTAGGCCATTCGGCCCTTCGAGTCCGATCTGCCATTCGATCATTGCTGATCTATTTTTCATCCTCATTTACATTTTCCTGTCTTCTCCCCATTGCCTTGAACACCCTTACTAATCAAGAACCTTGGTTGGTGTGGGTAAGTTGGGCTGAAGGGCCTGTTTCCATGCTGTATGACCCTATGACTCTAACCTATCAATCTCCGATTTAAAAATACCCAACGATTTGGCCTCCGCAGCTGCCTATAGCAATGAATTCCACAGATTCACCACCCTCTGGCTAAAGAAATTCCTCCTCATTTCCTTTCTAAAGGTACGTCCTTTTATTCTGAGGCTATGCCCTCTGGTCCTAAGCTCACCCACTAGTTGAAACATCCTCTCCTTGTCCAGTCTCTATAGGCCTTTCATGTATATCTGGTGCAAGTTGATGCAATTTATACAGGAATGGTGACATATGTTTGTACAAAACAAGGAAAGCTGTATTTATCTTATTTTAAACATTGCCATTGCAGAGTCAAGCAGTGTTTATATAGGTGGAATGTCAGAGGCAGCTGTGACTTTCCTGTGCAACCACTGTCTGTTTACCTGAGTAGTGGAGCAAGTTGGAAGAGCACATCCCGAAGAAAGAGGAGAGATAGTTCTAAGACATCAGTCCAGACAGCACAGTGTATAGTGCTTTTCAACAAGTGAAGTGATTTTTAAAATCATGTTCATAATTCATACGAGCAGAATTAGGCTATGTGGTCCATCGTGGGCGGCAGGGTAGAGCAGCGGTAGAGTGCTTGCCTTGCAGTGCTAGAAACTGGAACTCTCTGCCACAGAGGGTAGTTGAGGCCAGTTCATTGGCTATATTTAAGAGGGAGTTAAATGTGGCCCTTGTGGCTAAGGGGATCAGAGGGTATGGAAGTATGGGATACTGAGTTGGATGATCAGCCATGATCATATTGAATGGCGGTGCAGGCTCGAAGGGCCGAATGGCCTACTCCTGCACCTAATTTGTATGTTTCTATGTTTCTATGAAACCTGTGTTCAACCCTGACCATGTGTGCAGTCTGTACAAAGTTTGTACATTCTCACTGTGATCTTGTGGGTGTATTCCGGGTGCTCCAGTTTCCTCCCACATCCCAAACACCTACAGGTTTGTAGGTTAATTGGCTTTGGTAAAATTGTAAATTGTCACTGGTGTGTAGGATCGTGCTATTATAAGTGAATTGCTGATCGGCGCAGTGGGCCTAAGGGCCTATTTCCACACTATATTTCAAAACTAAACTAAACTAAAGTCTGCTCTGCCATTCGATCATGGCTGATCTATTTTCCCACTCAACCCCATTCTCCTGCCTTCTCCCAATAACCTTTGATGCCCTTGCTAATCGAGAACCCATCAATCATCATTGCTTTAAAAATATCCATGGACTTGGCCTCCACAGCTGCCAGTAGCAATGAATTCCCCAGATTCACCATCCTCTGGCTAAAGAAATTCCTCCTCATCTACATTCTAAAGATACATCCTTTTATTCTCTGGTCCTAGACTCTCCCACTATTGAAAACGTCCTCCCCACATCCAGGCCTTTCAATATTTGATTCACTGAGGTTTCAATGAGATTTCCCCCCTCATCCTTCCAAATTCCCTTCATAATATTACCAGTCCATTGTGCTTTAGAGACACCGGAGGGATATATTTAGTGGGTCAGTTGTGTATTGTTGAATGATTATTATTATGTGGCCTCTGTTGTTCTGGCATCACTGGTAATTGGGCAAGGCTGTCACAAAGCGCTGGAGTAACTCAGTGAGGCTGGCAGAATCTCTGAAAAAAAAGAATATGTAACATTTCGAGTTGAGACCCTTTTTCAGACTATGGGGTCAAGGAAGGTTCTGGAACCAAGAGTGCTGGAAAATTGGTGCTGGCCACATAATTTGTTTTATCGTTTAGCACTCTTGAGCATTGCGCAAAAGACCCATCAGACTCCAAAGATATTAAAGTGATTCACATCTCATTTCTCCTTTCAGGGTTTCACCTCTCCAGAAATCAGAAATCGTACAAATAGTTAAAAAGAATGTCAATGCGATCACCCTAGCAGTAGGTGACGGAGCCAATGATGTGGGTATGATTCAGACAGCGCACGTTGGAGTGGGGATTAATGGCAACGAAGGGCTCCAAGCCACCAACTCCTCGGATTACTCCATAGCGCAGGTTAGTAGCATGAAATGCTGTCTCGTTATCTTGTTCAGTAATCCTCACAACAAGCAACATGTAACTCCATTTTGTTTTACCAGAATGCTGCCTTGATTAGAAGTTCAGCTACAGTTGGAAACATTTACATGTACAAAGGCGCATGGATAGGACAGGTTTAGAGGGATATGGGCCAAACGCAGGCAGGTGGGACTAGTGTCGCTGGGACATGTTGGTTGGTGTGAGCTAGGGCCGATGGGGCTGTTTCCACGCTATATGACTCAATGACTCTACAGGGAAATGTTGGATAGTTTCGTTTATTTTAGTTTAGAAATACAGCCTGGAAACAGGCCCTTCAGCACAGCGAGTCCATGCCAACCATCGATCACCCCCTACACTAGCACTATGCTACATACTAGGGACAATTTACAATTTACAGAAGAATATTAACCTTCAAACCTATATATCTTTAGGAGGAAATCGGAGCACCAAGAGAAAGCTCACATGGTCACAGGTAGAACGTACAAACTTTGTACAGGCAGCAACAGCACTAGTTTACTTTGGAACTTCAGAGGTTGAGGGAGAACTTGATAAAATGATGACAGTCCCTTTTTCCCCAGGGTGGAAATGTTCACCACAGTATAATGTGAGAGGGGGCAAGTTTAATGGATATGTGTGGAGCATGTTTTTTTTACATAGGGTGGTGGAGGCCTGCAACGTGCTGCCAGGGGTGGTGTTGGAGGCAGTTATGATAGTGATATTTAAGAGACTTTTGGATAGGCACATGGAACTGCAGGCAATAGAGGAATATGAATCGTGTTCAGGCAGATGAGATCAGTTTAACTTGGCATCATGTGTACGAAGGAACTGCAGATGCTGGCTTATACCGAAGATAGACACAAAATTCTGGAGTAACTCAATGGGACAGGCAGCATCTCTGGACAAAAAAAAGTAGGTGTAATTTCGGGTCAGAACCCATCGTCAGTCAACTTGGCATCATGTTCGGTACAGACATTGTGGGCCGAAGGGCCTGTTCCTGTGCTGCACTATTCTGTGTTAGACAATAGTACAGGAGTTGCCCTTCGAGCCAGCACCGCCATTCAATATGATCATGGCTGATCATCCCCAATCAGTAACCTGTTCCTGCCTTCTCCTCATATCCCCTGACTCCGCTATTTTTAAGAGCCCTATCTAGCTCTCTGTTGAAAGCATCCAGAGAACCTGCCTCCATCGCCCTCTGAGGAAGAGAATTCCACAGACTCACCACCCTCTGTGAGAAAAAGTGTTTCCTCGTCTCCGTTCTAAATGGCTTGCTCCTTATTCTTAAACTGTGGCTCCTGGTTCTGGTCTCCCCCAACATCAGGAACATGTTTCCTGCCTCTAGCGTGTCCAAGCCTTTAACAATCTTATATGTTCAATGAGATCCCCTCTTATCCTTCTAAACTCCAGAGTGTACAAGCCCAGCTGCTCCATTCTCTCAGCATATGACAGTCCCGCCATCCCGGGAATTAACCTTGTAAACCTACGCTGCACTCCCTCAATAGCAAGAATGTCCTTCCTCAAACCAAAACTGCACACAATGCTCCATGTGTCGTCTTACTAGGGCTCTGTACAACTGCAGAAGGACCTCTTTGCTCCTATTTCTTCACTGCCTGCTGTACCTGCATGCTTACTTTCATAGACTGATGTACAAGGACCCCCAGATCCCGTTGTACTTCCCCTTTTCCCAACTTGACACCATTTAGATAGTAATCAGCCTTGCTGTTTTTGCTACCAAAGTGGATAACCTCACATTTATCCGCATTAAACTTCATCTGCCATGCCTCTGCCCACTCCCCCAACCTGTCCAAGTCACCCTGCATTCTCATAGCATCCTCCTCACAGTTCACAGTGCCACCCAGCTTTGTGTCATCTGCAAATTTGCTAATGTTACTTTGAAATTTGCTAATGTTACTAGTGTTCTATGTCACCTATCCATGTTCTTCAGAGGTACTGCCTGACCCACTGCATTACTCCAGCACTTTGTGTCTTTTTTTAGTAGTTTTTTTTTGCAACCTTGATTGCCTGTTTAATTTACTGCTGTGCTGCGTAGCTGAAAAAATGATTGCAACATTGACGGAGTCCTTTGTCCTTCTTCTAGTTTTCGTATTTGGAGAAGCTTTTGTTGGTCCACGGAGCGTGGAGTTATATCCGAGTGACAAAGTGCATCCTTTACTGTTTTTACAAAAATGTAGTGCTGTATATAATCGAGGTAAGGAGTATTACCTTTGCATCGTTAGTAATTTAACGTAAAATCGATGGTTGAATTGAATAATGACTGGAATAATGGCTGTTCCTGAATTGGAGCAGCAGAAATTTCTTCCCATTCTGAACACTCTGAATTTCCTCAATTGCCTGAGGTGGTAAATGCGCTGCCTTGCCTTACTCACCAATGCTGCAGTGTGTGATGTCCATGTCAGATCCTCAGAGATGTGGACTCCCAGGTATTTAAAGCAGCTCACTTCCACAGTATCCCCATTTATCTTCAATGGTGTGTACGTCCTCGGATGATGTGCCCTCCTAAAGTCCACGATCAGCTCCTTAGTTCGGCCGAACGCACTATGGGAACTACACTCACCCCCCCCTGCTGGAACTATACATCAGAAGGTTCAGATCCAGAGCAAACAAGATCATGGGAGACCCCTTCCACCCCAGCAACGGACTATTCCAGCTGCTACGGTCAGGCAAATGCCTCCGTTGCCATGCTGTGAAAACGGAGAGGATGAGAATGAGATGAGATGAGGATGAGATTCACTGCACATCTCGTATGTGTATGTGACGAATAAACTTGACTTGATTTGCGTTGGGAATAGACAGTTTGGAGACATTTTGTTTGATTGCATTTGCAATTATCCAGACTAGTTTTGTTACAACTTTTCAATTGTCTCACATATTGAAACGGGACTCAAGTTTCAAGCTCCTCACATCTCACTTCTGTTTCCTCCAACATTGACCACTTTCGACATTGGTGTTCTAGATCAGATCTCTGATAACTGAAGATTGTACCAACAGTTATATATATTATCGTTGTCCCTCAATACCTTTTAATTTTAACCAAGAATGTACACGTTTCACTGAACACAGTATGGCAAAGTGATTTATCTGTCATGTTAGCAATGTTTAGTTTAGTTTAATTCACAGTTACAGCGTGGAAACAGGCCCTTCAGGCCAACTGCTCCCCGCCGACAATCGATCACCCATTCACGCCAGTTATCCCACTTTTTCATCTAATCCCTACACACAAGTGCCATTATACAGAAGCCAATTAATCTACAAGCCGTACGCCTTTGGAATGTGGAAGGAAACCATAGCATCCGGAGGAAATCCATGTGGTCACAGGGAGAATGTGCAAACTCCACACATAGACAGCACCCAAGGTTGGGATTGAACTGGGGTTGTTGGTGCTGTGAGGCAGTGGCTCTACTAGCTGTGCCATTGAGACACCCATATTGATGGGCCTGTACTCCAGAGACCTGGTATGCCAGAATGAAAGCAGAGTGAAAATTCTCCAATTAATAAACCTGGAATAGAAATCTGTTATTCGTAACGCTGACCATGAAGTCGTGAGGTTATTCGGAAAACTCGTATGGTTTAGTAATGCTCTTAAACTGGTAAAATCTGCTGTCTTTACCTGGTCTACATGTTCCTCCAGACCCATTGCATTCAAGAACACTGAGGAGGCCAAGACAATGGATACTTTTAAGGTGAAAATTGGCAGGTTCGTGATTGTAAGGGAGTCAGGAGTTGTGGGGAGATGGCAGGAGAATGAAGTTGAGAGGGAAAGATAAATCACCCGAAACGTTGTCAGTCCATTCTCTCCACAGATGCTGCCTGACTCGCAGAATTCCTTCAGCACTTTGTGTTTTGCTCAAGGTTCCAGTACGTATAAGGGAGGCACAGTAGTAGTGTTACAACCTTACAGCACCAAAGACCCGGGTTCGATCCTGACTATGAGTGCTGTCTGTATGGAGTTTGCACATTCTCTCTGTGACTGCGTGGGATTTCTCTAGGTGCTCCGGTTTTCTCCCACGTTCCAAAGACGTACAGGTTTGTAGGTTAATTGGTTTCTGTAAATTATCCCTAGTGCGTAGGATAGAACTAGTGTACGGGTGATCCCTGGTCAGCGCGGACTTGTTGGGCCGAAGGGCCTGTTTCCACGCTGTATCTCTAAACTAAACTAAGGGTCCTGACCCAAAACTTGAATTGGAGGGACATGGATAACGTGCAGGCACAGGAGATTTGTCTATTCCTTCCACAGATGCAGAATTATCTGCTGCGTTCCTCCAGGACTTTGTGTTTTGCTCAAGATTCCAGCTTCAGCAGTTCCCTGTGTCTCCAATATTGACAGTTGTTGTATACAGCATAGAAAGATTTAATACACACAAAAAAGCTGTAATTGTGAATCTAGCGTCTGTAGTCTTCCTTTATCTTGCTATGCTCTCTGCCATTATATAATCCTGATATCATCAGAGGAAACCTAAGTAGGGAATGGACTGGGGAAACAACATTTGCAATTGGCAACTAAATAATAGCCAGTTCCTTGTCAGGTGGTGAATCTGTGTTCCTGACGCCTCTAGCTGTTAAATAGCGCAGACTTGAAGAAACAGATAACCTTCAATTTGGGTGTTGCAGCAAGCAAACATGGAAAACATTTACATGCTTTGAGAAACTTCAGCAATCAACGGGATCTGCCTTTTGATGCTTAACACATAGCAACTTCAAAACTATGAAAATATGTTATTACAAAAATTCAGCTGATTGCAGTTCAGTCTCCAGTTACTCACCCAAGCATGTTTTTGCTTGTCAAGCAGATTCAAGTATATAGTCTTTGCAAGAATTATTAATTTAAGTGTTGATGTTTGCAGGTACTATTCAAGGTACCGGTAATTGGAATCAATGCCATGCTCCTGTGGCACCATACAGCAGGGAGGAAAAGTATGTAGGTACCAGGATAGGAACTGGGGCGGCACAGTGGTGCAGCGGTAGAGTTGCTGCCTTACAGCACCGGAGACCCGGGTTTGATCCTGTCTGTACGGATTTTGTGCATTCTCCCCGTGACCTTCATAGGTTTTCCCTGGTTTCCTCCCACACACCTAAAAAGTACAGGTTTGTAGGTTTGTTGGCTTCAGTAAAATTGTAAATTGTCCCGAGTGTGTGGAGGATAGTGTAAGTGTGCGGGGATCGCTGGTCTGCACAGTCTCGGTAGGCCAAAGGGCCTGTTTCTGCACTGTGTCTCTAAACTAAACTAAACTGCAGATCCTGTTCAATACACTCTCAACCCCATTCTCTTGCCTTCTCTCCATAACCTTTGACACCCTTACTAATCAAGAACCTGTCAATCTTTGCATTAAAGATACCCAAAGATTCGATGGGCCGAATGGCCTAATCCTGCTCCTATGGCTTATGATCTTACACACCTCTATAAGATCACTCCTTGTCTTCCTATGCTCCAAGGAATAAAGTCCTCGCCTGCCCAACCTCTCCCTCTACTTCAGGCCTTCGAGTCTTGGCAACATCTTCCTAAACCTTCCCTGCACTCTTTCCAGCCTCTGCATAGTATGATTTTACTGAATTGCATGCAAAACAAAGAATGTCACTAGGTATTTAGGTGTATATGACAATTAGGTACCTTCGCACCTATAATAGTCAGCTACTTACCGACATTGATGGTTGTTTGACAGAACGTGGATTGAATTGTACCGATTGTCTATTGTCTATTAATTCACAGTTTAGTTTAATTTGGAGATACAGTGGAGAAAGAGGCCCTTCGGCCCACTGAGTCTGCACTGACCAGCAGTCAGCCCGTTCACTAGTTCTATCCTGCACACTAGGGACAATTTACAGAAGCCAATTAACTTACAACCCTGTACGTCTTTCACTCTAGTTCTATGTTATCCCTCTTTCTCATCCACTCCCTACACACGAGAGGCAATTTACAGAAGACAATTAACCTACAAACTTGCATGTCTTTGGAATGTGGGACGGAACCGGTGCACCCGGAAAAAACCCATGCAGTCACAGGGAGAACGTGCAAACTCCATACAGACAGCGCCCGGGTCTCTGGCGCTGTAAGGCTGCAACTCTACCATTGTGCCACCCTGAAAGTCAGAATGGTGTGGCCTGTTCTTTTTGTTTCTCTTCCTCGTAGAGGCTGCTGTGGTAACTTGTTGTTCAGAGGTAACGTGTGCCTGTTTGACAAGTCTATCTGGTGACATACAGCAGAGTAATAGTTCCCATCCTCATAACTGATGTCTGCTGTCAAGCATGGAAATACCAGCATCGATCAAGAGGAGAGAGCTGCTAGCTAGATTTTTCCCAAGCTGTCAAATATGTTGCTTATTATTTATAGAGTTATTGTGAGATTGTACTGACCATCTTGACTCTTTCCAGTGTATATAAAAACAGTTCAAATTACTTGGCCTCATTGAAGTGAATGCATTAGAATGTAAAACTTAAAATTCTTATGAAACAGGGACTTCTCCTTGTACCTTGCCATTCCTGGAGATCATGATTTATGACTAAAGATCCTGAACAGAATGACATTTATCTTGTGTCCGAAGTGGCTGATTAAAGGCGATGGTGATGCCGCCTCACAGCTCCAGAGACCCCAGTTCAATCCTGACCTCGGGTGCTGTCTGTGTGGAATTTGCACGTTCTCCCTGTGAACATGTGGGTTTCCGACGGTTTCCTTCCGCATCACAAAGACATGCGGGTATGAAGGTTAATTGGCCTCTGTAAATTACCCCTAGTGTGTTGGATAGAGCTGGTATACTGGTAATAATCGGTCAGCACTAGTTAGAACTTGGTTAGAACTAGTGTGAATGGGTAATCGATGTTTGGCGTGGACGTGGTTGGTCGAAGGGCCTGATCCATGCTGTACCTTTAAACTAAACTAAATTAAACTAAACTAAATTAAATTAATCAATTGTTAATTTATTAATTGATGGAGCAGTATTAGCCAAGTCCCTGGAAAAATTTCCTTTGAGTTCCTCAAATTGTGCCAAGGGATATTCACGGTTCATTTGAACCACAAAAAAGGACAGAGTTAACGTCTTCATGTGTATGGGGCACTGCTGTCATTGCAACTATTCCTTAGAGAAGATGGACACAAAATGCTGGAGTAATTCAACGGGTCAGGCAGCATCTCTGGAGAAAAGGAAGTATATAATAATGTATTCTGCAATATGATTTAAAAATACACAGTGGTGCAATGGTAGAGTTGGTGCCCTACAGAGCCAGAGACCCTGGTTCAATCCTGCCTGCAGGTGCTGTATGTACGGAGTTTGTACGCTCTCCCCGTGACTGCGTGGATTTTCTCTGGGTGCTCCGGTTTCGTCCCATACTCCAAAGACGTACAGGTTTGTAGGTTAATTAACTTCAGCAAGATTGTAAATTATCCCTAGTGTATATGATGGTGCTAGTGTATGGGGATTGCTAGTTGGCACGGACTTCGGATGCTTAAGGACCTATTTCTGTGCTGTAACTCTAAAACTAAAGTAAAAACTAAAACTAAATGCATATTACAATGTCCAGTCAGGCTGCATATCAACCATCTGTACGACCCACAGAGTCTGTGTCGACCTGTGATCCCTATACACTGACACTGTTCTACACATTAGCGACAATTTTCAATATTTACCAAAGCCAATAAACCTACAAACCTGCACTTCTTTCACACTGGTTCTATGTTATTCCTCTTGCTCATCCACTCCCTACACACTAGGAGTGTGGGAGGAAACTGGAGCACCTGGGGAAAACCCATACGGTCACAGGGACAACGTACAAACTCTGTATAGACAACGCCCGTAGTCAGGATCGAGCCCGGGTCTCTGGCACTTTTAGGCAGCATCTCTCCCTTTTGTCATCGTGCCACCCTCAATCTCCCGTTTCCCAAGCATCTGTTATCTTACCAATGACGAAAGTTTAACACTTCATGGATGAATAAACTGTTGACTTTTTCTCTGATACAGCTTTGGTTTGCGTTTGTCAATGGATTTTCAGGACAGATTCTCTTTGAACGCTGGTGTATCAGCCTCTATAATGTGGTAAGTATATCCTCTCCTTGCTCCCAACTGGAAGAAGGTACAAAAGTTTGAAAGCGCGCACCACCAGACACGGCTTCTTCCCCTCCATTATCAGGCCTCTGAACCGTCCTTCCATAAGCTTCAGTACTGTCTGATTCACCTCTACCCCATTTCACATAACGAACTTTGTCTATGGAACTGATGCGCTACAATGCTGAAAACTATGTTCTGCACTCTGTACCTTCCCCTTTATTGTTCCCTTTATCATGTATCTGTACACTGTGGACAGCTCGATTGTAACCATGTGTAGTCTTTCCACTGTGTGGTTAGCACGCAACAAAACCTCGGAAGCGATAATAAACTGTACCTCGGTACATGCGATAATAAACTAAACTAAACTATTGTACTTAAGTTTGAATTGATTGTTTAGTTTAGGGATAGAGCATAGAAACAGTCCCTTGGGCCCACTGAGTCCGTGCTGGCCAGTTATCACCAGTACACTTGCTCTATCCTACACACTAGGGACAATCTACAGAAGCCAATTAACCTACAAACCTGCACGTCTTTGGGATGTGGGAGGAAATCTACACGGTCACAGGGAGAACGTACAAACTCCGTACAGACAGCACCCATAATCGGGATCGAACCCCCCCCCCCCCCCCCCTACCGCTGCACCACCCTGAACTTCTTCCCCTCCATTATAAGGCTTCTGAACAGTCCTTCCATAAACTGGGGTACTGTTCCATTCACCTCCATCCATTGTGGACATTGGACATTGTAGATTATTGCACAGAGGAACAAAAGTCATGCTCCCCTTTCTTATATTATATCATGGTAAAAAAAAAAGTATATGGTATGCTTGATAGACACAAAGTGCTGGAGTAACTCAGTGGGTCAGGCAGCATCTCTGGACAAAATGGATAGGTGACATTTCGGGACCCTTCTACTGACTCTTGGCATTTAATCTTGAAGAATCAAGAATCTATCAATCTCTGCCTTAAAAATATCCATTGACTTGACCTTCACAGCCTTCTGAGACAATGAATTCCACAGATTCACCGCCCTCTGACTAAAGAAACTCCTCCTTATCTCCTTGCTAAAGGTACTCCGCAGGTAAATCCTATCCGCGGGCTCTGTTTGTTACCAGTTTGTATGTTCTCGCTGTGACCGCATGGGCTTTCTCCAGGTGACGTGCGGGTTTGTAGGTTAATTGGCTTCTGTAAAATCATTGCACATGTGCAGGTTAGACCAGTGTACGAGTGATCGCTGATCGGCGTGGGTCAAAGGGCCTGTTTCCACATTGTATCTCTAAACTAAACTGCAGTGTATACGGTGTGATAGTAATAGTCACAGAACCCCATTGGGGATCTTTTTTCTTAATTTTTTTCAATGATCTCTCTCCAGATCTTCACTGCCTTACCCCCATTCACAATGGGCATCTTTGAAAGGACCTGTAGTCAAGAGAACATGCTGCGATTCCCACAACTTTATAAGATTACCCAGAACGCAGACTGCTTCAACACAAAGGTAGGTGTTACAGACAACTCCGACCCACAGTGCCGCTGCCAGTGCCGTTGCCAGGACGAACGGCCTTTAAGGCCAAGATAAACTATATTATTAAGACGTTTGAACCTTGTGTAACCTTGACTTAGGTACTTGGTACTTACACTGGTACTTGGGTGTGTATGTTTAGTAAGAATGTTTAGTTAACTGAATTATATGCAAAGAATTTGGGGCTGCACAGTGGCGCAGTAGTAGAGTTGCTGCCTTACAGAGCCAGAGACCAAGGTTCGATCCTGACGGCGGGAGCTCTCTGTATGGATGTGCACATTCTCCCTGTGACGACATGGGTTTTCTTTGGGTGTTCATTTTTCCTCCCTAACTCCAAAGACGCACAGGTTTGTAGATTAATTGGCTTTAGTAAAATTGTAAATTGTCCTTAGTGTGTAGAATGGTGCTGGTGTGCCGAGTAATTGCTGGTGGGCGTGGACTTGGTGGGCCGAAGAGCCTGTTTCTGTGCTGTATCTCTAAAGTCTAATGTCTAAAATGTTATAGCTTCTCGGCACACGTGACAATAAAACCAATGAAATTCATTCGCATTGTCGTTGCATGTGGCCAACTTCAGTATTTTGTGTAAAATAGACACAAAGAGGTGGTGTAGCTCAGAAGGTCTGGCAGCATCTTGTCCTTCAGGGCGTTTCAGACTAGGGTCACAGGGAGAATATGCAAACTCCACACAGACACATTTAAGGTCTGGATTGATCTTGGGTCTCTGGCGCTGTGAGGCAGCATCTCTACCAGCTGCACCACTGTGAAAAGGGGATAGGTGGGGGTTTTCATGAACAGAATAGTGCAGGGAAGTAGTTAAAGAAGGAACTGCAGATGCTGGAGAATCGAGGGTTACACAAAAAGCTGGAGAAACTCAGCGGGTGCAGCAGCATCTAAGGAGCGAAGGAGATAGGCGACGTTTCGGGTCGAGACCCTTCTTCAGACGTATGCTGGAATGAACTGCAGTGATGAGGATATTGGAAATGTTTTGCCCATTCCAGCCTAATAAAGATCAAAAATCGAAACGCTGCTCTGGGTTTCTGAAAGTCCTTTAAAATATATACAGTATCTCCAAGTGTCCTGAAATGACTTGCCATTTCACAGACGGAAACTAAATAAAGTGGTGTAGGATGGAATTGCAGATGCTGGTTTACACTGAAGATAGACTCAAAATGCTGAAGTAACTCAGCGGGTCAGGCAGCATCTCTGGAGAAAACGAGTAGGAGCCGTTTCGGGTCGAGACCCTTCTTCAGAGAGTCAGGGGAGAGGGAAACTAGAGTTATGAAAAGGTACAGAACAGATCAGAGCCGGCATGGGTGACCAATGAGCCCACAATGGGCCATTGTTGGCTGTGGTGGAGATAACGAGGGGATATGAACAGTAAACCTAGCAGGACAACGGGGGGGGGGGGGGGGGTTGGGGAGAGAGAGGGACTGCCAGGGTTACTTGAAATTAGAGAAATCAATGTTCATACTGCAGGATTGTAAGCATCCCAAGCAAAATCTGAGGTGCTGTTCCTCCAATTTGCACTGCACCTCACTGTGACAATGGAGGAAACACAGGACAGAAAGGTAGGTATGGGAAGGGGAGTTAAAATGTTTGGCAACCGTGAGGTTGCGTAGTGGTAGTGGGACGATATGAAAGACAGAGGACTTGTCGAAAAACCAACATTGCTTCAACACAAATTGTTTGTAATTGAAGCTAACCCTGGAAAGACACTGCTTTAAAGATGGATTCTTGCCCAGGTGCCCTCAGACTGTGATTAAAGCTGGAAACGGCAGTCCTACTTACTGGCATTCCAGACACCTTACCAACTGAGTTTATTCCAAACTATTGTGTGCAAAAGTGTTTTTGAGAAGGTGTAATCATTTTAGAGAAATACAGAACTGCAGATGCTTGTTTCTACCAAAGATAGGAACAAAGTGCTGGAGTAACTCAGCATATCAGGCAACATCTCCGGAGGACATGAATAGGTGACGTTTCAGGTCGGGGCCCTTCTTCAGTTATTTTGAAATGCTTCCACTAGTTGAGACATTGGTTGTAAACAAGAGCAATAGATTTATGATTTTATATGCGTGTCTAAAGGCAATTGTGGAGTAACCCTTGACTGGAAATGTGTTTTCCCGTAGGTTTTCTGGGGTCACTGTATAAATGCTTTGATTCATTCCGTCATTCTCTTCTGGATTCCATTGAAGGCACTAGAACAAGGTAGTCAATTCGTCATTATTGGTCTTTAGGAACTGTTACAAAGTAAAATGTCATTTTTAAAATATAGAATGATTTAAAAGCACATAAAAAGACAGAAACTCTTAAGATATACAAGGTTTTTTTTCTTCAAAATAAAATATGGAAATATATTAGTTTTAACTTGGAACATTTCTAAATGTGTGGCGTGGAAAAAGGCCCTTCGGCCCAACTTGCCCTGGCTGACCAATATGCCCCATCTACACTAGTCCCACCTGCCTGCATTTAGCCCATATCCCTCTAAACCTATCCTATCCATGTATCTATTTAAATATTTGTTAAACGTTGTGATAATACCTGCTGTTGCTGTTGGGAATGAGCTTGGCTTCTATAAGAACATAAGACATAGGAGCAGAATTAGGCCATTCAGCTCACCGAGTCTACTCCGCCATTCAATCACAGCTGATCCATTTTTCCCTCTCAAGCCCATTCCACCGCCTTCGGCCCATAACCTTTGACACCCTTCCTATTCCTGTCAATATGCGCCTTAAAATACCTAATGTCTTGGCCTTCACAGCTGTCTGGAAATTAATTCCACAAATTCCTCCTCATCGTCAATTTGAAGTTACGTCCTTTTATTCTGAGGCTGTGCCCTCTGGTTCTAGACTCTCCCACTACTGGAAACATCCTCTCCACATCCCGCGGTCTCTCTTTACCTATGTCTTGCCACCCATGTTTAGATTGTATGTAGATACTTTTGATTGCTAACACGTTCTATTAAGAAAAGAAATACAGAGGGGACTGGATGGTACACAGAACCCTCATTTATTCTTTGGACAAATAAAAGACGACACGGTGGCGCTGCGTTATAGTTGCTGCCTTACAGCGCTTGCAGCGCCGGAGATCGGGTTCGAACCCGATTACGGGTGCTGTTTGTACGGTGTTTGTAGATTCTTCCCGTGACCAGAGTGAGTTTTCTCCGGGATCTTCGGTTTCCTCCACAATCCAAAGGCGTACAGGTTTGTAGGTTAATTGGCTTGGTAAATGTAAAAATTGTCCCTAGTGGGTGTAGAAATTAACACATTTAGAAATGTGTTAATGTGTGGGAATCGCTGGTCGGCATGGACCCAGTGGACTGAAGATTTAAGTTCAAAACAGACTGAAATGCTGGAAAGTTTCTATATTTAAAATGGTGTACTGTAATTGAACTGAGTTTAGAAGGTCTCGATTCCCAGTGCCTGGGTGGCACAGTGGCCCAGCGGTAGACCTGCTGCTTTACAGTGGCAGAGACCCGGGTTCGATCCTGACTATGTTCTCCCTGTGACTATGTAGGTTTTTTCCGGGTGCTCCGGTTTCCTCCCACATCCCAAAGGCATGCGGATTACTCCAGCACTTTTGTGTCCGAGTACAATGGTAAAAATAACTTAAAAAATGAAAAATAAATAAATTGTAGCATTTAGCAGTTGTTTCTCTCCTGAACAAAATGGCCAAATATTATACAGAAAGGAACTGCTGATGACCAAAGATAGACACAAAATGCTAGAGTAACTCAGCGGGCCAGGCAGCATCTCTGGAGTACATGGATAGGTGACGAATAGAAAACATCGCCTATTCCTTTGCTCCAGAGATGCTGCCTGACCTGCTAAATTACCCCAGCATTTTGTGTCTATCTCCAAATATTGTAGACTTTAGTTTAGTTTAGTTTAGAGATGCAGCTCAGAAACAGGCCCTTTGGCCTACCAACTCCGCACCAGTCGTCGATCCCTGCACATTAACACTATCCTACACACGCTACGGACAATTTACATTTATACCAAGCCAATTAGCCTACAAACATGTACTTCATTGGAATGTGGGAGGAAACCAAACATCTCGGAGAAAGCCCACGCGGTCAGGAGGAGAACGTACAAATTCCGTACGGACAGCACCCATAGTTGGGGTTGAACTCGGGTCTCTGGTGCAATAAGTGCTGTAAGGCAGCAACTCAACCGTTGTGCCACTGTGCCGCCCTAACAAATAGTTGGTGTAAATGAGAATGGTGGTGATGTCAAGGGAAGCTCCAGCACTGTAAAAGAGATACAAAGTGCTGAGGTAACTCAGCCCATCAGGCAACATCTATGGAGAACATGGAGGGACAATGATTTGGGTCGGGATCCTTTTATTCCCTCACTCGGTTACACTTTACTTTTCCATTTTCCTTTTTAAGCCTTTTCTTTCTGGCATAATTTCTGACAACTATGTATTTTTTCCCCAAACTTGACCATCCAGTGGCAATGGTAAATCATCTCATGCTATAAGACATAGAAGCAGAATTAGGCCATTCGACCCAACTGAGTTTGCTCCGCATTCGATCATGGCTGATCTATTTTTCTCTCTCAAACCCAATTTCCTGCCTTCTCCCCATAATCTTTGACACCCTTAATGATCACAGGAGTCTTCTTCCTTGTCTAAAGAACCTTCCGTCTGAAGAAGAGTCCCGACTCGATATGTCACCCATCCTTTTTCTCCAGAGATGCTGCCGGACCTGCTGAGTTACTCCTTGTGTCAGTCCTTTTCCCTGTGTCTGCATTCCAGCACTGTACTTCGGAAGCAACCCTATGGCAGGAATATTATAACCAGGCACATTTGTTGACTATCCACCATATTTCATGCAAATACTTAGCTGAATGACCCTATTTGCAACACCAGGTATGAAAATAATACATTTGAGAGAAATCATGCAATTTGTAAGCTGTCATTATTTCCAGGTAAAGATTGCTTTATTGACATTATATTATTTTGCAAGTTTCAAAATTGGGAATACCGTGTTAAGATGTTTCACATGCCCTTGTGATACTTGATGGTGACAGCATAGGCTTATCAGTGCAGAATCCACAACAGTAATTTCTGCATGTAATCATATTTGTATTTTTTTATTCTTCCAGATACAGGTTTTATGAATGGTTATGCTATGGACTATTTAGTTCTTGGGAACATTGTCTACACAGTAAGTTCAGCGATCTTTGTTGTATCCGGAAGCACAGTGCTAAAGCTAACAATATAGCCTGTTGTGTTTGATTATATATTTGTCTTGTTTGTGTTGGCAGTACCTGCAGCTGAAGCACATTTCACACAAAGTTGTGACATGCTCAACAGCAAAAGTTTTAATGTGTACATGGATCCGATTAGATTTCTGAAAATCATATCATAAACATTCGATCTACACAAGGCCCTTTACTCTTTAATCATCTTGAAAGTGTGCGGCACGGTGGCGCAGCGGTAGAGTTTCTCTCTTACAGTGCCAGAGACCTGGGTTCGATCCGGACTACGGGTGCTGTCTATATGAGTTTGTAGGTTCTTCCTGTGACTGCGTGGATTTTTTTCTGGGTGCTCTGGTTTCCTCCCACATTCCAAAGATGTGCAGGTTTATAGGCTAATTGACTTCTGCAAATAGTCCCTAGTGTGTGCAATAGAACTAGTGTACGGGTGATCATTGGTCAGCGCGGTGTCAGTGGGCCAAACGGCCTGTTTCTGCTTTATCTCTAAAGTAAAGTAAGCTAAAGGTGCCAGAACACAAAGTGCTGGAATAACTTAGTGGGTCAGGCAGCTTCTATCGAGGACATAGATAGGCAACGTTTCGGGTCGGGACTCAAACCAAGTTTCCCGTCTGGAAAGTTGCCCTGTCTATCTCGCCTTGAGTTGGGGTCGTGCAGCACAGAAACTGGTCCTTTGGCCAAACCTGTCCATGCCAACCAAGTTGTTGTGGCCTGTGCGCCTGCATTTCATACACGCAACAACCCTATGTCGAAAAACTTGCCTCGTGGGTTCTCATTCCCCTCTCATTTCCCCCCTAGTCTTAGACTCCCTTCCCCTAGTAAAAAGCTTGTAACCATTTACTGCATGTATGCCCCTCATGACAATGCCCGACTATAAGGTTGGCATCTTTCACATATAATAGTTGTGACGATGCAGTATCTCCACTTAAATCTTGGAGTAAGTAATCTTTCACATTTGGGGTATTCCTCAGCTGGCCAACTGAGTTCCATAAAGAATGGCACTTCTTTGAAAATGAAAGCAGAAAATCATGTCAATCCAAAACTAATCCTTTCACATCTGGAGGAGAAAAGATATCTGCCTGAGAATTTTATACGCTGCTGAATCAAGAGTATGGACGTGGTTCTGCAGTTCCTCTGCTCATATTCATGCTGGTGAGGCAACTGCATAAAAGGACACATGCACCTTTGACTCTAATATTACTAATGGTTATAGTAGGTTTATGATGGTTAGAGCACAGACCTATGTATTTTTGTTTGTGTGTTATCCAATTAAATCCGATTATACTATACATAAATACAATTCACAAGTTCAAGAGCACTTTCTCAACCACTGATTACACACTTGGGGCAATTTGAAGAGGCCAATAAACTCACAAACCCACACGTCTTTGGGATGTGGGAGGAAACTGGAGCACCTGGAGGAAATCCACGCCATCACAGGGAGAATGTGCAATCTCCACACAGACAACAGCCAAGGTCAGTATCAAACCCGGGTCTCTGGCACTTTGAGGCAACAGTACCAGATGCGCCACCATGCCGTCCTGACCTCGGGTGCTGTCTGTGTGGAGTTTGCTAGACTATACTATTCTAAAACTATCCTATTCTAAAAGTATACTATTCTAAAACTATACTATTCTGAAACTATAATATTCCAAAACTGTACAATTCCAAAACTATTCTGCTCCAAAACTATACTATTCCAAAACTATTTCAATGAGCAGTTGATGTCATATCCCACAATACTGCAAGTAGACAACTCGAATGTCGAATTATACAAAGCTGAGCCAGACATTCCTCTTATCTTAAAATGTCATATTATACAAAAGAAAATGCAATCGTCTCTCAGTGAAGAGAAGCCGCCGATGGATGTGATGGAATCAAATTGCGACATGCAGTCCATTTCGTTTCAGAATGTATTCAATGCTTATGTCGTGTTAATATGCAATAAATTGCATCATGATAATCTGCGGTAATGTTATCTTGACACATTTCCGTCACTCTCTGCAGTACGTTGTCGTGACTGTGTGTTTGAAAGCCGGCATCGAGACAACTGCATGGACGTCGGTAGGCAAAATTAATATACATATTTTAAATCTTTATAGAATACTCGTGTTGGAAATATCACTCAACTACCTTTAGTGCAGTTAAACTATTGAAATGGAGAGGATTCTGACTTATTGGAGTTAAAATTTCTTCCATTTCTTTATTGTTTTGCAATTATTTGGACCACAAAAGCTTTATTAATGGTATTTATTCATAATTAATCCAACCTGTAACATCGCCTATCGATGTTCTTCAGGGATGCTGCCGAACCCCCTGAGTTACTCCCACATTATGTGTCTGTCTTTATTAATGAAATATTCACCTTTGACAACTAAATGCAAAACATTCATAAAATACAATTTTGGATGTTACTGTATCTTAGATAGTAGATGTTGATGCTCCAACTAAACAATTTGAAAGCATTGGGGAAAGTCTTTGTTTGATTGAGATCCAGCCATATAAAGGTTGAGACACAAGAAACTGCAGGTGCTGGAATCTTGTTAAAAACTCAAAGTGCTGGAGGAACTCAGCGGGGTATGCAGTTTTGAGGGAGGGAATGGACAGATGACGTTTCAGACTGGTAATTTTCTTCATACTGAATATAAAGTTTGACTTGCTTGCCTTACTGATTATTAAACCATAAGGGCAGAATTTGGCCATTTGGCCTATTGAGTCTACTTTGCCATTCGATCAAGGCTGATCTATAGTAAACCCTCATTACAACGGATCATGGGGGGACAGGGGGGACGGGTGGTGGTGGGGGTAGGGAGATGGATGATGGCCGATTGCCCGCTATAACCGAGTAAGGGATTGGCTCCAACCACCTAGCAATCACTCAGTGAAGAAACAAGTTGTTTTCAAATACTAACTTATTTTTAATAGCTCTTCTCTTCTTCTTCTTGCAAATGAAACATAAACCAAAGGAATAGTTAGATCTCAAGCCGGGTGTTGAGCAGCCAGGTTGTTGTCGTGAGCAACCTTGAGCAGCCAGGTTGTT
This sequence comes from Raja brachyura, assembly GCA_963514005.1. Next base: position 63,247,407 of record OY740786.1, read on the forward strand.
TTAGTTTAACAGCTAACAATGTATTTTTGTTACTGCAAGTAAAAAATACTAAAGGCGGTTTGTTACATTGTTTTATAGAGTTACGTGTCGATCAGAGCGATTGCTTGTCAGTTTCAATGCCTTGCCAATGTCAATGACTTGTCAATGTCAATAGCCTACACAAGGTAACAAGCAGCCTGTGTTCTTAAAGAGAAAGTCTGCTATAACCAAAATCTGTTATAAAGAGTTCTGGAATGACAAGGGATGACAGGTCTCATGGTGTGTTGCACTGCTGTTGTGTATTTAATATTGTTTCCTATCTCTAGTTCAGTCACTTGGCCGTGTGGGGCAGCATTGCGTCGTGGTTAATATTCTTGGCCATCTACTCTGTCCTCTGGCCCACCGTACCTCTAGCACCAGACATGCTTGGGCAGGTAAGACTTGTCTACTCATTTTAAATAATAGCAGCTGATGAAATATGGAATGATTGTCAGCACTGTAAGATTGTTGAAAGAGGGGACCTTGCCAATAAAACCACTTGCACAAAGCAGAAAATAAATGAGCTGTGAAGCTATCAGATAATCTGAAAATGCTACTGATGTGATAATATTGCAAAACAAACAAAAACGTTGAGATGGGAAAATCATTTGAGATGTAGAAAATGTTCTTATTACCTTTTAAGTTAAATTCAAGAGCCTAGAATGTTTAATTGTCATATGTACTGATAACGGAACAATGAAATTATTTCATGCTGCAGCATAACGGGCCTGTAAACGCAATAGATATAGATAATATTTAACAAGCAAAAAAACCCAATCAATTAATAACCACAATACTAGCGCAAAAAAACCCAAAGTTCTTAATGCAACCAAAACAGTCCATAGTAGTTATTTGTTGAAGTTAGTGTTGTGTAATGTTCAAGAGTCTGATGGTTGCTGGGAAGAAGCTATTCTTGAACCAGGTGGTCATGGTTTTCAGACTCCCATATCATCATCTCGATGGTAAGAGTGAAATGAGAGTGTGGCCAGGGTCGTGTGGATCTTTGATGATGCTGGCTGCCTTTTTAAGGCAGTGCCTCCTGTAGACCCCTTCGATAGTGGGAAGGTTAGTACTTGGGATTGACCAGGCAGTGTCCGGCACTTCTTGCAATCTCATTAATTCATGGGCATTTGATGAACATCGGTAGTGGGGAAAATGTTAGAGTCAGTTATTAATGATGGGATAGCAGCACATTTGGAAAGTGGTGAAATCATTGGACAAAGTCAGCATGGATTTACGAAAGGTAAATCATGCCTGACGAATCTTATAGAATTTTTCGAGGATGTAACTAGTAAAGTGGATAAGGGAGAACCAGTTATATCTGTTATACCTGGACAGTTATATGTGTTATATCTGGACTTTCAGAAGGCTTTCGACAAGATCCCACATAAGAGATTAGTATTCAAACGTAAAGCACATGGTATTGGGGGTTCATTATTGATGCGGATGATTTCAATGATTGCTGGCTGGCAGACAGGAAGCAAAGAGTAGGAGTAAATGGGTCCTTTTCAGAATGGCAGGCAGTGACTAGTGGGGTACCGCAAGGCTTAGTGCTTGGACCCCAGCTATTTACAATATATATTAATGATTTGGACGAGGGAATTGAATTCAACATCTCCAAGTTTGCGGATGACACACAGCTGGGGGGCAGTGTTAGCTGCGAGGAGGAATGCTAGGAGGTTGCAAGGTGACTTGGATAGGTTGGGTGAGTGGGCAAATGCATGGTAGATGCAGTATAATGTGGATAACTGTGAGGTTATCCACTTTGGTGGCAAGAACAGGAAAGTAGACTATTATCTGAATGGTGGCCGATTAGAAAAGGGGAGATGCAACGAGACCTGGGTGTCATTGAAAGTAGGCATGCAGGTGCAGCAGGCAGTGAAGAAAGCGAATGGTATGTTAGCATTGATAGCAAAAGGATTTGAGTATCGGAGCAGGGAGGTTCTACTGCAGTTGTACAGGGCCTTGGTGAGACCACACCTGGAGTATTGTGTACAGTTTTGGTCTTCTAATCTGAGGAAAGACATTCTTGCCATAGAGGGAGTACAGAGAAGGTTCACCACACTGATTCCTGGGATGGCAGGACTTTCATATGAAGAAAGACTGGATAGACTTGGCTTGTACTCGCTGGAATTTAGAAGATTGAGGGGGGGGATATTATAGAAACGTACAAAATTCTTAAGGGTTTGGACAGGCTAGATGCAGGAAGATTGTTCCCGATGTTGGGGAAGTCCAGAACAGGGGGTCACAGTTTAAGGATAAGGGGGAAGTCTTTTAGGACTGAGATGAGAAAAACATTTTTCACATAGAGAGTGGTGAATCTGTGGAATTCTCTGCCACAGAAGGTAGTTGAGGCCAGTTCATTGGCTATATTTAAGAGGGAGTTAGATGTGGCCCTTGTGGCTAAAGGGATCAGGGGGTATGGAGAGAAGGCAGGTACGGGATACTGAGTTGGATGATCAGCCATGATCATATTGAATGGCGGTGCAGGCTCCAAGGGCCGAATGGCCTACTCCTGCACCTATTTTCTATGTCTATGAACTTGGCCATGATGCAACCAGTCTATATTATCTCTACCTGTACATGTTTGCTGAAGAGGAATTTATTGATCTGGCAAGAGAAAGGCTGGCCAATGTAAGGTGCAGGCGACTTGTTAGTGTACCACTGAGAAATCCATTTCCCGATGCATTTTAAACAGCTCCCCCCCCCCCCCCCCCCCCGTATTCAGAAACACTGGGGGAAAATGGGGTACGGCATGGTGGCGTAGCAGCAGAGGTGCAGCCTTACCATGCCAGAGATTTGAGTTTGATCCTGACAATGGGTGCTTTTCTGTACGTAGTTTGTACGCAGTGGCGGACTGCGTCTAAAAATATTGGTTGCCAGGAGACAAAGGGGGCCCACTACATCAGGGGCCCACTTGCCATCGGGCAAGCTGACACCCTGGCCAGCCCGCCACTGTTTGCACGTTCTCCCTTTGACCATGTGGGTTTTCTCTGGGGAGCTCCAGTTTCCTCCCACACTCCAAAGACTTGCAGCTTTGTAGGCTAATTGGCTTTGATAAAGATTGCAAATTGGCCCTAGTAATGTACGGGGAGCACTGATCAGTGCAGACTCAGTGGGCTAAAGGGTCTGTTTCCGCTCTGTATCTCTAATCTAAACTAATCTAAACTAAATATCTTAGTTTAGTGATGCAGCATGGAAACAGGCCCTTCGGCCCACGGATCCCAGCGCTGTCCATGTCCAAGAAGTGAGTCACCAGTGGCAAATTGAAGCAGCTGCAGGAAGCTGTTTACTCAGAACACCTCCACAATTACTACCCATACAATGGGAACAAAGATTAGAATATTCTACCAAGGAGTCACTAACCGCAGTGTAAGCTCCACAACATGCAATGGGTTTGGTCATATTTGATTTCAGAAGTACCACAGATTCTTCTTTCAAAGACTTCACTCGTTCGATTCACAGGGCCACAGAGGCTGCCTTTTGCCAACATTATGTCAACAACTTGCATTTCTGCCTTTGACATAAACGTTCTGCCTTTGACACAGTAAAATACCCTGAGACGCACTGCAAGAATGTTGATGAAACCAAAGTTGACAATGATAGATTTGCAAGCAGAGTTGACCACTGTGCAATCCTGTAAGATTCTTTTCCAGACGTTACAATGATTCCCAGATTTAAAATTAAAGCCGTGCTTCCAAATTTTTTTTCGGGGGAGGCAGGGTGGCACAGCGATAGAGTTGCTGCCTTGCAGCGCCAAAGAACCCCGTTCAATCCTGACTAAGGGTGCTTGTACATTCTCCCTGTGACGGCCTGGGTATTCTTTGGTCAATCTGTCCATCTTCACCTTAAAAATACCCAATGACGGCCTCCGCAGCCATCTGTGGCAATGAATTCCACAGTTTCACTACCCTCTGGCTAAAGAAATTCCTGCTCATCTCCATTCTAAAAATACGTCTTTTTATTCTGAGGCTGTGCCCTCTGGTCCTAGACTCTTCCACAAGTAGAAACATCCTCTCCACATCCACTATCCAGGCCTTTCACTATTCGGTAAGATTCAATAAACCCCCCCCTCCTCATCCTAAATTCCAGTGAGTACAAGCCCAGAGGGTGGGAAGTCTATGAAATCCATTGCCACAGAAGGCTGTGGAGGCTAAGTCAATGGATATTTTTAAGGCCTAGATAGATGGATAGATTCTTGATCAAGTTCAAGTTACATTTATTGTCACATGCACCAATTGGTACAGTGAGATTTGAGTTCCCATACAGCCACACGAATAAAAATAATACAATACACAATAGAGTTTAACATGAACATCCCCACACAGCGAAATCAACGTTTCCCACTGTGAGGAAAGGCAATAAATTTCAGTCATCTTCTTTGTTCAACCGTGGTCGGGGCCTTTGAGCCCTCCGCAGTTGTCGCTACGGCGGCCCGATGTGCAAGCCCTCTCTCCGGGATGATCGGAGCTCCGGCGTCGGAACGGAAGAACACATTCAGCGCTTGGAGTTTCCGAATCGGCCACTTCTTACCGGAGACAGCGGCTCCCAAAGTCCACAGGCCGAGCTGGGCAGAGATTCAACACTGTCGACCCTGTGTTAGTATGGGTGTCAGGGGTTATGGGGAGAAGGCAGAAGAATAGGGTTAAGAGAGAAAGACAGATCAGCCGTGATTGAATGATGGTGTAGCCTTGATTGGCCGAATGGCCTAATTCTGCTCCTATCACTTATGAACTTATGAACGCTAATGGATTAGAGTACACAGCTTCAAGGTGAGGCACAGTGGTGCAGTTGGTAGAGCTGCGGCCTCACAGCACCAGAGCCCCAGGTTCGTTCCTGATCTCTGGGGCACCGTCTGTGGAGTTTGCACATTCTCCCTTTGACCGAGTGGGTTTCCCTCCAGGTGCCTCGAGCTTCTGGGCCATTGGATGCAGCCAGACCAGAGTCCCAAATAAAGCCAAGATACACACAATTGTTTTACATGTTCCCTTAGAAGTCTAAGCTCCACAGGACTATTGAGAGCCCATGGCTTTCGGGTGGCACAGTGGCGCAGCGGTAGAGTTGCTGCCTTACAACGGCTAAGACTCAGGTTCGATGCTGACTACGGGTGCTGTCTGTACTGAATTTGCATGTTCTCCCTGTGACCGCGTGGGTTTTCTCCGGATGCTCCAGTTTCTTCCCACACCCCAAATATGTTTGTAGTTTAATTGGCTTCTAGAAATTGTAAATTGTCCCTAGTGTGTAGGATAGTGCCAGTGTGTGGGGTGATTGCTGGTTGGCTTGGACTTGGTGGGACACAGGGGCCTGTTTCCACGCTGCATCTCTAACGGCTAAAGTAAGGTCTAAACTGACACCACCTTTGCCCATCCCCCTCCCAACAGCCACACACACCCTTAAGTTTATCTGCAGCTGTTACAGTCTAGGCAGGTGGTCTAAACCATTCAAAGAAAGCTGTCTCTGTTCCAAAATCTATCCTGATTATTAAGAAGGGAACCAATGCCTAATTTTGGCCCAACATTATGTACCTTAGTCGGCGAATGCCATCAAAAATGGATGAATTTTGCTGACCACAAGTCCAGGCCAAGACTTTATTCCTTGGAGTGCAGACGACTGAGGGGTGATCTTATCGAGATGTATAAAATCATGAAGGGAATAGATACGGTAAATACACACCATCTTTTGCCAGAGTAGAGGTATCAAAAACCAGAGGCCCCAGGTTCGTTCCTGAGGTTTAAGGTGTGAGGGGAAAGATTTAGTAGGAACCTGAGGGGCAGGTTTTGTACTCAGAGGGTGGTGGGTGTATGGAACGAGCTGCCAGAGGAGGTAACTGAGGCAGGTACAACAAGACCATTTAAATGACACTTGGACAAGTACATGGCTAGGAAAGGTTAGAGGCATATGGACCAAACATGGGCAAATGGGCTTGCTTCCTTGAAGGCAATTTGGTCAGCATGGACAATGCAAGGCAATCAACTACTATGTTAATTAGCCTCTAAATTGCGTGTAGTATGTTGGATATGAAAGTGGGATAGCACAGAACTAATGCGCGGGTGATCAATGGTCAGCGTGGGCCGAAGTGCCCAATTCCACGCTGAAACTTGAAACGCGAAAATAAAGTTTTTTACTGTACCTCAGTTACACATAACAATAATATAATAAACGTAAATCTAATGAAATGGGTAATTGCACACTTTCCGATGTTATGTTCCATTTATCACATCTTTGCCTGCTAACTTAACCTCTATATTTTTACAACCTCCAATACCCTCTTTACAACTTAGTTGCTACCAACCTATAAAATTAAACTCACAAGCAAACCTTCACTGTCAAATTGGGTTTCCCATTTGCATCCAATGTGAAATGGGGAAGGTGCCAGCATACAATGTTAAATGTATGCCATTGAAAATTTGGACAGTTGTTTTGCACCTGTCTTCAGCTACCCGCTATCAGGGCAGCTGTTCTGTGTTTGGGAAAGTTTACTGAACCGTTTGAAGGCTTAAGACATACTTGCAGCCTACTTTTATTGTATTCCATAAAAGCTGCAATCAGTCTTTCCCACTTGCATTCGCTTCCCCAGTGCGTTGTCAATTATCTGAAACTAAACTTGGCTGACGATAGAATTACCACCAGGAATAGCAAGGAATCATCAGAGGCAAAGAACCTTCTCCACAGACCCTTAGAAAGTTCCGCAAATGCACTGTAGAAAGTTAATTGTCGGATTGCATCACAGCTTGGTTTGGCAGCAGCTCTGCACAAGACCGCAGACCAAACTTGCTGAGCTAGACATAAAATGTTGGAGTGGCCCAGCAAGTCAGGCAGCATCTCTGGTGAAAACGAATGGGTGACATATCAGATCGGAATCCTTCTTCAGACTTGACCCAAAATGTCACCCTTCCTTCTTCTCCAGAGATGCCGACTGACCCACTGAGTTACTCCAGCACTTTGTGTCTATTTTCGGTAAGAACCAGCATCTGCAGTTCCTTCCTACAGAAATTGCAGAGGGTTATAGATGTAGCCCAGTCCATCACACAGACCAGACTTCCCACCATTGACCCCATCTACACTTCACGCTGCATCGGAAAAGCAGCCAACATAATCTTGTCCCACCCCGATCATTTCTTATCCCTGTTCCCATCTGGAAGAAGATACAGAAGTTTGAAAGCGCACGCCACCAGACCCAGAACAGCTTTGTCTCCTCTGTTATCAGACTTCCAAACGGACCTTTGATTTGATTCGATTTAATTTATTGTCATTGTCTTCAACTAAGAGACAACAAAATTCTCTTCCCCTTACAGTCGTACAAAAAATAAAATTAAAAAAACCCCACAAAAACACAGAACACAGTAGTCCACAACACAAACATCCCATCCCCACAGTGGCACCAAAGTTCCCCACTGTGAGGGAAGGAACCAAAGTCCAGTCAACCTCCTCACTGATGTTCCCCAAAGTTCACCTGTGGTCGGGGCCTCCCGAGCATCCCGTAGTCGCCGCTATGGGCGGCCCGATGTTCAGGCCCTCTCGCTGGGAACCTCTCGTTGGCCACCTTCCACCGGAATCCGTGCCTCCTGATGTCTACAGGCCGCGCTGGGCGGAGATTCACGCTGGCGACCCCCAGCAAAGGGTTCCAGGACTCCGCGACGTTAAAGTCAACGCCACCCGCGTTGGGAGCTCCGCACCCACAGCTCCGCGATGTTGGAGCAGCGGCCCAACACTCCGGAACACCAAGCGGCAATCCCAGGTAAAGCCTCGCCTGCTCCGCGATGTATCGAGCACAGCGCTGCAGCTGCTGAAGCTCTGGCCCGGTCCAGGCAGGAAAGGCCGCGCCAATCCAATTGATAGGCCGGGGGGGGGGGCGAGGACGCGACTTGGATAATAGCCGCATTCTCGCCAGGAAGCAACTGAAGGACAGTTTCCCCCTTACCCTACCCGCTTCCCCCAACATAAAATACTGAAAAAAACACACTCTAATCATAACAAAATAAAAAAAGCAACCAGACTGTGGGCGGAGGCAGCTAGTGGCAACGCCATCGGATGTCCAGGTGTACCATAAGCTAGGTTACAGTTCGATTCACCTCCATCCCATTCAGGACATTGGACTTTATCTCTAGAATTGATGCTTTACAATGCTGAGAACTATATTCTGCACTCTGTATTTTCCCCTTTGCCCTTTCTATTGTGCCCGAGTTTGAGTTCATTGTATTTATGTACATTTGATTGGATAGCATGCAACACAAAGCTTTTCACTGCACCTTAGTACTCGTGACAATATAAAACTTAAAATATTCCCCCGTCAAAAGGACTTTGTGCCCTTTTGTGTAAACCAGCATCTGCTGTTCTTTGTTTCTACATTCCCCCTACGTTTTTTAATGAGTTATTTTTATTCAGGAGAGAGATTGATAGAATGTTGCATATTAAGGAATATATGGTTAGCGCAGAAGTATTGGAGCATAAAGAAGGTCCAAATGAGCTACTAGTGCTGTTATTTTTACGCTCTTAATTCATTTTGTCAACAACCCATGTAAAATACATCCTGACAGCTGTGTGCTTTATTGCGGAAAGGTTTTGACAAGTATCTGGAGGCTAGTGGATTATAAAATCTGGTTGTACTGTATAGAGGAAAAATTGTTCATTCGCGTAAACAGAAGGAGGAAACATATATTTAATATACAGTGGAATCTTAAAATTGTGGTAACTTGCCAAATTGAAACTGTGGAGGTTGCTCCATGAATCTGCACTGCTGAATAAAAGCAAGTGCCTTCTGAGAGGCTATGATTTGATGAACAGCTGCCACATTTTAAGGCTTGACGGCATGTTACAAATTCTCGCTACGCCATCCCTGCTGCAGTTGCCGAGCATTGAAGTTCGGAGGCTGGTGGCTGCAAGACTTCAGAGAATTTAATTTCAAGTGGCATATTGTTTCTCAGCACTGGAACTAAAACAGCCAAATGTTCTTGACGCTTCTCGACAGAAGTCTTGAAATTTAAACTGGATTAAGTGATTTTTCTGAAAAAGAGACAAAGTGCTGGAGTAACTCAGCAGGTCAAGCAGCATCTCTGGAGAACGCAGAGAGGTGACGTTTCTGATCAGGACCTTTTTCCAGCACTTTGTGTCTTTTTTTGTGGTGAGACTCCAACACTTTGTCTTTTATTTCGTACTGAATTACTGCAGCACTTTGTGCTTTTTTTTGTATTGAGTTACTCCAGCACTTTGTGTCTTTTTTGTACTCCAGAGATGCTGCCTGACCTGCTGGGTTACTCCAGCACTTTGTGGCTTTTCTTGTTTGAATCTGTCTGATGAAGTGTCCCGACCCAAAACGTCACCTATCCGTGTTCTCCAGAGATGCTGCCTGACCCATTGGGTTACTCCAGCACATTGCGTCATTTTTTGTAAACTGGCATCTGCAGTTCCTTGTTCCAACAAGTAATTTTCTGAACCAGACGCTTTGGAGAACTTTAAAACTGTCCAGTGTACAACTGTAAACAAAATGCCAGTTTAGTGGTTGCTACTGTCTCCTATGGTTGCATCTTGTGGCACCACATATTCAAATGGCATGTAAAGTAAATTGTAAGTAAATTGGATCCAATAAATCAAAATCAGATAATGAATAAAATCAACAGCCTAATTTATTCTGGTGTCATTTTTGTTTAGAGATACAGTGCAGAACAGACCCTTATGTCCACAGAGTTCGTGCTGACCAGCGATTTCCGTACATTAGCACTATCCTACACACTAGGGCCGATTTACAATTTTTACCTGTCAATCAACCTGTAAACCTATACATCTTTGACGATCTCTCAGTTAAGGGTCTTTCTGTTAACTGTCTGCTTTATATACAGCTGCCTACTGCTTAGTTTAGTTTACAGAGACTGCACGGAAATAGGTCCTTTGGTCCACAAGTAACCCCTGTACACGAGCACAGTCCTACGAACTAGGGACAATTTACAATTTTACCGAAGTCAACTAACCTAAAAACCTGTACTTCTTCGGAGTGTGGGAGAAAACCGGATCACCCGGAGAAAACCCACATGGTCACAGGGAGAACGTACAAACTCTGTACAGGCAGCACCCGTGGTTTGGCACAGACACTGTGTGCCTGTTCTTGTGCTGTAATGTTCATTGTTCAAAAATGCACAATACGTTTTGCACATCGAGATTCTGAAGCAGGATTTTCGAGTTATATATTCACTCTTCTCTTTGAAAGATTGAAGACCTGCACTGAGTTCTCAAGAGGCTATTTGTGAAAAGGTCACTACATTTCCTTGGCTTGTTTTGTGATGGCTTGTCAGATAATCAAATAATCCAATGGGAAACTTTTGCAATGATGAATTATGAGAGCATTTAAAACATTACCTGTGAAGAATCCTTAATTTCTATGTGCGAGTTGCCATGAATTGAAAATAGTTGATTTGCCAAATGCCAAATTATTAATGTAATTCTTTCCTGTAAAACTGTCAGTAACTTTGTGATTGTCAATTGCAAGCGTTCACATGAATTGTTAAGTAGACCAAATCTAGCTGGTACCTGGAGTGACTGCAGGCAAACTTACTTTAGGAAAAAACACACAAAGTGCTGGAGTAACTCAGCAGGGTCAGGCAGCATCTCTGGAGAACGTAGTTAGGCAATGTTTCGGGTCAAGGCCCTTCTTCAGTCTGCATTTATTAATCATTGTTGTGGCTCATTTCCATGCAAATTGAGGGTGATGTGCCTTGTAAATCTGATTGAGCTGTCCAGCAAGTGTGAAATGCAAATGTTCATCATTTTCCTGGAAACCTTCTCTGTCAAAAGACTGTTAAGAGCGGCATGGTGGCGCTGCGATAGAGTTGCTGCCTTACAGTGCCAGAGACCCGGGTTCGATCCTGACTACGGGTGCTGTCTGTACGGAGTTTGTATGTTCTCCCCGTTACCGAGTGGGTTTTCTCTGGGTGCTCCAGTTTCCATTAATTGTCCCTAGTGTGTAGGATAGTGCTAGTGTATGGGTATCGCGGGTCGGTGCAAACTTGGTGGACCAAAGGGCCTGTATCTGTGCTGTATCTCTAAACTAAACTAAACTGTCAACAGTTGGCAGCTATGTAAAGTAAACTGTTAACAGAAAGACCCTTAACCGAGAGATTTTCAGCTCCAAGTCCATAGCTCTCTGAAAGGGCCAAAGGGCCTGTTTCCATGCTATACATATCTGAAGTCTGAAGTAAAACATATTGGAAAGTGATTTGCTGCCAACAACAAATGACAGGCAGCAGCACCAACATTTCTGCCGATGTGTGCATGAGCACACCCAGAGTCGATGTCGGTCACATGAGCTATTAACATGACCTGCATGGTCACACCAGTCACATTGGATGCCATTTAAAAAGCCACGTCAATGCTGCAGCAGAAATCAAAATGTGATTCCTGGAAGGAGCATCGTGAGGCCCCACTATCAATCAGCATGGAACAAGAGCCTTTGCCCCATCTTGTCCATGCCAACCAAGATGCCTCGGCTGAGCTAGACACATTGCCCATGTCTAGCCCATATCCCATATATAAACAATTTAGGTGTAGTTTAGGTTTAGTCTGTTTTTGGCTTTGTTTTAGTTTTGAGAGACAGCATGGAAACAGGAAACACTGAGTCCGTGCCGGCCAACGATCACCAACATACTAGTTCAATGTTATCCCAGTTTCACATCCTACACACTAGGGACAATTTACAGAAACCAATTAACCTACAAATCTGCACGTCTTTGGAATGTTTAGAGGAAACTGGAACTCTTGGAGAAAACCTACGCAGTCACAGGGAGAACGTACAAACTCTGTACATACAACACAGGTAGTCAGGATCGAAGCCGGGTATCTGGCGCTGTGAGGCACCAACTCTACCTTTGCGCCACTGTGCCGCCCTGATCCCTGTTTGACAAAGCAGACACCAGAATGTCTATGGATGGGAAGTGGGAGCTGGGGACACATGACCGCAATAGAGACAAGATCTCATTGTAACCCTTATCTGCTTCCCTCCTGAGAAGTTGGCCTTACAGACAGGCTGGCCCGCTGCCAGGTGTAAACATTAGCAGCAAGAGGCAGCAGCTGGAAACTCTCTCTGGGAAATAGGAGGATGGAAGTGAATCAGCGGTGGAGCTGAGGGAGGTGAACTCAGGTCCAGGAACGCAAGGATTAAGAGTGCAATTTTTGTCTTATTTTGCAGTTGCTTGGGGATTGACTGCAATGATATCACTATCAGCCCTCCCCTCCCCCCCCCCCATCAACTCAAGCTCCATTGCAGCGTTAGACACAAGTCAGTGTGTATCATTCGGAGAATGCAGATGCTGGAATCTTGTGTAAAGCACAAAGTGCTAGTTTCCCTGTATGGGAACATCAAATAATAGTGGACATAGCTTTCAGGTGAGAAGGGCAAAGTTTAAAGGAAATGTGCAGTTTTTTTACACATGCAGCGTTGGGGTGGTGGTACAGGCAGATACGATAGCAGCGGAACAGTGGTGCAGCGATAGAGTTGCTGCCTTAAGCCCCTGTCCCACTTATGTGTCCTTGGCACGCTAATTACGTGACCTCGTAGTCGCGTTGAGGCGCGACGGTCGCGCGCAACTTCATGCGTCCCCACAGCCGTCTGGAGCGCGTGACGTCATTTGAAGATGGACACAAAATGCAGGAGTAACTCAACTGGACTGGAAGCATCTCTGGAGAGAAACAATGGGTGATGTTTCCGGTCGAGACCCTTCTTCAGTCTGAAAGGAGGGTCTTGACCCGAAACGTCATCCATTCCTTCTCTCCAGAGATGCTGCCGATCCCGCTGAGTTACTCCAGCATTTTGTGACTATCTTCAATTTTCTTGGCCCCGCTCTGGGAGTACAAGTGGGGGCGGATCCGGACCGCAATGGCCGTGAGCCTCAGGCTGAGTTTGAAGATCGTTTGCCTGTTTCTGCTGCTGTCGGAGGTGAGACGTTGCGTTGCGCCAGGGTCTTGGGCCTGTTAAATTTGGGCGTCAGTTATGCGACAGATCGGTGGCGCGCGAAGATTTTGTTCTCTACAACATTTCGGAGCGCCGCGCGATACTGCACACAACTCTATACCCCTCCGCACTTCTCAGTGGGATGAGGACGCGTAATTTGCGTGCCAAGGACACGTAAGTGGGACAGGGCCTTTACAGTGCCAGACTCACAGAATCGATCCTGACTACGGGTGCTGTCTCTACAGTTTGTACATTCTCCCTGTGAACACAAGGGTTCCGATTTCCTCCCACATTCCAAAAATGTACTTGTCTGTAGATTAATTGGCTTCTGTTAATTGTAAATTGTCCCCAGTGTGTCGGATAGTGCTAGTGTATGGGATTATCCTTGGACGGCACGGACATAGTGGGCCTAAGGGCCTGCTTCCATGCTGTATCTCTAAAGTCTAAAGTGGAGGGGGGGTTATTTGATAGGCAGATAGTTGGACAAAGGGCAGTGATGGAAAAACAGAAAGTGTGAGCCAAAAGTATTAAAGAGTTGAAAATATTGATGCTGGAGTAACATAATGATAAGAGGGTCTAATTAGGAACAGTCAACATGGATTTATGCCTGGGAGGTCATGTTTGACTAATCTTCTTGAATTTTTTGAAGAGGTTACTAGGGAAATTGAAGAGGGTAAAGCAGTGGATGTTGTCTATATGGACTTCAGTAAGGCCTTTGACAAGGTTCCTCATGGAAGGTTGGTTAAGAAGGTTCAACTGTTGGGTATAAATGCAGGAATAGCAAGATGGATTCAACAGTGGCTGAATGGGAGAAGCCAGAAGGTAATGGTGGATGGCTGTTTGTCGGGTTGGAGGCAGGTGACTAGTGGGGTGCCTCAGGGATCTGTGTTGGGTCCTTTGTTGTTTGTCATGTACATCAATGATCTGGATGAAGGGGTGGTAAATTGGATTAGTAAGTATGCAGATGATACCAAGATAGGGGGTGTTGTGGATAATGAAGAGGATTTCCAAAGTCTACAGAATGATTTAGGCCAGTTGGAAAAATGGGCTGAAAGATGGCAGATGGAGTTTAATGCTGATAAATGTGAGGTGCTACACCTTGGCAGGACAAATCAAAATAGGACGTACATTGGTAGGGAATTGAAGAATACAGTTGAACAGAGGGATCTGGGAATAACCGTGCATAGTTCCTTGAAGGTGGAATCTCATATAGATAGGGTGGTAAAGAAAGCTTTTGGTATGCTAGCCTTTATAAATCAGAGCATTGAGTATAGAAGCTGGGATGTAATGTTAAAATTGCACAAAGCATTGGTGAGACCAAATCTGGAGTATGGTGTACAATTTTGTTCGCCCAATTATAGGAAGGATGTCAACAAAATAGAGAGGGTACAGAGGCGATTTACTAGAATGTTGCCTGGGTTTCAACAGCTAAGTTACAGAGATAGGTTGAATAAGTTAGGTCTTTATTCTCTGGAGCGCAGAAGGTTAAGGGGGGACTTGATAGAGGTCTTTAAAATGATGAGAGGGATAGACAGAGTTGATGTGGACAAGCTTTTCCCTTTGAGAATAGGGAAGTTTCAAACAAGAGGACATGACTTTAGAATTAAGGGACAGAGGTTTAGGGGTAACATGAGGGGGAACTTCTTTACTCAGAGAGTGGTAGCGGTGTGGAATGAGCTTCCAGTGGAAGTGGTGGCGGCAGGTTCGTTGGTATAATTTAAAAATAAATTGAATAGGCATATGGATGAGAAGGGTATGGAGGGTTATGGTATGAGTGCAGGCAGGTGAGACTAAGGGAAAAAAGTTGTTCGGCACGGACTTGAAGGGCCGAGATGGCCTGTTTCCGTGCTGTAATTGTTATATGGTTATATGGGTGTAGGATAGAGTTAATGTGCAGTGATCACTGGTTGCCGCGGACCCGGTGGGCCGAATGGCCTGTTTCCGCGCTGTATCTCTAAACTAAACTAAACTAAACTAATGCAGGTTGAAGGGGAGGGAGCAGGGAGAAATGAATCTCCATGTTTTGGCTTTTGGGAAAAGTATTGGCACAGGCTCAGAGTTTTCTTAGACAGTCTGAAGAAGGGTCCTGTCCCGAAACGTCACCCATCCATGTTCTCCAGAGATGCTGCCTGACCCACTAAGTTACTCCAGCACTTTGTATCTTCCTTGATCAACCAGTGTCTGCAGTTACTTGTTTCTGCATTCAATAGACAATAGGCATTAGGTGCAGGAGTAGGCCATTCGTTCTTTCGAGCCATCACCGCCATTCAATGTGATCATGGCTGATCATCCCCAATCAGTACCCCATTCCTGCCTTCTCCCCATATTCCCGGACTCCACTTTATTTAAGAGCCCTATCTTGCTCTCTGTTGAAAGTATCCAGAGAACTGGCCTCCGCTCTCTGAGACAGAGAATTCCACAGACTCACAACTTTCTGTGAGAAAAAATGTTTCCACGGCGCCATTCTAAATGGCTTACCCCTTATTCTTAAATTGTTGCCCCTGGTTCTGGACTCCCCAACATCGGGAACATGGTTCCCGCCTCTAGCGTGTCCAAACCCTTAATAATCTTATATGTTTCAATACGATCCCCTCTCGTCCTTCTAAACTCAAGAGTATACAAGCCCAGCCGCTCCATTCTCTCAGCACATGACAGTCCCGCCATCCCGGGAATTAACCTTGCGAACCTGGGTTTCTGTTCAGAGAGGTTTTCTGTACATTAACCTGAATAAGTTCACAACTTCAGTTTACTGCTTCATTCTGATTACTATAATTCTGGCAGTGCAGCATTCCCAAGTGACACTGCAGAATAGATTATATGTGCCCGAGTGCAGGAGTGGGCCCTGTACCCACAGAGGTAGAGTGTACTGGAGATGGCTTGCATGGCGTTTGAAAAATGCATGAGATTGTTTAGAAATGTAGATGAGATGGAAGATTGCTTCCTCCTGCAGTGAAACAATGGACAGGGCAGATGCAGCTCGCAATACACTCCATGGAAATTGAATCTTTTATAGGTACTGGTAGGAGTTCTTTACACAATAGAAACACAATGTGCTCTCTCCGTTGTATGATTTGTCTTGTGAACCTTTCATTGCAAGGGATCAGTCCAGGTATCTTTAGGTGGCCTTCCTTTGTCTTCTGTTATTGTGCGTGATTTTGTTCAACACCAGACAATCCTGGCGGAGGGAATTGCCTCGACGTTGAACTAATTAGCTTGGAAACATACATCTGGCTTTCTAATTACCGCTCTAGGGCTGCCAAGGGCCAAGCTGTTACCTTCATTAAATCATTGTGCTGCCTTTTAAGGAATTTATACATAAGTTCCCTCGAAGAATGGTATCGAAATTAGTATTTGTCTGACCTCTTTTCATTCTTTAATGGTACCAGCTGACAGAGATTGGCAAAAATAAAACTAATTGGCCTAGTCTAGTCAACAACAATAATCCTGCTTAATGTAACGTAAGGATAATGTGTCATTCGACACTAAGCAAAACGTGGACAAGTACCATGTATAATTACTACAATTATTATGAGATAAAGCCAATACATTAAATAATCCGGTGTGGTGGTGCAGCGGTAGAGTTACTGTCTTACAGCGCCAGAGACCCGGGTTCGATCCTGACTATGGGTGCTGTCTGTACGTAGTATGTACGTTTGCCCCGTGACCCACGTGAGTTTTTTCGGGTGCTCTGGTTTACTCCCACACTCCAAAGACATGCAGGTTTGTAGGTTAATTGGCTTCGCTAATGATTGTAAATTGTCCTAGTGTGCAGGATAGTGCTAGTGTGCAGGGATCATTGGTCGGCTCAGACTCGGTGGGCCAAAGGGCCTGTTTCCGCACTGTAGCTCTAAACTAAACTAAACGCCCTACGTAGCAGAGGTATGCGGTCGAAATAATAACAGCACCATGCTTTTAAAAGATCAAGTATAAGTTAATTTTGGTGGTGTGTTTTGTTTTGATTGTTAGAAACATAGAGACATAGAAAATAGGTGCAGGATTAGGCCATTCGGCCCTTCGAGCCTGCACCGCCATTCAGTATGATCATGGCTGATCATCCAACTCAGTATCATGTACCTGCCTTCTCTCCATACCTCCTGATCCCACTAGCCACAAGGGCCACATCTAACTCCCTCTTAAATATAGCCAATGAACTGGCCTCAACTATCTTCTGTGGCAGAGAATTCCAGAGACCCACCACTCTCTGTGTGAACAATGTTTTTCTCATCTCGGTCCTAAACGATTTCCCCCTTATCCTTAAACTGTGACCCCTTGCTGTGAACATCGGGAACAATCTTCCTGCATATAGCCTGTCCAACCCCTTAAGAATATTGTAAGTTTCTATAAGATCCCCCCTCAATCTTCTAAATTATCCTGAGTACAAAGCCGAATCTATCCAGTCTTTCTTCATATGAAAGTCCTGACATCCCAGGAATCAGTCTGGTGAACCTTCTCTGTACTCCCTCTATGGCAAGAATGTCTTTCCTCAGATTTGGAGACCAAATGTGTACGCAATACTCCAGGTGTGGTCCCAACAAGACCCTGTACAACTGCAGTAGAACCTCCATGCTCCTATACTCAAATCCTTTTGCTATGAATGCTAACATACCATTCGCTTTTTTCACTGCCTGCTGCACCTGCATGCCTACTTTCAATGACTGGTGTACCATGAAACCCAGGTGTCGTTGCATCTCCCCTTTTCCTAATCAGCCACCATTCAGATAGTAGTTTACTTTCCTGTTTTTGCCACCAAAGTGGATAACCTCACATTTATCCACATTATACTGCATCTGCCATGCATTTGTCCACTCACCCAGCCTATCCAAGTCACCTTGCAGCCTCCTAGCATCCTCCTCCCAGCTAACACTGCCCCCCACTTCGTGTCATCCACAAACTTGGAGATGTTGCATTCAATTCCCTCGTCCAAATCATTAATATATATTGTAAATAGCTGGGGTCCCAGCACTGAGCCTTGTGGTACCCCACTAGTAACTGCATGCCATTCTGAAAAGGACCCGTTTACTCCTACTCTTTGCTTCCTGTCTGCCAGCCAGTTCTCTATCCACATCAATACTGAACCCCCAATACCGCGTGCTTTATGTTTGTATACTAATCTCTTATGTGGGACCTTGTCGAAAGCCTTCTGAAAGTCCAGATATAATACATCCACTGGTTCTCCCTTATCCACTCTACTAGTTACATCCTCGAAAAATTCTATAAGTTTCGTCAGACATGATTTACCTTTCGTAAATCCATGCTGACTTTGTCCAATGATTTCACCATTTTCCAAATGTGCTGCTATCCCATCTTTAATAACTGACTCTTGCAATTTCCTCACTACCGATGTTAGACTGACTGGTCTGTATTTCCTCGTTTTCCCTCTCCCTCCCTTTTTAAAAAGTGGGGTTACATTAGCTACCCTCCAATCCTCAGGAACTACTTCAGAATCTAAAGAGTTTTGAAAAATTATCACTAATGCATCCACTATTTATGGGGCTCCTTCCTTAAGTACTTTGGGATGCAGCCTATCTGGCCCTGGGGATTTATCGGCCTTTAATCCATTCAATTTACCTAGCACCACTTCCCGGCTAACCTGGATTTCACTCAGTTCCTCCATCTCCTTTGACCCCGGTCCCCTGCTATTTCCGGCAGATTATTTATTCCGTAGTGAAGACAGAATCAAAGGAGTTATTCAATTGGTCTGCCATGTCCTTGTTCCCCATGATCAATTCACCTGTTTCTGACTGCAAGGGACCTACATTAAGTAATCTTTTTTGCTTCACATATTTATAAAAACTGTTGCAGTCAGTTTTTATGTTCCCTGCCAGTTTTCCTTTAATAATCTATTTTCCCTTTCCTAATTAAGCCCTTTGTCCTCCTCTGTTGGATTTTCTCCCAGACCCCTGGTAGGCTGCTTTTTCTGGCTAATTTGTATGCTTCATCTTTTGTTTTGACACTATCCCTGATTTCCCTTGTTATCCACAGATGCACTACCTTCCCTGATTTATTATTTTGCCAAACTGGGATGAACAATTGTTGTAGTTCATCCATGCAGTCTTTAAATGCCTTCCATTGCACATCCACCGTCAACCCTTTAAGAATCAATTGCCAGTCTATCTTAGCCAATTCACGTCTCATACCCTCAAAGTTACCTTTCTTTAAGTTCAGAACCCTTGTTTCTGAATTAATTATGTCACTCTTTATCCTAATGAAGAATTCAACCATATTATGGTCACTCTTGCCCAAGGGGCCACGCACAACAAGACTGCTAACTAACCCTTTCTCATTACTCAATACCCAGTCTAGAATAGCCTGCTCTCTCGTTGGTTCCTCTACATGTTGGTTTAGAAAACTATCCCACATACATTCCAAGAAATCCTCTTCCTCAGCACCCCTGCCAATTTGATTCACCCAATCTATATGTAGATTGAAGTCACCCATTATAACTGTTTGTCCTTTGTTGCACGCATTTCTAATTTCCCGTTTGATGTCATCCCCAACTCCACTACTACTGTTATGTGACCTGTAGACAACTCCCACTAGCGTTTTCTGCCCCTTAGTGTTTCGCAGTTCTACCCATATCGATTCCACATCCTCCAAGCTAATGTCCTTCCTTTCTATTGCATTAATCTCCTCTCTAACCAGCAACACTACCCCACCTCCTTTTCCTTTCTGTCTATCCCTCCTGAATATTGAATATCCCTGGATGTTCAGTTCCCAGCCTTGGTCACCCTGGAGCCATGTATCCGTGATCCCAACTATATCATAGTCATTAATAGCTATCTGCACATTCAACACATCCACCTTATTACAAATGCTCCTTGCATTGAGACACAAAGCCTTCAGGCTTGTTTTTATAACACTCTTACCCTTATATAATTGTTGAAAAGTGGCCTTTTTTGATTGTTGCCCTGGATTTGCCTGCCTGCCACTTGTTGTGAGGTAAATGAAACTTTCACTACTCGTAATTTACTTAACTTTATTTAAGCTTTAAGCAACTTATTTCTTTAATACATTACTCAGAAACGTCTGGCAAACATGGCTGATTCCGCAAGCCTTTCGCGCCCGAAATCCTTTACACGCGCACACTCCGGGGATGTCCTGCACATGCGCACACTCTAGAAGAGTCCCGCACATGCGCCCACTTCACCACTTTTACTTTTAATCTTGCTACCTATTGCTTCCACCCTCATTTTACACCCCCTGTCTCTCTGCTCACTCATTTAAGAAACCCACCACCTCTTATTCTCTGTTTATTATTTTTTTCTTCTTTCCCCCCTACATGTTGGGTCTGAGTGCTTCCCTTCTCTGCCTCCTGCCTCACACACTGTCTACTAGCTTTCTCTATTTGAGTCCCTCCCCCCAACCGTTCTAGTTTAAAGTCTCCCCAGCAGCCGTTGCAAATCTCCCCGCCAGGATATTTGTCCCCCTCGGGTTCAAGTGCAACCCGTCCTTTTTGTACAGGTCACACCTTTCCCAAAAGAGGTCCCAATGATCCAGAAACTTGAATCCCTGCCCTCTGCACAAGTCCCTCAGCCACGCATTTATCCTCCACCTCGCTCCATTCCTACTCTCACTGTCGCGTGGTACAGGCAATAATCTTGAGATTGTTACCTTTGCGGTCCTTCTCTTTAACTCTCCTCCTAACTCCCTAAATTCTCCTTTCAGGACCTCTTCTCTTATGTCATTTCTACCTATGTCATTGGTACCTATATGTACCACGACCTCGGGCTCCTCTCCCTCCCATTTCAGGATATCTTGGACACGTTCAGACACATCCCAGACTCTGGCACCAGGGAGGCAAACTACCATCCGGGTTTCCTGACTGTGTCCACAGAATCGCCTATCTGACCCCCTAACTATAGACCTGACCCCCTAACTATTTGTTGTTGCAAAATTGTGTGCCTTAGCTCAAAGTTAGATTTTTTTTTAACTGGGAAGAAATTTAACAAATCCCTGCGACCAAATCATGGGATAGCAGTGAAGCAAAGAACAACGTCAGGGATCCCAACCCGCATCGTCACCCATCCTTATTCTCCAGAGATGCTGCCTGACCCACTGAGTTATGCCATCACTGTGCCAGTCTTTGGTATAAACCAACATTTGCAGCTTTTTAAATCAGTTTATTAGTCAAAAAAGATAGAAACTTTATTTCTGCCTGATGATTTTGTGCAGAGTACAATTTTCGAATGGCTATCTTAAAGCAAGAGGCATTAAACTAAATTTGCTTCTTGACGTTCCCATACTTAAAGTCAGATGCTTTGTTTAGTGATACAACTTGAAAACAGTCCCATCGGCCCACCGAGTCCGTGCCACCCAGTGATCACCTGTACTCGTTCTATCCTATACATTAGGGACAACTATTTTTGCAGAAGACAATTAACCTACAAACCTGCATGTTTTTAGATTGTGGGATCACCCGGAAAAAAGGCCACTGAGGGATATGGTTGATGTGCAGGCACGAGATTAGTTTAACAGCATCATATTCAGCATGGACGTTGTGGGTCAAAAATGGATATACCAAGTACTGGAGAAACTCGGCAGGTCAGGCAGCATGTCCGTGCTGTAATTGTTATATGGTTATGTCTGCAGAAAAAGGACGGGTGACATTTCGAATCGGGAACCTTTTTCAGACTCAGATTCAGGGCCATAGTGCCTGTTCATAAATTCAAGTTATAGGAGCAGAATTAGGCCATTCGGCCCATCAAGTCTACTCCGCTATTTCAAGCAAGGCTGATCTATGTTTCCCTCAACCTCATTCTCCTGCCTTTTCCCCATAACCCCTGACACTCTTACTAATCAAGAATCTGTCAATCTCCATCTTAAAATTATCCATTGACTTGGCCTCCATGGCCTTCTGTAGAATCAAGAGTGACGGCTCGATGACGCAGCGGTAGAGTTGCTGCCTTACAGCCCCAGAGACCCGGGTTCGACCCTGACCATGGGCGCTGTCTTTACGGAGTTTGTGCGTTCCTCTGCTGCACTGTTCTATGTATGGCCATCTCTGGTCACAGGATGGTGTTCAACCCATAAATGTACGTCACCAATCTGTGACTAATGCACCTTTAGGGAGTTCATGCATACCACGTGATCAGTCTACATACTCACTACTGTTGGGCCACCTGCCACTATTGTGATTTGACAATTATCCACACTGCTTGTTATCCATTCAGTTTGTGATAACTAGTTCCAGGTTTTTGGGCTTTGTCCAAAGGAGCCTTGTGGAATTCACATTTCTGGACAGTTTTTCCTTCGATCTAATTCAAAGAACAGAATATTTCATAGTTTGTATGCCCTGATGTTTTTGCTGATTTAATATCAAAAAAATTGTTATCTTCCAGTGATTTTAAGTCATTTTTGTTAGATCTTTTATTTTTCGTAAACCTTTCTTTGGATCTGTCCCAATGGATTGTCGCTGTTGAAAAATCTAACTAACAAACATGTTGAACAAAAGTTAGAACATGGAAAGCTGTGCAAATCAATCGTCTAGAAACAAGGTGTAGAAACAAAGAACTGCAGGTGCTGGTTTATACCAAAGATAAACACAATGTGCTGGAGTAACTCAGCGGGTCAGGCAGCATTTCTGGAGAGAAATGATGGGTGATGTTTCAGGTCGAGAACATCCTTAAGTCCCGAAGCAAATTTTACAAAACAAAAATCAACAAAGTGCCAGGCAGCATAGCTGGAGAACATGGATAGGTGACATTTTGGGTCAGGACCCTTCCTCAGACTGATTGTGGGGATGGGGTGGGGAGGAGAGAGAGAAAGATGGAAGAGAGATGGGGCAGGACAAAGCTTGGCAAGTAATAGGTGGATACAGGTGAGGGAGGGGTGTTGATAGGTAGATGGTTGGAGATGATCTTTGGTGTGAGACGAAAGGATTGATGAGTTGCAAGTTGCAAACCTAGATCTTTGTTAAACCTAGACCTTTGATTGGGGATGATCAGCCATGATCACATTGAATGGCGGTGCTGGCTCGAAGGGCCAAATGGCCTACTCCTGCACCTATTGTCTATTATTTATTATTTATTAAGTTAGTCCAACAAGTAACTTTGATTTATTTTCAAAGAATAAATATTTTAGCTGAGCAATGCAATAACCCCTTTGTTTATTCTACAACTTAATATGTTTCACAAGTGCTGGTTCTATTTTCTGCCACTTGATTAAATTCATTAGTTGAATCACAGTCACATCAACACTTCTGTGTCTCCGAAGCATATCACTGTCAGTCAAAAATTTAACAGGATCATTGTCTGCTGAGAAAAATGAGGGTTATGTAGGTTGCTCCTTGCGGCTCGAATGTGTCTCAGTCTGACAGCTGTGCAATCTTGTTGAAAGATGTGCAGAAGGAGAACATTTTGAATAACCAAATCCAAATCCCAATTTCCCACGCAAAATAGTTTTTTCTCGGCATAATAATTAAGCTCAGCGATTGAGGAGAGGATAATATCACAGTATTCTCTTGGAAAGGGTCACGGCGAGAACGAATTTGCTTCTAATCAAATGTTGCAGTTTTCACTCGGAAACGTTGATCTGACTGATGGTTTATGCTCTGTTTATGGAAATCACTGCCTGTCTCGTTTAGTTTAGTTTAGTTTAGAGATGCAACATGGAAACAGGCCCTTTGGCCCACCGAGTCTGCACCGACCAGCAATCCCCGCACGCTAACATTATCTACACACGCTAAGGACAATTTACATTTATAACAAGCCAATTTACCTACAAACCTGTACGTCTTTGGAGTGTGGAAGGTAACAGAAGATCTTGGAGAATACCCACGCAGGTCACGAGGAGAAGGTACAAACTCCGTACAGACTAGCACCGGGAGTCAGATTCGAACTCGGGGCCCTGGCGCTGTGGGGCCGCAACTCTACTGTTGCGCCACCCTGCCACCCTTGTACAAAAAGCTTTCAGTGGGTCATTTTTCTTTGTAACCGCACAGAAAGACTAAAGCACACCCGTGTTGTGCTTTTGCTCATCATTATAGTTGGTTCCAGTTTTTTCACAAAGAACATTTTGGCTGTGCTGTTGCTTCAAGAAAAGTCCTTCAATTTTTATTTGCCATATATAGACTGACAAATCTTTTCAAGTAATTAGGTGATTGGATCTACTGTAATTATTCACAGCGAGATGCTCTAAAATAATTAGTATACTCTTTTTTTTTTAATCCCTGAAGTTGGATTGTTAATATTATAATGAAAAATGAAATTGCAACCAAATTTGAGCAAAAAATTATTATTGCTTACAGTTTTTTTTCTGAACTTTGCTCTCAGAGTGCTAATCACTGTTATGTCATACAGCATGGAAACAGGCCCTTCAGCCCAACCTGTCCATGCCGAACAAGGTGCCCCATCTAAGTTGGTCCCACCCACTTGCGTTTGGCCAATATCCCTCTAAATCTTTCCTATTCATGCATCTGTCCAAATGTCTTTTAAATGCTGTCATTGTCCCTGACACAAGTACCTTGTTCTACATACCCACTATCCTTTGAGTAAAAAGGTTTTGCTTCAGGTTCCTATTAGATCTTACCCCTGCTGGACGGCACAGTGTCGCAACGGTAGAATCGTTGCCTTACAGCGCCAGAGATTCAGATTCGATCCTGACTCTGGGTGCTGTCGGATCAGAGTTTATACGTTCTCTTTGCGACCACATGGGTTTACTCCGGGTTCTCCGCTTTCCTTACACATTCCAAAGACGTACAGGTTTGCAGGTTAACAGGCTTCTGCAAAGTGGCCCTCGTGTGTAGGACAATGCTAATGTACGGGGTTCACGGGGCTAGTGTTGGTTGGCGTGGACTAGGTGGACTGAAGAGCCTGTATTCACGCTGTATCTCTAAAGTCTAAAGTCAAAAGAAAAAGGTTCTGACTGAAGTTTAATCGAAACTAAACTTCCAAGCTCGTTCAAACATTTAATTTAATTAGTATTGGAGCGGATTTGTTCCATCGGTCCTCTTCTCCCTCTAAGATCAAATAGTCCATTACTCTATCCAGTAGCTGTGGCCAGAAATTGGCAATACTTGCAACTGAAAACACATGTCAAATCTCAAAGACATATTTCTATACACACTGCAACAAATTGGCTTTCCTGAGAACATTACGTTGCTGATTGTAATTTTTACCTGTTAAGTGTTAAGGGGGGGCGGGGAGGGGACATATCGAGAACGATGGGGAGGACTCGGTTGGAGAAAGGGAGGGCCGCAGAGAACAAAGGGGGGACCTGAGGCAGCAGGCAGTAGGTACAAAAGTTTGGTGAACTTTTGTGACTTTGTCGGTGCTAAAGCGTGGCGGCACTTATGTACTGCCTAGGTTAGGAAGGCTAAATCACGAGCTGCACAATCACGGAGGATAAAAGCTGGGGGCATCACTAACACGGGGCTGAAAGATTAAACAGAGTGGGTAGAATGTGACAGTAAGAGAGTGGGTTCAGGGCACAGAATTTTATTTGTATTTTTGCCAGGTTTTGCTGAATAGGCGTGAAACAGCTGCTTTCTCTGTACTCAGAGGGCAGCCAGGCAGAGCACGGTTCTTGTCCGTAGTTTCCAGCTGAACGCGTGTTAGACATGGATAGTGGCTGTAACATGTTTACCCATCTGTGGGAATGCTGACAGCAGGCATTTATAAATTCCCACAGTTGGCCGGCACTGGACATCGAACAGATGCAGGGATTATTGGGCGATTCGAGGAGGCTTTGGGACCAGGCCTATGGAAGTAATTCATTCTTGTGTCACAAAAAAAGCTTTCTGAAGTTCAGGGGAGTGTGAGGGTCACGGTCTGTACAGGATCCATTAGAATAATTTTAAATATTTTATGTGGACGGCTCAATCGTAATCATGTATAGTCTCTCCGCTGACTGGATAGCACGCAACAGAAAAAAGCTTTTCACTGTACCTTGGTGCACGTGACAACAAACCTAAACTAACCTAAATTTGAACTTAAACCCAAACCTAGACAAGCAGGCCTTAGATATTTCCCTTTCCACCTACCATGGCTCACATATTGAAAGCTACAAACTCCAACTAAACTCTGATATACACACCGCCCTGTTTGCACTAGGGACTGCAAGCTTTGTTTTGTTTTTTGCACAAATTGGGTTTGTCTTTATTTCATTAACTTTTTTTAATGTAATGAAAGGGAACTGCAGATGCTGGTTTATTCCAAAGAATCTATTATTACCTATTATTCAGACAGCATCTCTGGAGAAAATGGATGGGTAATGTATCGGATGGGAACCCGACTTAAGAAGTCTGAAGAAGGGTCTGAACTCGATACATTGCCTATCCATGTTTTCCAGAGTTGCTGCCTGACCCGCTGAGTTATTCCAGCATTTGGTGTCATTCTTTTTTTAAAGATTGTTTATTATATTATCTAGTAAGTACTGTGTTTACAAACCAGTTGTAATGCTGCAAGTAAGAATGTCATTGTTCTGTTTCGGTACATATGACAATACAACACTCTTGACTCTCCTGACTGAGCCTATTGTATAGTAGGATTGTAACTGAACTGAATTGAAAAAAATAATTTCACTGTACTTTGGTACACATGACAATAAAGTGCCATTGAACCAATTAAAGTAATATTTTCTTTAAAATATTACTAAGATTTAAAATCATGAAAGTAATAGAAGCAAGTTTAAGTGGTTGGCTTTAATAAAGTTAGTAAATAGTAAATGGTTATACAACAGTAGTTCGACGTAGAGTTCTATGTTTCCCCTCTTCCAGCTTGCATTCACCCCCAATCAGTCTGAAGAAGGGTCCCAACCTAAAACATATACACCTATCACTTGCCAGGTTTTGCCATGCGCCCTCCTCTTTTCTAGCTTTTTCCACCCTACCCCAATCAGTCTGAGGAAGGGTACCAACCCGAATCGGCACCTATCCATGTCCTCCAGCTGACCCACTGAGTTACTCTGGCATTTTTGTACACCAGTTTTGTAAACCAGCCTGAGGGGTGATCTTATAGAGGTGCATAAATCATATGACGAATAAATAAGGTTTGGGGAATCAAGAGCCAGAGGGGATAAGTTTAAGTGAGAGGGACAAGGTTTAATCGGAACCTGAGGGACAATCTTTTCACTCAGAGGGTGGTGGGTGTAGGGATCGAGCAGCCACAGAGGGTAGTTGAGGCAGGTACTATAACACCATTTACTTTAGTTTGAAGATGCAGCATGGAAACAGGCCCGGCGGCCCACCAAATCCACGCTGACCATTGATCACCCTTTCACACTAGTTGTATGTTATCCCATTTTCTCATGCACTCCTGACACACGAGGGAGAATTTACAGAGGGCCAATTAACCTACAAACCCTTGTATATCTGGGATGTGGAAGGAAACCGGAGCACTCGGAGGAAACCCAGGCGATCACAAGGATAACATGCCAGCTCCACACAAACAGCACCCGAGGTCAAAATCGAACCCGGGTCTCTGGTGCTCTTAGGCTCTGAGGCAGCAACTTAAATCAATTATTTGAAGACATTTGGACAGGTGCATGGATGAGAAAGGTTAAGAGGCATATGGGCCAAGCACGGCAAATGGGACTGGTTTAGATGGGGCATCTTTATAGCATGGCGTAGTTGGTCTAAAGGACCTGTTTCCGTGCCGTGGTAAATTGCCAGATTTTTCGTGCTTGGAGCCAATATCAGTTCAACAGGTTGAAAGACCTCCTTCCAGTCTGTAATGTTGCTGCGAAGAATAAATCGAGCTTTACACCAAGTTGTTAACTCCTGTACACAGCAACCTCATCGTGCTTGATCAGTTCCATTAGATTAGTTTAGTTTATTGTCACGTGTACCGAAGTGTGCAGGTACAGGATAGCAGGTGTAACATTTAGTGCTGGGTAATATCCAATTTTAAGTTCTCCAATGAGGTAGATGGGAGGTCAGGATCTCTTTCTACTTCTTGAGAGGACGGTTCAGTTGGCTGATGACAGATGAGAAGTAATTGAGCCTGAATCTGGAGGTGTGCGTTTTCACATTTCTGTACCTCATACCCGATGGGAGAGGGGAAAGGAGGGAGTGATCAGGGTGAGACTGGTCCTTGATTATGCTGGTGGCCTTACCGAGGCAGTGTGAAGTGTAGAAGGAATCAATGGAAGGGAGGCTGGGTTGTGTGAGCTGGGTTGCGTCCTCAACTCTCTGCAATTTCTTGCGGTCTTGGATGGAGCTGTTCTTCCCATCCCAAACCCCATTCCTCCCATCCAACACTCCACTGGTAATGGGTGACTGAATATACTTTCTCCTTCTACTTTGCAGGCTGGGATGGTTGTGAAATGTGGAACATTCTGGTTCGGCCTGATTCTTGTTCCTGTCATATGTTTGATAAAAGATGTATTTTGGACAGCGTAAGTATAAACAAATTGCAACTGCAAAGGTTTGCATTTGTTCTGTGCCTTGGATGCATGTAAAGATTTGTCTCACCAGGGAGAGCGGGCAGAAGAATGGGGTTGAGAGGGAAAGATAAATCAGCCATTCGGGGGGAAAAAGGGTGGTGGGTGTCTGGAGGAGGTAGTTGAGGCAGGTACTATCGCAGCATTTAAGAAGCATTTTAAATGCATATCCATTTAAGAAGGATATGGGCTAAATGGAGGCAGGTGGGACAAGCGCAGATGGGGCATGTTTGTCAGCATGGTCAAGTTAGGTCGGAGGGCCTGTTTCCGATCTATATGACTATGATTGAATGTTGGAGTAGACTTGATGGGCCAAATGGCCTAATTCTACTCCTGTGATTAGAACTTGTCATGGAGACTCACAGATTATTTATGTTCATAAATTATGGACCTGAATTAGGCCCATCAAGTCTATGCCATTCAATCATGGCTAATGTATCTTTGCCCCCGCCCCCCCCAAAACCTCATTCTCCTGCCTTCTCCCCATAAACCCTGACAACTGTACTAATCTAGAATCTGTCAACCTCCGCCTTAAATAGATTAAATATTGCAAGTGCTATTTTATTAAATTTGTTTCTTCTGTCTACATTTTATTGTTGGGTTGGGCTAAGGCCTTGGTGCAGTGAAATTCTTTGTTTCACATCCAACCCAGTAAAAACATGTAGCATGTTCTATTTTTCTAATTTACTTTTTTTTCCCTCTTTATTTTTTCTATCTATCAATATAAATAAATATAAATAATTAATATATAAATATAAATGTTAATATGTAACCGATAAATGAGTATCCCAGCTACATTGGTAGCGGGGTACCTGGAATCCTGGATACTTAATATGTAATCATTTAACAAAGTTTGTAGTGGTTTGGACCAAGATATGCATATGCCTCTAATAAAAATGTATATTAAAAAAATAAAAAAATAAAAACATGTAGCAGGCCTCACCAAGGCAATACACAAGTGTCGCCAGGTTTTGGCGCCGATAGAGTTTAAAAAGTTCACTGCACATTGATATCTGCTGCTTGCCGCCGCACGTGTTTCAGGATGGAACCCGGGTCTCTCGCGCTGTGAGGCAGCAATACGCTACCAGTAGTGAGATTTGATCATAACCATCTTAACATTTCTTCACTGTATGCAATTTTAACAAATGATTAGCTTTGGTGCAGTGTTCTGGAAAGTTACAGTATTCTGTTCAAGCTCAGGATATTGAATGTTTTGTTTGTTGGTTTTGCGTGGTACCAAACTCCTGTAAAGTCATTTTCTCTCATTCAGTGGCTGCCATTCCTATCATAAAACCTTGTTGGAGGAGGTTCAGGAGCTGGAAGCCCGATCTCAGGATCCTTCGAAGGCTGTGTTGCGGGACTTAAGTTCAAAGAGGTAGGACTAGTTCACCAAGTCATATTGTCATTAGGTTTGGATAAATGCACTTCAGTTTGAATAAGTGATTGATACTTTATTGTCAGATGTACTTGGTGCAGTGAGATTGTTTGTTTTGCATACACAAGTATGCAAAGATCGCCACGTATAGGGCACCAACAAACTTACAAAAATGTTCAATATACAGTAGCCCGAAAGTCACTCTTCCTTCCCCCCCCCCCCCCCCACACAGTCCCTCTTTGATCTCAGCGTGTCCCCAATCCCTCCCTCACCGGGACACTCCTTGTTCTCGGCATTGTTTCATAGAATCATCCAGCACAGAGACAGGACCTTCGTCCAACTCGTCAATGCCGACCAAGATGCCACATATAAGCTAGTGCTCTTTGCCTGTGTTTGCCCCGTATTCTTGTAATCCTTTCCTACCCATGTACCTGTCCAAATGTCTTTTAAATGCTGATATAGTACCTGCCCCAACTCCCTCCTCTGGCAGCTCATTCCACATACTCACCACCCTCTAGTTTAGTTTAGAGATACAGCTCGGAAAGAGGGCCTTCGGCCCACCAAGTCCACACTGACCAGCGATCCCCGTACTTTAACGCTATCTTACACACACTAGGGACAATTTTACGCTTACACCAAGCCAATTAACCTACTAAGGTGTATTTCACACACCTCATCCCCCAGTACGCCAAGGAATAAAGTCCTAGCCTGCCCAACCTCTCCCAGTAGTTCAGGTGCTCCTGGCAACATCCCTGGAAACCTTCATAAGTTCATACGCCGTAGGAGCAGAATTAGGACATTCGGGCCAATCAAGTCCACTTCACCATTCAATCATGGCTGATCTGGAATTTAGATGGATGAGAGAGGATCTTATAGAAACATATAAAATTATTAAGGGATTAGACATGCTAGATGCAGGAAACATGTTCCCAATGTTGGGGGAGTGCAGAACCAGGGGCCACAGTTTAAGAATAAGGGGTAGGCCATTTTGAACTGAGGTGTGGAAAAACTTTTTCACACAAAGAGTTGTGAATTTGTGGAATTCTCAGCCTCAGAAGGTAGTGGTGGCCGATTCACTGGATGCATTCAAAAGAGAGTTAGATAGAGCTTTTAGGGCTAGCGGAATCAAGGGGTATGGGGAGAAGGCAGGAACGGGGTATTGATGTGGATGATCAGCCATGATCACATTGAATGCCGGTGCTGGCTTGAAGGGCCGAATGGCCTACTCCTGCACCTATTTTCTATGTATCTATGTGTGTATCTACCTTTCCCTCTCAACCCCACTCTCCTGCCTTCTCCCCATAACCCCTGCCACCCTTACTAATTAATCTATATCAATCTCCACCTTAAAGATAATCATTGATATCCTCCACAGTGTTCTGTGGCAATGAATTCCACAGATTCACCACCCTCTGACTAAAGAGAGTCCTCCTCATCTCCTTTCTGAAGGTACATCCTTTTATTCTGAGTGTGGCCTCTGGTCCTAGGCTCTCCCACTAGTGGAAACATCCTCTCCACATCCACTCTATCCAAGCTTTTCACTATTCGGTAAGTTTCAATGAGGTCTCCCCTCATCCTTCTAAGCTCTAGTGAATACAGCCTCAGGGCCATCAAACCTTCTCTGCACCCTTTCCAGCATAAGGACCTTTCCCGTGGGGCATTTAGGTCAGCATGGATAGGTTGGGCCGAAGGGTGCTGTATGACTATGGCATTAACTGCAGATCCTTGTGTTTACTGCATATCCTTCACTGTAATCGTTATGCAACTATTTATTTGAATTGTTTTAGTTCCTGAATGTTACTCCAGTAGTTATGTAACATACGATATTCACGGATATTTCTTACTTCACAGTAATTTAATCATCCATGATTAAAATCCAGCTTGCCATGAGAAATATTTTTAAAGAATAGGTTTTACAAGAATATTTTTATTTTATTTACACGGTTTGCACGGTGGAGCAGTGGTAAAGTTGCAGCCTCACAGCCCCAGAGACCCCGGTTCAATTCCGACTATGGGTGCTGTCTGTACAAAGTTTGTACGTTCTCCCCATGACCACGTTATTTTTCTCTAGGTGCTCCAGTTTCCTCCCACACTACAAAGACGTACAGGTTTGTAGGTTAATTGGCTTCGATAAAGATTGTAAATTGTCCCTAACATATAGGATAGTGCTGGTGTACGCGGATCACTCGTCACGGGTCACGGAAATAGTGCCTGTTTCCATGCTGTATCTCGAAATTTGTGATTGTATCTTTCCAGTTAAACGTTGCTAAGAAATGAAATTGTTAAGCTGCTCATTGATCATATCAATTGATTTATAATTGTAAGAGCACTTCAGCACAGAACAAATAAAGGATTAGCAGCGGCAGAAGTTGAATCCCCTTAATCAGCCTGCTGGGGATGAAAAGAAGAGATTATATTAATGAAACAGATGTGATTGAATGGACTGATTTAGCTGATTTAGTTTCTGGTTTGACATTATTAAATTAAGTGCTTAACTTTAATAATCAACTCACCATTTAAATACTAAATTTAGTTTAGTTTTAGTTGTAGAGATACAGTCAATGCCGACCACGATCACTTGTACATTAGTCCTACCCTACATACTAGAGACAATTTACAGAGACCAATTAACCTATGAACCCGCACATCTTTGGGATGTGGGAGGAAACTGGAGCATCTAGAGAAAACCCACGCGGTCACAGAGAAAATGTACAAACTTCACACGACAGCACCTGCAGTCAGGATCAAACCTGGGTCTCTGGAGTCTCCACTGCTGTGCCACCGTTAAAATAAGCATGCAAATGTTGGTGGGATTCTCCTGTAGCAAACCTTTTTGAATCACTATAAATGGATTAGGGAGAAATAACGAGGTGCAAGATGTTTTGACTGGAATTAACAGGACTTGTGCAGCTCGTGAGGTATAATTTGAATTTGCAGCATAAGCTCCGAGAGGTCTGATGATGTGGATTTTGTTGGTAAAGGGCCTGTCCCACCAGCATGCAACTGTATGCGATTAGCGCGACCTAACGTGGTCGCTTGAGCTGTCCGGCGTCGTGGGGCCGGTCCCACTTCGATCGCCGGAGCCGTGCGGAGTTCGTCCCAAGTTTGTCCCGACACCACGCGGGGCTCCGAAAAACCGACTACGCCCAAAATTTCCGCACGGCAACGGCTTGTCGGCTTGCAGTCGCCTCGACATTTATACACCGCCCCGACATTGTGCCTCCGTGAACCTATTTGTAAGTGCCTCCGTGACCCTCTATGTGTGTGGCTCCGTGGCCCTGTGTGTGTGTGTGCCTCGGTGCCCCTCTCTGTGTGCCCCTCTCTGACCTGGCGAACTTACCTTACACTTCGCTCCAAGTTCGCCTCACTTTGCACCGCGTTGCGCCACTCACCCAACCTCCGCGCAGCCCCTACTGCCGGTTTGGTTGCGCTTGCCGCATGCAGGCGCATGCTGGTGGGAACAGCCCTGTACAGGGGATCACCCGACCTCCGCGCGGCCCCAGCTTCTAGTTTGATCGCGTTCATCGCATAGAGGTGCATGCTGGTGGGACAGGCCCTTAAGACAGCAGCAAAAAGCTACTGAGAGCCAGTGCAGAAACAGGCCCTTCAGCTCAGCCAGGTTTTACAACGCAGGATAGTACAGCACAGGAACAGGCTCTTTGGCCCAAACTATGCATTTAACTAGGTTTTACAGCATAGAATAGTACGCCACAGGAACAGGCCCTTCGGCCCCCAATTTCTGTTCTAAACAAACACACACTAGCTGAGCTAGTCTGCATTTGTCCCATATCCCACCAAACCTTTCCTAACCATGAACCTATCTAAATGGCTTTTAAACATCACCGTCGCTCCATAGATGCACGGACCTCAATATGAAGATTCCCCTCTCATGTCTCTTTTAATTTTTTCTCCTTTGACCCATGCACTTTATTTTGGACCCCCTCTACCCTGGGAAAGAGATTGACCTTATCTAGGTCTCATGCCTTTGTATACCACTATAAGGTCACCCCTCAGCCTCCCAAGCTGCAGATAAAACAAGTCAGCCTATCCAGCTTCTTCTTGTTACTCAAACCCTTGAGTCCTGGGAACATCCTGTTGAAGATAGACACAAAGTGCTGGAGTAACTCATTGGGTCAGGCAGCATCTCTGCAGAAAAGGAACAGGTGATGTTTTGGTTTGGAGCCCTTCTTCAGACTAGCATCTGCAGTAGAGATGCTGCCTGACCAGCTGAGTTGCTCCAGCACTTTGAGTATTATCATCAGTATAAACCAGAATCTGCAGTTCCTTCCTAAATCACCATGATCACAGTGAATTTGGTAGGGTGGCACAGTGGCACAGCGGTAGAGTTGTTGCCTTACAGCACTTATTGCGCCAGAGACCCAGGTTCAACCCCAACTATGGGTGCTGTCTGTACGGAGTTTGTACGTTCTCCCCGTGACCTGTGTGGGTTTTCTCTGAGATCTTCAGTTTCCTCCATCACTCCAAAGACGTACATTGTAGGTTAATTGGCTTGGTAAATGTAAAAATTGTCCCCTGTTGGTGTAGGATAGTGTTAATGTGCGGGGATCGCTGGTCGGCGTGGACCCAGTGGGCCGAAGGGCCTGTTTCCGCTCTGTAGCTCTAAAACTAAAACTAAACCTGTAATGGGGCGACCAGAACTGCATGCATTACTCCAAATGCAGCGGAACCAAAGTCCTCGCAAGCTGCAAAATGACTTCCTGACACTTGTACTCAATGCCCCGACCATTGAAGGCAAGTATACCATAATACTTCTTTACCATTCTATCTACTTGTGTTGCCACATTATCTCTAATGAATTTAGGAGGGACAATTCTGTACATGTTTATATTTTAATACTTTGTTTGATTTTGGCTAGGCTAGGCCAGAGGCTAATTATGAGCCATTTGTATTCTGGTAGCTCCAAAGTCACATATTGTTTTGATTGGTTTCTTTTCTCTGGCACTTTGGAGGTTGAATGGAGACGTAATAGGTGTAGATAAAATTCTGAAGAAGGATAGATGCGGTAGACAGGCAGAACATTTTTCCCAGGGTGTAAATTTCGAATAATAGAGGGCATAATTTTAAGGTGAGAGGGACAGAATTTAAAGGAGATGTGTGGGGCAAGTTTTTTTTATATGCAGAGGGTGGTGGGTGCCTGGAACGTGCTGCCAGGAGTGGTGGTCGAAGCAGATACAATAGTGGCGTTTAAGTGGCTCATGGATATGGAGGTTTGGATCACGTGCAGGCAGAGGAAATTAGTTTAATCGTGTTTGGCATGGGTATTAAGAGCTGAAGGGCCTGTTCCTGTGCTGTACTGTACTGTTCTATGTTCCATGCCAACATAGGCAAGGGATTTGGTGTCTGATAGGACCTGTTTGCCAGACGTTATGCGTCTCTTCTAGACTAGACTAGATAGTGAAGGCAGATATGAATGAACCAGATGAGCTTTTAATGATGATGCAGTAGGGTTTCTTTTGCTAAATTTAATCCACGATTTAATTAGTCAATTAACTGGATTTAAATTCCCCAGCCGCTGTGATGAGATTTTAACTCATTTTGCCAAATCATTGGTCCAGTCATTGGGGAATTAAATGTATTTTGTTTCATTGAGAGGGTTTGAAGAAACAAATCAAAATTCAGAAATTGAAAATTGACTTCCTATAATATTTTATTATTTTCATCTTATTTCTGAAATTGGAAGACCACCCTTATTTTTTTATGGTATCTTTATAATAATTAATCTCTTAATAATTCAAATAATTTATTTAAAAGATACTGATGCCATTTTATTTTGTTTAAATAATTTAAGATGTCTCAATAGGGGATATATGAAAATTGCTGCAATTTCAGAGTTTTTATTTAAACGTGTATTAATGTATTTAATATGTGTGTGTGTGTGTGTGTGTGTGTGTGTGCGTGCATGTGTGTGTGTGTTTGCCGTTTAGCAAAAATAACATTTCATTAATCAAAACCAGCCTGCTCCTGTGTGTTGGGCCTTATTAGGCCAGATTACTGCTTCTTTAAGACCGTGAGCATCTTCTGAATATCTCCTCTGTCTGCCTGTAATTAAATATCACAGTGGAGCTCGGAATTGAGTACATTTCAGGTGTGTAGCGGGTGACTGACAAATGTGTACAGCATGGAGACAGGCCCTTCGGCCCACTGAGTCCATGCCGACCATCGATCACCTGTTCACCCTAGTTCCATGTTATTTCTTTTTCTCATCCCATATATATTTGTATGTCCACTTTATCATCATGCAAGTGTCACAGTGAACCCGAGCAATTGGTTCCTCAGTGCTGAAGGTGTAGGTCTAGCGCTGAACACTGACATTAGCTCACAATCCTTCCGGTGAATTGGAGGATTTTGTAAGGGCAGTGCTGGTGATATTTTTCCAATGCCTTCCCATGCGTCCTGTGGATCTCAGCGGGCCCTTCGGTCCAACTCGTCCATGTCGACCATGCTATCCTATCTAAAATAAGGTCCAGATCCTCAAATACCATTTCCTCAATCAACCCCTAGGGCGGCCCAGTGCCGCAGCTGGTAGTGCTGCTGCCTCACAGCGCCAGAGACTCTGGTTCGATCCTTACCTCAGGTGCTGTGTGTGTGGAGCTTGCACGTTCTCCTTGTGGCTGCGTGGGTTTCCTCCGGGTGCTCCGGTTTCTTCCCGTGTCCCAAAGACGTATGGGAATGTAGATTTAATCGGCCCTCTGTAAATTGCCCCTAGTGTCTAGGGAGTGGATGCGAGTGGAATCAAGTCAAGTCACATTTATTTATGTAACACATTTAAAAAACAACTCTCATTGGCCGTTGACCAGTGCTTTACATTGGTATAAGAATAGTATAACAAACAACAGTGGTTCATAGATTAAATACAAACATCACTACATACATATAACCCTCGCTCAGAGGACGTCACACTGAACTGTGACGTCACATTGGACGTCACAGGCCCTTTGGTCTCGGTGGGCCAAAGGGCCTGTTTCTATGTTGTATCTCTAAACCAAAACCATTGACTCCTCCATTAGCAGTGCCATAAAATACAAAGGATATTTGTTAAAACAATCATGGAATTATGGAACGGAAACAGGCCCTTCGACCCATCTTGTCCTTGTCAACCAAGTTGTCCCATCTAAGCTAGTCCTTTTTCTCTGCTCTTTTCTGATTATCATCGGATAACAATCTGTTTGTTATCCTTATCTGATTACTTTTCCCAGAGACTGTAGAAGATTCTGACTTAACAGTATTGTGTCTAGCCCTTGAAAGTGTTGGTTCATTTTTAACTTTTTTAGCAACGTTTCAGGTCGGGACCCTCCTTCTTGACCCGCTAAGTTACTCCATCATTCTGTGTCTTCTTTTGTAAACCAGCATCTGCAATTCCTTGTTTTCACGTCTCAATGGAATTTTATGTCCAACTGTTTTTTTTTAATGCACAAAATCAAATCAACTGTATATAAAATTATTAAAGGTTCAAAACAAGATTACGTTATTGAGGCCGCTGTTTATATTTTCACACATTTACCTCAGTTAAAATAAGCTGCTCACTGAATTTTCCAATCTACATTAGTATTAGCATTTTCGATGAACTGAGTTACAGTGTCATACAGTGAGAAAAAAGACCCTTCGGCCCAACATTTCAATGACGACCAAGATGCCCCATCCACACTAGTCCTAGCTGCCTGCGTTTGGCCCATATCTCTCTATACCTATACAATCCATGCATTTAAACCTATACTATCCATGCATCTGTGTAAATGCTTCTTAAACATTGTGATTGTACCTGCCTCAACTGGCTCTTCTGGCAGCTCATTCCATACACCTACCACCCTTGTGTGAAACAAAATGACCTCAAGTACCTATTAAACCTTACTTCCCCCTCTTCCCCCCACTCCTGAGCTGCAATTAGCATTCAAGATTTCAACAAAAAACAATTAATGGACACATCTATGATGAAAACATGAATGAGGGTTTCTGCCCGAATAGTTGCCTATTTCCTTCGCTCCATAAATGCTGCCACACCCGCTGAGTTTCTCCAGCATTTTTGTCTACCTTCGATTTTCCAGCATCTGCAGTTCCTTCTTAAACATGAATGTTCTAATTGTGTTTCAATCTGAATTTTTTTATGTCCCCATAGCCTTCTCAGACATTAAAAACTACACAATATAATCCCCACCAGTCTATGAGGTGGGACTTGATTCCTAAAAGAGGTCAGCGGGATATGTAACAGACACGCACATAAGTATTTTCAATCATTGGGATTGTGTGTGCTTTTTGAAAGTAAACATGGCATAAATGTCTTGGTTACCTAAGTCAGCGTCTTTACGATAGTCTCTGTGTGGTAACGCAACTTTAGAAACAAGTTCTTTGGAGATTACCATCAGAAGTAAAAAGATTAGAGTTGTAATTAACTTGAGTCACAGTTTGAATGCTCTGTTTTTAGAAAATCTTTCTTTATCCTCAAAATATGTTTAAAAAAAAGCTATCCCTGCCTATGTGAAGCTGGACATGTTAGTGCAAGAATACCTGAGGAAATGTTTTCTTTGCTAATTATTAAATGGAATTGGAGGTTTAGCTCATGCATTGTATTTTACTGAGAGAGGGGGGAAGGTCTTAGAATTTACAATCTTCTAAATTGGAACATATCTGCCTGACATCCCATGGTGATAAAAAACTGTCAAGCAGTTAATGGATCTTGTCAGATAAGTAGCAAAACTCCACTTTGAAGCTTGTTTTGCAATCCTGTTGATGATAGGAGAGCAAATTTGTCTCTTCGCCTAGTTATTGAAAAACGGTTGCGCTAATGGTATGTTCTTTGGAGCCTGATACATTCCTTAGACTTTACTTTAGACTTTAGAGATACATCGCGGAAACAGGCCCTTCGGCCCACTGAGTCCACGCCGAACAGCGATCACCCCGTACACTAGCACTATCCTACACACTAGGGACAATTTACAATTATTACCAGCCATTTAAGCTACAAATCTGTACGTCTTTGGAGTGTGGAAGGAAATTAGAGCACCCGGAGGAAACTCATGTGGTCACGGGGTGAACGTACAAACTCCGTACAAACAGCATCCGTGATATGGATCGAACCTGGGTCCCTGGTGCTGCAAGGCAGCAACTCTACTGCTGAACCACTGTGCTGCACAGTCCCCTTTAAATATTATTTATTGCCCCCCAAAAAACTTACTACAAACAGTAAGGAGTCTGAAGAAGGGTCTCGACCCGAAACGTTGCCTATTTCCTTTGCTCCATAGATGCTGCCTCACCCGCTGAGTCTCTCCAGCATTTTTGTCTACCTGCAAATATATAAATTCCTGCATAACAACGTCACCATAGTCTACAGCACGGAAACAGGCTCTTCTGCCCAACTTGCCATGCCGACCAAGATGTCTCATCTGGGCCCAGTCTCACCTGCCCCACAACTACAATGTCTAAAGAAGGGTCCCCATTTTAAACGTTGCCTCTCCATGTTCTCCAGAGATGCGGCCTGACCCGCCAAGTTACTCCAGCGCTGTCTTTTTCTGTAAACCAACATCTGCAGTCTCCTACGTCCCCACTTAAGTCCAATAAGTCCAGTAGCCAAATGCATGCAGGTGTGACTAGCGTAGATGGGGCATGTTGGTCGGCATGGGCCAGTTGGGCCGAAGGGCCTGTTTCCGTGCTGTGTGACTATGATTACAATGTTGTGCAGCAATTTACATATTTGCCTTTCTAACAGATTAAGAAATTGAACAATCTCCTTGATAAGGGTATAGACTATAACTTTGGCATTGAGTGAAAAGAATGCAGCATTGTTTAGGCTTTACGGACACAGGCCCTTCAGCCCACTGAGTCCACGCCAACTAGCGTTCACTCGTACACTCGCACTATCATACATACTAGGGACAATTTACAGAAATTGACAGAACCCAAATAACCGACAAATCCGCATGTCTTTGGAGTGT
This sequence comes from Raja brachyura, assembly GCA_963514005.1. The sequence continues at coordinate 63,287,062 of OY740786.1, forward strand.
GGGAGGAAACCGGAGCATCCGGAGGAAACCCAAGCAGTCACAGTGAGAACGTGCAAACTCTGTATGGACAGCTGCAGTAGTCAGGATCAAACCCGGGTCTCTGGTGCTGTAAGGCAGCAACTCTGCGACTGTGCCCCCATTGACCAAGAACATTTTTAAATTTAATTAATTGCAAGACATGCACAGGAGCCTCTTAAATTCATCAGGGGAAAACTGGCTGATATGTAAAACAGGGTGAGTGTCCATCAGTTCCAGAGACAAGTAAACGACCCACCCCCTCCACTACATCTGCTCAATCTTTACATTCACATTTGCTTTGATTTGAAGCCGAACATGGTGAACGGAGGAGTAGGAAGTAATGCAACATTTGAAACATGTTGGGGCGGCACAGTGTCGCAGAGGTAGAGTTGCTGCCCGACAGCACATGAGATGCGGGTTCAATCCTGACTATGGGTGCTGTCTTTACGCAGTTTGTACGTTCTCCCTGTGACCACGTGGGCTTTCCCTTGGTGCTTCGGTTTCCTCCCACATCCGAAAGACATACAGGTCTGTAGGCTAATTGACTTTGGTAGAATTAATTGTCCCTAGTGTGTAGGAAAGTGCTGGTGTACAGGATGATCACTGGTCGGCGCGGACTCTGTATTTCTGCGCTGTATCTCTATAATCTAAAGTGAAGTCTAAAATCTAAAATCCCACGGTCACTAGCAGAATTAGTCCCTCTTGTGTGCCTGTAAGTTTGTATCTGCTGGAGAAAGTTGTTACGTTCTCTATTCAGTTAAAATAAATATATTTTCATCCGCATGTTTCTGCCCAGACACACTCCGCTATCAAAATGCTTTGAAGGAGATCATGTAAGATTTGCATCCCACCACCTTGCCATGCATTGTTTTTACTTCACTAATTGCTTGCAGATTGTCTGGGTGGTCCATCTGTGAACTAGATAACAGTGTGACTAAAACTGCCAGAGATTTGCCAGTCTTTTTTTTTCTTTCCACTAGTTTAGCAGTGGTCTCTGACTGGATCTGATCTTTGTGCAGTTATTTTCCTTTGTCCTTCTAACTTTCTGTCGCACGTGCGTGTGTTCTTTAGAAGAAGAATTCAGATAGGGCTTCTCCTGCCCTCATTTAGAAGGTTATCTGAATTCGGAGTGACACAGCGGTCAGGGAAGGTCATGGGCTGCATTGTCTGGTTTTGTGTGTGTGTGTGTGTGTGTGTGTGTCCCACATGCAGCCTCCCTTACCCCTCTGTACCTGTTGGCCTCTGTGATACTTTGTGTTTGTGTGCGCACTTTCTACTCTTTGTTATTGTCATTCACTTGTTTTTAATTGGTTAGGTTTAGTTTTAGTTTTAGGGATGGAGCGTGAAAACAGGCCCTTCGGCCCACCGAGTCCGTGCCGACCCTAAACCATCCCATTGCACTAGTCTGAAGAAGGGTCACATCCTGAAACATCACCTTTCCATGTTCTCCAGAGATGTTGTCTGACCCGCTGAGTTACTCCAGCACTTTGTGTCCTTTTGTGTATTGACCAGCAACTGCAGTTTCTTCTTTCAACACGAGTTCTATATTATTCCATCAGAAGAAGGGTCCCGACCGGAAACGTCACTTATCCACGTTCTCCGCTGAGTTACTCCAGCACTTTGTGTCCTGCTATATTATCCCACTCTCTCATCTACTCCCTACACACTCGGGGCAATTTTACAGAGTGCCAATTAACCTTCAAACCCGCACGACTTAAGGATGTGGCAGGAAACAGGAGCACATGGAGAAATCCCACGCGGTCACAGGGAGACCATGTAAACTCCATGCAGACAGCACGTGAGGCAGCGGGATCGAACCCGGGCCTCTGGCACTGTGAGGCAGCGGCTCTACCCGCTGCACCACTGTGTAACACCCCAACTAAGTCACAGCACAGGCAAATGCAAGGCACAAAATGTTTGAGCTATATGATTTTAAAGTCTTGGGCTCTTTTACATTAAAGGTCTGCGGCAAAAAAAAACAAGAGATTCTTCATCCAAAATAACGTTAATATGAATATGAACAAAGCATCATTGTCTAAAACCGTGGATGGTTCCCGAAGGGTCTCGACCCAAATTGTCACTGATTCCTTTTCTCCAGAGATGCTGCCTAACCCACCCTCCACCCATGCCACCCCTTTCCTCTTTCCTCTTTCTCCACCCTCGCCAACCTTTCCCTCCTTTCCCCACTGACCCTCACCCTTTCATTATCCTTTATACCTCCCCTCCATGCCCCTTACTTTTTTTCCCTCCTCCCCCCTTTTTCTCCCACCTCTTCCAAGGAAGGTTTGAACTGACACGGAGAACACTAATTATTCATAGAAACCAGAATGAGAGAGCAGCAACATTTGTGATGTTCCGATAAATGATAGCGAGCCGGTTTGAAATTTGACGCAGGTTTCTGGGTCCCAGTCATTAAGTTACTCTGTTCTCTTTGAACAAATAACGTGGAAGGATGGGAAACATCCTTAATTGTTTACGAGCAGCAAATTACTTCAAACTCCAGGACTTTTACAAAACCCAGTTCTGGAATCTTTAAATTAAAGATTTGTTTTACTTGTCTCCAAGCAATTAAGGGATTTATTTGCGTTTAAGTCAGTCTTTTTCTTTGTAATCATGCTAATTAAACATTTCTGGTAAATTAATTGCTGTTTGACGGAAATTGCCTCCTTTTTAATTGCTACCCTAATGGATCACCTGGATCTTGCGTTAAATGACTAATTGTTGTGGGTTTTGTGCTGTGCGTTTGCCAAGTGTGTAGAAGTCGTTTGTTGGCTTGAATCAATGGATGCAGGAAACCAGGCTTAATACTCGTTAGAGAGTGCATTTTCACGCTGCCTGTTCTTCTCCACAGTCTGAATGAACGAGCTTATCTGTTGAAGAGAGTGTTTAGGAAAAGTTCTTCCAGTCTTGCTCGCGCCAATTCTGGTCCACGCATGTCTCGTGAGTATTCCTCTGCTTCAGACCGTTTCATTTGTTGTAAACAAAATGTTCAGCCTTTTCACAAATGTGAATTTTGTAATTTTCACAGCAACCTTCTGCCCAGATTGACATCATGTGCTGAACGCGATGTTAAGACCAACTCTTCTCTGCCTGCGCGTGATCCATATCCCTGCATATCCCTGATTCCATGCATATCCACTTGCCAATCTAAAAGCCTCTTAAAGACCATTATACCTGCCTCAAAATGGCCTACTTCTGCTCCAATGACTTACGAACTTGTGAGTGGTGGAAATCATAGGAGCAGAAGTAAGATTGAACCGGGGTCTCTTGCGCTGTAAGGCAGCAACTCTACCACTGTGCCACCGTACCACCCCTAACTCCTATTCCTTTTCTCCAGAGATGGTGCCTGACCTGTTGAGTTAACCCAGTATTTTGTATTTATAACCATTCTTTAAGTTGGACTATTTTTCATTTATTTTGTTTAATGATTTGATTGACCACCACTTCTATGTACCTTTACACAGAGCTCATTTATATATTTTATAATCAAGGAAGAAGATAAATATTGAAAGCTGCAAGCTTGCACAATGCTCTTTAGGATGCAGGAAGGGAAAAGAGTGCCTTAGTTCCGTTGGGAAAGTATTTTCCGAAAAATAAGCAGCTCTTATGATTTTCCCCACTGACATTCAGAGGTTAACTTCATTGAAATAATGAACACTAGACTAAAGTAGCATAATGTACCCTTTTATTCCACATCCACTCAGGATATCCATTGCAAGTAACCTGTAGCACCACAGCTTGTTACAGATCAGTTTACATCCGGGATAGGTCAAAGGGCAAAGAACCAGGTCTGTCCATACCACAAGCAAGTCCTGAACCTGTAAACTTGCCACCGTTTAATAACCGCTGGGCAAAGCAGGGATAAATACTGTGTGAGACCTTCAGAATTAAAGGACATTGTTGTCCTTTAGGAGATGAGAAATATGTTTAGTCAGAGGGTGATGAATCTGTGGAATTCTTTGCCACAGAAGTCAGTAGATATTTTTAAGGCAGAGATAGATAAATTCTTGATTAGTACAGGTGTCAGAGGTTATCGGACAAAGGCAGGAGAATGGGGTTAGGAGGGAGAGATGGATCATACATGATTGAATGGCGGAGTTGACGATGGGCCAAATAGTCTAATTCAATTCCTATCGCTTATGACCTTATGAGACAGAAACACACTCTAACCATATTCGTGTACAGTATGATTTGCCAGGGTAACTCAAAAACAACGGTTTTCACTGTAACTCAATACACATGACAATAATAAACCAATAATTCACACTCTGTTTCGTAACGTGCTAATAGTTCACAGAAGCACTGAAAATGCAAAGATTTGCATTTCAAATCATTAATCAAACATTATGGAGAAATGTTTAAGAAACAACTGCAGATGCCCGAAAAAATCGAAGGTAGACAAAAATGCTGGAGAAACTCAGCCGGTGAGGCAGCATCTACGGAGCAAAGGAATAGGTGACATTTCGGGTCGAGACCCTTCTTCAGACTGATGTGTGAGTCTGGAGAAATAATCATTTATTTTGGAGACACAGCGCTGAAACAGGTCCTTGAGCCCTATGTGTCCTTGCCAAGCAGCAATCACCCTGTACACTAGCTTTATCCAACACACTATGGACACCCCTCATTCTCCTGCGCTCCAAGGAGTAAAGTCCTAGCCTGTTCAACCCCTCCATATAACTCAGGCCCTCAAGTCCTGGCCACATCCTCAAAAATCTTCTCTGCAGCCTTTCCAGCTTGACAATATCTTTCCTATAACATGGTGACAAAAACTGAACATAATTGTCAATGTGACCTCACCAATGTCTTCTATAACTGCAATATGACCTCCCAACTTCTAAACTCAATATCCTGAAGGCCAATGTACGAAAGGCTTTTTGACCATCCTATCTATATGTGACTTCACTTTCAAGGAACTACGCACCTGCCCTCCCAGATCCCTCTGTAGTACGACACACCTCAGAGCCCTGCCATTCACTGTGTAGGTCCTGCCCACATTAGACTTTTCACAATGCAACACCTCACATTTCTCTATATTAAATTCTATCAACCATTCTTCAGCCCACTTGCCCAACTTGTTCTTGTAAGTTTCAAGCAGATTGCATTCATCTTCTCAAAAGGTGGGGGGCTCTTGAGTTTGATCCAACGTTCAATAAGATCGAGACTCCTGCCTGTTCTCAGTAGCCTTGCTCCCCTTTGTAAATCGAGAATCTCTCGAATTCAACCTCGAAAAATAGTCACTGCTTTTTCAGCCTTTTTGAGGTAAAGAATTCCGTAGGCTTATTCCCACTTGAGCGCTAATTCTGGATTATCCCACATGCAATGTTTCTGTCCACATCCACTGTGGAAAAACTCTTCAGAATCTACAAAATGAAAACAGGAAAAGCTCTGATTGAAGGTCTTGGACCTAAAACATGTCTCAAACAAGACAAAATGCTCGAGTAAGTCAGCGGGTCAGGCAGCATCTCTGGAGAAAGAGAATAGGTGACGTTTCGGGTCGGAACCCTTCCTCAGACTGAAAGTAGAGATGGGGGAATACACTGGAGAAAAGGCCAGAACAGATCAGGGCCAGTAACAGATGACCTCAGGAAGGGTGGCGTCCATAATGGCCCATTGTTGGCTGTGGAAGGTGTGATGACAAGAGCGATAGCAGGATGCAAACAATGGGACTGGTAGGATGACTAGGGATGGGGGGGGGGGGGGGGGGGAGAGTGGGGGGAAAGAATGAAGGAGTTACATGAAATTAGATAATTCACTGTTCATACCACTGGTTGTAAGTGAAATATGAGCTGCTGTTCCTCAGCATGTCTGGAAAATAGTGGTAGGTGTTTGAAGAAGGGTCCTGACCCGAAACCTATCCATGTTCTCCAGAGATGCAGCCTGGCCCACTGAGTTACTCCCACATTTGTGTTTTTTGCAGCATTTGTAGTATTTAATAAAAACATTTTGTTTTTAAATTCCTTCCATTGAGATCTCCTTTGTTTTAATCAAGTTGCCCCATAAGTCATAGAACGTAGAACACCAGCCCACAGTGAACCCCTATCCCTCCACGCCTGGCAGTGTGTTCCAGCCACTCACACCTCCTTTAAACTTTGCCCCCCCACACTTTTAAGCTATGCTCTCTGGTCTTTGACATTTCCATCCTGGGGGAACAAATGTTTAGTTTAGTTTATAGATACAGCATGGAAACAGGCCCTTCAGCCCATCACGTCCATGCCGACCACCGATCACCCACACTAATCCCATGTTTCCCCATTTATCATCCACTTGCTCCATACTGCGGCAATCTACAGAGGGCCAATTAACCTACAAACCCGCACATCTTTGGGATGTGGGAAGAAACCAGAGCACCCAGAGAAAACCTATATGGTCACAGGGAGAACGTGCAAACTCCACACAGACAGCACTGGAGGTCAAGATCGAACCTAGGTCTCTGGCGCTGTGAGGCAGCGGCTGTACCAGCTGCGCCACTGTGGCACACAAAAAAGTTATGGCTGTATACCCTATCTTTATCAGAATTACATAATTTCATATACTTCCTTTGATAGGGTGTCAACAGTGGTAGAGCTGCTGCCTTTCAGTATCAGAGACCCGGGTTCTATCCTGACCACGGGTGCTGTCTGTACGGAGTTTGTATGTTTCTCCCTGTGACCCTGTGGGTTTTCTCCAGGTGCTCCGGTTTCCTCCCACACTCCAAAGATGTACATGTTTGTAGGTTAATTGGCTTTGGTAAAATTGTCCATAGTGTGTAGGATAGCGTTAACGTATGGGGTGATTGCTGGCCGGCATGGACTTGGTTTGCCAAAGGGCCGGTTTCTGAGCTGTATCTGTCTAATCGATGGGGAAGCAATCTTAATTTTCATACTTAATAGTTATATTTAATTGTTATATTAAATCATCAGTCATAACTGTCTGTCCTAAGACTTCTATTAGTCATAAACCGTCACTGATATATAATATTTTGCTCTTTTTCAGATGGATTTGCTTTTTCTCAAGAGGAAAATGGTGTGGTTTCACAAACTGACTTAATCCGTTCATACGAATTCGACAAGGTGAAGCTCAATGCAGACTGACTAGTATCCCCTATCCTGAGTATTGGACTGAGTAGTATTTTTTGTAAGACATTTGAGCATGCTGGCTACAAGTACTGACCACAATGGGCGACACTTAAGGGAACAGATTCTTCATACTCGTGGTCTTAGCCAAAAAGCTTGATTTACATTTATTCTCTACCGAGATTTAATGCAGTAAAGTATTTTGTGTTGCTCTTTTGGTCAGACTAATAATGTAATATTGTAGCTGCTTATGAAAGATAATTGTTCTAAAGAGTACTGTATCTTTGGGTGGAACATAATGGAACTGCCAATCTACCTGATCCCCCTCCCCACCCCCTTTTGCTCGGGGTGTAAGTACCTTCAGTTGGTTGAATTTTATTTAAGTCAGGTCAGAGGGCAGAGTGGCCTTGGCGTTTGAACATATCGTGCGTAAAGGGCTGTGAGTCCATGGTAGAGGGAGGATGGCGAACAAGAGGGCCCTGCTAATGGAAGTCAGTGAATGTTGTTTTGCAACTTGTGTTTGTTATAAAAGGAAAGTGCATTCACAGCTGTTCAACGCACCTCGTAAGAGTGGCATTCCCCCTCCAGCTCAGCTACATCTCGCACAAAACTGCAGAGATTAGCAATGTCCCAATCTCACTGTTTTAAACTATTGGGACTTCTGTTTTAACGCATCAATGATATTCTCAATCATTATATCATTTCTCGGACAATGTTTCGTGCAGCAGTCTGAGTACCGGATGCAGGAAATTGCTGCGAGATGGACTCGCCTTTCTGTTGAGACGTCATTTGCGGGTCGGGCAGGGCCGTTGAGATGAAGCGTTGTGATTTGGATCACCACTCTCTGCCTCCACCGTCATGGACATCTGTCCCGGGTCTCCCCTTCCATGGAGAAACTGAGCAGAGGATGATTATAGCGGTCCCAACCTCAAGCTTGCTCCCACTGGTCTCGACTTTTAACAGGCCTCCCTCCACACCTCTAGCCATAGATGTTGCAATAAGTTAGCAGTAGTTGCCATTTCAACACAGCTGAACCCATGGCTCACAAAGACCTGGAGAAAATTAATATCCTCTTTTTCTTTCCCTCCACATCCCACCCACCCCACCCCACCCCAAATGTATATATTCAATAACTCCCTTTGTAGTCAACTAAAGTCCAATGATAAAATCCTATCTGAGCCACAGCTGGTGTTTAGAGTTACTTTTTTTTTTAAAGAGTAAATACCCTGGTTACATTTTTTTTAAACTGTACCTTCAATAAGAATTATCAAAATGTATAAATGTTGAATTAAAGCAGGTAAAATTACACTGCTTGCATTGTCTGCTTAGTACCGTGTTCTTTTGACCGCCATTCATAATGTGGTCATGTTGGGATCACACATTGGTTTCGCTGATTTATCTTGATGTTGATAATCTTCTGTGTATCTCTCACAGTGGGAATAATACCAGAGAATCTGAGCACAGGAGTTATTTGGGAAGAGTTCCACTGGTAGACTCTGGGACCGCTGCTTATCAGTGGTTGAAACTGCGTTGATTCCAGGGCTGAGCTGTTTAAATGGATTCACAAGTAACTGCAGATGCTGGTTTACAAAGAAAAAGACACAAAGTGCTGGAGTAACTTGGCGGGTCAGGCAGCATGTCTGGAGATAGTGGATAGGTGACGTTTCAGGTCGGGACCCTTCCTCAGACTGATTCTAGCAGGGGAGAAAAGCTGGAAGTAGGTTGTGGCAGAACAAAGCCAGGCAAGTGATAGGTTGAGGTAGACAAAAAATGCTGGAGAATCTCAGCGGGTGAGGCAGCATCTGCGGAGAGAAGGAATTGGCGACGTTTCGGGTCGAGACCCTTCTTCAGACTGAAGAAAGGTCTCGACCCGAAACGTCGCCAATTCCTCTCCCAAGATGCTGCCTCACCCACTGAGATTCTCCAGCATTTTATGTCTACCTGTATTTTTCCAGCATCTGCAGTTCTTTCTTAAACAAGTGATAGGTGGATACACGTGAGAAAGGTGTGATTGGCAGATGGATGGATAAAGGTCAGAAATGAAAGGGAGACAAAAGGCTGTGACATTATATTAGTACAGGCTCGTGATTAGTACAGGTGTCGGAGGTTATGGGAAGAAGGCAGGAGAATGGGGTTAGGAGGGAGAGATAGATCAGCTATGATAGAACGGCGGAGTAGACTTGATGGGCCGAACGGCCTAATTCTACTCCTATTCCTTATGACCTTATTAGGAGTGATAAGGCCTCTGTAGAAATAAAAATGGTCCCTAGTGTGTAGCAAGTGGGTGAGAAAGTGGGATAACATAAAACTAGTGTGTTAACGGGCGATTGATGGTCGGCGTGGACCTGTTCTCTTGCAGCATCTCTTAAAGAAAACCCTGAAACATCGCTATCCGTCCTCCAGAGCCTGTGTGGAGTTTGCTGCCTGACCTGCTGAGTTACACCAGCACTTTGTGTTTTACGCAAAGTTTTGACATCTGCAGTTCCTTGTACAGTATCCATATATTTTTGCAATTTATATTGCTTATGGGATTCAGACACATTAACTGCATGTTCATACTGCCTTGATTTCCAGCATTTTTCTTTCTAATGTACCTTTTCCTGGTGAGTTCCCCGTAGATTGTGATTCAAATGACAGGATCCACGCCACAAATAAACACACATGCAACTTTCTTATATTGAAAATAAGGGTGAGAAAATAAGTAATTCAGAACAAATTTCCAAACGCTTTTCAATTTTACTGGTCCCCACCGCAATAAAACGTCACGTGCTGACAAATGAAAAAAGATCTGGTTTCAAGTTGAAATTTGTATCCCTGTAATCCCTGTCCAACAATAATGATGTGTTCAATTTGCTGCAACTTTTGAAAACACTAATTTATCAAATGCTTCAGCTGTGGAAATCTAACCCCCTGCTACCAGCCCCGAGAGAATGGAGAATGCTGACCCGTATCCAAAACTTCCAGTTTTACATGTTTTTGTGACAAAATAGGTTCTCGAATAACCTGTCAGTAAAGGAGGCTCCATGGCAGGAGGTTGGCTAAAATATGTTTTTTTTAAATGCCCTGCAGCTAAAACTTCCAGCAGGAAAACAGTCTCTGCAGCTTCCCTTTATTGATAATAATGGTTGGGTTTGAATATGCTCCGCAAAAACATATTGAAACAATATGAGTGGACTCCCTCCCGTTGACTCCATCTATTCTTCATGCTGCCTTGGCAAGGCCGCCAGCATAATCAAGGACCAGTCTCTCCCCTCTCCCTTCAGGCATGAGCTACAGATGTGAGAAAACGACTAAAGAGCAGTATAGACCTACCATCTACCCCTCATTGGAGATGCTTGGTCTATCTTTAATTGGACTTTACTGGACTTTATCTTGCACTAATCGTTAAAAAACGTTTTAACTGTACCTTGGTATACACCACATAAAATAAAATAAAAACTAAACAGATGCTAAAATCTTGTGAAAGCACAAAGCACAAAAGCTGGAGTAACTTATTGGGTTAGGCAACATCTGTGGAGGGAACAGACAAATGACTGATTGGCCTGAAGCAGGGTCCTGAACTGAAATGTCGTCTGTCCATTTCCCTCCACAGATGCTGCCTGACCCACTGAGTTCCTCCAGCACCTTGTGTTTTGAAAAATTATCGCATGCAGCCAAAAGTGGGTGTTTGATGCAATTAAACTACATCTTCCTCCAAACATTGTAGTTTCATACACTTGAAACCATTTTGTTTTGACTGCTTGTAAGGCAAGTTGGAAGTTTATTGGTGCTGGAACGTAAAGCTTTACCATTCTTACTGTTGGCTTCACTCTTGGCACAATCTAAAGTAGCTTGGCCCCAAAGTTACATCCACGAAGATTGGGCGTATCCGCAAAGATTTTAGACTTTAGAAATACAACATGGAAACAGGCCCTTCAGCCCACCGAGTTCGCGCTGAGCAGCGATCACCCCGTATACTAGCACTATTCTACAAACTAGGGACAATTTACAATTATTTGTCGATGCCAATTAACCAACAAACCTGCATGTCTTTGGACTGTTGGAGGAAACCGGAGCACCCGGAGAAAACTCACACAGTCACAGGGAGAACGTACAAACTCCGTACAGACAGTACCAATAGTCAGGATCGAACCTGGGTCTCTGGAGCTGTAAGGCAGCAACTCTACTGCTGCACAACTGTGCCACCTTTTTTCTCGAACTTCTACAGGTGCATTATAGAACGTATTCAAGCATGAGGTACATTGCATCAACAAGACTGGAGGTATCGTCAAGGAATCCTGCAAGTCTGGTAAACAAGTGCAATTGGATTCAAACTTTTACTTGGTCTTTTTTTTACCGCAATCATCAGATTTTGTTTGCAGCGTACTCTCTTTTAATGCAAATAATGAATGCATTTTGGGTATAAAAGGAATTTATTATACTCCCTTATAAACAGCAACAGTTGATCTTACAAACCTGAATTTATTTTTATTAAAAACTTTTGATCACTGACATCAATATCCAAATGCTTTCCTTCATGGAATTAAAAGATGCCTTTCAAGAATTCAATGTCCTTATGTGCTTCCAAACCATGAAGTGGTGTTTGATGTATAGTCATTGTTGTAATGTTCCAAACACAGCAGTCAAATTGCTCACAGCAAGTTATTAAATTCAGCAAGATGTTCTTGAATAGATATTGGACAAATTAATGGAGATTATTACCGAAGGATTATTATTACAGGGACCCAAATTCAAAACTCTGTTATAGTGAAAGCCAGATGACTGTGGAGGCCAAGTCAATGGATATTTTTAATGCGGAAATTGACAGATTCCTGATCAGTAAGGGTGTCAGGGGTTATGGGGATCAGCCATTTTGAAATGTCGTCCACAGATGCTGCCTGAATGAATGGCGGACTAGACTTGATGGGCCAAATGGCCTGATTCTGCTCCTATAATTTATGAAGTGGCAGCGCAAGTAGATATAGAGTGGTAAAGCAGCATATAGTATGCTTGCCTACAATGGTTGAGGCGTTGAGTACAAGAGTCAGAAAGTCATGACACAGCTTCATAGGAGTTTGGTTGGGCTACATTTGGAATATTGCTTGCAGTTCTAGACATCCCATTACAGGAAGGATGTGGAAGCTTTGGAAATACCAGAATTAGAGAGTATTAGCTACAGTGAGAGGTTGGACAGACTTGGATTATTTTCTCTGGAATACCAGAGGTCGAGGGAGGGCCTCATAGAAGTATATAAAATTACATGTGGCATTGATAGAATAGGCAGCCAGAACTTTTTTCCCAAGATGGAAATATCAAATCCTAAAAGGCATAGCTTTAAGGTGGGAGGGGGAAAGTTTAAAGGAGATGTGCAGGGTAAGTTTTTTTTTACACAGAGGGTGATGGGTGTATGGAATGCATTGCCAGGGATGGTGGTGGAGGCCAATACAATAGTGACATTTAAGACACTTTTAGAAAGGCATATGGATAAGCAGGGCATATTTTGGATATGGATTATGTGCAGGCGGCTAAGAATCAGAAGTAGGGTGGCGTAGCGGTAGAGTTGCTGCTTTACAGTGCCAGAGACCTGGGTTCGATCCTGACTACTGGTGCTGTCTGTACGGAGTTTGTACGTTCTCTCATGGCCATGTAGGTTTTCCCAGGGTGCTCTGGTTTCCTCCCACACTCCAAGGACGTACAGGTTTGCAGGTTAATTGGCTTCGATAGATTGTAAATTGTCCCCAGTGTGTAGGATAGTGCTAGTGTATGGGAAGCATTAATCGGTGCAGACTCGATGGGCCGAAGGGCCTGTTCCTGTGCTGTGCTCTTCTATGTTCTATACATCCTGCTCTATTAAATAACACCGTGGGATCTATCAATTTTCCTCATCAGAAAGACGGCGCCTAGAACAATGTTGCTTCGTGGAGTTTTGATTTTGAATTTTTTGGAGGGAGAGTAGAATTTACAGCATTTTGAATCAAAATGATTAGTGCAGTGTCCTGAGCAACAGTTTATGCAAAGTCAGTACTAAATGGATTACATTTGTATTTTGTGGCAGTCTGGTATAAATGACTGTGTGCTTTATTCATTAGGCGTGGTCAACTGTTGTACGATATATTCCTTCATAGAAACTCCTTTATATCAAAGTGGAAACATGGTGCAATTTGTATATCAATTTATAACAAAGTTTCAAATATTCTTGTGTTTCTAATTGGTTTTGGAATTCTATTCAATATTTTGTTGAGGATTTTGGATAATGTTTAGGTGACAAAGTAACTGCCCCTAAAACAACTAATTATCGGTGAGGAATTTGAAGAATGAGAATGGCACTTTCCACTATCCCTGGCTAGATTGGAGTTATTAGAATTAGCCATATAAATACTGCGATTTTGTTCATTGTTGTAACCAAAGATGTTGGAACCTTGCAAGCCTTGATGCTTATGACAAACTACCCAGTAAAAATTCATGGTCACGTTTGTGGCATCTAGTGGTTAGGTGAGGGGGCAAAGATTTAATAGGAACCCGAAGGGTAACTTTTTCACACAGAGGGTAGTGGGTGTATGGAACAAGATGTTGGAGGAGTTAATTGAGGCAGGTACGATGGCAATATTTAAGAAACATTTGGACAGCTACATGGATAGGACAGGATTAGAGAGATAATGAGCCAAAATAGGCAGGTGGTACTAGTGCAACTAGTCGATGGGGAATGTTGGTCGGTGTGGGAAAGTTGGGCCTGTTTCCACACTGCATGACTATCTCACAATTCATTAATTTTTTTTTGCTTTTATTTTGGAATCATCCATGATTCTGCTCAGCAAATTTGCTGTACCATGAATATATTTTCATTCTCAACGTTAATAGCTTTTCCAGTTTTGAGTAGCGGTTTATTGAGGACCGTTTGTGTGGGGTATTCCCGATGCTAATTGCATGGTTTGATAAGACACAGCTCTTTTCATTGAGTGGTCATAAGCAATGAGTGTGGTCCTTTGCCTAATATAGTGACCAACAGAATAATATTTAATGCACCAGGCACAATCCAAAACCTACCCAGTGATCACCAAAGGCTTGGATAGAGAAGATGTTTCCACTAGTGGGTGAGTCTAGGACCAGAGGGCACAGCCTCAGAATAAAAGGGTGTACATTTAGAATGGAGTTGCAGGAATTTCTTTAGTTCGAAGGTGGTGAATCTGTGGAATTCATTGCCACAGACGGCCATGGAGGCAGTCATTGGGTATTTTTTAAAGCAATCAACAAATTCTTGATTAGTTGAAGGTTATGCGGGAAAAAGCAGGAGAATGGGGTCGAGAGGGAAAAATAGGTCAACTATGGTCAGATGGCAGAGCAGACTCAATGGGCTGAATGGCCTAATTCTGCTTTCATGTCTTGTAATCTTATGAAAGGAGTGACATTGCCTCATTGATAGACATGGCAGTCAAAGTTGACAGTGAACATCCAGTTTTGAGTGGGATAGAATGGGCAACAGTGACTGAGAAGCTTCACATGCTGTTGTTGTTAAACTAGAAAGAATGCAGAAAAGATTCACGAGGATGTTGCCAGGATTTGCGATCCTGAGCTATAGGGAGAGGTTGGGCAGGTCAGGACTGTATTTCTTGGAGAGTAGGAGGATGAGAGGTATTCTTATAGACGTGGATAAGATCATCACGACTTAAGGATAAGGGGGAAATCCTTTAGGACCGAGATGAGAAGGAATTTTTTCACACAGAGAGTGGTGGGTCTCTGGAACTCTCTGCCACAGAGGGTAGTTGAGGCCAGTTCATTGGCTATATTTAAGAGGGAGTTAGATGTGGCCCTTGTGGCTAAGGGGATCAGAGGGTATGGAGAGAAGGCAGGTACGGGATACTGAGTTGGATGATCAGCCATGATCATATTGAATGGCGGTGCAGGCTCGAAGGGCCGAATGGCCTACTCCTGCACCTAATTTCTATGTTTCTATCAGGGGAATAGTTCATAAGTTATAGGAGCAGAATTAGACCATTTTGCTCATGAAGTCTCCACCATTCAATCATGACTGATCTATCCTTCCTTGTCAACCCCATTCTCCTGCCTTATCCCCATAACCCCTGAATAGATATGGTAAATGTACAGAGTCTTTCACCCAAAATAGGGTGAGAGGGGAAAGAGTTAATAAGAATCTGAGGGGGCAACTTTTTCACACAGAGGGTGGTGGGTATTTGGCATGAGCTGCCAGAGGAGGTAGGTGAGACAGATACTATAACAACGTTTAAAAGACATTTGGGCGGGTACATGCATAGGAAAGAGGGATAATGGCTAAATGTGGGCAGGTGGGATTAGTGTGGATGGGGCACCTTCGTCGGCATGGACAAGATGGGCCAAAGGGCCCGTTTCCATGTTGCACGACTCCAGGACATGCGGTGCATAATTCAGTGCGGGACGTTACGTACTTCCAACAATGATGACTGATCAAGCAACCATCCGTTGCTCCAAGGATCGTTGGAAGTGGCCGACCAAGGATGGACTAACGACCGGCTACTCCCAGCAGGATGAAGATGGCTGCCTTACGCACCCAGGTGCAACAAGTAATCGTCAACCGTGGAGACAATTCTGAAACATTGAATTTCCCACACACACACATCATAAAGGATAAAAATTCCTCTGAGGAAAATTTGATAAACTAATCGCTTACAAAATGTCTCAACCCGTGTTTTGTTTCTCATGATCCAAGTAGATAGCCTCCACGTTGCAGTGATATGTAGATATATATATTAAAAAATACAGTGGTATCTTCCTATACAGTTACTGTTGTGTACACCATCTGTTCGGTATTAGTGCTGGCCTGGGGGAAGGAGGTTTGCATTTGCCTGTAACCGTTCTGCAGTCCTTCCATGTAAGGAGGAGTGGGCGTCATAGCCAAGGAGTCGTGTTGAACAGCAAACCCCAAGTATTGAGGATGCAGGAACTGTGCCTGGTGCTGCAGCATCGGCGGAGCCTGCTGGCAACTCACCACGGAGAAACTGGGCGGCACGTTGAGGTAAATGTTGTTCATGGCCCCCTCAGCGGGCAGGCAGCAGTTGCCTTGTGTTCTGACGGGGGGGCCTCGGGCCCCCGAGTTGGCGCTGGAGCTGGAGCTGGCCGCCGTGCTGGACTGCCGCGACGAGGACCCCCTGGGGTTGCCCGAGCTGGAGATCATGGGGATGGACTCCATCAGCCGGCTCGCTGCTGGCGTTCGGTTCTGCTGCTGCTCCTGTTTGGGTTTGAGGCACTTGCAGCAGCAGGCTGCCACAAATGAACCTATGATGATAAAGGCCACGAAGACGGAGCCCACGATAAGGAAAGGCACATAGATCGGCACTGGGGAGAGAGCAGAAAACACGTACAAACGTTATTACTGAGCGTCTCATTGTCACGTGTACAGAGGGACACTTTATTATCGCCTGATATGTCACTGAAATTCTTTGTTTTGCAAACCATACATAAGGTATGCAAATAGCCGCTACCTATAGAGTGCTGACAGAGTTACACAGTATTCATTATTGTCCCAATGGTCCCTCTGTTCTCTGGGGCCGTGGATGGCCATTGAGGAGTGAGGGAGGACACCGAGGAGGGTCGTAGGAGCGCTAAAGAGCTTTGTTAACGTACAGCACAAGAACAGGCCCTTCGGCCCACAATATGCATGCCCAATATGATCTGCATGCACATGATCTTTCTCCCACCATTAGAGCGGCCCGGTGGCGCAGCGGTAGAGTTGCTGCCTTACTGCTCCAGAAACCCGGGTATGATCCTGACAACGGGTGCTGTCTGTATGTAGTTGGTCCGTGACCACGTGGGTTTTATCCGGGTGCTCCAGTCGGTGTCCCCCCACACTCCAAAGAACTACACGTTTGTAAATTTATTGGCTATGGTTAAAAACTATAAATTGTCCCTAGTGTGTAGGACAGTGCTAGTGTATAGGGTGATCACTGATCATTGCAGACTCTGTGGGCCGAAGGGCCTGTTTCCACACTGTGTCTCTAAACTAAACAGTCCATGCGTAAACATATGCCCATCCAAAAGTCTCAAAGGCCACTATCAACGTTGAAGCTGTGACACTGAAGCGATAAAATAAATGGCGCAATAAAATGCTCAAATCTCAAAAGTACACTTATTTATTTCGTATTCTATAACTAATCTGCAAAAATAATCATAGAACAGTGCAGCACAAGAGCTGGCCCTTCGGCCCACAATGTCTGTACTGAACACAATACCAAGACCAACACTTATCTGCCTGCACATAATCCATATCCCTCTATTCTCTGCATATCCATGTGCCTATCCAAAAGTCTCAAACACCAATATCGTATCTATCTCCACATCCACAACCAGCCACACGTTCCACTCTCTGTGTAAAACATTTGCCCAAAACATCTCTTTTAACCATTTCCCCTCTCAACTTATAGCAATGCCCTCTAATATTTGAATTTTTCATCGTGGGAAAAAGTTCTGACTGCCTATCTATTCCGCTCATAATATTTTATACTTCAATCAGGTCTCCTTGCAACCTCCAGTGTTCCAGAGAAAACAATCCAAGTCTGTCCAACCTCTTGGGCAGTCCAACCTTCAAAGTAACATTAGCAAATTTGCAGATGACACAAAGCTGGGTGGCAGTGTGAACTGTGAGGAGGATGCTATGAGAATGCAGGGTGACTTGGACAGGTTGGGGGAGTGGGCAGATGCATGGCAGATTAAGTTTAATGCGGATAAATGTGAGGTTATCCACTTTGGTAGCAAAAACAGGAAGGCAGATTACTATCTAAGTGGCGTCAAGTTGGGAAAAGGGGAAGTATAACGGGATCTGGGTGTCCCTGTTCATCAGTCTATTAAAGTAAGCATGCAGGTACAGCAGACAGTGAAGAAAGTGAATGGCATGTTGGCCTTTATAAGAAGAGGAATCGAATATAGGAGCAAAGAGGTACTTCTGCAGTTGTACAGAGCCCTAGTGAGACCACACCTGGAGTATTGTGTGCAGTTTTGGTCCCCTAATTTGAGGAAGGACATTCTTGCTATTGAGGGAGTGCAGCATAGGTTTACAAGGTTAATTCCCGGGATGGTGGGACTGTCATATACTGAGAGAACGGAGCAGCTGGGCTTGCACACTCTGGAATTTAGAAGGATGAGAGGGGATCTCATTGAAACATATAAGATTGTTAAGGGTTTGGACCTGCTAGAGGCAGGAAACATGTTCCCGATGTTGGGGGAGTCCAGAACCAGGGGCCACAGTTTAAGAATAAGGAGTAAGCCATTTAGAACGGAGACGAGGAGACACTTTTTCTCACAGAGAGTTGTGAGTGTATGGAATTCTCTGCCTCAGAGGACGGTGGAGGCTGGTTCTCTAGATGCTTTCAAGAGAGAGCTAGATAGGGCTCTTAAAAATAGCTGAGTCAGGGGATAGTGAAGTCAGTCTACCTCCAGTTTAAATTCCAATTTGGAACATTTTGGAGGACCAAGAAACCAAGATATGGGGAGAAGGCAGGAACGGTGTACTGATTGGGGATGATCAGCTATGATCACATTGAATGGCGGTGCTGGCTTGAAGGGCCAAATGGCCTACTCCTGCACCTACTGTCTATTTTTCTGGGAAACCACCTCTGCATTCTCCAAAGGCATCTCATTCTTCCTGCAGTGGCTTTGCATGCTACCCAATCATATCAGATAATACTGCACAGATAAAAATCAGGTCAAACTCAAGTACAATAGGAAGAGCAAAGGGGAAGATACAGAGTGCAGAATATCATTCTCAGCATCGTCGGTCATCAGTTCCAGAGATAAAGTCCAATGTCTGCAATGGGGTGGTGGTCCATGGATCACAGGCTTCATGGAACAGAAAGTAGGGATACAAAAGGTATCCAGTAGGGATACAGTATGGCAACAACTCTACCTCTGCATCACTGTGCTGTCCTTAATGTCTAAACTAAACTGTTCTGGTCTTGAACAATTACTGTTCAGAGGAGAAGGTTGAACCAAATGAAGACTTGTGCCTCATGAACTGTAATGATCAGTGTCTATTTCATTCTGAGGACAATAATTTCTCTGTACACCCTCTTCTAAGGTGAAACAGAAAACAAGAAACTAAATAGCACAGAGCATTCCCCTTAAAAAGTTAATGTGCACGTTCTGTGCCAAATGCACGATAAAAATTAATGGTCTGTAATATTGCAAGGGACATCGCAAAGACCATTCAGAAGCCTGATGACAGAGGGGAATAAGCTGTTCCTGAGTTTTGAGGTACGCGCATTAAAACTTCTATATCTACTGCCCAACGGAATCAGGAGAAATACTACACGAGAGGAAAATAAACGTTGCACTTTATATTGTGCCTTCAACATAAAATATGTATCATAGTTTAAGGAACTCTCCCAAAAGAAAGTCAAAGGAAACAGGCCATTCGGCCCAACCAGTCCACGCTGACCATGATGTCTGTCAGAGCGAGTCACGTTTGTGCACATTGGCAGATCAAAAATAACCAGACAATGAATTATAAAAGAAAATGAGAGTGTAAATGTCCTAAATCATGTGGCAAATGGTAAATTTTAGAAGAGTTTAGTTTAGAGACACAGCGTGGAAACAGGCTCTCTGGCCACTGCTTTATCTTTTCGCTGACTAGTTAGCACTCAATAAAAAGCTTTTCACTGTACCTTGGTACATGTGACAATAATAAATTAACCTAAACTAAGCAATAAAGATTTGATAGAAACCTGAGGGGCAATGTTTTCCACACAGAGTGTGGTGTGTTTACGGATCGAGCTGCCAGAGGAGGTGGTTAGGCAGGTACAAATAATAACATTTAAAAGACATTTGGACAGGTGCATGGATAGGAAAGGTTTATAGGGATATGGCTAAATGCGAGCAGGTGGGACTAGTGTAGATGGGGCATCTTGGTCGGTATGGGCAAGTTAGGCTGAAGGGTCTGGTTCCGTGCTGTATGACTCCACAAAACTAACCTAAGAAAGCTGGAAATATGGATACAAATTTTTGAAGATTGTGAAACATCACGATGTGATGTCTATGCACAAAGACGCTCTACAACAAGTAAGGAAACTGGATCCATCAACTCAAACACAGAAAGGTCCTATACTTCACTCAGTCTGAAGAAGGGTCCCTACCCGAAACTTCACCTATCTATGTTCTCCAGAGATGCTGCCCAACTTGCCCACACTGACTAACATGTCCCATCTCCACTAGTCCCACCTGCCAGAGTTTGGCCCCTATCCCACCAAACCTGTCCTATCCATGTACCCATTTAATTGTTTCTTAAACATTGCAATAGTCCTTGGCAGCACGTTCCATACACCAACCACCCTTTGTGTGAAAAAAGTAACCCTCAGGTTCCTATTAAATCTTTCCTTCCCCTCACCCGCGTCTACCCGATCTACTCCTCTCATGATTTGGTACACTACAAGGAATAGTCCCAGCCTGATCAATCTCTCCCTATAGCTCAGGCCCTCGAGTCCTGGCAACATCCTCGTAAATCTTCCCTGCACCCTTTCCAACATCTTTCCTGTAACATAGTGCCCAGAACGGACCACAATATTCTAAATGTGGCCTCACCAACATCTTATACAACTGCAACATTATATACTCAGTCTATTTACTGATAATATGGGAGAATTCAGCTGTTGAAGTGAATTAAAGTTTTGCCATTTTCAGAATAAGACCGTGTTCTCTGCAGTAGATCGACACCTGGGCACATTACTGTTGGTAAACAGTTTCAGTGGCACACAATGTGCATTCTCTGGGATGTGATAACTCACATAAACCTTTAGCTCAGGGCTATGTTGGACGGTAGTGTAGCAGCAGATGATTGCATACGATGCACTAGGCTCCCACATGTAACGCCCAGCATGAAGGGCCCGTGCCAGTGCTGTTCTAAGTGTAGGAAGGAACTGCAGATGCTGGTTTATACTGTAGAAACTCAGCATCTCTGGAGAAAAAGGTCTGAGGAAAGGTTCTGACCAGAAACGGCACCTATTCCTTTTCTCCAGAAATGTTGACTACTGTTCTATATTTCGGACTATTCCTTGCAGCAAGGAGGATGAGGGGTGATCTTATAGAAGTGTACAAAATCACGAGAGGAATAGATTGGGTAAATGCACAGTTTTTTGCCCAGTCTGGGGACAGAGAACCAAAGGACAGGTTTAAGGTTGGGGGGGCGGGAGGGGGGGGTTGAAATGTGTGTATGGACGAGCTGCCAGACGAGATAGTAGAGGCAGGTACCATTGCAATGCTTAAGAAACATTTAGTAAGGTACATCGTTAGGACAGGTTTACAGGGATATGGGCCAAGTGCAGGCAGGTGGGACTAGTGTAGATGGGGCATGGTGGGCGGCGTGAGCAAGTTGAACTTATTTCCACGCTGTATGACTCTGTGATTCCAAGTATGTTGGTTGGTTTGTTATTGACAAGTGGACCAAAATCCCTGTGATGCATGCTATCCAATCAAGTGATACTATACATGAGCACGAACAAGCCATATCAAGTACAAGAGTTAGTACAAAGAGAAAAATAGCTGTGTGCAGAATGTAGTCTTCCAGCATCAGAGTTACAGTGACAGAGAAAATAAAGTTAAGAAGATAGTGCAAGGGCCGAGATGGGGAAGGTTGGAAGATCGGGATTACACCCTTGATTTCACCGTTCAGTAATCCGATAACAGCAGGGAAATAGCTGTTCATGAATCTGGCGGTACGGGCTTTCATGCTTTTGTACCTTCTGCCGATGGGAGAGGGGTGAAGAGAGAATGAATGGGGTGTAAATGTTTTTTTTGTTTTAGAGATGCAGTGTGGAACCAGGCCCTTCGGCCCACCAAGTCCATGCTGACCAACGATCCCTGTATGCTAGCAATATGGACAATTTACAAACTTTACCTACGCCAATTAACCTACAAACCCGCACGTCTTTGGAGTATGGGAGGAAACCGGAGCACCCGTGGAAAACCCATGTGGTCACAGGGAGAACATACAAACTCTGTACAGACAGTATCCTTAGTCAGGATCGAACGGGGTAACTGGTGCTGCAAGGCAGCAACTCTACTGCTGCGCCTCCATGCAGTACAACAAGGCTGATTGAGAACAAGGCTTGGTTCTCTGCAGAGGATCTACAGCTGGATATACTGCTGTTGGTGAATAGTTTCGGTGGACAGACAATGCTGGGTATGTGATAAATCACACAAGCCCTCAGCTCAGGGCTATGTTAGGCTGCAGTGTGGAGACAAGTGCTTGTATACCATGCACTAGGCTGACGCGTGTAATGAGCCACTGGTGTGGCTAATTGCAGGTTACAGTTTTTAACAAGACAAACTAGCTGCGAGATAAAACTCATGATTGATTATAACTACATAGTCTGGTAGAACTCCCCCTAGCAACAGGGAATGATAGGTTAGAAAGAGGCGTGGCCCAACCTTATTGGAAAACATTGTCAAAACGATCAAATCTATGTCAGCGACTTGGAAGAACATGTTGATGAGTTGGTTAGTAGGTCTGCCTATGACAAAAATTGTTGGAGCGACAAGTAGTGAGGAAAGGTGTCAAAGGATATAGATCAGTTACAGATATGGGCAGAGAAATGGCTGATGGAGTTTAATCCCGTCCGGTGTTACACTGTAGCAGGTTGAAGACAGGGGTTAAAGGTATACACTTAAAGGCAAGACCCTTAACAGCATTGATGTACAGAAGGATCTTGGGGGTTCAAGTCCATAGCTCCCTGAAAGTGGCAACACAAGCACAAAGAGTTGTAAAGATAACATGTGGTATGCTTGCCTTCATCAGAGGACAGCGAGACGGCATAGATTTAAGGTGAGGGGACAAAGACTTAATAGGTACCTGAGGGGTAACTTTTTTTACACAAAGGGTGGTGGTTATATGGAATGAGCTGACGGTGGCAGTCGTTGAGGCAAGTACCATGGCAATGTTTAGGAAACATTTACAGTACATAGATAGGACAGGTTTAGAGGGATATAGGCCAAACACAGGTGGGACTAGTGTAGATGGGACATGTTGCGTGGCTTTGGCCAGTTGGGCCGAGGGGATTGATTCCACGGTGGAAGACTCTATAACTTGAGTGTAAGATTCAGGAAGTCATGTTGCTGCTTTAAAAAAATGTTGGTCAAGCTGTCTGGAGTATGGTGTGCAGTATTGGTTGTACTGTCGCAGGATGCAGGCTTTGGAGGGCTTGCAGAAGAGATTTACCAGCATGCTGCCTGGATTAGTGGGTGTTAGCTGAGTGGAGAGGTTGGACATTTGTTTTCTTGGAGCGTTAGAGGCTGAGGTGGAGTTGAAAGTCAGTGGGTGAAAATGTCAAGCACTAGAGGACATAGCATTAAGATGGGAGGGGAAAGGTTTAAAGAAGATGATGTGGGGCAAGATTTTCTTTACAACATGAGAGTTGGGTGCCTGGAACGTGCGGCCAGGGATGGCAGTGGAGGCAGGTACGATAGTGACGTTTAAGTCTTTTAGACAGGCAGATGGATATGCAGGGAATGGAGGGATATGGAATATGTGCAGGCAGTTTAAGTTAGCATCATGTACAGTTCAGTACAGATATTGTTTAGTTTAGTTTATTATTGTCCTGTGCACCGAGGTACAGTGAAAAGCTTCTTGTTGCATGCTATCCAGTCAGCATAAAGTCTATGGATGATTACAATCAATCAGTCCACAGGGTACAGATACATGATAAAGGGAATAATGTTTAGAAAGGCCTGTTCATGTGCTGTATTGTTCTATGTGCTATGAATTAGATAGTCTTTGGTTAGAATCAATAATTATCAATAGGTTTGACATTACAACGCAAATGCTATCGTACGAGTCTAAGCTAACATGCATTTTCCACTGGGGAGGAGGGAGGGGAGGAATAGAATAGTTGATTATATTTGCCACAGATGTGATTGAGATTACTCGGCATATTCATGCAAACCTATTGCTCAGATAGGAACCAGTCAGGAGAACAAAGACAAAGCAAAAACATTTGCCGGTGCTTCTGCTGTCCTGCCCAGTAATCCGTTATCTAGATCTTTACATTAGACTTTAGAGATACAGCACGGAAACAGGCCCTTCAGCCCACTGAGTCCATGCCGACCACGATCACCTCGACACCAGCACTATCATACACACTAGGGACAATTTAACAATTTTACCAAAGCCAATTAACGTACAAACCTGTACGTCTTTGGAGAGTGGGAGAACACCGGAGCACCCAAAGAAATCCCATTCGGACACAGGGACAATGTACAAACTCCGTACAGACAGCACCCATAGTCAGGATCGAACAAACCCGGGTCTCCTCCGCTCTAAGGCTGCAACTCTACCGCTGCGCCACCATGCTGAACTCTGTGATAAAATGTCATTTGTTACCTCCCTGCTGAATAACGTCACAGCTAATATTACGGATAAATAATTGTAAGATGCAACACTCCCAATACTTCACCCTGTACCCATACTGCAGTCTGGTGACACTTCTCGGGAAATGTTCACAGACCACAATTATTTGAAGCATGAAATGGAGAAGTATATCCCATTGCTGCTCTAGATTATCGCAAGGTTGAGTTAGATAGGATCCAAAGAAATACAAAGAGTTTTCACACTAAACAATGAACACTGGGGCTACTTGTCACTGTCATCTGATACTCTACTGATTCTGGAGTTACAGGTGAGGTGCCAGAAGACTGGAGGGTGGCTAATGTTTATTTAAGAAGGGCTGCAAGGAAAAGCCACAGAGTCTTTTACCTTGAGTAGGGGAATCAAGAACCAGAGGTCATATGTTTAAGGTGAGAGGGGAAAGATTTAATAGGAACGCGAATGGTAATTTTTTCCACACCGAGGGTTGGTGGGTATATGGAACGAGCTGCCAGATGAGGTAGTTGAGATACTATCACAAAGTTTAAAAGACATTTGGACAAGTACATGAATAGGAAATGTTTAGTGGGATATTGGCCAAAGGTGGGCAGGTGGGATGAGTGAAGATGGGGCATCTTGGTCGGCATGGCCAAGTTGGGCCGAAGGGCTGGTTTCCATGCTGCATGACTCTAGAAACATAGAAGAAACATAGAAAAATAGGTGCAGGAGTAGGCCATTCGGCCCTTCGAGCCTGCACCGCCATTCAATGTGATCATGGCTGATCATCCAACTCAGTATCCCGTACCTGCCTTCTCTCCATTCCCCCTGATCCCTTTAGCCAATAGTGCCACATCTAACGCCCTCTTAAATATAGCCAATGAACTGGCCTCAACTACCTCTGTGGCAGAGAATTCCAGAGACTCGCCACTCTCTGTGTAAAGAATGTTTTCCTCATCTCGGTCCTAAAAGAATTCCCCCTTATCCTTAGACTGTGACCCCTTGTTCTGGACTCCCCCAACATCGGGAACAATCTTCCAGCATCTAGCTTGTCCAACCCCTTAAGAATTTTGTAAGTTTCTATAAGATCCCCCCTCAATCATCTAAATTCCAGCGAGTACAAGCCAAGTCTATCCAATCTTTCCTCATATGAAAGTCCTGACATCCCAGGAATCAGTCTGGTGAATCTTCTCTGTACCCCCTCTATGGCAAGGATGTCTTTCCTCAGATTTGGAGACCAAAACTGTACGCAATACTCCAGGTGTGGCCTCACCAAAACCCTGTACAACTGCAGTAGAACCTCCCTGCTCCTATAATCAAATCCTTTCGCTATGAATGCTAACATACCATTTGCTTTCTTCACTGCCTGCTCCACCTGCATGCTTATTTTCAATGACTGGTGTACCATGACACCCAGGTCTCGTTGCATCTCCCCTTTTCCTAATCTGCCACCATTCAGATAATAGTCTACCCTCATATTTTTGCCACCAAAGTGGATAACCTCACATTTATCCACATTATACTGCATCTGCCATGCATCTGCCCATTCACTCCGCTATCCAAATCACCCTGCAGCCTCCAAGCATCCTCCTCACACCTAACTATACCCCCCAGCTTGGTGTCATCTGCACATTTGGAGATGTTGCATTGAATGCCCTCGTCCAAATCATTAATATATATTGTAAATAGCTGGAGTCCCAGCACTGAGCCTTGCGGTACCCCACTAGTCACTGCCTGCCATTCTGAAAAGGACCCGTTTACTCCTACCCTTTGCTTCCTGTCTGCCAGCCAATTCTCTATCCACATCAATACTGAACCCCCAATACCGTGTGCTTTAAGTTTGTATGCTAATCTCTTATGCGGGACCTTGTCGAAAGCCTTCTGAAAGTCTAGATATAACACATCCACTGGTTCTCCCTTATCCACTCTACTAGCTACATCCTCGAAAAATTCTATCAAATTTGTCAGACATTTACCTTTCGTAAATCCATGCTGACTTTGTCCAATGATTTCACCACTTTCCAAATGCGCTGCTATCCCATCTTTAATAACTGACTCTAGCAGTTTCCCCACTACCGATGTTAGACTAACTGGTCTGTAATTCCTCGCTTTCTCTCTCCCTCCTTTTTTAAAAAGTGGGATTACATTAACTACCATCCAATCCTCAGGAACTACTCCAGAATCTAAGGAATTTTGAAAAATTATCACTAATGCATCCACTATTTCTGTGGCTACCTCCTTGAGTACTCTGGGATGCAGACTATCTGGCCCTGGGGATTTATCGGCCTTCAATCCATTCAATTTACCCAACACCACCTCCCGGCTAACCTGGATTTCACTCAGTTCCTCCATCTTATTTGACCCCCGTTCCACTGCTATTTCCGGCAGATTATTTATGTCTTCCTTAGTGAAGACAGAACCAAAGTAGTTATTCAATTGGTCTGCCATGTCCTTGTTCCCCATGATCAATTCACCTGTTTCTGACTGCAAGGGACAAACATTTGTTTTAACTAGTCTCTTTCTCTTCACATATCTATAAAAACTTTTGCAGTCAGTTTTTATGTTCCCTGCCAGTTTCCTTTCATAATCTATTTTCCCTTTCCTAATTAAGCCCTTTGTCCTCCTCTGCTGGATTCTGAATTTCTCCCAGTCCTCCGGTAGGCTGCTTTTTCTGGCAAATTTGTATGCCTCATCTTTTGTTTTTATACTATCCCTGATTTCCCTTGTTATCCATGGATGCACCACCTTCCCCGATTTATTCTTTTGCCAAACTGGTATGAACAATTTTTGTACTTCATCCATGCAATCTTTAAATACCTTCCATTGCACATCCACTGTCAACCCTTTAAGAATCACCTGCCAGTCTATCTTGGCCAATTCACATCTCCTACCTTCAAAGTTACCTTTGTTCAAGTTCAGAACCCTTGTTTCGGACTTAATTTTGTCACTCTCCATCCTAATGAAGAACTCAACCATATTATGGTCACTCTTGCCCAAGGGGCCACGCACAACAAGACTGCTAACTAACCCTTCCTCATTACTCAATACCCAGTCTAGAATAGCCTGCTCTCTCGTTGGTTCCTCCACATGTTGGTTGAGAAAACTATCCCTCATACATTCCAAGAAATCCTCTTCCTCAACACCCCTGCCAATTTGATTCACCCAATCTACATGCAGATTGAAGTCACCCATTATAACCGTGATAACCTTGTTGCACGCATTTCTAGTTTCCTGTTTGATGCCATCCCCAACTACAATACTACTGTTAGGTGGCCTGTACACAGCTCCCACTAGCGTTTTCTGCCCCTTAGAGTTTTGCAGCTCTACCCATATCGATTCCACATCCTCCACGCTAATGTCCTTCCTTTCTATTGCATTAATCTCCTCTCTCACCAGCAACGCTACCCCACCACCTTTTCCTTTTCGTCTATCGTTATTAACGTGGCACTGCAGATGATGGTTTAGAAAGAAAGACACAAAGTGATGGAGCAACTCGGCGGGTCAGGTGGCATCTCTGGGGAAAACGGATAGGCGATGTTTCGGGTTGGGACCCTTCTTCAGGCTGATTTCAAATTTGTTTTGTTTGCTGGCATGTCCAAAAAGATGCACCAAGCATTGAATGTAAAGCAACATTAGGAGTTATGGAGCAATGCACACACATCCTTAAGATTAGTATGTAGCACACAGCAATAACTAGATTTAACTCTGAATGATCCAGCCTTCCTAATCTGTTAGTAAGCCAGTAGTACTGTTCATGCACATTTCCATACAGCCAGCACCAATGCACACAAGGGTGGGAGTGACCTTAAAGTCCAATCTTCAAAATGCATTGTAAATAACATTGTCCATTTACACTGTCATTGCACTGAAATATTTGGAGCAGCTGATAACTTGTCCCAGGCACCTACCACCCTCCTTGCAAAAATATGTTCCAGGCACTCCCTCCCTCTGTGTAAAATGTGCTCCATGGACCCATCACCTGTGTAAAATATGTAAGAAGGAACTTCAGACTTTTCTGTCCTGGGCCTCCTCCACTGTCAGAGTGAGGCTACAAACAAATTGGAGGAACAGCACCTCACATTTTGCTTGGGCAGCTCACAACCCAGTGTTGTGCATCTTGATATTTCTCATTTCAAATAACCCTTGCATTCCCTCTTTGTGTCCCTCCCCCACCCTAGTCATCCTGCAAGTTCCACTGTTCGCATCCATATATCCCTTCATTATCGCCATTTCCCCAGCCAACAATGGACCATTGTGGGCTCCATCTTTCCTCCTCCAACCTTTCTCATCACTGCCGGCTCCGATTTGTTCTGAACCTTTTCATACCTTTAGTTTCCTTCCCCCCAACTCTCAGTCTGAAGAAGGGTTTCCACCTGAAACGTCACCTATCCGTTTTCTCCACAGAAGCTGCGTGACCTGCTGAGTTACTCTAGCATTTTGTGTCTATCTTTGGTGTAAAATGTGTTCTATGCACTCCAACCCCTCTGTAAAAAAACATTACTCTGGCAGATTTGCACTATGGGCCTTCACTTGGTCTTTCAATCCCGTGATGGTAAAACAATAGCCCCTTTTCATGGTCCTCTGTTCAGCTTGTAGGTCTTTTCCCAGTCGGTATGGAGAGTTGGCACAGGGGCAACATCTTGACCTGAACATGACAAAGCCCTATCTATACCTTTTATACCACCAGTCTGACTGGACTTGGAAGCAGTCTTCAAAAAGTAAAATAAGACTGTACAAACATAATTCACCCTTTAACCAGTCCCTTAACCAGTGTACAAACATAATTCATCATCCAGTTCTTTAACCAGCACCTTTATTAAATACTCTTAATTCCTTTAAAAGGAATAAACCTTTGAATTAAACATTTTGGAGATGAAACTCAGTGTATAGATTCTAAAAGAGGAAAAACGGACAGCTGGAAGAACTCAGGATTATAAAAGATGTTAACACGTTCTCCCCTGTGACCGTGTGAGTTTCCTCTGGGTGCTCCAGTTTCCCCCTGCATTCCTAAAGGTTTGTAGGTTAATTTGCTTCTGAAAATTGCCCCACTATGTAAGAAATGGACGAGAAAGTGGGAATAACATAGAGCTAGTGCGTAGGAAGGAACTGCAGATGCTGGTTTATACCGAACATAGACACAAAATGCTGGAGGATCTCAGTGGGTCAGGCAGCATCTCGGGAGAAAATAGGTGATGTTTTAGGTCAGGACCCTTCTTCAGAACTAGTGTGAATGGGTGAGCGATGGTCGGCATGGACTCTGTGGGCTGAATAGCCCGCTTCCACACTATCTCTAAACTAAATAAAGGACTATAATCATTTTATGGCGGTTGGCTCCAAAGTTTAAACGGTATTATTGTTATTTATAATGTTTGTGATATGATTATTTAATGTCTTCTGGTCTCATTCCCTCATTCCCTCACTGGTAAAAGTGTCCCTAATGTTTTCACAAGACTTCTCTTCTTTAACAGCTGTTGGGTAAAAATACCAGTAATGTTTGAACACCAACATCACTGCAGTGAAAAGCTCCCCTTCACTGTAAATCGAGTAAAACGCTAAGGCTTGTGGAGGGTGAGATGGGTAGAGCAATTGGCCATGTATTAGGACAGCACAGAGTTTGATACTGACCTCAGATGCTGTCTGTGTGGAGTTTGTACACTCTCCCTGTGACCGTGTGCGGGTTTGTAGATTTATTGGTCTCAGTAAATTTCCCCTAGTGTGTAGGGAGTGGGTGAGAAAGTGGGATGAAATAGAACTTGTGTGCGAATCGATGATTGGCGTGGACGCAGTGGGCCAAAGGGCCCGTTTCCATGATGCATCTATCAATCAATCAAAAACAAGACGGACAACTAACACTTTCATCTCAGTGGGAAAATTAGCGATAGGGTGCTTTATCACATGTAGAAATCTCATTGGGCTAGCTACAAAGAAGAAACATGTTATTGGGTAAACGGAACCCAGTTTAAGGCAGGGGTTGGAGACACAAAGAACTGCAGATGCTGGAATCTTGAACAAAACACAGTGCTGGAGGTACTCTGCAGGAAGGAACTGCAGATGCTGGTTTAAACCGAAGATATACACGAAAGGCTGGAGACCCTTCTTCAGACTCTGAGACTTCAGAGTCTGAAGAAGGGTCTTGGCCCGAAACGTCAACCATTCCTTCTCTCCAGATATGCTGCTTGTCCCGCTGAGTTACTCCAGCATTCAGTGTCTATGTGCTGGAGGAACTCAGCGGGTCAGGCAGTATATGTGAAGGGAATGAACGTCGCCTGTTCATTCCTTCCACAGACGCTGCCTGACCCGCTGAGTTCCTCCAGCACTTAGTGTTAAGGCAGGTGAGGTCGTTTATCGTTTTAAGGTGGGAAATAATTCAGAGCGATATCACACAAGGAAACAAATCCCCAGTGAGTTAAACTGACCCAGCTGTTTCGCTGCGCTGGCACTGGAAGCCTGGGGGAAGTTATTTATTTTGCCGGCTTTATTTGTTGTGCTTTTGTCTGGATGCTTTTTTGAGCCTTGCAAACTTTCACTCACTTGTGTGGTCTATGAATTTTATTGCAATGCACCATTAAATACTTCTCAAAAACACTAAATTATCTATGTAATTGCCACTTTTAGCATGAGTGGACAACGCTTATTTTTCGATAATAACAACAATTTCAAAGCTATACCGTGCATTCTATGTGGTGAGGTTTGGAAATAAACCGCGGATGTTATAAACCATACCAACCCAAGATTGTACGCTGGAATCTGTCTCTTCTAAACACCGTGTCTTTTTTTTTTAAGAGGCCAATTAGTTGCAACTAAATGATGGAGAAATAGCTGGGAACTGCCGATTGCCGTAAAAGGCGGTAATGTTTGTATTAACATTTTTTTCTGTGCAACGTAACGGACCTCATCTGGCCAGTCCCTGACATGTCATGCTCCCGCTTTCAACGAGTGAGGGCTGGCTCCGCACGGTCGTTCCCACTGCGCCGCCCTGCACGCCGCTGCCACGATAGACGGCTCTCCCGGGCAGCTATGTTGCACAAGTGCTCCAGTTACAATCTATGTCGACACACTCTGCTGATTGTGTCTGAAGCTTCTCCAATGCATGGGTCTCCCCGCTCTTAAAGACTAAAGCCCACAAGAGCATACTTTCTGAACGCAAGCAGGGACCCTGTCCTGGGGGAAAAGTCGTCTGGACGAGGAAGTCGTCTGGTTTTATCCTTCCACGTTATAAAGTAATCGAGTCAAAGAGGGATACAGTGTGGAAACAGGCCCTTCGGCCAAACTTGCCCACACCGGCCAACATGTCCCAGCTGCACTAGTCCCACCTGCCTGACTGAGTTCTTCCGACATTTATCTTAGCAACAAAGGCGCTGTGTCCCCTGGTTCCACCGCCCTCAGCCACCCACACACACACAGAGCATTATCAGGACAGAAAACAGCCTGCACTCCCTTGAGGAAGATGAAATCCTGGATCAGATTTTGCCAGAGCGCTAAAGGGGAAGCAGAATTGGGGAGCTGGGACATTTGTCCCGCTGACTTTTCGTTCGCTGGTGTGTCAGACAACGTTCTGCCATCGCTTTGTCTCGGCCAGTGCTACATCTGTGCCTCTGCGGAGATCGTCCGCACACAGTGCATGCCTCTTCGCCGCAAGTCAGTCAGTAGGTGGGCCATTGTCTGTACCTCTCCACAGTCCCGCTGACTGATCAAACGTTGGCGTTTGAGAGGCATTTTAGATATGGAGGGGTGTGGATCATGTGCAGGTTGAGAAGATTAGTTGAACTTGGTATCATGCTGGATACAGACATTGTGGGCCGAAGGGCCTGTTCCAGAGCTGTACTGTTCTATGTCCGACATGGATCTTATGAAATGCTGGAGTAACTCAGCATACTCAGCATTAACTCTAACGAAAAGGACGCTTCGGGTCGAGACATTTTTTCCTTCAGACTGGAAACGTCACCTATTCCTTTTCTCCAGGGATGCTGCCTGACCCGCTGAGTTACTCCAACATTGTATGTCTATCGTGGGTGTAAACCAGCATCTGCAGTTCACTTCACACACATTATAACATGCTTACTTGCTGCAACTTTACAGGCACATTGACGCAACAATAATTATACAATAATCAATAATACATTCCTGCTAAGTAATGCCAGGTAACTGGGACACAATAGTGCAGAACCGAGGTACTGATCTAGCAAGTTCCACACCACGGGAATAATCATTCGGTCTAAACTAGTCTCCACGCTGCTTGTTCTTCGCGATCGCAAGCCACTTGATCAGCTGCCGCCAATATTTCCTTCAACTCCTTCTTCGTCTTGTGTTTGCTCTTTTTGTTTTTCCTGCATTAGCGATGTGACCCGCTGCTTTTTCGCAAGTAACGCAATACAAAGAGGGCACACAATGAACTGCAGGTGCTGGAATCTTCAGCAAAGCACAAAGTGCTGGAGGAACTCTGCGGGTCGGGCAGCGTGTGGAGGGGGAATTGGGCAGCCTGGAGAACACGCTGTCCATTTAAGAAGAAGACTCGTCTGTCTATTTCCTGCACAGATACTGCCCGACCCTGCCGAGTTCCCCCAGTGCCGTTGTGTGCTGCTTATTGCGATGCAAACTCGCGAATATTGGCTTCTTACCTGCGGAGGAGTTTCCGCCGTCTCTGCCCTCGCCGCCGCCCGGGGCATCGTTGCTGCCGGCCGGCTGGTCGTTGTCACACTGGCCTTGGTCTAACCTGGCCTCGGCGCTGGCGCAGCAGTAGCGCAGCGAGCAGGAGCCGCAGCAGATGGTGGCCGTGCCCGAGTCAAAGCGCTCAGGACACTGGAAGCCGCCGTGCCAGGTCCCTTGGGTGTCCATCCAACCGTGGCAGTACTCGCCGCTGGCAGCGGCTGGGGCCGGCGGTACAAGCAAAGTCCCGAGCACCAGCAACAAACCTCTCGCCCACAGCCCGCACCTCCCCATGTTCAGCCCGGGCAGCACACGGGGGCAGCAAATGCAGAAACTCAGACTAGAGGCTCCAACCCACACAGATATCTATCTGCATCAAAAAGTTCTGAAGTCGGTGGGGAGAGGCGACATCTGAATCAGCAACAAGACTTGGAAACAGCAAGCCCGACAACAGGTAGACAGAGACACGAGGAACTGCAGATGCTGGGATCTTCAGCAAAACACAAACTGCTGGAGGGAGTCAGCGTGCCGGGCAGCATCTCTGGAGAACGTGGACAGGCGGCGTTTAGGGCCGGGGCCCTTCTTCAGATAGATTGACAGACTTCATCCCCATCACCGTGCATTAGGGCAGCGCAGAGTTGGATTTTGCAAAGAAACTCAATAGTTTCTCATCTTTAGGGGGCAAGAACGTGATTTGTTCCCCCTTGCTAACATTTCCACAGTTCTTCTCTGATCAGTGCAAGAACAAGCAGTAGACTGTGCGACCTATTCAGAGGTGGGCATTCAACCCAGTTCACCGTCTCCTCTGGCTCCCTCTCTCCAACTCAGTCCTCAGTCTTGTAATCCCGTCCGATGTCACCAGTGCATTCCCGCACAGGGTCCGTGGACTGCATCGATGCTAGGGCTGGCTGCGGGTTGTGCTCCACAAAGGATTGGCCGGTGCACTGGACTGCAGCAGATCCTTGCTTCTTTCCCGTCCATGTGTCTTGACTGGCGGTTCGCAGCTGCTGGTATCGATGAGGGAGGAGTGACCATCATTTCAGTTCCTCAACGCCCCCTTTACGCTGCAGCAGTTGTTGTTGTTCCTCATTGCAGCCGGCCCCTTCCCCAGCTCTACTTGCTGCTGCAGTGCCCCGTCCCTCTTCTCCAGCTCCCTTTACATTGTAGTTCCCCTCCTTGCGGCTGCCCCCCTTCTCCCCTTGATAAAGGAGACCCGCACACCGTCGCTGCTGAACCCTCCGCCCTAGCCAGTGAGTCCGTTACACCAGAGGCTAGGCAGGGTGGATGGTTTATCCAGCAGGTAGCCCCTCATAACACAAAGGAGAAACACGTGCTAAGTTCAATACTCTCAGGTAGGGCCACAAACTTTTTGCTCCGACTTCGTAACACAGCCCTGCTGGCGGGACATTGTGTTGCAGGGCAGATTTATTTCAGAGACACAGCATGGAAACAGGCCCTTCGGCCCAAGATGGCAAGAATTTGCATTGGTCTAATAATTGTGCGATCCACTCATTTCCATCGTTCATACAAGACACAGGAGCAGAATTAGGCTATTTGGCCCATCGAGTCTCAATCGTGGCTGATCTATTTTTCCCTCTCAACCTCATTCTCCTGCCTTCTCCCCTGAACCTTTGACACCCTTATTAATCAGAAACCCATCAATCTCCACTTTAAAAATACCCAATAGACAATAGGTGTAGGAGTAGGCCATTCGGCCCTTCGAGCCAGCACAGCATCACATTCAATGTGATCATGGCTGATCATCCCCAATCAGTGCCCCGTTCCTGCCTTCTCCCCATATCCCCCTACTCCACTATATTTAAGAGCCCAATCTAGCTCTCTCTTGAAAGCATCCAGAGAACTGGCCTCCAACACAGACTCACAACTTTATGTTTCCCCGTCTCCGTTCTAAATGGCTTACCCCTTATTGTTAAACTGTGGCCCCTGGTTCTGGATGCCCCCCAACATCAGAATCATGTTTCCTGCCTCTAGCATGTCCAAACCCTTAATAATCTTATGTTTCAATAAGATCCCCTCCCATCCTTCTAAACTCCAGAGTATACAAGCCCAGCCACTCATTCTCTCTGCATATGACAGTCCCACCATCCCGGGAATTAACCTTGTAAACCTACGCTGCACTCCCTCAATAGCAAGAATGTCCTTCCTCAAATTAGGGGACCAAAACTGCACACAATACTCCAGTTGTGGTCTCACCGGGACCCTATACAACTGCAGAAGGATCTCTTTGCTCCTATACTCAACTCCTCTTGTTATAAAGACCAACATGCCATTCGCATTCTTCACGGCCTGCTGTAGCCAGGTGCCTGGCGCTGTGAGGCAGAAGCTCCACTCCACGGTGTGCTGCCCTATTTTTCATTGAAGGACCTAAAACAATCCCATCCCCCAAACAGTATGGCCTGAGGGAGTCTGAAGAAGTGTCCCGACCAAAAACATCACCTATTCTTGTCCTCCAGAGATGCTGTCTGACCCGCTGAGTTACTCCAGCACCTTATGTCCTTTTTTTGTTAAACCAGCATCTGCGGTCCTTGTGCCTCCAAGGTCAGAGGGTCACAGGTTCAACAACATAAACATGCATCTCGTCACAGAGAACAGGCTGGAAAGAATGCAGAGAAGATTTAGAAGGTTGTTGCCAAAACCTGAGGGTCTGAGCTACAGGGGGAGGCTGGGCAGGCCAGGTCTTTTATCTTTTTCAAAAAAATAAACTTTATTCCGAGTATAAAATACTTGCAAAACAAAAACTTTGCAAAATCTCCTCACACATTTTATATACAGATTAAATAGTGGCATACTCACTAATATAAACAAAACACCATTGCCATTCATGTGCCCCCCCCCCCCCCCCCCCCCCCTCCCTCCCTGGGGTGATATCCCTTTGCCTGTTTGAGCGGTGTCCCCACCTGACTCGGCCCCTCAATGCCCAGTAGTGGAAGGACATTAGTTGGACAGGAGCTGAAAGAGTTGGATAGGCGATGAGGATGGTTAGAGTTTGGGGGGTGGGGTTGCTGTAGGTAGGCAATAGGTAGAAACAGATCAGGAGAGTGAAAAGGGGCACAGTTGTAGTCGGGGTGGGGATAGGGATGGTGGAGCTAGACACAGAGGTACCGAGGTACAGTGAAAACCCTTTGTTGCGTGCTAACGAGTGTGTGGAAAGGCAATACATGATTACAATCGAGCCGTCCACAGTGTACAGATTCAGATTACCTTTATTGCACAAATAAACACAAATTTAACATCCATCACAGTGAGTTCACCAAACACCTCCTCACTGTGGTGGAAGGCAAAAGTCTTAGAGTCTCTGTCTTCTTCCCTCCTTGTTCTCCCTCTGCGCTGAGGAGATCCAGGCCTCCGGTGTTGCCGTCCACCAGGCCCACGGCCGAGCCTCCGAAGCCGGGCCGCCGCCACCGCCGTCGCCAGAACACCGCCACAGGGCCCGCTGCCGGAATGCCGGAGCACCGCAGCTCCAAAGCCAGGTCGCCGCCGGAACGTCACTGGAGCACCGCAGCTCCGAAAGCCAGGTCGTCGCTGGAGCACCACAGCTCCGAAAGCCACGCCGTCGCTGGAGCACCGCAGCCCTGAAAGCCAGGTCGCCGCTGGAGCACCGCAGCCCTGAAAGCCAGGTCGCCGCTGGAGCACCGCAGCCCCGAAAGCCAGGTCACCGCTGAAGCTCCGAAGCCGTGCCGCCGCTGCTGGAAGGCCGCCATAGCTCCAAGGCCGCCAGCTCCGCCATTAGGGCCTCAGCACAGAAGGAGACGGTGACGGGGGACACGACAAGAAAAGTCGCATCCCCCAAAAGGGAGAGACTAACACCCTGTTTCTCCCACCCCCACCCACATACACAGCCTAATAAACCAAAATAATCACTAAAACACACACAAGACGACAAAAATAAAATAAAAAACAGACGGACTGCAGATGAGCCGCAGCTGCCAGGCAGCGCCGCCACTTCCGGCGGTACAGATACATGATGAAGGGAATAACGTGAATAGCGTTTAATGAAAGATAAGGTCCAGTAAATTCTGATTAAAATATGTAGGTAGAAACTGCAGATGCTGGTTTACACCATAGACGCAAAAAAACTGTAGTAACTCAGCGGATCCGGCAGCATCTCTGGAGAAAAGGATTAGGTGACATTTTGTTTTGAGACCCTCCTTCAGACTGAGAGTCAGGGAAATGAGAGATATATATATAACAAATTAATTAAAGATATACAAAAGTAAACAATGATTAAGGAAAGGTGGAGCTTACAATGGCCCATTGTTGGGTGTGGGGTAGGAGATATAGAGTTATACAGACAGTGAAACGCAACGGGGACGACAGCGAAATTGGTACGACAACTAGTGTGGGGGAGGGGCAGAGAGAGAGGGGATGCAAGGGTTACAACTTTAGAGAAATCAATATTCATACCACTGGGTTGTATTGCCCAAGCAAAATGTGAGGTGCTGTTCCTCCAATTTGCATGTGACTTCACTCTGACAGTGGAGGAGGCCCAGGACAGAAAGGTCAGTATGGGACTGGGAGTTAAAGTGTTTGGCAACTGGAGGATCGTGTAGTCCAAGGCAGACTGAGCACAGGTGTTCAGCGAAACGATCGCCAAGCCAATCAAACCTAGATGGGATTTACAGCAGTCGGAGGTTATGGGGAGAAGGCAGGAGAATGGGGTTCGGAGGGAAAGATCAGCCATGATCGAATGGCGTAGTGGACTTGACGAGCCAAATGGCCCAATTCTACTCCTATCCCTCATGACCTTATAGTCCAAGGGTCTCCAATGAGCAGGCACTTGCCGTGAGTAATTACTCAGGGTAGGCACTCAGTCCGCTTTAAAAAAAATTAAACCGCGCATGCGCAGATTGTTCTCCCCATTAAATAAATAAATAAATAAATAAATAAATGAAAACAGTGACATTTCAATTTGCGCAAGGCTTCCTAGTCCTAGACCAATTGGGGGAACAGTTCCTTTCACAGCGTGTGTAGAGTCTGTGCCAGGGGTAAAGTTGTGGGGAGGGCACTAGTGTTGAGAAGGAGGGTGTCGGGGATAATGCCAGTAACTCACTCACCGCTACCGCAACTCTCCGGGCGCGAAGCTACGCACTGTAGCTGGGGATAGAAGCAGCTCGGGGAGCTACGAGCGGTCACCGGGACCCTACAGCAGAACTGGCCGCCACTTCAGCGCCTTCTGCTGGCCCGCTCACCTCTGGCAGTGCTCGCCGTCCGAACACCCGTCACCTGCCATTCGCCAACTTCGCTCATGTCAGCGACTTCCTGCAAATCCTTAAATTCCCACAGCCGAGTAACCTCAATCGCGCTGTCGGAATTTAAGGACATGAGTGAGGCCAGCGAGCGGCAGGAGAGAGGTTTTTAGATGGAGAGCTGCCAGAGGTGAGCGGGGACCGGCAGAAGGAGCTAAGGTGGCGGCTGGTTCTGCTGTCCGGCCCGGTGGCTGCTTCTCTCTCCCCCCCCCCTCCCCTCTCCCCAGAGCGGTGGCATTCCACGCCTCTGTGCAAGGAGCGTCTCAAGTGGATGCTCCCAACCCCTCATTCATAACATTCGTGCCCTCCCCGCAACTTTACCCCGGGCCAGACTCCCCAAACGCTGTGAAAGGAGCTCCCCCCCGGGAAATACGGCATTAAAAAAAAAAATCACAAAATGTACTTACCACATCATTGGTACACGACAAACCATAGTTGAAAACCCCGCCAAGAAACTAGCGTTGCGCATGCGCAGTAGACTGATGCGCATGCACAGTGCTGCAAAGGCAGAGTTTCAGCTGCCTTCAGCCCCGCTTGAAACTGACGGCTTCAGGCAGCGCCGACGGCACGTGGGCTGCACAGAGCTTCCCGTGTTACAAGTGCTGCGAATGAAAGGCACGGAGAATTATGCCTACCTAGGAGATCGATCTCTAAGATAGGCATAATTCTCCCATGCCTCTACTATTTATAATTAATTATTGCCATTTCATAATTTTATTCAGGGTACGCAGTGCCTACCTTGACTACCCTGACGGCACGTGCCTGCCAATGAGGTAGAGGTATACTATGATATGTGAGTTTCTAGGTTGAATTTGGCTTTTCTGCATGTTCCAGACACAAACTGCAGCACTCCCTGGATTTACATGCTAATTGCCTAATAAACACAGCAGAAGGTAAGACCACATAATTACAACAACAAACATAGCTAATTAACATTGCAAATGGCCAATTCAACAGCATCCAATCTTTCATTTAAACCATCTAGTTTAATCGCCGTTTCCAGCAGATATATTTTTAAAGATCTAAATTTTATTTTTTAATTTTTGCAGAAATATTGATTGATGGATACATTGCCCAGGACACAAGGGATAAGTGCCCTTCTCCTTTTTGACGGCATCTTTTATATTCACCTAAGGGATTTGGCGGCAGGGTCTCAGTTTAACGAGTCAGTGAAAGGCATTAGCTCTGTGCAGTCCACGGCCCCTCAGTGCAGACCCAGCCTGCGACTACGTGCGCAAGAAGAGAGACACAACATGCTGGATTAACTCGGGGGTTCAGACAGCATCTCTGGAGAAAGGGAATAGCTGATGTTTCGGGTCGAAACCCTTCATCAGAGTCGGGGAGGGAGAAACTGGGGGTAAGGGAAGGTATAGAACAAAGCAGAGCCAAGTGCACAAGATGCAGGAATGGGATTTAAACCTAGAACCCTCTAATTTATAAATGAGGACGCTGCTAAAGTGGTTGCAGCTGACACGGTGACCTGTGCAATTTAAGCAAGATTACACCTCTGCTAGTCTGCCGGCATTTTGAATTAACATATGGAGGAGATTATACATGCCTATTCCACTGAGATGGTACAGTGAAAAAAAGACATCACATTCACTCCTGCGCCTGTCATTCTAACTAACCTACTGGGAACCAAATCCAGCTGAGCTGAGGTGGGTCAGACAAACTACGACAAAAAAACGAATTCATAATTAAAATAATAATACTCGCTGAACAGACCAAAATGTATTTTTGTTAAGAAAATATACTTTATTCCTCGACCATAAGACACAGGAAAAGAATTAGACCATTCGGTAGTTGTTGACCTATTTTACCCTCTTAACCCCATTCTCCTGCCTTCTCCCCTTTTGACTCCCTTATTTTTAGTCAGAGGGTGGTGAATCTGTGGAATTCTTTGCCACAGAATGCAAAGAGACCAAGTCAGTGGATATTTTTAAGGCAGAGATAGATAGATTCTTGATTAGTACAGGTGTCAGCGGTTATGGGGAGAAGGCAGGAGAATGGGCTTAGAAGGGAGAGATAGATCAGCCATGATGGAATGTTGGATTAGATGTGATGGGCCGAATGGCCTAATTCTACTCCTATTCCTTATCACCATCTCATACGGATGATCTATGAGATCACCCCATAGCCTCTTGAGCACCAAAGAATACAGTCCCGACCTGCCCAACCTCTCCCTAGTGCTCAGGTTCTCAAGCCCTGGCAACATCCTTGTAAATCTTCTCTGCACTCGTTCCAATTTTAACAACAATAGCAAGTGAGAGTTCTCAGTCACTGTTGCCCATTGCTGACTTCTATCCCACTCAGGTAGGTGTACAGAAAGGAACTCCATATGCTGGTTTATCCCGAAGATAGACACAAAGTGCTAGAGTAACTAAGCAAGTCAAGCAACATCTTTGGAGAAAAAGGGACCTTTCTTCAGACTCTGTGATAGGTGGAAGCCATCAATGGAGATTAAAGTGGAGACTGATAGATTTTTGATTAGCACAGGTATCAGATCTACCGTGAAACTGTCACAAAGCCTCTCAGCGAGGGCATAGAGGTACGCAGGATGAAATTTGCAGGACATGTACTCAGAATGTCACCAGAACGTGCACCTAAGATAGCAATCACATGGCAACCTGACGGAAGAAGGACAAGAGGCCGACCAAAACTCACATGGAGGTAAACATTCCAAGAGGATTTGGAAGCCCTGGACGCAAACCTAACGAGGGTGGAATACGTCACACATAACCTAACAGAATGGCGAAAGCTTGCTGCCCAATGTTGTGTAACAGTGTGGGAGGAACTAAGTCTAAGTAAAGACAGGTGTTAAGGGGAGAAGGCAGGAGAATGGGGTTGAGAGGGAGAGATACATCAGCCATGATTGAATGGCAGAGTAGACTTGATGGGCCAAATGGCCCAATGTTGCTCCTACAACTTATGAATTTCTGAATACAGGTGAGAGAGGCTTGACTGGCAGATGGGTGGATAAAGGCCAGAGATGAAAAGGAGACAAAAGGTTGTGAGATTAGGAAAGAACATGCGTGAATTGTGCAAGTAAAACATAACATTTTTTATCAAGCAATTCCTACGTTTCGGTCTGTACTTAATTTCAAGTCAATCAACTGTTGCCCTCGAACTGATTAACTTATGACTTGCTGTGCTTTGTCCTGCCCCTCCTTTCTTTCCCCCCACCCCTGCAATCAGTCTGAAGAAGGGTCCTGACCCGAATCATGTCCTCCAGAGATGCTGCCTGACCCGCTGATTTACTCCAGCATTTTGTATCTTTCCTTGGTAAATCAGCATCTGCAGTTCCTCATTTCTAACCTATTTGTTTTGATGATTTTGTTGGATGTTGTAACTAGTTCATTAGCGAATGAACAGCAATTAATCGTTCATTGGATCTTATGCACGCACACCAATCTTTAATGACCTCATGGATAATTCTTAGAAGTAAATGATGGAGCACAAAAACCACAGTTTGTTGGAGAAGGCTCTGCCGGCGTGGAAAAGGAAAATCCTAACTGAGATTGACATGTTAAAGCGGTGATCTGTAGTTGGGGCCTGATGTCAGCTTGTTTTTCCTGAAAAGACAGAGAGAACTTGACAAAATTTCAACAAAATGCAAGAACAAATTTCAACAACTACCCCTCACCAACAAGATTTCCTGAATGATTATGGCTTCCACACTCCCTGGACGCTAGCTTCTTGCTTACTTACGGAACGTGTCTGACCTCCACAGTTACTGGGGCACAACCCTCGTTGCTTTTTTGCCTGCATCAATACCTTAAAGATGAGAGCCCATAAGCTGAAAAAACACATACCTTGAGTCATTTGATACCAGCCACAACGTTTTCCATCCGGTGTCGCCCTGATCACGCTGTGAAAAAAACTTTTAATGATTGTGAAGCTGTGGCCATCCAGCAAATTAAGAAATGAATTAGTCATAATTAAATATAATAAGAAGCAACTAAATATGCTAGTTTATACCAACTCTAGATGTAAAGTGCTGGAGTAACTCAGAGGGTCAGGCAGCATCTCTGGAGAAAATGGATAGGTGATGTTATTGGTCAGAACCCTTCTTCAGAGATCCATGTTCTCTAGAGATGCTGCCAGACCCACTGAATTACTCCAGCACTTGGTGTTTATCTCTAGTGGTAATTAAACTTTAATTAGTAAGTAGGGCTTAATGACCACTAAACCCTATTTGAGGTGACCGTAAATGATATAATTGAGTAATCAGTGCTGCTAATGAATAATTAGTTTGTGCACTAAGCATTCAAAAAAAAGTTCCTTAGTAAATAAATGATTTTATTAAATAAACAAAGATTAGTTGGGTTATTGTTGAAGTGATATTCTACACTGTCTTTTACAACAGACATTTCAATAACCCAATTATGTGACTACTAATTATTTTAAAATATATTAACAATATGTGAACTTCTAAAAGGGGGAAAAATGCAAGTCAAAGGGATTATTCTAACAAATGTTACTGTTTATTAATTATCCTTCTCCAATTCATTTCATTTCCCAGGGAAATTAAACAATGTGGCAGATCTCAAAAATGATCAGAAAATGTTTGACTCTCAACTGAAAAAAGGCATAGATCAAAATCTACATTGGTTATTCATGATTTATCACATTCACAAAATGCTGAGTTTTTTTTAACTGATGCAGTAAAATCTATTGTAATTTTGGAAGATTTTATGTAATCTTATGGTAAAATTTATATTAGTGCTACATTGTAGGAATCAATAGCACCTAAAATGAATAAACTCTAATGTCTAAATGGTGCACAAACA
Source organism: Raja brachyura (assembly GCA_963514005.1). The sequence continues at coordinate 63,330,146 of OY740786.1, forward strand.
TTTAGCTCTCAATGTCCACTCTGTACCTGACCAGGTTCATAGCCTTATTTGTTTAAATTTGCTATGCACTGATATGCTTTCACTTTCAGTATTATTCACTGTTAACCTGATTTTTCCAAGTCATAAAAATCATCAACGATATATTACATGCATCTTTTTATGTTTATAATTCTTGGCTAAACTGTCTGAGGATAGTTTAATATTTGCCTCTTAGCTTAACCCTACTATTTAATGTCTAATTCCACAATGAACTCCTCAAATATTGTATTATAGTTCATTCTCTATCTAGTTTAGATTAGTCTAGTTTTCCTTACGTCCTATCAATGGTTTTCACACTCGGTAACCAGAATCATGCACATTAAAGTGCAGTGTGGCCTTATCAATGCTATTACTCTGTGTTTACAGTTATGATTATTCTTTTATCTTAATCAGTTTTCTACTTCCCAGATAGACATAATTATTCTCAAATTAATACCATAATACCATGACATAAGAGCAGAATTAGGCCAGTCAGCCCATCATCTAATCTGCCATTCAATCATGGCTTATTAAATTGCATCAATTTTCTTAATTAATACTTCTAAAGAATATAAATTTTAGATATTAATAATAAACATTTTCATATTCAAGATTTCCATCATTTACACTCACAACTGTTTAACTATCCAGATAAAATTTGTTTCAGCAATTTCATAAAATTGTACCTAACCCCACCCAGTCTGTAATATTAATATTTTAAATTGATCTATTTAGTGTATGTTTAGTTTTTTCCAGAAATTCTTCCATTTTTAGGTGTTTGATTAATCATGCCTTCAGTATTGCAATCACGGTTTGCTTGCTGATGTTTCACACCCTGTTTTATTCCCGTAAAAGAGGACAATTTTACTTCTTTGGAGCTATTCGTAAGTAATTCAATTAATTGACAGTTGTTGTATTAATGGCTCATTCACATTGAATAATAATCTAAAAGGTGTTAGAGTTCAACAATCTGAATTCCCTACTCGTCACCTCAATTTTTATCATCTCCTTCACACCAGACGTTTGACAGACCAACATGTCAGAGATCAATGGCTCATAGATCTCATCTGGAAGAACTCACAAAACTGTCTACCATGCAAGATCTGTTCAGCCATGGACTGATCCCTGCTGAATGATTTACTGACGCCCTGTCTCATTGCCAATGAACTGAAGCCTGTATTCCCACAGCCATTTGATCTTTCTTCCAGTGTCAGCAAATTAACATCATCAACGTGGCTGCTTTAATTAATTGTGTTCTTGCAGGAAAACTACTCTAAGACATGATTGTGGAATAGTGGTAATGTTTGAATGCAAAGTAAAATAATCATAAAAGTCAACTTATGCCCTTCCAATCAGCTTTGTGTCTGACCTCCCATCCACCTCATTGGCCCGTAATCAGACTTTTTTCAACTACAATGTTATATCTTGCACTAAATGCTGTACTTTTATCCTTTATCTGTGTACTAACAACTTGGGACTTGAATCATGAAAATGGTAACTAAACATGGCGACTCTTGTATACTGTCTCTGTGTATTATTCCCATTCACTTGTACTTAACTAAGATTGTGCTTACGTACAATGTGTGCAAAAAGGAATTTCACTGTATCTCGGTACACGTGACCACAAAGTACCATTGAACCTATAGACAGCTTCATTGTGTTCATACTACTCTTTTTATTAACTGGATAGCACACAAACATAAACCTTTCACTGTACTTTAGACTTCAGAGATATAGTGTGGAAACAGGTCCTGCAGCCCAGCAAGTCTGTGCCGAACAGCAATCATCCCGTACACTAGCACTAGCCTACAGCACCTGTAGTCAGGATCGAACCCGGGTCTCTGGCGCTGTAAGACAGCAACTCTACCACTGCGCCACCGTGCCGCCCTCAGTACACGTGACAATAAAAAAGTAAACTAACATGCTTTTGCTTCAGCTAAACCAATTTTGCATGGTGATAGATTTTGAGAAATCGTGCCGATAAGACTTGAATTTTCTACTGTTTGATAGGAAATCTAAATCCATTCTATACCCACAAAATGTTTTCCTGTATATCCAAAGTCAACTTAACCTATTTCAATGAAGTAAACAATTAAGAGATTGACGCTAAACTTACAATTATTGTTCAAGAATATTTACTATTCCTTTGGTACAGATGCCCAGGTGAGTACAGGCATAAAACACAGAGAGCAGTGATATGTTTCAAAATATTTAATGCTCTGTACCTGGTAACTTGCTTTGAGGAGTTACGGGTGGGAAAGATTAAAGTGTAGATCGTTGACTCTGGGATTCTAAAGGGGCATCACATACATGCACACAGAAAGCTAAATTCTGTGGTTAATTCTGAAAACATCAGGCATTATCTCGATTCTGTGAACTTAGAAAATGTCATTATATGGTGTTTAGTTTAAAACATACTAAAATCAGATAGAATCCGAGAGTCAAAGAGCAATGCAACATGGCGAAAGGCATTTGGGGCCCATCTTGTCCATGGCAACCAAGTTGGCATATTGGCATATTTGCCTGCACATTTGCCTGCATTTGGCCTAATAGCCCTCCAACGTTTTCCTCCACCTGGAGCATCAAGGAAAAGAAAGATAACAGAAATATGCTTACTTTGATTTGCTGGAGTGATTAACAATTTTTTTTTTAAACTGGAGCTCAAAAGCCGTTGTTTCTCGTGGCAAATTCTATAGTTGAAAGCACACGACCTTATCTGAAAGAGTAATAATTTGGATAAATTAATTTCACTAGTGGGCTGATTGTTTTAATCATTAATTGAACCCACATAACTACTTGCTATTATTAACACATTATTTTGTTTCCTGAATACATATTTTTGAGTACCAGTCTCATAATTTCTGTAATTAACCAGATTCACAAGTGAGCAGATTGTTTTAATAATTGATTGAACCTGCATAACTATTTGACACTATTAATAATTTATTTTGGTTTCTGAACACATATTCTTTTGGGCCTCTTCTCATCATTCCGTAATTGAGTGCCAGCTACATCAGTGAACTAATTGTTTTAGTCATTAATTGAATCCGCATAACTATTTAACATTATTAACCAATTATTTTTAGCTCCTGAATGCATATATATATATTTGAGTACCAGTTCTCAACATTAGTTTAGTTTAAGCCCACTGTCTCCACCTTTTCCTTTCTTCTTCCCCCCACCCCCACATCAGTCTGGAGAAGGGTCTTGACCCGAAACGTCATCTATTCCTTTGCTCCAAAGATGCTGCCTCACCCGCTGAGTTTCTCCAGCATTTTTGTCTACCTTCGATTTTTCCAGCATCTGCAGTTATTTCTTAAACAGTCTGGTTTAGAGATACAGCACAGAAACAGACCCTTCGGCCCATCGAGTCGGCGCCGACCAGCGACTCCCGCACACTAATGCAGCCCTACACACACTAGAGACAATTTACACTTATACCGAGCCAATTAACCAACAAACCTGTACGTCTACGGAGTAGAAATGACGGGCAGTTCAGAACAAGAAATTCAGGGAATGACTTAATAATTGATTAGCCAAATAATGTCAATTTTTTAAGATTTAAAGAGAATTTTCCAATTGAAAGTTTGAAAATCATTTACATATATGTGGACATTTTTCAGGGTTTGATTCAGTTGGTTGTTTTGTGAGGAACCCAGCCTGAGAACAAAGAGGGATCATTGGGGACTACATTGAACACTTGTAACTTTGTCGACACACTATACGTGGCAACTCATTGCATACTTTGTGTATGGTTTGTAAAACAAAGACTTTCACTGTGACATGTCACATGTGAAAAGAAAGTATCATTCATTCATTCTGAGTTGATAAATTGCTAATCTGAGCAAAGATAGACACAGAGTACCGGAGTCACTCAGCAGGTCAGGCAGCATCTCTGGAGAAAAAGGATGGGTGAGGTTTCGGGTTGGGACCCTTCTTCAGACTGCTATTCTGAGCGATGTGCCAAGATGCCAGCATATATGCCGACTTAGCTGACTACAGTCCCACGGGTCGACTGGATTGTTGGTAAGTCCATCCTGCGGATAATGTAATAAACTAGAGTGCCATCTTCCGGAGTCTGATTAAAATGGATCTTTAAAAAACAATTGAATTGATTGTATTGAAGAGGGCTCTCAGAGAGTCATACAGCACGGAAATAGGCCCTTCCAACTTGCTCAACAAGCCTCATCTATTCCCACATGCTTGTGTTTGGCCCATATCCCTCTAAATCTTTCCTATCCATGTACCTGCCCAAATGTCTTTTAAATTTTGTTATAGTACCTGGCTTCCATGGTGGTGGGTATATGGAATAATCTGCCAGAGGAAGTAGTTAAGGCCCTTCGGCCCACTGAATCCACGACAATCATCAATCACCTGTACACTAGTTCTATGTCCGACATACCGGGGGCAATTTACAGTAGTCAATTAACCTATAAACCCGCACATCTTTGGGACGTGGGAGGAAACTGGAGCACCCGGAGAAAACCCACAGTCACAGGGCAGCATGGTGGCGCAGAGGTAGAGTTGCTGCCTTACAGCGCCAGAGACCTGGGTTCGCTCCTGACTACAGCTGCTGTCTGTACAGAGTTTCTACATTCTCCCCATGCCTGTGTGAGTTTTCACCGAGATCTTCAGTTTCCTCCCACACTCCAAAGGTGTACAGCTATGTAGGTTAATTGGCTTGGTGTATGTGTAAAATTGTCCCTAATGTGTTGGATTGGGATCGCTGGTTAGTGCGGACCCGGTGGGCTGAAGGGCTTGTTTCTGCACTGTATCTCTAATCTAAAACTCTAAACACAAGGAAAAGGTATAAACTCCGCAACAGATAGCACCTGAGGTCCAGATAGAATCCAGGTCTCTACCGCTGTGAGACTGCAACTCTACCGCTGTGCGGCTGCAACTCTACTGCTGTGAGACTGCAGATCTACCGCTGTGCGGCTGCAACTCTACCGCTGTGCAGCTGCAACTCTAGCGCTGTGAGGCTGCAACTCTACCGCTGTGAGGCTGCAGATCTACCGCTGTGAGGCTGCAACTCTAGCGCTGTGAGGCTGCAACTCTAGCGCTGTGAGGCTGCAGATCTACCGCTGTGAGGCTGCAGATCTACCGCTGTGAGGCTGCAGATCTACCGCTGTGAGGCTGCAACTCTAGCGCTGTGAGGCTGCAACTCTAGCGCTGTGAGGCTGCAGATCTACCGCTGTGAGGCTGCAGATCTACCGCTGTGAGGCTGCAACACTACCGCTTTGAGGCTGTAGCTCTACCGCTGTGCCAATGTGCCGCCTATTATCTGTTGAGGCTTATCTGAACCTTTGTAAAAGTTGTACTTCTGGTTTCTATTAAAAACATTTCTCTCACCTTAAACCTATGTCCTATGGTTCGATTCCCCTACTCTGCTTAAAGAACGCTGTTATTCACCCTTTCTATTCCTCTCATGATCTTGTACACCTCGAAAAGATCACCCACAGCTTATTGGGCTCCAAGGAATACAGTCACAGCCTGCCCAACCTCTCCCAATAGCTCAGGCTGTCAAGTCCTGGCAACATCCTCATAAATCTTCTCTGCACTCTCCCTTTTATTTGGATAACATTCCTCCCTCAGTCATGATCACCTATAAAAAATAAACATACATCTAATTGCCAGATTTAGTTTGTTTGCTGACATAAGCCAGGGATCATGTTGAAACTTACCAAATAATGAAATGCCTACATAGAGTGGATGCGGAGAGGACATTTCTAGTAGTGTGAGAGTCTGGGACCTGAGGGCACAGCCTCAGCCTTTAAAATGGAGATAAGGGGGAATTTCGGCAGCTAGAGGGTGATGAATCTGCGGAATTGATTGCCACAGACGGTTATGGAGGCCAAGTTATTGTCTATTTTTAAAGTAGAGATTGATAGATTTTTGATTGGTTAAGCCCCTGTCCCACTGTACGAGGTAATTCACGAGTTCTCCCGAGTTTCCCCTGATTCGAACTCGGAGAATTCCGTTAATAGCCGCTCGTAGGAACTCGAGGCTCTCGTGGACATTTTTCAACATGTTGAAAAATCTTCATGAATCTTCACGAGCTTACTGCGTTTCCCGAGTACCTGCCGTTAGTGTTACGAGCCGCTAAGAGATGTCCCAAGCTCCGACGTACCCGCTACGTATATTCTACGTGCTTACCACGATTTCGATTTTTTTTAAAAACTCGGGAGAGCTCTTGAATTACCTCGTACAGTGGGACAGGCCGTTAAGGGTATCAAACGTTATGAGAAGGCAGGAGAGTGTGGTTGAGAGGGAAAGGTAGATCAGCCATGAATGAATGGCGGAGTAGATTCGATGGGCCAATTGGCCTAATTCTGCTCCTGTATCTTATGATCTTATGGGTACAATGCAATGTACATCTACTCCATTATGAACATTGGACTTTGTTCCTGGAACTGTTGTGCTACAATGCAGAGAACTATATTCTGCATTCTGTATCTTGCCCTTTTCTCTACCAATTGCACTTAAGTTTGGCTTGTTTTTTTATGTACAGTATTATCTGATCTGTTTGGATAGCATATAAAACAAAACTCTTCACTTCACATGACAATAATAAACCTAAAACTAAAAATCCCCAAAATAGGATTTATGAATAATACTTGGGAAAAAAAAAGTAAAGTTGGAGAGAGAAAAATGTTCAACCTGTTTCAGGGAACAATAAAAGCACGCTGGGTCAAAAAGCCTGCAGTGTATCACAAAGACTGATGATTTTATCATTCTAGATAATAGGTGGCACAGTGGTAGAGCTGCTGCCTCACAACACTAGAGACCTGGGTTCTATCCTGACACCGGTTGCAGTCTGAGTGGAGTTTATACATTCTCCCTGTGACCATGTGGGTCTTCTCTGGATTCTCCAGTTTCCTCCCACATCCCAAAGACATGCGGGTTTATACGTTAATTGGCTTCTGCAAATTGCCCCTGGTATAGTATAGGTTGTCGATGGTTGATGTTGGCTCGGTGGGCTGAAGGGCCTGTTTTCACAGTGTATTTCTAAACCAAGCTCGATGGTCTTTCTTGTTTAGACATGCAGCATGGAAACAGGCCCTTCAGCCCACTGAGTCTATGCCGACCACTCTTCACCCTCCACATCCGTTTAATGTTCAGCATCTACAATAGCGTTATATTTCTTAAAGTCCATTTTCAAATAGTGAAACTTACCTTTGTAAAAAGCAACAGATCAAACAGAAATCTTGGCAAAAAACCTGTGGTTCAAGTCCATTTGAGCAGTGCTGAACGTGGCCTCTTTCCATCTTCTCCCAAACATAACAGTCAATAGTAAAACACAGAGGTGCTGGACTAACACAGTGGGTCAGGCACATCTCTGGAGGATATAGATAGGTGACGTTTTGGGTCGGGACCCTTCTTCAGTTAATGGGGTGCGGCGCTGACATTTATTGGATAAACCAAAGTGCCTCGTAGTCAATTAATGAGTTTTCAAGTGCTAGCAAAGTTGTAATGTAAGAAAACAGCAGCAAACGTGCGCAAAGCAAGGTCGCGCAAATTGTAATAAGGCCAGTGATCAATTAAACTATTTCACGCATGTTGATTGACATATAAATGCTGGTCAGAGCACCTGGTCTATTCTGAATTGTGCTGTGGGATATTTTACAGTGATGCTGCGGTAGAGTTGCCGCCTTACAGCGCCAGAGACTCGGGTTCAGTCCTGACTACGAGTGCTGTTTGTACAGAGTTTGCACGTTCTTGATGTGACCGCATGGGTTGCCCCCCACATCCCAAAGACGTGCGGGTTTGTAGGTTAATTGGCTTCAGTCAAATTGTACTTAGTGCGTAGGATAGTGCTAGCGAATTAGGTGATCGCTAATCAGCACGGTATCGGTGGGCCGAAGGGCCTGTTTCTACGTTGTATCTCTAACGCCTAAACTCACTCACTCCAAGAGAGCTACTACATCAAAATGTTGATTTGTAGATGGCCCCTCAATAACACAAGCTTCCTTTATACCACACTGAAATTCAGCCAAGATTTAATCACTGAGTCCAGATGTTGGAATTTTGGAATCTTTTACTTCACAACTTCCTAAATTCACAGTATATTTTAGAAGGAAATACATAGAACAGTACAGCACTGGGACAGGCATTTAGGCCCACGTCTTCTTCAGACTGAAGAAGGGTCACAACCCAAAACGTCACCTATCCTTTTTCTCTGGTGATGCTGGCTGACCCGCTGAGTTACTTCAATACTTTGTGTCTTTCTTTGGCATAATCCAGCATCTGCAGTTCTTTGCTTCTATGTCACCTATCCACGTGGAGTGCTGGAGTAACTCAGCAGCTCAGGCAGCATCTCCGGAGAAAAAGGATAGGTGATGTTTTGGGTCGGGACATTTTTTCAGTATGAAGAAGTCACCCGACCCGAAACGTTACCGATTCCTTCTCGGGAGATGCTGCCTGACCTGCTGAGTTACTCCAGCACTTTGTGTTTATTTATGCATAAATGACACTTCGGGTCGGGACCCTTCTTCAGACTGTCATCAGTGGAGAACATGAATAGCTGACGTTTTGGGTCGGGGCCTTTCTTCAGACTGCATGCTAGGAGCACTGTAATTGAAATGTTGTCCTCCGCTTGACTAACATTTTATTATCACCAATTCCAATCAAAAATTGGCCCCAAATTTCAGCACCTGTGATCATTTGTAATTATTGCTGTAAGGATGTGAGTCCTCGTAGGAAAGGAGGTGCTAACGCTTTTCCCATCTATTCCAAGCAACTCAAGTGCGTCTGCAAATGACAAGCTTGCCCTCTAATGGACACTGAGACAAACTAAAGTGTAGTTTGGACATGCATTTTTTTTAAACTATTGCCCTGCCATTACCATTGCCAAGTAGCCTGGGAGCCACAGGATATTAGTACCCCACAGGGATCATCTTCAATGGTGGAGCATTTATTTTAAAGATACAGCGAGGAAATAGTCATGAGTCATTGCCAACCATTGATCAACTATTTCTATGCAGAGGGTTTACACAAAATGCTGGAGAAACTCAGCAGGTGCAGCAGCATCTATGGAGCGAAGGAGATAGGCAACGTTTCGGGCCGAAACCCTTTTTCAGACTGAGTTCTATGTAGACCTAGTTCACACTAGTTCCATGTAGAAACAAGGAACTGCATATGTTGGGCTACAGAAAGAGACACAAAGTGCTGGAGTAATTCAGCAGATCAGGCTGCATCTCTGGAGAACATGGATCGGTGACGTTTTGGGTCGGGACAAAAGAAAAGTCCCGACCCGAAATCTTGCCTCTTCATGTTCTCCTGAGGGGGTGGAAGATTGCAACCTTCACGTGGTCCGCCCTGTTTCGACTAATGCAATCAACTCAACGTGCACAAACAGAAGATCAAATAGAACAAGTTTTCCTACAACGCCACACGAAAGAAGAAGATGTTCTCCTGAGGTGCTGCCTGACCCGCTGAGTTACTCTAGCACTTTGTGTCCTATTCACACTAGTTCTATGTTGTCTCACTTTCTCATCCACTCCCAACACACTGGGAATAATTTACAGAGACCCAATTAACATACAATCCCGCACATCTTTAGGACGTGAGTGGAAACCAGAACACCCAGAGGAAACTCACAAGGAGATCATGCAAACTCCTAACAGCCAACACCTGAGGTCAGGACCAAACCCAGGTCTCTGGCACTGTGAGGCAGCAGCTCTACCAGCTGCACCACCACGTCACCCCGTACTGTCTATAGAATCATTACATCACTAAAAAATGCCTGTAAAACCTCCACCAGCCTCCGAGGAGCGATCTAATAAGGCCTACTCCCTTGCCTAGTTATCCACAACAATGGATTTTATTTTATCTAATGTATGTATCTCATTTTGTTTTTAAAACAAGGATTGAACCTGCTGATATCAGCCAGTGAATTTGAGATGACTCTCTAACTGAAAAGATACTCTGGATTCTGAGATCTGAAAGCTGATTCTGGATGATCAGCCATGATTATATTGAATGGCGGTGATAGCTCTAAGGGCCGAATAGCCTACTCCTGCACCTTTCTATGTTTTCTATATTCCACATGACTTTCCTTGTTCTGTAGTCCCATCACCTTAAATCCATGTCTCCAATATTCAACCCTTCTCTCAATGGGATGTTTGCCCAACCTCTCCCTATAGCTCAGGCCCCAAAGTCCTGGCAACATCTTCATAAATCTTCTCTGCACTCTTTCCAGCCTCCCTTCCATTTTCTCATCTGCACTTCATGCTGCTTCAGCAAGACCACCAGCATAATCAAGGACAAGTCTCACCCTTCGATCCATTAAGTCCATGCTGACCATTGATCACCCATATACTAGTTCTATGTTATCACACTTCCACACCCTATACACTAGGGGGCAATTGACGGAGGCCTATTAAACTAAAAATCTGTACATCTTCAGGATGTGGGAGGAAGCCGGAGCATCCGGAGAAAACCCACGCGGTCACAGGGAGAACATACAAAGTCCACACAGACAGCACCCGTATTCAGGATCAGATCTGGGTCTCCAGCGCTGAGGCAGCAGCTTTACCGCTGCACCACTGTGCTTCCCTAGATGAAGAATACTTTCTCCAAGGCAAGTCATCATTGGAAATTTCCACTTCAGAGGGCGATGGATGTTGAGACATTAAAGGTATTTTTGGCTGAGGCAGTTAATTTGTTGGACTACAGAGTTATGGGAAAGGGGTGGTAAATCGAGTTGAGGGTGAAGATCAGATCAGCAGTAATGTTACTGAATGGTGGGGCAGGTCCAGTGCACAGTGTGACCTACCCCTGCTCTTATTAATGTTCTTACAGAGCCCAAATCTAGATAAAACATACACCATTCTATTTAAGAGAAAATAAAGTACTGACCATTATTATCTAATCTTACAGAATGCAGTGTTTAGTTTAGTTATACAGCATGGGACACAGGCCCTTCGGCCCACTGAGTCCGTCCCAACCAGTGATCCTCGCACAATAACACTATCCTACACACTAGGGACAGTTTTATCAATTTTACAGAAGCCAATTAACCCAGAAACCTGCACGCCTTTTGAACGTGGGAGGAAACCAGAGCACCCGGAGAAAACCCATGCAGGTCACAGGAAGAACATAAAACTATGTACAGACAGCACCGGTAGTCAGGATTGAACCGGTGTCTCTGGCACTGTAAGGCAGCAACTCTACCGCTGTGCCACCGTGCCATCCCTAGTGTTAAGTAATGGATGGCTGCAGGTATGGTATTGCTGTTTCAAAAGAGAGAAAAAGATAGATCAGGTAATGCGGGCAACTTAGTCGAGCAATGAATACCAATTACTTCGAATAGACTCTGAGGAACAACATTATTCTCCAATTAGAAAGTTTAATTGGGAAAATTGGGCATAAATTTGTTAAAGAAAGTTCATACCTGTTTAACAATTGAGGAGGTAAGAAGTTTGGTGAGATTAGTTAATTTGATATCATCGATGTGGATTTTAAAATTAGTCTACAATTGATAAGAAAATTAAAACCATGGAATCAAAGGGACCCAAAAACAAAGGACAATGGTGCTTCAACAAGAAGGCAGGTGTAAGCAGTTAAATTCTGGGGAATTTAATTACAGGTTTCTGGCTTTTCATGGCATTTGTCCATCAGTTGGACTTGAATGTTAGGGGCAAGGTGAAGTGCAAATTATATCAAATTGGCTGGGCGGATAATTGAGATCTACAAATCAATAAACGGAGCAGGTGGACCAAAAAGAAAAGATAATGTCAAAGAGTTCAATCCAGAGAAGTGTGAGGTCATTCATTTAGAAAAGGCAAACAAGAGAATATCATTGTGTTAAAGAAGGAACTGCAGATGCTGGAGAATCGAGGGTTACACAAAAGGCTGGAGAAACTCAGCGGGTGCAGCAGCATCTAAGGAGCGAAGGAGATAGGCGACGTTTCGGGTCGAGACCCTTCTTCAGTCTGAAGAAGCGTCTCGACCCGAAACGTCGCCTATCTCCTTCGCTCCTTAGATGCTGCTGCACCCGCTGAGTTTCCCCAGCCTTTTGTGTAACCCAAGAGAATATCATTCATTTGTTCTGCTCCTTTTCATACCTCTAGTTTCCCTCTCCCCTGACTCAGTCTGAAGAAGGGTCTTGACCTGAAATGTCACCTATTCCTTCTCTCCAGAGATGTTGCCTGACCCGCTGAGTTACTCCAGATATTTGTCTCCATCTCCAGTGTAAACCAGCATCTGCAGTTCCTTGCTACACAATATACATGGCACCTATAGGGAAATATAGAGGAACAAGGAGCAGGGCAGGTGGATGAAGTGGTTAAGAAGGCTTGGGGAATATTTGCTTTTATTGATTGCACAGAACACATGAACTGGAAAGGTCATGCCTGATAGTATAAAACCCCAGACAATGGATACTTGTGAGAATTCAGGCCATCACAGTAAGGGATACAATTAGACGAGAGATACAGCACGGAAACAGGCCCATCGAGTCCGCACTGACTAACGCGTATGCTGTACACTACCACTATCCTACTTAGAGTTGAAAATTTCAGTAAGAGGGAGGTTTTTAACCAGGCATGTTGTTTTCTCTTGGACAAGGGAAGGCAAGAACACATTTAATTGTGATACAGTGCCCTCCATAATGTTTGGGACAAAGACCCATCATTTATTTATTTGTCTCTGTACTCCACAATTTGAGATTTGTAATAGAAAAAAATCACGTGATTAATGTGCACATTGTCAGATTTTATTAAAGGCCATTTTTATACATTTTGGTTTCACCATGTAGAAATTACAGCAGTGTTTATACAGAGTCCCCCCCATTTCAGAGCACCAAACTGTTTGGGACGCAGCAATGTCATGTAAATGAAATTAGTCATGTTTAGTATTTTGTTGCATATCCTTTGAAAGCAATGACTGCTTGAAGTCTGCGATTCATGGACATCACCAGTTGCTGGGTGTCTTCTCTGGTGATGATCTGCCAGGCCTGTATTGCAGCCATCTTTAGATTATGTTTGTTTGGGGGCTAGTCCCCTTCAGTTTTCTCTTCAGAATAGGCAGAAGCATTGCAGGGAGCAAGGAAGGACTATTTGATTGATTTGCATTTATTTTAATGCGTGAGGCCTGACAGGTAAGGCTGAGATGAACTCAGGGCATGGATAGGTATGTGCGACTGGGGTGTTGCAGCAGTTACGAAAACCTGGCTAAGAGAGGTACAGGATGGGCAGCTGAATGTTCCAGGATAGACGTGCCACAGGAGAGACAGTGGAGGAGATGTTGCTTTATTGATTAAGGAGAATGTCATAACAATAGTCCGAGACGATATTACTGATGGTTCGTCCAGTGTGATTACATGGGTAGTACTGACAAATAAAAAGAGGATGATCAAATTTTTGGTAGTGTACTACAGGCCCTCAAATAGACAACAGAATTAGAACATATATGCCAGCGATTGCAAGCAGCTTCAAGACTAATCAGGTTGTCATAGAAGGGAATTTTAACTTTCCCAATATAGACTGGGACTGTCATAATTCCAAGGGCTTAAACGGGGTGGAATTTGTCAAATGTGTTCAGGAAAGTTTCCTCAGGCAATATGTGGAAGTGACAATGCATGATCTATTTTGGGAAATTGGGATGGGCAAGTGACTCAAGTGTTTGTGGGCAAGCGTTTAGAGACCAACTACCCCATTTATATTAGCTTCAAACCAGCTATAAAGTTCAGTTAAAATTCTGAATTGGGGCAAGGCCAATTATGATGGTATGGGACAGGACCTTGCTAAAATTGATTGGAGTAGGTTGTTTGAGGGCAAAGGAACATCCGGAAACTGGGATGCTTTTAAACGTGTGATGACAAGAGTTCAGGGCATGCATGTTCCTGTTAGAGTGAACGGCAAGGCAAATGAGAGTAAGGAAGCTTGGATAACATGAAAAATGAAGGCTCTAATCAGGAAAAAGGAGGCGTGGGACTGGTATAGGCAGGTAGGATCAAGTGTATTTCTGGAGGAGTTTTGGGAATGAGGAGCATACTAGAGGAAATAAAAAAGGGGCAGGAGATAGCTCCGCAGATAATATTAAGGAAGATCCAATGATCTTTTATGTATCTTGAGGATAACTAGAGAGAGAGAATAGGGCCCCTCAGAAACCAAAGTGGTCAGTGCTGTGTGGAGCCACAGGAGAACGGCGAGGTCCTCAATGAATATTTCTCCATTGTTTTTGCCACAGAGAAAGACATGTGGATTAGGGAACTTGGGACAGTTCATGGAGATGTCTTGAGGACAGTCTGTATTATGGTTGAGGAAGTGCTGGAAGTCCTAAGATGTATGAAAGTTGATAAATCTCCTGGGCCTGACCAGAAATATCCAAAGAAAATGTGGAAAGCTAGAGAAGAAATTTCAGGTGCCCTGGTTGGAAGTTTGCTTTTTGGGCTGGAGGCCTGTGACTAGTGATGGTGCTGGGCCCATTGGTGTTGTGATTTATATCAACAATTTGGATGAGAATGTTGAAGGCATGATTGGTATATATGCAGATGCCACTAAAGTGGGCGGTATCATAGATAGCAAAGATGGTTATAAAAAATTATAGCAACACCTCGATTAGTTGGGTGTGCGCTGAAGAATGGTTCATGGAGTTTAAGGCAGATAAGTTTGAGGTGTTGCATTTTTGGAAAGTCTAACCAGGGTAGGACCTTCACAGTGAATGGCATAGATGTGGGGAGGGTTATAGAGCAGAGTGAGAGTGCAACCGCACAGTTCCTTGAAAGTGCATCGCAGTTAGATAAGGTGGTCAAGAAGACTTTTACTACATTGGCCTTCATCAGTCAGGGTATTAAATATATAATTTGGGATGTTATGTTAGAGTTGTACAAGATGCTGGTGAGGCCACATTTGGAACATAGTGTTTCGTTTGGTCGCCCTGTTATAGAAAGGATGCTGTTATGTTGGAAAGGGTGCAGAGAAGATTTACCAGGATGTTGCCAGGACTCCAAGGCCTGAGCTACAGGGAGAGGTTGAGCAAGACTTCATTCCTTGGAGCACAGGAGGATGTGGGGTAAAATTTAAGGTGTGGGGAGAAAGATTTAAAACCAACATATAAAAGGTATTCGGACAGGAACATGGACAGGAAAGGTTTAGAGGAATATGGGCCAAACCGGGGCAGGTGAAAATAGGGTAGATGGGGCAGTTTGGTCAATATGGGAAAGTTGGGCCAAAGGACCTGTTTCGCTAGTGTATGGCTCTATAACTCTTAAGTGGACAAAGTGTCCGTTTACCACCTTACTCAAAAGGAAGATTTCTTTTGATAATGCAATTTTTCCTCAGAACACTGAAATGTCAGTTTCCCCAGAGCCACAGTGTAGTTTGAATCACAATTATCCAGTTGTTTGGCAAGAGTGTAAATACAATCTGCTTACTCATATCTATCATTGCTAATGTTAAAAGCTACATATGACAGGAAATGTATAGAATCTGTTGCTTAAAATTCAGGATTTTGGCCCTTTTCAAAGTGGGCGTTAGGTTAAGATGCATTTTGGCCCTTTTCAAAGAGGGAAAGCTAGGTTAAGATGCAATTAAACTTAATTTTCCATTTAGTGTTACAGTATAGGGCAAGTCTAAAAACAAGGCACTGCAGATACTATTGTACACAAAAGGTCACAAAGTGCTAGAGTAACTCTGCAGGTCACGTAGCATCTGTGGAGAAGATGTGTAGGAAGGAACTGCAGATGCTGGATAACACCAAAGATAGACACAAAATGCTGGACTAACGCAGTGGGTCAGGAAGCACCTCTGGAGAAAAGGAATAGGTGACGTTTCGGGTTGAGATCCTTCCTCAGACTTCTGATGCCTGAAGAATCTACTCAACCCGAAACGTAATTTTGGGTCAGAATCTTTCTTCAGACTCTTATTTGAAGAAGGGACCCGAGCCGAAATGTCGCTTATCCATGTTCAACAAAGTAAGTGTGCTGTGGAAGGGAAAATGCCAATGTCAATTTGTTTCAATATTAAGTGCCAAATAAATATTGGGTAGTTTCACTGTCAGAGGGGACAAGGACGATAATTGACATTCAGAGTCAAGCGCCATAATTGAAATAATTTTGACGTGTCATATAAGACACATTTTTGGTCTCCTAATTTGAGGAAGGACATTCTTGCTATTGAGGGAGTGCAGCGTACGTTCATCATTGATTCCCGGGATGGCGAGACAGGCATATGATGAAAGAATGAATCAAATGGGCTTATATTCACTGGAATTTAGAAGGATGAGAGGGAAATCTTATAGAAACATATACAAATTCTTAAGGAATTGGACAGGCTAGATGCAGGAAAAAAGTTCCGCATTTTGGAGCTGTCCAGAACTAGGGGTCACAGTTTAAGGATAGGACTGAGATGAGGAAAAACCTTTTCAGCCAGAGAGTTGTAAATCTGTGGAATTCTCTTCCACAGAAGGCAGTGGAGGCCAATTCACTGGATGTTTTCAAGAGAGAGTTAGAGAAAAACTCTCAGGGCTAACCGAATCAAGGGAAAAAGCAGGAATGGGGTATTGATTTTGGATGATCAGCCATGATCATATTGAATGGTAGTGCTGGCTTGAAGGGCCAAATGACCTACTTCTGTGCATATTTTCTATGTCTATGTCACAATGGGAATAAATGTCCTGGAGTTTTGATAAATGGAGTACTTCACCTATATAGTCCCTTTTTTCTTTAAAACTTGTACAAGGTGGTTAGAAAGGAACTGTAGATGCTGCTATCTACAGAAGAATGACATGAAGTACCAGAGCAGCTCAGTGGGTCAGGCAGCATCTCTGGAAAAAAAGGATGGGTGATGTTTCGTGTCGGGACATCTGAAAAAGGGTCCCGACCCAAAACGCCACCATCCTTTTTCTCCAGAGATGCTGCCCGACCCGCTGGGTTACTGTAGCATTTTGTGCCGATCTTCTGCACAAGACCATTGTTTATATTAGTTATGAATGTGTGTCTAAGAAACAAAACCCGTGTTGTAAGTCATCATAGATGTAGGTCTCATTAGAAACATACAGAATAACAAAGCTTGTGGAAGTTGCTTTATTTTAACAAAATTAACAATTTTCTCCAAATACAATTGCATTTTCTTCTAATTCAAGACTTCACAACAAAGTTCAAATACATTTGTTATATACGTTTCCATTTCACTTGTTTTGAACCAAACAGACGTAAATAACTTGGTGGTCACGAAGAAAACAAATCTGGCCTTGAAAAATCATTGTAAGTAAATTCCAAATTAAGCCTGCACACAGCAGCATCTCATGCACAAAACACGGTGAGATTGAGGACAACAGTGACATTCGCTAACAATCCCATCCAACTCAACATCTCTCACTTCCTCCCTCAGCAATAAAGGCATCCGAGCGGAGTTTCCCCCAACCTTACAAAAATAGACATTAACTATATATTAAAGGAAAGTCACCACCACCAAATCTCTCAACCATGATACCTTCACAACGCAAAGGTATGACTGCCTAACTTTCTTACTACAAAGACACATATTGGGCAGTACCTACTGTATAAAAAGTGCAATGTTTAAAGGCTATGATCGCTGTGAATTTCCATATTTAAAACACGCATGTTGCCGACTTAACACAAATAATTTCAATTTCTCAGTGAGGCAGTCGTCTGCAAAGCTCATGGTTCAAATTCACTTACATAGCAGCTGATCTTCAATAGGTATGTGACCAATTACTAACATAGAAAACACCTGATACACTCCTCGTTTAAGCTTTGTATATATGAAATTAGCTAGGTACACAATCCATCTTGCGTTACTTTCAAAAATATAATCTTCACTGTGAAAACTCATTGATATCAGATTCCTTCTGGAAAATGAGGAATTTCTGATTAAAGCTTGCCTGGTCAAATATAAACATTCTATTTGGTGGTAGATTTCTATCTACAACTGTTAAAAAACATATTTGGGACACACAACCATGAGTCATGCCTAATTTAAGAAATATGTGGCCCTGCCCAAAAGAATAATTCTCTATCTTTTGCCCCGCTTGTTGCCGGCTGGTGGTTTCTTCAGTTGTAGGAGCTGTCCCCCTACAAGATTGCTGCTAAGACCTGATGTTGAAGGATTGGACACACCAAAGGTCAGACCAGCAGACGCTGTGATCCCAGGGTTATTGAAGTTAAATCCAGTTGTAGTTGAGCTGCCAAAACCTTGCACATGAAAATAAAAAAAACAAAAACTACTCAGAAAAAAACTTTCTTGCATCTGTTTTCCCAAACTGCAGGCATATAAGAAGCAAAAATAACCCCCCTGTGTTGAATGCACTCTTGTTATAGAACAAACTGGCGAGGCGTTTCTAAAATGAAATAAAAGCAGTCAGATGTGCTTTCTCTCCATATTACACATGAATTTAAGAGTTCAAATGCCCAAAATATTTTTTGAACAGCAATTACTGTTCATAAGTTGTGTCATTTTCAAAACTATCAGTGCCATATTGAATTAAATGATTCCTTTAAATCCAGCTTTTAAGCAACTATTTGAACAGTCTTTCGTGCAAGATTTCAATATTAGATTGCACGCCACTGCAATTTTTGCACCGAGATTCATTCCAAATATTAAGAGTGCATTTCTAATCATTTATTCGCCTCTTATGAGTTTGAAATTAATCTGAAGAATAGTAAAATGCATTCATTATTTAATTAACTCAAAATAAATGGTTTGAATAAATTTGTTATTTATAGGAAGAAACTTTGTGTGATTTTAACCATTACATTTTGAAAGTAATTCCTATTGACGTCAATTACATTTTCAGCACCCTCAGATTATGCATAACTATCATTAGTGGGTGACTTTGTTTCAAGACGAGGATGGTAGAATATTATTTTCAAGTATTTATAGTTGGGCAATGATAGTGCTGGGGAAGGAAGTTAACCAAGAGAAAAGTCATTGTGTGCAATATCATGAGAGGAATAGATCGGGTATACGCAGTCTTTTGCCCAGAGCTGGGGAATCAGGAACCAGAGGTTCAAGGTGAGGTGGGAGGGGGAAGATTTAATAAGAACTGTAAGAGTCATTTTTTCACACAAAGAAAGGTGGGTTATGGAACGAGCTGCCGGAAGAGGCAATTAAAGCAGGTATAATCTCAACGTTCAAGAAACATTTAGACAGATACATGGATAGGACAAGTTTAAGAGGGATATGGGCCAAATGAAGGCAGG
Source organism: Raja brachyura (assembly GCA_963514005.1). Next base: position 63,349,332 of record OY740786.1, read on the forward strand.
TGGGAATAGTGTACATGGGACATGTTGGCAAGTTGTCAACTTGGCAAGTGGCGTGCTTCCATGCTGTAAAACTATGACTCTGAATCACACACCACTGCAAGAAAATAAACAACAGTTTACATAATCAGAAACACTGAATCTCATATGCGCACAATTAATTTCCCTAAATGAAAATAACTGAAATGTTTAAAAAACAGGAAAGTAATATTAAAATCAGTAAATAATCATTGTGGTATTTGTAAAAGAAAATGGTTCTCACACACATATAGTGGTATCACTAATTAGCCATGACACTCGGGTTAAAGCATTTGACCCATCTGTGTTTTATTCTTACAAAATAAACACAGCTCCATGTGGATTTTCAATTGTCATCACTCAAACTGAACAGATAAACTTCCTCCAAATAAGACCAATGATAGGCAACAGCAGGTGATCAGAAAACAAATAAAACTATGTGACAAAAGTCCTAATTAAAAAACAAAACCAACATGTTAAAAATCACAACATTAGTTGTAACTGGTTAGCTTTGTATAAACTCATGTAACTGTTAAGTCCACAAAGATCAAATTGGATCACTTTGGGCGGCACACTGTGGCGCAGCTGCTGTCAACAGAGACCCGGGTTCGATCTTGACCTCACATGATGTCCGTGTGGAGTTTGCACGTGCTCCTCGTGACCTCAAAGATGCGTGGGTTTTTAGGTTGATTGCCCCTGTAAATTGCCCCTAATGTGTGGAGTGGATGTGAAAGTAGGATAACATAGAACTAATGTGAACAGGTGATGGTCGGCGTGGACTCGGTGGGCCAAAGGGCCTGTTTCCATGCTGTATCTCTAACCTAAACATCTTTGCTCTTAACCATAAAGAAAATGACAAGTGTTATTTGCGTTGCCAGCCACAAAAAGTATTTTTTCAAAACAATAAATGCGATTCATTGAGATATGATTCCTAAACAGTGAAGCTCTATGGTAAACGGATCAGCTAATTTTGCCAAGAACACCGAATTTTCTGTTTTAACACTAAATCTTTTGAATGTCTAAAGAGATATTTCCAATGACAAAAATGATTATGCTGCACATTTAGTATCTTCTGAATAAATTAAAAAGTAAAATCAATATCATTTAACAAAGCTGATTTGACAGCTATTTCTAAAAAAAATGAACTTTTTAATGTTTTAAGGTATTTGTTTAATGTGTGTCAGGAGCATAATCCAGATTTAATGCACCAAATAAATATTAGAGATTCCAGAAAGATGTTATACGAAATCCTAACATATTTGCTCGAGAATAGGTAAAATGCTTATTGAAAACTGAAAAAGCTCTGGTGAAATAGGAAGAAATGAATCTTGGTGCATTATACAGAACTCTATTCATCCTGACCTGCTACTGCTTCAAGTGGAGTCAATTAGCTTAGCCATCAGTTACAACTACCATATATCTTTATTCTATAAATACAGACAATTTAGTTATTTTGTGATACTTCATTGGTATGCATCATTTATTTACCTCATGATCAACTACATACAGGTAAGAGTGCTGTTTTTAAGCTAAGAAAAACAAAACCTTTTTATAAAATATTTCTGGCTTTAGATGGGAGCAGACAGGAAGAAAATAGAAGGTGAATAATTTAAAAATATCGAATTTAAGGAATTATCTTTTGTATTTTGACAGAAATATATAAAATTATCAAATGCATAGGAAGGGTAAACAAATCCCCCAAGATGAAAAAAAATAAATACTAGAGGGTACAGCTTTAAGGAGAGAGGGGCAAAGTTTAAAGGAAATATTCAGGGCAGGTTTTTTTTTTAAAAACAGGCTGGTGCATGCCTGCAACCCACGTTGTGGTGGAGGCAGATACAATGGTGGCATTTTGGATAGGCACATGGATATGCAGGGAATGGATTATGTGCAGATAGATAAGAAATGGTCTTAACATTATGTTCAGTAAAAAATATTGTAGGCTGAAGGAATTGTTCTTGTGAGTATTGTTCCATGTTCTACGATTATTTTTGTAGTTCCATTATAGAATGGCAGTAAAGGTACTTTTGAAATTTGAGTTTTATTGCTACAATAGTTGTCTTTTGTTTCAGAGTTGTAGTACGAATTGAAAACTATATACAAAAACCACCTCAGGGTGGTGATTTATTTCCGCATAACGCTCCAATGGAAAATAAGTGACTTTTTCCCAAAAAGAGCAACTTATGACTTTTGTGTGTGAGGGACTCTTCCTCATAGCTATTTAATATTGACAAATGGAAGATAGGTTGTTTCCAGAACAGTGCACAACAATTTTGCACAATCTTCTGTGTCCACCAGTCACTCAGTTTTACCAATTGAGCCTTCCAGATTTTCAATCATAAAAAAATAACAGGCAACATTTTCTATTAAACTGAGGGTTTCCATTGAAGAACAACTACTAACCTGCCAAGCTTCAACAGGAGGCTAGATACAATATGACAAGTTCAGCTATAAATTAGATGTATAATGAGGGATAACATCTGAGAGCTTCAAATTTTCAACATAATGAGAAGTCCCAGACTATAACACCCGTACGGATGTGGTTAAAATAATGTTCTCATAGATGTTCTATCATTACATATCATTTATTCCTATGAATAGCAATGTCTAAATGATTATTTAAATCTTTCCACCACCAATATCACCACAGACCAACAACACCAGACACCTGATTCAATGATTTTTAATTTGGTTTGGAGATACAGGGCGGAAACAGAACCTTCGGCCCACAGAGTCTGCGCCGACCAGTAATCACCCCGTACACTAACACCATTCTTCACACACTAGGGATAATTTACAATTTTACCAAAGTCAATTAACCTACAAACCTGTACATCTTTGGAGTGTGGAAGGAAACTGGAGCACCCGGGGAAAATCCACAGGTCACGGGAAGAATGTAAAAACTCCGTACAGACAGCACCTGTAGTCAGGATCGAACCGAGGTCTCTGGAGCTGTTAGGTGGCGACTCTATCGCTGTGTCACCGTACTACCCCATTTAGAAAATATTTTCTAATGTTCTGTTTAAAATGCCAACTGAGGAGACTAAGTGGATAATATTCTCTTTAGCTTTTCAGAATTTATCAGTCAGGTGTTTCGCTGAAGGGCCCGTTTCTGTGTGCATCACTCAATTAAACTAAATAACTTTGCTCTCTGCACCCTTTACAGAAATAGTGAGTGTATGGAATGAGCTGCCAGAGGAGGTACTTGAGGCTGCTACTATTGCAATATCTAAGAAAGGTTTAGACAGGTACATGGATAGAGGGATATGGGCCAAACGCAGGCAGGTGGGACTAGTGTAGATGGGGCATGTCGAGCGGTGTGGGCAAGTTGGGCCAAGAGGCCTGTGTCCACGTTGTATGCCTCTATACCTCTCAACCACAAAGAAAATACCGTGTTTTATGTATTCCTTCTCCATAAAGTACTTTTTCAACAACAAATATGATTCAGTGAGATAAACTGAAACTGATTCCTAAACCGTGAAGCAGGATGGTAAATGGTTCCGTTAATTTTGGACACCAATATGAATTTCATTCTCACTTAAGTGAGATTAGATAGAAATTACAACAAAGGAACAGGGTCTTTGGTTATTATTTACTGTTAAGTATTTATCATATTGGCCCCAATTCCAAAACAAATTAAGGAAACCATATGAATGAGTCTTTTGCTTGTCCAGTTCATATATACACGTGGAAGATAGATACAAAATGCAGGAGTAACTCAGCGGGTCAGGCAGCATCACCGGAGAGAAGAAATAAGTGACATTTCGGCTCGGAACCCTTCTCCAGACTGAAACACAGAGGTGGGGTGGAAATTGGGGGCAAGAAAGGCCAGAACAAATCAGGGCCAGCAACAGATGACCTCAGGAAGGGTGGGGTCTATAATGGACCATTGTTGGCTGGGGAAGTTGTGTTAATGAGAGGGATACAAGGATGCGAAAAGGGAAACTAGTAAGATGGGGGTGGGAATGCAGGAGTTACTTGAAATTAGACAAATCAACGTTCATATCGCTGGATTGTAAACTGCCCAAGTCAAATATGAGGTGCTGTTCCTCCAATTTGCACGTGGCCTCACTGACAGTGCAAGAGGTACAGGACAGGAAGGTCAGTATTGGAATGGAAGTTAAAATGTTCGATAACCGGGAGATCACGTAGGCCAAGGCAGATGGAGCGCAATGGTTACATATGTACTATATCCTCACTTGTATATGTTAATTTTTAAATGTATGCATATATCATTTACCCAAGTCCAGAAATTGAACGTATACATTGGAAAAAGCCAATGGTTAAGGATTCAAAACCACACTATAGAACCATGAGATAGTTCTGATAACCAGAACTCCAGCATCTCCACCATTGGTAAGATTATGATTACTAATCCAAAATAAATACCCTGCCAAATGGACAAAGCCAAGCATTTTCTAAGCCATAAATCTTGCATCCTGCATCTGACAGAATCTCAGATTTTGCATTGGCATCTTTATGATATAAACTGTGCCTAGATCTTTCAGATTATACTATTCTACTGAAGAGAAGATGTGTGTATTTATCATCAATGCGATGCAACATCAATAGCAATCAAAATGCACAGTACAATTGCAGATGAACAACGTTAAAGGATGATCTTTGGTATGTATTTTTCACTTCGTTCATTAGTACATCTAGAGTACGAGTACATCTTTGCAGTGCACTCGTGATGAGTTGGCCAGGTGGGATGAGCAATGGTGACGGAATTTAATACAGAGAAACGCGAGGTTGCATTTTGGGAAGTCCAACATGGGCAGGACCTACACCATGAAATGGTAGGACTCTGGAGAGTGTTGTAGAGCAGAGGGATCTAGGAGTGCAGGTTCCTTGAAAGTAGCTTTACAAGTAGATAAGGTGGTCAAAAATTATTTCCGCACATTGGCCCTGATCAGTCACGATATTGAGTATAGGTCATGTTGCAGTTGTATAAGACATTGGTGAGGCCAAATTTAGAGTACTGTGTTCAGTTTTGGGCACCATGTTAAAGGAAAGGTGTTGTGAAGGTGGGAAGGGTTAAAAGAAGATTTACAAGGATGTTGCCAGGACTAGAGGGCCTGAGCTATAGGGAGAGGTCGAGCAGGCTAGGACTCAATTACTTGGAGCGCAGGAGGATGAGAAGTGATCTGATAAAGGTGTACAAGATTATGAGAGGAATAGATTGGGTAAACGCACAGAGTCTCATGCCCAGGTAGGGGAATCGAGAACCAGAGGACATAGGTTTAAGGTGAAGGGGGGGGGAAAGAATTAATTGGAACCCAAAACTTTTTATTTTACACAAAGGCCGGTAGCTGTATGAAATGAGCTGCTGGGGGAGGTAATTGAGGCAGGTACCATCGCAATGCTTAAGAAACATTTAGACAGGTATATGGAAAGGACCGGTTTCGAGAGATATGGGCCAAATGCAGGCAGGTGGGATTATTGTAGAAGGGACATGTTGGTCAGTGTGGGCAAGTTGGGCCGAAGGTCCTGTTTCTATGTTGTATGACTCTATAGCTCGATCATATCTGAATACCCAATAGATTTCTGCTACACTAGCTATGAGTTATCTAAAATCACTTATTTACCATCACACCACTAACAGAAACAAAATTACAACAAACCTGCACTGAGGCTTCCTGAGGGTTTAGTGGCTGATCCAAATCCAAATGAGGCGTTGCCTGAAGTATTACTTCCAAAGGCAGAAGTATTTCCAAATCCTACAAGAATAAGTACTACACACTTAATATTCAGTGTGCTAGAAACATTATAATCGTACAAAATAAAATTCCAACACGTAACCAAATGGGAATCAATTTTGCTTCAAAATTGCATTAAAAAAAAAATTGTAGCCAGAACAAATAATAACAATATCCTTTCATCTTTTAATTCATGGATAGGAAAGGTTTAGAGGGATATTGGCCAAACGGGACTAGATTAAATGGGGTATCTTTGTTGGCATGGATGAATTGGGTCAAAGGGCCTGTTTCATGCTGTATGATTCTATCCAGAATATTTCCTAGTAAAAATAAAATTCAGAGAGCTTTAATAAGTTTACTTGTAGTCTCCTTGTACGTGACAAAATACACAGCAAATTTGCTGCACCACATACATACTACAGAATGGGCCAAAACTAACGAGGAACTTGATTGCCTGTGAAGTATTTTTCCCTTTGATAATTGCAGCGTACACTGTATTGATACTAACAGAGAAATGTGTGAATTTGAGAAAACAAAACCAATTCTGAACATGATTTTCTTTTAAAATAAAGTTGTGAGAACACAAACAGGATTTCAACGTCAAATAATCATTTTATTTTTTTAATTTGCACTAAAATCCATTTTCCGCTCTTAATTTAGTATCATGTTGGCTGACAACATTAGTAAAGAATTATCTCCCCCTCCCCAAGGTGAATATTTATTTCTTAACACAGATTTGGATGGGCATATCGGGATTCTTTAGTAAAGCAAAGAACACTGCTATTGAATCCTTTCGAACTTCAATGGTATGAAGGCAGTGAACAAGGAGATCAAAAATCACTCGGAAAATACAAATAGCTTTAAAAGAGATTTGATGTATATTATGTTAATATTGTGAAAGATTGCTCTCACAATCTTCATAAAAGATTGCTCAAACAATGTACTCTCTCAGAGTAACAACTGCAATGATTTTTTTTATTATAATCACCTGAAAACCATGGGAAGGCAAAATAAATTTTCATTGCCAAAAGAGAATAGATTGACATGAACCATCGATAATTGTTACTCGAGGCACAAGAAGTATCAATCCATTAAGCAACAGAAAAGAAAAGTCTCCCCAAATTAAAAGACACAAAGATCCAGACAGCTGCAAATATCAATTAGTCTTATTTTAGTTTTGCATTGAAATAATGTGCAGGTGAACTAAGTTATTATTTGTATACTAACGTATTTTATCTGTTAAAAAGTCAAACAGATTCAGAATTGGAAGATTTTCCCGGTTTTGAGGAAGTGTCAATCCAAGTGGATTGTAGAAAACATCCATACAGAAACATTGGACACAAATAGATCATATAATCCATTCCAACTCATCCCACAAGGTAGCATGATTCAGATAATGGTCAAGATTAAAAGTTCAGAATTTACGGTGTTGGCCAAAGTACTGTTAAATACTTACGAGAGTAAGGACACCAAAAACGATTCCCCGATAACAATCTAACAAGGATAATTTAGGTTTGTCTTGCTGACACCTCAATTCGTTACTTAAACAACCCTGACAGTATCTATAATCAATTAACTTTCAATGCCAAAATTAAATGTCAGAGATAATCCTAAATAAAATAAACTAACTACACAAATTCACAACCATACGTATGCTTTTGAGATTAGAAGATTCCAATTGCAAACAAGTTGAAAATAAGTTAGGTCATACGGCTATAAGTCCATAAGTTACAGGAGCAGAATTAGACCATTCAGCTCATCAAGTCTACTCCACCATTAAATCATGGCTGATCTATCTTTCCCTCTCAACCCCATTCTCCTACATTCTCACCATAACCCCCGACACCCTTACTAATCAAGAATCTGTCAAACTCCACATTAAAAACCATAATTGATGGTCTCCACACCCTTCTGTAGCAATAAATTCTACAGATTCACCATCCTTTGACTAAATAAATTCCTCCTCATCTCCTTTCTGAAGGCACATCCTTTTATTCTGAGGTATGGCTTCTGGTCATAGACTCTCCCACTAGTGGAAATATCCTCTCTACATCCACTAAATCCAGGCCTTTCACTATTCGTAATGTAGCATTACAGCCTGGTGTTAAGTAGCAGTTACTTTCCTATTCATAATTCTTCCCATGAAAAGAAAAAGAAACAAGGATCATCTTGTATCGTCAGAGGTATTTTGTATTGTGGTGTTAATTGACAACATGACGTCAGGCAACGAGTTGGAAGGTGTTGCAGGATCTATGAGTCGCAGCAAGCAGTCGAGCAACGGAGATAGTTTGCTGGAGGAATATAAAATCTGTAAATGCTGGAAATCTAAAATTAAAATAACGATCAGAAAATGCTGGATAAGTGGGTCATACAGCTAACAGGCCTAATAAAAGGTCAATGACTTGCAAACATTCATGGTTCTTCCCTTATTATTTCCAGCAAAAATTGTTAAAAATTGTTACTTGAATATCCAAGCAAACAAAAACAACAGTAATTTTCCACAATGAGAAATATTTTTTCCAAAACACAACTCTGAATGAAGTCTAGTTGAATACCTATTGTGGTGTGGGCACCAAGTTCGACTAAATTGCCCATTCATCTTTGCTCCATTTAGAAATAGCATTTTCACTCCATGGAGATTTATTGATAACATTGTATTGGGCATGGAATAGGAGATCAAACAGAATCTGCAACAATACGTCTACTACACAGCAAAGTCAATGTCGGCATAAGGAACTGCAGATGCTAGTTTACCACAAAAAAAGACAAAATCCTGGAGTAACTCTGCAGTTCAGGCAACATCTCTGCAATCAATTTATTCAGCTCTGATGAAAGTTCGTTCCACACTTGCTGCCAAACAGCATACACTGAGAAGGACAGTACAGTGGCGCAGCTGGTGGAGCTGCTGTCTCACAGAGCCAGAGACCCAGATTCGATCCTGACCTCGGGTGCTGTCTTTGTGGAGTTTACACGTTCTCCCCAAGACCGCATGGGTTTCCTCCGGGTGTTCCAGTTTCCTCCCATATCCCAAAGATGTGCAGGTTTGTTGGTTGATTGGCCTCTTTACATTGCCCCTAGTGTGTCGGGAATGGATGAGAAAGTGGGATAACAGAGGACTAGCGTGAACAGGTGATCGATGCCGGCACGGACTTGGTGGGTCAATGGGCCCCTCTCTACACTGAACTAAAATTGATAACAAGACTATCACTGTTTGTCATTGTTATAGCAGGGAGCTGAATAAATCTTCTGGGATACAGATATGCATTATTGATTGCAGAAATGCAGAGGTTCTTGTCAGTGAAAATTGAAATAGAATACAAGGGTTATTTATCCAGGAAAATGAAGTGATAATTACATACAAATTACCAATCTGTTATCATTTGCCATAGTGTGGTCACCAACTAGACTGACAAGGAATTCTCCTGGCTGTATATAGTATATTTATTGTATGTAGTTTTCAATAAAATGCAGTTTACTACTGATATTCACAACTATTTTACAAATTAAAAATTTAATTGTCTAATGATTTGAATTGAGCAATCTGAAATATAATTTGGAAATTCAAATGATCAAATTTGCATTTAAGGGCATCTTAATTAAAAGTGGCGATAAAAATTAGTAGTTGGGGAACTAGGAAAATGTCCTAAAATCTATTCTTATTCTGACACATTTTACAGTTATCAAACTTAAGGTAAGGAATCTTGAATTAGCAATTTAATTCTACATTTCCTAGACTAATGCATGACAACAAATAAGGCCCAGTTTAATTAATCTGATATGAGCAATATTTAGTACCAGTTTGCAAATAGTTTATGTGCCTACAGGTAGCTCTCGACATACTCATGGATGAGTAATTTGCTGCTGAAATGATAGCAACACTATCAATATTTGCCTTTGTTATAGTATCGAACTGATAAAAAAGTTCTGGGATACAGATACGCAAGGGTGATTGCAGAAATGTAGATGTTTCTGTCACTATAAGAAACTGCTTTGAAATCTTAAGAAACCAGTGATCTGATGAAAACTATGGGTATATATGAATTATTCAGTCAACAAACTACCCTAAAAATGCTGTGCTTTGTTGCATCAATGAAACTTAGCTTTTAAATACCATGCCACTCGCTAATTACTGTGCGGATGCTTAGAAACTTCTCCAGCCCCCAAATAAATCACCTTATATATGTGCACCTGTCAGTAGTGAACTACTGCAAAATATATTGTATTTTAATATTTAAAAAATCTAATTAGCTCTTGTCATAGGAGCAGAATTCAGCCATTCAACCCATTGAGTCTACACCATTCAATCATGGCTGATCTGTTTTTCCCTTTCAACCCTATTCTCCCGTCTTTTCCCCGTAACCCTTGACCTCCTTCCCAATCAAGAATTTATCAAACTACCTATTTAAAAATACCCAATGATTTGACCTCCAGTGCTCCGTGGCGGTGAATTCCACAGATTCACCACCCACTGACTAAAAAAAAACCTACTCTCCATTCTGGAGGTACGTCCTTTTAGTTTGTGGCTGTGCCCTCTGGTCCTAGACTCTCCTACTACTAGAAACACCCTCTCCACATCCACTGTATCTAGGCCTTTCAATATTTGGTAGGTTTCAATGAGATCCATTCTCATCCTTCTAAACTCCACCGAGTACATGCCCAGAGTCGTCAAACGTTTCCCACATGTTAACCCAATCATCTCCCAGATGCAAGAATGAGCTTCCAAGATTGTTCCAATGAAATCAGAGGATGAAAACACCTTGGTTTTCTATCATGTTACAACCTTCTACTTAATTTTGTGTTCAGTAATTTCAGACAATGGTTCAGCTATTTCCATGTACCGTGCTTCCAGATTTATCTCCAATTATTATTTCCCTTTGTCGAATCTCCATCCCTTTTGATATTTAATCTCCCAACTACCCGAGGCCTTTTCCTTTTGTTCTTTCGTCAGTTTATTTTATATATTTTCCGTTCCTAATCAAAGATCATCAATCTGGAAAATCTACACTGCATGACCTGTTCATTTTCCCAGCATTTTCTTGTATTTCTGACTTCCAGCATTCAGTGTTTGGCTATTGTTACATTATGTGAGATGTTCCAACAAAAGGTAGAGTGAAGCTTTGTTAATGCGACACGCCAGGGACTTTAATGGTGCTGGAGCAGCAGATTTTCTGAACAATCAGTTATTGTTCTACTAAGATCCCAACACATATTTATTTCACTTTTTATTTTAAGGTAAATTTAAAGTTAGTGCAGGAACCAAAAAATGGTTGGGAACACAAAAAAACCCATCAACTGGCATGCCAGATGCTGAACTAATGGGATTTCTGAATAGTTTGATAGCAAATTATCAAAGTTTCACAGTATCAGATTTTGCTGCAAATAGTATACAAAAAAGGTAGAGATATACTCTAGATACATAAGCAATCAAAAAGTGTTAATGCGCAAAGCAGTTTATTTGTTGTCTTTGAGATGCTGACACAAATAATGTACATTTCTATTGTTTTAGTGTTTTATGTCAGAGCTGGTAGAAGGATGATGGGAGAGATGATGGCAGAAGCTTGAGGGAGATAGCGAAAGAGGGTTGGTGGTGAAAAGGGCACAAAAAAAAAGAATTAATGTCAAATCACCTTAAAACTTGGAAACTGAGTAAAGTAAAAAAAACACTGGTTTTTGTAAATTAAGATAACAAAATTAGTGTTCACATATAACATTTTATTAGGGTGAAGGCAGCACAGATTCTTATTAATGTATGGAAGTTAAAGAGGAGAAACAACCAGGTAAATTTGGCAATAACATCAAAAATAATTACAGTTAAGTTATTTAAAGGGGTGGAAGATTGCAACCTTCACGTGGTCTGCCCTGTTTCGACTAATGCAATCAACTCGACGTGCACAAACGGAAGATCAAATAGAACAAGTTGTCCTACAACTTTACGCTGTGCACGCCACACAAAAGAAAAATAAGAAGTTATTTAAAAAAGGGATTGCATCCAAATTCTGGATTTAGATTGAAGAATGTATGTCATCTGCTAATTTTTTTAATGGTTGAATCAATATAATGACAACTCGCGAATCACAAATGCAAATTTTGCTTACAGAGAGAAAGTATTTAAAGATATGAAACAGAACATGCAAGGAAATTTTGATTATGGAATGGGATTGCAATTATTTTTCGACTGATTTTAAAGTCGCTTTAACAGACCCAATGCATTTGAAAACTATTTCTAAAGCTGTAAAAAGAAACCTTGGAAATTACAAAAACGTTTTTTAATAAAATTGTACCTCCAAGTGTTGTAGAACCTAAGCCAGTTGACTGCAAGCCAGTGCCAATACCTGAGACGAACGGTACTCCAAAGTTAACTCCCAAAGCTGGCTGTGATCCTGATACAGAAATAATTAAGAAGAAAAAGACAAAAATTTCCATTACACTTAGAAATAGTTTTCAGCATATATTTTATAAAATGACTCTCCAGAACGTTATTTCTGCCACTCTTAAAAAATAATGGGCAAAGTCTTTAAATGTATGTGGGTCAAGCTTAAACTGATCCAAACAAATTAGAATCTAGAACAAATATTGAAAATCAAATAGAGACTGGTCCATATCTATGCTACCTTAAGTTTTAAACACTTTTTTGCCAATTCATCAACTCAGTAGTAGTTGGGAAACAAAATAAATCCAAAGCAAATCATACTTAATCTTCTCCTTACAGTTACTTTGGTGGCTTATTCTGTTTTACGCTTTAATTGTGTTCACACTAAAGTCCCTTTATTCAGCACAGTGATATGTCCCAAATGTTATTTTTAAAAGTAAGCAAATCTCCTGCATTCTGCGACATAGCCTCAGTTTTAGATTTAAATAAACTTTACATGCATACTGCACTCAAGTACGAGTCAATTGAGCAATAATTAAAGAACAAAAATACATAAGAAGACAATAAGATCTTTCACATCTCAATTTATTGTTTAGTTTTTGAAACAACTCAATTACATATCAACACAACAATAAATTTTTCATTTTTGTTAATTCATAACTGCTATATTCTTGCTTTTAGTGCACTACAGTTTTATATGAGGCAACTTTTTAAATAAACGGAGGGAATATTCAGGATCTAAAGGCAGTTACAACCAGAAGTGAATTTCGATGCGTGCACAGTTTGAAAAAGGCACCACTGAATTTACACTTCAAATGTAGGTTTAACACATCCATACTTTCACAGTTCAAACACACTTATTTTGCCCTGTGCAATGGTAGAACATATTGCTTTTGGTAGTATGATGTTCTATAAGAGTTAATTTTCAAAGGGGAATGTGGAAGGTGCAGAGAAGCAAATAATTATAATTATGCCAAAGAAATGCTGGAAAACATCAGAGAAAACTATGGATCAAATCCTGAAGAGACAGTCCAATCTTAGGCACCTACGTAGGGCTCATTTCAAAGCTGTCCACAATTCTTGCATAACTACAGGCAAACTTAAAAACGAAATATGCTACCAATACAGAAACAAGAAAGGCTAGCATATGTTATTTCAAAATTTGCAAAACTAATTGGAACATTTATGAAAAGATGGTTTAACTAGAAAAATTGATCATTATTCAAAAATTCAGCCCATATATGCCAAGTAATTGACTGTCTTCCTTTATCATAGATATCAAAGAACAATGAAGAGACAGATACATATATGACTGTAACATGAGTTTTACAGATAATGCAGTATTATATAATATATTTTACAAAGACTGATTTCATAACCAAACTAGTGTTGTAACCTAGTGTCTGTAAAGAAGGCAACTGCGGCACTGCGCGTTTGTGTACACTGAAAGACTTCATGTAGGTGTTTGGAATATTACAATACTGAGAAGTAGTAATAATTTTTGGCAATCGATTTCAGTGGAACAATTCTAATGCTGCTCTTTCAGAAAGCAAACAGAAAAATTGTTTTATACTCATAAAATACAGCACATGAAATGTGCACAGACTTACCAACACTTTTTTTCTAGCAGCCCCAGTTTGTAAATATCTTACAAATTAATTTACTTAAATGTTTACACTGCTATTAATTTTGGTTAATAATAGCAAATACACTGTTCTTCCTTCAAATTTGTTTACATTCTAATCATATTTTTTAACTTTACACGTTGTAACTGGTTGTGGGAGAGGAGGGAAGAGGTGAGCCATCAATAAATATTCACTGTACAAAACAGAAATGTTTTGTGGCTGAGATTAGTAAATATGGCAGTGCTGGCTCGAAGGGCCGAATTGCCTACTCCTGCACCTATTGTCTATAAGACGCGCATTTTAAATGCTGCTTTTGGATATGTTAAATAGAATACTATGGAGTAAGAATAAAGAATTCCAACGTTCGAATACCGATTTCCTACTCCTTTACCACCTATTGTAAACAATTTACTTTGTGTCAAATTCCATTTATTTTTAAATTAATCACATATTGTAGAACTTTCTTAATGTAAACTTTATTGTTACACCTTCATAAAAAATATCAAGGTGCTTTCATTCACTATATTTGCTTATCTCACTAAAACCTCAATTATGATAGAACATTTCTACCCCAGGCATCCTATCTTAATTTGGAATAGCAACCATGAAGTAAAACTACCATTGTTTATTGAGGGGTATTTTATACAACATTTTAACATTTTCCCATCAATTTAGTCAACAACTTGCACAATCGGAGATGGGAATATGATCTGTTGTGTATTGTAACAAACTATCAAAGGTGTTAGGGGAGTGGTGGAAACAGATTACTTGGATTGTTTGAGTTTAGTTTTAGAGTTAAGCACAGGGCCCTTGGACCTACTGAGTCCACTCCGACCATCAATCATCCGTTCACACTAGTTCTATGTTTTCCCACTTTCGCATCCAATCCTTGCACACTTGGGATATTTTACCTACAAACCCGCATGTCATTGGGATGTGGGAGGAAACCGGAGGACCCAGATGAAAACCACGTGGTCACACGGAGGAAGTGCAAACTCCACACAGACAGCACCCGAGGTCAGAATTGGTCTTGGCCCTCTGGTACTGCAAGGCAGCAACTCCACCTTCTTAAATTATATTCTTGTAGAAAAACTGACCAACTCTCACTGATCAACGTTTATCTCAGATTGGGAATGTGCCATACAGGGACTTTATGCTAAAGCAATTTCTTCCAGCTTGTTTTATTATACCAATGTATTATACAATACTGTTTTCCATGATTAAATGAAGGGGAAAAAACCTCATTGTAAAATAGATATGGTATCCGCATCATCCTTCAGTAGTTATTATCATCTGTAGGTTAATCAAAGCAATATCTCACCCAGAACAATTTTAGAGCTATGTGCATTTGTAATTCACCCATGTACGTCATCCTTGTTTAAATTTTAACATTTTGTTTTGAACAAAATAACATCAATCTTAACAAATATTTTACATTCTCTGCAAATTATCATCAGAATTTAGTGATTCAACAACATTCAAAGCCTCACAAGGTCACTTCTAACTAAAGTCTTAGTCACCTTTATTATAGTATAAAAAGTCACTTCACATTTTCTAAATTACCAATTTAAAGAAATTAGGTATTTTACAGCTTTAAGATTATTGCTTTGTATATCCTGCATTACCATAAATTAGTAGTTTTTTTTAAAATATGCAGATATCAGTAATTTAGAAAACTTTAAAAAAGTGACAAAATAAGATACAAGAAAGTCTTGGGTGCTTTCTAATACAGCAGTAAGACTACTGAGATGTGTTCAGGAAGACAAAATAAGAGAAATATGTGTATACTAAAAAGTTTATATCATATAACCAATGTAACCAGATATTTGTCTCAGCTCTATTCATCTATAACTTGAAGACATTCAGACCTGTAGCAGGCTGTTGCTGCTGTGTTAATGTTGCAGCCATGGCAACTGCTGCTGCATTTGGTATGCTGAAGGGAGTTGGCCCAGTTGTGACACGTGGAGTATTTTGCCACTTCTTAGTTTCAGCACGCCTCGCTTCAAAGACATCAGTGGCGTCACCAAAGTATGTCTTACGGTAGCCAAGATACTGCTCTCTTAGAATCTGAAATGAAATGTCAAAGTACATTATGCAGAATGGCAATCAATATAGATAAAATAAGTAAAAAGCTTGTTTGAAACAACATTTAGTGCATTATGAAAATTGTTAAATACAGTATTATGAGAATTGTTAAATACATTTAGTGCAATGTTTATGAAAATTGCTCAATAGCTTTAGAGTAGAAATAGCATTTTGTACAATGTTTATGAAAATAGTTAAATACATTTAGCGTGAAAACAGCATTTAGTGCACCATTTATGCAAATTGTTAAATACCTTTAATCCATGGGGAAGGTAACTCACTAGTTGTAAGCACACACAGACAAACATTTTTTCCACATCACTTTTGCATCCACTTTAAAAAAATTGTTCCGTTAGAATTCAACTATTATTTTTAATCTGTGCAAATTTTGTACAAACTTGATACTGTAATCAATGTAACAGTCCAAATCAGTTAGAGGTCCAATGGTGATAAAAGAGTTTGCAGATGCTGGAATCTTAAAACAATACACAACCTGCTGGAGGAACTCAGCAGCTCAGGCAACGTATTGGGGGGTAAAAATAGACTAGCAACAATTTGGGTCAGGTCCTTTCTTTAGAATCAGTCTGAAGAACCTGTCCATTCCCTTCCCAGATGCTGCCTGACCCATTGAGTTTCTCCAGCACTGTCCTTTGCTCAGTTTTAGGTATGTTGATGTTCTCCTTGTATCAACGTTCGAGTGCTTAATTCCACCCTTCCTCCACCTATACTGGCAATGGATCGTGGTCTAATATATCCTTCTCATCCTATATGGATTAATACACTATCTGTAGGTAGTTGAGATAATTTAACAATCAATTGTTTCTAAAATATCCTTATACAGGTCCACCACCAATTTTCCGACACCCCTGGCTAGAGAGGCGTTCCGGATTATCCGTTATGCCAGGCCAACAGAGGTCACGACCTCCGAGAGTCAAATGGCACTGGAAAAGTCCTAAGCCAGCTCACAAAGTCAGTCTCGGAAGTCAGCTATGGGAACTGATCTGCTGGCTCCAGACGGGCCAGAGTTACAGAGCCCCAGCCGCAGGTGGCGAATTCGACCCGACAATTCTGTCATGGAAGTCCCGATGAGGTAGAGCTCGTCCACCTTATTGTGGCGCTCGAACCTGTATCCAGATTAAAAGGAGGGAGGGGAGGTGAGGGAGCGGACCACCAGTTGCTGGAAAATCGGTGGTGGGCCTGTTTCCGAAACCAATTTCAGAAAATGCTCAGAAAACCTGAGGATTTACTTTTCATCTGTGAACAGACTCCAAGCCTTTGGAATAATCTTTCCCAACACGACTGTGCATTTAGCATCCAGTGGAGAACAATCTGCATCCAACTTATCCACAATAAAACACAAATTACATTTCACTGGATATCCCACAAGAGTGCATGTAGCTAGTCAAGACTACAAATCGAGCAGAGTTTAAAGATGCAGAGAGAAGGAAGCTAAGAGGAAAAATGAGGATAGGCGAGATGGGGACGAGTGTGGAGATGGAAGAGGAAACAGGACACCAAAAAAAAGGCAAGTGAGGTGAAAACCTTAGTACGATACAAAGACGACGTGAAACTGGAAACAGGAGTAAAGCAAGAAGGAAAGAGGAATAAAGGGAGAGGAGCCAAGTCACAGTTGCATTCTCTTCAGAGATTGTATTTGTCATGTAACTTTCAACTGTATCAAATTGGCAACATATTAATTTACGGTGTGGCGTCAGCTGATAGTCAGACCACTTACGGTCGAACTCTCGTCAGTGGTTACGAGGGCTGTCACGTGATGTCATGGGTTAAGGGGAGTGTCCTGCTACATAAGCAGATCTCACCTGGAGATCATCAGTGTACAGGTAGCTGATCTTGAGGCAACACCCTCGCGCAGCAGCAGCAGCAATGGCTAAGAATGTTAGAGGCCCAAACTTGTATGTACACCAACCATGTAACGTCTGAATAAATCAACTGTTTGTTCACCATGTTTGGTACTGCTACAACTATACTGAAGATGAAAGACAAGTTTTGATTTATCAAAGGAAAGGATTTTTAGATTATAAGCAAATACTAGATGTTACCTTTGCACTTTCATGTATTGATTGAAGTTGAGCAGCCAGAGCTACAAATGTCTGGTATACTTTCTGCATTGCAAGAGACAGGTCTGTAGAAATGACAATAATGATCAATAACAAAAATAATCTCTGTTGTCTAATATTTCTTAGTTTAGTTTGGAGAGACCGCCTGGAAGCAGGATCTTTGGCCCACCGAGTCCATGCCGACACTGTGCTCACACTAGTTCAATGTTATCTTATTTTCTCGTCCAATCCCACTTTAGGGGCAATTTATAGAGGCCAAATTAACCTACAAATCCGAAACAAGTAAACTGCAGTTACTCACCAAAGATACCTTTCGAACCCATGATATTATAATATCTGACCAAGAAGGGCAGCAAACAAATGAAATGCCACCATATTAAGGTCTCTATCCCTTCCTATCACACAACATCCAGAGTTAGTCATGGTCACAGAGCTGTACAGAACAGAAACAGGCCCTTTGGCCCACTTTGTCTATATTACCCAAGTTGGCATACTGGGCTAGTCCCATTTGCCAGCATTCGACCCACAGCCCTCTAAACCCTTCCTATTCATATATCAGTCCAAATTTCTTTTAAAAGCCGTAATTATATCCGCAAGAATTGTAGCAGTTCAAAGTGGATATTGAGGTCGGGATAGTCAATAATTGCCCACATCGCATAAATAAAACCTTATTACCGCCCAAACTCACCTGTATCCACCCATCACTTGCCATGCTTTGCACCTCTTTTCCAGCTTTTTCCCCACTACTACAATCAGTCTGAAGAAGGGTCCCCACTCGAGACATTGCTTCTCAATGTCCTTCAGAGATGCTGTCTGACCCGCTAATTTACTCCAACACTTTGGTTTTACCTTATTCCGTTCCCAGGGTAGCCCATACGGCAAGGCAGAGTTATACAGCATGGAAAACTGGTCTCACCTGCCTGCAATTGGCCCATATCCCTCTAAACCGGTCCTATCCATGTACCTGTCTAAATGTTTATTAAAAATTGCAATAGTTCCTGTCTCAACTACCTCCTCCAGCAGCTCACCACCCAACCACCACCCTTTGCGTGCAAATGTTACCCCTTAGGTTCTTATTAAATTTCCCCCCCTTCACCTTAAACCTATGTCCTCTGGTTCTCGATTCCTCTACTCTGGGCAAGACTGTCCGTCTACCTGATCTATTCTTCTCATGATTTTGATGGAATCATAAAATCAGAAACATTTATTCAAGCTTTTTCCTCGGAAGTACAAACCTTGTGGAGTCATGTGAGAGCTGTTAGCCTGCGTAGCAAGGTGATTTTCCAGTTCCTCTATCTGCTGTCGATACTGCTGTAACTGAACCTCAAATTGTTCCACCAGCTGCCTGAAATAGCTGTCAAATACAAGTTGGAATAGCTGAGAACAATAGTCAATATTCATTCATCACAGGGTACAAATGTTATTTTCATAACAGGTACAGTGGCGCAGTTGATAAGAGCTGCTGCCTCATAGCACCAGAGACCTGGGTTCAATCCCAAACTTAGGTCCTGTCCGTCTGGAGTTTGCACATCCTCCCTGGAACCGCGTTGGTTTTCTCCGGGTGCTCTGGTTTCCTTAGTTTGGTTTAGTTTATTATTGTCAAGTGTACCGAGATACAGTGAAAAAAGTTTTGTAGCATGCTATCCAGTCAAAAAGACTATACGTGATTACAGTCAAGCTGTCCATAGTGTACAGATAGAAACATAGAAAATAGGCGCAGGAGGCCATTCGGCCCTTCGAGTCAGCACCACCATTCATTGTGATCATGGCTGATCATCCCAATTCAATAACCCGTGCCGGCCTTCTCCCCATATCCCTTGATTCCACCATAATGGATAAATGGTACAACATTCAGATAATCAGAGTCTGATTAAAGATAGTTCAAAGGTCTCCAATAAGGTAAATGGGAGGTCTGGACCGTATTCTAGCTGTTTTCTCCCACACCTCACAAGACATGTGGGTTTTGTAGGTTAATTGGTGTACATTTCCATCACAAGTACTGACCTCCCCACCATTGAAAGGATCTATGAGGCGCTTTCTCAAAAAGGCAGCCAGCCTCATCAAGGACCAACACCACCCTGGCCATGCTCTCATTTCACTCCTGCCACCGGGAAGAGTTTCAAAACTGTAACAAACCGCTTCCTCCCAACAACCATCAGGCTGTTGAACACTATGAACTCCAAACTGCTTGGGATGCACTTGGGACTTTGTTTTGTTTTTGCACTATATTGATTTTTTAAATTGAACTTTTCCTTGTTTGTTATATTATCTATTGAGTACTGTATTTACAAACCTGTTATGTCGCTGCTGCACATAAGAATTTCATTGTTCTGTTTTGAGACATCTGACAATAAAATAGTCTCGACTCTCTTTATCCCATAATCCTAGTTCTTTGTAAATTTGAACAACTACAAAAATGGGGTTATTTTCAGTACAGCGTTGATCATGCTATGCAAATGTTTACACCCATGAGCTCTCACTTTCTGCCACTCTAACGATGTTAATAATTAGTCTTCAATCCCATGAGTATCAGCTAAAGGTTTCCCATTATGGACCTTTTCAAATGGCCTCTGGATGTCCATATAATTAACATTCATAGACATTTCTCTGTCAATGTTACGGTCAATGGTCCTAGATTAGCAAAGTGTAGAGAAACAGTCCACTGAGAAGGCATGCATGAGGCGCCAAGCTTTGGTGCCATTTTCCAAGTCCATGCTCGACGTCTTATGAGTGGCTCTCGATTTGGGCGAGCCACTCATCATCCGTCTGTATCATCCAGTGAACTGACGTCAGTCTCCTCACCCATCCACCTTTGTGCCTCGGGGGCACCTATGGCAGCCTCTCTCCTAATGGCCTTGCTCCTCAAGTCTGTCATCCCTTCTCTTCAGGCTCCCATCTCTCCAATCTCTGGTCTCCAGGGAAGGAGCAGGGGATGGCTCGGCGGGTTCCCTCTCGCACAACAGGTCTTGTGCATCCGGCCGCATGGCCCGCCAGGGAGAAGGCAGGAGAATGGGATTGAGAAGGATATTTTTGTTTTTAAATCAGCCACGAACGAATGGTGGAGTGAACTCAATGGGCCAATTGCCCTGATTCTGCTGTAATTACTTCAAACAAAAATGATCCATTATATCAGGAATAATGCAAAGTCAGCAGAGCTGTGGCTTTTTTCCCCCCAAAAAAGGTATTTCCTCCAGGTAATGAAAAAAGAACTCACAATGCTGCTTTATACCAAAGATAGACCCAAAATGCTGGAGTAACTCAGCAGGCCAGACAGCATCTCTGGAGAAAATAGAAAGTTAACGTTTCGGGTTGGGATCCTTCTTCAGACCGATTTCCTCAAGGTGATGGTTTATTGGTGATGGCTGCACAATGTGTCTGGGGAGATACTGTACACAAATGTAGGGTAAGAAAGCCACGTGGAGTGTCGCTTGGAGGTTTAAAGTTGCTTGGAGGCTGAATACCTGCCTCAATGAAGGCAAGCAACAATCAGAAAGCCATGTTCGATAATTCCTGCTTCTTAGTCAGCCAACATTATAGATGAAATGGTCAGGCTGTATGCTTATTTTCCACTGACTCTGAAAAATGGGAATGCAATAAAATGCAACGCTCCAGTCCAATCATCTTACTGGAGAAACAAGGAACCGCAGATACTGGTTTGCCAAGGAAAGACACAAAATGGCGAAGTAACTCAGCGGGTCAGGCGGCATCCCTGCATAACATTGATGGGTGACATTTCGGGCTGCAACCCTCCTCATTCCTGACGTGTAATGTCACCTGTGAATGTTCTCCAGAGATGCTGCCTGACCCACCGAGTTGCTCCAGCATTTTATGTCTTTCCTCAGTCATCTTATTCATCTACAGAGCACTAATTTGGTAATAAAATGTATCTTTTAATTCGTTATATCAACAGTGTATCACTAAATATCAGTTTGAACATTTTCAGTCATATCTTGAATAAAAGGTTTGGCGAACATGGTACTTAAGAGAAGTTCACAGACTTACTCTGCTGGTGCCGTGTTTTCATGTTGAAGTCCTGGTGGTATCTTTTGTGTTCTTAATGCTATTTCAGCATTCTTAAGCTCCTGTGAGAAAAGCATAGACAGATTTAAGGGAGCCCTTTTCTCCTGCTCCAATTTCTTTGCTCATGTACATCGTTTATATTTAATTTTTCTTTATTTTTACAGATATATTGTGTAAAAAGGCCCTTTGTCCCAAGCCGACCATTCACTAGTTCTATCCTACACATTAGGGACATTTAATGACAGAGGCCATAATCTACAAACCTGTACGTCCTTGAAGTGTGGGCGGAAACCAGAGCACCCGGAGAAAACTCATGCAGTCACGCAGAGCACCCAGAGAAAACATACAAACTCCATACAGACCGTACCCGTAGTCAGGATCGTACCCGGGTCTCTGGCGTTGTAAGGCAGTCCCCCTGTGACACTGGTCTGCCCCTTTTATCCTTTTGGAAACATGGGTCCTATACATACTTCATACTTCAGCATTTTGTGTCTACCCAAATCGAATTGAATTCTCCAATTTGAGATAACTAACCAACGAATAATCACTGCTCTTTATCCTCCCTCTCTTTCCTGTACCCCACCTGTATCTACCTACCACATACCAGGCTTCGTCCCACCCCCATATCTTTTCCAGCTTCATCTCCCCTACAAAAGGCTGCCAGATTATACTTCAAGGGTTGACGGTGGAGATGCAATGGCAAAGATTTAAAGACCGTATGGATTAACTCCAAAAATTGTTCACCCCTGTCTGGTAAAACAATAAAACGGGGAAGGTGGCTCAATGGTGGCTAACGAGGGAAATGAAGGCTAGTGTTAATTCCAAGGAAGAGGCATATAAATTGGCCAGAGGAAGCAGCAAACCGGAGAACTGGGAGAAATATAGAACTAAACACAAGAGGACAAAGGGATTAATTAAGGAGGGGGGGGGGGGGAAAGAGCATGAAAGAAAGCTTGCAGGGAATATAAAAACTGACTCTAAAAGCATCTTTAGATATGTAAAAAATAAAAGATTAGCGAAGACAAATGTAGGTCCCTTACTGTCAGAGGCAGGTGAATCTATAATGGAAAACAAAGAAATGGCAGAACAGTTAAACAAGTACTTTGGTTCTGTATTCACTACGGAAAATACAATCTCCCAGAAATACCGAGGATCTAGTGGGAGGGAGGAACTGAAAGGAATTCACATTAGTCATGAAATGGTGTTAGGTAAACTGCTGGGACATTCCCAGGGCCAGATGGTCTGCATCTCAGAGTACTGAGGGAGGTGGCCCTAGAATATGTGGATGCATTGGTAATCATTTTCCAATGCTCTCTCGACTGCATCAGTTCCTGTGGACTGGAGGGTAGCCAATGTAACCCCAATTCTTAAGAAGGAGGGAAAGAGAAAACAGGGAATTGTAGACCAGTTAGCCTTACATTGGTAGTGGGAAAGATGCTGGTCGATTGTTAAAGACGTGACAGTGACAAGATCGATCAAAGTCAGCATGGATTTATGTTGGGGAAATCATGCTTGACTAATCTTCTGGAATTTTTTGAGGATGTAATAAGTAGAATGGATAAGGGAGAGCCAGTGGATGTGGTGTATCTGGTCTTTGAAAAAGCCTTTGACAAGGTCCCACACAAGAGATTAGTGTGCAAAATTAGAGCACATGTTATTGGGGGTTGGGTATTGACATGGATAGAGAACTGGTTGGCAGACAGGAAGTAAAGAGTAGGAATTAATAGGTCCTTTTCAGAATGGCAGGCAGTGACTAGTGGGGTGCCGCAAGGCTCGGTGCTGGGACCCCAGCTATTTACAATATATATTAATGATTTAGACAAGGGAATTAAAGGTGACATCTCCTGACATCTCAAAGCTGGGTGAGGATGTTATGAGGCTGCAGGGTGACTTGGATAGGTTGGTTGAGTCAGCAGATGCAGTATAATGCAGATAAATGTGAGGTTATCCACTTTGGTGGCAAGAACAGGAAGGCAGATAATTATCTGAATGGTGTCAGATTAGGAAACGGGGAGGTGCAACAAGAACTGGATGTGCTTGTACATCAGTCACTGAAAGTAAGCATGCAGGTACAGCAGGCAGTGAAGAAAGCTAATGGCATAGAAACATAGAAAATAGGTGCAGGAGTAGGCCATTCGGCCCTTCGAGCCTGCACCGCCATTCAATATGATCATGGCTGATCATCCAACTCAGTATCCTGTACCCGCCTTCTCTCCATAACCCCTGACCCCTTTAGCCACAAGGGCCCCATCTAACTCCCTCTTAAATATAGCCAGTGAACTGGCCTCAACTACCTTCTGTGGTAGAGAATTCCACAGATTTACCACTCTCTGTGTAAAAAATGATTTTCTCATCTCGGTCATAAAAGACTTCCCTCTTATCCTTAAACTGTGACCCCTTGTTCTGGACTTCCCCAACATCGGGAACAATCTTCCTGCATCTAGCCTGTCCAACCCCTTAAGAATGTTGTAAGATCTTAAGTCTCTATAAGATCCCCCCTCAATCTTCTAAATTCCAGTGAGTACAAGCTGAGTCTATCCAGTCTTTCATCATATGCAAGACCTGCCATCTCAGCAATCAGTCTGGTGAACCTTCTCTGTACCCCATCTATGGCAAGAATGTCTTTCCTCAGATTAAGAGACCAAAAGTGTACGCAATACTCCAGATGTGGCCTCACCAAAACCTTGTGCATGTTGGCCTTCATTGCGAGAGGATTTGTGTTTAGGAGCACCGAGGTCCTACTGCAGATGCCCTGGTGAGACCCCAATGGAGTATTGTGTGCAGTTTTGGTATCTAATTTGAGGGAGGACATTATTGCTATTGAGGGAGTGCAGCGTAAGTTCACCAAGTTAATTCCCGGGGTGGCTGGACTGACTTGTGATGAAAGAATGGGTCGACTGTGCTTGCATTCACTGGATTTAGAAGGATGAGAGGGGATCCTATAGAAACATATAAAACTCTTAAAGGATTGGACAGACTAGATGCAGGAAAAATGTTCCCGACGTTGGGGATGTCCAGAACCAGGGGTCACGGTTTAAGAATATGGGGTAGGCCATTTAGGACTAAGATGAGGAAAAACTTCTTCACCCAGAGAGTTGTGAATCTGTGGAATTCTCTGCCACAGAAGGCAGCGGAGGCCAATTCACTGGATGTTTTCAAGAGAAAGATTTAACTCTTAGGGCTAAAGGAATCAAGGGACATGGGGGGAAAAAAAAGCAGGAACAGGGGTACTGATTTTAGATGATCAGCCATGATCATATTGAATGGCAGATGGTGGCTCGAAGGGCCAAATGGCCTCCTCCTGCACCTATATTTCCGTTTCTAAATCAGTACGAAGAGACCCGACCAGAAACGTCGCCTATTCATTTCCTCCAGAAATCTGCCTGACCCGTTGTGTTACTCCAGCACTGTTCTTTTTTGTAAACCAGCATCTGGAATTCCTTGTACCTAAATTTGACAGGTACATGGATAGGAAAGGTACATTGAGGGAAAGGGGCTAAATGCAGACAGGTAGGAATTGTGTAGGCATGGGCATATTGGGCCGAAGGGCTTGTTTCCATACTGTAGGACTTCATGGAGCTACAAAATATATTTATTGTTTTTACATACACTACCCTCTCTGCCAGCATCCAAATGTTAGAGTGTAAAGTTTCTCTCATAGTTACAAATATAATTGGTTTGTACTGAAGTAACAGACACAATGGCATCTTACTTATTTCGTTACAATACACAAAACCAGCGGCATTTTTAATTTACCTGTGCAGATTCTATCTTGAGTTTGTCAATGGAAAGTGAATCCCTCTGCAGTCCACTTGCAACCACTGCCAGCAGTTGTTTCAGAGCCTTGATGTCTTCTTGTACTTTCAGCATGGCTTTAAAAGACATTCGACTGATCTCTTCTTGTACCTGCTTTTGTTCTTTTACAAATTTCCTGCAAACGTGTGAAGAAAATGCACAAATTTACAAGTTCTTGTGCAAGAAAATAACGAGCCAATGATTGCATGCAAGGCCGAAGAAACAAACTCACTGAAAGTTTTCCACATCCTGACAGATAACAGGGGGCAGATTTTCATCCTTCAGCGCTTTGCTTTCACTGATAGACAAAAATAAAAATGTTTACACAGATCGAAGAACTTTGCAATAATTGTAACTTTTTGTATTAATAACTGAATATCTTGGAATATATCCAAGGAAGAATTACACCTCTTGAAAATTATTTGCAGAGTTTCAAAGTGTGGAAGAATTAACATGCTAACTATTTGACTCGATGAGGACTTAATCAGGATAGATACTAGTTTAGATATAAAACGTGAAAACAGGCCCTTCGGGCCCACTGAGTCTGTGCTGACCTGTATACTAGTTCTATCCTACACACTATGGCCAATTTTCAGAAACCAATTAACCTACAAGTCTTTCGAATGTGGGAGGAAACCGGAGCACCCTGAGGAAACCCTAGCTCTATTTCAGAAACCATAGCTAGATATCATATCTACATTTTTGGTACATTTTACATAACAGGTCAATGCAAGTTCTGTATCATATATCAGCAACAAGTGCGATTAACTTTGCAAAATAAATTACTTGCACAAGAATTCTACATTCCAAAACCAAATACAACAAACCAAATGCAATGTGGATGAACAAAGACTCTTATTATTCTTTATCTCTCATGACAGTGAGGAAGGCGGTTAAAGGATACGGAGGTAAACAGATCAGTTACAGATATGGGTGGTGAAATGGCTGGTGGTTTAATCGAAGCAGGTACGTGGTGTTGCACTTTGGGGGATCGGAGGCAAAGAGAAGGTTTACAGTTAATGGCAAGACCATTAACACCATTGATTTACAGAGGGATCTTGGGATCTAATTTGATAGCTCTACGAAAGTGCAACACAAGTAGATGGGAAGGAAGGCGTAGGGTATGCTTGTCTTCATCAATCAGGACAATGATTGCAAGAATAAAGTCGTGTTACAGCTTCATAAAAGTGTGGTTTGGTCGCATTGGAGTATTGTGTGAAGTTCTGGTCACCCAATTAGATGTGAAGGCTTTGGAAAGGGTGCACAAGAGATTTGGCAGGATGCTGCCTGATTTAGAGGGCATTAGCTCCAAGAAGAGGTTGTTTTCTCTGGAACATTGGAGGCTGAGAGATGACCTGATAGAAGAATATTAAAATTATGGGAGACATAGATTGGATAGACAATGTAGAACTTTTTCCCCCCACAGGTTGGAAATCTTGAAGAGTAGAGGGCACAGTTTTAAGGTTAAAAAATGGATGGTTTTAAAAGAGATGTACAGGGCAAGTGTTTTTTTTTTACCCAGAGTGTGGTGGGTGCCTGGAACACACTGCCAGGGGGTGATGGTCGAAGCAGATACAATAGTTGTGTTTAAGAGGCTTTTGAAGGCGCATGAATAAGCAGAGAATGGAGGGATATGGATCACTTGCAGGTAGATTATTTCGAGTTGGCATCATGTCCACCACAGATATTACGAATCAAAAAAGGCCTGTTCCTGTGCTGTAATGTTGGATACGTTCCATATAAACACAAACACATGTACATACAAACAACTTACTTACTCAGGTCTAACTCCAGTTGAACATTTATCATCTGTGAAGCACAAATATGGAAAAGATTAATGCCTCAATGCTATTTTTAGAATGGACACTGGACATCAATTGGTAAAAGGGCAGGGAGAATAATGCAATCTACTCCCCTACAATGAAAACCAAGCAAGGTGGGTCACAGGAGTGGCCTCAAAGACACCAGGAGCTTGACACAAAATGCTGGAGTAACTCAGCAGGTCAGACAGCATCTTTGGAGAAAATAAATAAGTGACATTTCGGGTCGAGACCCTTATTCAGACTGAGTCAGGGGAGATGGAAACTAGATGTGAAAAGACTCAGAACAAATAGTGAACAAAAGGTTCTGAACCTCAGTCTGAAGAAGGTTTTTAACCCGAAACGCCACCTATTCCTTTTCTCCAGCGATACTGCCTGACCCACCCTACTCCAGCATTTTGTTTCTATTGTCGGTGTAAACCAGCATCTGCAGGCTATAGAGGGATATAGATTATGCACAGGTTTATAAGAGTTGGTCTGGGCATCATGTTTGGCTTGAATATTGTGGGCCAAAGAGCCCGTTTTTTTTTGCTGTACTGTGGTATGTTAATTTCAGAATTGCAAGTCAGATCCATAGAAAACTTGACTTCTTTAGAATATTCTACTATACTGCACCTCATTTAGTTTACTGGAATTTACAGCAAGTTATTGACAGTCTCCTTACAAATGTCCACTTCAGAGCAATAAGTTACCAGTATTATTAGTATTATTTATAGCCCAAGTGGAGAAACTAATTTAAAGTCGAAGATACAAACTTTGAATTATTTCTCAGAACAGGTATTGTTACTTCACATTTATTCATACCTGTTGCTCCACTTCCCCGTCCCATTTCACCTACATTCCTACCTCTGGCTTCACAATTCCCAAT
The DNA here is from genome assembly GCA_963514005.1 of Raja brachyura. Next base: position 63,377,707 of record OY740786.1, read on the forward strand.
TCTTCAATCCTTCTGTAATACACCTTCTGTCTTTTCATCTCTGGCCTTAGTTCAACCTAATTGATCTACCTATCAAATTAACCCCCCCCCCCCCCCCCCACTTCCTCCCCAATCAGTCTGAAGAAGTGTCCCGACCCCAAACACCGCCGAACCATGTTCTCCAGACATGCTGCCTGACCCACTGAGTTACTCCAGCACCCGGCGTACCAGGGCCCCATCCCCGAACTCTACCTCAGTTACATCGACGACTGCTTTGGTGTCATGTCCTGCACCCACACACAACTGACTGACTTCATCCATTTCACCACCAACTCCCATCCGGCACTCAAATACACTTGGACCATTCCCTACCATTCCTTGACCTCACCATCTCTATTGCAGGCGATACACTCCTGACCGACATCCACTACAAACCAACAGCTACCTGGACTACTCCCACAGCTACCTGGACTACTCTTCCTCCCACCCTGCTTCCTGTAAGGACTCCATCCCCTATTCCCAATTCCTCCGTCCACGCCGCATCTGCTCCCAGGATGAGGTGTTCCACACCAGGTCATCACAAATGTCCTCGTTCTTCAGAGAACGTGGATTCCCTCCCCCACCATAGATGAGGCTCGCACCAGGGTCTCCTCCATATGTCGCAACACTGCCCTCTCTCCCCATTCCCCCACTCGCAACAAGGGCAGAGTCCCCCTGGTTCTCACCTTTCACCCCACCAGCCGGCACATACAGCACATAGTCCTCCGCCCATTTCGCCACCTCCAACGTAACCCCACCACTCCGCCACATCTTCCCATCTCCCCCCCCCCTCTCCCCCCCTCCCCCCCCCTCCCCCCCCTCCCCCCTCCCCCCCCTCCTCCCCCCCCCTCCCCCCCCTCCCCCACCCTCTCTCCCCCCCCCCTTCCCCCCCCCTCCCCCCCCTTCCCCCCTCCCCCCCCCCTCCCCCCCCTTCCCCCCCTCCCCCCCTCCCCCCCTCCCCCCTCTCCCCCTCTCCCCCCCTCCCCCCCCTTCCCCCCCTCCCCCCCCCTTCCCCCCCTCCCCCCCCCTTCCCCCCCTCCCCCCCCTTCCCCCCCCTTCCCCCCTTCCCCCCCCCCCTCCCCCCCCTCCCCCCCTCCCCCCCCCCCTCCCCCCCCCTCCCCCCCTCCCCTCCCCCCCCTCCCCCCCCCTCCCCCCTCCCCCCCCCTCCCCCCCCTCCCCCCCCTCCCCCCCCCTCCCCCCCCTCCCCCCCCCTCCCCCCCCCCCCCTCCCCCCCCCGCCCCCCCCCCCCCTTCCCCCCCCCCCCCTTCCCCCCCCCCCTTCCCCCCCCCCCCCCCCCCTTCCCCCCCCCCTCCCCCCTCCTTCCCCCCCCCCCTTCCCCCCCCCCCTCCCTTCCCCCCCCCTCCCTCCCCCCCCCCCTCCTTCCCCCCCCCCCCCTCCCCCCTCCCCCCCCCCCCCGCAAGAGATGCTACACATGTCCCTTTACCTCCCCCATCCACTCCTTTCAGAGACCCAAGCAGTCCTTCCAGGTCTGACAGAGGTTCACCTGCACCTCATCTACTGCATCCGTTGCTCCAGATGCCAGCTGATCTACATCAGTGAGACCAAGTGGAGGCTGGGCGATCGTTTCGCTGAACACCTCCGCTCAGTCCGCAATAACCAACCCGACCTCCCGGTGGCTCAAGCACTTCAACTCCCCCTCCAATTCCGTATCCGACCTCTCTGTCCTGGCCTCCTCCACGGCCAGAGTGAGCAACACCGCAAATTGGAGGAACAGCACCTCATATTCCGCTTTGGGAGTCTGCATCCTCTGGGCTTGAACATTGAATTTTCTCAATTCTGTTAACCCTAGCTGTTTCTCCTCCCTGCCCACTTCTCCCCCAGCCCTCGGGCTCCCTCCTCCCTCCTTTTTTCCTTTCTTCTCCCCGCCCCCCCCCCCCCCCCCCCCACCAGTCTGAAGAAGGGTTTCGGCCCGAAACGTTGCCTATCTCCTTCGCTCCTTAGATGCTGCTTCACCCGCTGAGTTTCTCCAGCCTTTGTATACCCCCTACTCCAGCACCCTGTCGTTTGTTGTTACTTCAGCAGGAACTTTATACAATGAAGTTCAAAAGAGTGCTCACTTTTCTTATCAGAAGATCCACTGAAGTCTATTCCACCAAGTCCTTCACTAGCTGTAGTTGTTGCAGCAGCTGTAGGTACACCAAGATTTAAACCCAGCGATTGTCCGAGTGCTGAAGAGAGAAAAATCACTGAATGTCAAGTGAGAAACATTTATTAATCATTTCAAAAACCGTGAAATGCATAACACACATTTTAATCATGAAATTATCATTTACTTTCCATTGCTCCCAATCATTATGCAGCCACGAGGGAACACGAACACAATGAGTAAATAAATCTTGAATGATACTTGTGTCTAACAAATGCTACCGTTTTGAATATCTTCGCTCCTATTCATTGAATTCATCATCAGCACGAAAACAGGCCCTTCAGCCCAAATCATCCATCCCAACCAAGATACCCCATCTACTATGGACGTTCAGTCACTCTACACCTCCAACCCCCACCAGGAAGGCCTTAAAGCCCTCAGTTTCTTCCTCAACCACAGAACCACCCAATTTCCTTCTACTAACACTCTACTCCACCTAGCGGAGCTGGTCCTCGCCCTCAATAACTTGTCCTTTGACTCCTCCCACTTCCTCCGAGTCCAAGGAGTAGCTATGGGGCACTGCCTCTTTATAGAACAATTCCTGTTCCAGGCGTACGCTTGGCCATATCTCCGAACTCTATCTCCGCTACATTGATGACTGCATCGGTGCTACCTCCTCTGCACCCATGCAGAACACATTGACTTCATCAATTTTCATCCTGCACTCAAATTTACTTGAACCATCTCCGACACCTCCCCCCCCCCCCCCCTTTCTTGATCTGTTTCATCACAAGAAAGAGACTATTGACTGACATCTATTTCAAATCCACTGACTCCCACAACTATCTCGACCACACGTCTTCCCACCCTGCTTCTTGCAAAGACTCTATCCCCTACTCCCAATCCCTCCGTCTACGCCGCATCTGTGCCCAAGATAAAGTATTCCATACTAGAACATCCGAGATGTCTTCATTCTTTAGGCAATGGGGGTTCCCCTCTCCCATCATAGGTGAGGCCCTCACTTGTGTCTCCTCGGTACCCTGCAGCTCCGCCCTTGGTTCCCCTCCCCCTAGTCGGAACAGAGAGTCGCCCTAGTCCTTACCTTCCAGCCCATCAGCCTTCACATGCAACACATAATCCTCCGAAATTTCCGCCACGCCCAGCAGGATCCCACCACTGGACACATTTTCCTATCTGCACCCCTTTCCGCCTCCGCAAAGACTGTGCACTCCGCAGCACCCTAATTAACTCATCCCATCCTATCCCACCCAAACCTCTCCCTCCCCAGGTACCTTCCCCTGCAACCACAGACGATGTAACACCTGTTGCTCTACCTCCTCCCGTGACTCTGTCCAGGGACCCCCGACAGTCCTTTCAGGTTAGGCAGAGGTTTACTTGCACCTCCTCCAACCTCATCTATTGTATCAGTTGTTCAAGATGTGGACTCTTATACATCGGCGAGCCCAAACGCAGACTGGGCGATCGTTTCACGGAAAACCTTCGCCCAGCCCATGTGAACCAACCTGATTTCCCGGTTGCTGGACACTTAAATTCTCTGTCCCGTTCCTACACAGACCTTTCTTTCCACGGTCTCCTCCATTGTCAGCTTACAGCCCAGTGGTATGAATATTGAATTATCTCACTTCAGGTAGCCCTGGCACTCCCTCTCTCTCTATTCCTCCTTCACCCAAGTCACATGAATGTTCACCCTACAAACAGCCTACAATGGCCTGTTTCCTTTATCATCATTACTTTTTTGCATATCTTTCATTCATTGATCTTTATCTCTCCACATCATCATCTATATCTCTCGTTTCCCTTATCTATAACCAGTCTGAAGGGTCTCAACCCAAAACATCACCCATTCCTTCTCTCCAGAGATGCTGCCTGTCCCGCTGAGTTACTCCAGCTTTTTGTGTCTATCTTCGGTTTAAACCAGTATCTGCAGTCCTTCTTACACTACTCCAGCCCCATTTGCCCTCACTTAGCCCACATCCCTCTAAATCGTTCCTATCCATGTACCTGTCCAAGTGTCTTTTAAATGTTGTTACGGCAACTGCGTCAACTACCTGCTCTGGCAGCTCGTTCTACATAGCCTCCACCTTCTGTGTGGAAAAGTTGCTCCTCAGGTTCCTATTAAATCTTGCCCCTCTCATCTTAAACTTGTGTCCAAAGTTTTAAGTTTATTATTGTCATGCGTAATACCATGCTATTTTATACTACAAACTCCAACTAAACTTCAAACTGTCTTGGTTGCACGAGGGAGTTTGTAATTTTTTTTTTTTGCAGTACAATGGATTCCTTATTCATTGAAAATATTTAATATATTATCTATTGAGTAACCCGCTTTCAAAACTGTTGTCCTGTTGCTGCCAATAAAAATGTAATTGTTCTGCTTCAGTACATTTGACAATAAAAAGAAAAACTCCTGACTCTTCATCCAGCATCAACAACTATCAAAAACTACCACCACAAAGACACAAATTAATTAAGCGGCACAGCATTAGAGTTGCTGCCTTACAGCGTCAGGGACCCATGTTAGATACTGACTACGTGTGCCGTCTGTACAGAGTTTGTACGTTCTCCGTGATTGCATGGGTTTTCTCCAGGTGCTCCAGTTTCCTCCCACACTCCAAAGACGTACTGGTTTGCATGTTAATTGGCTTCAGTAATATTGTAAGTTGTCGTATGTAAGATAATGCCAGTGTACGGGGTAACCGCCAGTCAGTGCAGTCTAAGTGGGGCAAGAGGACTGTTTCCACGTTGTATCTCTAACGCCTAATTAACTGTCAAAAGCCACTTCCACACAGACACAAGGAAAACTATAAGAACTCTCTCAGCTAAAAAAAACATGTACTTACCCAAAGTCGAGGCATTTGTACCCTGAAAGAGGGTGCCACCTAAGCCTGTCAGAGCCCCTCCCAAAGTCAGACCTGTGGGCATGGATGCCGTGGATGCAGGGATTCCACCTAAATTCAATGCGAATCCTGCAGATCCTGCAGGTGTACAAGTAAATCAATTATGTAGAAAACCATCTAAACATTTTTTTTTAATTTTTATTACAGATTTTCACAAAACATATCCTGCAACATCATATATCCCCAGATATTTCTGATCACGTAACAGCAAAATCTCACCCAAGCAACCACTCCCCCCCCCCCCCCCGTACTCGGGCCCTGCCTGGAGCCTAGAGGTATTGTGTTCGTGAACCAGGCCTCCCCCTCCACCCCTCAAACTCTAGCCCCCACCCCTGACGCCACCCCCCCCCCCCCCCACGCCTCCCATGGGGGACTACGGGTAGGGGATGGGTGTGTTGAGGGAGTCTACACTTGGTCTAGTTAACTTTAAAATAGTTTACACGATGAAAACTATTGTGGAGGTGGAAGAACAATAGACAGAATGCAAGCACGTTTGAAAATATTCTGCTATGGGAGCATACAGCCTAATGGCATGAACATTGAATTCTCCAATTTTAGTTTACAATCCAACTTCCAACCCCCCCCCACCTTATTAGTTTAGCTTTCAACATTTTATTGTTTTTTCTGTATGTAAATGCTTCACATTATATTGCCTGCCACCCAGTTTTTATATTCACGTAAATATAAAGACAAGTTTAGTTTGGTTTCGCTTAGTGTCGCGTGTACTGAGGTGCAGTGAAACGCTTTTCTCTTGTATGCTATTCAGTCAGCGAAAAGACTATACATGATTACAATCAAGCTGTCTGCAGTGTAGATACAGGCCAAAGGGAATAACGTTCAGCACAAGAATTAACATTGAAGTTCGATAAAGTCAGATTAAAGATAGTTCAAAAGGTCTCCAATCAGGTAGATGGGAGGTCAGGAGCACTCTCAAGTTGTTAGGGGGATGGTTCAGTTGCCTGATAACAGCTGTGATGAAAGTTCTCTTCCCTGCACCCCACCCGGGTGCTCACCTATTTCTCCAACCATCCCATCTTCCCCATCCCTCCCATCCTCTGCCTTCACATTTCATTTTATCTCCTGATCTTACATCCTTTTTCCCTTCTTGCCATCTCTGGCCTTTGCCCATTCATCAGCCAATCAAAACATCTCTCTGTCTCTGATAGGTAGGTACAGGTAAGAGGCGGAGGCATTCATTGGGTATTTTTAAAGTGGAGATTAATATTCTTAATTAGTAAGGGCATCAAAGGTTACAGGGCAAAGGCTCCAGAATGGGGTCGAGAGGGGAAAAATAGATCAGCCATGATCGAATGGCAATGCAGACTCGATGGACCTAAATACCCAATTCTGCTCTTTTGTCTTATGATCTTACAAAGAAAGATCCCGACCCGAGATACAATACGACAGAACTTTATTTATCCGAGGAGGGAAATTGGTCTGCCAACAGTCATAAAACACAAGATACATGAAATTAAAAATGACGAGTGGAAAGTCCAGGATTTGGGATGTGCAAAGATTGGGGAGGGGTCGAGAGGGAAGGGGAGTCAGTTTACCCCACGACAGAATGGGAAGGGGTTGTACAGTTTGATAGCCACAGGGGAAAATAATCTCCTGTGGCATTCTGTGCTGCATATTGGTGGAACCAGTCTGTTGCTGAAGGTGCTCCTCAGGTTGACCAGTGTGTCATGGAAGGGGTGAGCTGTGTTGTCCAAGATGCTCCACAGTTTGAAGAGCATCCTCCCCACCAAGACCAACTCAGTGAATCCAACTTCAGCCAGCCTTCCTGACAAGCTTGTAAATTCTGTTGGCATCCACGGCCCTCGCCCTGCCATCCCAGCACACGACAGAAAAGATGGCACTGGCCACCACCAATTGGTAGAACATCTGCAGCATCTTACTGCAGACGTTGAAAGAGCGGAGCCTCCTCAGAAAGTACAGACGGATCTTATACAGTGCCTCAGCTTTTCTGGACCAGTCCAGTTTATTGTCCAGGTAAACTCCAAGGAACTTGTACTCCTTGGTAAACTGCACATCTACACCCTTGATGGAGCCAGGGGTGTTCCTCTCCTGCTAAATTCCACCGCTAACTCATTTGTCTTCTCGGTGATGAGCTGCAGGTGATTCGGCCCACACCACTCAACAAAGTCGTTGACTACATCACGGTATTCAGCTTCCTCTCCCCTCACTGATGCAGCCCACAATTGCTTATGTCGCTTATACAAGCCCTCCAAAGATGCTGCCCGACAAGGTGAGTTATTCCAGAACTTTGCATGTTTAAAAATAATAATTGGACTGTAACCAATTGATGAGGATGTTAAGATCAAGGTCTGCCAACCTTTACCTGCCGTAGATGTTGGGAGTACAGATGACAGGCACAGTCCCCCTGCTCCAGTAGGTGCCACGGGCATTGTGAAAGGGGTTACAGAGCTCGCTGGTTTAGTGAATCCCAAACCAAAACCAGTTGTTGTTGTGGGTGCTACTGGGAAATAAATTGAATTGAGTTTTAATAGCACAATAAGAATCTTAGAAGATAAATTAAGAATGACATTAATGACATTTTACAAACTATATTTTAATGAAATACATTAAGGAACTTTACTTGATAAATTAGCATGTTTTGTTTTTTTTTGTTTTTGTTTTTTTTTGTTAGAAGTAAGTACAATAGTGTGGTACATAAGTACCTAATACATACATACATATTTCCATTCTTGTACAACTTCATACTTTTGATTTAATAATAAAACAGTGGAAGAAAAAAGAAATAAAGAGTGTCAGAATAGATAGAAAAGCGAGTGGAAACAGATAGCAAATGAAATAAAGGGCATATAAGAGAAGCTGAAAAGATTGAAATAGAAGGAGAAAGTAAAGAAAAGAGAGATTAGGAGAGATCTACCTATTTCGTATTTTTGCCCATCCGTCACCCGGTTCTAAACCATTTACTTTCTGAGGTTATGTTATGTTGCACCATATGCTTGCAAAAAGTTGATAAAAGGAGACCAAGTCTTTGAGAATTGGTCTACTTTGCCTATTAGGAGAAATCTAATTTCTTCAAGATGAAGCGTTTCAGACATATTTGAAATCCACATTTTGAATGTTGGCGTAGTTGCGTTTTTCCAAAATTTGAGTATAAGTTTTTTTGCTGTTATTAGACCATAATTAAGAAACGTTTCTTGGAATATAGTTAGTTTACTTCCCTCTCCCATTGATCCAAAGATAATCAGTTCTGTATTGGGGCTCAATTTTGTGTTAAATAGTTTTGTAAAAATTCCAAAAATTTCATTCCAAAATTTATACAGTTTTATACACGAGACAAAGGAATGTGCTATAGTGGCATTTTGAGTAAGACATTTGTCACAGATGGGGGAAACATTTGGGGATATTTTATTCAGTCTAGTTTTAGAATAATATAATCTATGTAAAATTTTAAATTGACTTAGGTTATGTCTTACATTAATTGAACATTTATTTACATATAATAGATTTTTTTCCCATCTATCGTTAGGAATATTTATCAAAAACTCTTGTTCCCAGTCCCTTCTAATTGTCTCTGACGTTGGCGTTTCTATATTTAAAATTATATTATATAAGTAGGATATTAAATTGCTTGATTCTGCCTTTCTATTCATTCCTTCCTCCAATAAATTAGCACGTTTACAAAACATTTAAACAGGTATATGGGTAGGAAATGTTTAGAGGGATATGGGCCAAACACAGGCAGGTGGGTCTAGTATAGATGGGGCATATTGGTTGGTGCGGGCAAGTTGGGCCAAAGCACCCGTTTCCACATTGTACGACTCTATGGAATATTTCCTTACATCCTCCTGTTTAGCTGATCAAATATTTTTGCCACTTTATCAGACTTACCCAAAGTTAGTCCTGTCGTTGCTGCTGTTGTAGCCCCTGTAGGTTAGGAAAAGAAATATGGAAGAGCATAAGTAGAAACGCAGAAAATAGGTGCTGGAGTAGGTCATTCAATGTGATCATGCTGATCATTGAATCAGTACCACGCTCCTGCTTTTCCCCCCCATATCCCTTGATTCCTTTAGCCCTAAGAGCTAAATCTAACTCTCTCTTGAAAACATCCAGTGAATTGGCCTCCACTGCCTTCTGTGGCAGTGAAGTAAACAAATACTTGGAGGTTTGTCAGTTAATTGTCCTCTGTAAATTATCTCCTAGTGGAGTGGATGTGAAAGTGGGATAACAGTGTGAACGGCTGATGGATGGTCAGCACAGACTCAGTGGGCAGAAGGGCCTGTTCTATGCTGTATCTCTAAAACTAAAACCTATTGAGGTAAGAACCAATTTTTCTCTCTCTCTCTTCTTAATTTAGGCATGTTATTATCAGTGCCTCAATATACAGACAAAAGCAATAATCCAGAATGATGTAGGGAATTGTGTGTTTAACCTGTACCCTGAATCTGGCTTTCACATAGGTCACAAATGACTTCTTGGTTACAGCTTAAATAGGAACAAACAAAAAACATCTCGCTAAGCAGCGGTGAGTTTCTCAAACAAGTCGGTTTATTTGAGGCCTTAACAGTACGTGCTGGGTACAGCCCGAGAGAAGCCAAAGTGTTTCAGTGACTCACAGCACCCACAATGTGGTTACATTCTCACAACACAATATTACATGGGCTTTTAACATTTTTGAGATGATTCATCATTGATCACTGCCTCTCAACTTGTTATCTTTAACCATCTGTTCAGTTATTTAGAAAACCATTCTCCCATTTGTCTAACAAACGGGCACAATAAAATACAGATGCTCCACGATTTATGATGCTTCGACTTGCGATATTTCGACTTTACGATCGGCAAACACTCGGCAATAGCAGCGAGCCGCACGTCACTTCCAGTCATGTGATCGCATTGTATTCATGATAATATGGGAGACTTTAGCTATTGACGTTATCAGAATAAGGCTGAGTTTTCTGCAGAAGATTGACACCTGGGCACATTACTGTTGGTAAATAGTTTTCAGTGGTCCACAATATGCACTCACATAAACCTTTAGCTCTGGGTTATGTTAGACTGTTGTGTAGCAGCAGTTGATTGCATACGATGCACTGGGCTGCAGCAGGTAACATCCGGCACTGACATTCAAGATTCAAGAGTGTTTATTGTCATGGGTCACAGATAGGACAATGAAATTCTTGCTTTGCTTCAGCACAACAGAATATGGTAGGCATGAATACAGAACAGATCAGTGTGTCCATATATCATTATATAAATATATACACACACATCAATAAATAAACAGATAAAGTGCAAATAAACAGATAAGGGGCTATTAATATTCAGAGTTTTGTTTGAGTTGAGTTTAATAGCCTGATGGCTGTGGGGAAGTAGCTATTCCTGAACGTTGCAGTCTTCAGGCTCCTGTACCTTCTACCTGAAGGTAGCGGGGAGATGAGTGTGTGGCCAGGATGGTGTGGGTCCTCGATGATGCTGCCACCCTTTTTGAGGCAGCGATATGTGGGCTGAAGGGCCTGTGCCAGTGCTGTACTGTTCTATGTGAAGGAAAGAACTGAACCAAAGATAGTCACAAACTACTGGAGTAACTCAGCAGGTAAGGCAGCATCACTGGAGTAAAGGAATAGGTGATGTTTCGGGTTGGAACCATTCATCAGACAGCTCAGTACGGTTTTGACTCGGAACGCCACCTACTCCTTTTCTCCAGAGATGTTGCCTGACCCGCTGAGTTACTCCAGCATCTTGCGTCTAGCTTCGGGCTGCTTCAATGCATTCGGTACCTAATCGGGGATTGTACTTGTGCATGGCAATAATCTTACTGATCTGTATGGAAAAATCTTTTTCACCAATAATAAAAAAACATTGAATCAAATACAGAATTTGACAGATACAGGTGCAAAGCACTTGTTTAACACCTTGCCAACCTCCTCTGACTCTTGATTAGGAAGGGTGTCAGGGGTTATGGGGGAGGCAGGAGAATGGGGCTGAGAGGATAGATCAGCCACGATTGAATGGTGGAGTAGACTTGATGGGCCAAAAGGCCTAATTCCAGTGCTATAACTTATGAACATTTGAAAATACCTGTGGAAGTGGGTCCAAATGAGAATCCAGTGGTTTGTTTCTGTCCAAACAATCCACCACTAAGGCCTCCGAAAGTAGATGCAGTCGTGGTAGCGGTTGAGGCAGTGGTTCCAAGATTGCCAAAGGCAAACCCTCCAGTACCACTAGGGTTGCTGAAACAAAATGGAGGGAAAGCAGTTAGGAATCAGATGGCTAAATCTTTATTTTTTGTCTGGTTCGCACATTGCTCCAAATATCATCATTACTTCCTACGGATAATCTAAGGGAGGCAAGGGCTTGCACGGTTGTTTGTCAAAAAAGTGTGTATTGGTGTTCACACAAACCATAAAGCCATAGGAGCAGAATTAGGCCATCAAGTCTGCACCGCCATTCAATCTTGGTTGATCTATTTTGCCCTCTCAACTCCATTCTCCTGCCTTCCCCCCCCCCCCCCCCCCCCGTAACCTTTGACACACTTACCAATCAAGAACCTATCAGTCTCCACTTTAAAAATGTCCATTGACTTGGCCTCCACAGCCGCTTGTGGAAATGAATTCCACAGATTCACCACCCTCTGGGTAAAGAAAGTCCTCCCCAATTCGATTCTTAAAGTACTTCCTTTTATTCCAAGGCTGTGCCCTCTGGTCCGAGACGCTCCCACTAGTGGAAACATCCTCTCCACATCCACTCTATCCAGGCTTTTCATTAATAGCATAACGGGAAGGGCATGCAAAGAGGTGCCACTTTCTGGCGCCATCTTGTGGAATGGTCGTGTACATGGAGTAAATTGTCAAACTCGACAAGCATTCAACAATCATAATGTGTGATTCCCCAATCAGAACAATCAGAACCCCCCCCCCCCTCCCCAACGACCTGAGGAAGGGACCCAACATGAAACGTCACCTATCCATGTTCTCCTGAGATACTGGCTGAGCCACTGAGCTACTACATGATTATAAAAACTGGCAGACAAGATAACGACAAGCAATCATACAAAGACAAAAACAATAACATTTTAGAATAAAAAAAAGATGAATACTGTTTTTTCCAACATTGCAGTGTTGTCATCTATCAGAAAATAGATAAAATGTCATGACAAATTAAGAGTAATTACTTTCTCTTCTCCCCTCCGGCAAGAGGTAAAGTGCGAAAACGCATACCTCCAGATTCAGGGACAGTTTCTCCCCAGCTGTTATCAGGCAAATGACCCATCCCATCTCCTACCTCATTGGAGACCCTCGGACTACCTTAATCAGACTTTACTTTGCACAATGTTATTCCCTTTGTCGTGTATCTGTACGCCGCCCAATTGTAATCATGCAGTCTTTCCACTAAAGAACATGTTGGTCAAATTAAGACAACAATTTTTTTAAACCTCAGACTTCAAGAGTACAAAATGGCAGATAAAACACAACGAATGTTATGCACCGACTCAGTGTGCTCTATTATTTTACACTCCTATACTTAGTGTGATTGTGCCCAATGTATAGTAGGATTATTACTGAATAGTATGCAAATAACTTCACTGACAATAGGACTTTGGAAGGAGTAGGATGAGGACCCACAGTCCCGTTTCTATCAACGGGTGGATGGTTGAAAGGGCTTCAAATTCCTGGGCGTGCACATCTCTGAAGATCTTTCCTGGTCCGAGAACACTAGTGCAATTATCAAGAAAGCACATCAGCGCCTCTACTTCTTGAGAAGATTACGGAGAGTCGGTTTGTCAAGAAGGACTCTCCCTAACTTCTACAGGTGCACAGTAGAGAGCTTGCTGACCGGTTGCATCGTGGCTTGGTTCGGCAACATGAGCGCCCTGGAGAGGAAAATACTTCAAAAAGAAGTAAACACTGCCCAGTCCATCATCGGCTCTGACCTTCCTTCCATCGAGGGGATTTATCGCAGTCGCTGCCTCAAAAAGGCTGGCAGCATCATCAAGGACCCACAACATCCTGGCCACACACTCATCTCCCTGCTACCTTCAGGTAGAAGATACAGGAGCCTGAAGACTGCAATGACCAGGTTCAGGAATAGCTACTTCCCCACAGCCATCAGGCTATTAAACCTGGCTCGGACAAAACTCTGATCATTAATAACCCATTATCTATTATTTGCACTTTATCAGTTTATTTATTCATGTGTGTATGTATTTATATAATGATATATGGACACACTGATCTGTTTTGTAGTAAATGCCTACTATGTTCTGTGCGCTAAAGCAAAGCAAGAATTTCATTGTCCTATCAGGGACACATGACAATAAACTCACTTGAACTTGACTTGAACTTGTACACGTGACAATAAGGTACTATTGAATCTAACGCCTTAAAATGCTTCCACAATGCTAAGTAGCACTTAGCGTTACTTGACGCTAGGACTTTCATTACCTATAATGTGATCAAAGGAACAAAGACACAGCAGAACAAGCACAGAAGTCACTAAAGGCCTTGTCCCACTTGCGTGTCCTTGGCACGCAAAATAAGCAACCTCGTTGTCGCGTTGAGGCGCACGGGCATCGTGTGCCGCACGGAGCCGGTCCCACTGAGAAGCGCGGCGGGGTACATAGTTGTGCACGGCGCTCCGAAATTTTGTAGCAAACGAAATCTTCGCCCGCCACCGGCCTGTCGCGTAACTGACGGCCAAAGTGGGACAGGCCCAAGACCCTGGCGTGACGCAACGTCTCACCTCCAATAGCAGCAGAAGCAGGCAAACAATCACCTGGGGCTCACGGCCGTTGTGGTCCGGATCCGCCCCCACTTCTACTCCCAGAGCAGGGCCAAGAAAATTGAAGATAGACACAAAATGCAGGAGTAACTGGCAGCATCTCTGGAGAGTAGGAATGGATGACGTTTCGGGTTAAGACCCTTCTTTCAGACTGAAGAAGGGTCTCGACCCGAAACATCACCCATTCCTTCTCTCCAGAGATGCTGCCAGTCCCGCGGAGTTACTCCAGAATTTTGTGTCTATATTCAAATGACATCACACGCTCCAGATGGCTGTGCGGACGCATGAAGTCGCGCGCGAACTTCGTGGGACCGTCGCGACCACGAGGTCGTGTAATTAGCGTGCCAAGGACACGCAAGTGGGATGGGGGCTTATTTCTTTAAACTATAAAGATGGCGCCAATCCAGACAATTCTCTGTGTTCTGGTCCCAGAAGTGGATCCGCAATCATTCATTACAATCGCTCCACTCTTTTAAACCTCTACTCCGACAGAATCAGACATTACTAGGCTTTATCTTGCACTATACGTTATTCCTTTTATCCTGTATCTGTAAACTGCGGCTGGCTCGATTGTAATCATGTATTGTCTTTCCGTTGACTGGATAGCACATAACAAAAAGCTTTTTACCGGATCTCAAGAAAGATCTCTATTACCGTATTCCAAAGAAACATCTTCACTCCGAGTACTTTTATCTCCAATGAATCAGTTAAAGTATTTTGCAACAGTTGATCAGGCCTTTTCCACTACCAATTGGAAATAAAATGATTGGCTTTTCCTCAAGTGACAATATACTAAACTAATTCTTCACTTATAGTATAATGCATTCGCTCAAAATAGTTGCATCTGAATCGCAGCTAATCTTTTGTTAGCACCTGTAAGAGGCACTGATGGGCTCTCGAAAAATCAGAGGTCATCTTGAAAGATTTGTGACCAATAGGAGAATGAGGCCAGATATCAGATTATAGGTCTATTCTGTAATCATTCAGCTCATGAAAATAGCAAATCCATAACAGGACGATTCAGAAAATATTTTCAAACATATTTTTCAAAGTCTCCATGCCAATCATATTTTCTTCTGTGAATCTGATAAATATAAACATTTCACAGATAAGCCATTTAATTCCTTTTAAAATGTTATCTGTTCTTGAGGTTTGCGTGATTTTGGCAAAACCATACTGATTCCGGAAAAGGTAAGGATAGCGGATAACAGCAGCAACTTAGTAAGAATCTGGCATTGTACATAAGACAGAAGCATAATTAGGCCATTCGGCCAGTCAAGTCTGCCCTACCATTTGATCATGGCTGATCTATCTCCCTGTCAGCACCATTCTCCTATCTTCTCCCGATACTCCTTGACACCCTTACTAATCAAGAGCCTATCAATGTGTAGGAAGGAATTGCAGATCTCTGGAGTTATTTGGTGACGTTTCGGGTCGGAACCCCTCTTCAGAATTAACCTATTCATCTCTGCTTTAAAAAATACCCAAAGACGGCCTCCACAGCCGTATGTGGCAATGAATTCCACAGATTCACTGCACTCTGGGTAAAGAACTTCCTCCTCATCTTCATTCGAAAGGTACACCCTTTTATTCTGAGGCTGTGCCCTCTGGTCCAACTCTCTCCCACAACAGGAAACATCCGCTCCACATTCACTCCACCCAGGCATCATAAAAGCTCTCTATAATCTTTAGAAGTTCATTGGAAAATCTTCTAGCAACAGGTCCAATCAAATACAAGGTCCCGTTGTACGTTCTTCCAAAGAAACATCACTCCGAGTACTTTTATCTCCAATGAATCAGTTAAAGTATTTTGCAACAGTTGATCAGGCCTTTTCCACTACCAATTGGAAATAAAATGATTGGCTATTCCTCCAACGTCCGAAGAGGTTATTTGTAGACGATCCTTCAGGTTTATCCACCATTCTCGGTTTCTCCAATAGTGAAGCAGCAGCATAATTGGCCTTTCTCAGGACCTGACCATAATCAATGGAAAGCTCAAGGTCACAAGTAAACATTACTCCCACGAGCGGTAGAACATCATCAAAATCAAATAAAGTCATAGTCATACAGCGCCCCTCAGCCCTACTTGCCCACGCTGACCAACATGCACCGTCCACACTCGTCCTACCTGTCCACATTTGGCCTGTAACCCTCTAAACCTTTCCTATCCATGTACCTGTCCAAATGTGTTTTAAATGCTGTTATTGTACCTGCCTCAACTACCTTCTCTGGCAGTTTGTTCCTTACACCCGCCACCCTCTGTGTGAAAAAGTTGCACATCAGATTCCTATTAAATCTTTCCCCTCTCACCTTAAACTTATGTACTCCGGATTCCCATACTCTTGGTAAGACTGTGCATTCCCCTCATATTATACACCTCCATAAGATCACGCCTCAGCCTCCTGTACTCCAACGAATAAATTCCCAGCCTGCTCAACCTTCCCATCCTGCTCAATCTTCCTTATAGCTCAGGATCCTCAGTCCTGGCAATGTTGTTGTACATCTTCTCTGGAATCTTTGTAGACTAACGACATCTAAATGAACCAATGTACTCACTTTCAATAGGTTCTTAATCCACCGTTGTTATCCTAAAGTGACCTCAGACTAGACAATTAAGTGAGAATTCAAATAAAAACATGGCAATCAGTGAAAGAAGTCAGAGATACAGACAACTGGAGCCCAAGGCGCAACAGAAAATAAATTAGGTGAAGAAAATTAAACAGTTGGGAGACAACCAACTAATTATACCCACCAAACACAAATTTGACAGATGACTAGATTTGACAGCATTGATCAAGGATAATAATCATCACAATCATCACAGCCAATGAGATTGCTGAAAGCAAAAGCAGTGTGATGTTTACTGAAAATAGACGCAAAGTGCTGGAGTAACTCAGCTGGTCAATCTCTGGGGAACATAGATAGGTGACGTGTCTGGCAGGACCCTTCTTCCACTGACTAACATTATATAAAACCACGACCAACATTTAAAAAAGGCTTTGACCCAGAGTAGGGGCGTCAAGACTGGTTTTCCGACCAGTCTGACTGTCCCCGATACTGTTTGTTTCGTAGTCACCTACTCCTATCTAACAATGGTCAATTCTACATTTTCTTTCATCCCCATCTCTTTTGATGTATCGTTTTCGCACCTTACACTTCCTTATTACTGTGTCTCCCTCTCCCCAACTCTCAGTCTGAAGAAGGGTCAACATCTGTAGTTTCTTGTTTCTACATAAGGAACTGCAGATGCTGTTTTTTTTTTAAAGACAAAGTGCTGGAGTACCTCAGCATCTGTGCAGTCTGAAGAAGCGTCCTGACCTGAAACACCACATATCCATTCCCTCCAGAGATGCTTCCTGACCCAATGAGTTACACCAGCACTTAATGTCTATTCGTGTAAACCAGCATCTACACGTTCCATGTTTCTACCTATGGAACTGCAGATGCTGTTGGCCAAAAGAAAAAAAGTGCTGAAATAACTTAGCAAGTCAGGCAGCATCTCTGGAAGGAATTGATAGGTGGTATTTCTGGTCAGGACCTTTCTTCAGGCTGTTCACTTCCTTCCAAAGATGCTACCTGACCCACGAGTTATTTATCCTCCTCTGCCCCCATCTCAACGTGTTCCGGGTCCGCAATGACGTAGAGCTTTTCTTCCGTCGCTTCCAAGCCTTTTACTATTGGAAGGAGTCCTCACCCCCCCCCCCCCCCCATTCCCCCCCAGTGATGACCCTTTCCCCTACCATCCTCCTTCTCATGCACTCCCCAATTGCCTCCTACCCTCTCTAGACCTTTTCATTTCTAACTACAGTATTGAAATGAAAGTTAAAGACGTAATTGACCGTCTTTAACTTTTTGAATATTGTTACCTACCCTAACCTTACCCTCTCCATTATGGACTCAAACCTTCCTGAGGTCATCTGTTGCCGGCCCAGTTTTGTTCTGGCCTTCTCTTATGAGGGTCTCATCTTCCCTTCCGACCCTGAAACATTAACTATCCATTCTCTCCAGAGATGCTGCCTAACCCACCGAGTTACTCCAGCACTTTGTGTCTTTTTTGAGTGTGAAGGGGTGACGGGCTGAAGGGCCCGTTACCCTGCCTCGTCCATCAATCCGTTATTTTGGCTCCTGCTTGCAATCGCATATTTCACTTTCTACCGGATAAACCTGGGCAGCAAGGGCCGGGGATCCGCGCACCGGGACCACGCGGTGATCGTCTACCTGGTGGCTCCGAGGGCGAAGCCGCCGCCCCCGCCGCCAGTGGCGGCCGCCGCCGCGGTGCCGAAGCCGAAGCCGGTCGTCATTGCCTACCCGCCGGCTGTCGAGCGGCGGCGCCTCCGCCTCTCCCCCGGGCCCGGAGACAGCCGGGCCGGGATCAAGGGCCGGGATCAAAGCCCGGGCAGGCCCCGTCCGGCCGGGCTCCCTTCAGCGGCCTCGGGAGGGCACCGTGTACCCGCCTCGGGCGAGGGGAAGATACCCGCCGAACCACGCCGTTAGATCAGGCCAGGCCCGATCAGTGCGGAGGCCGCCGCGCTGCTGCTCTTTTTTTAAATGGATCCTGGAATCGGCGGGTTTTCTGCCCGTCCTCTCGGCTTCCCGGAAGTTGCCGGGCTTGCTGGGATGCTGGAGGACCAGTCCTTTTTGTATTAAAGAAGGAACTGCAGATGCTGGAGAATCGAGGGGTTGCACAAGAAGCTGGAGAAACTCAGCGGGTGCAGCAGCATCTAAGGGGCGAAGGATGGAAGAAGGGTCTCGACCCGAAACGT
Source organism: Raja brachyura (assembly GCA_963514005.1). Next base: position 63,396,267 of record OY740786.1, read on the forward strand.
CGCCTATCTCCTTCGCCCCTTAGATGCTGCTGCACCCGCTGAGTTTCTCCAGCTTTTTGTGTAGTCCTTTTTGTATGTCCCTTGTTCAGCACACGTTTCCTCAAGGATCCCACAGCACACATTTCCTCAAGGATCCCACAGCACACATTTCCTCAAGGATCCGACAGCACACATTTCCTCAAAGATCCCACAGCACACATTTCCTCAAAGATCCCACAGCACACGTTTCCTCAAAGATCCCACAGCACACGTTTCCTCAAGGATCCCACAGCACACATTTCCTCAAAGATCCCACAGCACACGTTTCCTCAAAGATCCCACAGCACACTTGTTTTGATTATTTAAGGTGTCAAAGGTTATCGGGGGAGCAGGGTGGAGGGGGAGAGATAGATCGATGGGACGAATGGCCTAATTCTGCTCCTATGTCCAATGCAGATGCTGGTTTACACCGAAGATAGACACAAAATGCTGGAGTAACTCGGCGGGGCAGACAGCATCTCTGGAGAAAAGGAATGGGTGACTTTCAGACCGAGTCAGTTGTCCCTCCACAACTCTCTGGTTAACTCATCAATCCCCACCCAAACCCTCACCCTTCGACTAATTTCACAGTCCTGATTAATTTTACTGACTATACCCCCCCTTCCTTGTTATATTTCCCTTAGCTAACGATGAACCATCCCACATTGTTAAAGAAGGAACTGCAGATGCTGGAAAATCGAGGGTACACAAAATGCTGGAGAAACTCAGCGAGTGCGGCAGCATCTATGGAGCGAGAGAGATAGGCAACGTTTCGGGCCGAAACTCATCTTCAGACTGAAGAAGGGTTTCGGCCCGAAACGTTGCCTATCTCCTTCGCTCCATAGATGCTGCTGCACCCGCTGAGTTTCTCCAGCATTTTGTGTTCCCCCAACCATCCCACATTTACATCTCTGGACTCCTTCTCCCCTGCCTCAGTCTGAAGTAAGGTCATGAGCCGAAACGTCACCCATGCCTTCTCTCCAGAGATGCTGCCTGTCCCGCTGAGTTACTCCAGCACTTTGTGTCTATCCTCCATGTAAAGCAGCATCTGTAGTTGCCTCCAACACATGCTGCCTCTGCCTGGCCCACCAGGTGCGCTGGGATGTTTGCGAGTCCTCCAGTGTAGGGGGCGCTGCGGGAGCGGCCGGGGCCGGGGCCGGGGCCGGGGCCGGAAGTGAAGGTTGCCGTGGAGGCAGGAGGTGGTGGTCGTGCGCTGCTCCGTGGCTGAAAACAACGTCTGAACCCTCCCTCCCTCCCTTCAGTTGACATGGAGCACATTAGAACCCCGAAGGTGGGTGATAGCCGTGTTTTTATTTGTGCGTGGAATTGTTTATTGGGTGGAGATCGGTCTCGGGCCTCAGCTGTTGCCCGATCCCCAGGCTTTGGGTCTGAAGGAGAGTCCCAACCTGCAGATTCCCCAGTCCATGTTTCCTACAGCTGTTATTCCAGCACTTTATATATTTTTCTGCATTAACCAGTAACTGCAATTCCATGTGATGATGTTGATACTTTATTGTCACATGTACCTAGGTGCAGTGAAATTCTTTGTTATGCATACAATCCAGTAAAATCATATTACAGATAACCGCAATTATAGGCAAGTACAAAAGTGCAATGGTTGTAGTGTAATAGTAGACTCCACTGAAACAGGACACAAAGAGTCACCATGTTTCTGGAGCCCACAAAGTTTCAAAGTTCTTAAAAGTATTGGGGTCAATAATTTATTGCATTTTTATTCGTTTATATATTGTCCATGTGTACATTCAACACTATCATTCCCCTTTGCTCTACTTATTATTCTTAAGTTTGGCTTGATTGTTTATTATCTGATTTGATTGAATAGAATGCAAATCAAAGCTTTCATTGTAGAAACAAAGAACTGCAAATTCTGGTTTTATACTGATGGACACAAAGTGCTGAGTAATGGCATTCAGGCAGCATCTCTGTAGAACGTAGATAGATGACGTTTCAGGTTGTGCCACTTCTTGAGACTCATTGTACTTCAGTACACGTGACTAAGCCCATCTTCTCTTTACAGCCCGGTTCGAGCTTGCATGCCTGTAAAGATGCTGCAAGTAAAAATGTCATTGTTCCCTTAACTTCAGATGTCACAATTAAACACTGTGGACTCCGTCATATAGTCATACGATACAGAAACAGGCCCTTCAGCTCAACACGTCCTTACTGATCAGATGCCCCATCGTAGCTAGTCCCGTATGTCTGCATTTGGTCCATATCCCTCTAAACCTTTCTTATCCATGTACCTGTCCGAATGTCTTAAATGGTGTCATAGTACCTGCCTCAACTACCTCGTCTGACATCTTACTCATATACCCACGACCCTTTGAGTGGAAAGGTTACACCTCAGGTTCCTATAAATCATGCCCGTCTCACCTTAAGCATGTGGCCTCTGATTCCCTATTTGGATAAAATATTTTGTGCATTCATCCTCTCAATTACCATCATGACTTCAAACACCTCCCTACAAGACCACCCCTTAGCCCCCGCACTCCAAGGAATAAAGTCCTTGCTTGTCCAATATCTCCCAGTAGCCTAGGGCCTCGACTCCTGGCAACATCCTCGTAAATTTTCTCTGCACCCTTTCCGGCTTAATGACATCCTTCCTATAGCAAGGTGGCCAAAACCGAACACAATACTCCAAATGTAGCCTTACAATGGCCTGTACAACTGTAACATAATGTTCTAACTTCTATGCTCAATGGCCTGACTGATTAAGGCAACTGTACCAAAACCCTTCTTGACCACATATCTGTCCAGACAAGTGCAACATTTGAGGAAAACATCCCTCAGTAGAAAGTCTTTCATGTAGCCTATTTATTGCAAAGCTGATCAGCTTTTCCAAACATTCAACCATCTTCCTATCATAAACCCCCCCCCCCCCCCCCCCGAAATGTCACCTGTTACTTGTCAGGCTTTGTCCTGTCCCTCTTCTCTTCTACATTTCCTTCCCCCTCCACCCCTCCATCAGTTAGAAGAAGGGTCCCAACCTAAAACGTCACCCACCCATGTTCTCCGTGGATGCTGATCAGATGCCCAGCTCTTTATGTCCTTCTTTAGATCTGACCAGTACGTTCTATCTGCCATAAATGTATCATATGTTTCACCGTGGATAGGTATATGGACGGGAAGGGAATGGAGGGGTATGGTCTGAGTGCAGATAGATGGGACTAGGGGAAAATAAATGGTCGGCATGGACTGGAAGGGCCGAGAGGGCCTGTTTCCGTGCTGTAATTGTTATATGGTTATAGGTAAATTGACACTTTCGGTAAAGGTTCCTTTGAACTCCATTCTTCTTGATCTTTTGTACAAGGGCGAATATTATTTTTGATTTTCTGTTTGACCATTTGCGTTATCATAAAATGTTCAATCTGTAGAGTATAAATTGTCAGGAATCTCAGTAATGTATTAACTAGATTTGCTAAGTAACTTATGAATAGCGTCTTGGTTCTTCAGTGAAATGAGCAGAATGCATCAAGGCAATTTGGCCACTGCCTTCCATAAATGTCATAAACCTTTTGCAATAAACCAATGATTTTCAGGGTGGCACAGTGGTGCAACAGTAGTTTTGCTGCCTTGCAGTGCAAGAGACCCGGTTTTGATCCTGACTATGGGTGCTCTCTGTACGGAGTTTGTATGTTCTCCCTGTGACTGCATGGGTTTTTTCCGGGTGCTCCAGTTTCCTCCCACACCCCATAGATGTACAGGTTTGTAGGTTAGTTGGCTTTGGTAAAATTGTACACTGTCCCTAAGGTGTAGGATAATGCAAGTGTATGGGGTGATTGCTGGTCGACAAGGACCCTGCAGGTTGAAGGGCCTGTTTCTGTGCTATATGTTTAAAGTAAAGTTTTAATTTTACATATTTTCCATTTATCTGGAGCCATAATGGATGTACAAAGTCAGAACCACTATTTTTGTTAAAGAAAAGAATGGTGTTTGCTGTTCAAAAAAGAATTTTCTTGTTTGTAAGCAATGTTAAATATATTATTACTGGCACTGAAGGAGTGCAAACATCCTTTAGATGGCTATCAGGCAGTAGAATCAATCTAGCCTGGCTTTAGATTCTGTGCCTACTGATATATGAAGATCATATTTAATCAATGATTTTCAGCATTGATCAAAAACTAAACAGCTTGAATAGACCATAGGAGAATGGCAGTGGAACTAGCCCTTTTTAAGCACGAGCCAAAGGCATCATTCTCATTTTGAGCCACAATCTCATGTCGACATCTGATTGTCCCAACACTTTATTCAAAATTATGCAAAGGGCTAAACCGTTATTATTAGTGTTAGATTATTTATGTTCTGTTTCTTCACATAGTTGCCAAATAATGCGTAGAAATCATTGCTGACTTACTCTTTTGGGAATGTTTAGTTTAGAGATACAGCGTGTAAACAGGCCCATTGGCCCACCGATTCCACCCCGACCAATGATCACCCGTACGCAAGTTCTATCCTACGCACTCGAGACAATTTATAGAAGCCAATTAACCTATAAACCTGCACGTTTTTGGGATATGGGAGGAAACCGGAGCACCTGGGGAAAACACATATGTTCATATGGAGAACGTACAAACTGTACAGACAGCCACCATAGTCAGAATCGAACCTGGGTCTCTGGCGCTGTAAGGTAGCTCTATCGTTGCGCCACTGTGCTCCCTTATCACGTATCCTGCTACTGTAAACAAACAAAAAAAGCTTTGCTTTTTCCTTGCATATCACTTTGCATGTATTGGTATTGCTGCTTAGGATTAGAATTACATAGAATATTATCACATTGACAGTTTATTTGCCCTATTCTGGCAAATAGCGCCTCTTCTATTAATTAAGAAGAGTTTAAATGAGAAGGATCCACGTCTGTGAAGCCTGTTACCAAGCCTGCAGTAAAACATTACAACAGTGGCCACCACATGGCTATAAAGCACTATTAGTTTAGTTTGTTGTCAAATGTACCGAGGAACTGTGAAAAGCTTTTGATTACCTGTTAATCAGTCAGTGGAAAGACTATACATGATTACAATCGAGCCGTCCACAGTGTACAGATACAGGATAATGGAAAGAGTGTATAGTAGTCGGAGTATCTACAGATCTGAGAAGTGATTAAAAGTATATATAAAGTTGTTGGAGTAGAGGTTTAGACGAGTGGAGCAATTGTAATGAGTGATTGCAGATCCACTTCTGGAACTATCATGCAGAGAGTTGTCTGGATTGGGCCCATTCTTCCCCTATTTTTCCTTTTTTCTCTCATCTTTTCTATAGGTGGAGCAGGTGAAGTTATTGGATCGTTTTGGAAGTAACAAGTCAGTTATTGGAACCTTGTATCTGACTGCAACCCATTTAATTTATAGAGAGGTGACTACAGTCAATCCAAAGGAAATCTGGGTAAGTTTGTTCCCTTGTACAAGTAATGCTTGCCATTTTCACTTTTTTTTGTCAGAAAATTTCTAATTTGTTTATCATGGAATCATGGAAACCTTTCAGTCTGAACAAAATTTCGTTGCCTTACATATAATAAAATAACAAAACACACAATAAACACAAATTTAACATCCACCACGGTGAGTTCACCAGACACCTCCTCACTGTGATGGAAGGTAAAATCTTAAGTCTTTGGCTCTTCCCTTCTTGTTCTTCCTCTGCGCTGAGGCGATCCAGGCCTCTGATGTTGTGACTCCACCGTGTGATGTAAGTAATTAAGTCCCGCGGCTGAACCGTGCTCCGTGAACGGGCCGGTTCAAACTCCGGTCCGGGGCGGTTGAAGCTGCCGCCCTCCAGTCCAGCGGACACCGTTGTTGAGGCGGGAGCTCCGGAAAAACAGGTCACCAACCTGTGACCTGCGAGCTCTCGACGATGTCGTCCACTGGGCCCGCGGCCGGGCCTCCGAAGTCGCTGCCGCGCCACCGCCACTGGAAAGCCGCCACAGCTCCGAGTCGGGCCGCCGGAACGCTGGAATTCCTGAACCCGCCACAGCCCCGAAGTCGGCCAGCCTCGCGCTGGTAAGTCCTGGCTGGCTCTGCCTCCGGAGCCTCGAGGTCGGTCACAGTTGGAGGCTGCCAGCTCCGCCATTAGGCCTCAGTGCAGACGGAGATGGGGGATACGACAAGAAAAGTCGCGTCCCCCGAAGGAAGAGACTAAAAAGTTTCTCTCATCCCTCTCACACACATACACAACATTTAAAACTCAAATTAACATGCTAAAACAGGACAAGAAAACAACAAAAAAAGAAAAAACAGACGGACTGCAGGCGAGCCGCAGTTGCCAAGGCAGTGCCGCCACTCCAGCAACTAATACTATGTTTATAACTTGAGGTGAAATTATAACAGTGGAGTAAAGCTGAAGTACATGTACATGGATATGATAGGTTTAGAGGGAAATGGCGAAACGCAGGCAAGTGAGATTAGTGTAGATGGGGCATGTAGGTTGGCATAGACAAGTTAAGTTGAAGGGGCTGTTTCCATGCTGCATGACACTATGGCACCCAGTCTCTTTTAAATGAAATGCTCCATCTTGGGGAACATGGTGAATGGTTCATTGTGTATGCATTGTGAAAACACAGGAGCTGAGTACGGAAAAAGGCCCATCAATTAGTGTCATAGAGCAGGAGTCGGTAACCTTGTTCTGCATAGGGGCCAGGACCCATGTCTGTGAGCGGATGGCGGGCCACATCTAGCGCCACAGTGTGACACTTAGTGTTGTTTTTTGCATTAGATTTCACGTGTTTTCAATTAGGTTTCTGCAGTTCCCAGGTCGGCCCGCCTGCCCCGGGACTGGCTGTAATGCCCAGGTCACCTGCATGCCCGGGGACTAGCTCCAGTTCCCAGGTCGGCTCGCCTGCCCCGGGACTGGCTGTAGCGCCCAGGTCGCCAGTGTGCCCCGGGACCAGCTGCAGTTTCCAGATCAGCTTGCGTGCCCCGGGACTGGCTGCAGTTGCCAGGTCGAAAAAACGAATTGGAAAAAAATATGCCTGTGGGCCAGTTGATTTTGGGTTATGGGCCGGATTTGGCCTGTGGGCCATAGGTTGCCGACCGCTGCTTTAGAGTCATACTATGTGGAAACAGGCCTTTTGGCCTAACTTGTCCACACTGACCAACATGCCCCATCTACACTAATTCCACCTGCCTGTGTTTGGCCCATATCCCTTTAAACCTAACATATCCATGTACATATTTAAATGCTTTTTAAACGTTGCGATAGTTTCTGCTTCATATGTACTTTTATGTTATTGTAATCATGTTTACTTATTGTCTTTTTCATAAATGTTTCTAACTGACTCCTATTTCATTCCGTCTTAACATCTATTCTTTTTCCTGTGTGAACTTTTGAAATGGTTCTTGCCACTTTAATTTATTTTCTCCAGTCCTCCACTTCCCCAAATAGTTGAAGACAGAAATTGAATGTCGCACTGTTTGAGCATTTCTGCGTTTATTAATATTTCTGCTCTTTATTTTTATATTTTAGATAATGCATCATCATATTGCTGTTGTGGAGAAGCTACCCCTGACAACGGTTGGGTGCCCGCTTGCAATTCGGTGCAAGGATTTTCGGGTCATTCACTTTATTATTCCGCGAGAAAGGGACTGCCATGATATTTACAACTCTCTCCTCAAGCTCTCATGCCCAGGTATGTACATTTCTCAAAAGCAACATAGTACACGGGCGGCACAGTGGCATTTACGGGAGGCACATAATATTCGGGCAATATTAGAGGCAAAGAAGATCAGTTTGAGTTGGCATCATGTTCAGCACACACATAATGTGCCAAAGGGCCTGTTTCTGTGCTGAACTGTTCTAGGTAATGTTTCATGTGTTATATATTTTTGTCTCCCGACCAGAAACGCCACCTATCCATGTTCTCCAGAGATGCTGCCTAACCTGCAGTGATACTCCAGCACTTTGTGTCTTTAGACCAATACATTTCTATCTAAGTTGCTTGCAAATATTTTACTGTTACTTTGGGTTTAAATATTGGCATTTTTAACAGCCCGGTACGTATCCTACCATCACGTTGTAAGGACACTTTTGTTTAGGTTTATTTATGTCACGTGTACCGAGGTACAGTGAAAACCTTTGATCTGTATGCTATCCAAACAGAATAGATACAGGTTTAGGTTTATTATTGTCATCTTTACCGAGGTACTGTGAAAAGGTTTGTTTTGCATGCTATCCAATCAATCAAATAATACCATTCATAAATACAATCAAACAAAACTCCCGTACAACAGATGGAGCAAAGGGGAAGATAAAGTGTGCAGAATATAATTCTCAGCATTGTAGCAAATTTTAGTGGGCTTGTTGGAAAATCTCCCTATTCTCTAAATATTTAAAAAAATCTTTATCCTTGGATGAAATCTTGTGGTCTGCCAAATTAAGCTTCTCTCATTTCCATTTGTATGTGAGCATTTGCTAATCTTTCAAGCTTGTGAAGCATTTAAATATATTCCTCAATTCCAGTAAAGTACGATGACCTGTATGCATTCGCTTTCCATCCGAAGAAGACTGAATACGAGAGGGAAATGGGCTGGAAGGTCATTAATTTAACCGATGAATATAGTCGTATGGGAATTCCAAACGCTATCTGGCAGCTAACGGACGTAAACCGCAATTACAAGGTAAGGGTGCACTGAAAGTTTAAAAGAACAATGAATAAATGTGTTCAGTCAGGTATTCATAAGTATGTTGAATTGGAACCACAGCAGGCCATTTAGATATTGCCAATCAAATCAACCAGTCTTGATCCCTACTACTTGTTTCTCGCCACCCAAACATCTTAAATTTGTTTGGTATTTCTTAAATACTTCACATGCTAATACAGTGAGAGATGTTGGCTTCTGTTTCCAACTGCTGCTCTGAGGATCTAATAGGCAATTACCATGTCATTCAAAAGTGATATTTATTTACATTTTAGAGATACAGCGTGGAAGCAGGCCCTTTGGCCCACTTGGACAGCACCAACCAGTGATCACCCCTTACACCAGCACTATTCTACACATTAGGGACAATTTACAATTTTACTGAAGCCAAATAACCTACAAACCTGTACAAGTATGGGAGGAAGCTTGATGTTAACAATATCTGTGATATAACAATTGTAACAATATCAAGAAGGCTGGTTGATGTGGACTCAGTAGGCCAAAGAGCCTGTTATCCATTTTTTATCTCATTACTATAACTAAGATGCTGCCTGACTTGCTGACTTCTTCTGGCACTTTGTGTTTTTCCCTCAAGATTCCCACATCTACTATTTTTTGCCTCCAAAAATAGCATGTTCCCTGAAGTAGTATTAAATCTAACACGCACAGAGCTTGCATTGGACTTTTTTATAAAAGTGCAGGAAGGCCACAGATTGATAGGGCACAGTGTGATGATAAATTAAAGGGGTCGGCAATGAAAACCTGAGGTTCCCTCTGTGGTCTGAAGCCATGTGCTATATAAAGCAGTTACCCAGTCACCAGTGTACAGGTTAACTGGCAAGGCTGGTGTGACCTGACTATGTAAAATGCACAATAAACGCTTGGGTGTGATAACCTTCTTCCTCCCCCATTCCTTGTCGACATTAACTTCCTTGTTTTCCTATATGGGGCTGTTCTTTATCCTGCCCCTCACCATCATAATGCACCAAATGTTGTTTTTCTCTAGCATTGTGGTCTTATGTTCTCAGCCTTTTATTATCTGAGCACGGATGCATTCTTCTGGCCTTTTATTGCCTCCAGCTTATTTTAAAATGTATTATTTTCAATTACCTCTAAAATAGCATTCTTTGTTGCTTAAAATTTTCAATCTTTAATTTGCTGAGTCTTTAAGCTCGTGATGACAAAATTGTTTTATAAATGTACCGTGTTTATTTCATTTCATAATTATCCTTGTTTTTCCCTCAATAGATTTGTGATACATACCCGACACACCTGTATGTTCCCAAAAGTGTCAGCAAGCCCATTATAGTTGGAAGCTCCAAGTTCAGGAGCAAAGGGCGATTCCCCACATTGTCCTATTTCTACCAGCAAAAGCAGGTATGATTAATGATATGTGGTGGTGTGCGTTGGTATTCATTGCAGTGAAGCCACTAGCACATGCATTAAGAAGTAATATAAAATGCAGAAAAAGGCAGAGGAAAAGAGATAATAAAGGAAATGTCACGTAGGAGAGACCAGGTGCCAAACTGCATAATAATGCAAAGTAAGAGTGAAAACGGTATTATTGCAACTTAAAAGAGGACTGTTATCATGTATCTTTCAATTTCTTTGTTTATTATCACGGTACCAAGATACAGTGGCATTTTTGTTTTGCATACAGATCAGTAAGATTACTGCCATACATGTGTACAGTCCCTAGTTGAGCACAGAATACATAGAAACGGCCCACTGAGTCTATATGCAAGATTTGCCAGGTTTTGGCGCCATTTTCAAGTCCCAGCTCCAGCTGGCCACAAAGGCCCGTTACAGCCATCACCTCCATCCAGTCATCTCGCAACTGTCATTCCTCTCCTTGCCCTGGGGTGCCTCCCGCAGCCGACCTTAAAGGCGAGGAAGGTAAGATCCCCGGTTCTTCTTACTAGCCCCTTGTCCAGCGTCCGTCGCTAACTCCCTCCACCCTCCTCTCTGGTTCCCAGTCTTCGGGAGCGAGCAGGGACCGTCCTCAACAGCTTCCCTCTCTCAGTTCCACAGCGGGTGCGCCTGGCCTGCTGTCGGGGTGTAGTCGAGACCTGTGCACTGTGGACGACTTGTTTGTATTCATGGATATTAGAATCATACAGCATGGAAACGGGGCCCCTTGGCTCAACTTGCCCACACCGACCAACATGTGCCATCTACTCTAGTCCCACCAGCTTGCATTTGTCCCATATCCCGCCAAACCTGCCCGATCTATATATTTTTTTGACTGAAGAGCCTGCAAACAAAATCTTTTCACACTACCTTGGTACACGTGACGATAGTAATAAACTAACCAAATGAACTTGGCCCTTGGGCAGTGGCACAGCATGAGAGAGTGCTGTGAGAAGGGAGAGAGTGGTTGTGGAGGTGGATGAGTGAACCAGTGTTGCAGAGGCGATGTTCACGTGGAATGGCGGTGGCTTTTAATTGATGGCATTTTCGAAGTTGTGTTCAAGCCCACAGCAGAATTTGATTATGTTAATCATTAAACCGTATGGGAGGGTGTTATGGGGAAAAAATGCATTTTTGCTGAGATATTTGCTCTCGTATAAATGCATGTTGTTGTTAACTATGCTAAAAAAGGCAGGCTTCCATGATCCAAAGGTACCAGGTGTGGGGAATGGCGGGACGGATTGTCACGATTTCGGCTCGAGACACTGCATCGGGATGGCACGGTGGCGCTGCCGTAGAGTTACTGCCTTACAGCGCCAGTGTCCTGGGTTCCATCCTGACTACTGATGCTGTCAATATGGCATTTGTATGTTCTCCCTGTTAGTTTTCTCCTGGTTTCCGAACACACTCCAAAGGTCAAGTCAAGTCACTTTTATTTCTATAGCACATTTAAAAAACAACTCTCGTTGACCAAAGTGCTTTATATTGGTGAAGGTACTAACGTTGTACAACAGTGGTTCATAGATTAAGCACATGCATACATATAGCCCTCCCTCAGAGAACGTCAAGAAAGGCTTGAGACTAAAGATGAGTTTTAAGTCTCGACTTAAAAGAGTCGACGGAGGGAGCAGTTCTGATGGGAAGAGGGATGCAGTTCCACAGTCCTAGGAGCTGCAACCACAAAGGCGCGGTCATCCCTGAGCTTATGCCTAGGCCGCGGGATGTTCAGTAACCCCAAGTCGGCCGATCTGAGGGACCTGGAGGTGGTGTGGTGGGTAAGCAGACTTTTGATGTAGGTGGGGGCAAGCCCGTTAAGGGCTTTGTAAACATAAAGAAGGATCTTGAAATTTATTCGGAACCGCACAGGAAGTCAGTGGAGAGAGGCCAGAACTGGGGTGATGTGGTCCCTTTTTTGGGTGCCCGTCAGGAGTCTCGCTGCAGCGTTTTGGACCAGTTGCAGGCGGGACAGTGAAGATTGGCTGATGCCAGTGTAAAGGGAGTTGCAGTAATCGAGGTGGGAGGAGATAAATGTGTGGATGATCTTTTCAAAGTTGTGCAGGTTTGTAGGTTAATTGGCTTTGGGAAAATTGTAAATTTTCCCTAGTGTGCGTGTGTAGGATAGTGATCATGATTCATAGCGGTAAAATAGTTTTGTCTTATCCACTGAACCTTTAGATTGTTAGATTGAAAGATACAGCATGGAAACAGGCCCCCTGGCCCATTCAGTCCATGTTGACCATTGATCACCTGTTCACACAAGTTCTATGTTGTCCCACTCACTACCCACAAGGAGTAATTTAAAGAGGCCAATTAACCAACAAACCCACATGACTTTGGGACATGGGAGGAATCTGGAGCACCCGGAGGAAACTCACTCGATCGCAGGGAGGACGTGCAAAACTCGACAAAGGACTCGAGGTCAGGACCGAATGTGGATCTGTGGCGCCGTGAGGCAGTGGGTCTACCAACTTTGTTGCATTGCTTCCCATGTACGTTGATGTGATTGAACCATCACAAAAGCAATGACTGAATTTGCCTTCTCTGTTGACCAATGTTATACTGTTACTACTTCGGTCGTGTGCTTTCTCTCCCCTGCTTGCAGGCTGCCATATGTAGGTGCAGTCAGCCGTTGTCTGGCTTCAGTGCTCGGTGTCTAGAGGATGAACACATGCTGCAAGCAATCAGTAAAGCCAATTCCAACAGTCACTTCATGTACGTAATGGATACAAGGCCAAAAGTATGTGTTAATTTTAACATTTTAAATTCTCATTCATAGCAAGAACCTATTTACCCTAGATCTACAACGGGTTTTGTGAGTTATCAATTTTTTTTTACAGCTAAATGCAATGGCAAATCGAGCTGCGGGCAAAGGATATGAAAATGAAGACAATTATTCAAATATTAGGTTCCAGTTTGTTGGTATTGAGAATATCCACGTAATGAGAGGAAGCTTGCAGAAAGTCAGTGAAGGTAACTTTTAGTAACAAGTCGCATCTCAACTTGATGGAAATGAACCTTGTGAGTGTACTTTCTTTTCCATATTTTCATAAGTTATAGGAGCACAATTAGGCTATTTGGCCCATGAGATCTACTCTGCCATTCAATCATGGCTGATCTAACTTTCCCTCTCAACCCCAATCATCTGCCTTCTCCCCATAACCCCTGACATCCTTAATAATATAGAATCTCAATCTCCACCTTAAAAAATATCCATTGTCTTAGCCTCCACAGCCGTCTGTATCAATGAATTCCACAGATTCACCACCCTCTGAAAACGATGAGTGATACAGAAATTAATTTCCAAAAGCATCGGTGAATCAAAGCTGTGTGTAAATTGCTTGAGTTTTCCAATAAAGGATGTCAGTTTGGGATAAGAGCTTTGAATACTCAGTCACAGGGTCATATAGCATGGAAAATGTCCCTTCAGCCCAACTCGTCCATGCCGACCAAGATGCCCATATAGGCTAGTCTCATTTGGTTGCGTTTATAAATTTGTTCAGTATTTCAAATTTCCTAAACCACCGTAGTTATTCTTGATGGGTCTAATGGCCTAATTCTGCTCCTATGTCTTATGATCTTATTAGATGGGCATGATCGGCTAAGATGCAATGAGGTACAATGGTCTGAGGGGTCTTATTTATGCTGTACAACTGATTGTAAAAGTTATTGAAATTGATGATTATAATTAAGATGTGGGATCCACATCTGTCGTCTCCTTTGTTCTGAATACAGATGTTACTTGGACTCTTGCCCGTTTCTTACATCTTCTTGTTTTCACACTTGTAATGTTTGATTAAAAACATGCATCCACTCCCGCTGTGCTCGGCAAGGAAGCCAAGAGATTTTCAACTAGAAGTATTATTTAGTGTCATCAAAGAGCCAATATTTCTGCGGTGTTTACATTATTAATTAAGCAGAGGATTAACTGAGTCACGAACACCGAAGAATGTTTGAGCACGTTTTGTATGGAGAAAAATCCTTTTTGTTACTTTTGTGAAGGACAAAACAAAAATTATTTGTAGTTGAGAAAGCAAAAAATATGCTGTTCTTGTCATATGCGCAAGTTTAAAAGATATTCTGAATTGTACTAAATATATACTTTCTGGTTTTAGTGTGTGGAACCAAAGCTTTAACTTCAAATGACTTCTTGAGTGGTTTGGAGAGTTCTGGATGGCTACGCCACATCAAAGCTGTTTTGGATGCTGCTGCGCTTCTTGCAAAAGTACGTACAATTTCATAGGGTCAGACATAGAGTCATTCAGCCCAACATGCCTACCCTGACCAACATGCCCCATCTACACTAGTCCCATCTGCTTGCATTTGGCCCACATCCCTCTAAACCTATTTTATTCATGTACCAGTCTAAATGTTTCTTAAACATTGCGATAGTACCTACCTCAACTATCTCCCCTGGCAGTTTGTTCCAAATACCTATCAACCTTTGTGTAAAAACAGTTGCCGCTCGGGTTCCTATGAAATCTTTCCTCACCTTAAACTTATGTCTTCTGGTTCTTGATTCCCCAACTCTGGGTAGAAAATTCTGACTTTACCCTATCTATTCCCCTCATCTTATACATCTCTATTACTATTAAAACACAAAGTACGTTGTATAACACCAGGATAAGCGCTCAACCAAGAAAATCAAGACCAAAGCCAAAGTAGTATCTAAACCGCTAATGTACACTTATTCTAAAGCCAATAACTAACTACATATGCAATGATAAGGTATCTGCATGTCAACAAGCACATACATTTGCATCTACATGATCAGTTTGTATCATTGGGGTTATCATTTGGGTACATCCCTTCACTGGTGATGTGCAAGATCAGCCCCTCATCCGCCTGCGCTCCAAGGAATTAAGTCCTAGCCTGCTCAACTTCTCCCTATAGCTCAGGCTCTCGAGGTCTGTCAACATCAATCTCTGCACCTTTCCAGCTTATCAACATTTAAAAAACTCAATTTTTAAAAATATATCTAATGAATGTTAATTTGTTATATATATATATATCATTATGTGTTTTTATTTGCAGCTCTACAATGGTACATTTGCAGCTGTGCAATGGTACAACTTCATCTCTGACAAGTAATATTTGTATGAAATAAACATAGATAATATGGTTTCTACTTGATCAGTTTGCACAGTGCCCTCCAAAATGTTTGGGACAAAGATCCATCCTTTATTTATTTGCCTCTGTACTCCACAATTTTGAGATTTGTATTAGAAAAAAACACATGTAGTTAAAGTGCACATTGTCAGATTTTATTAAAGGTCATTTTTATACATTTTGGTTTCACCATGTACAGCTATGTTTATACATAGTCCTCCATTTCAGGGCACCATGATGTTTGGGACACATGGCTTCACAGACGTTTGAAATTGCGCAGGTGTGTTTAATTGTCTCCTTAATGCACAAATAAGAGCGCTCTCAGTACCTAGTCTTTCCTCCAGTCTTTCCATCACCTTTGGAAACTTTTATTGCTGTTTATCAACATGAGGACCAAAGTTGTGCCAATGAAAGTCAAATAAGCCATTATGATACTGAGAAACAAGAATAAAACTGTTAGAGACCTCAGCCAAACCTTAGGCTTACCAAAGGCAACTGTTTAGAACATAATTAAAAAGAAAGCTTACTAATCACAAAGGGACTGGCAGGCCAAGGAAGACCCCCACAGCTGATGACAGAAGAATTCTCTCTATAATAAAGAAAAATCCCCAAACACATGTCTGACAGATCAGAAACACTCTCCAGGAGTCAGGTGTGGATTTGTCAATGACCACTGTCCGCAGAAGACTTCATGAACAGAAATACAGAGGTTACACTGTAAGATGCAAACCACTAGTTAGCTGCAATAATAGGATGACCAGGTTACAGTTTGCCAAGAAGTACTTAAAAGAGCAACTACAGTTCTGGAAAAAGGTCTTGTGGACAGATGAGATGAAGAGTAACTTTTCTCTGAGTGATGGCAAGAGCAAAGTATGGAGGAGAGAAGGAACTGCCCAAGATCCAAAGCATACCACCCCATCTGTGAAACACGGTGGTGGGGGTGTTATGGGCTGGGCTGAAGGTACTGGCTCGCTTATCTTCATTGATGATACAACTGCTGATGGTAGTAGCATAATTAATTCTGAAGTGTATAGACACATCCTATCTGCTCAAGTTCAAACCAATTACTCAAAACTCATTGGTCAGCGATTCATTCTACAGCAAAACAATGATCCCAAACTGCTGATGCAACAAAGTTTTTCGAAGCTAAAAAATGCTCAATTCTTGAGTGGCCAAGTTAATCACCCGATCTGAACCCAATTGAGCATGCCTTTTATATGCTGAAGAGAAAACCGAAGGGGACTCGCCCCCAAAACAAGCATAAACTATAGATGGCTGCAATACAGGCCTGGCAGAGCATCACCAGAGAAGACACCCAGCAACTGGTGATATCCATTAATTGCAGACTTCAAGCAGTCATTGCATGCAAAGGATATGCAACAAAATACTAAACATGGCTACTTTCATTTATATGACATTGCTGTGTCCCAAACATTATGGTGCCCTGAAATGGGGGGACTATGTATAAACTCTGCTGTAATTTCTACATGGTGAAACCAAAATGTATAAAAATGGCCTTTATTAAAATCTGACAATGTGCACTTTCACCACATGTGATTTAAAAAAAAATTACAAATCTCAAATTATGGAGTACAGAGGCAAATAAATAAATGATTGGTCTTTGTCCCAAACATTATGGAGGGCACTGTAATATGATCATTCATTATAACAATGTTATTAGCCCAACTACAATGGTGAACTCTCAAGTAAGAGGATCAATTATTTGAAGTAAAATTTATCTAAATGAGAGTTACACTCTTTACTAAAATGGAGGCAAGGAACTGCAGATGTTGGTTTAAAAAAAAAGACAAAGTGCTAAGAATAACTCAGCGGATCGGGCAGCATCTCTGGTGGACATGGATAGGATAAGATTCTCCTGACTCAATTTATTACCGTATGTTTGCAAAAATTAACATCAAAGACTTGACAAAATGTGAAAATAAAAATTATATATAAACCTTAGAGTTTCTGCACGATGGCCTAAAGAAATGTGAGCTTGATGGCTCCATGGCTTGCCTTTTTCTTTATTTTGTCCAGGCGGTTGGATATGATGGTGCCAGCGTCTTAGTCCATTGCTCTGATGGTTGGGATCGTACTACACAGGTCTGTTCCTTGGGTTCTTTGCTCCTGGATCCATATTACAGAACAATAAAAGGATTTATGGTAAGTAAAGATCGTTATCATCTTTTTCACTCTGCAGATTGTATTCAATTTGATGAATAACAATTCAGAATTTATTGTACCACATGACAGGGCTTGATAAATGACCCTGGTTTTGATTAATCTCACAAACTAGACAATCAAATTGTTGAGATTTTTCTTCCCCTTCCTCTTTTTTTACTCCTTCCTTCCTTCCTCCCTCCCTCCCTCCCTCCTTCCTTCCCTCCCTCCTTCCCTCTTAGCTGTACCTCACCTGGACTCGCACACATTTCTCCCCTTCCACCTAGATTCCCTCCTCTGGCTTCACAATTCACACATCTTCTATCCTCATTTCACAATGTTTGCTCTTTCATCACTGGCTTTCGTCCAACCATCTGCCAAACAATTCCCCCCCCCCCCCCCCCCCCCACCGTCACCTCACTCTCTTCCAGCTTTCTCTTTGTGCCCCTCTCCTCCCCCCCCCCCCCACACACACACAATTTTTCTTTGTAAATCTGCAGTTCCCTGTATCTCTTGCTGAGATACCTATTCATTACACTTGTCGTGCCTTGATTTGCTGACAGTTGATGCTGGAATCTGGGACAACATCTGCAGGAGAAACTCAACAGATTGAGCGGTAACCATTGGGTGGGAATGAATGGTTGACGTTTCGGATCGAATCCATGCATCAGGATGGAGAGCGGAGAGTGGAAGTTGCCAGTGTAAAGAGGAGAGGGTGTGTGGTGCGAGGGGAATGAGAAGTGACTGGCGGGCTACGAAGAGTTGATGGATGTCGGGGCATATGGAGCCGGGGAGGGGTAAGGGTTGAGTAAGTGTGCAGGGGGAGCGGGGGTGGCGAGGCAGATAGATGATGGATGGAGATAAATAAGAGAGAAAAAAGGAAAGAAAGGTAGATGGAGCTAGTGGAGGGGAGGGTGAAGGTAGAGACAGCTGCTGGAAGGTGATTAGCAGGAGCCCAAAGGTTGCTAGTGTTGGAATTTGTTAATATGGAACGTTATAGCCTGAAAGATACTGCGTGGAAACAGGCTCTTCCGCCCACCAAGTCCACGTCAACCATCGATCACCCATTCACACTAGTTCTATGAGATCTGACTTTCTCATTCACACCCTACACAGTAGGGGCAATTTACAAAGGCCGATTGACCTACAAACCTTCACTTCTTGTGATGTGTGATGAAACCCAAGCGGTCCCAAGGAGAAGATGCGATCTCCACACAGACAGCGCCAGAGGTCAGGATCTCTGATAGAGCTGTTGCCTCGCAGCGGCAGGGAGCCGGGTTTGATCCTAGCCTCGGATGCTGTCTGTGTGGAATTTCTAACATTCTCTCCGTGACCACTTGGGTGGTGATAATTTTAGGGGATGAATGAGTGACATCTGCAACTAGAATCAAAAGGGGTGGGAGGGCATGGGGTGGAAAAATGTGTGTGAAGTAGATGGATGGAACTACGAGGGGCTTAGCGACAAAATGGGTGATGGGGGTGGGGGGGATGAGCAGGAAAGTGTGTATAGAAAGGGGACAAAAAGTGGCAGAAGCAGAAGAGCCGGTGGGGGGGGGGGGGGGGTGGGGAGGGGTGGAGAAACAAACCAGGGGGAGGAATAAAAACAAAGTATTTCATGCTTTTATAACTTTTATTTTCTATTGCAAGGTTTTGATAGAAAAAGACTGGATTTCATTTGGTCACAAGTTTGCTGACAGGTAATGCAAGTAATACTTGTGTGGAAATTGTTTTTTAACTGTTGAAAAGAGCTTGATGTGAGTTACTGTTAAATGATTTATTTCTAAATACCGCATGGATGAGGCTTAGTTAATAATTGTTCCGAATGTCCATGTGCTCTAGTTCTCTTCACAAAATCAGTGTCAGATTATCAAAGATTTGAACTATGGTATCTTTTTTAAATGAAATTATTATTTTGCTCTCAAGGTATAACATGGAACCAGCCCTTCAGCCAACCAAGGCCGCCCTGACCAGCGATCACCCCCTACACCAGCACTATCCTACACACTCGAGACAATTTAAACTTTTTTTACCAAAGCCAATTAACCTACAAACCTCTACGTCTTTGGAGAGTTGGGGGGAAACTAGAGCACCCGGAGAAAACCCATGTGCGGTTAAACTCCGTATAGGCAGCACCAATAGCACCCGGGTTTCTTGCACTGTGCTACCCTAAATTTTGATTTGAAGAAAAGTCCATTGCTAGCCAACAGTGGGGAAACAAATATCTTTCCAATGCAGTTTTACAAGAGGCACAGTTCCAATTACGGTGAAAATCCAATGGCGAAATAGGAAAAAAAAATGTTTTTTGCCATTTAGGAGGGTTCTAGATAGGCACATGGAAATTCAGGAAATGGAGGGATATGGATCGTGTGCAGGCAGAGGAGATTAACTTCGCATCAAGTTTGGTACAGACATTGTGGGCCGATGGGACTGATCCCGTGCTGTACTGTTCTACGTTCTATTTCAGTATAGCCACCTTTGTTTGCTTTTAGACCAGAGTAGTATTTTAAATGAGAAAATACGTTTTTTAAAAGAATGCTTCACTTTAATGTTGTTTTTCCTGCTTCGCCTCTATGTTTTGTAGATGCGGCCAACTTGATGGAGACACCAAAGAAGTATCACCAGTGTTCACCCAGTTTATTGAATGTGTGTGGCACATCACAGAGCAGTTCCCTCGGGTTTTTGAGTTCAGTGAAGCGTACTTACTTGAGATTCACGGACATGTTAATTCCTGCCAATTCGGGAACTTCATTGGAAACTGCCAGAAAGAACGAGAAGACATGAAGTACGTATTGCACGCTGGTCTGGTGGGTTTGGTGAAGTAACAGAGGCACAGTGACTGTGACTCAGAGCATGCTAGGGGCCAGCGTAGGGGCACACGGTGAAGCAGCAGTTGAGTTTCTGCCTTACCGCGCCAGAGACCTGGGTTCGTTCCTGACTATGTCTGCGGTCTGTATGGAGCGTTCTTGCTGTGACTGCGTGGGTTTCTCCTGGTGCTCCAGTTTCCTCCCACACTGCAAAGACATACAGGTTTGTAGGTTAATTGGCTTCTTTAAATATTGTAAATTGTCCCTATTATGTAGGATAGTGCCAGTGTATGTGGACCACTGGTCTGCGCGGACTCGGTGGGCCGAAGAGCCTGTTTCCGCGCTATATCTCTAAACTAAACTAAATGTGAAGATTAATAAAAAACGATTGCTTTGCAGCAAATTTGAGATTAGACGTTGTGTGCACATTGTAGACGATTCTTCTTTGCATTGTAACAGGTAGTATAGGTAATTATTATTCATTATGGGATATCGTACTATTAATATTGAGGTGTGTTAACATGCTACAATGCTGACTTCTCTAGCTCAATCAACAGCTCAAAAAATTGTGTATGATATAGATAACTATTATTAAGTTGGGGAATATCTGAAATTAAAATGTAACCAAACTGTTTGGAATTAACTCAAATTGTTTTAATGAACAGTTGTGTATCTGAGGAATTGTGAATTCTTGCATATATTCGACTTGCTGTGACATATTGATCTGAATATTAACAGAAGATCTATAACATTGAGATTGCCTTAGAAAATTACACAGAGGATATTGCTGCTTGCAGAAACTGATTGGGGGCGATAGGGCGAGAAACAATAATGTCAAGATGGGCCAGGGGATTAATGCAAAGCTAGATTCTCCTACTGTCCTGCTGTTAGTTATGGATTATTGTCATTAAATTCATAGAGATTGTTACAGAGGTCTGTGATTTAATATTAAAGTAATTAATATTCCCCATTTAAAATTTAATTGAGAATTGATGGCAATTGCTTAAGGACTATTACAATTGAGAATTTATTGTTTTTAAGGTTTTTAAACATTGTAGTTAAAACAGCAATACTTGTAACATTTGTTTTTTATTGGCAGTATTAAACACAAGACACATTCCTTATGGTCATTTCTTTTGGAAAATCAACATAAATATTTGAACCCACTCTACGATCCTAATCTTCCCTGCGTACATGAGGTGATCGAACCAAACACAGTTGCCTTCAACTTTAAGTAAGTTTGGACTTCTGTTAAAAAATGTGCACCACGAATGTCCAGCTCATGGTGACTCGGGTTCGATCCAACTATGGGTGCTGTCTGTACGGAATTTGTACGTTTTCCCTATTACCGCATGGCTTTTCCCCGGGTGCTCTGGTTTCCTCCCACACTCCCAAGACGTACAAGTTTGTAGATGAATTTGCTTCAGTAAAATTGTCCCTACTGTGTAGGATCGTGCTAGTGATCGCTGGGCAGCACAGACACAGAAGGGCTTGTTTCTGCGCTGTATCTGTAAACTAAATTAACTTTCTCCTAATTTCCAATGCTTCATTGTGATTACAGGTTTTGGCGCAGTATGTATCATCAGTTTGATAAAACGATCCATCCCCGCCAATCGCAACTTGGACTAGTTTTAACTCTCAGTGAACAGAATAAACAACTGGAGATTGAAGCCAAAAAGCTGGAGAAAGTGAGTTGATACAAAATGCGGTGTGTACAAAGTGTGGCCCACTGAGTGTTTGTGATATATTTACATAAAATAATCTTGCCTATTTTATTCAATGACTGGAAACAAATTTGAGCTGGTAGAGCTGTGGCCTCACAGCGGCAGAGACACGGATTCGATTGTGATCTTGGCTGCTGTCTGTGTGGAGTTTGTGCATCTCTAAAATAAACATCTTTCCTGTATCAGGGTGACAAAAACTGAATACAATACTCCAAATATGGCCTCAGCAATGTCTTCTACAACTCTAACATAACATCTTAACTGAAGAAGGGTCTCGACCCGAAACGTCACCCATTCCTTCTCTCCTGAGATGCTGCCTGTCCCACCGAGTTACTCCAGCTTTTTGTGTCTATGCTAACTTCTATACTCAGTTGTACCTCATATCATATCTTAAATGCGTGTCTTTTGACCATAGTAATTTTGATGTTTCTTCAACCAAAGACTTTCCAACTAATTGAGGGTTTCTGTTTTTCTTTTAACTTTGTTCTTTTCCAGAAAATAATAGAACTGGGGGAGAAGCCACGTACAGTTATCAAAAAAGAGTCTTTCCATTTGGTTAGCCGATTGTCACAGACGCTAAAGACCACTGATAAAATGTGTAAGGAACGGCAAAGCACACCGGGAACTAACCTGATTAGAATGGTGGAAGGTAGTAACATTCCTGAAGATGGATGCAAAGACCTCAAACCAAGCTTCTCCAAAGCCGAGCCCACATTGGTTAATTTGGAGCTTGGCATGGCAAAAATGACCTGCTAAATCAGAAATACATGGTTTTTGCTTACAGACCTGGAAGAGTGCTTCTGGAAAACATTTGTATCCAGTGTGCAGTAGTATGGAAGATGTTTGGTGTATCAGCCATTCAGTTTTGTGGTCAGTTATGCAATTATGCACTTCACTCATGATTTGACTTAAAAATTTAATATTTCTCAAATGGTTTTGATAAGTAACAGCTGAATTAACGAATTTGGAAATTCCAGTCTAAGAATATGTACTCTGCTTAATCTAATTCAGATTGAAATCAGTGAGGTTGCACTGCCATGGATTGTAAATATTGTGTTGTACAGAGACTCGACATTCAACTAAATGTTTTTGTAGAGCGTTTTATCGGATTAAAAATACCTGCTTTGGGTGTCGGGTGGTGCAATTGATGTTAATGGTTCCCTGAAAGTAAGTAATTGTGAAGCTTTGACATTGGTGCAGCTTGAAGGGGAAAATTATAATTGTTGGCTTGGAATTCCGTTAACATTTTATGATGATTATCACTGTAACTATGCTGTAATGGAGCAGCTACTGTTCAGCTCACAAAGTGTGAGGTCTGCAGTGGGACGACCAGCGTGTTTGGTCCAATGAAACCGATGTCCTTCAGATCACGACCATTGAACCAGTCTCTGAAATTGAGCAGAATTTATTTTATCTTGCTAAAAACTTGGTGACGTCTTGGAAATGCAGATTTAATTTAAAAAGGGAAGTTACCTGCATGTTGTATGCGCGAGGATTTCCTTAACATTTAAACAAGGATACTCCATGTGCTGCGTTCAGGGAAATGGACAGAGTGTTGGCCACTCTGTTCAATACATCATTTGTTTTAAACTCTGAGTGTAGCAAAGATGTATGTGAGGAATCAGTTAGTATTTGGTGGCACTTGGGCGCTAAAATTGGTTCAATTCAGTTGTTAATGTCTATATAGATCACAACTTGATTACTTAATTGCAATGGAGAATTTTTAATGATAACCTTCAGGCATTAGGTGTTTTTAAAAACTTGCATTGATCTAGCTTTGACAAAGTGTCCTCTGAATATTACCCACTTTTGTTCCTTATATTTGTCGTCTGGGTTGAATGTATTTAATTTATTTTGTAAGTGTGAACTTTAACCAATCTTGACTGAGCGACTAAAACAGTTACTGTTAATGTTCTCTTCCTCTTAACTACTGTGGGGCTTACGTGTGCTATTGGAGAAATCATTTTGTCTTTAAATAGTTCCCTGGGATCGCAAGAAACTTGGAAACAAATGGTGTGTACATCGATTGTGGTAGATGTAAATCTATCTGTAAGGATTGAAAAAACATTTCTCTGCGCTGAGTCTCAGCATGCTCCCGATTAAGTAGAAACCCAATGAATTGTTGTGAATACTCAATTTTTCTCAGCTACAGAACTCAGTATGGAATTATTTGACTCTTTTCTGACCCTTCACATTAGCTTTATTTATTTATTTCCAATGTGTTGCTTAATTTTCTTTAAAATATGGTGTACTTTGGAAATCCTACACTTTCTCTTACCTGACACCTATATAATGTAAAAGCCGGTTAGTAGTTCAACATTTTGAAATGTGCAGAATGTTACTAGAAATCATTCCAATATTGAAACCTCTTCATATTCCTCAGGGTTTATGGCTGTTCCTTGCACTAATAATATTGATCTTGGTCATGTTTACAGAAATTGAGCACAATCTTTACAAAGTTTTACTGAGGGAACATGTTTTGAAGAATTATTAAAGTTGTTTTTTTTTTAATGGAATTACTGTGCAAATACTAAAAATATTGACGACCAACTTTGAAGCCTCTTTACTCCTGAATTCGACCAAAATATCAGATTTTCACAACGTTTCACAACTGCTACAGAGGCTGTGTGCCTCAGGAAATATGACCAGTTATCCATTACAGAATATGGAGAGGTGTGTGTGTTGGAGATTCTGTTGTGCTGTTTGTTGTGTTTATATGGTATTTGCACTTTATCATAGTGGAAGATTTAATTTCACTATTTGGGAAACCTATAATTCTTTGGATGGTCGACGCTGTATTAACAATAATAATGGGGCACTTGGATATATTCTTATAGATCTCACAGGAAAATCCTATCCACAGGTGCCACTACAATCTTCTTACGTTAATTTTAAATCGTGTCGAGCTTGCAGTTTTCCAATGTGCACACGGGAGATATGGCTTCATATTGGAAGTGAACATTCAGAAAACTGACCTTTTTTTTACTGCTTTCTGAAGCATGAAAGTTTACTATTTTGATGCTCTGCTAAAAGTGCATAAAGTGCCATTAATGAGTGGAATAAAGTTGAATTTATTTCAAAGAAGGCTTTCCGCTCATCCAAATCAGCCTCCTTTCTATCTGAAAAGAGGGATATTCATGTCGAAGCTGCCACACAATCCTTGAGGATATTTTGATGGAGATGCATTTGATTGGCGGAGTTAGGGGGAAATTGCTCAAAATACCAACCATGTCTGAACTAATAATGGGAAACTAGCTTGATGAAGATTCACAGGTTGTAAACAGATCACAGCTATTTCATTCAGATAACATACATCCATATTAGCTAACTTACAATTTATAGAACTTTTAGTACACCATGGACAGGAATAACTGCTGGGAAAATGCTTTTTTGTACACAAGAAATATTTGCATGTACTCGCGAACTCTCCAGTGCAGTCATTCAGTCTGCCTTTGGGTCTTGGATGTAATCTCTGAGATTGGGCAAGTTTTCAACGATGG
This sequence comes from Raja brachyura, assembly GCA_963514005.1. The sequence goes on from OY740786.1 coordinate 63,421,637, forward strand.
GTGCCTTTTTATATCTTTTACTCCACGATGATTTTTAATGGCCTATCATGAGATTTAGTGCTTTATTCGGGGCATACTTTGAACATTATGGTTGAAGTATATGAATATTACTTTGCTTCACTCTTCTCCAAGATGCAGTCTGGCACTTAATGTTCTCGATTTGAAGTTGACATTTGCCTTATCTTAACTATGCCCTGTAAAGAGGGAACGCTTTCCGCACATGGCGTAACATTTAAGACCTGGGAATGTTTCATTTAAAAATAAGGTTTGAGCTTTTGGCTGTTGAAGCTGCTTCCACAGATCTCTTCAATGACATTGATGAGAATTTATTGATTGGGACATTTCCAGTGTCATAGTTTATAAATGTTATTAAAGCTCAGTTATTTATTAAAGTACTGTAATATTTCTTTGTTTTAAACACTTTGAAAATTCAAAATTTGTAAGGGATTATGTTGTGCAAAGTAATACACAAAATATGAGGAAAATAAAGTTATCAAAAGAAACATGATTAAATAACATCACGATTCTGTTTTCAAGATCAGTGATGTGTGTATTTATAACTGCACAAAAAGTCTTATGAAAAGAATGGTGAATTTGCATGGGTGAAGCAGATCAAAGTTAAATAATATTCAGAAAATAAAATTACACTAGTCCAAAAACTAAGCATACTATACATCTGTAAAGTGTCTTTATAATCCAAGTATTAATGCTACCTCTTCTAATTAGGTGTTATATATCTATTTCTGGTTTTCTCTCTGGACCGATAAATAGAATTGTCTCATTTGTAGTTCTGGAGAAATGCGGTACAATCATGTGTATGTACAAGACTGTGCAGAATTCTGCTGTTGTCCCGTTGCAGAATGTCATGGGAATGAGAAAGTGTGGGGTGAGGCGGGATGGATGTCTGGTTGGTGCAAATAGGTGGGACTGGAAAGAGGCCCGATGATACTTAATGAAACTCTACCAGGAATACTTGAAGCCTTTAAGTTATTTCTTACCTAAGAGATATTATCTTTGCTCTGTTAGTCCCTGGGATTAAACATTAAGTGTAGTCTTGCCGAGAGTTCATACTGTAATTGGGTAGGGTAGAGTCCTTTTGTAATTAATGTATTAGTTTGTAATTAATTTGTAGTTTAATGTGAGGTGGTCTGAATTTTTAGTGTGGCTATAGAAATTCTCGAAAGATCTTTGTGATCTGGACACTGTTGCCTTAAACTTTTTAAAAATATGCTTTGAATGTTATTTTGTGTAAACTTTCTGTAAACTAAGGCTCAAATATTTGAGCTAGTACAATAAATTCTATCATTTCCTTATTTCTTGTATTTTTTTTAAACTGAATAAAAGGATTTTTTTTTTTCATGGCACAAAAGGAGGTGTTTCTACTCATTGTAAAATGAGCTGTCCAATATACTTTGAACCTTTTCCCAAAGAATTGCCAAATATTTGTGGCACAGAAACAGCCGTCAATAAGCAGCATCATCCACTCATCAACATCTATCAGTATTAGGTTCCTAAGCATCCCTTAATGCATCTATACTAGTGTCTTAGCCACAGTCAAATTCTGTATTTCTACCATTCGTAGAGTTCATTCAAGTTTTGAATTGGTATACACAAAATGCTGGAGTAACTCAGCGGGACAGGCAGCATCTCTGGAGAGAAGGAATGGGTGACATTTTGGGTTGAGACCCTGCTTCAGACTGATGTCAGGGGAGTGGGTGGTACAATAAAATGTAGTTTCAGCATGACTGGTCGGAGAACGGGGATGGAGAGAGAGAAAGCAAGGGCTACTTGAAGTTGGAAGAAGTCAATATTCATACCACTGGGGTGTAAGCTACCCAAGCAAAATATGAGGTGCTGTTCCTCCAATTTGCGCTGGGCCTCACTCTGACAATGGAGGAGGCCCAGGATAAAAAGGTCAGTGTGGGAATGGGAGGGGGAGTTAATGTGTTGAACAACTGGGAGATCAGGTAGGTTTAGGCGGACTGAGCGGAGGTGTTCAGCGAAACAATCACCGAGCCTGCACTTGGTCTCACTTTTATACAGGAGCTCACAGTGGATACAGTAGATGAGGTTGAAGGAGGTGCAAGTGAACCTCTACCTCACCTGAAAAGACTTGGGGTCCTTGGACAGAGTAGAGGTGGGGGGGTGGGAAGGAATAGGGAAAAGTGTATCTCCTGCGGTTGCAGGGGAAAGTACCTGGAGAGGGGGTGTTTTGGGTGGCAAGGGACTAGTTGACTAGGGTGTTACGGAGGGAATGGTCTCTGCGGAAAGGAGTGGTGTAGATTAACCCTTATTAATCCATGCCATTTATAATCACTACACTAATATACATGCCACCCATTACATGGTATTACGGTACTACTGGGAGAGCATGGCTATGCAGTTTAAATGCTCCGTATTTCTGAATGGAATAAAGACTTATGTTTCACCATGTATGTTGTAGTGGATCATTTACAAACATGGGAAGATGTGGCCAGTGGAATCTTGTTTGAGGTGGTGAAAATGTCAGGGGATTATGTGTCGTATGCTACGACTGATGGGGTGGAAGGTGAGACCAAAGGGGACTGTCCTTGTTACAAAGAGGGGGAGCAAGAGGGGCGCTAAGGGATATCGAGGAGACCCTAGTGAGAACCTCATCTACAATGAAAGATGGGAACCCCCATTCCATAAAGGATAAGGACATCTCCAATGGCCTGGTATGGAACACCTCAATTGGGAGTAGGGGGATAGAGTCTTTCCAGGAAGAAAGGTGGGAAGAAGTGTAATCTAAATAGCTATGGGAGTCAGTGGGTTTGTAATAGATGTCAGTCAATAGGTCAGTAGGTTTGTAATAGATATCAACTATTGACTGACATCTATTACAAACCCACTGCCTCCCATAGCAATCTAGACCACAGTCCCCACCCTATTTCCTGTAGAAACAGTGCTGGATTCTCAGTGGGTGAGGCAGCATTTCTGGAGGGCATGGATAGGTGATGTTTCGTGTTGCGATCTTTCAAACTGATTGTAGAAGGGGGAGAAAGCTGGAAAATAAGTTGTTTTTAATTGGCAAGTGTGTGGACAAAGGCCAGAGATAAAAGAGGCTACTTACAAGTTTATGGCTTTTCATTAGGATATAATGCAGAGTAATTATTTTAAGAAGGAATTAATTAGAGGACATTTTATTATTTGCTTTTATTATTCAAAAAAAGGTCTTTATGATACAGTTCTGAAAAAAATCTACCAACTACTTATACAAATTTCCATGCTTCAAAATATTTTTATTTCTCCCCACCTAATATTTCAATGTATATTTTTTGATTTCTGGCTGTACAAGTGCCCTGCATTCCCTAGACTAACTTGGAACTTTTTTTGAATGAGGCACCCAAAGTATATTCGGGACACAATTCTTTAACTCGCAAATGTAAACTGTGATCCTGAAACACTTTCTGGTCTTATAGTGGTCCCTGCATGTGGTAGACCTTGTGCCCTCGATTTGTTCCACTTAATAGTCAGATTAGCATTTGGTGGCTCATTATGTGAAGAAACACTAGCTTGATTCCCTCTTCTCCAAAACAATGTGACAGCAGGACTTCCCTGCCTGATCAGGCAATGAGAATGTTCGTCTTGGAAAAAAAACATGTGGTTGTCTCTTTCCTGCCTCTTCTCTGATAGTGTGTGTGACACAATGTGTCTCCATGGTAACAAATAACAATGCATGGCAAATTTCTGCTTGGGGTTAAACACCCCATTCCCACTCTGACCCGCCAGTCTATGGTTTCCAGCAGTTTTCTGACGCAAGCTTCAGGAACTGCTCCTCATCTTCCATCCGGGCACGTTGCACCATTCTGGACACGGTATCTTATGCCATAATTTCACTGGGAAGGGTCGCAGGATGGGCTAGGTGGCAGCACAAGGCTCCTGGGAGGGGCTGCCGAGCTGAAACCTGCCCAGGAGAGCCGGTGGCTGGACAAAGGAAGGCCCAGCGGACCGCAACCTGCAGGGGGGAAGCCCCTAAGCTCGAAGACCAGAGAGCCGAGGAAGAGGGAGCCACTGGTGACGACAGACACGAGGAGTGGCTGGTAGGAGAGGGACCGCTCCAGCTCCTTCAAGGTGGGCTGAAGGAGGCACCCCCAGAGCACCAAGGTCATAAGGTCAAAAGTTATAGGAGCAGAATTAGGCCATTCGGCCCATCAAGTCTACACTGCCATTCAATCATGGCTGATCTATCTCTCTCTCTCTCTATCTCTCTGTCTCTCCTAACCCCTTTCTCCTGCCTTCTCCCCATAACTCCTGACACCCGTACCATCCTCTCCACATCCACTCTATCCAAGCCTTTCACTATTTGAAGGCGGTTAGGACGGACAGGGATATCAGTTCACAGGTCGAGCCGGTTGAGGGCAACGGAGGAGGTCCTGCAGGAGCCTGAGGTTTATGTGGATGGAGAACCGCTCCGCAACATAGAGCATGTGGACCGGACGTTGGAGATTTTGTAAATGGCACCAAAATATGGCGACTCCGCATGTGTGATCTATGAAAAAAGCATTTCACTGTGCAGTGCACACGTGACAATGAAGCACCATTGAACCATCTAGCATATTTGGTGCCTGTATCAGAACTGACCAAATCTGCAGTAAGATTGTCCCTCTTTGATATTAACTCAGATTTCTATCTCTTCACAGACACTGTATGATCTAGGCATTCACTGAATTCTCCTCCTTGGACCTAATATTATCCTGTTTTTCCTGCTGAACAAGTTGGAAAACTAAATATTTCTCCGCATCACATTTCATCAGAGAATCATAGTTTGAAAGAGCTTTGAACAGTTTCAAATTACAGTCAAATACAATTAAAAATGATTAATTAAAGAAGTCTTTGCACTTTTACTCTTGAAAACCTACTGAAGCTTTAAAACATGTGGCAGTGTGAACTGTGAGGAGGATGTTAGGAGGTTGCAGGGTGACTTGGACAGGTTGAGTGAGTGGGCAGATGCAGTATAATATAGATAAATGTGAGGTTTTCCATTTTGGCAGCCAAAACAAGGGGGCACATTATTATCTCAATGGGGTTAGGTTAGGTAAGGGGGAGGTGCAGCGAGACCTGGGTGTCCTTGTACACCAGTCACTGAAAGTTGGCGTGCAGGTACAGCAGGCAGTGAAGAAAGCTAATGGAATGTTGGCCTTCATAACAAGAGGATTTCATTATAGGAGTAAAGAGGTTCTTCTGCAGAGATAATATATATAAGCATCTGGATAAACAGGGTCTGATCAAGAACAGTCAACATGGATTTGTGCCTGGAAGGTTATGTTTGACAAACCTTCTTGAATTTTTTGAAGAGGTTACTAGGGAAATTGATGAGGGTAAAGCAGTGGATGTTGTCTATATGTATTTCAGTAAGGCCTTTGACAAGGTTCCTCATGGAAGGTTGGTTATGAAGGTTCAATCTTTGGGTGTTAATGGCGGAGTAGCAAGATGGATTCAACAGTGGCTGAATGGGAGATGCCAGAGAGTAATGCTGGATGGCTGTTTGTCAGGTTGGAAGCCGGTGACCAGCGGGGTGCCTCGGGGATCTGTGTTGGGTCCACTGTTGTTTGTCATGTACATCAATGATCTAGATGATGGGGTGGAAAATTGGATAAGTAAGTATGCAGTTGATACTAAGATAGGTGGTGTTGTGGATAATGAAGTAGATTTTCAAAGTCTACAGAGAGATTTGGGCCATTTGGAAGAGTGGGCTGAAAGATGGCAGATGGAGTTTAATGCTGATAAGTGTGAGGTGCTACATCTTGGCAGGACAAATCAAAATAGGACGTACATGGTAAATGGTAGGGAATTGAGGAATGCTGTGGAACAGAGGGATCTAGGAATAACTGTGCATAGTTCCCTGAAGGTGGAATCGCATGTAGATAGGGTGGTAAAGAAAGCTTTTGGTGTGCTGGCCTTTATAAATCAGAGCATTGAATATAGGAGTAGGGAAGTAATGTTAAAATTGTACAGGGCATTGGTGAGACCAATTCTGGAGTATGGTGTACAATTTTGGTCGCCTAATTATAGGAAGGATGTCAACAAAATAGAGAGAGTACAGAGGAGGTTTACTAGAATGTTGCCTGGGTTCCAGCAACTAAGTTACAGAGAAAGGTTGAACAAGTTGGGTCTTTATTCTTTGGAGCGCTGAAGGTTAAGGGGGGACTTGATTGAGGTCTTTAAAATGATGAAAGGGATAGATAGAGTTGACGTGGATAAGGTTTTCCCATTGAGGGTAGGGAAGATTCAAACAAGAGGGCATGACATGAGAATTAAGGGACAGAGGTTTAGGGGTAACATGAGGGGGAACTTCTTTACTCAGAGAGTGGTGGCTGTGTGGAATGATCTTCCAGCAGAAGTGGTGGAGGCAGGATCGATTGTAACATTTAAAAGTAAAGTGGATAGGTATATGGATGGGAAGGGAATTGAGGGGTATGGTCTGAGTGCAGGTAGATGGGAATAGGGGAAAAATAAATGGTCGGCACGGACTGGAAGGGCCGAGAAGGCCTGTTTCCGTGCTGTAATTGTTATATGGTTATAGTTGTATAGGGCTCTGGTGAGACCACACCTGGAGTATTGTGTACAGTTTTGGTCTCCTAATTTGAGGAAGGACATCCTTGTGATTGAAGCAGTGCAGGGTAGGTTCACGAGATTGATCCCTGGGATGGTGGGACTGTCATATGAGGAAAGATTGAAAAGACTAGGCTTGTATTCACTGGAGTTTAGAAGGATGAGGGGGGGTCTTATAGAAACATATAAAATTATAAAAGGACTGGACAAGCTAGATGCAGGAAAAATGTTCCCAATGTTGGGCCAGTCCAGAACCAGGGGCCACAGTCTTAGAATAACGGGGAGGCCATTTAAGACTGAGGTGAGAAAAAACTTTTTTCACCCAGAGAGTTGTGAATTTGTGGAAGTCCCTGCCAGAGGGGCAGTGGAGGCCAAATCACTGGATGGATTTAAGAGAGAGTTAGATAGAGCTCTAGGGGCTAGTGGAATCAAGGGATATGGGGAGAAGGCAGGCACGGATTATTGATTAGGGACGATCAGCCAAGATCACAATGAATGGCGGTGCTGGCTCGAAGGGCCAAATGGCCTCATCTTGCACCTATTTTCTATGTTTCTATGTGACTTGGCTATGAATTCCAAGTTCTTGAAACACAAGCTTCCAACTAGGAATTTTAAATTAGAAAAACAAATTTAAAATCTAGGTAGACTTAGTGCTGGAGGTATATCAGGCAGCATCTCTGGAGAAAAAGGATGGGTGACATTTCAGGTCGGCACCCTTCTTGTGGGAGTGGACTGAAGTGTTAGTAGAACTGAACTCATGCTAATAGGATAATCTTCTTGGGGTGTTCAACGATTACGTCAAAGCGATAAACATCCTTTAAGTAGGGTTGGCCATTTCCATTTTTTCCTCATGTACTAAATGTGGCTTTTTGAGAACGTTGCTGAGAACCATGGTTGGAGTATTGTGTTCAGTTTTGGTCACCCTGCAATAGGAAAGATGTTGTCAAGATGGAAAGAATGCAAAGAAAATATACGAGAATGTTGGCAGGACTTGAGCTCTAGGATGCTCCTTGGAGTGCAGGAGGATGTGGGGTGATCTTATACTGGTGTGACATGAGGGGAATAAATAGGATGGATGCATGGGTAAGTCTTTTACCCAGAGTAGGGGAATCCAGAACCAGGAGACATATGTTTTAGCTGAGGGGGGTAAATATTTAATAGGAATCTGAGGGGCATCTTTTTCACACAGAGAGTGGTGGGTATATAGACCAAGCTGCCAGAGTTGGTTGTGGCAGGTACAATAACTACATTTAAGAGACATTTGGACAGATATATGGATAGGAAAGGTTCAGAGGGATATGGACAAAATGGTTCTGTCTTCACTAAGGAAGACACAAACAATCTCCCAGATGTACGAGGGTACAGAGGACCTAGGGTGAAGGAAGAACTGAAGGAAATTCACATTAGTCATGAAATGGTGTTGGGTAAACTGATGGGACTGACAGCTGATAAATCCCCAGGGCTTGATGGTCTGCATCCCAGGGTACTCAAGGGGGTGGCTCTAGAAATCGTGGATGCATTGGTGATCTTTTCCCAATGTTCCATAGATTCTGAATCAGATTCTGTGGATTGGAAGGTAGCTAATGTTATCCCACTTTTCAAGAAAGGAGAGAGAAAGCAGGGAATTATAGACCGGTTAGCCTGACATCGGTGGTGGGGAAGATGCTGGAGCCGATTATCAAAGATGTAATAGCGGCGCATTTGGATAGCAGTAACAGGATTGGTCCAAGTCAGCATAGATTTACGAAGGGGAAATCATGCTTGACTAATCTTCCGGACTTTTTCGAGGATGTAACAAATAAAATGGATAAAGGAGAACCAGTGGATGTCGTGTACCTGGACTTTCAGAAAACCTTTGATAAGGTCCCACACAGGAGATTAGTGTGCAAAATTAGGGCACATGGTATTGGGGGGTAGGGTATTGACATGGATAGAAAATTGGTTGGCAGACAGAAAACAAAGAGTAGCGATTAACGGGTCCCTTTCAAAATGGCAGGCAGTGACTAGCGGGGTGACATAAGGCTCGGTGCTGGGACCGCAGCTATTTACAATATACATTTATGATTTAGATGAAGGAATTAAAAGTAATATTAGTAAATTTGTAGATGTCACAACGCTGGGTGGCAGTGTGAACTGTGAAGAGGATGCTATGAGGATGCAGAGTGACTTGGACAGATTGGATGAGTGGGAAGATGCATGGCAGATCCAGTATAATGTGGATAAATGTGAGGTTATTCACTTAGGAGGCAGATTATTATCTGAATGGTGTCAGGTTAGGAAAAGGGGAAGTTCAACGAGACCTGGGTGTCCTAGTACATCAGTCACTGAAAGTAAGCATACAGGTACAACAGGCAGTGAAGAAAACTAATGGCATGTTGGCTTTCATAAAGAGAGGAGTTGAGTATTGGAGCAAAGAGGTCCTTCTGCAGTTGTACAGTGCCCTGGTGAGACCACACCTGGAGTATTGTATGCAGTTTTGGTCTCCTAATTTGTGGAAGGACATTCTTGTTATTGAGGGAGTGCAGCGTAGGTTCACGAGGTTAATTCCCGGGATGGTGGGTCTGTCATATGATGAAAGAATGGAGTGACTGGGCTTGTATTCACTCGAATTTAGAAGGATGAGAGGATATCTTATAGAAACATATAAAATTATTAAGTGATTGGATACGCTAGTTGCAGGAAACGGTCCCGATGTTGGGGGTGTCCAGAACCAGGGGCCACAGTTTAAGAATAAGGAGTAGGCCTCAGAACGCAGTGGAGGCCGATTCGTTGGATGCATTCAAAAGAGAGTTAGATAGAGCTCTTAGGGCTAGTGGAATCAAGGGTATGGGGAGAAGGCAGGAACGGGGTACTGATTGTGGATGATCAGCCAAGGATCACATTGAATGTCGGTGCTGGCTCGAAGGGCCGAATGGCCTACTCCTGCACCTATTGTCTATGTATCTCTGTATCTAGTGTAGATGGGGCATCTTCATCGGTATGGGAAAGTTGGGCCAAAAGATCTGCTTGCATTCCATTCATTTGAGTTTCTATTTAATCTAAATGTGTTGCATGATTCCTGGTGAGTGTTGGGATTGGTTTCCACTTTTGCAAATTTGACCAAAAAATCCTAAGAAGTAACACTTTTTCAAAGTTTGAGGAAGAGTCCCGACCCGAAATGTCACCTAGCCATGTTCTCCAGAGAAGTAATAGCTGTTGATTACAGTAGATAGACACAGAATGGTGGAGTAACTCAACGGGTCAGATAGCATCTCTGGAGAAAAGGAATAGGTTTTGGGTCTTCTTCAGACTGGGAGTCAGGGGATGAAAGGTACAGGTACAGAGGTGCGAAAAGGTACAGAACAAATCAGAGCCGGCACCGATGACCAAGGAAAGGTGGTGCACACAGATAAACTGTTAATTACCGTATTTGCACATTAATTAATTTTCCATTTAAGTTGACATGTAAACATATCGCACTTTAAAGCAGTTTATCTTAATCCTAAAGTAAGTTTGATTTATATTTCTGAGAAATGCAATCAAACCAGCATTTCAGTTTGCCCCCTGTGGCTGCTTAGTTAGGCCTGTGAATCCACTTTGAACTGATTGATGGCTCTTGTATGTGAACAAAGCTGGGACATTCTGTAATCCAAATTAGCTTTTGCAGACAAAAATGAACCAATGCACTAGAAGTAAATCAAGGGCACATCAGAACAGGGGATTAAATACTTAGAATCGTAGAAAATTAAATCAGCTTTGATCATATACTTTAATATCACTAACCTTTATTCAAATCCCTGTACGAATGCAGTAGACCTAATTGATGATTCACAACGAATGCAGTAGACCTAATTGATGATTTCAGGAAACTCGTATTTGGATGTTTTATACCATTGTCATACTCCATTTTATTCTCATCTCAAAGCTAGCTTCCTGTTCATGGTTCTTCTATTTAGCATCAGTTAATCCCAATATTTTTTCTCTGCAATCATCATTACCAAAATTTAACATTATAGAAACATAGAAAATAGGTGCAGGAGGAGGCCATTTGGCCCTTCGAGCCTGCAACGTCACTCAATGTGATCATGGCTGATCATCCACAATCAGTAACCCTTGCCTGCCTTCTCCCCATATCCCTTGATCCCGCTAGCCCCTCGAGCTCTATCTAACTCGTTAAGAGTAAATCATTTTAATATTTTCAGAAGTGTAAGAATAAAAATAATAAAAGAGATTTATAAAGTCGCTTTAAGAAAGTAAATTGTTCCAAGGCAAGATCATCAAATGGTGGCATAGTGGCGCAGAGGTAGAGTTGCTGCCTCACAGTGCCAGAGACCGGGTCCGAACCTGACTATGGGTGCTGTCTGTACTGAGTTTGTGCATTCTCCCTGTGGGTTTTTTCAGGGGGCTCCCGTTTTCTCCCACATTCCAAATAATGCAGGTTTGTAGGTGAAATGGCTTTTGTAAAATTGTCCCTTGTCTGTAGAGTAGAACCAGTGTGTAGGGTGGTCGATGGTGGGTGCAGATTCGGTGGGCCGAATGAGCCTGTCTCCGGCCTTATCTCTAAACTAAACGAAACAATTGTTGGCAGCAAGCACCAAGGGAAAAAGAAACACTAAAAAGGATGCATACAAGGAACTGCAGATGGTGGTTTACAAAGCAAAGGCACACCAGGTCTGGCGCTATCTCTGGAGAACATCGATAGATGACATTTTGTGTCAGGACCCTTCAATAAAAAGGACATCATAGACTTATAGCACCAAAAAATTTATCAGAAATAGCCTGTGTTGTAAATTTCTCTTGCTTGGCAAACCTTGGCTGCAGATTGTCTTTCAGTAGTGCATCACAAGAAAAATAACTCTTTTGAATGTTCTTTGCAACATTCACATTTGTTATCAGCCAAAAATAGGGGTTGCATTTCCCATTATCTCAATTGTCTACATGCCTTCCAGATATCACAATTCCAGGTTCCAATAATCATCTAGCTCCTCGTCCAAATGTTCATTATTTCTATTAAATCTAAACATTGGAATGTGCACAGGCTATTGAAGCATAGAGAAGAAGTTGAAGCAGGTCCCATAACAACATTTAAAAGGCATTTGGACACATACATGGATAGGAAAGGTTTAGAGTGATCAGGGCCAAATAAGGCCAGGTGGGAATAGTGTTGATTGGGCAAGTTGGGCCACAGGGCCTGTTTCCATGCTGTGTGACAGCATAGTCAACTGACCCCGCCTTTGCTCATGTGTGTGCACCTCCCTTCCTGTGTTACTGGAGAAAAGTCAGGATTGGGAATTTGGCCAATTTATTGCCTCCTCTTTAATTTAAAATTGCTACAATCTAATGACATTTTCGAGCTCTTTCCCACCTGAGTTGTATTGCTGTTGTGTTTGGTCTCTGGACATTAAATTGTACAAAGCTCAATAGTACAGGAAAGAACTGCAGATGCTGGTTTGAATCGAAGGTAGACACAAAGATGCTGGAGTAACTCAGCGGGACAGGCAGCATCTCTGGAGAGAAGGAATGGGTGACGTTTCAGGAGACCCGAAACGTCACCCATTCCTTCTCTCCAGAGATGCTGCCTGTCCCACTGAGTTACTCCAGCATTTTTGTGTCTACCTAAGCTCAATAGTACCATGTGTTTCAGAAGTTCTATTTTCATCCAAAGGTGCAATTATCTGCAAGCATAACTAGCTATTTGTTTTGATGAGAATGAAGCAAGAATTTAATTAGAAACATGGCTCTGCAAATACTGGTTTACAAAAGACGGCACTGAGTGCTGGAGTAACTCAGCGGGTCAGGCAGCATCTCTGGAGAACATGGATAGGTGATGTTTTCGGCACTGAGACCCTTCTTCAGACTGATGTTCACCAGGTCTTCTATCTCATTCTCCCGCGAATGTCCATTGGCCAGAGGAAAGACAAGGCGAAGTGGGGAGGAAGGGGGAAGTGTGAGGGAGTCTGTCAAAGTATAGTGCGTTATATACAACAGTTACAGATATCGGCACAGAAATGGCAGGTGGAGTTTAATCTGAGCAAGTGTGGGATGTTGCAGTTTGGGAGGACAATAGACAATAGGTGCAGTAGGCCATTTGGCCCTTTGGGCCAGCACCGCCATTCAATGTGATCATGGCTGATTATCCACAATCAGAACCCCGTTCCTGCCTTCTCGCCGTATCCCCTGACTCCGCTATCTTTAAGAGCTTTATCTAACTCTGTCTTGAAAGGATCCAGATAATAGGCCTCCACTGCCTTCTGAGGAAGAGAATTCCACAGATTCACAACTCTCTGGGTGAAAACGTTTTTCCTCGTCTCTGTTGTAAATGGCCTACCCCTAATTCTTAAACTATGGCACCAGGTTCTGGATTCCTCAACATTGGGAACATGTTTTCTGCCTCTAGCGTGTCTAATCCCTTAATAATCTTATGTTTCAATAAGATCCCCTCGCATCCTTCTAAATTCAAGAGTATACAAGCCCAGCCACTCCATTCTATCAACATATGACAGTTCCACCATTCCAGGAATTAACTTTATGAACATGTGCTGCACTCCCTCTATAGCAAGAATGTCTTTCCTCAAATTTGGAGACCAAAACTGCACACAACACTCCAGGTGTGGTCTCACCAGGGCTCTGTACAACTGCAGAAGGACCTCTTTGCTCCTATACTCAACTCCTCTTGTTAGGAAGGCCAACATGCCATTTGCTTTCTTCACTGTCTGCTGTACCTGCATGCTTACTTTCAGTGACTGATGAACAAGGACCCACAGATCTTGTTTCTTGTTGCTTCCTCTTTTTGCCACCAAAGTGGATAACCTCACATGTATCCACATTAAACTGCATCTGCCATGCATCTGTCCACTCACCCAACCTGTCCAAGTCACCCTGCATCCTCATAGCATCCTCCTCACACTTCACTGCCACCCAGCTTTGTGTCATCTGCAAATTTGCTAATGATACTTTGAATCCCTTCATCTAAATCATTAATATATATTGTAAATAGCTGCGGTCCCAGCACTGAGCCTTGCGGTACCCCACTAGTCACTGCATGCCATTCTGAAAGTGACCCGTTAATCCCCACTCTTTGTTTCCTTTCCGCCAAACAATTTTCTATCCATGTCAGTATCCTACCCCCAATATCATGTGCTCTAATTTTGCCCACTATGGTGACGTTTTGGGTCAAGACCAGTATCTTCCCCACCACCGATGTCAGGCTAACTGGTTTATAATTCCCTGATTTCTCTCACCTGCCTTTCTTAAAAAGTGGGATAACATTATCTACCCTCCAATCCACAGGAACTGATCCTGAATCTATAGAACATTGGAAAATTATCACCAATTTGTCCACAATTTCTAGAGCCACTTCCTTAAGTACCCTGGGATGCAGACCATCAGGCCCTGGGGATTTATCAACCTTCAGTCCCATCAGTCTACCCAACACCATTTCCTGCCTAATGTGAATTTCCCTCAGTTCCTCTGTCACCCTAGGTCCTCTGGGAGATTGTCTTCCTTAGTGAAGACAGATCCAAAGTACCTGTTCAATTAGTCTGCCATTTCCTTGTTCCCCATAATAAATTCACCTGTTTCTGTCTTCAAGGGACCCACATTTGTCTTAACTATTTTTTTCTCTTCACATGCCTAAAGAAGTGTTTACTATCCTCCTTTATATTCTTGGCTAGCTTACCTTCGTACCTCATCTTTTCTCCCCGTTTTGCCTTTTTAGTTATCTTATGTTGCTCTTTAAAGGTTTCCCAATCCTCTGGCTTCCCGCTCATCTTTGCTATGTTGTACTTCTCTTTTATTTTTATACTGTCCTTGGCTTCCCTTGTCAGCCACGGTCGCCCCTTACTCCCCTTAGAATCTTTCTTCCTCTTTGGAATGAACTGATTCTGCACCTTCTGTTTTGTTCCCAGAAATACCTGCCATTGTTGTTCCACTGTCATCCGTACTAGGGTATCTTTCCAGTCAACTTTGGCCAGCTCCTCCCTCATGCCTCGATAGTTCACTTTGCTCAAATGTAATACTGACACTTCTGATTTTCCCCTCTCCCTCTCAATTTGCAGATTTAAACTTATCATACTATAGTCACGACTTCCTAATGGCTCCTTTACCTTGAGTTCCCCTATCAAATCCGGTTCATTAGTCAAGTCAAGTCAAGTCAAGAGAGTTTATTGTCATGTGTCCCAGATAGGACAATGAAATTCTTGCTTGCTGCAGCACAACAGAATATTGGAAGCAAAAATACAGTACAGTTCAGTTCAATATACACATAAAGAAGCAGATAAAGTGCAATAAGCTGTTATAGTTCAGAGTCTGTTTGTTGGCAAGTTTAATAGCCTGATGGCCGTGGGGAAGAAGCTGTTCCTGAACCTGGATGTACCAGATTTCAGGCTCCTGTACCTTCTACCTGATGGCAGCGGAGAGATGAGTGTGTGGCCAGGATGGATGGGTCCTTGATGATGTTGGCTGCCTTTTTGGGGCAGTGACTGCAATAGATCCCTTCGATGGTGGGGAGGTCAGAGCCGATGATGGACTGGGCAGTGGGTACAACTTTCTGCATCCTTTTCCGCTCCTGGATGCTCAGGTTGCCGAACCAAGCCACGATGCAACTAGTCAGCATGGTCTGTACTGTGCACGTGTAGAAGTTCGAGAGAGTCCTCTTTGACATACCGACTCTTCGTAGTCTTCTCAGAAAGTAGAGGCGCTGATGTGCTTTCTTTATAATTGCATCAGTGTGCTGGGACCACGAAAGATCTTCGGAACACTAAATCCAGAATTGCATTCTCCCTGGTCGGCTCCAGTACAAGCTGCTCTAAGATTCCATCTCGGAGGCACTCCACAAACTCCCTTTCTTGGAGTCCAGTACCAACCTGATTTTCCCAGTCTACCTTAATGTTGAAATCCCCCATAACCACCATAGCATTACCTTTGCTATATTCCAATTTTAACTCTTGATTCAACTAGCACCCTATATCCAGGCTACTGTTTGGGGGCCAGTCAAATGTATGGGCATGTGTAAAAGCACCATCTACACGCCAGACGACCCAACAGACTTGAGCATTGCTGTACCACCATCAGGAGCGCCCAATGCCCCACTGGAACTTGACCACCTGGCTATGCTTCATATAATTTATGTATATACTGTACAATAAACCCTCCCAATAATGGACCATGGGGGGAGGGGATGGTGTCTGTATTGTCGTTTGCTTGCGAGAAACCGAGTGAGGGGGTAAAGTTTAACTCCAGACCGGGAAGGAGGAAATGTGTCATTGGTGGTGGGGGTGTTAAACAAACGAGAATTCACAGGCCGGGGAGCCCTCAGCCCTACTCGCGGTGCACCAGGGACGGTCCGGTACTCATGCCGCCTCCATGTTGTTCGCTCTCTCTGCTCCCGCAACCGGAAGCATGCTACATGGCGCCAGTCCGTTGAGTCACTAGCAAAAGGTGGGGGGGGGGGGGGGGGGGGGGGAGAGTGCAACGGGAGCCTCGGACCACTATAACCAAAATCTACTATATAGAGATCCGTAATTGCAAGTGTTTACTGTGACGTTTGTTTCATGTGTTGCCTGAATTTATGTGCCTGTGATATTGCTGCAAGCGAGATTTCATTGTACCCTCTCACCAAACTTGTGCATAACGTGTTATAAGAACTCAACTTGACTTACTAAATAGCTTGTTCTAAATATGTAAATTGTAATTGGTGAATAAAGGGTTCCATTATTTATTATGGAAGTTATTAATTATTTAGAATAATTTGCCAACTGCAGAAACATTAAAAATTAAGGTCCTTAAATAGCTGATTGTTACAGGAGGGATGCTGTCGTGCTATGAATCTATCTATCTATCCATCCATCCATCCATCCATCCATCCATCCATCCATCCATCCATCCATCCATCCATCCATCCATCCATCCATCCATCCATCCATCCATCCATCCATCCATCCATCCATCCATTTGGATGTGTGTGTGTATAATCACTTGTCAAAAAAATGCGGTACTAACGGTAAAATGTTTACATATTCCGGTAGAGATTTATCCCGTGGACTTTGAAATGGTCTTATCTGAAAAATGAATGCATTATTTCTCGAGTTATTCATCAAAATGTTCACAAATCTGAAGAAACTTTGGGGAAAAAAAAGTCTGGCTTTGGCTGTTGACGGCATAATGGATCTGCCTGCCTGACATTCTTGCTCGCGCTGCTAGTGACGTCACCCCCCTCCACCCCTCCCTCCCCCCATCCCCCCATTATTCAAAAGACCAAAGATCATAGCTGAAGACTGCGGCGGCCTGTGTTCCACTCACTGAGAATGAAGAACGAGCAAGTTGGCCCCTGTACTAGAGCTCTCGGGTCCGTCTCTGGTTGGGTCCGTCTCTGGTCGGGTCCGTCTCAGGTTGAAACCCCCCTCCCACCTGTCCTCCTCCCCCCCTCCTACTCACCGCCCTCCTCCTCCTCTCCCCCCGCTCCTCCTTTCCCCCCCTCTTCCTCTCCCCCCTCCTCCTCCTCCCCCCCCTCCATTCTCCCACTCCTCCTCCTCTCCCCCCTCTCTCTCCCCCTCCCCTCCTCTCCCTTCCCCGGCCTCTCTCTCTCTCTCCCCCCCTCTCTCTCCTCCTCTCTGTCCCCCTCTCTCCCTGCCCTCTCCCCCCCTCTCCCCCCCTCTCCCCCCCTCTCCCCCATCTCTCTCCCCCCTCTCTCTCTGTCTCTGCCCCTCTCTCTCTCTGCCCTTCTCTCTCTGCCTCTGCTCCTCTCTCTGTGTCTCTTCCCCTCTCTATCTCCCTCTGCCCCACTCTCTATGTCTCTGCCCCCTTTCTCTCTGTCTCTTTCTCTGCCCTCTTTCTACCCCCTCTTTCTCTGCCCTCTCTCTTTACCCCCCTTCCCCTCCCACTCTAGACGCGCCTGCGAGTTGGGGCTATGCGTGAGTGGATAGGGCGGGGATGGGTTAAAAGGAACAAATTAATAAAATTAATATAATATCAAGGGGGGTAGTTAGTGTGTGTGTGTGTGTGGGGGGGGAGGTTAGTGTTGGGGGGGTGGTTAGTGTGTGCGATGCCGCAGGCCATCTCCCCAACCCCTCCCCCCCCCCCCCCCCCCGCAACAACAGTGTCCTGAGGGGACAGGACTCAACGGGTCCCACTTGGTCTAGCATCTATATTACGAAAAGTCTGACCTTGACCCACTGTGCTGCGATTTCCAAGAGAACGCCGCCACCTATGGCTGTCATCTTTGGCCACCTCGCTTAGAGACCCCCTCCGCCTTCCTAGCCCAGCGGATTTTTCCCATTGATGCAAAATGAGAGAGGTATTAATGTTTTTTAAAAATTCCCCATTCTCTCTGTTCTCTCTGCTTCCCCCGCTGGCGGCAGGCGGGAGGGACTATAAAACCCAGAAGTGCCATGCCTCACTCAGTTTCTGCCAGACCCAGGAAGCGAGAGGGTCACGGCTCTCTGAGTTGTGAATAATACTGAACGGACGTCTTCTCCACAGTTAGTCCCCTTGATGTGGCTGCTGCCAAATTGTTTACCTCTTTTTAAAAGTATGTGTTCACAAAATGAATTTTGGTTGTCAGGTGGCTGCTTGCTGCCCAATTGTTTGCCTCACTTTTTAAAAAGAAATGTTTGTGCTCACAAAATGAATTTTGGTTGTCAGGTGGCTGCATGCAGTATATTGTTAGCCTGGCCTTTTTTTTTTTAAAGTTTGTGTTCACAAAATGAATTTTAGTTTTCAGGAGGCTGCTTGCTGCCCAATTGTTTGCCTCACTTTTTAAAAAGAAATGTTTGTGCTCACAAAATGAATTTTGGTTGTCAGGTGGCTGCATGCAGTATATTGTTAGCCTGGCCTTTTTTTTTTTAAAGTTTGTGTTCACAAAATGAATTTTAGTTTTCAGGAGGCTGCTTGCTGCCCAATTGTTTGCCTCGCTTTTAAAAAAAAAATTTGTGTTCACAAAATGAATTTTGGTTGTCAGGTGACTGCTTGCAGCCTAATTGTTTGCCTCGCCTTTTTTTTAAAAAAGTTTGTGTTCACTAAATGAATTTTGATTGTCAGGAGGCTTCTTACTGCCCAATTGTTTGCCTCGCCTTTTAAAAAAAAACTTGTGTTCACAAAATGAATTTTGGTTGTCAGGTGGCTGCTTGCTGCCCAATTGTTTGCCTTGCCGTTTTAAAGAGTTTGTCCACAAAATGGATTTTAGTTGTCAGGTGACTGCGGCCCAATTGTTTGCCCCTCCTTTCTAAAGAGTTTGTGTTCACAAAATGGATTTTGGTTGTCAGGTGGCTGCGGCCCAATTGCTTGCCTCGCCTTTGAAGAGTTTGTGTTCACAAAATGAATTTTGGTTGTCAGGTGGCTGCTTGCTGTCCAATTGTTTGCCTTGCCGTTTTAAAGAGTATGTTCACAAAATGGATTTTGGTTGTCAGGTGGTTGTGGCCCAATTGCTTGCCTTGCCTTTTTGAAGAGTTTGTGTTCACATAATGGATTTTGGTTGTCAGGCGGCTGCGGTCAAATTGTTTGCCTTGCCTTTTTAATGAGTTTGTGTTCACAAGATGGATTTTGGTTGTCAGGCGGCTGCGGCAGAATTGTTTGCCTTGCCTTTTTAAAGAGTTTGTGTTCACAAGATGGATTTTGGATGTCAGGCGGCTGCGGCAAAATTGTTTGCCTCGCCTTTTTAAAGAGTTTCTGTCCACAAAATGGATTTTGGTTGTCAGGCGGCTGCGGCCAAATTGTTTGCCTCCACTTTTTAAAGAGTTTGTGTCCACAAAATGGATTTTGGTTGTCAGGCGGCTGCGGCCAAATTGTTAGCCTTGCCTTTTTAAAGAGTTTGTGTTCACAAAATGGATTTTGGTTGTCAGGCGGCTGCGGCCCAATTGTTTGCCTTGCTTTTTTAAAGAGTTTGTGTTCACAAAATGGATTTTGGTTGACAGGCGGCTGCGGCCCAATTCTATGCCTTGCCTTTTTAAAGAGTTTGTGTTCACAAAATGGATTTTGGGTGACAGGCGGCCGCAGCCCAATTGTTAGCCTCGCCTTTTTAAAAGGTTTATGTTCACAAGATGAATTTTGTTTCTCATTTGGCTGCTTGCTGCCCAATTGTTTGCCTCGCCTTTTAAAACAAAAAATTTGTGTTCACAAAATACATTTTGGTCATCAGGTGGCTGCTTGCTGCTCAATTGTTTGCCTCGCCTTTTTTAAAAAAAGTTTGTGTTCACAAAAGTAATTTTGGTTGTCAGGTGGCTGCGGCCAAATTGTTTGCCTTGGCTTGGCTTTTAAAATTGTTGTAACAGTTGGCTTCCAGCCCAAGAATCCATTCGGCCCACAATGTCTATACTAGCCCTCTGGAAAACAGTACTTTCGGCCCGCTATACCCCCCCCCCCCCCCCCCCACTGGCGAGCAATATTAGAATTGGTGGTGAAGTGGAATATTGCGATGGTGACCAGCCCTCCCGTGTGATGCTGGGACCCATTGGGTCCCACATAGTCTAGTATACTTATAAAACTCTCATCTTGTCCTCTTCCGGTTTGCGTTGTTTTTATATTTGCACAAAAAGGAACCCGATAGCGCTAAAATTTATCGCTACCTTACTCGCCCTTCTGCTGTGCTGCAAGTGCAACAAGTTTTGTTCCGATCGGTGGAATAGTACAAAGATTATGAAGGTAGTGAGGAAAATAAAGCTGAAGGAGCGGAGTGTGGAGAGTGTGCAGAGTGAGCAGAGTGTGTTGATCGAGTACGGAGTGAGCATCATGTGGAGTGAGCAGCCCACCCCCCCCACACCCCTCTCCGCACCCCCCCTCCCCAAACCCCCACAACCCACCTCCCCCACACACCCCCACACCCCCCTCCCCCGCACCCACCCTCTCCTGCACCCACCCTCTCCCGCACCTGCACCCACCCTCCCCCACACACCCCCCCCGCACAAACCCCCCGCACACCCCCTCCCCCACACACGCCCTCCTCCACGCCTCCTCCCCCACAACCCCCTCCCCCACACAACCCCCTCCCCCACACAACCCCCCCGCACACCCCCCTCCCGCACCCCTCCCTCCCCCGCATCCACCTTCCCCCACACCCCCACACCCCCCCCCCAAGAACCCCCCCTCTCCCATAGAAACATAGAAACATAGAAAATAGGTGCAGGAGTAGGCCATTCGGCCCTTCGAGCCTGCACCGCCATTCAATGTGATCGTGGCTGATCATCCAACTCAGTATCCCGTACCTGCCTTCTCTCCATACCCCCTGATCCCTTTAGCCACAAGTGCCACATCTAACGCCCTCTTAAATATAGCCAATGAACTGGCCTCAACTACCTTCTGTGGCAGAGAATTCCAGAGAGTCACGACTCTCTGTGTAAAGAATGTTTTCCTCATTTCGGTCCGAAAGGAATTCCCCCTTATCCTTAGACTGTGACCCCTTGTTCTGGACTCCCCCAACATCGGGAACAATCTTCCAGCATCTAGCTTGTCCAACCCCTTAAGAATTTTGTAAGTTTCTATAAGATCCCCCCTCAATCTTCTAAATTCCAGCGAGTACAAGCCGAGTCTATCCAATCTTTCCTCATATGAAAGTCCTGACATCCCAGGAATCAGTCTGGTGAATCTTCTCTGTACCCCCTCTATGGCAAGGATGTCTTTCCTCAGATTTGGAGACCAAAACTGTACGCAATACTCCAGGTGTGGCCTCACCAAAACCCTGTACAACTGCAGTAGAACCTCCCTGCTCCTATACTCAAATCCTTTCGCTATGAATGCTAACATACCATTTGCTTTCTTCACTGCCTGCTGCACCTGCATGCCTACTTTCAATGACTGCTGTACCATGACACCCAGGTCTCGTTGCATCTCCCCCTTTCCTAATCTGCCACCATTCAGATAATAGTCTACCCTCATGTTTTTGCCACCAAAGTGGATAACCTCACATTTATCCACATTATACTGCATCTGCCATGAATCTGCCCATTCACTCAGCCTATCCAAATCACCCTGCAGCCTCCAAGCATCCTCCTCACACCTAACTATACCCCCCAGCTTGGTATCATCTGCAAATTTGGAGATGTTGCATTGAATTCCCTCGTCCAAATCATTAATATATATTGTAAATAGCTGGGGTCCCAGCACTGAGCCTTGCGGCACCCCACTAGTCACTACCTGCCATTCTGAAAAGGACCCGTTTACTCCTACCCTTTGCCTCCTGTCTGCTAGCCACATCCACATCCACATCTCTATCCACATCAATACTGAACCCCCAATACCGTGTGCTTTAAGTTTGTATGCTAATCTCTTATGCGGGACCTTGTCGAAAGCCTTCTGAAAGTCTAGATATAACACATCCACTGGTTCTCCCTTATCCATTCTACTAGTTACATCCTCGAAAAATTCTATCAGATTTGTCAGACATGATTTACCTTTCATAAATCCATGCTGACTTTGTCCAATGATTTCACCACTTTCCAAATGCGCTGCTATCCCATCTTTAATAACTGACTCTAGCAGTTTCCCCACTACCGATGTTAGACTAACTGGTCTGTAATTCCCCGCTTTCTCTCTCCCTCCTTTTTTAAAAAGTGGGGTTACATTAGCTACCCTCCAATCCTCAGGAACTACTCCAGAATCTAAGGAATTTTGAAAAATTATCACTAATGCATCCACTATTTCTGTGGCTACCTCCTTGAGTACTCTGGGATGCAGACTATCTGGCCCTGGGGATTTATCGGCCTTCAATCCGTTCAATTTACCCAACACCACCTCCCGGCTAACCTGGATTTCACTCAGTTCCTCCTTCTTATTTGACCCCCGTTCCACTACTATTTCCGGCAGATTATTTATGTCTTCCTTAGTGAAGACAGAACCAAAGTAGTTATTCAATTGGTCTGCCATGTCCTTGTTCCCCATGATCAATTCACCTGTTTCTGACTGCAAGGGACCAACATTTGTTTTAACTAGTCTCTTTCTCTTCACATATCTATAAAAACTTTTGCAGTCAGTTTTTATGTTCCCTGCCAGTTTCCTTTCATAATCTATTTTCCCTTTCCTAATTAAGCCCTTTGTCCTCCTCTGCTGGATTCTGAATTTCTCCCAGTCCTCCGGTAGGCTGCTTTTTCTGGCAAATTTGTATGCCTCATCTTTTGTTTTTATACTATCCCTGATTTCCCTTGTTATCCATGGATGCACCACCTTCCCCGATTTATTATTTTGCCAAACTGGAATGAACAACTTTTGTACTTCATCCATGCAGTCTTTAAATACCTTCCATTGCACATCCACTGTCAACCCTTTAAGAATCACCTGCCAGTCTATCTTGGCCAATTCACATCTCATACCTTCAAAGTTACCTTTGTTCAAGTTCAGAACCCTTGTTTCTGACTTAATTTTGTCACTCTCCATCCTGATGAAGAACTCAACCATATTATGGTCACTCTTGCCCAAGGGGCCACGCACAACAAGACTGCTAATTAACCCTTCCTCATTACTCAATACCCAGTCTAGAATAGCCTGCTCTCTCGTTGGTTCCTCCACATGTTGGTTGAGAAAACTATCCCGCATACATTCCAGGAAATCCTCTTCCTCAGCACCCCTGCCAATTTGATTCACCCAATCTACATGCAGATTGAAGTCACCCATTATAACCGTGTTACCCTTGTTGCACGCATTTCTAATTTCCTGTTTGATGCCATCCCCAAATCCAATACTACTGTTAGGTGGCCTGTACACAGCTCCCACTAGCGTTTTCTGCCCCTTAGAGTTTAGCAGCTCTACCCATATCGATTCCACATCCTCCACGCTAATGTCCTTCCTTTCTATTGCATTAATCTCCTCTCTCACCAGCAACGCTACCCCACCTCCTTTTCCTTTTCGTCTATCCCTCCTGAATATTGAATATCCCTGGATGTTCAGCTCCCAGCCTTGGTCATCCTGGAGCCATGTCTCCGTGATCCCAACTATAGCATAGTCATTAATCGCTATCTGCACCTTCAACTCATCCACCTTATTACGAATGCTCCTCGCATTGAGACACAAAGCCTTCAGGCTTGTTTTTACAACACTCTTACTCCTTATACAATTATGTTAACAAGTGACCCCTTTCACATCGATCCCTATTACACTTGGCCATACTCTCCTATCCCTTTGTGAGCTTTCTTTCCCGTTAATTCTGGGGTCATTAACCATCCTTTTGCTCTCTTTCCCTTTAACTCCGTTCTCGATTATCCCATTTGACATCCCACCCCCCTTATTTAGTTTAAAACCATCCGTGTAGAAGTGGCAAACCTGTCGGCCAGAATGCTGGTCCCATGGGGAGTTTCGAGGGGGTGGGGAACGTCCTGCAGCTGGGGACGGGCCGATTCCAGGCAGGGACCATGTGGGGGGGGGGAGCGTCCTGCAGCGGGAGAGGGGGGCGGCTTCAGGAGGGCTTTCGGGGGCCAGGGTGGAGGGTCCTACAGCATTAGTTCATGCAGAATAGAATGCATTTATTTCTTGTTATCTTATCTTAGTTTAGAGATACATCATGGAAACAGGTCCTTTGGCCCACTGAGTCCACTCATCCGTTCACACTAGTTCTATGTTACCCCACTTTTGCATCCACTCCCTAGTCAAGTCAAGTCAACTTTATTTGTCACAAATAAGGAGTCAAGGGATATGGGGAGAAGGCAGGCATGGGTTATTGATAGGGGACGATCAGCCATGATCACAATAAATGGTGGTGCTGGCTCGAAGGGCCGAATGTCCTCCTCCTGAACCTATTTTCTATGTTTCTACATACACATACAATATGTGCAGTGAAATAAAAATGGCAATGCCTGCGGATTGTGCAAAAACAACAGAACAACATAACAGAATAGAACAGAACCAGTATTTACATTTTAGGAAAAAAAATAAAAACTTAAAAAAAGACACAACACAACATAAATTAGTCCCTGGTGAGATAAGAGTTTACAGTCCTGATGGCCTGTGGGAAGAAACTCTGTCTACACACTAGGGGCAATTTACAGAGGCCAATTAACCTACAAACCTGCATGTCTTTGGGATGTTGAAGGGAACCAAAGCACCCAGAGGAAATCCACGTGGCAACATGGAGAATGTGCAAACTCCACACAGACAGCATCTGAGGTCAGGATTGAACCCGGAGGCAGCAGGTCTACCCACTGCGCCACTGTGCTGCCCTTTAGTCTTTGTTAGTTTCTTGTCCTTTTAAATTGGTATTTTCTGACCACAGGGGAGGGCATGCAATCTGCACCAAAATTTCCACAAGTTCCACCGTCCAATGAATCATTAGAAATTTAAGGGATTTGGAAATGACACGCCAGTTGCCCTTCTCTTTTTCTGGAAGGTTTACAACTCAAAATCACAACTGATAATTTGCCTAATGTACAAACTCACTCCAGAAGATTATCAACCCAAAATATTGTCATGTTGCCCTGTGTAAATCATTTAATGCATCTTGTTTCTATTTAGCTTTTATACTGTTAGATTGTATTTATCATAGGATAATATGACATGGGGGCCCATCATTTGATCGGGGCTGATCCATTTTTCCATCCATTCCCCCTATTCCAATGCTTTCTCCCCATAACCTTTGACACCCTTACTAATCAAAAACCTATCAATCTCTACTTTAATAATACCCAATGACAGACTCCACAGCAGTCTCTGGCTATTCCACACATTCACCACCCTCTGACTAAGAAATCCCTCCTCATCTAGATTCTAAAGATACGTCCTTTTATTCAGAGTCTGTGGCCTCCGGTCCTAGACTCTCCCACTCGTGGAAACATTCTCTCCACATCCACTCTGTCTAGGCCTTTTATTATTTGGTATGTTTCAATGAGGTCCCCCCTCAACCTTCTAAAATCCAGCAAGTACAGTCCCAGAGCCATCAAACGCTCCTCATACGTTAACCCAATCATCCCGGGATCATTCGGTAAACCTCCTCTGGTTTGATAAACCTCCTTCCTGAGATATGGAGCCCAAAACACTCACAATATTCCAAATAAGGTCTGACATTAATATATTAATATGTCAATGTGTTTAAATCATAATTTCTGTTGATTGAACAAATGCAATTAAAATAGATTGAATTAAGACAGAAACAATTAATTAAAATAGGAACATTGCTTGAATGCATATATATATATAATATATAATATACACACACACACACACACACACACACACACACACACACACACACACACACACACACACACACACACACACACACACACACACACACACACACACACACACACACACACACACACACACACTGAAAAATGCTGTTGTTTACCAGTGCTTTTCATAAATTCAGGTTAATGTGGCAAAGCTGACAGTGGACTGGCTCCAGTCCACATATGACGAAAGCTGCTTATCCTCTTGGTTGCCATGGAGTTAAATTCGAGCAGCACTGAGGCTGCAAGTGGGGAAAACGAGCATCAGGCAGCTGCAACGGTCTACAGGAAAAAAAAAGACAAGAACAAGATCGTGGCAGTCATGGACTTGCATTGTGAATGTAATGAAATTTCGGCTTCTGAACAGCAGTCTGGCAAGATAAGTAGGACGGCGTTTAAATTGTTTGGGAGAAGGAAATCAGGGGGCACAATGCCTAATATTTTCAGCCTGAAAAACAAAGGGGATGGGAAAAGCTCTCTGAAAATGGGGCTTGTCCGGAGCAAAACGCACGATGGAATTGCTGATATGGGATTGGAAGTGAGCAAGAAGGAAGACTCTCTCAGCAACTATCAATTGGATAGTGATTCCAGCACAAAAATAGTCAGTAGTATGAGCTTTGCCGCTGCTGGTTGTGGACCCATTGCCAAGTCTCACAGTTTCTTTTCGTTGCTGAGAAGGAATAGTAAATTAGAAAATTGCAAGGGGGAGTCAATGTGTTCAAACTCTGACCAGATGAAAGAGAGGAGTTGCAGCAGACAAAAGAAAGGATTGAAAGGATTGTTCAGCAGCATGAGATGGCACAGAAAGGACAAAATCAGTCGAGAGGAAAAGGCTGGGCAGCAGGATATTGCTGACTTTTTAACATTGCCCGGGTCTCTGACTGCAAGCTTGGAATGTGTTAAAGAAGAGCCACAAAAATCTATCCCAGAATCTGAAAGTGCTGGAATGGACGTTAAGCTCCCCTGTGAAATACAGAGTGATAATGAGAGTGTTTTCACTGAGGATGTTGAACAAGCAGATAGTAGAACATCTCTTCCCGAATTACATCAGTATGTGGAGAATGTTACCATCGATAGCCATTCAATGGACCGTCCTTCCAATGACAAAGTGTTGGAACAGTTAGAGGACAAGCGGGATGAAAATACACTTGGTGTGAGGCAGGACGTACAAGAAGAAGGTGCTTCTGAGACCGGTTCTGCTTCTTGCCACCTTGCTGAAAGTGCAAGCGCTGGCCCAACCAATAATGATCCGCCCGCAGAACAATCAATTGATCGGATTTGCATTATGTTTTCAGACGTCACGTCCTTGAAGAGCTTCGACTCACTCACGGGATGCGGAGATATTATCGTTGACCAGGAGGAGGACGGAAACGCATGTGAGAGTGGAGCTGCGGCAGAGAAGGGCAAGGGTGGTGGAAGGAAAAGCGCAATTGTACTGAGCTACCAAGGAGGAGGGGAGGAAATGGCAAGTCCTGACGAAGTTGATGATGAATACCTGCAGGAATTCTGGGACCCGCCGCCGTCAGTGACCGAGGCTGGACCGGTCGCAAGTGACCAAACACAACTGTTTGCTTCAGGTATTGCAACTTGCCTTAATGAGGCAGGAGACAGTACGTTAGTGAAACAGCTTCATCTGAATGACATTTCGATAAGTAAGAATGATGATGAAAATCCAATCAGTGCAAAATGCGACCAACAAGAAAGTGTTCCAAATAGTGATGAAGGATACTGGGACTCCACAACCCCTGGGCATGAAGATGAAAGTGGGAAAACTCTTGCAACCAGGGCAAGCATTCCAAGAGACAGTTACAGTGGAGATGGCTTGCATGATCTACTTACTGATCCAGAAGAAAGCCTCACAAGTATTATCTCAGATGAAGAAATATGTTCAGTTGCAGAACCTAAAACACTGTCTCCAAAAGCTGTATCTAGCATTACAACAATCTCCAAGGATAGGAATATATCTGCCATCCCCAGGCACAAGACCACTATTACTGCACGTCAAGGGGAAGTGAACCACATTCATTGGCCTCAAACGGTTCAACAGTTACAAGGATGTGAGCCAGTGAGAACCAAAATCCCAATCGCAAAGACCTCAATTCCCAGACCCAACCACAAAGTCATCACTGGGTCAACTTCAAAAGTCTCAACTAACAAGGGAGGCACGAAAAAATAGCCTTCAAAAGGCTTCTGTGTCAAAATGAATATCAGCATGTTATGTCAGTCCAGAAGTAAGCACAGTTGGTCGAAATTCTGCTTGCATCCCTAATATTCACATTGTGCAACAGGACTTTGCCATTTGCCAAGAGCAATCTCCTATCTTGTGACAGAATCGTGCCTAGAAAAAGAAAATTATTCAAAGCTTTATGAAGCACAGATGCAACACATCATTTTTATTGCTGCCGGAATCAGGAAAGGGGAAAAAAAATGACTGACCTAAATTTAAACAGATACGAACAGAGAAAGATGCTTGTGAAATATATTTGTGAAATCGTGACCAAAAGTATTTACAGAATCATATTTTCTTTCATGAGCACTAGGGTCTGTGTTGCAACTTTCTTTCCTGTACTGGAATGTAAGGACAATATTTTTCAAATATTGGCCATTAACTGCTATTTTTACCGTCTACACAGTAATTGGTACAAAACATGTCTATTGTGGGACCAGATTCGATTCAAATATTGGATGCTTGTGATCTGCAGCCAGAGAAGGAAGCAACGGATATGTAAGATGGTTACATAAGTGAAATCAGGGAACGATGACATAATCAGCTTGTGTTTTCATTACAATGAAGTCATTCCAAATGAATCTGCAAAAAGATCTCTTGAAAATATTTTCTGTAAGGTGATGGGCGGGAAGGTATTTCATTGTGTTCAATGATGTGTCTTTCGAGTTTTGAATCTGACAATTTTTTGGAATAAGTTATTTTTTGCATGTGAATTAGTACAAAATTTAGAAAATAGAGTTAAAATAACAAAATACAGCACAGTAAATTATTTCACAGTAACAGGAGATATGTTTTAAAATATCTTATAAACCTTTTTGTACAGCCACTGCTTTAAATCCACATAGAGAGTGACAGTCACATGATCTACAATTTTTATATTTAAATACTTTGGCGTGGCCTTTATTCGTAACAAAGTGATTGTGCCAGAGAATAGTCTACTTAAAAACAGTGGATAAAATTGGATAATGTGTCGTACAATTTTGTATTATTGCACCAAGAGAAACTACATAGAAACATAGAAACATAGAAACTAGTCGAAGGTTCTTACAATTCTTTGCAGGCAATATACTTCAGAATTGTTTTATCTCATTTGTTCCAATGTTTATTCAGTATGACATTTACTCAACTGATAAGCAGAACAAAAAAGAATTGGGAATGATCCCCAGCAGTGCTGGAAGTGTGTGGTTTGAGACTCACCTGATATCGAGCCCCATGTCTCAGTCACGTACTGCTAACACTGCAGATACTCACTGGGCATCTGAGAAGCTCACTAATGGAGAGGATTTTAATTCTGAAAATGCAACACTGGCAGAGGTCATCAGTGTATTCTAGGAGGGAAAGCAATTAATTCAGAAAGGGAGACAATCGAGGAATGGAGAGTGGGAGTGCGGCGATCAAGAGGGAGTGGGGGGATCGAGAGAGGGAATGTGGAATGGAGAGCGGAAGTGGGAAATGAAGAGAGGTTATGCAATTGAGGGTATGGTAACTGAGAGATGGAAGCAGTGGAGAGAGACTCTTAGTGAAACTGTCGTTTGAAGTATCAAAACTTGTTATTAAGTTTTGGATTGGATGCACCTCAAAATTGGACACAGTGTCTTTGATATTCTTGGCCACATTATTTAGAAAATGTACACTTGTACACTAAAAAATAGGAGAGAAAAAATATTCCAAATATAGCAGGAAAATATATTTTGAAACAGATTAGAAAAATAATGGTTAAAGGTACAGAGTGAGAAAGAAATACTGCCATAAATGGAATAGAAGTATATTGCTGATTATTTTGAAATAAATTAAGATAAATGTATTAAAGATAAATGACAATCTTTCCTACTCAATTGTTGTTCAGAATTGTAATTTACCTCAGTATTGAGGTGTCTAAAATTGGAAAATAAGTTGTCTACTATTTAAAATAACCATCTATTTAGAAGGGCATCATATGCGGCTCTGTATTTAAAAAAAAAGTTAATGTTCAATTATTTTAAATATTTGCTGTAAAATCTTACTGGCCTCTTTATGAAAAAATAATGGAAATAAAGTTAGCAGCATATAAGAGTAGGCGACTACTGAACAAGACATGGAGGGGTAAGGCATCAATCTCCAGTCTGATTTAACAGTTTGAGAAGAGTGTGTGTGCCAATCCATAAAAATATATCATATATATCCAAATATCTTAGAGTGCAGAGAAGATTTACGAGCATGTTCTTGGTTCTTGGTTACTTGGTCCTCCAAAATATTCCAACTGGAATTTAAACTGGAGGTGGTGAAGGGAGGGGTTTAGCCAGAGAGGGTTATTGGGAAGAAAGTACCACTTTAAATGTAGTTGCATCTGGCTGGGCAACCGTGGCTTGGTGGAGATTATTCCATGCTTTAATAGTGCGTGGAAAGAAGGAAAGATCTATGTCTAGCTGAGCATTTAACATTTTGTATTAATATTAACATCTAGCTGACCATTTAACATGTTGCCAGGACTTGAGGGCCTGAGCTGTAGAGAGAGGTTGAGCAGGCTAGGACTCTATTCCTTGCAGCACAGGAGGATGAGGGTTGATCTTATAGAGACGTACAAAATCATGCGAGGAATAGGTCGGGTAGACGCAAAGAGTCTCTTGCCCAGGGTAGGGGATTTGAGAACCGGAGGACATGGGTTTAAGGTGGTGGGGGGAGGGGAGATTTAATAGGAACCTGAGGGGTAACGTTTCTACACAACGGTGATGGGTGAATGGAACAAGCTGCCGGAGGAGGTAGTTGAGGCAGGTACTATCGCAATGTTTAGGAAACAGTTAGACAGGTAGATAGATAGGATAGGTTTGGAGGGATATGGGCAAACGCAGGCAGGTGGGACTAGAGATGGGGCATGTTGATCAGTGTGGGCAAGTAATCCTGAAGGGCATGTTTCCATGCTGTATGACTATCTTAGAGTAATTCAGTAGGTAATCTTTGTCCTATGGAATGGAATGCTCTATAACATTGCCTGCTGAAGTTGTTTGGTAGATTATCCCAATATTAATCATTAATCAAATAATCATTTCATGTAGAATTAAAATTGAGTTTATTTGATCATAGGGAATTTAATTAGATAATCCTGTAACTAGATTTTGAATAACTCAGTTTCTGTTGGTTCCCAGATGATAAACGTCATGATTCTACATCTTCAAATATTAATTGATTGGGCAACCAAAGGTTTTTTTGAGTAAGTTATTTTACTATCCAGAAGTGGCAAAGTTGGGGAGAGGTTAATATTCCCACGTCATAACATCAGGCACCTGAGTTAAATCATGCTTTTAGTGCTTTCAATGCAGAGTTTGCAACACTCTCGGTGATTGTGGTGGTCTCTTGCACTTTCCCCCCACATCCGTCGTGGCGGCATAGTGGAGCAGCGGTAGAGTTGCTGCCTTACAGCACCAGAGATCCGGGTTTGATCCTGACTATGGGTGCTGTCGGTACGGAGTTTGTACGTTCTCCCTGTGACCGTGTGGGTTTTCTTTGGATGCTCCAGTTTCCTCCCACATTCCAAAAATATGCTGGTCTGTAGGTTAACTGGCCTCTGTATATTGTCCCTATTGCGTAGGATAGTACTAGTGAATGGGTGATCGCTGGTTGATGCGGACCCGATGGGCTGAAGGGCCTGTTTCCATTCTGTATCTCTAAACCAAACTAAATCCCTGCGGTGTGCTGGTTGATTAACCATTTAGTGTAGATGAATTGATTGATTGTATGATACAGCATGGAAACAGGTCCTTTGGCCCACCAGGTCTATGCCAACCGTCGATTTTCTGTTCATGCTAATTCCATATTATCCCACATTCGCATTCACTCGCTACACACCAGGGGCAATTTTACAGGGGCTAATTAACCTACAAACCCATATGTCTTTGGGATATGGGAGGAAACCGTAGCACCCAGAGAAAATCCACACGTTCACAGGAGGAGCATGCAAACTCGTCAGTTTCGAAGCTGGGTGTCCGGCGCTGTTGGGCAGCAACTTTAGTAGTCACACCATTGCGTCAGAAAAGGAAGTTGATGTGAGAGAGAAATGGAAAAAGTTGCAGGACATAAGTAACTAAGGAGGAGGGAGGGAGGGGGGGGGGGGGGGAGTGCAATGGAATTGCTCGCTTGGGAGCCACCATGGACCTTATAGGGTGAATGGTCTCTTGTAAGATTTAAGCACTTTTATTTATTGCATTGTAGGTAGTTGGATTAGGTTGTGACTTCAATGGACACTGATAGGTTTGGGTCAAAAATAAAATGTAATTAATATGCCTATGTTATAATACTATAATGCTTTATTACAACTCTCTCAGAAATATCTTAATTAATTAGTATTCTTTGATATGTGGTAACTTACATTGCATATAGTATGATGCCACTAACAACACTGAAATGGATAATCAGTAATGGCTATTTGTGGGTGTTTTGGTTGCAGAAAGGATGTTTAAGAGGAGGTTGAAAGAAATCCGTATTTTTTCTTTGAATATCATGTTTAATACCTCAATTTAAAATTCTGCCTGCAGGATTGAATGAATGACTGAAAGGGAGGCACAGTGACGCAGTTGTACAGTTGCTGCATTACAGCACCAGAGATCCAGGTTCTATCCTGACTACGGGTGCTGTCTGTACAGAGTTTGTACGTTCTCTGTGTTGGTTGGCCCTAGCATATAAGATAGTGCTAGTATATGGAGATCGCTGATGGCGTGGACTCGAAGGGCCTGTTTCCACACTCATCTCTGCTTAAAGAAACTGTCCATCCAAAGTCCTTTGGCACTTTGGTACCACATTGGAGCATCAGTCTGTGGGCTCACTTGGAGTGAGGTTTTAATCAACGACCTCTGACATCTGCCTTTCATCTCCACTGAAATACTTCAGCCTAGAATGACTTTCACGTGCTTTTCCTTTCAAGAATGATGGCACAAGCTTTACTTTTAATGAACAAAGCTACTAGGCAACAGATGCATGAGTTGTCCTCGGGTTTCAGTTCACTAAGAACGTTATACAACAATCTGTTTACTGTTTTTGTGCCAACTCTGTTGGATTTCCAGATTTCATTTTCGCCCTACCATCAGATACCATTGAGAATATTTGAACACCTTAGATATGCACTTTGTGGGTTCTTTTGTATTTAAAAATATTTGGAAACACGTCTACCTTTAAAATGGAATCTTAATTCAATACCTACTCTTAATTTTCATATTGGCTGTGTCTCTCCACTTAAGTCCAACCAATCAACTAAACAGATGGGGCCACCAGGAAGCCTCATCCATATTAACAAAACAATGAGATTTAGAAAGGTTAAAAAATGAATTGATTTATAAATGATTTAAATCACACGTGAATATTAAACCTACCAAAATCTTTTTGTCAGAGATTTAAACAGCAAGTGGAATTTAATGATTTAAAAAAAAAAAAAGTTTTGGATTGATTTCAATAATTTTCAGACTGACCCTGTGCTGGTAGGGAGATTAATGCCTGTCCCCTTTACATGCCATCTGACTATGAATTATGTGCAACTAGAAGAGGCTGCACTTGTTGTTTGGCTTCTTTCTCATAGTCCAGGTTGCCAAATACTCTTTCTAGACAAAGCAGCAATTTACTTGTATTTAATTTAGTTTAGAGATACAGCATGGAAACAGGCCCTTCGGCCCACTGATTCCATTCTGACTATTGATCGCCTGTTCACACTAGTTCCATGTTATCCCATTGTCTTATCGACTCCCTATACACGAGGGTCTATTTACAAAGGCCAATTAACCTACAAACCCGCACAACACGAAGGGTCTCGACCCGAAATGTCACCTATTCCTTTTCTCCAGAGATGCTGCCTGACCCGCTGAGTTACTCCAGCTTTTTGTGTCTCTCTTTGGGAAGGGATAAATGTTGGCCAAGAAACTAAGGGGAATTCCTTTGCTCTCCCCTTAAGAAGTGCTTTGCCTAACTTAAAGGATTAATGATACTTCACCTATTCCATTTATTTTCTGAAAAAGAGCACTCAAAAATGCAGCTAGTTCCAGCATGATACTGGTGCCTAGATTTAATACTTGTGTCCCTGGAATGGAACATGAAGCCATAACTCTTTGACAGTCAAGAGTGCCTCTACTGCTCCAGAGGAAGGAAAAGTGGAATCTGAGGATACCAGGCAGTAATTTAAGTAAATGATAAAGATTAAGAAGAAAGGATGCAGAAAAAGAATATAGAATTTCAAAGTTAACAGCAAAAGTTCCATAAATGTAATTGGTTAAAAAAAGAGTGGTACAGGTGAATATCGCCCCATTAATGATCATTTAAGTGGAACTAAAATTAATAAGTAAGAAATGTTGGATCTATTGTTTTCAGAGAGCAGAAAGAAGGCAAAAGACCAAACAATCAAAGGAGCCTTAAATATTTAACTGTTTGCCAGTAAATGGCGCAGCGATAGAATTGCCGTAAGCATCAGAGAACCGGGTTTGATCCTGACCACGGGCGTTTTCTATGCAGTGTTTTTACATTCTCCTTGTGACTTTGTTGGTTTTCTCTGTGTGGTCTGGTTTCCTCCCATAGTCCAAAGATGTACTGGTTTGTAGGTTAATTGGCTGTGGTAAAAATTGTAAATTGTCCCTAGTGTTTTGGATAGTGATAGTGTACGACATGATCGCTGGTCCGCGTGAGCCCGGTGGGCCAAAGGGCCTGTTTCTGCACTGTATCTCTAAAGTCTAAATGATGCAAGTAGATTTAAGATGCATGAACCATGACTTTCCAAGTTCAATAACTTGGAAATTGGTCATTGTGCCTTTCGATTTGAAGACTGGAAGAGTGACTGATATTACAGAAATTTTATTTCAGATTGGAGGGAAGGAGAAACCATAGAACTACAGCCTCTCAATTTGGCATCAATTACGTTTAGTTTATTATGATCTGAAATAGAGAAAGAATGATAAATATGAGCTGATCTTTACTGGACTTTGTCTTGCCCTAAGCGTAGTTCATGTTATTCCCTTTATCATGTATCTGCACACTGCGGATGGCTCGATTGTAATCATGTATTGCCTTTCAGCTGACTGGTTAGCACACAACAAAAGTTTTTCACTGTACCTCGGTACACATGAAATAAACTAAACTCAAACTCAAACTCAAACTCATCAGTGAGTCAAAATTGACCTGTAATACGTAAGTCGAGTCTAATAAATTTAGCCAAATATGTTAAGGGAGTCACTTGAATGGTGAATTGGGATTGCTCGTAATTGGTGTCTATGTGTATAGCTGAAAGGTACTTGAAAAAGAATTCCACAAAACAAATTATCAGCAGATCTTGGAAATGTATGTATGTGAAATCGGAAATGGACACTAAATGAGTTGGGAGATAAGAATCAAGAGGAAGGCACAGTGGCGCAGAGGTCGAGTTGCTGTCTCACAGCGCCAGAGACCTGGGATCGATCTTGACTGCGGGTGCTGTCTAAGTGGAGTTTATACGTTCTCCTTGTGGCCTTTTCTCAAGGTTCCCTGTTTCCTCCCACACTCAAAAGACATGCAGATTTGTAGGTTAATTGGCTTCAGTAAAAATTGTAAAATTGCCCCCAGCGTGTAGGATAGTATTAGTGTAAGGGGTGATCGCTGGTCAGTGCTGACTCGGTGGGCCGAAGGGCCTGTTTCTGCGCTGTATCAATGATATTTTCAAGTCCTCTGCAGGTTATGAACGCCTGATTTATGTATGGCCCGATTACGGGAACAAGCAATTGGGAGACCAGCGCAATGGATTTTCTGGCTGCATCTTCTGCTGTGTGGGAACTTGGCTTGTGGCAATATCTGAATGGTTGGGTTAAACGATACTTTGCTGTTGGTTGGCCCGAGTTTTTATTTACCTAAAAAAGGACACAAAGTTCTGGAGTAACTTAGCGGGTCAGGCAGCATTCTAGAGAGCATGGATAGGTAACGTTTCAAGTCGGGACCCTACTTCAGATTTATATAAATTGCTGGGCTGGCTGTGAACAGCACTCAGGGATGGAACTCTATTATAACCTGGGGAGGACTTGCAAATGAATCGACAATACCAAATGAAATATCCCGGTAGAAATCATGGAAACAAAACCAAAGGATAACAAAATAAGTTAATATGAAGTTGAGAAGTTGACCAGTATCCATGGTAATGAAACCATTACACATTTATACAGGAATATTATAAGAAACGAAGAACATTGCATCATGCATAAGATAGACACAAAGTGCTGGAGTAGCTCAGTGGGTCAGGCAGCATCTCAGAGAAAATGGATAAATTGCATTTCGGGTTTCTTCAGACTTTTGCAGTTCCTTTTTTATCATATTTGCATAGTTAGAATGCAATTTCATGACACTTAATTTATTCCATTATATAAAATAGATAGTTACAATAGATTAAAATAGTAGCAGTTAAGTAACATATTGGGTTTCAGTTTTAAAGTTGGTGCAACATGCTTATCTACTGTATGAAAGATTATATATTTTTATGCTTGCAGTTATAATTTCATAGTGTACCACAGTTCATAACGACTAATGTAGTGCTGTTCTACAAAAGGCCGTTAACTAGGGAAGTGTCTTGTTTCCAACCATTTTGGTGACATGGTTGGTAGATTCAAGAAACAACATGGAATATCTGCATGCTACTAATAATTTTCCATAAATAAGTATGACTGAAAATCCAGTTTTATGAATTGTTAACTGATTAGCTACTCAGCTTTAGAAAATGTAATTGACAAATCTGTTAGTAATGTTTTCAATTGCTATTCATCACTTGAATTTGCACCATCTGCCATTTCATCAAGTGCCAAAATATATCAGAAATAGTCACAGCTTCATAAACCGCACTTCTCCTATGTACCATAATCTTCAATTGTTGTGGTGTGAAAAAAACTTGTCGGGTCTGTGTTTAGGTTTAAAATGTTGACATGTTTTAATAGAAGAGAATTGCTAATAAAAATGTAATCTGCTTTTTTTAATCTGCTGTCTTTTTACATATCAAGTAATAACAATACATCAGATTATCTTAAACAATCAGAAGCAACAGTAGTCAAAATAATCAAGAGTAATCATGAGTTCAACAAATCTTTATTCAGAGTTAAATAAATTTCTGTTTTTTTTAATCATGTACTGTATCATATAACATGTTATAATGTAATTTAACATATAAAATGCTACTTATAGCAAACATATTTTTCATTGCTGGCAGAGGTGGAAATTGGAATGGGAAGGAGTGGGTGATTTTGATTTTGGCCAATACTGTAAAATGGCAGCCCATTTTAGCATACTTATGACTTTTATTTCTTTGGGTTTCACTAGAAATAAAAACTGGGATAATGATAAATGAGACTGCTAATTTGACATGTTCCTTAATATATTATTGGACAAAATCAAAAAGACCCAAGATAATACATCCCAAGCTTAAGAATGCCACAATTTCATTTTGTTGCGATGAGAGATGGTTGCATTTCTATTGGCTGCATAATTAAATCTAAAATGGATATATTTATTTGAAATGTTTCCATGCAATGTTGGATGTGATCAATAAAAACTATGTTCATTGGGTTCATTTTGTGCCAAAATATGTGTGCCTGATAAAACATTGATTTAATCTTCTGAGGTAGAATTTTAGAATATATTTACTTTAAATAAAACATTCCACACCATGAGTAAGAGATCCGGTATGAAATTGTTATTCAACAGAACATTTGTGTCTCCGTTTCAATCTGAGAAAATCTAATAAGGATTATTTCACAAAATACTTTGGTCTGTTCAAATAGGAATGCAGATGACAGGAATAATACATTTTAAGGTTCTTAAGCTTGGTCTCAAAATTAATACCCTTCAATCATTCCCCTCCCTCAAATATCTATCACACGGTTGTTTAGGGGCTGCTGTATCAAAAGAGAAAACGTACTTGTCCAGGATGATATTGAGGTCAAAGAGTGTTTATGGAGCTTCATTCATTGAAGTAAATAAGGGGTTTCCAGGACATTCCAAATCATGGCTTTTAGATGATGGAAAGGCACTGGGAAATCTGGGGGTAAGGCACTTGCAGCAAGATACCCAGCCTCTGATCTGCTTTCACAGCAACAATATTTATGTAGCTGAGATGTTAACTTTTTTTCTCTTTCCAAAAATGTCACCTGAACAATATCTGTTGAATATATCCAGCATTCTATCTTTATTTCGGATTTCCAGCATCTTCAGCATTTCTATGCTTGCAGCATTTTCCTAATTTTTCTTTCCTCCTGTTTTTATTTGTCTTTTATACATATCTCCTCTGGAAAGATCACCTATTAAGAAACCATCACCCTCTCTTTGACTCCCCCCTATCACAGGCTTTCCTGTTGTAAGACCATAAGACAGGAGCAGCATTAGGCCATTCAGCCCATGGAGTCTGCTCCACCA
Source organism: Raja brachyura (assembly GCA_963514005.1). The sequence goes on from OY740786.1 coordinate 63,459,923, forward strand.
TTCGATCTCAATCCCATACACCTGTCTTCTCATCACGCCTTTGATTCATTTTACTAATCAAGAATCTATCAATCAATCTCTGCTTTAAAAATGCCCCGTAGCTTGGCCTCCACCACCATCTATGGCCATGAATGCAACAGATTTACCATGCTCTGGCCAAATAAATTCCTCCTTATCCCCATTCTGAAAATACATCCTTTTATTCTGGGGCTGTGCCCACTAGTCCTCGTCATTCCCACTACCACTCTATCCAGGCCTTTCACTATTCAGTAGGTTTGTGGTCTCTACGTCTCGCGGTACTCCGCGATATGTTTGAGTTCTAAGATCTTTTTAGTTCTAATGAAAGATCATCAACCTGACATGGTAACTCTTTCTTTCTTCGTGGATATTGCTAGTATTTTCTGTTTTTATTTTAGAGTTTCAGCATCCAGAGATTTTTTAATGCTTTTTGATGTACTTACTTAGTCCAGCTTAGGTTTCTGGTTAATTGTGCCTCAATGTTGGGTGGGGATCTTGAAAAAGAGGGAAGTGGATAAAGCTCTTGAAAATCAAGAATAGGTTTAGCTTAGTTTAGAGATACAGCATAGAAACAGGCCCTTTGGCCACTGAGTCAATGCCGACCATTGACTACCATCCACACTAGTTCTATATTATCCCATTTTCTGATTGTCTCAAAAGTGAGGAATTTACAGAGGCCAATTAACCTACAAACCTTGTGATGTGGGAGAGTATTGGAGCCCCCAGAGGAAACCCACGCGGTCACAGGGAGAACGTGTAAACTCCACATGGACAGCACCTGAAGTCAAGATCAAACCTGGGTTTCTGGCGCTGTGAGGTCGCAGCACGACTTGCAGTGCCACTGTGTTGCCCTTAAGTGATTAGACTCTTCCTGGATATGGTTACGGCCTGCCACTGTGTGACACAAATGCTATCTGTCATACCTGTATTACCATTCAGAATTATCATACCTGAATGTTTTCTGTGTCTTGCAGCATGCAGGTATGAGCTGCTTACTTTTCTGAGATGTGAATAGAATTAAAGATTGTGCAATAATCAATGATCATCCCCAGTTTTATCAAATGGTGACCTTGTCGACAACACCCTCATTTTACAAATGATGAAACAGCAGAATATAGCTGGATCGAGGATACTACCCTGAGGAACTGCCGGAACACCAGACTAGATGACCTCCAAGTATAACTATCTTCGATTGTTCAAGTTATAATTCCAAACAGCAAGAGTTCTCCACTTATTTTTGCTAACCAGTTTACCAGAGCTCCTAGATAATAATACTAGTCCAAATGCTACCTGATGTTAATCATTCTCACTTTGGATTTAGGTTTAAGATTATTACTATTGCCACGTGTAATGAGATACAAGCTATTTAAGCATGAGAAATACCATACATAAGTACAATCAAGTCAAACCTAAGTACAATAGAGAGAGTAATGGGGAAAATACAGAGTGTAAAATATAGTTGTCAGCATTGTAGTGCATCAGTTCCAAACACAAAGTCCAATGTCCACAATGGAGTAGAGGTGAGTACCCTAAGTTAGCTGTTCAGAGGCCTTACAAAAGAGGAAAGAAGCTGTTCCTGAGTCTGGTGGTGCGCACTTTCAAGTTTCTTTACCTTCTGCCAGATGGGAGCAGGCAGAAGGAGGAATAACCAGGGTGGGACAAGCTTCGCCTCATAACCTTCCAATGTTGCCATGAATGTGATTGCACAGATAATGATACAAGTTAATAGTAAGATTAAATGGGAACTTACCAGTTTGAAGTTTGATCTTTATTTTATGAGGAGTTACGATGAGGGATTACGTGAAGACCCCGCCAGCACGCTTGCGCGACATTCTTCAAAGCAGTGGTGTGAAATCACAGATACCAGAGTAGACTAATATAGAAAGATAAGAGAGAACTTTCATACCAGTTGAACTTTATAATAGGGGGTTTTGGGAGCAGAGGGCACGTAATCCCTCATCGTAACTCCTCATAAAATAAAGATCAAACTTCAAACTGGTAAGTTCTCATTTAATCTTACTATTTTACTTCGGAGTCACATGAGTGACGACGTGAAGATTGAAATCTTCAGCTTTGAACTCTGTGGTTTCATGCCCTGGAACGAGTCCATGCTCACACACTGTCATGCTAGGAAAGGAGGATGAACGTATTTCAGACATGACACTGTGCTAAAATACAAAGAAGGTATTTATTCATACCAAAATAATATATCCTCACATTGCATAATTTATTTTACAGAACTCAAAATTTTCCCTGCAAACGTGTCAGGAGTGGCCACGGGTTTATTATAAAAGCGTTGAAAAGTCTGTTCATTGCTCCAACCCGCTGTGACCAGGATGTGGTCCATAGGAACTTCCATCATCCTAGCCGCCGATGTAGATGCAGCCCTGGTGGAGTGAGATTTGAAAACATTAGTATCCACCCCCGCTGCATCTAATACCACCCTTAACCATCTGGATATGGTTTGCACCATGACTTTACGGGGGTGAGGCCGTTTATGGCTTATAAGTAAAGCTCTCTCCGTGCCCCTTTGAATCTTAGTGATTTCTATATATTGCAAGATAAGTGTCAAAATGCAGAGTCGACTATCTGCAAGATAGGCCATAAATTCTAATTTTTGGCCAGATGAACCGGGTTGGTCTTGTTTAAGTAACCCCTGTATAAGAAAGGTTATCTTGTCATTAGTAATATACATGGCGTCCATACTTAATTTGTGTAAGGACTGGACCCGTTGTGCTGATACAAGTACCATTATCATAACCATCTTATATGTGAGTTTGTCCAAGGTGAGCCCCATTATGGGTGTCCATCCTCGTAACATAGCTAAAACTATGCTTATGTCCCACGTATGGGTGTGTCTGGGCCTGGGGGGATTAGAGTTAAATATACCCCTCATAAGCTTAGATACTAGTGGGTGTGATCCTATAGCCAGGTGATCACTCCCTCTGCCCAGATAATTTGATAGGGCACTCCTTGCACAATTAATAGCACTGTAACTTAATCCTTCATTGAAATGAAGGGTAGCCAGAAACTCCAGCACTTCAGTGATGGTGGCTGAGTCATAAGTAGTGTTCGTCCTGGTGCAGAACACTTTCCATTTCCTGACATACGTCAGGTACTGTCTTCTGGTGGACTCCCTGCACGACGCTGAGATGGCATTGATCGTTCTGTTGGAGAGTCCGTATCCCAGAAATGGCCTGTCCAGAATCTGCAAATTAACAACTTTATGCGGTCATGACACGGATGACTATCCCCTGTAACGGGATGTACCAACAAACTCAGTCGTTTGTTTATCCGGATGCAGGGTTCTGTGGCCATCTTTTGTACTGCTGGGAACCATGGTTGGGTAGGCCAGTCGGGAACAACCAAAATACCCGTTGCGGAGTCTTGTTTAATTTTCTGCAAGACCCGACTGATGAGGCAGAAGGGGGGAAATGCATAGCAAAACAAATCCCCCCAATGTAGCGAGAAAGCATCCATCGCTGCTGCCCCTGGGTCTGGTTCCCAAGCAACATGTTGGAAGTTGGTGATTTAGACTGGATGCAAAAAGGTCGATATCTGGTGTCCCATAACGTTCTATAATATCTGTAAACACTTTCCGATCCATCATCCATTCTATGTTGTTGTGGAATTTACGTGACCTGGTGTCTACCACTATATTTAGCTTACCTGGAAGGTAAGTGGCTGAGATCCAAATCTCTCTTTCCAGACACCAGTGCCAGATATTATTAGCCAATTCATCACATGATATCGACTTTATTCCACCCATATGATTAATATAGGCCACCACTGTGGTATAGTCAATTTGTAATCTTACATGCAACTGGTGCTTATCTGAACAGTAGGCCCTTAGTCCATGAAATGCTCCCAGCATTTCTAAATAATTAATCCCTGGTGTTTTGAATAGGGTTAATTCTTGTGCACTCCATCTGCCTCCACAACTTGTGGTGGTATTAGTTGCTCCCCAACCTTTAGCACTGGCATCAGTCTGTAATGTAACCGAGGGATTCATGATAGTGATGGGGTTAGAACAAAGCTGAGCATTTTCTATCCACCAGTTTAATTCTGATTTTGCTTTCCCTGGTAGTTTCATAGGCCTATCAAAATGGCCTGCATGATTTTTGAGAGCTAAGATTTTTGCTCTTTGAAGGTTTTGATAATGGAGTGGTCCAAATTGTGCTGCTGGGAATGCAGCCACTCACAATTTCCCAATCACTCTGGCTACTTGCCGAATGGAAAGTTCCCCGATGCCAGTGAGGCTTCTGCATGCTTCTATCAAGTCCACCACTTTGTTAGGTGGCAAGGTGATAGACATTAGCACAGAGTCAATAGTGAACCCCAAATAATCCATGGTAGTGGAGAGTTCCAATTTTGATTTATCTGGATGTATGATAAATCCCAGCTTTTGAAAAATATGTTTTGTGGCTGAAACTGCCAATGTAGCCATCTCCAAATTCTCACCTACAATGAGGATATCATCAAGGTAAGCCATAACAATATGGTTGTGTTCCCTTAAATAAGCTAAAGCTTGTTTTAATATTTTTGTCTGGGTGCTGATGACAACCCATTGGGTAAGGATTTGTACTGCCATAGCTGTCCCATCCAGATAAATTTCAGGTATTTCTGATGATCCTTGTGTATAGGTACTGAATAGTATGCATCTTTAAGATCGATGCAAGCCATGTAGTACCTCTCAGAAATTAGCTGTTTAGCTGTGACAAACGTGTCCATTTTGAAATGGGCATACTGAACTGAAGTATTTAGTTCGGTCAAATCTATAATGATGCGACACCCACCATCTCTTTTGTTTTTTGTAAATATATTTGATAAGAACTCTTGAGATTCTCTGATAGTCTTCTCAATTACCCCTTTTTTGTTTAGTCTTAGTAGCTCAGCATGGCCTGCCATTCTTTCTTTTTGTGAAAGTATGAACTTTCGGCTAGGCGAATGCTGAACTGGGGTGGGGAGTTCGTATACAAATTCAATTTTGTAACCCTGAATACTTCCAAGTATGTAAGGATCAGAGGTAAAAGTGCACCACACATGATGAAACAAGTGCAACCGGCCACCAACATTTGATGAATTTAAACATGCAATGTTTTTGAGGGAACCAGACCCACCTACCTCCATGGTTACCGCCGGTGTTGTGGTCTCTGCCCTTGTTTCTTCAGTTGTTGTGTTGCTGCATTGTGGGGTTGGCGCATTTTCCAGGAAGGCCGGGCTGGGCCATGGTCTAAAAAAGACCGCTGTGCAGGTGGGCCGGCCTTCGAGCTTTCACCACCAGATGGTCTATCATAGTACTGTTGTCTGGTGGATGAGTAGGGGTGCTGCCGCTGCTGATAATGGGTTCTTGAGGTACTTGGTACCTTGATCAGGCCTATAGCCTTGGCCTCCTCATCCAGGTCTTTCACCTGCTTCGGGAGGTTGTCCCCAAACAGCAGATTAGGCGGCTGGGTGTTACCGGACCTGCATAATCCCGCGAATTTGGGATTGAGTGCAGGCTTGATGATGCTCTTCCTGTAACTGTTAATCTCAAACTGAGTATTACACAGTAACGCTAAAGCATCTTGTAACTCTTCAGGTAACTCAACCCCGACAGCTGTCCTGGTCACTGCTGTGATTCCAGCAGCCAGCAGTTTCAGGATCCTCTGGAGCTTCACCTCCTGGCTTCTTATGGAAGGGCTCATGTTGCCCCAGATAGGGTTGTTGACTGCCGGTACAGTGAGCGAGTTGCAGTTCTCTGGAGCGAGATATTTCTCAGCCGTAGTATTGATGGCTTGCTCCTGCAGCTGGTTTGTGGCCATGTAATTTATACTGGCTGCCAGCTTTGGGTGAATTGGCAGTCCTTTTTGTGTTGGAACTGCATGTTTATTAACCATGCCCAACAATTCTTCTGGCACCCCTAACACTGTTGGTTGTTCAGCCATAGCCCCTTCTTCAGGGTCAGCCCAGCTCTGACACCTAATGCTCCCCTGCGAAGAGGGTGAGACATTTGGCAGTCCTTGAAAGGATCCTGCCGTGGGTCTGCGAGGAGACCCACCGTGACTCTGCCCCTGCCTAAGCAGGTCACGCTGGAGCAACTGCTCCACCATCCACTCCATGCAGGAAAGACGCCGCCGTCGCTATCTGCGAACGGGGTGTCTTCGGGTCCGGACCCAGCCGAGTCAACGGTCCCGTCCGACTTCCGGGTGGTTTTGCCGCCCGACCGCGGCACACCTGCGGTCTTAATCGGCGAGAAGTCGGGAGCTGCTGGTAACTCCTGCTGGCTGCTTTCCACACCAGCGGATTTTGCCGCTGCTCTTTTAGATTTGTGCGACTCCATAGTGCTTTTCTGAAAAACAAGAATACACCCAGTCGCACACGCTCACTGGTACTGGTACTGAGTGAGACTTATCTTCAGTAAGTTTTTAAACTTACACTGGAGGAGCGCCGCTCCTCCCGACTGTCGCTTCCCCAATGCGTTCGACGATATGTCGCGCATGCGTGCTGGCGGGGTCTTCACGTAGTCACTCACGTGACTCCGAAGTAAAATTTATGAGTATGTATTGTTATGTTGGAGAGGGCTAATGTAGGATTTTGTGTGTTATAGAGTGTGTATTTCTTTGGTGATAATGTGCATTTGGAAATGTACATGCTGTACATTGAAATTCCCCAATTTTCTTTGCTTCTTCATTTTTCAGATGGGAATCATTGGTATCAATTGAAATTAATCTTCATAATCCATTCCTTCTCTCCAGAGATGCTGCCTGTCCCGCTGAGCTTCTCCAGCATTGTGTGTCTATCTTCATAATTTCATCTGTGCCTTAAATTAGATTATCAAGAAAATGCCCCGAAACATCATGGAAACTAATTTTTCCTCAATTAAACAACCTACTTGGGGAGTGGGCTCATCTACTGCCAGCAATAAACTCAGTCAGGAGTGTTTTATAGTTGCAATGTATTAGACGATATCCTGTCAATACACTGCCAATATCCACGCCCAAACCCTTCACGCACCACCGCCCAACTGAATAAACAAATCTACTCTGTTAAACTGTAACTCCACCATTGTTCCATCAAAAATAATCTTTACATTTTAAGCCAAGTATCTTCCAGCAGATTTTCTGAAAACAGCTATTCATGGGAAAAAATCTGATTTCAGGGAAATCTAAATATAAACAGGACACCAGGTAGTGAAATTATTTTGATGTGACTTTGGAAATATTAATGCAATTAAGGAAACTGTTGCTATTTCCACTTCTTAGCTACCTCCCACTTTAATTATGTTTATAAAATATTTAAGTTTGTAAATATTTGTTTTAACCTTAATTTATTGCTAGATTACATATTTAGGAAATTATAACATTTGGTATGCATTTCCGTAACATTTACATTTCAAACTTATATATGTCTAGGCACATTTAAATTCTGCAAACTCTTTCTTTGTAAGTATATGCACAGGAATCACTCTGTTCCCGACCAGTTGCCATGGTAATGAATGTCAGTGACAATTATTCCTGCCAACTGTACAGTGCAATATAGAACAGATCCACGGGTAGCTTGCTAGTGCAACTATTGTACCTACCATTTTGCTTCTGCCTGCATTGGATAATTATCAATGCAATGTTAACCAGTGAAGTTGATCTTTAATACTTCGTTTTGTGGGAAGTATTTTAAATCAATGTCACTGGCTTAGAATTACATCTAAGGAATAATGCATTTGAAGGGTTATGGACGGTTCAATGTTGACGAATGGGACTTGGTTCCAGATTGTTACCTAACTGCAGCAAACTCGAAATGTTGCCATGACAACATCATGCCAACACAAAATAGCATCAGTAAACAAAGGAAGAAGGCAGATGGATTTTCAGTTGGATACTTCAAGATGACATCGAGAATAATTGAGATCTGCATCGAGCTAAAGGGACAATGTGCAAGTGAACTGCAATCGTTACATTTTTAATTTCCTATGTCTCTTCTTTTTTTCTAGTCACATAAGCCTCAAATATCTTTGTGCCCACTCAATTCATGACTTTAGTTGCTCCAGCAATTGAGAATCTGCTTTCAGCTGTCAAGGCGCATATATATCTGGAATTTTATCCCCAAATCTTGCCGACTCATAACACTTATTGCATTATTTAAGATAATAACGGTTTTTATCTTTTGATCAACTGCAATATTACTTCATTGTGGTTCATTATTAAATCTTATTTTGTTATCTTGCCATGAAGCCTTTGCATCTTTTTGTCACATTAAAGATGCTATTTAAATGTAAATCCCTTCTCCATTCTATATTTTGTAAAAATAATTTCAATGTAAAGATAGAATTTGTTTGCACGATGCTCACAATTACAGGTATGTTATGCTGTGTGGCCGCCATCCTTCTGCCAGCCTCACTGATGTAACTGTTCCGTGACCAGGTCGCATATGGCAGAAACTGAAACCATGCCACACACTTCCCAAATGACCTTCTAACAGCTCATAGAAGGACACAAAGTACTGAAATGACTCAGTGGGTCATGCAGCATCTCTGGAGCACATGCATAGGTGACGTTTCGGGTTGGGACCCTTCTTCAGACCCTTCTAAAGCTCAGGTTCTGTTGATCAGGTATATTTAGAAATAACTGAAAATATTCCAAGAATTTTAAAATATTAAATGTAAATCCATTTATAACCATGTTCAATTTGTGTCAATTAAAAAATAACTAAAATATTCATGTGAATTAAAATAAAAATGCTAAAACCCAAACTAACAAACCTGCTTGTACAATTTTAGTACAGAGGTTGGAAGATCATGTTGCAGTTATATAAGACATTGGTGAGTTCACCTTTGGAGTATTATGTTCAGTTTTGGGCACCATGTGATAGGAAAGATGTTGTCAAGCTGAAAAGGGGTGCAGAGAACATTTACAAGGATGTTGCCAGGACTCGAGGGCCTGAGCTGTTGGGAGAAGTTAAGCAGGCTAAGACTCTATTCCTTGGAGTGCAGGAGGATGAGGGGTGATCTCATAGACGTGAAAAAATATCATGAGAGGAATAGATCAGGTAAACACACAGAGTCTCTTGCCCAGAATAGGGAATCGAGAGCCTTCTCCTCCTTCTTCTTGCTTATGGTGTGCACAGCCTAAATTTGTAGTTCAAGTTGTTCTATTTAATCTTATTTGATTGTGCACGCTGGGTTGATTGCATTCGTCGAAACAGGGCGGACCACGTGAAGGTTGCCATCTTCCACCCCATCGAGAACCTGAGGGCATAGGTTTAAAGTGAGAGGGGAAAACTTCAATAGGAACCTGAGTGTTAACTTTTTTACACAAAGTGTGGAGGGTGTATGGAATGAGATGCTAGAGGAGGTGGTTGAGGCAAGTACAATCGCAATGTTTAAGAAACATTTAGACAGGTACATGGACAGGATAGATTTAGAAGGATATGGGCCAAACGCGGGCAGGTGAAATTAGTGTGGACGGAACATGTTGGTTGGTGTGGGCAAGTTGGGCCGAAGGCCCGTTTCCACCCTGTATGACTCTATTACTTTAAATGTTGGCAACCATATTCAAATGGCCATGCTAGATGGTGGACATTTTGGCTGGTGAAAACCAAGGGGCTACATGTGTATCCAATCCCTCAGCTCAGACCATCTGACCTGCACTTTAATGCTGCAGTATGTTGGTGCAGATGTCCACAATGTGCTGATGTGCACACTGTAGCTAGCTGGTGCCTCTCCATGGAACTGCTTGATATTCATCTGTGCAATGTGGCTTATTGAATAATTGATTTGTGGATGCTTCTTATTTCTGTCCAGCCTGCAAAATTCACACTTAATGAAATGATTGACTGAGCAACATTACAATCTAGTTAGAAAGCAAAAATAACTGCAGATGCTGAAAATTTGAAATAAAATAAAAAAATGCTAGAAATATTCATCAGTTTTGTCAAAAGCTCGGCAACATGAATAGATAACTATTTCTCATTCCATGGATGCCACCTAATCTGCTTAATATTACCAGCGCTTTCTATATTTATTGCAATCTCGTTTATAGAAGCATCAACCTTCTTACTATTAAGCAAGAAAAGATAAAACTGAAAATAACATGAGGAATGGTCAAAAAGGCTTGTGGCACATTGTCCTTCATCAGTCAGAGTATTGAGTATAGAGGTTGGGAGTCATGTTGCAGTTATGTAAGACATTGGTGAGACCTCAATCAGAGTATTGCGTTCAGTTCTGGGCATTATTGTATAGGAAGGATGTTGTCATGCTGGAAATAGTGCAGAAGATTTATGAGAATGTTGCTAGGACTTGAGGACCTGAGCTATAGAGAGAGGTCGAGCTGGTTTGGACTGTTTGGAGCACAGGAGGTTGAGGGGTAATTTTATAGAGGTGTACCAATTCATGAGAAGAATAGATCGGGGAGACATCGCTTAGAGTAGGAGAATCGAGAATCAGAGGACATAGGTTTCAGGTGATGGGGGGAAAAGATTTAATAGGAACCTGAACGGTAACATTTTCATACAAACGTGTATGGAGCGAGGTGCTGGAGGAGGTAGTTGAGGCAAGGACTATCGCAAGGTTTAAGAAACATTTGGACAGGTAAGACAGCAACTCTACCGCTGCACCACTGTGCCACCCTGACATAATGAAACATTTTGAAACCGAAAGGTAAATCTATAGCTGTGAAGAGCAGGGCTGATATAAAAGATGTGGTTACCTGAAACTGTTAAATTCTCTTTAGTTTCCCGGGTGTTCAAATGCCCAAATGGAAGTGCTGATATTGTACATTATTAGAGCGATATTGGCTAAAGACAGATGTCAGCATGGAAGCCAGACATCAGATGTCCCTGCAAGGCTGTCTTCCAATCTGCCTTTGGGCAACATTGGGGAAATGTAGAAGATGAAAGGCTGAGAGATCCGAGTAGAAATGGGGAAGTTAATTTTATTGTAAATTGTAATTCAATGCTCCAGAAAATAATTAGGTAAACAAAGTATATTGTAGAAGGTTTCCAAGCTGAAACATCACTTATCCATGTCTACGGGAGATGCTGCCTGACTTGCTGAGTAACTCCAGTATTTGTGTGTGTGTGTGTTTTTTTTTTCCGAAGAGTATATCATTCTTATTAGGTGTATCCAAACAAATTTTGGAGGATTTCCCTAAACAGTATGTGGATAGTCCAACTACAGGAGGGACCATATTAGATGTCGTACTGAACCAGGCCAGGTGACTGGTGTTTCAGTGGGAGAGCATTTTGGGTACAGTGACCGCAACTCTATACGTTTTAAGGAAGTTATGAATAAGGGTAAATCTGGACCTTGGTGGAAAGTTGCAAGAGAGCAAATGACTATATTATTATGCAGGAGTTAGGGAGAGAAAATTGGGAGCAACCGTTATTGGGTAAGTCCACATCTGATATGTGGGATTCGTTTAAATGCCAACTATTGGTGTCCAGATGCTAACAGTGAACAACTGCCTGATCACTGAGGACCAGGCGAAAGCAGAAGTGCTTGCGAACCAATTCCAACACGTTTTCACCCGGGAAGATGTGGAGCCTTCATCATTTCCAGTCCTTCCGCCCAGCCCATATGCTGATATGCCTGCTATTAAAATTGAGGTTGAAGGTGTCAAGAAGTTATTGCTCAACATTAATACCACAAAAGCAATTGGACCAGATCAGATACAAAATCAAGCCCTCAAGATCGCAGCCGAAGAACTGGCTCCAGTTTTACAGTTCATTTTTCAACAATTGCTTGACTCGGGCGATGTACCGCTGGATTGGAGGAAGGCCAACATCACTCCTCTCTTTAAGAAAGGTTCAACCACCAACCCAGCGAATTATGGTCCTGTTTCGCTAAGAAATACTTGCTGTAAATTGCTGGAGCATATCATTGATAGTAACCTGATGCGTCACGTGAGCAAACATAATATTCTTGCCGACAACCAACATGCCTTTAGGAGGCATTGATCATGTGAGTCTCAGCTTATCCTGACAACAAATGACCTGGCCAAGCACCTTGACAGTAACGTCATCATGGATTTAGTTGTACTGGACTTTTCTAAAGCATTTGATGTCATCCCACACCAGAGACTGCTTCGGAAGCTTGACTTCTACGGTATTCGTTCCAACACGAAGCGATGGATTTCCAGTTTCCTGACAAAACGTCTTCAGCGCGTGTGTGTGAACGGAAAGAGCTCCAATTGGCACCCAGTGTTGAGTGGTACACCCCAGGGCACAGTACTTGGCCCACGCCTATTTTTGCTTTACATCAATGTCATCCATGAAAAAGTCGCAAGTACGACCAGACTATTCGCTGATGATTGTTTGCTGTACCGTCCAATTAAGTCAGCTGATGATGAAGATGCTCTCCAAAAGGATCTCGATACTATGGTCGAGTGGTCACAACACTGGGGCGTGCAGTTCAACCCTTCCAAATGGGAAACCATGCGTGTCACCAGAAAGAGGAATCCAGGCATCACATCTTACAAAACATACTTGGTGTCACCCTTGAAGAATCCAAACAAACGAAGTATCTTGGCATCAAATTGCAGAATGATCTACGTTGGAATGGTCAGACTCAGCATGTAACTGTGAAAGCAACAGGTGTCCTAAACTTCCTGAGGCGCAACTTCCATCATCGTTCAGCTTCTGTCAAGGAGAAGCTGTATTTCACCCTCGTTAGACCTCATCTGGACTACGCAGTTGCAGCTTGGGACCCATACACGGATAAAAACATTTCATCCATCGAACGTGTCCAAAGACAGGCCGCTCGATTTGTTACTAACACCTATGAGAGAGAAGCGATGTCACCAAACTTCTGAATTCTCTGGGGTGGAGCCCTCTCCAAGACAGACGTGAAGCTCACCGTTTGACCTGTTTTTACAAAATGTTAAATGGTCAGCTAGACATAGATCACAAGATCTACACCAACCCCAAACCAATTAGGAGCAGACGAGGGCATTCGATCCAATTTGTGGTCCCAGCCTCAAAGACAGATGTGTACAGCAATTTGTTCTTTCCACGCACTATTAAAGCATGGAATAATCTCCACCAAGCCACGGTTGCCCAGCCAGATGCAACTAAATTTAAAGTGGCACTTTCTTCCCAATAACCCTCTCTGTCTAAACCCCTCCCTTCACCACCTCCAGTTTAAATTCCAGTTGGAATATTTTGGAGGACCAAGTAACCAAGAACCAAGAACCAAGAACTGATCAGAGTTCAGGACCATCGTGTAAGGAGGAGGGACAAGGGTGGAAAGGTAAGGGATCTTTGGATAACGAGAAAACTTGTGAGCTAGGTCAAAAAGAAAGATGTAATCAGACAGAGCCTTTGAGGAATGTAAAGACATCAAGGCTTGAGTCTGAAGAAGGGTCTCGACCCAAAACGTCACCCATTCCTTTAATCCAGAGATGCTGCCTGTCTGCTGAGTTACTCCAGCATTTTATGTCTATCTTCAGTGTAAACCAACATCTGCAGTTTCTTCCTACACCTTTAACTTTATATATATAATATATAAATGAGAGGATGACTCGGGAGGGGGTAGGAAGAAGATACGCTAATGACGTTTAAGAGGCTTTTAGATGGGCACATGAAAATTCAGTGCATGGAGGGAAATGGAGCACATGTGGCAGAAGGGATTAAGTTAAGTAGGCATCACGCTCAGTAGGTATTGTGGACCTAAAGGGGCTTCCTGTGCTATACTGTTTTATGTTCTATGTTAATCAAATGTTATGTTGGTACATTGAAGGTAGGGATAAAAAGACTGCTCTCCAGATGCTACTTGCATCTTGCACGTTTGTGTTTTATTCTCTTAACATACTCATGGAATGTGGTTTAAGAGAGCTATCTTTAATGTGAAATGAAATGTTTCTATACAGTTAAATCTTTATCATGTACATTTTACCTTTACAAAAATGATACCATTTAGAAACAGATATTTGGTATGCTGCACATCAAATTCATAAGTAAGTTATTATTAATATAATAGAATATATCAATATCTCCTAATGAAAAACACTGACATCGCAATAAATTGTCCTTTTTGTGTAAAATACTATTCATAGAATTCTACTCATAGAATGAGAAACATGTATAAAATCAAAGTGCTATCCGCCCTTGCTTCAATTCTGGACATTGTCATTTTATCCTGTCATAAGCAACCCATGTGAGAATCACAATTATGCAATTACTACCATATATCAATGTTTTAGTCTTATGGGTTGAGAGATAGCAAGTACTGTAGTGAAAAGGATGATGAGCGAGTTCCCTTTAAACAGTTTATTTCCAAAATCCATTATCTCCCTGAACTCACACATGCACTGACTTCACAGCCTAACCCCCGGACTTTCATCTATCCACCTACTGTAATTTGTACTGTAACTGTAATTTCCAATATGTGCAATAACCCATACTGGATATAGGAATCCTATTTATACATTCTATTTATCCATTGTCTTTTTATAGATATGTATATATCGCTGCAGAAACTGTGCACCTTATTCCCCCCCCCCCTTTTTTTTGTTTTGTTTTGCACTGAGTAGGAGCAGCTTTTAATCTCATTGTACATGTGTATAGTGACAATAAAAGGCATTCTGATTCTGAAACACACATTGATGTCAGCGAAGCAAATAAGTAGCAATTCAGATGTTATCTGTGTTTATGCAACATTTTCTTCAATTCACTGATCGGCAATGGTTAAATTCACCATTTCGTTTGAGAAGTAGACGTCAGGCTGAACCTAAAACGGTTGGAATGCTAATTAAGAAAACTTAGGAATGATTGGTTGGTATAATCTAAAACCTCACACACCATTGTAATGAAATAATACCTTTACTACACCCAAGTGACCAGGAATGTTCTTAATTCATTCACTCAGTAGGAAGGAAAGGAAGAGAGATTAATTGAATCAAATAATTTGGGCGTCTCATTTTCCAATATAAAAGAGATTCATTTTAATTATAGACATAATTTGCTGCACCAACTCAGCAGGACTAGCAGCATCTCTGGTGACAACTCTGAATAGTGCAATGCTGGATTGAAAATAGACTATGTAGACTAAAGGCAAGCAGAATCATTGAGAGGGAATTAGTTAGCTAGGAATATGCAGTGACAGAAACCTTGAAGCAACCTTTACTCAGTCAGGAAGGCAGCAAACAGGGGACAAATAATTTTTAACCTTAGACTTTAGAATTTAGAGATACAACATAGAAACAGTCGATCCCCATACACCATAGGGACAATTGTATAATGCTGCTGAAGCCAATAAACCTGGAAAGTTGTACGTCTGGAATGTGGGGTGAAACTGGAGCACCCGGAGAAAACCTATGTGGTCATAGGGAGAATGTACGAACTCTGTACATACAGCACCCATAGTCAACATTGAACCCGGGTCTCTGGCACTATAAGGCAGCAACTCTACTGCTGCACCACTGTGCTGCCCTAGCCCTTGTTCAAGTTGTTTCAGATAAACAACTTGCGCAACAGATTTCCAGCAAGTGCAAACGGATTTCCAGCAAGTCCCAGAGATGCTGGCGCTGACGATGACTGCCATGGTGTACTGCTCCTTGTTGTTTTGTATGTGTTTGTTCGTTTGTGTCGTCTGTGAAAATCCCACAAGGAACACTTTCATGAGAGATGTACTCATTAACATCATACATACGGTACTTCCAAATATCGTTCCGGATTTCTCTCACTTGTGGGATTATTTGGACACACTCGTCGGCGGGGCTGTGGCTGTGTTCAAGGTCTTGAGATGGAGGAGGACCCATGGGAAGCGCTCTGGAGCACTCACTCGACTCCGGCGACGAGGATAATGCACACCACCCCTGAGTATATTCCTTGCAAATCTACATACTCTCAACAACAAAGTGGACAAACTGCAACTCCTGCGCCAGACAAACAAGGACTTTTATTGAGTCACTGGCTGGGTGAGTCGGCCCCGGACAATGCCGCTGCAACAGGCTGGCTTTCAACTACATAGAGTGGACAGCAAAGCAGAGACGGGGAAAATCAAGAGGCGGTGGAATATGCTTCTATCCTAACTAGGACTGGTGCAGCGACATCACGGTACTGTCAAACTTCTGTCTCCCAATCTAGAATCTTTTCTTTATAAACTGCAACCGTTTTATTCACCAAGGGAATTTACCTCATTTATTCTCGCTGGAGTTTACATCACCCCACCAAGCCTGCGTACGTGAGGCGCAAACGCAACTCGCTGACCAGGTAATGAGGGTAGAGAATGAATCCATGACTTCCCAGGCTCCATGATCATTGTTTTGGGGAGTTTACCAAGGTTAACCTCAGCCGAGAGCTTCCAAAGTACAGACTTCATGTTACCTGCCCCACCAGAACACTCGATCACTGTTACACTTCAATCAAGAAAGCAAATCGCTCTGTTCACAGGGCTGCTCTGGGTCTCTCCAGGGATGCAGTGCTTCTGGAGTTCACCGGATGCCGCTCCGACACCTCTGTAAACAAAAAGCCAAAAGAAAACCAAGCGGGAATTTTAACTAGCGATTGTGTGGTCGGGGTAACCTGGTTATAAGAGTGGGAAGGGAAGACCCATCACTACTGAGGTTCCCTATAGGAGGGGGGGGGAGCATTATGACCCAGCAGAGTCAGACCATGTGCTGTCTGCATTTGGTCTGTATCGTGGAGGTTGTGGGCCTGGTGCTGAGCCTGGAACTCTGGTGCGGTGACGGCTCTGGCCGGGTGGCCAGTGGAGAGGCGAGGGTCGGCGGAGTGTCTGGTGGAGGCCCGTGGGGGGCTGGCGTAGAGATACGGGTTGGCGGCAGCTGGGGAGACAGTGAAGGTCGGCGACAGCGGCGGTGGCCCCAGGGAGGCGGTGAGAGTCGGCAGCCGCGGCAGTTTCCATGGTCTGGGCTTGGGTTTGGCCGGGAAGATGGTGAGGGCCGGAGAGGCTGTGGATGTTGTTGCTGCTCCTCGTGGTGGCGATCTCCGCCCCGTGGTAGTCGGGCAGGCGGCGCCGCGGTCCAGAGGTGGAGCTCCGGGCCTGCAGGCGGGCGGTCGAGTCAAGGAGTGTCGGTGGAGGAACCGATCTGGAGGCGAGCCAGCTTGTGATCCTTGGTAGCGTCCAGATAGGCGAAGAAGCGTTTGTTGAGGGTATGGATCTTACGTGGAATGAACTATTGTGGTCCGTTGCAGGAGTGAGTGGGTGAGTGAGTGGGTGAGTGTGAGCAGGTGTGACTGTGTGGTTGATTGGTTGGGTGAGTGGGTGAGTGATTGAGTGAGTGGATGAGTGTGTGTGTTAGTGGGTGAGTGTGTGTGTGAACGCCCAGAGCTGCTGGAGAGTCAGGGCGAGTTGGTGCTGAGCCGGCATCTCTGTAAAAATACATGATTACTGTATTTTTCTTTACTTGCTTGATAATTATATTTCATAATAATTAGTGATAATTTGTGAGTGGGTGTGAGTGAGTGACTGAGTGTGTGACTGAGTGAGTGGGTGAGCGGGTGGGTTAGTGGGTGTGATTGAGTGTGTGGTTGGATCAGTGTGTGTGTGTGTGTGTGTGTGTGTGTGAGTGTGCATGTGAGTGGGTGTGAATGCGTGAGTGTGTGTGTGAAGGCCCAGAGCTGCGGGGGAGTCAGGGCGAGTTAGTGCCGGCACCTCTGTGAAAAATACATGATTAGTGTCTTTTTCTTTACTGTTTGACAGCTCCGGCACCTAAACAATTAGCACTGCAAAACTGGGTATCTCTGATCATTGTTTAGTTCCGACCTACAGGCAGAAACTAAAACCTGCTAAGCCTGTGGTCAGAACAATGAAAAGGTGGACAACCAAGGGCATTGAAAACCTACAGTCCTGCTTTAACTGCACTGATTGGAATGTGTTCACAGAAGTAACCACACGCCTTGACGAATATACAGACACTGTGACGTCATATGCCAGCTTTTGTGAGGACAGTTGCATTCCCACTAGGACCAGGATCTGGTTCAACAATGACAAGCATTGATGTCTGATGGTTTACAGCAGAACTCAGACAGCTCCGCCAGTCTAAAGATGAGGCATACAGGAGTTCAAGTGAGTTCATTGTAATGTGTCCCTGATAGGACAATGAAATTCTTGCTTTGCATCAGCACACAGAACATAGAAGGCATTTACTACAAAACAGATCAATGTGTCCATATACCATTATATAAATATATAGACACATGAATAAATAAACGAATAAAGTGCAAATAACAGATAATGGGTTATTAGTTATCAGAGTTTTGTCCGAGCCAGGTTTAATAGCCTGATGGCTGTGGGGAAGTAGCTATTCCTGAACCTGGCCGTTGCAGTCTTCAGGCTCCTGTACCTTCTATCTGAAGGTAGCAGGCAGATGAGTGTGTGGCCAGGGTGGTGTGGGTCCTTGATGATACAGCCAGCCTTTTTAAGGCAGCGACTGCGGTAAATCCCCTCGATGGAAGGAAGGTTAGAGCCGATGATGGACTGGGCAGTGTTTACTACTTTTTGTAGTCTTTTCCTCTCCAGGGCATTCAAGTTGCCAAACCAAGCCATGCTGCAACCGGTCAGCAAGCTCTCTACTGTGCACCTGTAGTAGTTAGAGCGAGTCCTCCTTGACAGACCAACTCTCCGTAATCTTCTCAGGAAGTAGAGGCGCTGGTGAGCTTTCTTGATAATTGAATCAGTGTTCTCGGACCAGGAGAGATCTTCAGAGGTGTGCACGCCCAGGAATTAGAAGCTCTTGACCCTTTCAACCATCTCAACATTGATATAAACGGGACTGTGGGTCCCCATCCTACTCCTTCCAAAATCCACAATCAGTTCATTGGTTTTGCTGGTGTTGAGGGCCAGGTTATTGTGCTGGCACCATATGGACAGTTGCTCGACTCATCCCCATCAGTGGTACGTCCCACAACAGTGGTGTCATCAGCGAACTTGATGATGGAGTTCGCACTGTGACCGGCTACGCAGTCATGAGTATATAGAGAGTACAGCAGGGGGCTGAGCACGCAGCCTTGAGGTGCTCCCGTGCTGATTGTTATCGAGGCTGACACATTTCCACCAATACGAACAGACTGTGGTCTATGAACGAGGAAGTCGAGGATCCAATTGCAGAGGGATGCGCAGAGACCCAGTTCTGCGAGTTTGGTAACCAGCTTGGAGGGGATGATAGTGTTAAATGCCGAGCCATAATCGATGAATAACAGCCTGACATATGAGTTTTTGTTGTCCAAGTGGTCCAGAGTGGAGTGGAGGCCCAGCGAGATCGCATCCATCGTTGATCTGTTGTGGCGGTAAGCGAACTGCAGTGGGTCCAGGTTATTGTCGAGGTAGGAGTTGATTTGCGCCATGATCAACCTCTCGAAGCACTTCATCACCACAGGCGTTAGTGCCACAGGTCGATAGTCATTGAGGCACGTCACCTTGCTCTTCTTGGGCACTGGTATAATTGATGCCTTTTTGAAGCAGGTGGGAACCTCAGACCTCAGAAGTGAGAGGTTAAAAATGTTTGTAAAAACTCCAGCCAGTTGGTCCGCACAGGTTTTTAGAACACGACCAGGTATACCATCTGGTCCAGGCGCTTTTCGAGGGTTCACCCCTCTGAAGGATATCCTGACGTTGGCCTCTGTGACTGAGACTGAAATACCATCACAGTGAATGGGGGCTCGGGAAGGCACATCGGTGTTCTCCCTATCAAAACCTGCGTAAAACGCATTGAGCTCATCAGGGAGTGATGTTACGCTGACATTCGAGCTGCCTCCTGGTTTCGCCTTGTAAGAGGTGATTGCATTCAGTCCCCGCCACAGCTGCCGAACATCTGTCTCATCCTCCAGCTTGGAGCAGAAGTCCCTTTTGGCCTTTTTGATGGCTTTACCAAGGTCGTATCTGGGCCACTGTATCATCAGACATGAATGCCCAGTGTCTGGTCTTCAGAAAAGTGCGGATCTCAAAGTTGATCCAAGGTTTCTGATTGGGAAACACTCGGAAGGTTTTTGTAGGGATGCAGTCCTCCACACATTTTGTAAATGAAGTCTGTAACGACTGTGGCGTATTCGTTCAAGTCCGTTGCCGAGTCCTTGAACATTGCCCAGTCTACAGACTCCAAACAGTCCTGTAGTTGTTCCTCTGCCCCCCGACCAGCTCTGTACTGTCCTCACCTCTGGGGGTGCGCTCTTTAATTGCTGCCTGTAGGCAGGGAGAAGCAGCACCGTGGTATGGTCGGATTTACCGAAGTGAGGGCGAGGGATAGAGCGGTAGGCATCCTTGATGGTGGTGTAGCAGTGGTCGAGGGTGTTTGGTCCTCTGGTGCAGCAGGAGACATGTTGGTGGAAGTTGGGGAGTGATTTCTTTAGGTTTGCCTTATTGAAGTCCCCAGCAATGGTGGTAAAAGCCTCGGGGTAAGACGTCTGGTATTTGTTGACCACAGCGTGCAGCTCCTTCAGTGCCCGACGGACGTCTGCCTGGGGTGGAATGTAGACCGCGGTCAGGATGATGGAGGTGAATTCCCTCGGAAGGTAGAAGGGACGGCACTTCACCGCCAGATGTTCGAGGTGTGGAGAGCAGGAGTTGGACAGGACTGCCACGTCTGAGCACCACGCAGAGTTGACCATGAGGCAGACGCCCCCTTCTCTCCCTTTCCCAGATGCCAGTGTACAGTCCATGCGGTGGATGGAGAACCCTTCAGGCTGGACCGCTGAGTCTGCGGAGCTGGGGGTGAGCCATGTCTCTGTGAAACAGAACACAGAGCATTCCCTCAGCTCCCTTTGATAAAGCAGTCTTGCCCTTAAGTCCTCCACTTGATTTTAAAGGGCCAGTAGGATAGTAGAGAGACGGGGCTGAAGTCCCCAGCGCTTCAGTCTGACCTGAAGTCCTGCCCGCCGGCCACGTTTCCGGACACAATGGAGGCTTCCCCTTTGTTTCCAGGTACTGAGTTTACTGTACCTGCTGTTTCTGCGGACCTGCGCTGGAACAGGGCTTCCTTCACAGACAGCAGCTCCAGCTCCTTCAAAGTTGGCAGCTGCACCTCCAGCTTCATTGTTCCTGAGAGATCCAGCCCATTGGCTCTGGAGGTCATCCCGGGGTACCGATGTACAGTACCTGGGTTCCTCAGTCGGGTCGGGTGATTTCCAGCGACCGTGGGAAAGTTTAAAGTCCGGGGCTCCCGCGAAATTGCGAGAGCCTTGAGGTGCTCAAGCAACTTGTCTGAAACGGCACCGTTTTCTGCCGTTTTCTGCCGTTTTCCTGATCCAGGTGAGTTGATTGAAGTTGTATTTAAGCATTCTAGGTTCTGGAGCTCCGCAAATGTCACCGCAGGCAGGCGCCATTTTTAACTCAGGAGCGGGGATGCAGACCTTCACAGGCAGGCCAAGTACAAGCTGAGAAGAGGAATCAGAGCTGCCAAGGAAAGGTATTCTGAGAAGTTGAGGAGCAAGTTCTCAGCTAGTGACTCTTCTTCAGTTTGGAAAGGCTTGCAAGAAATCACCATTGCAGGAAACCCCTCCCCCACTCCTTGGAAAATCGTCAGCTGTCCATCGACCTGAACGAGTTGTACTACTGCTTCGACAAACGGAAACTTAACCTTGGTACCCCCTCCCCCCTCCCCAATCACATTTTCACACCTACTCACAGCCTGACTCCAGTCTGCAAAGACTGGATCCTTCCCCACCCATTCCTCCCCAATCACCACTTCACACCTATTTACACCCTGACTCCAGTCTGCAAAGACTGGGCCCATTCACTACCCACCCCCTCCTTGCTGCCCATCATCAGTCTGGCCACTTCTCCATCACCAGCAATAGAAATTGAGGAGGTGGAGAGGCTATTCGGAAGACAGATAAGCCAGAAATATCCAGGACCGGACAATGTTTCCCCCTCTTATACTCGAATAAAGTCTATTTTGAAATATAAAAAAGAGGTTCACCCAGGACAATGGACCCGGTGGCGTGGTTCCCTGAGCAGACTGCCCAGCTTGTCTGGCAAAATGCTTCATCGCCAGAACTCACCAACAAGCACCAAGACCTGGCTTGGCTGGCGGTGAGGGGAGCCCTCCCAGTCAGATCCTTCCTGCACCGTCGGAACCTCACTACCAGCGCACGCTGCCCTCGAGACGGCTGCTATGGAGAGGAGACGGTTGCCCACCTCTTTGCAGAGTGTGGATTTGCCCAAAGAGTCTGGAGAAAAATGCAAGGGTCCCTGGTACGCTTTATTCCAAACAGCTCCGTCACAGAGGACTCTGTGATTTACGGACTGTTCCCAGGGACACATTCAGAGACTGACATCGAGTGCTGCTGGAGGGTCATCAACTCGGTGAAAGACGCCCTTTGGTCTGCCCGAGCGTTGTTCACCACCCAGCAGAGCGAGATGTCCGTCGGGGAATGTTGCCGACTGGCCCACTGCAGACTGCAGGAGTACGTGCTGAGGGACGCACTGAAGCCCGGTGCAGCCAACGCCAAAGCTCGGTGGGGGAGGGCCACAGTCTAAGGTCCATCCGCTGCTGGACATGGGGGGCACGGTATGGTGGAGACGCCCCTCAAAATAAGGGAAGGTATCCCATGCCGGGGGGCCACATGAGTGGCACGGGTGGGGGATCGATTCGCAAAATTTGAGAAATGTATATAGACTGTATGGAACAATTTGTATAGCCTCCGAAAATGTCGGATGGATTTTTCGCACGGTTGATGTATTGTATATATTTATTACTTGAATAAAGTCTATTTTGAAATATAAAAATTTTTTTTTTTTTTTTTAAATGTTTCCCCCTCTACCCCCAAGCTCTGTGCCGAACACAGACATTTTCAAACAGTCCCTGCAAACCTGTGGTAGACAAAAGTGCTGGAGAAACTCAGTGGGTGCAACAGCATCTATGGAGCGAAGGAAATAGGCAACGTTTCGGGCCGAAACCCTTCTTCAGACCTGCAAACCTGTACTGTCCCTGCCTGATTCAAAGTCTCCACTATTGTCCCTGTACCCAAAAAGACAAGGATTGCTGGTCTAAATGACGACAAGCCTGTCTCACTGACCTCTGTAATCATGAAGACCCTTGAAAGACTTATGCCGATCCACAACCAGCATTAAGGAGGAAGAATGATGATCTTGTAAAATTATTGGACTTGAAGAGCACAATGATTATTAATAATAAACTAATATATAATAGTATTAGTTCAGTACTAACCATTATTAATAAATATATGCGATACCTCCTTAAATAACCTAAAACGATAACAGCAAATTAAATCAATAAAGTATTAATAAGAATGGAAATGTAATACCCCGCCCCTAAATATATTGCCCTTAAGGCATTTACGGAACTGGAAATACAAACATCTTTTTTTTCCCAACGGAAGTCCGTAGTTTAACAGCCACGCTAGTGTGGCTTATACTAACACCACTTTATGTAGCTTTAGACACTCTTTCTTTCCTGCACCTTTCCAATAATATTATTAACTTTTTCTTTTCTCTTTTTTATATTATTTTTTAAAATATATTATATGTGGAATTATATTATTTTACTTTTGAATGGAATTATACCGTAGGCTGGAGAGGATATGTATGCCAAATAATGTTATTAGTATTAGTTGATCATAAACTAGGGTGCGAAATTGGGATATATGTGCTGAGATATCTACCTCATTATAATCCACCATAACATCCAAATGCAAGACACTAACAAGAAAAAGGGGGGTGATGGAATCACCTTCTGTAGTTGGAATGTAAAAGGTATTAATGAACCAATCAAAAGAGGTAAGGTTTTGGCGCAATTAAATAGAATACAAGCTGACATAATCTATCTTCAAGAGACTCATCTAAAAAAGGAGGCACAATATAGGTTAACGGCAAATTGGATTTCTAGGGTGTATCATTCATCATTCACTCATAAATCTCGAGGAGTTGCCATTCTTATTCGTAAAGGTATTCAATTTAAACATAGTTCAATAATAGAGGACCCAGAAGGTAGATATATAATAGTCACGGGTGAATTATACTCGAAGAAGGTTGTACTTATGAATATATATGGCCCAAATTTTGATAATCCACTATTCTTTAAGAAAATATTTAATACTATCCCTACAGTAACATAGAACAATCTAATAATTGGGGGTGACTTAAATTGCACTTTGGATAATTATTTAGACAGATCTTCAATCAAAAGGAAGGTTATTTCTAGATCAAGCGAATTCATAAATTCTTTTATTAGAGCAGCTAATGTCAAAGATATTTGGAGAAATGTAAATCCTAATGGCCGAGAATACTCATTTTACTCGCCGGTATTTGGAACATACTCCAGGATAGATTATTTTCTAATAGATTCAAAACTTGTCCCATTTACGTATGACTCAAAATACCATAATATTATTATTTCGGATCATGCTCCATTAACATTTAAGATTAACTTAAAGGGTATAACTAAAGGATATTCGCAATGGAGACTTAATCCTCATATATTAAACGATAAAATGTGCTCAGATTATCTGGTTAAACAGATTGAATTATTTTTTGAAACCAATGATAAACCTGGAATTTCATCATCTCTTTTATGGGACACCTTTAAAGCTTTTATACGGGGTGCTACAATCTCAGCGCAGGCATATCTGAATAAGGAAAATAGAAAGATTCAACAGAAATTGGAAAATGAAATAAGGCAGTTGGACATGGAAAATGCTATGTCTCCATCTAGGGTTATACATAATAAAATTGTAACATTAAAATACAAATTAAATGAGATACATTCAAAGTACGTTATTAAACTTTTTCAAAAGACCAAACAAATACATTTTGAATTTGGGGATAAACTGCATAAATTGTTAGCTCGGCAACTAAGAAAAACAGAAGAAGAAAAAATGATATATAAGGTCAAATCTGAACAAGGAGATATATTAACTTTACCAAAAGATATTAATGATAGATTTCAACAAAACTATCAAAAACTTTATACATCAAAAGTGACGGATCAACCCGAGACAATAGAAACGTTTCTCCAGAAATGTAATATTAATGGATTAGATCGGGAAGGAAGAGAATTATTAGATGCCGAAATATCAGCAAAAGATATTGAGGAATCAATTAGATCATTGAAGAATGGTAAAGCTGCAGGACCCGATGGTTTGGGGGGTGAATTTTATAAGAAGTTTCATGATTTGATCGTCCCACGGTTACAAATTATGTACAAAGTTGCCTACGAACAAGAACAACTTCCAGAAACCTTAAAAGAATCCATAATTACACTTATTCCTAAAGCAGACAAAGATCCAGAAGACCCAGGATCATACAGAGCAATAGCTCTTTTAAATTAACAAAAATTTTATCTCAACGGTTAAGTTTAGTGATCAATAGATTAATACATCATGATCAAACAGGTTTTATTCCTAAACGTTATTCTACTTATAACTTAAGACGTCTGTTTAATATTATCTACTCGAAAAGAATGACTGATGTTGAACTAGCAGTTATATCCCTGGATGCGGAGAAGGCGTTTGACCAGGTTGAATGGCCTTATTTATTTAGGATAATGCAGAAATTTCAACTGGGAGAAGGATTTTGCAAATGGGTTAGAATTTTATATTCAGGCCCAACAGCAAGAATCCTAAAAAACCAAATGTTATCAGCAAAATTCAATCTTTCTAGGGGTTGTAGACAAGGTTGCCCGTTATCACCGTTACTATTTGCACTCGATATAGAATTATTAGCCGAAAGGATTAGAGTAGAACCAGAAATTTATGGATATAATACTAAAACTACAATTAATAAAATATCTTTATGTGCAGATGATGTTTTATTGTATATAACAAAACCAGAGGTTAGCATCCCTAAAGTACTGGAAGTGATAAACGAATTTAGTAAGTTCTCAGGATATAGAATTAACTGGAACAAAAATGAAATGATGCCTATAACAGAAATTAAATTGAATAAATTACAAAAATTTCCATTTAAAATAGCTAATAATCAAATTAAATATCTTGGAATTAATGTATCAAATTCTTACAATTCTTTATTTAAATCTAATTTTCCTCAATTATTAAATAAATTAAAAACAAATATTTTATATTGGAAAACATTACCGATATCAATGATTGGTAGAATAAATGCCATTAAAATGATTTTTCTGCCTCAATTACTATATTTATTTCAAGCCATTCCGTTATATCTTCCTAAAAATTTTTTTTTTTTAATTGATTCTATAGTTAATAGCTTCATTTGGGATTACAAAAATCATAGAATAAGTAAAACACACTTATGTAAATCTAAGATAAACGGTGGATTAGCTTTACCTAATTTTTTATATTATTTTTGGGCGGTTCAGATTAAGAACTTTAATTATTGGTTGATACAGATGGAACAAGACCCAGCTTGGTTAAGAATTGAAAAGGAAGATTGTTTCCCTTTCGACATAAGCACAATACTCCTTGCCTCTGGGGTGGTACAAAAAAAATTATATAAGGAAAACCCTATAATTTTAAATAATATATGTACCTGGAAACAAATCATTAAGACTTTACATTTAGAAACTATACCACTTTGTTTACCAATTATGAATAATCCTATGTTTAAACCTTCGACATTGGATGTGGGGTTTAGACATTGGAAAAACTTAGGAATAATAAGGATAGAACATCTTTACAGGAATGGGAAATTCCTCTCATTCCAGGAGTTGAAAGAGATTTATGGACTGCAAGCAAATAATCTATTTAGATATTTACAAATTAGAGATTATGTCAAATTAAATACGCTAAATTACAGAAATAGAGAGCCAGGTATACTGGATGAAGTACTTAACAAGCATCCAACAACAGAAAAATTAATAGCATATATATATAATATTTTTTTGGACAGGGAAATGCCAAAAACGGAACTATTCCGACAAAAATGGGAAAATGAAATTGGTTTACCTATAACAGAAGATTTATGGGAAGAAAGCTTACAACGAATTCATCGCTGTTCGTTAAATGCCAGACATACTTTGATACAATTCAAAGTAATACATAGATTACACTACTCAAAAAAGAAATTAAATAGAATTTTTCCTACTATATCACCATTATGTGATAAATGTCAGCACATAGAAGCCGATTTAAATCATAGTTTTGTAATATGTACAAAACTTAAAAGCTATTGCACTAAGATTTTTAAAATTATTTCCACAGTTTTAAAGATCACATTAAGCCCTGATTCAAAATTAATTATATTTGGGGTTTTAGATTCAAATCAAATTTTAACAGTAAATCAAAGAAATTTTCTGGATTACTGTTTAATAATTGGAAAAAAATTAATATTACAATTTTGGAAGGGACCATTATCCCCGACAATTAAAATGTGGACAGTAGAAATGTTGGAGACATTACAATTGGAGAGAATTAGATTTATCCTAATGGATAAACCTGAGATTTTTGAACAAATATGGTCTCCATTCACTGATTATATGAAGGGGTAGCTGGGCTCAGCATCGAAACTCAATGAGTACCCGGTGGAAAGATCAAACAAAAATGTTCAAGATCAGATTTATATACTTGTCTCTATATATTATAATTAGAAATTGTTCCACTCATTGATAAGTTGTATACCGTTTTCTTTTCCACAAGTATTTTTTTGTTTTTGTTTTTTGTTTTTGTTTATTTTATTTTATTTTATTTTATTTTTTTCTTCTCTCTCTTCTTTATATTAATCAACTATTATCATACTCTTATAATTATTCACTATTCTTTCTTTATACATTTTTCACTCCATAAAAAAAAGTGAGGCCAATATATATATTTTGTTAACATTTATATAATTTTGGAAAGATGTATCAACTATATTTGGAAAAAAATGCTATATTATTTGTTATATGTATGGCCTCTAATAAAAATATATTCAAAAAAAAAAAGAAAGACTTGTGCCGGCCCAGTTGATAAATATCACATTGGACCCTCTGCAGTTTGCATACCGGGCCAATAGATCTGTGGATGACTAAGTCATCCTAGGCCTGCACTTCATCCTCCAGCACCGAAACCGCCAGTGGACCAATGCATGGATTTTATTTGTGGATTTTAGCTCTGCATTCAGCACCATTGTGCCAGAGCTACTACACTCCAAACTTTCCGAGTTGACTGTGCCTGAACCCCTCTGTCAGTGGATCACCAACTTCCTGACAGACAGGAAGCAGCATGTGAGGCTGGGAAAGCACCTCAGATCCGCAAACTGTCAGCATAGGAGCACCGCAAGGCTGCGCACTCTGCCCTCTCCTGTACTCTCCCTTCACCAACGACTGTACCTCCACAGACACTTTTGTCAAGCTTCTCAAGTTTGCGGACTACACAACCCTGATTGGACTAATCCAGGACGGGGCGGAATCTGCCTACAGACAGGAAGTGTCACAGCTGAAGTCCTGATGCCTTTGGAACAACCTGGAGCTCAAGGCTCTTAAGACAGTGGAATTGATAGTAGACTTCAGGAGAGCTACCCCTCTCCCCTCGCCCCACTCACCATCAACAACACTACAGTCACATCTGTGGAGTCCTTTAAGTTCCTTGGAACCATCATCTCCAAGGACCTTAAATAGACTCCACAGTCAAAAAGGCACAACTGAGAATGTACTTCCTGTGGCAGCTGAGGAAACACAATCTGCCACAGGCAATGATGGTCCAATTCTATACTGCCATCATGGAGTCTGTCCTCACCGTCTCCATCATGGTCTGGTTTGCCTCAGCCACAAAGCACGACATCCGGAGGCTGCAGCGAATCGTTCGATCAGTTGAGAAGGTTGTTGGCTGCAACCTTCCCCCCATTGACGAACTGTACACTGCAAGGGCCTGGAAGGGAGCGGGTAAGATCATCTCTGACCCCTCTCACCCTGGCCACAAACTCTTTGAAGCACTTCACTCTGAAAGGCGACTCCGGACTGTCAAAGCCAGACATAAAAACAGCATTTTTCCACAAGCAGTAGCTCTACTCAATAACCAAAAGTCTGTAGAGTCCTTTTGCTCTTGTGTTTCATTTCATTCACATGTTTAAACTCTAATGTTTTATTCTTAATGTTTTAATGTTTTATTCTTAATGGTTTACTATATGTCGTGTTGTTACTTGACAGCGGAGCACCAAAGCAAATTCCTTGTATGTGTACATTCTTGGCCAATAAATTCATTCATTCATTTAAAGTTTTTCATTAATTTGTTTACCCAACACCCAGGCAAGTTGTCATGTTGGCTGGTAATCAAGAGGGAAAGCAAAGATGTGATGGAGAGTGGTTGGAATCATTCACCCACTGGATCTGTTTGAGTGTAGTGGTAGCTGAAAATGCTGAGAACATTCAGCAGGACAGGCAACATCCACGGAAAAAGAAACTGTGTTTCAGGTCTGAGTCTCTTTATCAGAACTGGGAAAGACAGAAAACACGTTAAGTTTTCAATTGTAGAGAAGATGGGAAGAACAAAGTGATATCTTTGATAAGGTGGTACCAAATGGGTTAATTGTGATATATGTTGCAAGAGTGATGTTGCGGGACATGCCTACCTGGCCATAATAATGAGTAAAAGAGAGAAAGACTGAGCCAAAAACATAGATGTTTAGATGTGGAAAGGGTTCGTTCTGATAAAATGTGTAGGAAGGAACTGCAGATGCTGGTTTACACCGAAGATTGACACAAAATGTTGGAGTAACTCAGCGGGCCAGACAGCATCTCTGGAGAAAAAGAATAGGTGATGTTCCGGATTGAGACTCTTCTTCAGATATCTTCTTGAAGATATGAAAAGGTACAAAGAATAAATGAATGAAAGGTACAAAAGAAAGAGAAAGGTGGAGAATTTTATGACAGACACAAAGGACTACAGATGCTGGTTTACAAAAAGAGACATAAACTGCTGGAGTAAATCAGTGGATCAGGCAGCATCTCTGGAAAATATGAATAGGCTTGGCTTGGGACCCTTCAGAAGTCTGAAGGGTCCCAAGCAACCAGCAACTGCAGTTCCTTCCTACACATTTTATTTGATATTTGAATTTTGAAATTAAGTCCAAAAGACTGAAACATATCTAAATGCAAATGAGCTGTTGTTGCTCAAGCTTGCAATGACAATGCAATGCAGAGGTCAGAATGAGAGTGGGTTGGAGAATTAACATGGCAAGCGACTGGAAGTTTGGGGACACTCCTGAAAACTGAAGGCACATGCTCCACAATGAAATCACCCCACGTGTGTTTTGTTTTGGTGAGTGTAGACAAGACCATTTTGCGAACACTAAACACAATATGCTGGATTGGAAATAGACACAAAATGCTGGAGCAATCTAGCAGGCTCTTGAGTCTATCTGGAGAAAGAGAATAGGTGACATTTCGGGTTGAGACTTCATCAGTCTGATAAAGGGTCTCGACACGAAACTGTACAAAATACTTATGATACAGTCATTATATATCATAACAAGTACTTTAACTAGTATACATTACAGAGACTATAGAGATGACTACTGTAGGCTCTGAATCGTAAGTTAAACTAAAACACAACATGGCTGCCCGCCTGCACGAGGTGCTGGTGGTGGTGGTGTGGCAACCTGACATGGACTATGGATCAGGTCTAATTCGTCTTGCGTTTGGCATGCACAGGTAAGACAACTTGTTCTGTTTGATCTTCTGTTTGTGCACGCCAGATTGATTGCATTCGTCGAAACAGGGTGGACCACGTGAAGGTTGGAATCTCCCACCCCATAGATCAGGTCATCAGCAGCAAAACCAGACGGATCAAATCAGCAATACTGTTTGATCTACAGAAATGTCACCTATTCCTTTTCTCCAGAGATGCTGCCTGACCCACTGAGTTGCTCCAGCATTTTGTGTCTATCTCAGTGTAGATTAGAAGATGTGCCCAGGTGGGCAAGGATCTTTGCTGCCTGATAGATCCGGGTTTTTGCACCTTGATCTTCAAACCCAAAATATGTTCTCTGCAGAGGAAGATGGTGAATTTAGTCTGTATTAAATGGGTCCATAGATGTCGAAAGTAGATGCGGCAGCATCTATGGAGCGAAGGAATACGCGACGTTCCGGGTCGAGACCCTTCTTCAGACTGATGTGGGGAGGGGGGGCAGGAAGAAGAAAGGAAGAGGTGGAGACAGTAGGCTGTGGGAAAGTTGGGAAGGGGAGGGGACGGAGGGAGAAATCATGACTATCTGAAATTGGAGGTCAATGCTCATACCGCTGTGATGTAAACTACCCAAGCGAAATATGAGGTGCTGCTCCAATTAGCGGTGGGCCTCACTCTGGCCATGGAGGAGGCCCAGGACAGAATGGTCAGATTCGGAATGGGAGGCGGTGTTGAAGTGCTGAGCACCGGGAGATCAGGTTGGTTATTGTGAACTGAGCGGAGGTGTTGGGCGAAGTGATCGCCAAGCCTGCACTTGGTCTCACCGATGTAGAGCAGTTGACACCTGGAACAGCGGATGCAGTAGATGAAGTTGGAGGAGGTGCAGGTGAACCTCTGCCTCACCTGAAAAGACTGCTTGGGTCCTTGGATGGAGTCGAGGGAGGAGGTAAAGCGACAAGTGGAGCATTTTCTGTGGTTGCAAGGGAAAGTACCAGGAGAGGTGGTGGTTTGGGTGGGAAGGGACGAATTGACCAGGGAGTTACGGAGGGAATGGTCATTGCGGAAAGCAGAAAGGGGAGAGATAGGAAGATGTGGCCAGTGGTGGTATCCCATCGGAGGTGGCGAAAATGTCAGAGGACTATATGTTGTATGCGACGGCTGGTAAGGTGGAAGGTGAGGACAAGGCAGACTCTGTCCTTGTTACAAGTAGGGGTATGGGGAGTGAGAGCGGAGCTGTGAGATATAGAGTAGACCCTGGTGAGAACCTCATCTATAGCAGAAGAGTGGAACCCCTGTTCCCTAAAGAATGAGGACCTCTCCGATGCCCTAGTTTGGAACACCTCATCCTGAGAGCAGATGCGGCGTAGACGGAGGAATTGGGATAGAGTCCTTACAGGAAGCAGGGTGGGAAGAAGTGTAGTCGAGATACAGATGTGGAAAGTGGTTTACATTTTTCATGGTTTTGTTATAGATCTTTATTGACAGAGGATGATGTTGCAAGTTCATAGAAGACCTTGTTTTTTAAAATGTAGAAACAAGAAACTCCAGATACTGGTTTACAAAAAAAAGGACACAAAGTGCACAATTTCAATAAATGTACCATAGAAAACATCCTATCGGGATGCATCGCAACTTGGTTCGGCAACTGCAAGAAATTGCAAAGTTGTGGATGCAGTCCAGTCCATCATGCATACCAACCTTCTCCCCATTAACTCCATCTATTGTAAATAGACACAAAATTCTGGAGTAACTCACAACATGTCGCCTGTATGGTAGTGAGTAGTTGCCCAAAGAGTCGTATCTTTTTTCTGGTCGCCGCTGAATTTTCACCATTTTGAAAATTTTCAACAACCTGCTGCGACTATGACGAGTGTCGGCAAGTCGCCAAAAAAAATTGCGTAAGTGGGACAGGCCCTTAAAACATGCTTGTGCTGACTTTTATGCTTGCAAAAGTATGGGTGATGCAAGACACAGAAATGTCATATTGTCCTCTTGATGGTGTGCTGCAATTCTGATAATCGGACATGATGCAATGCTGCAATGCTTAAAACTTCTGCTGGTGTTTTGCACTTCGGCACCTCTGTCTTGTGCCTCATGGCTTTCAATTCCAGTTCCTGACCTCCCAGGTCAGACCCAACCAGGATTACAGGTACCGATAGTCAAACTCATCCACTCCATATGTTTTAAGATTGTTTTCAATAAGGATAGGACTCGATGTTGGGGGAAGGTTCTTAATTGGGAAATGCAGATTACAAAATGTCATTAGACAGGTGGTAGGCAGGTAGATTGGGAGCAGTTGTTATTGTATAAATTCACTGATGACATGTGGGAGTTATTTAAAGGCCAGCTGATCAAAGTGCAGGATCATTATGTTCCAGTAGGGAGGAGGGATAAGGACCACAAGGTAAGGGAACTGTGGACCAAGAGAGAGAAAAATGAACCGTATATGAGGTTTAACAAAGTGGTATCAGATGCGGCTTATGAGGACTATAAAGCGGCAGGAAAGAACTCAAGCGGGTGATTAGGCAGGCTAAAAGAGGCCATGAAATGTCATTGGCAAGTCAGATTAAGGTAAATCGCTATTTTTCCATAATTTTTTTTATCAGCAACTGTTTACGTTGCTGTTGTGTAATTTGTATAGCCTTCCTGGAAAGATGTTGAAACAACATTTTAAGTGGGAGTCTATTAAATGTAATAAAGTACAGCTGTTTCAACTAGTTTACTTCACACATTTTAATATATAACAAAAATAAATATATTCCGTTTTTTAATTAATTGCACAAATACTAACAACACAGAATTAAAGAGTCAAGAAATGTGTGATGATTTACAGAA
Organism: Raja brachyura; assembly: GCA_963514005.1. The sequence goes on from OY740786.1 coordinate 63,493,241, forward strand.
GAATGTTTCATATTGCAGCTCAAACTTCAGAACCGTAAAGTTTACATTGATACAAATCTTGTAAGTAGCTTATAACATCCTGTGAGGAGTTTGTTCAATGATTAATTCTGGTTTCTTGAAATAGCTATTCATCTGGAGACACTACTTTCTTGCAATTTTTTGGGAATAAGAAATACAGTCACATCAAAGTTAATTTTCTGCAACCTAGCATTTTATAATTTAACTGCTTTAAATATACTGTGCTAAACGTGAAGAGAAACATTCATGATCCCCTTAAATCTTAACTCTGAAGTTTAAACTTGAACTGATAAATGATTATTCACACAAATTGCTGAGAAGTTAATAAATAAATAGTTTATGAAAGGCAGCATTGTAAGCGTTCTTGATCCACATTATCGTTCCCTGTAAGGCCAAGTTTCATCCCTTCAGGCTCTACTGTATACACACTGAATGCTTTATTTATCAGCAGAGCATGGTCAGGAATGCTGTCACTCCTAATTCGTGAAAACTGATCAATAGAGACTGGAAATGTTACCCCTTGGAGATGGTGGTGGTGGCAAACAGAGGAGAAGATCAGTGCCGGTGCTTGGATTGTGGGCTCATCTCCTGCACTCTCGGAAGCATCCTGGCGATCCAAGGTCGGCTGCGCAGAGGTGCCCCAGTGCATGGAAGTGAAGCGGTAGCTGCGCGAGGCGAGGAGATGGCATGCTCGTGGGTCAAAGTGTCGGACACTGGAGGCCTTGCAGCAGCTGGGGGATCGCATGGATTGGATGCAGCTGGGGGATCCCACAGAAGTCGAGCGTGTAGATGTGCAGCCTACAGTGACACGGAGCAGTGGAGGATATCGACTGCATCACTAGGCCAAGCTGACCCCTGCAATACCAACCCATTGTCACTGCCTTTAATGCCACGTTAAGACTCAATACTTTTAAGTACTTGAAATTTGAAGGGCACAAGATGGTGCCAGAAATGTAGCGACACTGTGTACTACCTAGATCAAATCTGTTATTTTTACACTACAACCATTGCATTTTTGTACTTGTTTATGATTGTGCTTGTGCATAGTATAATCTTACTGAACTGTATGTAAAACAAAGAAGTATCTAGGTACGTGTCAATAAACAACCATTAAACCAGTGCTCCTGCAGGAAAGCCACAAAATAACCTCAATGCTAACAAATTGACAAATATTTTAGCACAAAAAAAAATCTGAAATGGAAAAAAAATTCTTACAAAAAAAATTATAGGCCTAAGGAATAAAGTTACAGGGTTAGAAATGTCACCTACCCAATATGGAGTTACTATTCTGCACCTATTGATGATAGTAACGGTGGACTAGCACATAAGAGTTGGAATAGGGTAGAAGTATGGCCACTAAAAAAAAACTTTGATGGAAAAGGTAGATATTTTTGAAAGTGTTCTCCCTCAGATCCACTCTTATATTTTCCCCTTCCTTTTGAAAGAGCTAGTGCCTTTTACACATGCAAGGTCAACAACACCTTCTTAAGGCTCAGAATAGTTCCAAGGTCTACTCTTAGGTGGTATGGGTGTAAAAGACCCACCAGGACACAAACTGGGCATAATTCCTTCAATCTCTCAAGGCCATGTGTACCAGGGATGGCATGAACAGCAATCTCCTCCCTCCTCACTGGCCAACAAACAACTTTGTGTACAACTCCATGGCGTGAACATTGTATTCTCTGATTTCAGGTTAACTGGTCCCCTCCGTCCCTTTTTCTCTCCTGATCTACCCTTGCTTTCAAACTCCCCAGCCCAATATCACCCAGTTTCCTGCCCATCCACAGCCACTTCCTCTGTCCATCAACCACATGCTCCTCCATTTTTGTCCCCCCCTCCCCCACACACACCCCCTCCCCCACACACCCCCCCCCACCACCCACCCACACACCCCACTCCACCCCACTGTTGTTCCCATCTCCTTACTATTTAACAATAAATCCAAACATTTATTTTAACAATGTAGCTCAAGGGCAGCACAATGACATGGCGGTAGAGTTACTGCCTTTCAGCGCCAGGGACCTGGGTTCAATCCTGACTACGGGTTCTCTCTGTATGAAGCTTGTATGTTCTTCCTGTGACCACATAATTTTCTCTTGGTGCTCTGGTTTCCTCCCACACTCCAAAGACGTTCAGGTTCATTGGTTTCTGTAAATTGTCCCTCGTGTGTAGGATAGTGCTAGTGTACGGGTGATCGGCATGGACTCAGTGAGCCGATGGGCCTGTTTCCATGCTGAATCCCTAGTCTAAATTATTCCCCTCATGCTAAGAGAAAACAGATAATAATTCAGAGACATGCACAGATGCTGGAATACCTTTGAGTGCTAACAATTCAGGCCGTTCTTCAGACAAAGGGAAATCATGCACCACCAGACTCAGGAACAGCTTCACCTCCATCATCAGGCTTCTGAACAGTCTTTCTATAAGCTAGGGTACAGTATGATTTTACTTCGGAGTCACGTGATTACGTGAAGAAGCCCCGCCTGGCGCTTGATTGGCATTACGTCGACGCTGTCGGTAGGGAAGGAGCTGCAGAGTTGCAGCTCCACCAGCGGTAAGGAACAGGCCCGCAGGTAAGTAATTTATTTTTACTTCCAGGGCATTTCAAACTCCGTAGGCTGGTGGGTAAAGACCAGCAGGAGTTTAAAAAATAAAAATGGAGAAAGCTCCTAAAAAATCGCGGGTAAAACGTGCGTCCCGGGGTGGAGAAGAGTCGGGACAGCAGATTATTGCGGAGCCGGTTCCGATACCGGTGGCCGTTAAAATACCCGTTAGTGAGCCTTTGGTTGCTCCAAAAGCAGAAGCTACGGAGGAAAATCCAGTGCCTAAAAAATGTAAAAGAAAATCTGAGAGGCCCGTGGTTTCTGAGGACTCTGATAATGAAAGTCCTCCAGATAGAAAAGCCTTATGGCTTAGAATGGATCAAATGGAGAAAATGATCCAGACAAAAATCAACCAAGGGTCTAAAAAACCCAGAATATTCCCAGGTAGCCCCTGAGGGGGTTCCATATCATGAATATGGTGCCAGTTTGAATTGGGAATTTGAAACGCCAGAGCCCGGGATTGGGCTGGAGGAAGTCTCCTTTGAGCAAAGTCTCAGGAGTACCAGGGCTGCATGAGACTGATCCTGAAGGTGGTGATTTCGGTCATGAGTACCCACCACAATACAAAAATATTGCTCCAGGTGTGCCTGATGTGGCACAAAGTTTTTTATACCTGGAGGAGGCGGTGAGGCCATGGAAGAAAACCTGGCGGCCAACATAAATTATTTGGTCTCTCACCAGCTTCAAGAAGCTGTTATGGTTGATACTGCAGATAAAACACTTGTTAATTGTACCTCACTGAAGGTACCTACGGTAAATCTGGCTATTTGCGCGCCAATGTCATCAATGATGCGGGCGCAGGAAATACGATTTCAAAAAGTCCTCAAACTAATCTTGGCTGGGATCACTGCTTTTGGACGGCAAGTGGAAGGTTGTGGAATGACCAAAGTTCAGAAGGATATGTTGGCATTGTTCCGCAACTCATTTTTTGAGATTAATTGTATGAGGAAGATTGCCATTCGGCCTATTTTACATCCAAGATTCGCAGGTTTGTGCAGATCAAGCAATGTTCACGCTCCTGGTTATTTGTTTGGAGAAAATCTGTTTAAATAAATAAAAGAGATTGATAAAGAGGCAAAGACTATTGGCCTCATGTAACCCTTCGTTTTGGCCAAAAGAAGGGCCGGTCAAACGAGAAGGGGATTTTGACTTGGAGCTGGAACAAGCCAAGGCAGGAGTATGGTAAGGAAGTATTACCAACCAGCACAGCCGAATGTTCACCCATATGTTGGGAGAAGGAAACCACCACGTCCGGTTGGAGAGGTACAAAAACTTTATCCTATTACAGAAGAATCTTTGGATGAACCTCAGATTGGTGGTAGACTACAAATGTTTTATGATGAATGGGACTGTATAACATCTGACCGTGTTATATTAGATACTGTCTTAGGATTTACCATTGATTTTGTAGAAGGTATTGATCCACCAGGACAGAATAAGCCTAATGGTATTTGGTGTTTTCTATATTTGAAAAAATTCAAATTGATAAAGAAGTTAAGAATTGGTGTAAAAAAGGAGTATTGAGAAATCAAGTGAGGATCCACAACAATTTGTATCAAATATTTTCCCAAGACCAAAGAAAGATGGGGGTTGTAGAATCATTTTAGACCTCACACATTTTAATACATTTGTCCAGTGCAAACATTTTAAAATGGATACCTTCAACACTGCAATGCAGCTGGTATCAACAGATTGTTACATGGCTACAATAGATTTGAAGGATGCATATTATTCCGTACCAATTCATCGTCACTTTCGCAGGTATTTGAAATTTAATTGGATGGGACAGCTGTGGTAATACAAAGCATTACCTAATGGATTAAGCTCAGCTTCTAGGTTGTTCACTAATTGTTGAAACCAGCACTTGCACTGCTAAGGGCACAAAAACACATCGTTATGGCTTATCTAGATGACATTTTAATTGTCAATGCTAATCAGGAGTCAGCTGAAAAATCAGTCTCGGCGACTACAAGCCTGTTTGAAAGGCTAGCTTTCCTGATTCATCCAACAAAATCTAAGTTACAGCCATCCCAAACTATTGAATATTTGTGATTTGTGATTAATTTAGTTACCATGTTAGTAACTTTACCAATAGACAAGATTGTTGATATTACAAATGTATGTCTGTGCCTTATTGACAAACCTTATCCCTCCATCCGAGAAGTTGCTAAGGTTATTGGTAAGTTAGTAGCAGCATTCCCTGCAGTAAAATTTAGTCCACTGCATTACCAAAATCTCCAAAGGGCAAAAACACAAGCGCTTATACAGCGAGCAGGCCATTTTGATAGGCCCATGCAATTGCCAAAGGAAGCCTTATCAGAATTGCATTGGTGGATTGAGAATGTTCCACAAGCTGTTAAAAACATTTTGGTTCAGCAGCCAGCAGTGATTTTGTAAACTGTGCAAGTTCTCTCGGATGGGGTGCTATGGATAATGATACCAGCTGTGGGGGCAGATGGACTGTCCAAAAGGATTTATTTCTCCAAACAAATGGTATAAATTATTTGGAGTTACTGGGAGCATTTTATGGATTAAAAGCTTATTGTTCTACTATGAAGGATTTGCATATCCAATTACAAGTAGACAATACCACAGCTGTGGCATACATCAATCACATGGGTGGAGTAAGATCATTATTATGTGATCATCTGGTTAACCAGATGTGGCATCGGTGTATTCGTAAGAATATTTGGTTTTCAGCTATTTATCTTCCAGGGAGAGACAATATTGTGGCAGACAAAAGATCACGAAAATTTAAAGACAGTACAGAATGGATGTTAAATCCACAAAATTTTCAAAAATATTGTCAGTCAGTTGGAGTACCGGACATTGATCTGTTTGCATTTAGATTAAATCACCAATTGCCCAAATATGTGTCTTGGGAACACGATCCAGGGGCAGTAGCGTTGGATGCTTTCTCGCTACACTTTTATGCCTTTTCCCCATTCTGTCCGATTGGGCAATGACTCAAGAAAATAGCGCAAGACGCTGCCAAGGGCATTTTGGTGGGGCCAAATTGGCCTACACAGTCATGGTTCCCGTTGATGCTTAAAATGATTATTGAATCATGTATGACGATTCCTAGTTGCAATGATTGTTGATACAACCAGTAACAAAAGAAATTCATCCATTGCATGATCATATGAATTTGTTAATCTGCAGGTTCTGACCAGACCATTGCAAGAGCTTGGACTGTCAGATAGGACCATGGATGTTATAGCTGCAGCTTGGAGAAATAGCACCAAAAAAACAATATAGGTCGCATATAAAGAAATGGGAAGTCTTCTGTAGACAGTCAAAGATATCTTATCATACTGCGAACATATCAAATGTATTGGAATTCCTTGCTGGGTTGCATTTTGATGAGCACGTAAGTTATAGTGCCATTAATAGTGCTCGTAGTGCTTTGTCGTCCTTTTTAGGACAAATTTCTGATCGAGATTGACCTATTAATATCCCGGTTCATGAAAGGAATTTTTAATAAAAATCCTCCCAAGCCCAGTTATACAGAAATTTGGGATGTTAGCATTGTTCTTACTTTGCTTAGGCAATGGACTCCAATTACTTCAATGTCTTTGCAAAGGTTAACATTCAACATAGTAATGTAATGGCATTCGTGTCAGCTCAAAGAGTACAAACTTTGCAATTGTTACGGTTAGATTGCATGCATGTGGCTTCAGATAACATTGTGTTTTATGTTTATGATCTGATCAAACAAAGCAGACGATCAAATTTTAGAGGCCGCAGGGTGGTGTAAAGAAGTTCTACGATAAACCTGTTGTCACGGTGCCAGGATTTGGACACGCAGTGTTGGGTTCACTTTAAATGCTTGCTTTGTTTTATATTATCGATTTATGTTATCATTTGATATCATTATCACTTTTGTTGTAAATTTTTTCCTCTGGGATAGAGGGGTTATTATTAAAAAAATGTTCTTTTTATGATTAAAAGACTTATTACATAAATTTAAACCATGTTTTTAAAAATATTATTTACTCACTACTGTATTGACTAAACAGAGTGTCGGATGGAATGAATCTACGACATAAAAAACACAGAGCTTTAAAATCTTAACGTAGTCACTCACGTGACTCCGAAGTAAAATAGTAAGATTAAACGAGAACTTACCTGTTCGAAGTTTGATCTTTATTTTATGAGGAGTTACGATGAGGGATTACGTGCCCTCCGCTCCCAGCCCTCATAACATAAATGATCATCTGGTAGTTCTAGTCTATGTTGAGCCTTACTATCTTACTCTGGCTATTGGTTCTGTGTTTTTCATGCCGCTGCTTTGAAGTATGCCGATCGTAACTCCTCATAAAATAAAGATCAAACTTCGAACAGGTAAGTTCTCGTTTAATCTTACTATTCACCTCTACCCCATTGCAGACAATGAACTTTGCCTCTGGAACTGATGCACTACAATGCTGAGAAATATATTCTGCACTATTTACCTTTCCCTTTGCTCTGCCTATTGTACTTGATTTTGATCTGATTGTATCTATGCATAGGCACAAAAGGTAAATACAGTATTCAAAGATAATATAATAAACATAAAAGTTTAATAAATAGAGGGAAAAAAATGGTGTAAAAAAACAAAGCCCAAAGTCCCCGTGCAATCAAGGCAGTTCACCAACTAAAGTGTGGTCCTGACCTACCATTGGAGACCAGACTATCTTTAATCAGACTTTCCTGGACTTTATCTTGCACTAAACATTCATTATACCCTTTATTATGTATCTATCTGTACACTGTGAACTGCTTGATTGTAATCATGTACAGACTTCGCTGCATGGATAGCGCGCAACAAAAAGACTGTTCACCTGACAACAATAAACTAAACTCTACAGTCGTGTTGGAAGAAACTGCAGATTCTGGTTTAAACCACAGCTAGACACAAAATGCTGGAGTGACCGGTAGCATCTCCGCTGAGTTACTCCAGCATTTTATGTCTGTCTAAATTCTAAAGTTTGTCATTTGAGTTTGTAAGTTTCAGTAGCCTGATGGTTGTTGGCAAGAAGCTGCCCCTGAACCTTGACGTTACAGTTTTCGGACTCCTGTTCCTTAAGTTATTCCTGATGGCAGAGACACAAAATGCTGGAGTAACTCAGCGGGTCAGGCAGCAATAGGTGAGGTTTCGTGTCGAGACCCTTCTTCAGACTAGAGATGTCTCTTGTAGATGCATTTGACGCAGCAACTATAACAAATGAATCTTAAACCTAGAGCAAACTCTCTCATCTGTTAAAGATGTAAATGAGAGCGGCCGAAACCCCATTCACCCACTCCCACTCTCTCCCCGCGGGCGAGCGAGCGAGCGAACGCGGAGCCGTTGCTTTTGAGTCAAGGCGCGCGCGTGTTGCGCGGCGCGGCTGCCTCGTGGGGGCGGCGGGTCGCCGCCGAGCGTCGAGGAGGAGGAGGAGGAGGGGAGTCCGGCCAGCGGCTGGCTCGGTCGGTCGGCGGGCAGGCGGGTAGCTGCGCTCCGTGTCCGATATGCGGAGCACCAAAACCAATTCGGTAAGTTTCGTTGTGTGGAAATGAATGATGAAAGAGGGTGGGAGGGGAAAAAAAAACAGGTGGTTTGAAGAAACCCGGATGAGAATCGGGGAGGAAAGGGGTGAGTGAGAGAGACAGAGAGGGGGAGTCGGAGGCCTGGGCAGTAAGTTACCATCGAAAACGCGCTTACACTGGCTCTAACTCCACTTGAACTCAGTTCAATCTCCATTAAACTGTTGATGCCTGGCCAAGCACCTGGACTGGATCTCCCCCTCTCGCCTCAGGTCCTGCGGGCATAGCACCAACTTATTTCCACCTACTTGGCACTGAAATTGTAGGCAGAGAAATTTAACGGTTGCTCCTCTCGTTACTTGATGGTGAACGTTTTTGTTTTCGTGCTGTTTTTAAATCGATCTAAAGTTCACCGCAGTCCTGGTTGGTGAGAGCATTTAGACTTCAACCGGGGGATCCATGGAAACGGCGCAATATGTCAAGCGGCAACAATGATAATGTGGAAACATTATCAAACGGCAACAGCGAAAGCTTGCTTTTCACAAAGTTTAAAACTGTGATGTTCCAGCAATCTCAGACAAAGGATGGAGAGAGAGAGAGAGAGAGAGTGTTTATTTGTCATTTGAGTTTTGTGTCCAGTATTTGGAGTATTGTGCTTAGTTTTGGTCACTCTGTTAGAAGAAAGATGTTTTTAAAAGCTGGAAAGGATGCCGACTAGATTTACTTGGCAGTTGCCAGGACTAGAAGAGGGCGTGAGTGAAAGGGGAAGAACTTGAACAGGCTAGTACTTTATTCCTTGGATCGTAGGAGGATGAGGGGTAATCTTATAAGTGTATAAAATGAGGGGAATTTATAGGATAAATGTGCTGTCTTTTAGACCAGACTAGGGTAATCCAGAACCAGAGGACATTGGTTTGAAGGGGGAGGGGGAGGGGGGGGGGGGGGGGGGGGAGGGGGAGGGGGGGGGGGGATTTAATAGGAAGTAGGAGGGGGCTTTAATAGGAACCCGAGGAGCAACTTGTTTTGCACGAGGGGTGGTAGGTATATGGAATGAGAAACCAGTGGAAGTTGTTGAGGCTGGTGCTATCGCAATGTTTAAAAACATTTGGACAGGTACATGGAGTAGGATAGATTTAGAAGGGTATGGGCCAAACGGAGGCAGGTGGGACTAGTGTGGATGGGGTGTGTTGATCAGCGTGGGCAGGTTGGGCCGAATGGCCTGTTTCCACGCTGTATGAACCGGAACAATGAAGTTCATCCCTGAAGAAGCCTGAAAACTAATGTCCAGGTTCAGGAGCAGCAATTTCCCAACAACCATCAAGCTATTGAACCCTACAAACTCCAACTGAACCATGAACTGCCTTGATCGCACTAAGGCTTTTGAGCAACTTTTTTAAACAATTGAACTTTTTGTTGTTTATTATTGTATCTAGTCCTAGGTTCACATACCTGTTGTGCCACTGCAAGTAAGAATTTCAAAGTACCGTTTGGGGACAAATGACAATTAAACACTGTTGACTTTTACAGATACATTTGACACAATAACAAGTAAATATGCAATAAATTATCAGCTGTTCTAAACTGAGCTAAACCATAATATTGTAGAAACCAGATGGCTGGCAACTCAAAAAAATAGTGTAGGAAAATTGCGCCAAGGTGAGGCTTAGAACAGAGTGGTTAAAACAGAGTAGCTAATTTCAGCTAGCTGAATTTTCTTCCACAAACCACTGTTTTAAACCTCAGTGTCATATACAGAGTGGACACTGGTCCCATCTGCCTGCGTTTGACCCATATCCCTCAAAACCTATCCTATCCATATATCTGTCCCAATATTGTGTTGGTTCCTGCCTCAACCACCTTACCTGGCAGCTCGTTCCACGTCCCTACCTTCCTTTGTGTAAAAAAAAAGTTGCCCCTTGCGTTAATATTAAATCATCACTCCCACCTCTTACCTTAAACCTGTCCTCTAGTTCTTGATTCCCCTAATGCCTCCTTGACTCCCCGAATACCTCAACAGCATTACCACATATAAAGACTCAATATACTGTAGGAACTCAGTGGGTCAGGACAATTAGTTACCATAAATAGTTAAGTCAATAGAGGTTGGAGTTGGACGAATGGAAAAAGGATGGAGTATGGTGATATATATTTTTCAGGTTGGGTGAAGTTCATGTGATGTGGGAGGAACCAAGGAAGGACCGAAACATAGAAAATAAGGTATTTTAAATCCTTGGGAGATCAGAAGATAGTATTTGTTCTTGAGTGCCCAGTAGTTGGCTGTTAAGTACACCCTTTACTTCATACACGTTGTTTCTAATAATAGCTATATGTTGATGAAGTGACAAAGCTATTCAGGAGACAGAAAAGCCAGAAATCTCCAGAACTGGACAATATTTCCCCTCTAACCTCAAGCTCTGTGCCGAACAACTGGCACCAGTCCACACAGACATTTTCACAATGTCCCTGCCTGCTTCAAAGTCTCCATTATTGTTCCTGTATCCAAAAAGCCAAGGATTATGACTACAGGCCTGTCGCACTGACCTCTGTAATCATGAAGACCCTTGAAAGACTTGTGCTGGCCCACCTGAAAAATATCACAAACCCCCTGCTGGACCCCCTGCAGTTTGCACACCGGTCCAATAGATAGGTGGATGACGCAGTCAACACAGGCCTGCACTTCATCCTCCAGCACCTAGACTGCCGGGGACCTTTGCAAGGATTTTGTTTGTGGATTTTAGCTCTGCATCAACACCATTGTGCCAGAGCTACTACACTTCAAACATTTCCAGTTTACTGTGCCTGAACCCCTCTGTCAGTGGATCACCAACTTCCTGATAAACAGAAAGCAGCATGCAAGGCTGGGAAAGCATATCTCGGACCCGCAGACACTCAGCATAGTAGCACCACAAGGCTGCGTGCTCTCCCCTCTCCTTTACTCTCTCTACACCAATGACTGCACCTCCACAATCATCTCTGCTTCTCAAGTTTACAGATGACACAACCCTGATTTGACTGATCCAGGATTGGGAAGAATCTGCCCACAGACAGGAAGTGACACAGCTTGCATCCTGGTGCCAAAATTAGGGCACATGGTATTGGGGGGTAGAGTGCTGACATGGATAGAGAAGTGGTTGGCAGACAGGAAACAATGAGTAGGGATTAACGGGTCCCTTTCAGAATGGCAGGCAGTGACTAGTGGGGTACCGCAAGGCTCGGTGCTGGGACTGCAGCTATTTACAATATACATCAATGATTTGGATGAAGGGATTCAAAGTAACATTAGCAAATTTGCAGATGACACAAAGCTGGGTGGCAGTGTGAACTGTGAGGAAGATGCTATGAGAGTGACTTGGACAGGTTGGGGGAATGGGCAGATGCATGGCAGATGAAGTTTAATGCGGATAAATGTGAGGTTATCCACTTTGGTAGCAAAAACAGGAAGGCAGATTACTATCCAAATGGCATCAAGTTGGGAAAAGGGGAAGTACAATGTGATCTGGGTTCCTTGTACATCAGCCTATGAAAGTAAGCATGCAGGTACAGCAGGCAGTGAAAAAAGCGAATGGAATGTTGGCCTGTATAACAAGAGGAATCGAATATAGGAGCAAAGAAGTCCTTCTGCAATTGTACAGAGCCCTAGTGAGACCACACCTGGAGTATTATGTGCAGTTTTGGTCCCCTAATTTGAGGAAGGACATTCTTGCTATTGAGGGAGTGCAGCGTAGGTTTACGAGATTAATTCCTGGGATGGCGGGACTGTCATATGCTGTGAGAATGGAGTAGCTGGGCTTGTACACTCTGGAATTTAGAAGGATGAGAGAATATGTCGTTGAAACATATAAGATTGTTAAGGGTTTGGACACGCTAGAGGCAGGAAACATGTTCCCGATGTTGGGGGAGTCCAGAACCAGGGGCCACAGTTTAAGAATAAGGAGTAAGCCATTTAGAACGGAGACGAGGAAACACTTTTTCTCACAGAGAGTGGTGAGTCTGTGGAATTCTTTGCCTCATAGGGCGGTGGAGGCAGGTTCTCTGGATGCTTTCAAGAGAGAGCTAGATAGGACTCTTAAAAATAGCGGAGTCAGGGGATATGGGGAGAAGGCAGGAACGGGGTACTGATTGGGAATGATCAGCCATGATCACATTGAATGGCGGTGCTGGCTCGTGCCTACTGCCTACTCCTAGCACCTATTGTCTATTGACTGTCAAAGCCGCCACAGCCAGACATAAAAACAGCTTTTTTTCCATGAGCAGTATTTCTACTCAACAGCCAAAAGTCTGTAGTCTCCTTTTGCTCTGTTATTTTATTCTTCACATGTTTTTATAATGTTTTATTTTTAATTGTCCACTTTTTATCGTGTTGTTATCCTTGCGATCAAAGCACCAAGGCAAATTCCTTGTATGTATACGTACTTGGCTAATAAAATGTATTCAATTCAATTCCATTTTTAATCTAAAGTTCCTAAGTAACAAGGGCAAAAAGATTAGATTTTTGTCTGACATGAGGTCTGTTATTACTTATTAACAAATGCCATTTAATTTAACTTTAATCTTTTGGGGGGGGGAAGAGTGTCATTGCTTATATTCAGTCTTCTGTTTGTACATAACTAGTCATAAATTAAAGGAGATCATATCCTTAAAATGTTCAACTGTGTCGTTGACTGACATAACATCAGTCGAAAGTTTCTGGCACTAGAATTTTTTTATTGGATTATAGATGTGAAACACATTTTGCCAGTAATATGGCTGGCATTCCGATGTGGCCAAATAGCAATTAAATGTATGAGCTCAGGAGCCCATTCTACCAAGATCAACTCTAGTAAGCACTCGTTATAACAGTCCATGGCTGGGAGGGGGGTGGGGAGGAAATTGTGTCAATTATTGCCGATTATCCACCGTAACCTAGTAAGGTATTATCATTGTCTAAGTATTCTCGTCAGTCTTACTGCCTCACAGAGAGGAAAACGGCCTTGAATTGAGCCTGAAGCCAAACGCATCCCCAGTATTTTATGTGTAGGAAAGAACTGCAGATGCCGGTTTCAAATCGAAGGTAGACAAAAAATGCTGGAGTAACTCAGCGGGACAGGCAGCATCCCATTCATTCTCTCCAGAGATGCTGCCTGTCCCGCTGAGTTACTCCAGCATTTAGTGTCTACCCAGTATTTTATATCAGACACTGGGAACTGCAGCTGGGGTTGCAGGTGGGGAGATGGCGTCAACCATATATGGTGCGAGCCGCTGGGGCTGTTAGCGGCCGGGCAGACTGCGCATGCTGGGGATGGCGTTGACGGTCTGTCTGCTGTAAGCAATATCTGTTATAAAGAGTTCCATTAAAACAAGGGTTTGTTGTAACATTCTTTGCTATCACACTGTGATCATGCTGCAATTATGGGATGTGTAATGATTTGAATTGTCAGAATTTTGTTTGAATAGGGCGAAAATGGAGATTATACATTTAATATTAAATTGCATAGAAACAATTTAGTCTTAATTTTTTTTGCCTTTCATTTAATGAAAAAAATTACCTAACTAGAGAATCAGTGAAATCGTACAAGCAAATGTTTCTTTACAGTCACCCAATTTTCCACATGTTTTTAATGGGGGAGGCTCAGTTGGAATGATTGGAATGAAAACAAAATTAAAAAAAAAAAAAATGCACCAGAAGGATATGGTATCATAAGACTTTCTAAATTAATAATTATATATGAAGACTTGCTGGAATTAAATTGTGATCTTGATTGTAGCGAGGTGTTAGAAGCATTTATAAATGTCATTTGGCATCCACTAGCAGAAAATGGTTCACTTCCTCCCTTTTTTGTTTTCTCTTTTGCCGTTGCCTTGTTTTCCACACTATCTTCCTCCAAGGTACCTTGTCAGTTACCTGTTCCAAACAATTTACGTTTTGAGAACTGGACTCTTTCAGATCAGGAAACACACAGAATTTTTTTTTTTACTCCTGTTGTTCTCTGGTTCCTCTGAAACACTCCCAACGATATATCTTTGGGCCACTCTTCTTCATGGTGGCCCTTTGATCAAATCATCTTCAGAATTGGAGCCTGAATTCCACTGAAGACTTCCCAGTTATTCGTAATAGCATATCGGAAGTGTTCAATTTAGAGAGTAGAGTGCACCTTAGTTTAGCTTCTCATCCAGAAACTTGCATCTGTTCGAAAAATGCCACAAGCCCAGCATAATTTGTTTTAATGTTAAAGAAAGTCTATTTGACTTTCTTTAACATTAAAACAAATTATGCTGGGCTTATGGCATTTTAAAAAATGTGTCTTGTAATTCACCAGAAGGTAAATAAGTTTAGTTTGTAACAGTTTTAAGTTTCCATCTATGAATCAATTGCACAAATGATTCATTGATGGAAACTTAAAACTGTTACAAAGTGTACTTATTTACCTACTGGTAAATTACAAATGTAAAACAAATGCAATTTGCCCAGTATAAAATTTTGCCTTAATTTTAATACTTATTAGTTTGCCCAGAGGGGCTATTCATGTCGAACAGATGCCAGTTTTCGAATAAGGGGCTAATCTAAGTTGCTCTCTACTCTCTAAATTAAACAGTTTCAATATTCTATTATAAATAACTTGGAAGTCTAGTGGAAACAGGCTTCGATTCTGAAGAAGGTTTTGATTTTAGATGGATTTAAATCAACATTTTGGGATGAAGGACATTATTGGTTTTATCGTGAGGCTACTGGACACCAACTCATAGCTGTTTTGAAGGCCCATGCAACTGGTGCAGGCAAGAATTTGCAGTGAAGTTCAAACTAAAGTTGATTAGGATTGTTGTTGCCAACAGAACGCAAAGAGATTATTATCAACTAATACTGATTTTACACTTGCATCTTCTGGAATAATACTTTGCAAGTGGTAACAATTAGAACACTTGCCTGTTACATGTCTGTAGCAGTATTGATTTAAAAAAATATGACCACAGCACAACTTTGGAGCCGAAGGCATGGTTATAATGAAGGCATACCTTACTGACGAGTAGGTATATCACTCTGCTAAATGTAATTCAAATCAATTTAGCAGTTGAAACTGGGGAAATTATGAGGTGCTCTGTGCTTTCAGCAGCAGACAAAATGCATTCTGTCATTGTCTATAATCTTCTGGCATAACATGTTTCTTTCTCTACTATCAACCACAATTCAAGATGTAGACTCTAGTTCATTTGAATGTAGAAAAATACGTTGGGAGCATCATCAGGCATACCTAAAAATAGTCTGCTGAGTTTGTGTAGATACAGCACAAGACTGCATAAAAACCAACGTGCAATAGGCAAAGTTAAGTGATTCCTGAGAGAGAGATCAGTTTAAAGTACTGCAGTCATTCCATTTTTTTTAAACAGTGGTGGCGGTATGAACAATAAGAGGCGAGGAGTAAAGGAATAAATTTGAGGCTGGAGTGTTAGGAATCGTCTTATTAAAAAGATTGCAAGCTCACAGTAGGATGGAGCACGAGTACCAGGCAGCTTGAAGCTCAGGATTACCATCATGACTCAACAGAAGTGTTTTACAAAATAGTCACCCAGTCTGCGTTTTGTCCAATGTAGTTTAGCCCATCTTATTAAAACCAAATACAATTGACTGAATTGGAAGAGCAAGTTAATTGATGCTTTATCAGGAACACTTCTGGGTCCCTGAATTATGGGAAAGTTTGATT
This sequence comes from Raja brachyura, assembly GCA_963514005.1. The sequence continues at coordinate 63,509,043 of OY740786.1, forward strand.
TAAAAGGATGGGTGTTGCATTGTAAGCTTGTACAAGGTATCTTTTGCACAAGGTATCTTGATTTAGGCTTTCTTAAAAATGTACCTTTTCAAAAAAAAAAGTTAAACAGGTAGAGTAGTTAATGATCCTTTCAGTTTGTTCATCATGAGTGAGCTAGACCCAATCATTTCGAAGGAGCTATATTTTGTGTCAGTCTTTTCTAATGCTATTTCCAATTAAATTGGTTTGCTTCAACCTATCTTAGTGATGATGTTTTGGGGAGTTATGCCAAAACTTGTCTGCATTGTAATGCAGTTGACCCCATTCACCTATCACTATTTTGCTTGCTAACCGACAGCCTGTCTGGCAATGCCTTGTATTTTCTTTCTTATCTCAAACCATTCAATGATCTTGTTTCCATATACCTTTAATCGTGTATTTTGCTGCAGTAGACCCCATGATCTTCCATGCACTATTCCTGGACTCTGGCAGATCTCTAAAATTCTTTGCTCCGCATTGATTAGGTATTTCTTCAGATGCCAATGTCTATGTTTAAGAATTTCATCTGCATCTCCTTAGAAGCATAGAAAATAGGTGCAGGAGTAGACCATTCGGCCCTTCGAGCCAGCACCACCATTCATTGTGATCATGGCTGATCGTCCCCTATCAATAACCCGTGCCTGCCTTCTCCCCATATCCCTTGACTCCTTATTTGTGACAAATAAAGTTGACTTGACTTGACTAGGGAGTGGATGCAAAAGTGGGGTAACATAGAACTAGTGTGAATGGATGAGTGGACTCAGTGGGCCAATGGACCTGTTTCCATGATGTATCTCTAAACTAAGATAAGATAACAAGAAATAAATGCATTCTATTCTGCATGAACTAATTATTAAAGACACAAAAAAAGGAACAATTATTTGCAATTGTTCCATTATATTAATGTAATATTAATAGAACCTTTGATAAACAGTTCAAATTTAAATTTGGCCAATATAGTTTAGTTTCGAGATATAGCATGGAAATGAGGCCTTCCACCCACCAAGGCTGATCATCCAAAACCAGTACCCCGTTCCTGGTTTCGCCCCATATCCCTTGATTCCATTAGCCCTAAGAGCTATATCTAACTCTCTCTTGAAAACATCCAGTGAATTGGCCTCCACTGCCTACTGTGGCAGAGAATTCCACAGAATTCAACTGTCAGGGTGAAAAAGTATTTCCTCATCTCAGTCCAAAATGGCCTACACCTTATTCTTGAACTGTGACCCCCGGTTCTGGACTCCCCAATATCGGGAACATTTTTCCTGCATCTAGCCTGTCCAATCGCTTAAGAATTTTATACCTTACTATAAGATTCTCTCTCATCCTTCAAATGTTCAGTGAATATAAGCCCAGTCGATCAATTATTATGGAACATGCTAAATATTATTTTGTGAGATATTGACATCCATTGAAACCTCCAAACCATGTGTGGCATGGTGTGGGCACGGTACGTAAAATTGCGGTGGACCCAGGGGATTTAATAGTCAGGGGGATAGGTGTATGTCCCTACAGTAGCTTATGGATAAAGTACATTAGTGAAAGGATGCAAAACATTTAGAAATTCCAATTGGAAGGATCATTGGAGAAACCCCTACTAAAGAGATTATTCTTGTGGAGTAGAAATATGTTATCAGTGCTTCAGTTATCAGAGTACTGAATCATCTTCCCATTAGCTCAGGTATAGTCTCAATCTTCCAACCTACCTCATTGTGAACCAATCACTTTTTTATCTGCACTTTATCTAATGGGAAACTAATGCTGTTACACAATATTCTGAAGTCTAGTATTTATCTCGTTGCACTACATATTACACTTGTGTATGGCTTGATTGTACTTGTGGCGTACAATTTCACTTAATGGGATGCAAACAATGGTTTTAACTGTACTTTGAAACACGTGACAGTAATATACCAATAGAGAAAAGTTAGAGTTATGAAGGAGGAAATGCACCCATATGGCCCTTATCTGACAACCACATTTGCATGTCACTGAATGCAAAGGTGCATAAGATCTGGGTATACAAGTGTTGCTCGGTGCTGAGGTCGTATCAGTCCCTGGTTTCATGCAATCTGATATTTCACTCTTTGCACTCACTAGTGAAAGTTTGCACCACTTGAGGAAGGACATTCTTGTTATTGAGGGAGTGCAGCGTAGGTTCACAAGGTCAATTCCCGGGATGGCGGGACTGTCATATGCTGAGCAGGGCTCTCACTTAACTTTTTTTCTCTGTTTTCAGTCGGGCAAGCTTGGCAGCTTTTTAGTTGCCAAATGACAGTTTAGGTGGTCATTTAAGACGGCTTGCATGACACGTCCGATAATGTGCTCGGACGAAGTGTGTAGTTACAAGTCGGAATTATGCTCAATTAAGCATTCGCATATTATTTCTGCTTCAAATAAAGTCACAAACTAAACATAGTCACCAATCAAGACATGATATATACCACAATGACATGCAGCAAAATTATAATACAGTATCTCAACTCTTTTTACACATTGCAATGAATGCAATTTCTATTATTTCTTTCCACTTCCAAACAAAAATGTGGTTGGAACAATAACCAACCTGATCTCCCGGTGGCTCAGCACTTCAACTCCCCCTCCCGTTCCGAATCCGACCTTTCTGTCCTGGGCCTCCTCCATGGCCAGAGTGAGGCCCACTGCAAGTTGGAGGAACAGCACCTCATATTTCGCTTGGGTAGTTTACACCCCAGCGGTATGAACATTAGCTTCTCCAATTTCAGACAGTTCTTGCTTTCTCCCTCCTTACCCTCCCATGTCCAGCTCTCCCACAGCCTATTATCTCTGCCTCTTCCTTTGTTTTTCCCCCCTCCCCCGCGAAATCAGTCTGAAGAAGGGTCTCGACCCGAAACGTCGCCTATTCCTTCGCTCCATAGATGCTGCCTCACCCGCTGATTTTCTCCAGCTTTTTTGTCTATCAATGGGATCCCACCACTGGCCACATCTTCCCATCTCCTCCCCTATCTGCTTTCCGCAGAGACCGCTCCCTCCGTTACTCCCTGGTTAATTTGTTCTTCCAACCCAAACCACCCCCTCTCCTAGCACTTTCCCTTGCAACTGCAGGAAATTATACACTTGTTGCTTTACCTCCCCCCTTGACTCCATTCAAGGACCCAAGCAGTCTTTCCAGGTGCAGCAGAGGTTCACCTGCACCTCCTCCAACCTCATCTATTGCATCAGCTGCTCTACATCTGTGAGACCAAGCATAGGCTTGGCGATCGCTTCGACCAACACCTCCGCTCGGTTCGCAATAACCAACCTAATCTCCCAGTTGCTCAGCACTTCAACTCCCCCTCCCATTCTGAATCCGACCTTTCAGACTGGGCGTCCTCCATGGCCAGATTGAAGCCCACTGTAAATTGGAGGAGCAGCACCTCATATTTCGCTTGGGTAGTTTACACCCCAACGGTATGAACATAGACTTCTCCAATTTCAGGTACTCCCTGCTTTCTCCTCCCCTCCTCCCCTTCGCTCCAAAGATGCTGCCCCACCCGCTGAGTTTCTCCAGCATTTTTGTCTACCCATTCACACAAGTTCTGTTATCCCACTTTCCTCACCCACTCCCTACACATTAGGGGCAATTTTACAGAGACAAGTTAACCTACAAAGCCAATGCGTCTTTGGGATGTGGGATGAAACCCACACGCTTGCAGGGAGAATGTGCAAATTCAACACAGACAGTGCCCGAGGACAGGATCGAACACAGATCTCTGGCGTGTGAGGCAGCAAGTCTACCAGCTGTGCCACTATATTTTGTTTTCCAACACACATAAAATTATATGTTGATAACTTTGGTTACTAAAAAAAAAGAAACTATCCGTTTTCAGTCTTAAATCTCTAAATTACGCTATGTCCCCCTTTACAGCTACTGTATGTTTTAATTCAGTTCAAGACTATGCGGCAGTATATATGCCATAAAGTTGCTGTCTAAAAGTGCCAGAGACCCGGAATTGATCCTGGATATGGGTGCTTCTTCTTTTGTGTGGCGTGCACAGCCTAAAGTTGTTGGACAACTTGTTCTATGTGATCTTCCGTTTGGACACATGAGTTGATTGCATTAGTCGAAACAGGGTGGACCACGTGAAGGTTGCAATCTTCCACCCCAATATGTGTGCTGTCTGTATGTATCTGGGTTTCTTCCAGGTGCTATGGATTTCCGGCATTCTAAAAGCATGCAGGTTGGTGGGTTAGTTGGGCACTGGTGTGCATGTGAGTGGTATAATCAGGGGAGTTGGGGAGATACACTGAATGGCCTGTTTCCATGCTCTATCTCTAAACTAAACTAGCTTATCTCTCTGGGACTCTGAGATGCAGCCTGACCTGATGACATTTTAGGATTTTCTGTTTTGCTCTGTAAAACTCTGATAATCTGGCATGCTTGGAACTTTGCTGGAACTTTTCCAGACTGTTCGACAGTATTTTTGTTAATATCCCAACACGTTTCCACTGAACTTAAAAAAAATGTTATATTGTATTAGAATTCTTCCAGCGAACTAGGTATGAATAGAGGGGAACAGAGACCTTGGTGAGCGGTAGGGGAGCACAGAAACGGGGGGACCCGGTGAGTTAACAATAGACTGCCTTAAAAAGAAAGAAATGTGATCATTATCTGAGTTGTGAGTGTCAACCTACATGATCCTATGTTGATTGTGAAAGTGGCAGTATTGCTGTTTATTATGGCATACTGACGATGATATCTATTTATAATATCCGTATTCCAAAAACATCTGAATTCTAATCTTTATGAAGCGAGTGAGTCAAGTTGAATATTCACAAATCCATTGATTTAATATAATGTAAAACACTTTACATTTTGAACATTTAATGGTTCATATTATGTTTGATATTATGTCAAAGATTGGTGTCCATAATCTAAATATATATATATAACTTTATAGTGGAATGTGGACTAAGGCACACTGCACTAACTTTTTAGTATTAATAATGGCATAAGGAAATGGTCAGTTTGCATATTCTATAATTTGTGTATCCTCATGTCATGTACTATTACTTATAGTGACCTAAAGACTTGACAGTTTTCAAATTGTTTTGCTTGCAAAGTGTTGCTTGTTGTTGAGATAATGAAATGCTATGAAACATCACTGCCTTGTTATAGTATATGTACCATATTCAAGGTTGTATTCAGTTTGGTTTCAGCCAGGTATGAGTTAAATATATTCTGTGCAATAGTCCATTGTTTAAACATGAGCATGACCAAACAAATTAATGCAAATTTATGATATGTGAAGAAGGAACGAGAAATTGTGGCATATTAAATTACTGTTTTAAAGATCTGCAGTATGAACAATGATGGGACAAATGTTCTTCGGTGCGCTCTAACTTTCAAGATTGCTACCAAAAATTGATATGGATTTGTTTTATGTCTAGACTGTAAGAGAAAATAATCTGACTTATTGTCATATAGAGTAACATGGGATAATATTTTCTTAGCGTTTTTGAAAAATCAGCTGAATGTTGCATTCAAACCCGATAGCAAACTTGTTAATGAGATCCAAGGTGAACTGGCTCATAGGATACAAAATTGGATTGGAAGCAGAGAGTGATGGTAGAAGAATGTTTTTCTGATTGAAATTCTATGACTAATGTTGTACTACTGGGCTCGGTGCTGGGACCTTTGCTCTTTGTGATATATATTAACCACTGGGATGTGGAACGTAGGTGGAATGAATTGTAAGTTTGTTGATGGTGCAAAAATTAGTGGGATTGTGCAAGGCCACAACAAGGTATAGGCCATTTAGAAAGTTGGGTGGAGCATTAGCAGATGGAATTTAATTCAAAAAATAGTGAAATATATTTTTGCAAAGTCATGAATGGGGAGAATATCTATTGCAAAGGATGGGTCAATATATCAGAGCAGAGAGATCCAGGGGTCCAAGTCCATTGTTTGCTGAAAATGTCAACACAGGTGGATATGGTGGAAGACCGAAAGTATGCTTGCTTTCTTAGGTTGGTGCATGGAATGTAAGAATTTGTGTTTTGTTGCAACTTTACAAAACACTGGTTAGGCCAGAGTATTGTGTGCAGTTCTGATTGTAGTTGCAAAACATTTGTAACAATATGGAAATAAGTAATTGCAGATGCTGGTTTATAAATAAAGGTACAAAGTGCTGGAGTAACCCAGCAGATCGAGCAGCATTTCAGGAGAACATAGGTGTTTTGGGTCGGGACCTTTCTTCAAAATGATGTGGTTTTGCTGGAGAAAGTGCAGAGGAAATTCAACAGGATACAGCTTGGATTGGGGAACTTTAGTTATGGGGGAGATGGAATAGGGTGTATATTTCCTGGAGCAAAAGAAGCCGAGGGAGTAATATGGTGGAAGTATATAAAATGATGACCTGTTTAGATAAGGTAGATAACACTACCATATGAAAATAATTTGATTATCAAAAACAAGAGATGTGAGGCAGGAGATTTAAAAGGAATCTTGTGGGTAAGTCCGCACAAAGTCTTCACTTTCACTTGTTCACTTTCTTCATCAGCTAAATCATCAAAAACATTTTAAATCTTTTGTTGAATCAATGTTAGGTTAATCAGTGCATGACACAGATTTTTGGATTCAGACCCTAATTGTTAATAGCTTATCCATTTCATTTTTAATTGTAGTGTTCTCTTTAGTATCGTCAATTTCATAGTAGCCGTTCCCTTTACATATTCCAGAATTTGTGCCTTGTCTGTTACAATTACCCCAACTGTTGAACAGTTTATTGTTTGCTGGAACGTCTTTGTGGGTGAAGCAGTGATTCACTTGCATTGCTTCAAATCTAGTCATTGAGTTATAGTCATATACAGCACAGAAACAAGTCTTTCGGCCCAACTTGCCCATGCTGACCAAGATGCCCCATCTAAACGAGTCCCACCTGCTCACGTTGGCCCATATCCCACTAAACCTTTCCTATGCATGTACCTGTCCAAATACCTTTTTAAATGTTGTTACTATATCATCTGCCAGCTCTTTCCATATACCCCCCATCCTCTATGTGTAAAACTAGTGTTTTGCATTTGGTGTTCACAAAATGATCTCCCCTATATTAGGGAAATCAAATGAACATCGGGGAAAAATTTTGCAGATCCCTATGTACTGCCCACAGGGATGACCCCGATGACACTGAGCTTCCAATTGCTTGTCACTTTAATACTCTTTGATTTGTGGTCACTGCACTGTAATTTTGAGGTCAATGTAAACTTGAGTAATAGCACCTCTTCTTCTGCTTGGGCACATTGCAGCCTCCTGGACATGATATCTATTGTAACAATTTGGCATAACTTACTTTTTTGGTTTGTAGCAGAGAACTAGCCAGTTTTCTTTTCCCATAGCAAATTTTCCTTTTGCTGAGGTGTAAAATAGGTGGTCAGTACTGGTCAGTCATGCCATTGCCATGTGTCTGCTCACTAATGAGCAGACTGTTGAATACTAGAGCCACATTATTGAAATAGATTTTGTTCACTTCATTATTTCCACATGCTCATAAGTTGCTGTCCCTTCCTTTTACTGTGTACACAACCAACGAGGTCAACTGTAGTGCAGTTTCTGTCATAGCTGCCAATTAACTCACCAAGCCGATCATTGAATCTGAAAATTGCATAAAGTGATCATTTCTGAGCTATTATTTACACTTATTTTTTAAAAAAGGTCACATCGTACTTGAATGGAAGTCCTCCATTTAGCTAAGCAATGCAAGGCAAGTTTAGTTTAGAAATCCAGCGTGGAAACAGGCCCTTCGGTCCCCTTGGTGCTGACCAACAATCACCCGTCCATTAGTTCTATGTTATCCCATTGTTGCATCCTGCACACTAGGGGCATTTTACAGAAGCGAATTAGCCTCCAACCTACATGTCTTTGAAATGTGGGAAGAAACCAGAGCACCCGGAGAAAACCCATGCGGTCACAGGGAGCATGTACAAGCTTCATATGGACAGCACCCATGGACAGGATTGAATCCGGCTCTCTGGCGCTGAGGCAGCATCTCTACCGCTGCGCCACTGTGCTTTTTTTCTATTGTTGGGATGGGGGGGGAAGGTATTTTCATTTTGCTTATGCTGAACTTGACACCGTTAATTTTTAACTTTATTTTAAATTGATTACTGGAGAATAAAGAAATGTTAATCTTTATTGCACTGGTTATTTAATGTGTAGTACTACCTTGTTTGAATATCTAGAATTTTGGATGAGCTGGGGAGCATCTGTTCTTTAGTGTGCGCTAGGCTGTGTTTTTGATAGAACACAAGGATTGGTTTGTGTTTAATGTATATGGTCGGTGTGGAAAAGAGCCAAATTCAACTTGCCCTTAATCAGGTATTTAAAATTGTTACTTAGGTTTGCCAGACCAATTTGGAATGAATTTGAATGAGCTTGTGGCAAGTTGTTTTAAACAGTTCCCTTTTCTTTTTAAAATATGTACATTTTCTCACTAGATCAATATTTAAAAAAAATCTGAGATAAGTATGGGACTTTGGAATGTTTGAAGCCAAGTTAATGTGCACAGAAGACTGTAAAATTTGCTGTTATATTCAGATTAAAAATCTTTTTGGAGTGAATAGATTTCTCTATTTAGATAATGTGTAAGTCTGTAGCAAAAATCTATGATTAGCCCATCTAAAAATGTCAAAGGCCTACTCTCTGCTCTCCTGGGCGTATATAATTTTGAAAGGTCACGCAATCTTTGTGAATAGTGACTCATAATTTTGTAAATATAAAATGTTTTAAATTAGGACTAAAAATATAGCGTGGATTTTATAGGTGCTGAGCTGAGGCAGTAACATTTATTAAAAGACTGGGTTATTTATTTGAAGATTGAATGTTGCTCTGTGTCTATGCCATGCCTATAAAACAGAACGTATGCTTATAAAGTCATAGTTCTAGCAATTGCTTTTGAATTTGAAGGAGCTCATTTGTTGAGATCTATTTGCTTTTGGGGAAAATAGTATATTTGTCTGACCAGCATATTTGACTGATTAATACTGACCACCAATTTTACGCCTCAGCAAAAGGAAAATAATGAATGAACGAATTACAATGTTATTGTTATAGTGAAATTCTTTGCTTGCTTACCTTGCTGCGGTATGCAACAGTTGCCCATGAAGGGTGCTTACAAAGTTACAAATCCCCCCCCCCCTTTGTTCTTCCCCCACCCCAATTCTTCACCGGCCCGGAGTAGTGGCGGCCCAGGCTTACAGCCAACGCGGAGAAGAGCTAACTCCACTGCTCCGGGTTGGTGTCCCATCAGTCCAGGGCTGTTGGTTAAGCCGGCGGGACAGACAGAGTTGAGCTGCAGTTAGCTCTTCTTCTCTGCGCTGGCTGTAAGCCTGGCCACCACTGCTCCGGGCCGGTGTCCCGTCGATCCAGGGTCACCCCGGACATCTCCAGCCACGCCCGGACAGGCATGGGACACTCGGGAGGGGACGGGGACCGTCCAGTAGCAATTCAGCAGCGCTTGCAGCGCCGTAGACCCGGGTTCGATCCAGACTACAGATGAAACTGAGGTCTGTATACATGCAGCAGCATAGTTGCTGAGAATATTTATCGCGGGTGACCTTTGACAAATGCCATGATTCCTTGCGTTTTTCGTAATACCGAACTTGCTTATACATCCAGTGAATTGGCCTCCACTGCTTTCTGTGGCAGAGAATTCCGCAGATTCACAACTCTCTGGGTGAAAAAGGTTTTCCTCATCTTAGTGCTAAATGGCCTACTATTTATTCTTAAACTGTGACCCCTGGTTCTCAGATATCCAACAAACTACGTACATCTTACGTAATTTGTAACTGAAACTATTTTCTCCTCTGGGATAATCAGATGCTGCATGTTTTGGAAGCTGCAGTATTTTGAGATAGTTTCATGTGAAGTTATTGGTGGAGACAAAACACTAAACTAACAACAAAACTGTGTCTATAGGCAATAGTTCAGGCATTCTTATTGTTCATCCAATAGCAAACAATTGAAGCTACCATATCAGATAACGAAACCAGAATTTCTTGTCAGATTGTCTCCGAGATTATGAGATTTTATTGTACAATATTTCAGCATGCGATATTGGAAGCATTATTAAGGTGGTTGCTACTTAGGTTCAAAGGAATGGTGTTAGAGTATCGATAAGCATTTCCTGTAGTTAGCTGAACCTTGATTATGTGCTCATGGTGGTCATTTTGAAGGATTGGCAAAAGACCTTTCTTTTGCGTAATCTTACCTGCCACTCGTGATCCTGTGGCAAAGGGTGATTCATGGTAACACAACAGAGGTGATTGAAATAAGAAGGTCAAAGAATATCAAGTGGAAATTGGGTATTATCTGTGATTATGAATAGCAATACGTTTCTTCAAAAACAGTAAGATTAAGCGAGAACTTACCAGTTCGAAGTTTGATCCTTATTTTATGAGGAGTTACGATGAGGGATTTCGTGAAGACCCCGCCATCACGCATGCGTGACATTCTTCAAAGCAGCGGTGTGAAATCACAGATAGTAGAGTTGACTGAAGATAGTAAGATAAGAGAACTCGCATACCAGTTGCCCTTATAATAGAGGGTTGGGAGCGGAGGGCACGAAATCCCTCATCGTAACTCATCATAAAATAAGGATCAAACTTCGAACTGGTAAGTTCTCGCTTAATCTTACTATTTTACTTCGGAGCCATGTGAGTGACTTAGTGAAGATTTCAAAACTCTATGATTTCATGCCCTGGAAACGAGTTCATGCTCACACACTGCCATAATGACCAATGGAGGAAGTATGTTAACGTATTTCAGACTTGAAACAGAGCTGAAAAACAATAATGTATTAACAACAACTAATAAACCCCTAACTTCGGGAAAATTAAGATACAGAACTTAAAATAGTATCTGCAAAAGTTGCAGGTGTGGTCACAGGTTTGTTATAAAACCATTGAAAGGTTGACTCATTGGACCAACCCGCCGTTGCGAGGATGTGGTCCATGGGAACTTCCATCACCCTCGCCGCTGATGTAGACGCAGCCCTGATAGAATGAGATTTGAAAACGACAATGTCTACCCCTGCTGCACCTAACTCCACCCTGAGCCACCTTGAAATGGTCCGTACAGTTACCCTGTGGTGAGGGCGTTTAAAACTGATTAAAAGGCCCATTTCCGTACCCCTGAGCTTTTTAGTGACCTCTAGGTAATGATGAAAGTGGATAGTTATACAAAGGCGTCTGTCTAATGGATAGGCCAGGAACTCCAATTTTAGGCCAGATGACCCAGATCTGTTATGTTTAAGTAACTCATTTATATAAAAGGCCACCTTATTTGGAGTCTATACCATGGTATCCAATTTTAATTTATGCAGGGTCTGGACCCGCTGTGCAGTAATAAGTGCCATCAGCATCACTACCTTGTAGGTGAGCTTGGTCAATGAGAGTGACGTGACTGGTGTCCAATCCCTAAGCAGGGACAAGACCAGTCCAATATCACAGGTTTGCGAATATCGAGGCCTGGGAGGATTAGAATTAAAAATACCCCTCATAAGTATAGACACCAGGGGGTGGGATCCTACTCCAAGGTGTTCTAACCCAAGCCCGAGGTAGGACGATAAAGCACTCCTAGCGCAGTTGATGGCACTATAACTGGGGCCCTCATCGTAATGACGGTTAGCCAGGAATTCCAGTACGTCCGTAATGGTGGCAGAGTTGTATGTGGTGCCACTCCTGGAACAAAATACCTCCCATTTTTTAACATAGGTGAGGTATTGTCTCCTGGTGGACTCCCTGCACGACGCCGTGATGATGTTCATGGTCCAGTCCGTCTGCCCGAACTCCAGGAGAGGTCTATTCAGAACCTGCAAGCCAACAAGTTCATGTAATCATGACACGGATGATTTTCCCCTGTTATGGGATGTACCAGGAGATTCGGGCGCTTGGGAATCGGGAGACATGGTTCTTTGACCATGTCGAGGACCACAGGGAACCAATGGCTGCGTAGGCCTGTCGGGTACTATCAGAATCCCTGATGCGGAGTCTAATTTAATTTTTCGCAATACCCGACTGATAAGGCAGAAAGGGGGAAATGCATAGAAAAACAAATCCCCCCCAATGTAGCAAAAAAGCATCCATCGCTACTGCCCCAGGGTCTGGTTCCCATGCGACATATGTTGGTATCTGATGGTTAAGTCTAGATGCAAAAAGTCGATATCTGGCGTTCCATACCGAGCTATAATGTCGGTAAATACCTGGTGGTTCAACATCCATTCGGTGTTGCATTGAATATGCGTGACCTGGTGTCTGCCATTGTGTTGAGCTTACCCGGAAGGTAGGTAGCTGATATCCAAATGTTTCTTTCTATGCACCAGTGTCAGATTGAATTTGCCAATTCATCACAAGATATCGACTTGATACCACCCATATGATTAATATATGCCACCACTGTGGTATTATCTATTTGTAGGTGAACATGCAGATGGTGCATATCTGTACAGTAGGCCCGCAGACCATGAAACGCTCCCAACATTTCCAAATGATTAATACCTTGTGTCCAAAGTAAGGTAGATTTGTGTGTATTCCATCTACCACCACAACTGGAGGTGGTATCGGTAGCTCCCCAACCGTAAGCTCTGGCTTCAGTTTGTAACACAACCAAAGGGTTTGTGATTGTGATGGGATTAAAGCAATGTTGAATATTGCTAATCCACCATTGCAATTCGATTTTTGCTTTGGCCGGTAGCTGCATAGGCCTGTCAAAATGACCATCGTGAGATTTGAGTGCTGAAATTTTGGCTCTTTGTAAATTTTGGTAATGTAATGGTCCATATTGTGTGGCTGGAAATGTAGCCACAAATTTCCCGATTACCCTGGCAGCGTGTCGTATGGTTGGTTTACTGGCGCAAACAAGGCTATTGCATGGCTCTATTAAGTCTGTCGCCATGCTTTTTGGCAAGGTGACAGTCATATGAACTGAGTCGATCGTGAACCCCTGATAATCCATTAATACAGAAGGCATTAACTTGGATTTGTCTGGATGGATGATAAATCCCAGCTTTTGAAATAGAAGCTTGGTGGCTGTAACAGTAATTTAGCCAGTTCCAAGGTTTTCCCCACAATTAGGATGTCATCAAGATATGCCATGACAATGTGCTTTTGTTTCCGAAGAGATGCCAATGCTGGTTTCAGTATTTTGGTAAATAGTCTGGGGGCTGTTGTTAGTCTGTTAGGCAGCGCTTTATACTGCCATAGCTGCCCCATCCAGATAAATTTCAAATATCTGTGGTGATCTTCATGTATGGGTACTGAATAGTATGCATCTTTTAGGTCAATGCAAGCCATGAAGTACCCTTTGGAAACTAGTTGTTTAGCAGTTACAAACGTTTCTATTTTGAAGTGGGTATATTGCACTAAAGTATTCAGTTGTGTTAAGTCAATGATAATGCGGCATCCACCATCTTTTTTGGTTTTAGTGAAGATGTTTGATACAAACTCAAGAGGTTCATGTTTAGTTTTCTCTATTACTCCCTTAGAATACAAACTAAGTAGTTCCGCATGACCTTCCACTTTCTCTTTTTGTGAAAGCACAAATTTCTGGCTAGGTACATGTTGAACTGGTAGGAGGAGTTTGTCAATGAATTCAATTTTGTATCCCTGAATACTGTGCAATATAAAGATATCAGAAGTTATAGAACTGCATGCATCCGGAAACAAGTGTAATCTACCCCCTATTTGTGAAGTTACACATGCGATATTCCCAAGGCAACCAGACCCACCTACCTCCATGGTTACCGGTGGCGCTGGGTCGGCTTCTTCTGTCCTTGTGGGAGGTGGAGGCGCTGTGGTGTGGGGTTGGCGCATTTTCCAGGAAGGCCGCTCTGGGACATGGCCTAAAAAAGACCTTTGTGTGGGTTGTGTGGCCTTCGGTGTTTCACCCGCTGTCCTGTCGCTATGGTAGCAGGGCCTGTTAGTGGTTGCATAGGGGTGATGGTAGTCGGTGCCTTGATCATGCCCACCGCCTTTGCTTCTTCAGCAAGGTCTTTAACCTGTTTTGGCAGGTTGTCCCCAAACAGCAGAGTAGGCGGTGGTGTGCTGCTAGTTTTACACAACCCTGCGAATTTTGGGTTAAATATAGGCCGGATCGCACTTTTTCTGAAGCAGTTAATTTCGAATTGGACGTTGCAAAGTAGTGCTAAAGCGTCCTGTTGCTCATCCGTCATGTCGTTGCCATCTATAGATCTGGCAAATTTAGTAATTCCTGCAGCTAGCAGTTTTAATATCTTCTGCATCTTGACCTCTTGGGCCCTGATGCTGGGACTAATGTTCCCCCAGATGGGGTTGTTGACTGCCGGTACATTGAGAGACACACAGTTCTCTGGAGCAAGGTATTTGGCCGTGGTATCATTGATAACTTGCTCCAGCAGCTGGTGCGTTGTTAGATAATTAATGCTCGCCACCAGCTGTGGTTGTAACGTCTGTCCCTTCTGGGATGGCATTGCGAATTTCGATACCATACCCAGGAGCTTGTCTTCTTGCACCCCTATGTTGGGTTCTTCAGCCAACCCCTCTTCAGAGTCAGCCCAGCCCTAATGCTCCCCTGCGAGGAGGGTGAGACATTGGGCAGCCCTGAAAAGGGTACTGCCGTGGGTCTGCGAAGAGACCCACGGTGACCAGACTCACGTTGGAGCAGCTACTCCACCATCCGCTCCATGCGGGATAATCGACCGCTGTCGCTACCCGCGAAAGACAGGTCGTCAGGCCCGGACTCAGCCGAGTCAACGGGGCTGCCCGACTTCTGGGTGACTTTGCCGCCAGTCCGCGGTGTTCCTCCGGACTGTAGCGGCAGGAAGTCGGGGGCTGCCATATACTCAACGGCCAGCTCGGGCATTGTCGGCCGTTGTTTACTGCCCATGGTCCCGCGGTCCTCCGCAGTCTGTCGGGAAGCGGCCCGTTTCTTTCCTCGAGTTTTTTCCATTGTTCGAGGTAGTGGGTACTCTGGAATACAAATAGGAAAGCAGAGTGCCCTAACCACTCTAGGTTAGCAGTACTTACCTGAGGGTTCCCTTTTTAAAACTTGCCGGTAGAGGAGCGACGCTCCTCCCAGCCTGTCGCTGTGCAATGCGTTCGACGATATGTCGCGCATGCCTGCTGGCGGGTCTTCACGAAGTCACTCACGCGACTCCGAAGTAAAATTGAATATTATTGGTAATCACTCAGGCTGTTATCATTGATGACATATAAACAATCTTCAATGTGCCTGAAAATACATGCTAATTATTCAAATAGAAACATGAATGATCTGTGTTTTTATGCTGCAGAAAATGCAATCCAGTTTAGTCCGCCTAACAGAACGCTGCAGATGCTGGTTTACAACTGGAAAAAAAGAGGGGCAGGACAAAGTCTGGCAGGTAATAGGATCATACAGGTGATGGTATAGGTGTTTAGTGTACAAGGTATAGGTGTTAGTGTACAAGGATTGATGACCGACACAGTTTCGTGGGGCTAAAGAGCCTGTTTCCGCGCTGTATCTCTAAACTAAAACTAAGAATGTTGCGGCATTTCTTTTGCTGATATTATCATTGGTTTATGTTCAAACATTGTTGAAATTACATGGTTTTAACTATTGCAAAAGAAAAATGTTTTGCTGATTTATGGTAAATCTTGTCAACCACTAACTATAAGTAAGAAATACATTGGTATTGATGAACCATGATTTAATGTTTCATTATCTCTTAACTATTTGACAATTTATCCATGTCAATGTCCCTTAAGATTGTTCCAAGAACATTATTAATTGTCCTTAATTCCTTAGCTTCCATGGTCTTATCCAATGCAGAAATTGGTAAGAGTCTTTGAAAACATGCCAATTTCCTAGTCTTTTGAGGAAGTAGAGGCATTGGTGTACTTTCTTGGAGTTTGCATCAATACCTTTGGACTGGGGCATACTGTTGGTATTATTTACGCCTAGGAACTTGAAGTTCTCGGCCATCTCAACTAGAGCACTATTAATGTAAACTGGAATGTATACTCCATCTTGCTTCCTGAAGTCAAAGACCAGCTCCATCGTTTTTCTGTTGTTGAAAGAAATTGTGCTATCTTGCTAACACATTACTTAGTTCTCTATTCCCTTCTTGTACTCCTCATCATTGTTCGAGATCCGCCCACTACAGTGGTGTTACCAGTAATCTTTAGTTTCAGCAGAATTTGGCTGCACAGTCATGAGTGTTTAGGGGGTATAGTAGGGGGGCTGAGTATGCCCCTTCCTATATTTCCAGTGCACTTTGCAGGATTGAGAATTGCAGAGAATGTTTTCTTGCCTATCCTCTGATTGTCGTCAAAGCTGGGACCCTGGAGTGGTGAGGCAGCAATTTGTCTTCCGTGCCACTATGTACCATGCTTTGAAATTAGATGTTGGGGAAATAACAAGAATTACATTTAAGTGTAGTGGCACTTTATAATTAAGAAATATTCTTTTGAATGAAAAAATGGGTATGCTGCTCTAGATAAGAAAACATTGGCATTGGACAATCTCGTACAATCTCGTTATTTAAAATGAAATTTGACTGCATTTCAGTTTTTGTTTTTAGAGGACTACTCATGCATGACCATTATTTATTTTGTGATTAATGTGCAACTAGATTTAATTCCAATCTTACACTGCATGTTAACAAAGTGCATGTTTTCCTTTTCAGGCATTTATTGTTCGGGCTGTCAGTGCTCCAGATTTGGTAAGATGAAGTTTTGAATTAATTAATTTGCTTAAGAAAAAAAGAAACAAACCCATATGCTGAAAATCTAACATAAAAATTAAATGCTGGTAATAGCAGGTATGACTGCATCTGGGAATAGAAACCGAGTTAATATTTCAAGGCGAAGACCAGTTGTCATGCTATAGATGCATGTTGCATTAGATCTAGATATAATGTTTTTCGCTTAGAGATTGCTATGTATTCAAGTTGTATTTATATGGGACGTTTTTTTAAACCAATATGGAGAAGAACCGACTAGAGGACAGGCCATCCTACACTGGGTATTGTGTAATAGAGTCATAGTCATAGAGTGATACAGTGTGGAAACAGGCCCTTTGGCCCAACTCGCCACACCGGCCAACAATCTCCCAGCTACACTAGTCCCATTTGCCTGCGATTGGTCCATATCCCTCCAAACCTGTCATATCCAAACGGGGCTAATGAGGGAAATCAAGGATAGTGCTAAATCCAAGGAAAAGGGATATAAATTGACCAGAGGAAGCAGCAAATCGAAGGAATGAGAGAAATTTAGAACTCAACAGAGGAGGACAAATGGATTAATTAAGAGGGGGGAAAAAGAGCATGAATGAAAGCCTGCGGGGAATGTAAAACAGACTCTAAAAGCTTATTTAGATATGTAAAAAGGAAAAGATTAGTGAAAACAAATGTAGGTCCCTTACAATCAGAGACAGGTGAATTTATAATGGGAAACAAAGAAATGGCAGAACAGTTAAATGAGTACTTTGGTTCTGTCTTCACTGAGGAAGACACAAACAATCTCACGGAAATACTAAGGGACCGAGGATCTAGTGGAAGAGAGGAACTGAAGGGAATCCACATTACTCAGGAAATAGTGTTGGGTAAACTGTTGGGATTGAAGGCAGATAAATCCCCAGGGCCAGATGGTCTGCATCGCAGAGTACTCAAGGAGGTGGCCCTAGAAATCGTGGATGCATCGGTGATCATTTTCCAATGTTCTCTCGAATCTGGATCAGTTCCTGTGGACTGGGGGGTAGCCAATGTAACCCCACTTTTTAAGAGAGAAGGGAGAGAGAAAACGGGGAATTATAGACCAGTTAGCCTAGCATCAGTAGTGGGGAAGAGGTACGAGTCGATTGTTAAAGATATTATAGCAGCGCATTTGGAAAGCAGTGACGGGATTGGTCAAAATCAGCATGGATTTATGAAGGGGAAATCATGCTTGACTAATCTTCTGGAATTTTTTGAGGATGTAACAAGTACAATGGATAAGGGAAAGCCAGTGGACATAGTGTAACTGGACTTTCAAAAAGCCTTTGACAAGGTCCCACACAAGAGATTAGAATTAGAATGCCTTTATTGTCATTCAAACAGACAAAGGATGTAAGGCCCTGCGACGGGCCGATTCAAACCCCACGATTCGGGGTGGGGGAAGTTACCTTTGCGGGAGCTCCCGAGAAAATCGGTCTCCTACCAAGGACCTGCGAGCTCCCAATTTTACTGTCCACAGGGCCTGCGGCCGAAGCATCCGAAGTCGGGTCGCAGCTGCAGTGCCACCACAGCCTCCGAAGTCAGCCAGCTCCGTGATGGTAAGTCCGCAGGCTCTACGACTGGAGCCCTCAGGTTGATTCCGGTTGGAGGCCGCCAACTCCCGATGTTAGGCCCCAGCGAAACTGAGACACGACAAGGAAGAGTTTAAAAAGTTTCCCTCACCTCCCCTCCACCCCCCCCCACAAATACACAACCAAAAATAAACTAAAAACATACTCCTAACAAGACAAAAAAAAGAAGAAAAAAGACAGACGGACTGCAGGCAAGCAGCAGCCACAGGCACCGCCATCAGAGGGCCTGTTAGTGTGCAAAATTAGAGCACATGGTATAGGGGGAAGGGTGTTGACATGGATAGAGAACTGGTTGGCAGACAGGAAGCAAAGAGTAGAAATTAATGGGTCATAGAGTGATACAGTGTGGAAACAGGCCCTTCGGCTCAACTCGCCCACACTGCCAACAATGTCCCAGCTACACTAGTCCCACTTGCCTGCGTTTGGTCCACATCCCTCCATACCTGTCCTTTCCATGTACCTGTCCAACTGTTTCTTAAACGATGGGACAGTCCTAACCTCAACTACCTCCTCTGGCAGCTTGTTCCATACACCCATCACCCTTTGTGTGAAAACATTACCCCTTGGATTCCTATTAAATCTATACCCCTTCACCTTGAACCTATGTCCTCTGGTCCTCGATTCCCCTATACTGGGCAAAAGACTATGTGCATCTGCCTGATCTATTCCTCTCATGATTTTGTATACCTCTATAAGATCTCCCCTCATCCTCCTATGCACCATGGAATAGAGACCCAGCCTACTCAACCTCTCCCTATAGCTCACATCCTCTAGTCCTGGCAACATCCTTCTAAAACCTTTCTGAACCCTTTCAAGCTTGACAATATCTTTCCTATAACATGGTGCCCAGAACTGAATACAATATTCTAAATGCGGTCTCACTAACGTCTTTTACATCTGCAACAAGACCTCCCAACTTCTATACTCAGGACTCTGACTGATGAAAGCCAAAGTGCCAAAAGCCTTTTTGACCACCTTATCTACCTGCGACTCGACCTTCAAGGAACCATGCACCTGTACTCCTAGATACCTCTGCTCTACAACACCACACAGAGGCCTACCATTTACAGTGTAGGTCCTACCCTTGTTCGATGTCCCAAAATACAAAATTTCTGTATTAAATTCCATCAACCATTCCACCCCCACCTAGCCAATCGATCCAGATCCTGCTGCAATCTTTCACAACCATCTTCACTATGTCCAAAACCACTAACTTGTGGGTCCGTTTCAGAATGGCAGGCAGTGACTAGTGGGGTGCCGCAAGGCTCGGTGCTGGGACACCAGTTATTTACAATATAAACGATTTAGACGAGGGAATTCAATGTGACATCTCTAAGATTGCAGATGACACAAAGCTGGGAGCAGTGTGAGCTGCGATGAAGATGTTATGAGGCTGCAGGGTGACTTGGATAGGTTGGAAGAGTGGGCAGATGCATGGCAGAAGCAGTATAATGTGGATAAATGTGAGGTTATCCACTTTGGTGGCAAAAATAGTAAGGCAGATTATTATCTGAATGGTGTCGGATTAGGAGAAGGGGAGATGCAACAAGACCTGGGTGTGCTTGTACATCAGTTACTGAAAGTAAGCATGCAGGTAGAGCAGGCAGTGAAGAAAGCTAATGGCATGTTGGCCTTCATTGCGAGAGGATTTGAGTTTAGGAGCAAGGAGGTCCTACTGCAGTTGTACAGGGGGCCCTGGTGGGACTGCACCAAGAGTATTGTGTGCAATTTTGGCCTCCTAATTTGAGGAAGGACATTATTGCTATTGAGGGAGTGCAGCGTAGGTTCACCAGGTTAATTCCCAGGATGGCGGGACTGACATATGATGAAAGAATGGGTCGACTGGGCTTGTATTCACTGGAATTTAGAACGATGAGAGGGGATCTTATAGAAACATATCAAATTCTTAAAGGATTGGGCAGGCTAGATGCAGGAAAAATGTTCCTGACGTTGGGGAGTTCAGAACCCGGGGTCGCAGTTTAAGAATAAGGGGTAGGCCATTTAGGACTGAGATGAGGAAAAACGTCTTCACCCAGAGGGTTGTGAATCTGTGGAATCCTCTGCCACAGAAGGCAGTAGAGGCCAACTCACTGGATGTTTTCAAAAGAGAATTAGATTTTGCTCTTTGGGCTAAAGTAATCAAGGGATATGGGGAAAAATGCAGGAACGGGATACTGATTTTAGATGATCAGCCATGATCATATTAAATGGCGGTGCTGGCTCGAAAGGCCGAATGGCCTACTCCTGCACTTTTTCTTTGTTTCTATGTTATAGTTCACCATATCAAGGCCCATTTATTGGCCTAATTTACAGAAAAGTAAGTTATGCTAACATTAGTGAATAATAGCCTTGCCTGGGCAGTAGTTGGAACAGCATAATTGTCCCCGGTATTTTAGAACAGAGAGGGTAAAAATTAGCATTGTCTCGGTTTCTAGTTACTGTTCGGTGACTTTTTCTAACCCTCTTGGAAAAATGGGTTATTTGACAAAACGTAAATGTTGAAGCATTTCGAATGTTGACGGTTGTCAATATAGTGAGACGGGAGCTGAGGGGAAGAAAGAGAAAAATCAAAGAGAAGGAAAAAAATCAGAATCTGTACTTTATTCACCCTTACCAGGGCCAGAAAATTCAGTTTGAGTACAAATCATTATATGATTCGATCTCGCTGGCCCTCCACTCCGCTCTGGACCACTTGGACAACAAATACTCATATGTCAGGCTGCTATTTATTGACTACAGCTCGGCATTTAACACAATCATCCCCTCCAAGCTGGTTACCAAACTCGCAGAACTGGGTCTTTGCGCATCCCTCTGCAATTGGATCCTCGACTTCCTCATTCACAGACCACAGTCTGTTCGTATTGGTGGAAATGTGTCAGACTCGATAACAATCAGCACGGGAGCACCTCAGGGCTGCGTGCTCAGCCCCCTGCTGTACTCACTCTATACTCATGACTGCGTAGCCGGTCATAGCGCGAACTCCATCATCAAGTTCGCTGACGACACCACTGTTGTGGGACGTATCACTGATGGGGATGAGTCCGAGTATAGAAGAGAGATCGAGCGACTGTCCATGTGGTGCCAGCACAACAACCTGGCCCTCAACACCAGCAAAACCAAGGAACTGATTGTGGACTTTGAAAAGAGTAGGATGGGGACCCACAGTCCTGTTTATATCAACGGGCCGATGGTTGAAAGGGTCAAGAGCTTCAAATTCCTGGGCGTGCACATCTGTGAAGATCTTTCCTGGTCCGAGAACACAGATGCAATTATTAAGAAAGCTCATCAGCACCTCTACTTCCTGAGAAGATTACGGAGAGTGGTCTGTCAAGGAGGACTCTCTCTAACTTCTACAGGTGTACAGTAGAGAGCTTGCTGGCTGGTTGCATCGTGGCTTGGTTCGGCAACTTGAGCGCCCTGGAGAGGAAAAGACTCCAAAAAGTAGTAAACACTGCCCAGTCCATCATCGGCTCTGACCTTCCTTCCATCGAGGGGAATTATCACAGTCGCTGCCTCAAAAAGGCTGGCAGCATCATCAAGGACCCAAACCACCCTAGCCTCACACTCATCTCCCTACTACCTTCGGGTAGAAGGTACAGGAGCCTGAAGACTGCAACAACCCAGTTTAGGAATAGCTACTTCCCCACAGCCATCAGGCTATTAAACCTGGCTCGGAACTCTGAACATTAATATCCCTCCATCTGTTATTTGCACTTTATTAATTTATTAAGTCATGGGTGTATTTATGTATAGAATTGTAGTCAATACCTTCTATGTTCTGTTGTGCTATGCAAAGAAAGATTTTCATTGTCCTGTCAGGGACACATGACAATAAACTCTTTTGACTTTGACCACAATTTTGTGACCATTGGCAAAATAAAGAAGGACTGTTCTCTCGATTAGTAGAAGAGTAGGGCGGCAGGGGTAGAGTAGGGCATAGATAGAGTTGCTGCCTTACAGCGCCAGAAACCCACGTTCAAATCCTGACTTCGGGTGCTCTCTGTACGGAGCTTGTACATTCTCCCCATGACCTGATTGGGTATTTCCTGGGAACTCCAGTTTCATACCACACTCCAAAGATGTTAATTGACTTGGTGAAATTGTAAGTGTGTGTGTGTACGTCTCTAAACTAAAAGACTGTTTCACCTGGTTGATCCATGTTGTAATTATCTTTCATTTGAAATTAGTATGTACCAACTCTTGTTAGAAGTGCAAGAATAATAATATTTTACTATTAGCTCAATGATGTTAGTTATTCCATTAATTACTGTATCACTCTCCATAACACCTTTTTACATTGATGCCCTGTAGTGTATTTCATCAATTGTTGCTATCCAATAACATTTGCTAATTTCATTTTAAAAAAATAAAAAATTGGTGATTTGAAAAAAAATCTAATTTATTCAATGCACTGATTGTTTGTAAATATGCCAAATCATGATAACTTTAGTAGGGCGTTAAAGAGATTTATTTCCATTATATTTTAAGAAAAGGACTATAATGCTGCAATTCCACATGCTGCACTAATTGGTGATATTTCCAAGGTCACTTTTGTTTGTCTTTCTACATGTAGCTGACTAAGGAAAATGTTATTCATGAAGCTAATCAGTAACTTACTTTGTAGAAAGACGGAGGCCAAAAGGCCACATGTGCACTGTTGGTCCCACTGAGTTGCTTATTGACTTTTTAAACATCTGGTAGCTAATTCTTCCTCCCATTAAAAGTTTAAAACTGCATTAAGAAATTTGAATAAGCGAGTTTGGTATTTCAACTGCGCATGCCCAGGTCATAGGTCATTCGTGATAAACATTCTTGCCATCTGAGCTGCTGTGTGTATACAGACCTGCGTTTCATCCATATTTTAAAGTTTTGCTTCTTCGAGGTAAGAAAATACTGCTTTCAAAACTATTAACTAGGTGTACATATGGTTCATTTGTGCAAAACGACGATGGTTTTGTTGGTTTTATTGCTTTATGCTTCGCTGTTTTATTGCTTTATGCTTCGCAGCGTATAGCTGTTATACCCGTGTCTCAAACTAACTGCTATGTTCCGTAGACTAAATATTGCTTTAAGCAATATTATGTCTACTGAACATAGCAGTTAGTTTGTGACACGGGTATAACAGTTACACGCTCATTGTAGTTATTGGTGTGCCTGGTAAGAACTTCGGCAAACAAACATTTACAGTTTTCTGTGATATATTTGGATTTGTTCACTCCTTGCGGTATAGTAACGTAACTTTATCAATGGTAGTATGTAGGACATCGGCAGTAAGTGGGGTAGACAAAAATACTGGAGAAACTCAGCGTGTGAGGCAGAACGTGGGTTTCTGGCGCTGTAAGGCAGCAACTCTATCTATGCCCTACTCTACCCGTGCCGCCCTACTCTTCTACTGATTGAGAGAACAGTCCTTCTTTATTTTGCCAATGGTCACAGACTGAAGAAGGGTCTCGACCCGAAACGTTACCTATTTCCTTCGCTCCATAGATGCTGCCTCACCCACTGAATTTCTCCAGCATTTTTGTCTACCTTCGATTTTCCAGCATTTGCAGTTCCTTCTTAGGCAATAAGTGCGGTGATCATTCAGGTCACTTTGTGTTTTATTTTTTCAACTCAACTGAAAATAAACAAACTGTTGAAACAGACTCTTGCTCTCGCTACTGCCTTTGCAGTTTCAACCCTTGTGGGTCCATCATTTACATGCCTCTGGAAATTAAATCTCGCCCCACACTCCTCCACTCTCTCTCTCTCTCTCACTCCTCACGAACAGCCACCCGCTACAATAGGCGGAATGGTCCTTTCTTTCGTTAATCCTGCCTGCAGTCTCTGATGGGGCCGGTTTCACAGACTGTGACTAGCCGCGTTTAATCAGGGCTCTGGGAAAGTCATCTGATGGGGACAAAGAGGGTTCCAGAGGAAAGGCTGGGACAACTTAGAATCCGGCAGCAGAGTGGCTCTGTTAATGGATTCATTCCACAGTGAGTTCAGTTCGGAAAGAACACACGCTGGTAGATCTGCGGCCCCTGGTCCAGGAGATCGATCCAATTATTGACCAACTGTGACAGACTCCACAGTGAGACGTATCCACAGAAGCTGGTGTTCACTCTGATCATTAACTCAGGCACACTGAACTTCACAATGTAAAACCATCCCAGTCAAAACCGTCCCGGAGAGCTGGCTTGCCAGAGCACTGGGACAACTCTGGGCAAGGCCCCACTGAAGGCAAGATCAACATACTAGTCACTTAAAAAATATGCCTGAGGGCCGGATGATTTCGGTTCAGGGGCCGGATCCGGCCTTGGGCTGTAGGTTGCTCTGCCTTAACGGTACATTCACACCGCCTGTAGGTAAAGCATCAGCCCACATCACACTGATACAGTCGCTACATGTTTCAGATTAAATATATTTTTACACATTAATTATGAATAAAGATACGAAAATGTTTTAAACACAAGTAATATTTTCTTATTCCAGTAGCAAACACATTCGGATTAAATGAAAATAATAAATTCTTTAACTTTTTGAATATCACATAATTGCAGATTAATGAATTGAACTAGAACTGGGACTGTGTAAGTAGTAGCAGACCAAGAAAGGAAGCTATTGAGTTGACAGAATTTTAGATTAATTCATTGGTAGAATAGTTAACAATTTAAACACAGTTTATACAGTGCTGCGTTCACTTTTTTTTCCCCAAATGGCCTTTGACAAATCCCATGATTCCTTGCTTTTATCAGAATACCGAACTCGCTTATTGGTTGCATTTATGTAAATAGATGACTCAGTACCTGTTGCAGCCGATCAATTTGTAAACTAGTGAAACAGTTTTCCAGCAAAATGCTTAATCTAGCAGACAGGGTGCCAAGACAGCAGATTTTCTGGACTACTGAATGTCATTCCTATTGATAAATTAAATTAAATGCATTAATTAATGTTACTTTTTCTAAGATATTATACGCTAGAATAACAAAATTTCCAGTTAAACCATTAACCTTAAACGGGAAACAAGGCCCTGATAGATTTCCAGCGAATGTGCAATATAGAACCAGGTGAGTTTTGAGGGAGCATGGGAGCCAGGGCCCTTTTGTCAAGGGAGTGTGGGAGCCCAGGCTCCTGCTGGCCAAATGCTGAGCTACCAAGATTTCCAAGTAATTAGTTAATAGATTATCAAAGTTTCGCCGCAATTAGATCGAAAGAGGATTTAAAAGTGATTTTAAAACACTGATGGAACCGAGTGCTGCTCGCCAGAGTAGCTTGCATCAGGAATGTTTAAATTACTTTTTATGTACTGTTCTTTCATTTGTTTTTCAATGTTGTGAGGTGGGAGCTGACGGGAAGAAAAGAGAAAAATCAGAGAGAAAAATATCTTTCACCCACGACAGGGCCAGAAAATTCAGTTTGGATAAGAATCATTATATTAGTGCAATTTTTGTGACCATTGGCAAAACGAAGAGGGTATAGCAGTCCAGTGTTATTCCAAGTTGGTGCTGCCATTTGGGATGAAATTAAGTTGAGAAGTTAAATGTGTGAGCTTTGGTTAAAAATAAAAAGATATTCACAGACAATTTAATGATAAAAGCTGTGACATTTTAAAAAGTGCTTACATTATGCTTCAGGCAAGAAATATTTTAACCACAAAAAATGGCAATATTGTCACTCAAATAATTTGAATGAGTCATTTGATTAATTTAAAGTGCAATGGGGAAATGTTGCAATAAAATAGTAGTATGTTCTGTCAAGATTGAATCTTGTTTAGCTGCAGCTATTGACTAACTCTGTTGATGAGGACAGAGTTGTGTTCACCACAGGATTGTACAGAGTTGGTCACGTAAGGCTGGGAAATTAATTTTCCATTGCTTGGACTTGGTAGACTGAACAATGTTCTGTGACTCGGCAATGGACTAAAATGAATACGCTGTAGCTATTATGAACTTCATAAGGAAATGTATGGAGGACTGTGTACCTATTAGGACCATCTAAGTGTTCCCTAACGCAAAGTCTTGGATGAACTAGGAGATCCACAATCCACTGCGGACTCAATCTATGGCGTTCAAGTCAGGTGATCCAGAGTCATACAAGAATGGCAGTTACGACCTTGAGAGAGCCATTGAGAAATACAGAGACGCTTCCGGATTAAACTAGGAGCTCGCATGGATGTTCAGCAACTGTGGGAGGGCTTGCACACCCATCATTTTATTAAGGTGAACCCAGGTAGCTCAAGTAACAATTATGCATCACTTTGGGATGAATTCTGTATTTTCCACGCTCGTTTTGAAATTGAGAAGGGATGTACCTTCAAGTCCTCTGACGACCCTGATTATTTAAAATCTATTAAAATATGTTGCTGCTCGGACCATATTTATTGGGCATTCGTTGAAGGCATTGGAAGTCATCTGTGGAATGTTGACTGGAAAGCCAAGTAAACCAGACTCTACAGGGGTGGGCATACTCCCTTTCTTGAAGGGAATTCGTGATCTAATTGAGTTTTGGTTTCTTAGTAATAGTGGAAAATCCACAGAAATAAGTGTATGCTATGGATTTGCAAATTACTGCTTTTCTTTGCTGCAACATTTATCAAAGTTATTATAACTTGAGTATCTGGCCTACCTTTTTTATTAAGCTTGCAGAATTAAGAACATATCATGAACAGATGGTTTAGCTAAGCAATTGCTCTAATCTGCACATGGGAATAAGTTGCCAATGGAAATGCTTCATCATTCTGTTTTTAATTGTGGTTAGTGAATTAAATAATTAACCACTCAGATCCACCGATGTTTATTTCGGGAGTGCTTAATCATAGTTGAAAATTTATTTTGACATTAGTCTTGTGAAAATCCAAAATGTTATATGACTTGAACTTTGGCTTGTGACTAGAGCAAAATGTGTGCACCTTGAATTTTTGCTTTTAGCTATGTTTATCTCCCCGATGTGTGAAAAAGATCTATAAGATTAATTTTTATGTTGATCACAAGATTCATCCAGAATTTTATAGTTCCACATCCCAACTGCGACTTAAATGATCACAGGTTTTTGGTTCTACTACTGGTTCTGGAAGCATTCGAAGTATGATATCCTCTTTACATGAAGAGATTTTCATGCTTAAATTCTTTTTAAGTTTCCCTTCACAAGTTTGAGTCTTAACCAAACCCATCTCTTTACTTGACATTTAATTTTGGATGAATCATTTTGTATTTACCATTTACTGTAGTATATACTTTTGAGGTTGTCTTTATCATCTAGGTTTCACATAATTTGGTTCTAATGGAAACGGTTTTGTCATTATGGTTTGAAACATGAGCAAAATGTGACTCAAGGATTAAGTCAAAGTGGGATCAAATCATTTGTCTTGTATGAATACTGTCTATTGAAACTGACCTGAGCTTAATCTTCATGATTATTGTACATCAATTTAAAGATATTCTTGTTGTTCCATGTACAGATTTTTCCCATCACTTAATCTTGAGCCAATGGGAAGGTGCCTGTATACATTTTTGTCTGTGTGGTTTTATGTGCAAGGGAATTCTTTATCATTTTATGAAATGCTTCCATCATCTCTATTCAGAAAAAGTCTATCAGACAATTGTCTGGTAATGTTTTTCACCTGGATTAAACCAGAGAATGGAGGAATATGGATCATATAAAAGCAAAGGCGATTAGTTTAACCTGGCATCCTGTTCGTCATGGACATTGTGGACTGAAAGGCCCATTCCTGTGCTGTACCATTCTATTTTCTTACATCAGGAGGGAATAGGTGTGGATATATTTCAGGAACAAAAGCTGCATATTTAACAAGCTTTTAAACGCATGGTCAGAAGCAGTGCCAGGCATCCCAACTGGAGCCGAGCTGGATAGTACAGTACGATACGATAGAACTTTATTTATCCCAGGAGGGAAATTGATCTGCCAAATCTGGGAAAGGATTTCAGATGTTGGAAAATGGAAGTAAAAACAGAAAATGCTAAAAGAATTCAGCAGGTCAGGCAGCATCTGTGGAAAGAGAAACGTTAACTCTGCTAAAACAATAGATATGGCGAGAGGAACGAGAGAGAGAATGGGCAGAACCTCCAAAAGAAACCTTCCTATGTTTGAAGCTGCAGATGTGAAAGTGTTACAAAATGCTGCATGACATGTTGACTCATCAAAAATGCTGAAATGATTTTAATTTAAAAGCATTTGTTTGATTCATTTTAAGAGTATTTATCATTGAGAGAAAGTTGTTCAGTAGTTCCTGTAAGACAAATTTTGCAAAACTAAATTCATTTTACATTGATAATTAACACTGAGATTTATTTATTGTTATTTCCCAGTTTTGAGTAAAGGAAATCATTGTTACTGAATATCAGTTGAGCTGTATGTATTAATTTTAATTTGGGTAAGACCAATATTACTTGATTATTTTGCATTGTAATTATCTTGGTTGACTCGTGCTGAGAATAGGTTAGGTTATTTTCTTTGCTTATGCAAATGATGAAATTCACATTGGTTAAGGTACTACATTAGCATTCAATTGCAATTCCAGGTATTTAAATTTTAATGGCACATATGGTATTATTAACAAGGGTGTTATTTACCTCAATATCATACCATGAGTACTGTTAGTACTTCTAGTAGCAATGTTACAAAATTTTGAGATTTAAAAAATCAAGTCTGCAATTTATCCCATCAGATAAAGCATACAAAGAAGTTTAATTTGACACCTAATTCACTTTCATATCTTCAGTATTAAAAAGGTTATGGGCATTTTCATACTCGGAAATTAGCATCTTGTTCCCTATTGCTTTTCCATTGACTTAACACAAAAGCTGTGATCGAGGACAGTCAAAAGCCCATAACCTTCTTAAAAATTAAGAGAACTGAAATAAATGTACAGTTATTATAGATTGAAGCATTCTGAAACTAATATGAAATCCCCGTTGTCGGCGTTCACGGCATTAGGAGCTAATTTTTATTTTACTGCAGCGCAGAAATAGTCGGACGATTTAAAAAAAAAAAAAAAAAATTTAACTTACCGGTACGAATCTCCAGAAATAGATCGCACTCCGAGAAAATATAATTCCGGATGGCAAGGGGAAAACCGCATTTTAACCCCGCCCCCCCCCCCCCCCCCCTTAAAGGTGCCAAAGTCGCGCACACGGCCAGTGACAGAACTGCAGCACCGCTAAAGGTAAGTTTTGTAACATACCTACTTCTAGGTCAATGCAAATGAACACCCTGTATGTAGGTATTTTATCTTTGACCTGGCAAATTAAATCTCAGTAAAATAATGTTAAGTTACATAGTAGGGGCTTAACGGCATTTTTATCTTGGCACGGTTTGTATCTGCTTTGGTTCAAGGTCATGGTCACAACTCAGAGAAGCAGAGAATGTAAAATATTTATTTTAAAACCTTCAAATTATTTTCAGTCAATGTTAATGAAGCGGTTTTGAACAGTGTTAAAGGCTGAAATAAACTGAGTCTGAAGTAGGGTCTCGACCCGAAACGTCGCCTATCTCCTTCGCTCCTTAGATGCTGCTGCACCCGCTGAGTTTCTCCAGCTTTTTGTGTAACCCGCTGAAATAAACTTGTTACTTTATATTTCCTTCAGTGGCTAGTCTTGAAAGTTGAAATTGCCCATTTTGGGTTCGGAGAGATGTGGTAGCCACAAACACCAATTACAAGCTCAAGACTCCCATGGCCATAGTTCCTCCTACTCTGCCTCCTACTCGGTCTTCATTCCATTCAGTCAGCTCCATCTCTGTTGTATTTGCATCATTGAAGGAACGCTCTGCTGCATCTGAAATATTCTCTTCCTTTCAGAACTGCCTTCCCTTCAACCATAGTAGACGGAGCCTCTGATATTCTATTTCCCACACCTCTGCACTCATTCCCTCACCTGAACATAGCAAGAAGAGAGTTCTCCTAGTCCTCATCTTCCACTCCACAAGGCTCCTCATTTGGTGGATCATCTTTTGCAATTTCTATTATCTTCAAATAAATTACACCATCAGACATATTCCTCCTTCCCCTTCCAATGCCCCCTTCAAGGCTGCTAAGAGACATGCAGCCTGGAAATAGGGCCTTTGGCCCATTTTGCCCATGCCAGTCAACTTGCCCCAGCTGCACTGGTCCCACTTGTCCATGTTTGGCCTATATCCCTCTAAACCTTTCGTGTCCACGTACCTGTCGAAATATCTTTGAAATGTTGTAATGGTATCTACCTCAACTACCTCCCCCGGCAGCTCGGTCCATATAACCCACTACCCTCTGTGTTGAAAAAGTTGCCCCTCAGATTCCGATTCAATCTTTCCCCTCTCACCTTAAACCTATCTCTTCTGGTTCTCGTTTCCCATACTTTTGGTAAAAGACTATAATATCTACCCTAATAAATTCACCTTGATCTTATACACCTCTATAAAATCATCCCTCATCCTCCTTTGCTCCAAGGAATAAAGTCCTAGCCTGCCCGACTTTTCCCTTTAGTCCAGGTCCCTAACTCCTGGCAACATCCATGTAAATCTTCTCTGCACTCTTTCCAGCTTTTCTATAGCTTGATTTGCCCTTTCGTCTCCATGATGAGATGATACACTGGCTTTGTGAGGGAACTCAAGACTGTAATGTGAGTTTCTGTTTCCAATATTTTCCTGGGCACTCAATGAGATGTATAGACCCATGAGCTAACCCCGCTCATCTTTAGAACGTGGGAGGAAACCAGAGCACCTGCAAAAAACCCATGCAGTCACAGAGAGAAAGTGCAAACTCCACAAAGACTGCAACTGAAGTCAGAATAGAACTCTGGCGGTGTGAGGCAGCAGCTTTACCAGCTGCACCACTCTGCTGCCCTAAATTTTCCTTAAATTTCACCAGTTATTTTGCACAGTTCTGGCTTAAGCAGGAATTTGTAAGCTTAGCTGCTGCTGAAACCCTCGTCGCTTCTTCATTATTTTTGCAGATTCCAAGTTCTCATAACTTTTCCATCTTTAAACAAGCATGTTGCTCTCTGCAGCTCTGATTTGTTCATTGTGTTTCTGCTCAAGATCTGTCATTGACAAATTATGAACACTGTTCTATAAACCCATGACCTTAAAAAAAAGAACGGTGACTAAACTCATTTCATAGAGTCTCTTTCTGTTGGTTTTGATTTGAACTCTGGTTGTATTATGCCAATATGCTATCCATGCAATGTTGTTCTTTATTTATAGGGATCCCATGTGTGCGTTATTTCAAATTTTCCAATTATAGGTTTTCATGCATTAGCAATTTACTTATAACATTTTGTTTAAGATTCAAGTAATGATCAACTTTATCTAAAAAAAATACAATGGGATTTTCAATGAAGTAGCTGGAGTAAAATAACTAATAGTTTGTTGACATTTCAAAAGTGTGTTTCACTCTGCCGCCTTGCAACAAAATTGCATTCCTTTGTTCTCTGAGGCTTCTCCTCCTCTTCAGGGACTTTGGCCTGACCCTTTTTTCGGCTTATAATAAAAATAGAATGCTTGGAATTCTCAGCAATACTATCAAATAGCTCCAAAACACTGCTACAAAGATAACAGTCCCAGCTTTTCTAATTAAAATGCAAAATACACTGAAGATGCTGAAAATCTGAAACCCCAAAGAGACATCAACTTGAAATGGTAATAGTTTCTCTCCATAGATACCACCTCACCTGTGTGTATTCCCAATATTTTATGCTTTAATTCCACCTTTTCAGGTCTCTCCAGCTGTTTAGAATATCACACATTGTATCATTTTTGTAATTTAGCTCAATATGTGCTCCTATCCTTAAGAGATCTTCCTGAAGAGAAATTCTAGTTTGTGCTGTAGTGTGGTTCTTTGAAAGCTCATTACAACATATTCACTTCCGTGCTCTCTTCTTATACACCCTCCATAATGTTTGGGACAAAGACCCATTGTTTATTTATTTGCCTCTGTACTCCACAATTTAAGATTTGTAATATAAAAAATTACATGTGGTTAAAGTGCACATTGTCAGATTTTAATAAAAGGCCATTTTTATACACCATTGTTTTTGGTTTCACCATGTAGAAATTACAGCAATATTTATACATAGTCCCCCCATTTCAGGGCACCATAATGTTTGGGACACAGCAATGTCATGTAAATAAAAGTAGTCATGTTTAGTATTTTGTTGCATTTCCTTTGCATTCAATGACGGCTTGAAGTCTGCGATTCATGGATATCACCAATTGCTGTGTGCCTTCTCTGGCGATGCCAGGCCTGTATTACAGTCAGCTTTAGCTTATGCTTGTTTTGGGGGATAGCCCCCTTCAATTTTCTCTTCAGTATATAAAAGTCATGCTCAATTGGTTCAGATTAGGTGATTGACTTGGTCACTCAAAAATTGACAATCTTGAAAAACTCCTTTGTTGTTTTAGCAGTATGTTAGGGATCATTGTCTTGCTGTAGAATGAACTGCTGGCCAATTAGTTTTTTGAGGCATTTGTTTGAACTTCAGCAGGTAGGATGTGTCTATACACTTCAGAATTCATTATGCTACTACCATCAGTAGTTGTATCATCAATGAAGATAAATGAGCCAATACCTTCAGCAGCCATACATGCCCAGACCATAATACCCCAACCACCGTGTTTCACAGATGAGGTGGTTTGCTTTGGATCTTGGGCAGTTCCTTCTCTCCTCCATACTTTGCTCTTGCCATCACTCTGATATGTTAATCTTTGTCTCCATCTGTCCACAAGACCTTTTTCCAGAACTGTGGTTGCTCTTTTAAGTACTTTCTGGGAAACCGTAACCTGGCCATCCAATTTATGCAACTAACCAGTGGTTTGCATCTTGCAGTGTAGCCTCCGTATTTCTGTTCATGAAGTCTGTGGACAGTGGTCATTCACAAATCCACACCTGACTCCTGAAGAGTGTTTCTGATCTGTCAGACAGGTGTTTGGGGATTATAAAAATAATTCTTCTGTCATCAGCTGTGGAGGTCTACCTTGGCCTGCCAGTCCCTTTGCGATTAGTAAGCTCACCAGTGCTCCCTTTCTTCTTAATGATGTTCCAAACAGTTGGTTTTGGTAAGCCTAAGGTTTGGCTGAGGTCTCTAACAGTTTTATTCTAGTTTCTCACTCATAATGGCTTCTTTGACTTTCATTGGCACAACTTTGGTCCTCATGTTGATAAACAGCAATAAAAGTTCTCAAAGGTGATGGAAAGACTGGAGGAAAGACTAGGTGCTGAGAACTCTCTTATACCTGCATTAAGGAGGCATTTAAACACACCTGAGCAATTACAAACACCTGTGAAGCCATGTGTCCCAAACATAATGGTGCCCTGAAATGTGGGGACTTTGTGTAAACACAACTGTAATGTCTACATGGTGAAACCAAAATGGATAAAAATGGTATAAAAACAGAGGCAAATAAATAAATAGCCTCATATATTTATATACAAAATATCTTTGTCCCAAACATTATGGACGGCACTGTGAATCTAAAGGAATAATCTGCATGGAACCCAGACAGTATTGGCCGTCAAATGCCAAATGCTAATAATTCCATATGACATTAATTTGAAATTTGATGGAGGTTCTAATCCTCTTTTTAAAAAAAAAAAATATCACACGAGTCTGTTAAAAGTATGTCTAGTGCAATCGTTATCCATAATTAGAGGGAAATGTATCTTGAAAAGTAAAAGACTTGGTGGATGATTTTTGATGTGTTTTCTTTTTTTTTTTGTTAGTCAGAGGTATTCCTTTAATGTTTTGCATTGCACAGTTAGCTATTAACTAGAATTAGTTTCTAGTAGCCAATCGAGGTATGATAATGTATAAATGATAAAACAAATTGCCTATTTTGTTTGACTCTGTTGCATATTCTTTTATATTAACTTTATAGTGCCTGTGATTCAGCTTATACAGAATAAAATTCCTCATATATTCCATGTGATGTTCTTGGGAACCCTCTGTTAGATATAGAAGTACAGAAAACAGTGCGACAACACCATGGAAAGTTAATGTTTGAATCAAACCTAGGGTGGAGGAGGAAAGAGTAGTGCACACATGCATGTTGTGTGGTTAATTAGTACATATCTTTGGTTGTACTGCACATATCTGAAAAACAGAAATGAATATTCCGACTAGGTTCGGGGAATTTTACATCCAAGGAAATAAATCTTGAGTTGCTACTTTCCAGTTATGTAAACCAAAATTAAGAGTCTGGTTTTGTGGGCATTCCTTACTTGAACTGATCTAAAATGCAACTTTGTTTTATCTTGCACATAGCCCAAAGACATTTGGTGCAAGACCTTATTTTGCCCACGTGTTACAGTGCTAAATGATAAGGATAATGATAATTAATGTTGTTTTATCTTTGTCATCGCTCTCTAATTCTCTCATCTCCCATTTTGGTAGTGCAATATGAGATGTTTGGTGTTTCTTTTAATCAGTTTCAAAATGAACCTGAACCACATATGGGACTGATTTTTAACATGAATCAAATGGTGCTTATACTAAATTCCATTCCAGTCATCTGAGGAAAAAACACATTCATGAAAATATACAGTGCATTCAGAAAGTATTCAGACCCTTCTCTTTTTCCACATTTTGTTACGTTACAGCCTTATTCTAAAATGGATTAATTTTTTTTTAAAATCATCAATCTACACACAATACCCCATAATAAAAAAGCAAAAACAGGTATTTAGAAATGTTTGCAAAGTAATTAAAAAGAAATAACTGAAATATCACATTTACATAAGTATTCAGACCCTTTACTCAGTACTTTGTTCAGGCACTTTTGGCAGCGATTGAGGCCTCAAGTCTTCTTGGGTATGACGCTACAAGCTTGGAACACCTGTATTTGGGTAATTTCTCCCATTTCTCTCTGCAGATCCTCTCGAGCTCTGTCAGGTTGGATGGGGAGCGTCGATGCACAGCTATTTTCAGGTCCCTCCAGAGATGTTCGATCGGGTTCAAGTCTGGGCTCTAGCTGGGCCACTAAAGGACATTCACAGACTTGTCACAAAGCCACTCCTGCATTGTCTTGGCTGTGTGCTTAAGGTCGTTGTCCTGTTGGAAGGTGAACCTCTGCTCCAGTCTGAGGTCCAGAATGCTCTGGAGCAGGTTTTCATCAAGGATCTCTCTGTACTTTGCTGTGTTCATTTTTCCCTCGATTCTGACTAGACTCCCAGTTCCTGCTGCAGAAAAACATCCCCACAGCATGATGCTGCCACCACCATGCTTCACCGGTATGGTATTAGCCAGGTGATGAGCGGTGCCTGGCTTCTCCCAGACATGACCCTTGGCATTCAGGCCAAATAGTACAATCTTGGTTTCATCAGACCAGAGAATCTTGCTTCTCATGGTCTGAGAGTCCTTTAGGTGCCTTTTGGCAAACCCCAAATTTCTTTTTAATTACTTTGCAAAAATTTCTAAACACCTGTTTGTGCTTCTTCGTTCTGGGGTATTGTGTGCAGATCGATGATAAAATAAATAATTTAATCCATTTTAAAATAAGGCTGTAACATAACAACATGTGGACAAAGTGAAGGGATCTGAAGACTTTTTGAATGCACCGTATATTTAAACAGAACATACACACACAATCTTGTAGCAAATGAAATGCATTACTTGCTGCCACACTGTTCACTACAGAGATTAAAGAGTTTGTGACTTCTGGCAATAAGGTTTTGGATATGATCTTGTCAAAATATACTGGTTTTGGTTTAAACAAATGATTGAGGTTAAATGATTGGTTTCAAACAAATAATTAAACTAATATGTACTTTGCTGTAAATGCATTTGATCTTGCGCATTACCACCAACTATGAAAATGTGGGTGGAGTCATCATTTTTTTCTACTGCTAAGATATCTAAATATCTCTGCTATGCACCTCGCACATGTATTGCAGTGGATCTGTAAAGGAGATTAAACTCTGAAACAGAAAGTTGCTTAGGCTCATTTAAGCATGCACTGTCATTTGGTTTAGGTACCAGTGTACTTTGAAGAGGTTTGTTCTCAAGATTTGGTGAGTTCATATGAAGCAGCTTCACGAATATTAAACCCTACTGTATTTTTTTGCACCGTATTTGATTACCAGATATGGAAATAAGTCTGCTGACCTTTAGTATTATCACAGCTTTTTTTAGATTTTAAATAATCCATGGTATAAAACCAAAAATTATTGTTGACTATGCTACTTGTACTTCCAAGGAATAATACCCCATTACTTTATAAGAACTGATGAGTCGAGTTAATTGAATCTAGCTAGAAGCGGCATACGATAAAAGATTCATTACATTTTGGTTGACATTTTTACCTCTGGTTAGTGCTCTGTTTTGTACCTCAATGTTTTTTTTAAGATTAAGAAACTTGAGCCATTTGTCATTGAAAATGCTACTTTATTTACTTAAAATGCTTCTCCTCCAGTTCATAATATTTAACCATATCATTATGAATATATTTCTAGGATATAATTTTATGAGTAGGGAGGAACTTCAGATGCTGGTTTAAATCGAAGATAGGCGCAAAATGCTGGAGTAACTCAGCGGGACAGGCAGCATCTCTGAAGAGAAGGAATAGGTGACGTTTGGGTCGAGACCCTTCTTCAGACTGATATCAGGGGAGTGGGCGGTACAGAGATAAAATATAATCGGAGACAGTAAGACTGGTCTGAGAAATGGGGAGGGGATGGAGAGAGGAAAAGCAAGGGTTACTTGAAGTTAGAGAAGTCAATGTTCATACTGCTGGGGGTGTAAGCTACCCAAGTGAAATATGAGGTGCTGTTCCTCCAATTTGTGCTGGGCTTCACACTGACATTGGAGGAAGTCCAGGACAGAAAGGTCAGTGTGGGAATGGGAGGGGGAGTTAAAGTGTTGAGCAACCGGGAGATCGGGGAGGTTTAGGCAGACTGAGTGGAGGTGTTCAGCGAAACGCTCGCCGAGTCTGCACTTGGTCTTGCAGATATACAGGAGTCTATACCTGAAACAGCGGATACAGTAGATGAGGTTGGAGGAGGTGCAACTGAACCTCTGCTTCACCTGTAAAGACAGTTGGGATCCTTGGACAGATTTGAGGGGGGTGGTCTGGGGACAGGTGTTGCATCTCCTGCGATTGTAGGGGAAAGTACCTGGGGCGGGGGTGATTCGGGTGGGAAGGGACAAGTTGACCAGGGAGTTGCAGAGGGAATGGTCTCTGCAGAATGCAGAAATGGATGGAGATGGGAAGATGTGGCTAGTAGTGGGATCCCATTGGAGGTGGTGAAAACGTCCGAGGATTATATGCTGTATGCGACGGCTGATGGTGAGGACAAGGGGGACTCTGTCCTTGTTACGAATGGGGGAAGAGGGAGCCAGAGCGGAGCTGCGGGATATCGAGGAGTCCCTTGTGAGAGCCTCATCTATAATGGAAGAGGACCCCCTGTTCCCTAAAGAATAAGGACATGACCTGGTCTGGAACACCACATCTGGGTGCAGATGCGGTGTAGATGGAAGAATTGGGAGTAGGGGATAGATTCTTTACAGGAAGCAGGGTTGGAAGAAGTGTAGTCTAGATAGCTATGTGAGTCAGTGGGTTTATAATAGATGTCAGTCGATAGTCTGTCTCCTGTGTTGGAGACGGCGAGATCTAGAAACTATAGGGTGATGTCAGAGATGGTGCAAGTGAAGATATAAAGTGAATAATATAATTTCATGAGTTCTGGACAGTAACTTGTTCTCGTGAGCTTCGATTGGATTGGCAATGTACTAAATACAAGTTATGTCGCACTTTAGAGAGATACAAAAAGCTGGAGCAACTCAGCGGGTCAGGTGGCATCTCTGGAGAAAAGGAATAGGTGACATTGTGGGACTCTCACCAGAGCCATGTGCTGGCTCTGGAGAAGGTCCAGAGGAGGCTAACAAGAATTATTCCAGGAATGAGTGGGCTAGCATATGATGAACATTTGACAGCACTGGGCCTCAACTCGCTGGAGTTTAGAAGGTTGATGAGGGACCTCATTGAGTCTTACAGAATAATGAAAGACATAGATAGAGTGGATGTGGAAAGGATGTTTCCACTGGTGGGAGAATCTAGGACCAGAGGTCATAGCCTCAGAATTAAAGGGAGCTCTATTAGAAAGGAGTTGAGGAGGAACTTCTTTAGTTTAAGAGTAGTTAATCTGTGGAACTCATTGCCACAGAGGGCTTTGGAGGCCAAGAGGATATTTTTAAGGCAGAGATAGACAAGATTTTGAGACAAACAGGTGTCAAGGGTTATGGGGAGAAGGCAGGAAAATGGGATTAAGAGGCAGAGATCAGCCATGATTGAATGGCGTAGACTTGAAGGGCTGAATGTCCTAATTCTACTCCTATAACTTGTGAACATCATTCAATATCGGCGTACCAGGGCCCCACCCCCGATCTTTACCTCCGTTACATTGACGACTGCTTTGGTGTCACCTCCTGCACCCGTGCACAACTGACTGACTTTATCCATTTCACCACCAACTTTCATCCGGCACTCAAATACACTTGGACCATTTCCGACATTTCCCTACCATTCCTTGACCTCACCATCTCTTTTGCAGGTGATACACTCCTGACTGACATCCACTACAAACCAACTGACTCCCACAGCTACCTGGACTACTCTTCCTCCCACCCTGCTTCCTGTAAGGACTCCATCCCCTATTCCCAATTCCTCTGTCTACGCCGCATCTGCTCCCAGGATGAGGTGTTCCACACCAGGTCATTCACAGATGTCCTTGTTCTTCAGAGAACGGGGTTTCCCCTCCCCCACTATAGATGAGGCTCGCACCAGGGTCTCCTCCATACCCCGCAACACTGCCCTCTCTCCCCATTCCCCCACTCACAACAAGGGCCGAATCCCCCTGGTCCTCACCTTTCACCCCACCAGCCAGCGCATACAACAGATAGTCCTCCGCCAGTTTCGCCACCTCCAGCGTGACCCCTCCACTCGCCACATCTTCCCATCTCCCCCCCCGTCTGCCTTCCGCAAAGACCGCTCCCTCCGCAACTCCCTTGTCAATTCTTCCCTTCTCTCCCTCTCCACCCCTTCCCCGGGCACTTTCCCTTGCGACCGCAAGAGATGCTACACTTGTCCCTTCACCTCCCCCATCCACTCCTTTCAGGGACCCAAGCAGTCATTCCAAGTCTGACAGAGGTTCACCTGCACCTCCTCCAACCTCATCTACTGCATCCGTTGCTCCAGATGCCAGCTGATCTACATCGGTGAGACCAAGCGGAGGCTGGGCGATCGTTTTGTCGAACACCTCCGCTCGGTCCACAATAACCAACCCGACCTCCCGGTGGCTCAGCACTTCAACTCCCCCTCCCATTCCGTATCCGACCTCTTGGTCCTGGGCCTCCTCCACGGCCAGAGTGAGCAACACCGCAATTTGGAGGAACAGCACCTCATATTCCGCTTGGGGAGTCTGCATCCTCTGGGCTTAAACATTGAATTTTCTCAATTCTGTTAACCCAGACTGCCTCCTCCCCTCCCCACCTCTCCCTCAGCCCTCGGGCCCTGACATTCCTTCTCCATCTCCCCCCCCCCCCCCCCCCCCACCCAAGTCGCACTAGCTTCTCATTTTCACACTACAAACAGCTTACAATGGCCTGTTTCCTTTATCATCAATACTTTTTTGCATATCTTTCATTCATTGTTCTTTATCTCTCCACATCACTGTCTATATCTCTCGTTTCCCTGATTCCTGACCAGTCTGAAGAAGGGTCTCGACCCAAAACGTCGCCTATCTCCTTCGCTCCTTAGATGCTGCTGCACCCGCTGAGCTTCTCCAGCTTTTTGTGTAACCATCATTCAATATCTCTTGGATTTCACCCTATCATGGACTTTGTCTATCCCAACCATTTTTTTTCCCACACGTTAGTAGTTCTTATGAAATGTCATCAACTCTGTTTCTCCCTCGGTTCACAGACGCTCTCAAACTAGTTGTGTATTTCCAGCATTTAGTTATTTGTTTGATTATGAGCATTTGCAGTGAACTTTGTGTTAACGAGATTTATACCTATTCAGCAAGGCACATTTTGTAGGAAAAAAATGTTCAGCAATATCAAGGCCGGTAATTGCAATATTCTGGCTTTAGAGTTTTCTGTGAAGTTGAACACGGTTTAAATTGGCACAATAATCTTTATTTTGCATATTAAGTGAAAAAAAAGGCAGCGAAATATGTTCTTAATTGAATGACTTAATCTTAAAGAAAGGCACAAAATGGCGAAGTAACTCGGCGGGTCAGGCAGCATCTCTGGAGAACATGGATAGGTGACGTTTTGTTTCGGGACCCTTCCTCAGACGTCGCACATCTATTTATAACTAAAAGTCTCATCTTGTATGTATGTGTGTTCCCGAAATACAGTCAAAATGGTACACGATGGCATAACAATTTTATGGGAGCCTTTATACTGTGAATGGGACAAGTTTCAACGCGGCAGTCACGCCTGCGGTCCCACTTGCCGGGTCCATTAGCCGCGCCTGTGCAGTTGGGGGAGGGTTGCTGGACCCGGTATCCCCGTGTGCGGAGTTGGGGGAGGGTTGCTGGACCCGGTATCCGCGTGTGCGCAGTTGGGGGAGGGTTGCTGGGCCCAGTATTCGCACGTGCGCAGTTGAGGGAAGTGTTGCCGGGCCCGGCGCCATTTTCAAATCATTATTTTGATCTAATACTTCCGTGTGTACTTGACTTGCGTCACAATGTGGACCAATGGGTCCACAGGTCGTCTAGTCTCCTTTAAATTTTGCCCCTCTCACTTTAAAGCTATGCCATCTATTTGATTTTTCCATCCTGTGGAAAAAAATTCCAACTGTCTACTCTATCTACACCTCTTTTATATACTTTTTATCAAGTCTCCCTGCAACCTCCAGCATTCCAGAGAAAACAATCCAAGTCTGTCCAACTTCTCCCTGTGTCTAATACCAGGGATCATTCTGGTAAACCACTGCACCATTTCCTCCGCATGCTTCCTGTAATGGGGTGACCAGAACGACACAAACTTCTCCAAATGCAGCTTAACCAATGTGCTATAAAGCTGCATGGTGACTTCCTGACTCTTGTATTCAATGTCCCAATTAAGTGCAGGTGTGACCCGTCCCCATTCTCAAAATGGTTTCGATACCAAAAAAAAGAAGTCTTGATTCAAGGCATCAGTGAATCCACACCAAGAATACTGTGTGCCTGTTCTGTGTACTTAAGGAAAGATGTACTAAGCTTCAACGGTGTGTAGCTAGGGTTGCCAACTTTCTCACTCCCAAATAAGGGACAAAAAGTCAAAATAAGGGACAAATTCCCGACAGCGACAAAGTTCAGCCGGCAGGCCAGCTGAGGAATTGTGGCCCGTGCGCCGAACTTTGCGAGCGACGTCACGCACAAAGTCCGGCACTCCATCCAACTCATGAACTGATGATCAGCCATGAGAAGGAGGGGTGGTGGTGTGGGCGGTAAGCAAAAGTCCGAAGGTTGGACAAATGGCTGG
Organism: Raja brachyura; assembly: GCA_963514005.1. The sequence continues at coordinate 63,550,815 of OY740786.1, forward strand.
GCTGCCGATCGACTGGGCCACGGGCAAAGCGCTGCTGCTGTATTCCATGGGCTGCACTACGTCGGGACGGGTGAAGCGGGGCCAAACGCTGCGCTCCGACCCGACAGTCCCCTCGACCTGAGTAGTAGCAGTCAAATATGGGACAAGGGTGGTCCCGAATAGGACAAACTAATTTAGTCCAATATACGGGATGTCCTGGCTATTACGGGACAGTTGCCAAACCGATGTGTTGTATATGTTTACTTATGTTTAATGACCTTGCAGGTACTAAGGGCCACGTGGCCTATTTCTATTTCCTAAGTTCTCTGGCACATAAGCAAAGAGCTATATTTTGTCAGCATGCACAATGTGTTGAAAATATTTATTCAGTTAAAAATTTGCTTCATGCTAATCCTATGCTCATTCCAAGCAACGGCAATTTCTAGTTCAAAAATGGGGGAAAGCATTGATGCTGCTATTTCTAACTTGGTGTTTGTGGTGCTGATTGTCAACCCACAAAAATATCAGAGGAAAATATTACTAATTGTTCCTGTGCGCATGCCATTGATTAATTTTCACATTAATGTAAATGCATGTTTATCATCACCAGTAGTGGGGTACGTGATACTTAGTTTGTACTATTCTTTAGTGCTGGTGTAATTTAGCGGGTCGGGCAACAAATTTGGAGAGCATGGACAGGTGCCGTTTGGGGTTGGGACCCTTCTTCAGATTTTCCTTTCCCTGGGTAAGAAGTATATCTCATTTGATCATCTTTGCCCTTGTCTATCTTGGTTTGATTGTATTTTTGTTTAATCTGTGAGTACACATGACAACATGTTTATGTTTATCATCACCGCGGGAGTGCGCTAATGCTTTCCTGGGTAATTTCTTCGATCAATTCACGGAATTATGATAAAGGTACATAGATGGACCAAAATGTCCAAATCAAAATCTTTGTAATAAATAACTATTTAATTTTATTTAAAAAAAACCTTGTTAACTGCGAGCCACTGACTCCTCCGATTCTCACCTCGCCCCCAACCGCCAGCGGGCCGGAGCCGTTGACTCACCCCCTCCCCCCCCCCCAACTCTTTCTGCTGCAAACCAAAACATCACCTATGCATGATCTCCAGAGATGCTGTCTGACCCACTGTTATTCCAGCATTTTGAGTTTTTTTGTAAAGTAACATTTGCAGTTTCTTGTTCTTACAAAATGATTCAGTTATATTGTTCACGAGAGTCCATCAACTGATTAGCTGGGTTGTTTTAAATGTCTGCGTCAGTATCAAATAATAAATGGAGAATCTCTACATTCTTTGAGGGATTTTTCTTTTGCCTTTTAAAATTATAAGGCATCTAGCTTAATCTGAGCAGATTGCTGATGCAATTCAATTCTCTTTATACCCCCGCCCCACTCTCCCAAATGAAGAGGCTACTTTAACTGTATTTTGATTTTTGCATAGTGGATCAAAAGAGGCAGCTAGTCCCAAGAGTCATGCAGCTGTGAATGCTTTCTCTATTCCTTTATTGTTCTCGAGGGATGCGATTTGCCAAACAAATAACCAGCTAGTCATTGAACGAAAAACAAACTGCTGGAGGAGCTCTTAGTGTCGGGTAGCATCCGTGAGGGGAAATGGACAGACAACATTTTGGGTCGGATCCCTTCTTCCAGACTGGGAGTCACTGACAGTCCTTTGTCGAAAGATGCTTTTCGTTTGCTTATTGTAGAATCTCACCATTTTATTCTTGTGGGATTTCTTTCCTTCTTCCAAATAATGTGAATTTCTACTTCTGGCTTGGAGACATTGAGCTGTTTCTTTGTATGAAGCTGGCCTAACTGGTTTGTGATTTGATATTCTTGTTTCCATGAAATGGCTGCTGTTCAATGGTCTTTAAAAGAGTGAATCTGTATGTTCTACTCGTTCTTTCGAATATCACTGAGGTAAGATAATTTATATGCATGTTGTTGACTAGTTCAGTGATTCTTTAGTGTTAATCCGATTCATACAACAAGTGACAGAAGCCTAGCATTTTTTTCTAAAGTTACTTGGTCATAATCAATATAACAAGTTTCAGTCAATGCTACTGCTTTAAAATTAATGTCAATATACTTGCATGGGTTAGTGTAGGAGGGAACTGCAGATGCTGGTTTAAACTGGAGATGGGCACAAAATGCTGGAGTAACTCAGCAGGACAGGCAGCATATCTGGAGAGAAGGAATGGGTGATGTTTCGGGTTGAGATCAGTCTGAAGAAGGGTCTCGACCCAAAGCGTCACCCATTGCTTCTCTCCAGAGTTGCTGCCTGTCTCGCTGAGTTACTCCAGCATTTTGTGTCTATCTGCATGGGTTAGTGGACTGACCAAGAATGGTAACGTTTGATTCTGCATTGTACTGTCAGTGTATTTTAAATATTGTGGGCTTGAATGGGATGAGCACCATCTTCCATCTGAGCTGCATAACATTACATTTTTATTGTTTTTAAGGGAAAGGTCAGTTTAGAGATACAATGTGGAAACAGCCCTTTTGGCCCACCGAGTCCGTGCCGACCAGTGATCACCCTGTGCACTAGCACCATCCTACGCACAGGGAACGATTTTTACTGAAGCCAATTAACCTGTACGTCTTTGGAGTGTCGGAGGAAACCAAAGCACCCATGGAAAACCCTGGTGGTAACGGGGTGAACGTACAAACGAATAGGCAGTATAAAGAAGAGAGAGGGATGGGGTGAGACCAGGGCCAATATGTGACTTGGTGCACCAACTTGGTGAAAGGGCAAAGTATAATGAGCCAATTGAGCCAGGTAAGGGAGGGGAAGGGGGACAGTTGGGAGTGGAAGCAGTTGGATGATACCCAGACGCAGCCAATGAAAAGGCAGAAGGAATATGATGGAGGGAACTGCAGAAGCTGGTTTATACTGAAGATAGACATCTTATGATGTTTTAGAAGTATATAAAATCATGAGAGTAGTAGATCGGGTAGATGCAGTCTCTTGCCCAAATTTGGGAAATTGAGAACCATAGGGCATGGGATTAAGGTGAGGGGGAAAAACTTTAATAGGAATCTGAGGGGTGACTTTTGCACACAAAGGGTGGTTGGTGTATGGAACAAGCTGCCAGAGGAGGTAGTTGAGGCTGGAACTATTGCAATGTTTAAGAAACATTTTGTCAGGTACATGGATGACATGAAATGCAGGAGTAACTCAGCCTCCTCCACCTAGTCGTTCTACTAGTTCCACTGTTCACATCCTGGTATACCTGTCGTGAGCACATCTTCCCCGCCAAACAATGTGCCATTATGGATTTCCTTCTCTCCCTTCCTGAGGTCATCTGTTGCTGGCCCAGTTTTGTTCCGGTATTCTCTATCTTCAGTCTGAAGAAGGATTCCGACCCAAAATGTCCTCTATTCCCTTTCTTCAGAGCTGCTGCCTGACCCGCTGAATTACTCCAACGTTTTGTGTCCATTTTGGGTAAAAGGCAGATGGAGTCAGGGGAGGGTGAAGGTGGTGATGGCTGGACGGTAATACACTGCAACTCAAAGGCTGCCAGTGCTGGAATCTGATAAGTATGGGAGGTGCTCAGCAGAGAGCTGAAGGGTAAATGGTAGCTGAAGCTCAGAACTAGAACAACCACTACAAGCTTCAGTCTTCACTTCCTTCAATTCTTTCTCCACATTCTGATATTGCAAACAATATTTTATATTTATTGTAAATATTACCTAAGTTTCAATGAATGGAGTACTTCTCAGGAAATTAGCTAAAGATTATGCTTAATGTTGGAGAATCCCTGGAACAAAGTATGTAATCATAAACTGAAGTGTGTGTGATTGTAAATAGAAAATAATACATTAATTGAGTCAGTCAGAACATTGCCTAGATCATTACATATTGCGATAGTGGTCAGCTACCTGTCTTCCCCAAGGTGTGGTCATTTGGATTTCTGCATACAATTTAAAAAGACTACAATGACTCTATTCATACTCATGCAGATAAATAATGATTGTACTTGAGATGCATTTGGTGTCATCGTGTGTCATGTCTGTGAATTATTAATCATTATTCTGGAAAGAATTATCAGAGGCATCATGTGTCACTGGGAGCTACAGTACCAAGCCGATACTATCTCACAGCTACTCGCATTAAAACTCTGCCTGGCAGTGGTGAATTAAAGCAGAATGTTGTTTGAATAGACTTCTCTTTATTTAACAGTAAGCAAAGATTAAAACACTAATTTTACCTCCATACCTTTTCTTAGTTTCTTCTAGGTGGAATTGGAAAACTTAATTCAATAACTCAGTGTTGCATAAAAGCCTCCCTGTTTCCTTTCCCCCTCATCTACGGACGTACAGGGTAATTGTTGATGCACCATTTCTTTTATTGAGGAATTTAGTACAAGGTTACATAATGTTCAAATTTGACAAAACATTTTGAAGTAAAAATGTGAAGCTGAATTTTTGGGGAGGAAGATTCTATTATTGGAATTAAGAGAATTAATTCGTAATAAAAATTCAGAATGGAGCAAGATTACTTGTCTCCTTGAATCAGAAGTGAAATGGTGCCAATGTACAAATAAATGACTTGTCTGGGAAGTGAGTCAGCCTTGAAGAGTGGACAGTTTTGTTCTGTATAACTAGTGCGGTTGATGACTAAACGTAGTATGCCTTCAACACTGTTCCCTACACTTGTGAGATGTGAAAACAGTTTGCTCCAAATATGTAAATGCTGTGAGGTGGTGGTAACCCAGAGTAAATGCTACATTCATTAATGCTGTCCACTGAGATGACTCATAAAATGTAGCATTGATTCTAGATGTTCAGATGTGCCAGGGACTGGCGGTGCTGCTAGCACCGTAGCGTTTTATTAATGGAGCTATTATTGCATACTTTAAAACCAAGTCTCCATTCTTTACAGAATGTCTGAACATAAATTGAAATAGTAAAGTACTTTTTCTGTGTCTATTTGGTTGTTTTACAATCAAAATGACTTCTTTATTTGACAGAATTGAAATAACTGTGCAAAATTCTCCTACCCATTTAAAAAAAAAATCATATTTTTAGGGATAATACAAGTCCTTCAAAAGTCCTTTCAAGTCCTAGGAAGAAGGCCATTTGGAGCTCTGACAATAGACCCTGTTCTGCGATATAAGAGGAAGCTGTACAGCCCATTGAGTTTATGCTAACTCAAGTAGCATTAGCAATAATCCTACACCCTCACTAATTCCTTGTAGACGATTCTCTCTGATATACCCCCTAATAACCCCCACTAATTCTACTACTGTCCACCTGCATTGGGGGTCATTTACAGCATCCAATGAGCCCACGCCTTGTCTTTGGGATGTGGGATGAAACCAAAGTACCTGACAAAACTGTGTGGAAAGGAATTAATGCTGCCTGACCAGCTAAGTTACTCCAGCACTTTGTGTCTATCTCCCTGAGAAACTGATTGGGGGTCACTGGAAGAATGTGAAAACTCCACATAGCCAGCATAAGGGGTTGGGGCTGATTGGAACTGTAAGGCGGAAGCACCATCTGCTGTGCCGCTGGTAACTGTGTTCTAATAGCAGATAGATTATATATACATTTTAAAACTTAGCGGATTCTCAGTAATTATGGTTTATTACTTCATCCAACCAAAATGGTTTTCCATTGTTAATAAACGCAAAAAATATTATTAACTCCTTTCTTTGTATTTTTTCCATACAGACTCTTGAATCCAGAATCACTAATGTCACACCAGGAGGATGAAATGAAGGAAAGTGAAACTGAAGTGGGGTCAATTAATGAAAACGTCCATGTCAAGCTGATCAGTGGCCAAACTTCTTCCAGCATTTATCACAATGGCAACGTAAAATCGTGTAATGGATCTACAAATGGGAGCATTGATATCTTGTTATCCACTGGTAATTCAGACTTGAGGATGTTCCAAAGTTCATCTCCCCAGAAGATGGATAACTATTATGATCATAGCAACATCAATGGACAGGAGAGTAGGGATAATACACGTCCTTCAAAAGTCCTATCAAGTCCTAGGAAGAAGGCCATTTGGAGCTCTGACAATAGACCCTGTTCTGTGATAATGATGGGAAATTCTCCAACGTGGAATGCCTTATCAACCCTGAGGAAAATGAGTTCCTTAAAAAAATTAAAATCTTCAGTTTTTCATGGAATTCAAGTGAGAGATAACTCTGAGGTCAGAAATGTGGAACATTTTGAAAATGAGCACAAACGTATGCAAAATGGCCATGGCGTACAAATGCAGAATAAATATTCTTGCACAGAAACTTTACAGGACATATGTAGCTCTGCAGATGACCTTGCCTCAGATTGCTCGGAAACTGAAGATGTCGATGAAGTATTTTTGCGCCACACCCATCGATCACGGAGCATTAGACGTGCTTACAGGATTGGACGGATAAATTTAATTGACTGCGATAAATCTCCAATTCAAGAGAACTCTACCAGCATTGTGCCGCTTGGGGCCCAAGAATCGAATGTTAGTGATTCAATGGTAACCAATTGTAAAAACCACAAAGTTATCTACAGAAGAAGCAAAAGCACTGATAATTTAAGCTTTTTCAAGAAAAGTTCATTTAAAAGGAAATCGGCCTGCAACTTTACAGAGTTAAAAGTAACCAATGCAAATGTAGATTTAGGAAAAACAGCAAGCACTTCCGAAAACGATGAGGATGCCACAGGCAATACTAAAATACAATCAAAACATTGGAGAAGCCCAGTCAGGACTAAAGGTTTTGACAGAATGCTAAGATTAGTGAGTAATGTTACAGAAGGTGCAAAAAGGCGAGAGAGCCCCTCAAAGGAAAATTCACCATTATATGAACAAGGAATCCGATCTAATAGCAGGTTGCATGATGATTATTCTCGAAGAGTTTCTAGTGGTGCTGACAGTGAAAGACACACATATAAATCCAACTGGAAGAATGATTCTTCCTATCTGGAACCCTGTAGCCCATCCACCACCGTAAGTGTTCCAATTGTTATCATGCACATGGAGAAATCATTGTCTTCACCAGAATTTCAAATCAATAGACCTTCCCAATGCTTCAACAAAGCTGAAACAAATCCAAGTGATCTAATTACCTGTTCTCCCATTAGTCCCATGACTGATGACGTTTTTTTTAACAATTCAAGTGAATCGACTCGGCTCATAATTAGAAATGAACAGCCCGAAACTCTTGCCACTGCAGTGACTTCTAAACCTCAGAGTCTTAGCACTGAAAAAATCAAACACAACACTCCAATCCATGGTTCAAATCAATATAGTAATTTGTCTCTTAGCACAATGGACAGCGATGGACGAACTGAAGGAAACATTCCAAAAGCTGGAAGATGTCCTGTGTCTTTTCAGGATATGGTGCAAACAGTATACTTTGATGGTAATGAGGACAGTGGCATTAGCAGCTATTCGCAGCTTAGTCTGAACACAATGATTTCGGAAATGGATGAAAAGAAAGAAGAGGTAATATTTAATGTCCTCATTAATACCTCCCAAAAAAAGTAATTTTTCTTTTAACATAACAATGTCCAATACACAATAAATATGACTAATAACTACTTAGTCTGCTGTTGTGGTAGGAATTTTGACACGAAAAAAAATCTGCTTTTCCTCTGAAAGCTTTGATTATGCCTTGGTATTTCTGTATGTTAAATATATATAGACATTTTACAACGCACTTAAAGTCCAAGTACTCATAATATGCTCATGAAAGAAATTCACACATAGAAAATTGCACATAAATTATTTGCACATTTATTTGCACATAAAGTCTTATGCCATTATGTTGGATGAGGAACTAAGAAATGCTGCAATCAAAGCAATCAGCATTATTTTGGCACTGATGAGATGGGAAAATAGTCTTGAAATGTTGAAGACTGAATTTCTTTAAATAGTGGGTAAGTGCTACAAAAGCTGCTTTTAAATTAGTCTCAGTTATTTTTACTACAGCTGAGTTATGAAGGATTCTAAGTTTGCACATGAATTACATCAATTAGTTTACTTGAACTAGTGTCCTGGATTATTCTTTTAATGCCATTGAATTGAATGAATCTGTGTTTAAGACCATAAGGCATGGCAGCAGAATTGGGCCTTTCAGCCCATCGATTTATATGTAGCAAACATAGTTTATACTGTATTATTTGAAGTTTTGTATGTTTATTATTGAAGGAGTGCCAAGGTGATGGCCAGTACCGAGTTAGGCAATTGGATTATGGTACCACCTAATAATCTAATCAAAGTACATAAGAAATAGTAGTATTTCATAAATTCATAGTTATACAGCATGGAAACAGGCCTTTGTGTTAATATAACAATAAAAATAATCTATTTTGACTTTTAATGTTGATCGACTACATAAAAAAATCACGACTATCCATGAGATATTAAAATGAGCAGGGAAAAATAAGTTGAAGACCCAACCAGAAAACCATCCATAGACATACTAGCATAACTGGGCAAGACCGTCTAGTTATTAATGGCAAAATTATCTAATGTGTTCAGGCAAGAAAATATAAAAATGTAGATAACTTTGTATATTGATCCATAAAAATTTATACATATTTAATAGTCCAAGATAAGGCAGCTCGGGATACCAGGGATGAGAAGGTCTTAAATCTCATGATCCTAAGAAAACTCAAAGGAAAGTAATTTTCCAGGCACCATTTGCCCCGAGCATCAGCAATAGACCCAAAGGATACCTGACGATGCTCCACAATAAGTTTTAAATGATGGGTACATATGGAAATTTGCTAACTGAGCCTTGCCCAATGACCAGTCATTGTCCTCTATCTGTACAGCAACATCCAATCACGCCTACATTCTCATTGAGCATGGTATCTGAGTCCAGTGCTTGCCATTATCACAAACCATGTGGGATTCCCTTCTCAACAACCATCCACACTGTTCCTATACCATGGTTTATTTGTGGGAATTGCAGCTGTTTTCCCTCTTCTACCCCCATTAAGCATAGAAGAATCAAAGTTAAGCAAAACGATACTGGTAAAGTCCGTGCAGACTACTTAACGGCGTAACACTTTGCCTGTAATCATATGTTCTACTTAATCAAAAGCCTTAAAAAGGTAAATGAAAACAACTACACAGTCCTTAAAGTTTTTCTTGGCGCCAATCAATATATTATTTTAAATAAAGATATTCTGGTTACAATCAGGAGTGACAATTGTAGAGCCCTTCTGCCGATCATTAATTATAATTGCATTTGCTAATCATTTGAAAATAATTTTAGTGAAGGTCCTTAAAACAATGAATCCAATTGTAATCTGTTACCAGTGATCAACATTTTAAAGCATTATTAGAGCATCTGATTTTGGGGTAAGGAATGTGTATGACTTTTTTAAAAATCATGTGGAATCCTCTTGCAAGTAATCTACATTGAATACATCTCGGTTAAAATCTCATAATTGTCCTTTACATTTATTAAGAGAAATACTGTTTAGACCAGACACTGTCACCTTTTAAAAACTATCATTTTCATGACCTCATCAATGGTAAGCTCAACAGATCCATCATTATTATATAACGCAACAGTTAGTCCTCCTTTGTTTGCGAGACATATAGGGGAAGGAAATGTTGCTATATGTGCCTTATCAGTACATTTACTAAAATCATCAAGAAGACGATTGATACTAGCTGATCAAATCCATCAACTGTTTGGCCAGTGGCCTCTTATTCTCCTTTTAGGTGTGGGGTCCTCAAATATTTCCTCTTCTGCCTAGAAAACCTTTTTTAACCTGAGTACTTTGATCTGCATTTGCATGCATTAATGCATTAACACATTCCAAGATCCACCATCTTCACAACCACAGAACTCTACTGGAACCTCTTCCAAAATAATCTGCTTGTCTTTAATGCTAGCAGCAGCACTATTATGCTTGACTATAATGGTTTCATCGGTCTGTGTGGCATCATAATTAGCAAACGCCAAAATCAATTTATCCAAAATCATCTTCGATGGCAATCAGCACGATAATATTTCTCTTCCCTTGCAACTTGCTCCCAAGCTTCAACATCATCAATATCTCATCATTGGTCCACACCAATATCTCCCTTCCTCTCTTATGTCCCAACTTCCATTTACATCCTGATTCACTTGAGCCTTGTCCTTGTTGTTCTGTGTCATAGGGTGCTTATGTCTCTCAAATAAAATGTAATCAAACTGGAGTATTTACTCTTTGCTTTCTCCCTTCCACATATTCAGCCTAATCTGCTGAATCTTTAAAGTATTGTATTTAATTTCAAATACGCAATATTTAGTTCTATATTCTCCAACTATTTTCTTTTGCCCCCTTATGGAGGTTTATCATATTTGCAAACAATTAGTGGTTTGATATTTTGAGTGATACAAAAGAGTAACCATTTATAAATTGCAACAGTGTGAACGTAAACTGCAATGATAATTCATGATAGGAATCCGATTCGGAAAATTCAGAATAAACCTCAAATTATAATTTTATATTCAAATAGCCATTCATTCAAGTCAAGTCAAGTCAGGTTTATTCGTCACATACACATACGAGATGTGCAGTGAAATGAAAAGTGGCAAATGAAAAGTCATTATCGTTATTTTAGCTGCAGTTTGTGATTCTACTTCTAGTGGAATTTTTATCAATTACTGAAATTCAAATAACAATTTGTGTTAACCATTTTATTAAAAATGTGGTACAAAATGAGTGGGATTTGAATCCAAGTTTAAAAAGCAAAACCAACCTGCCAAGTTTACAGAGATGAGTATGATTTCTGACATACACAGCCATTCTGACAATCCCCAATCAGCCCGTGCCTATCCAAACGCTGGGAGATACTGTCCCCAAGAATCCCCTCCAACAACTTCCCCACCACTGATGTCAGTCAGGCTCACCAGGCTGTAATTCCCTAGCTTGTCCTGTGCCAATATCTCTGCATGGGCCTCTGCAATTTCCTCCCTGGCTTACGACAACGTCTGACGATGCCATTGGTCAAGCCCTGGAGAATTATCCACTAATTGGGGATGTAAAGAATTAATACTTTGATAAAGCTTTTTTTTAAAAAGTAAATTATGTGGCAGTGTTTATAAAATTGCTTTTTGTTTAAATAAAAGGTTATTTGTTAATGTTAAAACATTTGGACAGGTTCATGGATAGGAAAGATGTGGAGAGATATAGGCCAAACGCGGGCAGGTAGGACTAGCGCAGATGAGGCATCTTGGTCAGCATGGGCGAGTTGGGCCAATGAGCCTGTTTCTATGCTGTACGATTCTATGTCTATGACTCTACTGTCCTTCTGAGATATAAATCTGCCACCTTAACTAGTCTGGTCTTTATGTGGTTAATTCTTAACTCCTGAAAAGGCTTAGTAATGTATTCGTTTTTATTGAATACCAAGGTGACCAAGGCTGGGAGCTAAACATGCAGGGGTATTCAATATTCAGGAAGGAGACAGAAAGGAAGAGGAGGTGGGGTGGCATTGCTGGTTAAAGAGATTAATGCAATAGTAAGGAGGGACATTAGCTTGGATGCTGTGGAATTGGTATGGGTAGAACTGCGAAATAACCAAGGAAAGAAAACGCTTGTTGGAGTTGTATACAGACCACCAAACCGCAGTACAGAGGTTGGGGATAGCATCAAGCAGGAAATTAGGGATGCGTGTAGCAAAGTTATCATGGGTGACTTTAATCTAATATATATAGAATGGGCAAACCATAGAAACATAGAAATTAGGTGCAGGAATAGGCCATTCGGCCCTTCGAGCCTGCACCGCCATTCAATATGATCATGGCTGATCATCCAACTCAGTATCCCGTACCTGCCTTCTCTCCATACCCTCTGATCCCCTTAGCCACAAGGACCACATCTAACTCCCTCTTAAATATATCCAATGAACTGGCCTCAACTACCCTCTGTGGCAGAGAATTCCAGAGACCCACCACTCTCTGTGTGAAAAAATTCCTTCTCATCTCGGTCCTAAAGGATTTCCCACTTATCCTTAAGCTGTGACCCCTTGTCCTGGACGTCCCCAACATCGGGAACAATCTTCCTGCATCTAGCCTGTCCAACCCCTTAAGAATCTTGTAAGTTTCTATAAGATCCCCTCTCAATCTCCTAAATTCTAGAGAGTATAAACCGAGTCTATGCAGTCTTTGTTCATAAGACAGTCCTGACATCCCAGGAATCAGTCTGGTGAACCTTCGCTGCACTCCCTCTATGGCAATAATGTCCTTCCTCAGATTTGGAGACCAGAACTGTACGCAATACTCCAGGTGTGGCCTCACCAAGACCCTATACAACTGAAGTAGAACCTCCCTGCTCCTATACTCAAATCCTTTTGCTATGAAAGCTAACATACCATTGGCTTTCTTCACTGCCTGTTGTACCTGCATGCCTACTTTCAATGACTGGTGTACCATGACACCCAGGTCACGCTGCATCTCCCCTTTTCCTAATCGGCCACCATTTAGATAGTAGTCGGTTTTCCTATTTTTGCCACCAAAGTGGATAACCTCACATTTATCCACATTATACTGCATCTGCCAAACATTTGCCCACTCACCCAGCCTATCCAAGTCACCTTGCATTCTCCTAGCATCCTCCTCACAGCTAACACTGCCCCCCAGCTTAGTGTCATCCGCAAACTTGGAGATATTGCCTTCAATTCCCTCATCCAGATCATATATGTATATTGTAAATAGCTGGGGTCCCAGCACTGAGCCTTGCGGTACCCCACTAGTCACTGCCTGCCATTGTGAAAACGACCCGTTAACTCCTACTCTTTGCTTCCTGTTTGCCAGCCAGTTCTCTATCCACATCAATACTGAACCCCCAATGCCATATGCTTTAAGTTTATATACTAATCGCTTATGTGGGACCTTGTCGAAAGCCTTCTGGAAGTCCAGATACACCACATCCACTGGTTCTCCCCCATCCACGCTACTAGTTACATCCTCGAAAAATTCCACAAGATTTGTCAGACATGATTTACCTTTCGTAAATCCATGCTGACTTTGTCCAATGATTTCACCACTTTCCAAATGTGCTGCTATCCCATCTTTAATAACTGACTCTAGCAGTTTCCCCACTACCGATGTTAGACTAACTGGTCTGTAATTCCCCGTTTTCTCTCTCCCCCCCTTCATAAAAAGAGGGGTTACGTTTGCTACCCGCCAATCCTCAGGAACTACTCCAGAATCTAAAGAGTTTTGAAAGATTATCACTAATGCATCCACTATTTCCGGAGCTACTTCCTTAAGTACTCTGGGATGCAGCCTATCTGGCCCTGGGGATTTATCGGCCTTTAATCCATTCAATTTACCCAACACCACTTCCCGACTAACCTGGATTTCACTCAAGTACTCCTTTGACCTGCGGTCCCCTGCTATTTCCGGCAGATTATTTATGTCTTCCTTAGTGAAGACGGAACCAAAGTAGTTATTCAAGTGGTCCGCCATATCCTTGTTCCCCATGATCAACTCACGTTTCTGACTGCAAGGGACCTACATTTGTTTTAACTAATCTCTTTCTCTTCACATATCTATAAAAACTTTTGCAGTCAGTTTTTATGTTCCCTGCCAGTTTTCTTTCATAATCTATTTTTCCTTTCCTAATCAAGCCCTTTGTCCTTCTCTGCTGGTCTCTGAATTTCTCCCAGTCCTCTGGTATGCTGCTTTTTCTGGCTACTTTGTACGCATCATCCTTTGCTTTGATACTATCCCTGATTTCCCTTGTTATCCACGGATGCACTACCTTCCCTGATCTATTCTTTTGCCAAATTGGGATGAACAATTTTTGTAGTTCATCCATGCAGTCTTTAAATGTCTTCCATTGCGTATCCACCGTCAACCCTTTTAGAATTGATTGCCAGTCAATCTTGGCCAATTCACGTCTCATACCCTCAAAGTTACCTTTCCTTAAGTTCAGAACCATTGTTTCTGAATTAACAATGTCACTCTCCATCCTAATGAAGAACTCGACCATATTATGGTCACTCTTGCCCAAGGGGGCACGCACAATAAGACTGCTAACTAACCCTTCCTCATTACTCAATACCCAGTCTAAAATAGCCTGCTCTCTCGTTGGTTCCTCTACATGTTGATTTAGATAACTATCCCTCATACTTTCCAAAAAATCCTCTTCCTCAGCGCCCCTGCCAATTTGATTCACCCAATCTATATGTAGATTGAAGTCACCCATTATAACTGTTTTGCCTTTGTCGCACGCATTTCTAATTTCCTGTTTTATACCATCCCCAACTTCACTACTACTGTTAGGTGGCCTGTACACAACTCCCACTAGCGTTTTCTGCCCATTAGTGTTTCGCAGCTCTACCCATACCGATTCCACATGCTCCAAGCTAATGTCCTTCCTTTCCATTGCGTTAATCTCCTCTCTAACCAGCAACGCTGCCCCACCTCCTTTTCCTTTCTCTCTATCCCTCCTGAATATTGAATACCCCTGGATGTTCAGTTCCCAGCCTTGGTCACCCTGGAGCCATGTCTCCGTGATCCCAACTATATCATACTCATTAATAGCTATCTGCACGTTCAACTCATCCACCTTATTACGAATACTCCTTGCATTGAGACACAAGGCCTTCAGGCTTGTTTTTACAACGCTCTTACCCCTTTTACTTTTCACCTTGCTCCCTATTGCTTCCACCCTCGTTTTATACCCACCTGCCTCTCTGCTCTTGTACCCATCCCCCTGCCACATTAGTTTAAATCCTCCCCGACAGCACTAGCAAACACTCCCCCAAGGACATTGGTTCCATTCCAGCCCAGGTGCAGACCGTCCTATTTGTACTGGTCCCACCTCCCCCAGAAATGGTCCCAGTGCCCTAAAAATTTGAATCCCTCCCCCTTGCACCATTTTTCAAGCCACGTATTGATCTGCAATATCCTCCTATTTCTACTCTGACTGGCCTGTGGTACTGGTAATAATCCAGAGATTATTACCTTTGAGGTCCTACTTTTGAGTTTATCTCCTAGCTCCCTAAATTCACCTTGTAGGACCTCATCCCTTTTTTTCCCTATATCGTTGGTGCCAATATGCACCACGACAACTGGCTGTTCACCCTCCCCCTCCAGAATGTTCTGCAGCCGTTCAGTAACATCCCTGACCTTTGCACCAGGGAGGCAACATACCATCCTGGAGTCTCTTTTGCGGCCGCAGAAACGCCTATCTATTCCCCTGACAATTGAATCCCCTATTACAATAGCCCTTCCCCTCTTTTTTCCCCCATCATGTGCTGCAGAGCCACCCATGGTGCCATGAACTTGGCTGCTGATGCATTCCCCTGATGAGCCATCTCCCTCAACAGTATCCAAAATGGTAAACCTGTTGAGTAGGGAGATGACCGCAGGGGACTCCTGCACTACCTGCCTACTGTTTTGCTGGCTATTGGCCACCCGCTCCCTTTCTGTCCTCTTACCTTTTACCTGTGGCGTGACCAACTCGCTGTATGTGCTGTCCACGACTTTCTCTGCATCGTGGATGCTCCAGTATGAATCCAGCCGCAGCTCCAATCGTTCAATGCGGTCTGCCAGGAGCTGCAGCTGGACACACTTCCTGCAAATGTAGTCATCAGGGACACCAACCATATCCCTGATCTCCCACATGTTGCAGGCTGAGCAAACCACGGGACCAATCTCCACTGACATCTTACTCCCAAATTACTCTATTAAATATATATATATATTTTTATTTTTTTTATTATTATTTTTTTTAACCAAATTAGTATCAGCGGAGGAGGATTTCCTGGAATGTATATGGGGTGGTTTTTTAAGCTAATATGTAGAGGAACCGACTAGAGGGCAGGCCATACTAGACTGGATATTGTGTAATGAGAACGGATTAGTTTGCGATCTTGTTTTGTAAGGCCCCTTGGGCAACAGTGACCATAATATGGTGGAATGCTGCATTAGGATGGAGAGTGACACGGTCAATTCAGCAACTGGGGTCCTGAACTTAAAGAAAAGAGTCTTAGAAGGTATGAGACTGGAATTGGCTAGGATAGATGTGCAAATAATACTTCAAGGGTTGAGGGTGGAGATGCAATGGCAAAGATTTAAATACAGCATGGTGATCTCCAAAAATTGTTCATCCCTGTCTGGTGAAAAAGTAAAACTGGGAAGACGGCTCAACAGTGGCTAACGAAGGAAGTCAAGGATAGTGTTAAATCCAAGGACGAGGCATATAAATTGATTAGAGAAAGCAGCAAATTGGGAGACATTTTGAATTCTACAGAGGACAAAGGGGTTAATTATAAGGGAGAAACAAGAACATGAAAGAAAGCTTGCGCGGAATATAAAAGCTGTGTAAAAGCATCTTTAGATATGTAAAAAGGAAAAGATTAGGGAAGACAAAGTACAGTGCATTCAGAAAGTATTCAGACCCCTTCACATTTTGTTACATTACAGGATTATTTTAAAATGGATTAAATTATTTTTTTTGATAATCAATCTACACACAATGCCCCAGAATGAAGAAGCGAAAACAGTTGTTTAGAATTTTTCGCAAAGTAATTAAAAAGGAATAACTAAAATATCACATTTACATAAGTATTCAGACCCTTTGCTATGACTGAAAATTGAGGTTATGTTCATCCTGTTTGCATTGATTATCATTGAGATGTTTCTGCAACTTGATTGAAGTCCACCAGTGGTAAATTAAATTGATTGGACATGATTTGGAAAGGCACACACCTGCCTATATAAGGTCCCACAGTTGACAGTGCATGTCAGAGCAAAAACCAGGCCATGAAGAAGAAGGAATTGTCTGTAGACCTCTGAGAGGATTGTGTCGAGACACAGATCTGGGGAAGGGTATAAAACAATTTCTACAGCATTGCAGGTCCCGAAGAGCAGAGTGGCCTCTGTCATTCTTAAATGGAAGAAATTTGGAACCACCAGGACTCTTCATAGAGCTGGCCGCCTGGCCAAACTGAGCAATCGGGGAAGAAGGACCTTGGTCATGGAGGTAACCAAGAACCCGATGGTCACTCTGATAGAGCTCCAGAGTTCCTCTGTGGAGATGGGAGGACCTTCCAGAAGGATGACTATATCTGCAGCACTCCACCAATCAGGCCCTTATGGTAGAGTGACCAAACAGAAGCCACTCCTCAGTAAAGACACATGATAGCCCGCTCGGAGTTTCCCAAAAGGCAACTAAAGGACTCTCAGAGCATGAGAAGCAAGATTCTCTCGTCTGATGAAACCAAGATTGAACTATTTGGCCTGAATGGCAAGTGTCATGTCTGGAGGAAGCCAGGCACCGCTCATCAACTGGCCAATACCATACCGCATCATGCAGTGGGGATGTTTTTCAGCGGCAGGAACTGGGAGTCTAGTCAGGATTGAGGGAAAGATGAACAGAGCAAAGTACAGAGAGATCTTTGATGAAAACCAGCTCCAGAGCGTTCTGGACCTCAGACTGGGGCGGAGGTTCACTTTCCAACAGGATAATGACCCTCAGCACACAGCCAAGACAACGCAGGAGTGGCTTCGTGACAAGTCTGTGAATGTCCTTGAGTGGCCCAGCCAGAGCCCGGACTTTAAACCGATCGAACATCTCTGGAGGGACCTGAAAATAGCTGTGCATCGACGCTCCCCATCCCCACTGACAGAGCTTGAGAGGATCTGCAGAGAAGAATGAGAGAAATTACCCAAATACAGGTGTGTCAAGCTTGTAGCGTCATATCCAAGAAGACTTGAGGCTGTAATCGATGCCAAAGGTGCCTCAACAAAGTACTGAGTAAAGGGTCTGAATACTTATGTAAATGTGATATTTCAGTTATTTCTTTTTAATTACTTTGCAAACATTTCTGAACACCTGTTTTCACTTCTTTTATTATGGGGTATTGTGTGTAGATTGATGATTTAAAAAAAAAGAATTTAATCCATTTTAGAATAAGGCTGAAATGTAACAACATCTGGAAGAGTGAGGGTGTCTGAATGCACTGTTGGTCCCTTACAAGCAGAAACAGGTGAATTTATAATGGGGAAACAAGGAAGTGTCGAGTACAAAGTGAATTTACAGAAAACTCTGCTTTAAGTGTCGAGTAGATCAGGAGGACACATTATTGGCAACAATGCTGAATACAAGATTCAACTGTCAGCTCCTTATGCCAGTTAAACAAGCACTTTGTTTTGTTCTGACTTAACTAAGGAAGACGCAATCTCCCAGAAATACTATGGGACAGAGGATCTAGTGGGAGGGAGGAACTGAAGGGAATCCACAAATGTTGTTAGGTAAACTGTTGGGACTGAAGGCAGATAAATCCCCAGGGCCTGATAGCCTGCATCCCACAGTACTCAGGAGGTGGCCCTAGAAACCGTGGTTGCATTGGTAATCATTTTCCCATGTTCTATAGATTCTGGCTACCGTCCAGTCCACAGGAATTGATCGAATGTAACCCCACTTTTTAAGAAAGGAGGGAGAGAGAAAACGGGGAATTATAGACCAGTTAGCCTTACATCGGCAGTGGGGAAAATGCTTGAGTCGGTTATTAAAGATGTTGAAGCAGCGCATTTGGAAAGCAATGATAGGATCGGTCAAAGTCAGCATGGATTTATGAAGGGGAAATCATGCTTGACTAATCTTCTGGAATTTTTTGAGGGTGTAACAAGTAGAAAGGATAAGGGAAAGCCCATGGATGTGGTGTATCTGGACTTTCAAAAAGCCTTTGACAAGGTCCCGCACGAGAGTAGTGTGCAAAATTAGAGCACGTGCTATTGGGGGTTGGGTATTGACATGGATAGACAACTGGTTGGCAGACAAGAAGCAAAGAGTTGGAATTAACAGGTCTTTGTCAGAGTGGTAGGCAGTGACTAGTGGGATGCCGCAAAGCTTGGTGCTGGGACCCCAGTTATTTCCCAAATATATTAACGATTTAGACGAGGGAATTAAATGTAACATCTCCAAGTTGGTGAATAACATAAAGCTGGATGGCAATGTATGCTGTGAGGAAGATGCTCTGAAGCTACAGGGTGACTTGGATAGGTTGGGTGAGTGGGCAGATGCGTGGCAGATGCAGTATATGCAATATGGATAAATGTGAGGTTACCACTTTGGTGGCAAGAATAGGAAGGCAGATTATTAGCTGAATGATGTCACATTAGGAAAAGGAGAGGTGCAATGAAACCTGGGTGTGCTTGTACATCAGTCACTGAAAGTAAGCATGCAGGTACAGTAGGCAGTGAAGAAAGCTAATGGTATGTTGGCCTTAATTGCGAGAGGATTTGAGTTAAGGTGCAAGGAGGTCCTACTGCAGTTCTACAGGGCCCTGGAGTACTGTATGCAATTTTGGTCTCCTAATTTGAGGAAGGACATTATTGCTATTGAGGGAGTGCAAAGTAAGTTCACCAGGTTAATTCCCAGGATGCCGGGACTGACATATGATGAAAGAATGGGGTCGACTGGGCTTGTATTCACTGGAATGTAGAAGGATGAGAGGGGATCTTATAGAAACATAAAACATTCTTAAAGGATTGGACAGACTAGGTGCACGAAAAGTGTTCCCGATGTTGGGGGAGTCAAGAACCAGGACTCGCAGTTTAAACATAATAACATAGAAAAATAGGTGCAGGAGCAGGCCATTCGGCCCTTCGAGCCAGCACCACCATTCAATATGATCATGGCCGATCAGTACCCTGTTCCTGCTTTTTTCCCCATAACCCTTGATTCCTTTAGCGCTAAGAGCTAAATCTAATTCTCTCTTGAAAACATCCAATGAATTCCCCTCCATCGCCTTCCGTGGCAGAGAATTCCACAGATTCACAACTCTCTGGGCGAAAACGTTTTTCCTCATCTCAGTCCTAAAGGGCCTACCTCTTATTCTTAAATTGTGACCACTGGTTCTGGAATCCCCCAACATAGGGAACAATATTCCTACATCTAGCCTGTCCAATTCGTTAATTTTATGTTTCTATAAAAAACGCCTCTCATCCTTCTAAATTCCAGTGAATATAAGCCCAGTTGATCCTTTCCTTCATCATATGTCAGTCCCACCATCCTGGGAATTAACCTGGTGAATCTACGCTGCATTCCCTCAATAGCCCGGATGTGTTCCTGGAGGCTTGCTAAACATTAGATCACATGATCGCCTCTAGCATCTTGTGTAAATATATTAACAAATCTTGAACAGAGTAAAGTTCACCACACACGTCACATTCTCTCTTGCCCCACATTTCCGAGCACTAGCACTGTTTTAAATAAACGCTCCATTGATTTTTCCATTCTTTTCACAATTTTTCATGAAATAATGACAGTACACAAAGATCACCCTGATTTTAGACACAAAATGCTGGAGTAGCTCAGCGGGTCAGGCAGCATCTCTGGAGAAAATGGATAGGTGACATTTTGGGTTAGACACTTCTTCAGACTGAAGTCTTCTCGAATCTGAGAAACGGTCCCAACCCGAAATTTCAAGCCTCCATTTTCTCCAGAGATGCCGCCTGATTCGCTGAGTTACTCCAGGATTTTGTGTCTATCTTTGGTACAAAACAGCGTCTGCAGTATTTTATCATCCTGATTTTCCTTGTATCATAGCACAAAAACAGCCATATAAAACAACATCATTTTTTAAGCTGCTTCGAAGGTTCAGTATTTAGCAGCTCAAGGAGGATTACATTATTCTCAACCTGGTATAAAGAAATATCACTGCTTTGACAACTGACGTGATGAATGCAATGTGAATGATGGTACCTTACCCCAAACACAAATAAGGGTACATTTCCCTGCAGAAATATCTTTATGACTCCTATCTAAGCAAATAATATTGTGGAAGGGAACAGGCAAAACTCTATTGCATCAAATTCAGACCGAGAATGCAAATCATCAAATAAAGAGATAATTTATTTTTCCATGAAATTATTTTATGTTGTTTGTCAAAAGACATGATGCAAAAAATGTTTTTAAACTATGGGACTTCTTTTCATTTTTTAATGGGTGAAACTGGAGGAGCTTAAGTGCAAATGTTCTATATGACTTAATTTTGTAAGTACCAAAATTAAAAGAGAAATATATGAGGCGATATGTGAGAAATATCATACTCAGAAGATAATTTGTATATCTGTTCAACAGACTGGGGGGAGTCCGTGTAGGTAGGCACTGCAGATGCTGGTTTACACCGAAGTTAGACACAAAATGCTGGAGCAACTGAGCTGGACAGGCAGCATCTCTGGAAAGAAGGAATCTGTGACGTTTCGGGTCGAGAACTTCCTTTGACTGAAGACTGAGTCTGAAGAAGGGTCTCGACCCGAATCGTCACTCCCTTCTATCCAGAGATGCTGCCTGTCCAGCATTTTGTGACTGGAGGGAGTCTATGCAACTTTTATATCTCAACCACAACAATTGCCGTTTGTATTCTGTTAGAAACTTTGAGGTTTTAAGTTGTGATGCATGGTGCAAAGTGTGCAGTTGATGTTTTATGTTGTCAGTCTGCTGTACATATGACTTTGAGATTGTCAGACTGACTGGCATGTTCCAAAAAGGGTTAATATCAAAAATAAATGGTTGTCTAAATGCCAATATCAATAAGAACTGTATATTATATCAGTGCATGCATTGAGCATCAATATCTGACCGTGTGGTAGATATTATAATAAATTCATTTTGGCTAATTACTTTTAATATGTGCAAGGATTAGTTGCTGACTAACATTTGCCCATTATAAAACTGCCTGGCTTTTAATTTTTGGGTGTATATAATATTGCCAACATTATATCTGTACAGACTGGAAATCTAGTCTTGTAATTTAGAATTATCCTTAGTGCTAAAATAATTCCAAATTTACGGGTATCTTTGGCATGCTAGTAAAGGAATCTGTTTTATTTGTACTCTTAAATACTTTAAAATTCACGCTGATGCCAAGATGGATACTCATTTTCGCACATACACCCCTTTCCTGTCCCTAAACCCAAATATCATTCAGCACATTCAATTTAAGTGTGTTTATTAGTTCCATTGCTGATACATATGACAATTAAACACTCTTAACTTTTGTATACAGTTGGCTTAGGTAGTTATTTTTTCCTGCCCATGTTTTCTCGATGTTTAACAATTGCTTGACCTCAGAAGGTTGTGAAAATCAACAAAATCTGGATATCGGAGAAGACTTAGGCTAAATATGGTGAACCTGTAATGCATATCTTCTCAGGTTTATAAAGTCAGTCCAGACGTCTATCCTTGTATGTATTGGCAGTTGACATTGAGATATTTGTACCAAATAACGAAGTTTCTGTATTAAGAAGCAATACTAAAAAGATGATGATTCTCTGTGTTCATATTTGAAAGGTTTCCTCTGAAGACCTGTGGAGAAAGCCATTATCTTCATTGGAAGAAGACATTCTGAACACACGAAGAGTTGGTCAAAGGAGGTGGAACTGTGGAAAAGGCAGGCAGCGACAACGGCCCCTTTCAGACTATGGCCAGTTTGCGAGCAGGAAGTTTTTTATCCCAAAGAATGATCTTCCTGTTCAACCCCCAAACATAGATTTTACAGATAGTGAGGACACCACTGATGCATCTTGCGTTGATTCCCAGCCACAGCAATATACAATTATTCAGCAACATGAGAACCAAAAGAGAAGGCCCATCTCTGTAATTGGTGGATTCAATGTCTATGAAAATAACTCTGAGCAAATGGAGGACCTTCTTACAGTACAAGTAAGATGACACTTTTGCTGCCTCTTCTACACAAAATGAAACTTTTCCATTTTGCTTTACTTAATAAGGGAAATAGAGAAACCAGGGAATTTGAGACGGTGAGCCTCACATCGGTGATAGGGAAGCCTTTGGAGAGAATTCTTCGAGATGGGATTTACTCCCATTGGGAAGAGAATGGATTAATTAGGCTTCATGCACTGCAGGTCATGTCTTATTAACTTGTGAGTTTTATGACAACGTGACAAAGATGATCGATGAGGGTAAGGTGGTGGATGTTGTCTCCATGGATTTTAGTAAGGCATTTGACAAAGTCATCCATGGTAGGCTGATCCAGAAGATTAAGATGCACGCGATTAACAGTGACTTTAAGCCAGAGTTTAATTCCAACGTGAGGTGTTGCAACTTGGGAGGTCGAATGTTGGAGGAAAATGTGCAATTAATGGTAAGACCCTTAACAGCATTGAGGTTCAGAGTGATCTTGGGCTCCAAGTCCATAACTCCCTGAAAGTGGCAACACAAGTAGATAGAGTGGTTATATTTGTACTTTTAAACTGGGAGATTTCAAATATTTTGTACTGCACACCACTTGTGAGAAACTAGTTTTCTGCCCCTTTTTCTCTTCCAGCTAAATCTTCTTACGTTTGTAAAAATGAAATGTAAATCATAATACTTTGCACTAAAGAAAATTCATTAACATGACAGAGTGAATTCAAAGCAACTTGAATATTTTTTTTGTTTGAATTCGGAATTCAGTAGAATTTGTGTATGCAAATATCAAAGGGTGATTGATATGTGGAACGAAGAAGTAGTTGAGGCAGGTACTACATCAAGATTTCAAAGACATTTGGATAGGAACATGGATAGGGAAGGTTTAGAAGGAAAAGGGCCAAATGTGGTCATGTGGGACTGGTGTACGTGGGGCATCTTGGTCGGCCAGAGATGCGTTGACCAAAGGGCCTGTTCCCGTCCTCTATGAATCTAAATATAGCATGCTTTTAATATTCATCTTATTCATCTGTCATTTTACTTCTAATAATTAATCATTTCAAATGTTTTGTTCACTTATTCTGTTTCCAGTCAGTTGTTCGACCACCCATCCCTTCACATGAGATACCACCATACAAAGCAGTGTCTGCCAGAATTCGACCGTTAACTTTCTCCCAAAGCACACCCATTGGTTTAGATCGGGTTGGACGGAGAAGACAAATGAGGACATCAAATAGTAAGTGACATTTATCTAAATGAGCATGTATATTATAATCCTGATTGTAAGCATTTTCAATAAAGCACATTTCCTACCATCATGGATGAAAATCTGAGCCAATTAATTTTGATTTGTTGTGACTTCCAATGAGCCGCACAGAGACCAAAGCGTCAGTTATAAAATGAAGACGCAAGTTTGTAGATTGTGGAATCTGGACCAACAAAGCATCTGTGGGTGTGGAGGAATGGTCAATGTTTTGGATCAAAACCTGATTCAGGGTTGCTTTCTGATTGCTTTAATGTGCCGGATCCAGGACAAATCATCAGAGGTATGCCCAATAACTTGTTTACTCTCCACCACTGACCCATCTGACAGTTCATGAATCCTCGGTCTTTCTCTTCTAAAATCAATAATGTTCATTGGTGGAGAACAAGGTTGTTGTTCTGGCACCATTCAATCAGACAATCTATTCGTAAATCAGAGTCCTCTGTACAGAGCTGTTCAGATGAACTGTGGCAAGGAGTCTTGCATCATTCTCCAGACACTCCTCACCAATCCACACTTGGCAAAGAGGTGGGCAGCACTCTCCTCCCTATATCCCGCGGGCAGCGTGCATCAGTAGTAAGCTTCCAACAGTACAGGAAGGACCTCACTGGAAGAGCCACCAGCCAAGAGGTGTAGGTGCTTGTTGGTGAGTTCTGGTGAAGTCACCAACAAGTTGGGCAGTGTGCTCAGGACCATGCCACAGGATCTAAGTTATTGTCTTACAGTGCCTGTAGGATGATCCTAGCTGACAGTCCGATGGACATAGTCAAGATGCTGGGCTGGAAGAATTGTTTTCCACAAAGGATAGATGCTGTGGTAATGTCCAGCTGACTGGCACATTGCATGGCAGCAGTGCCAGGCCCATCCTTTGCAACACTGGGGACAGGTAGAACCTCAGCAATTATTAACACTTGGTGCCCACATACTTTAGCTCTATGCACAGCCTAATGTAGCCACACAGGATGGTGGCCATTATGATGAGGGTGACGCTGGGCATGCTTTGGCCCCAGTTGTCTACGGACGTGCATTGTGATCGGTTGGACCATCTCCATGTTTGATCCCCAGATGAAGGAAAATTACCTGGGTCAAGGCAAAGAGTGGGGTACACCTGCACTAGGCATAGCCACACCAGTGCCAAGTACAGCAACCCCGAGAGCACCTCACACCCGATGACTGTGCCCAGTTATCAAAAACGAGAGACAGAGAGACAGAGAAACAGAGAGACAGAATCTGCTCCAGCCAATTGTTCTTGCAAACACCAGCTTGAACCAGCTACCAATCACCATGGCCTCGCTCTTCCTGCGGTCAACTCTGGCTCCCGATGCCGAACAGCCTGGCATATGTGTTTTCATTGTCTAAAGGATCCAGTGCAGAATGGAGAGCCAGCGATATCGCACCCTCTATTGATCTATTGTGGAGGTAGGCAAAGTGTTGTACATCCCGATTCGTGCTCAGGTAGGAGTTGATGTGAGTGATGCGTAACTAGAAATCAGCATCTTGTGAAGTTGTGGAAGGAATAGAGTTCTAGGGTTCAGGTCCTGCCCAATTGTGGGTCATGCGCCAGAGCCATTCGGGTGGATGATATCAGTGGTTAGTACTGTGAAAGTTGATAGTGGAGAGCTAAGTAATGAGACTTAAATGAGCTGCACTTTTTTTTTCAGGGCTTTAATTTCCCCTCAATGCTTCAATGGATGTGCTTGCATGGGGAATGTCATTTGATGCATGTCTGATGTGGAAATCATTTCATGTGTGCAATGGTGAATCTCAAGTAAAAGTACCCATTGAAATTTAGAGTGGCACAAATTGACGTGGAAATGGTCACTGTTACATTTCACACACTGAGGAAAATAATGATTTCTAGATGGATCATCCTACAGAACAACAGCACAATGAAATGGGATTTTTATACCTATATTTTTGATGCGTATTTTAAAAAGGAAGCAGCTATTCTCCTTGAACGGCAATTTCTTAATGTTAGCTGGGTCAATTAAAAAAAAAAATTATTGACGAATTTTAGGAGGAATATGTGATATGCACGTCGGCTTTTGTTTTAGAATTGCGTGTGAGGCATGCTGGTGAAGCATCATTAATAATGCAGTGCAGCATTTAACTACTCATTTATATTCGGGTCCAATTCAGTTTGTAGCAGTCAGATCTTTGTGAAGGGTTTGTTGCGGTGCATTGCAAAGGCTGCATAGAGAAAGAGGGGGTTTCCGAGCATATTGTTGAAAGAAATTTGCACTCTGAGTTGGAGCTTGATAGTTTAATCAGGAACCATCATATCAGGAACACTGATCCCTTAAATATTAACGTTTGCATGCTTTACCAGTTGGGTGTACAAATCGTTTCATTCAAATGTTTGGTTACTCTCGAAGAACTTGTCTTCCAAAATTAAAATAAAAAGTTGCACATTTCCTGAGATGTTATTTGGGAAGAACACTTGTACAAGATATCATTGACGCCGCTTACTGTTTTGCTAAAACAACCTCCCTAGAGTCACCCCATGACATCAGAGAGAATAAAATACTGAGTAGTTGGAAGTATAGTGTACGGTAAGCCACTGGTGTTGCATTGGCGTCTGGCCTGATGAACCCGGCAGCCAGTTGAACCAATGAATGAATCACTGCAGAGTTTCAAACGCACAGGATTTGCTGTGTTGGGAAATAGCAATAATGTCTTTAACCTAAATCAGATGCTTTGCTGTTAAACAAGGAATTCATTTTCAAGAATGGTTGCAAGGGGGGAAATTAGCAGATTTTGGAGTCTAGAGAGTCTACAGTTTGGTATGTATTACACAAGTGTATTGATGATTTGCATATGTCTGTGAAAATGAAAGGTAAACAATTCATACAGGGAAAGTACTTCAGGATAATGGTGAAGCATTACATGAAATGAGAAAACTGGAAAGAAAATACTGTATTCTATCAAATTGTTGGTTTGAGGATATAAATTTCTAAAAATGCATTAGTCATGATCTTGGAAACCGGGAGTGCTAATGACTAAGCACATAGAGCAAAGTTGTATTTAAATTAATGAGCATGTTGATTATAATTTAATATTTTAATTATAGTTCTGGTACTCGGAAAAATAGCAAGACTCATTAACAATTGGGAAAGTTTATTAACACTCATTGTTTCAGTAGGAGCATCGCCAACCTTTTAAGATGTGGCTCAAAATTTTTAAATCCAAATGAGTTTCCTCACATTGTACTTCATACTTGCCAAATTTTGGAAAACATAATTCTCATGCATGGAATGAAAGGCCTAAAAAGGCCTTTGGATGCATTTTGAGAAAATTTGCCATTTTAATAAATCAAAATCTGACAGAAATATTTTTTCGAGAAACAGAATTTTATGTTTACAAATGTAATATCTTTAAATCTTCTTGTTATAATGATATAAAGTACAACATTAGGCTTATTGTAATGTATTAGCACTAAGGAATTGCAGCGTTAACTAAACAAATTGCATATATTGATTCTTTAAAAAAAACGATGTTACGGTTTTGTTGGATAAGATCATTAATTAATTAGACATACAGTTTAGTTTATCATTATTCAGAAATGACAATAACTAGTATAATAACTGAGTACAACTAGTTGATTGAAAAGCCTTAAGAATTGCTAGAGAAAGGCATTGAAATTCTAACAGAAAAAATCCTTACACTGGTGCTGAGTGTCTATATCGCCTTTATTTTACGTTATCTATCAGTATTTTTAATGCAGGCTATTATTTCCTCACAGTAAGAATCTGAGTGGATATTTTAACCATACAGACGTTGTTATCGTACTGTGTAATTTGAAGACCACGAAGACTCAATGTACAGCATTTGATGAAAAATCTGTAAAATGCATTGAAAGTTTTTAATATCAGTACTATTTACTACAATAATTCACTGTACAGGCAATGGCAACTATTCTTAGTCTGGTTATTTGAATTGATCTCATAAACCCGGAGCTCCAGTAAGCCTAGCAACAGTGCCAGTTTCCACTCTGCTTATCTGGCTTGTCATTTACATTTTCTGGTGCTTGAAATGTAGGTCATAACCTTCCTAAACCCATTTCTTCTGTGACATTGTGCAGTGTTGGAAATAATCAAATTGATTTGAAAAAATATCTTGTACAAATAAAAGGCAACACTGAATTGGTGAATTTGAATTTGAAACTTTTTTATTGCAATACACACTTTTAGTAATTTTAATCATGTATACATATTATTTAATGTCAATTCTTATAGAAAACTTTAAAATCCATGAATATATTGATAAAAATAGAAAATGTTGGAAACACTCAGCACATCAAGCAGTATCTGTGGAAAGAGATAATGTTTCAGATTGAGCTGAGTAGTGCTTCCTCAGGTTTTTTGTTTCAGATTCACAGCGTCTACAGTACTTTTATTTTAATCAAAATATATTAGTTCCCAGTTTGATAATATTTGTATAACAGATTTTGCTCTTAAATGATGTGGTCTGTTCTTTATTTAATCCATGGGTTTACATTATATCGAAACTGTTTTAATTCAACTGTCTACATTTAATTAAACTTCTCCGTTTATTCAATCTATTCTTTCTCTCTATTTGTACTCAATTAACAATAATTCTTGCTCTTTCTTTCACTCTCTTACCATTTAATTGGGGTGGGAGATTGCAACCTTCACGTGGTCCACCCTGTTTCGACTAATGCAATCAACCTGACGTGTACAAACAAATAGATCAAATAGAACAAGTTGACCTACAACTTTAGGCTGTGCACGCCATACGCAAGAAGAATTTAACTCTTTCTTTTCAATTACGGTAGTTAAGGAACTTGACTATGGTCCTGTTAGGGTCCCAAAAGCTGATGTGCACTTCTATGCGCTATACCTATGTGCATTTCTAGTTACTCATGACACAATGAGCTAAAGGTTGATGGAAAACACTAACTGAGGTCACATACACAAGCTGCTCTCTTCGGGGAATTTAGCCAATTAAGACAAGAGGTTGTTTGATCCAGTGTGGGGCCAAACCATTGATCCTATCGTATTTTATAATAGGTAATGTGTTATCAATGGCACATTAGTGGAATTTTAAACTCTCAGTCAACCAACAAAACATTGTTGTTTCAAAATCTTCTGTTCATGGATGTAAGCCCTTGTCCAACTTGAGTGGATAATATATGTAGACTTCAACCTGAAATTTCTTGAACATAGAAAATAGACTTTAACAATTTTTTCTGCCACATTACAACCATGTTCTCCAGAGATGCTGCCTGACCCACTGAGTTCCTCTAGCATTTTGTGTCTTTCTTTGGTATAAAGAACATTGCGACTTTCACGTGGTCCGCCCTGTTTCGACAAATGCAATCGACACGGCGTGCACAATCAAATAAGGTCAAAACGGTTGTCCCACAACTTTAGGATGTGTATGCCATATGCAAGAAGAAACACCTGCAGTTCCTTGTCATTCCTTTTCTTATTTACTAGCTTACTAGATATAATTTATGGTGCTGGCAAAAATAATTTTCCCAGTGTTTGCATTTACTCTTATAAAGTTGATGCTAACTTTCCAAAGTTAGAAATGCTTTTGGGGACCTATAATTTCTATAGATGAATATAGAAAACAACTAAATTGACATACACTTCTATGTAAAATTTGTGGATGATGAGTCGTTTTAATATGGATGCTTGTTGCTTGATGATATATTTTAATTAACTAGGCAACTGCATGTTCTGTTCACAGACTGTACATTCTATTACTGATTTTAGCGACATAAAATACAAGTTATGTTGTAATACTACTTCTGCTTGGTCAGCAGTGCTATTTGTCTTGCTTTCAAAACGATGTGAAACAATCAGCACAATGATGCGTTCTGTATTGTTACTTTCACCAACAGAAGAAAGTATTGTTGTGTGGAAGGGGGGATATTGGACTTTTTTTGTTTAATCATGTCACAAGTGGATGTGTTCTTGATAAAACAATGAAAAAGCATTTCCTAGAGTCAGTGTTTTGTTATAGAAACATAGAAACATAGAAAATAGGTGCAGGAGTAGGCCATTCGGCCCTTCGAGCCTGCACCGCCATTCAATGTGATCATGGCTGATCATCCAACTCAGTATCCCGCACCTGCCTTCTCTCCATACCCCCTGATCCCTTTAGCCACAAGTGCCACATCTAACGCCCTCTTAAATATAGCCAATGAACTGGCCTCAACTACCTTCTGTGGCAGAGAATTCCAGAGACTCACCACTCTCTGTGTAAAGAATGTTTTCCTCATTTCAGTCCTAAAGGAATTCCCCCTTATCCTTAGACTGTGACCCCTTGTTCTGGACTCCCCCAACATCGGGAACAATCTTCCAGCATCTAGCTTGTCCAACCCCTTAAGAATTTTGTAGGTTTCATTATCATTGATAATGTCAGGAAATGCAGAAAGAAAACATGTCTGAAGAGCTGAGAATATCATGGGGCAGACCGTTTAATAATTTCCACGCTGATGAAAACTTCAGATTATACAATATTGCATGTGTTGGAAATCTGACCAAGACAACATATTCTCTTAATAGATAAGAGTGAAACAGTTAACATTTTAGATAGATGAACTCAATAATGGGATATATCAGTTATACAAATTATGTTTGCATACAGTGCCCAACACAATGTTTGGGACAAAGACCCATCATTTATTTATTTGCCTCTGTACTCCACCATTTGAGATTTGTAATAGAAAAAATCACATGTGGTTAAAGTGCACATTATCAGATTTTAATAAAGGACATTTTGGTTTCACCATGTAGGAATTACAGCAGTGTTTATACATAATCCCCCCCATTTCAGGGTACCATAATGTTTGGGGCACAGCAATGTCATGGAAATAGAAGTAGTCATATTTAGTATTTAGTTGCATATCCTTTGCATGCAATGGCTGCTTGAAGTCTGCGATTCATGGCATTCTCTGGTGATGCTATGCTAGGCCTGTATTGCAGCCATCTTTAGCTAGCCATCTTTTTGAGGGCTAGTTCCCTTCAGTTTTCTCTTCAGCATGTAAAAGGCATTCTCAGTTGGGTTCAGATCGTGTGATTAACTTGGCCACTCAAAAATTGACCATTTTTTAGCTTTGAAAAACTCCTTCGTTGCTTTAGCATAATGTTTGGGATCATTGTCTTGCTGTAGAATGAACCGCCAGCCAATAGGTTTTGAGACATTTGTTTGACCTTGAGCAGATAGGATGTGTCTATACATTTCAGAATGCAATTTGCTACTACCATCGGCAATTGTATTATCAATAAAAATAAGCGAGCCAGTACCTTCAGCAGCCGTACATGCCCAGGCCATCCCCCCACCACCGTGTTTCACAGGTGAGGTGGTATGCTTTGGATCTTGGGCAGTTTCTTCTCTCCACCATTCTTTGCTCTTGCCATCACTCTGATATAAGTTAATCTTAGTCTCATCTGTCCACAAGACCTTTTTCCAGAACTGTGTTTGCTCTTTTAAGTACTTCTTGGCAAACTGTAACCTGGCCATCCTATTTTTATGGCTAACCAGTGTGATTGCATCTTGCAGTGTAGCCTCCGTAGTTTCATGAAGTTTCTGTGGACTGTGGTCATTCACAAATCCACACCTGACTCCTGAAGAGTGTTTCTAATCTGTCGGACAGGTGTTTGGGGATTTTTCTTTATTATACAGAGAATGCTTCTGTCATCAGCTGTGGAGGTCTTCCTTGGCCTGCTAGTCCTTTTGCGATTAGCAAGCTCACCTGTGTTCTCTTTCTTCTTAATGATGTCACAAGGTAAGCCTAAGGTTTGCCTGATGTCTCTAACAGTTTTGTTATTGTTTCTCAGTCTCATATTGGCTTCTTTGACTTTCAGTGGTGCAACTTTGGTCCTCATGTTGACAAACAGCAATAAAAGTTTCCAAAGGTGATGGAAATACTGGAGGAAAGACTGGGTGCTGAGAGCTCTCTTATACCTGCATTAAGGAGGCAATTAAACACACCTGAGCAATTACAAACACCTGTGAAGCCATGTGTCCCAAACATTATGGTGCCTTGAAATGGGGGGACTGTATAAACACAGCTGTAATTTCTACATGGCGAAACCAAAATGTATAAAAACGGCCTTTAATAAAATCTGACAATGCACTTTAACCACATGTGACTTTTTTTCCATTACAAATCTCAACTTGTGGAGTACAGAGCCAAATAAATAAATGATGGGTCTTTGTATCAAACGTTATGGAGGGCATTGTATAAATGAAACTGCATTGTGATCCTACAATTGAGAAACATTGCAACATTACCTACATTTTTACTTGCCTACTCTGAAACCTGACAATGTGACATTATACATATAGGCCACGTTAAAATAAAAACAATTGCCTTATTTAATGCCATTCACAAGGCAAGCCAAGCTATCTCATAACCATGAAATGCTATGTGGAATAGTTACTATTAAGTTATTAAAATACTGCAAATGCTGCATGTCAAAATACAATTAATTGTATTTGCTTTAAACTCCGTATAATTTGCACTTTCTGGATTTCTTTTCCCTGAAAGTAAATTTATTTTTAGTTTTTGGTGATGTCAACATTGAAATTTCCTCTAACAGAATGCTGCAGATGAGTATTTATTTAGGGACTTTTCTGTAGAATAAGGATGATGATAAGTAGTTCCACAGTGGGTCATTAAATCTTATTTTTAACACCAATCTTCACAATGTTTTTGCAAGGAAGTTAGAATCTCGGGTAAAGCAAAAAGGGCTGAAATTTCTCGGCAAGGCACCTGTGGAGTTTGAAGAAGGGTCATGACCCGAAATGTCACCTATCCATTCCCTCCAAGGGTGCTGCCTGTTCCACTGAGTTACTCCAGCAGTTTGTGTTTTACTTCACAATCTTGTGATTGCGATTGTCAATGGGACTGGTTCAGACTTAAATTTTCCACAGTCAAAATGTTAACACAACATGCAGTTATTAATTAAGATGCAGCATAGATTTTATGGAACGTTCAGATTTAAAATACCTTAAACATCGTACTTTTTCCTTTTAGTATCTGCAGATAGAGGCACAGAGGTTTCTGCTCTGGTTGATGACAATGGCAGTGAGGAGGATTTATCATATGGGGAAATAAGTCAAGCAAATCCCAGATACCTTCAACCTGGTGGAGAACAACTTGCTGTAAATGAGGTGAAGTATTATTATGGGATAGCATGTATTTTGCCTGTTAAATGCTTAAATGAATTAGTTTTGATGAAGAGCCATTTATCTGAAGAAGGGTCTAGACTCGAAACAACACATATTCTTTTTCTCCAGAGATGCTGCTTGAACCACTGAATTACTCCACCATTTTGTGTCTATCTTCGGTGTAAACCAGCATCTGCAGTTCTCTCCTGCACATTTATCTGAAATGTTAGCTTTGTTTCTCTCGAGAAAAATTCTCCCAGCAAACAATTGTGCTTTATTATGATGTGCGTAGAATCTAACTATTCCATTTGACTGCAGTCATGAAAGCAGTTAGTCTCTGATTGACAGGATATGAATCAAAACAAATTCACTTACGCATTTAACTGAGGCAAAATACATGTCACCTCCTAATAATATTGGGTGCCAATTTTGCCGTGGTAAAGAGAATGATTAAATTCAATCTTTTTTTAATGGGGTTTTCATAGCTTTTGGTAGTTCATGCATAACATTAAGAACTTGGGCTTCTCCATCCCTCATTCCCTCTCGAGTATTTATTAAATACCTATAATCTATATCCGTATAAAATTGTGGCTATTTTGTTTTCAATTCCCCGATGATCAAAGAATTCATGGTGTTAGTTTCCGAATTGTTTGCTGTACCTCCACCTAGTTTTGTCTAGCGTTTAATTTGGAGATACAGCATGGAAACAGGCACTTTGCCCACTGAGACCATGCCGACCAGCGATCCCCGTACACTAGCACTATCCTACACATTAGGGACAATTTACAATTTTTACCAAAGCCAATTAACCGAAAAACCTTTGTGCCTTTGGAGGGTGGGAGGGAATTGGAGCATCTGGAGAAAAGCCAAGGAGAACGTACAAACTCTGTACAGATATCACCTGTAGTCAGAATCGAACCCGGTTCTCTGGCAGCAACTCTACCACTGTGTCCCCATGCCGCTGTAGCCTTTGCACTCTGCAAACTCTTGTGTAATGTGCTATTTACTTTTTCTTCCAAAATGGACAATTTAACATTTTCTCACATTACATTTGCTGGATCTTTGACAACTCATTTAACCCATCTATATCTCTTGGTAGCCTCCTCATTTCCTCTTCACAACCAGCTTACTTTTGTCATCAGTTAGTTTACCAACATGCTTTTGATACCTTCCTCCAAGTTGTAAATTGTAAAATCCTGGGTCACCAACACCATTCTTCATGGCACACTGCTCACTTCAAAATTTCCTTTATATGCCCTATCATGTAGCATTATCAAATAAATGATGCTCATAGCATAAGGTGAAATGTGTTTGGATTCTTTCAGCATTTTAATGATATAATATTTTTTAACTGAATATCCTCTGATTCACTGATAGCATCACCACAGATTTCTTTGTTGAAAAAAGTCAGTTTTTTTTTCTTAGGTGACAATGTAGAATGGGCAGTAATGGCTTCATCACCCACTAAAGCTAAGATTTCATTGTGTGCTTATATTTTCTCTTATTGTGAAGTTAAGATATTATGATTACAAGTTCATTCAGATAGGTGTAAATGGCACCTGAATGTTCTTTTGTGAAATACATTTTATTTGGCAATTTTGTTTGTGCTCTCTGCTGTTCTAGAGATACCAGGGATTGTCCAGTATTTGGGGCTTGTAGCCATTTTATTTGTGTAAGTCGTGGCAGTGAATATTAGCAGGCTATTTTATGAAGTCAATGAAGCGGAGACATTTCACCCCTTATTAAACCAACACAATGGATTCCCCACCCATTAATAATTATTGGCTTCTAATTACTTCTGTACACACTTTGTGATATCAGTTCAGTTTATTGTCACGTTTACCGAGGTACAGTGAAGAGCTTTTGTTGCTTGCTAAACAATATTTTACATGCATTCACCAAAGATATTGTAAACTGAAATGTGTTTCTTTCTATAGTTGATAAGTGATGGCCACATTGTATGTGCAGAAGCGCTCTGGGATCATGTCACCATGGATGATCAGGAGCTTGGATTCAAAGCTGGAGAAGTCATCCAAGTACTTGATGCCTCCAACAAGGAATGGTGGTGGGGCATGATTGATGATAAAGAAGCCTGGTTTCCGGCCAGCTTTGTTCGAGTATGTTTTTTTTCATATGAAATTTGAGAAGTATGATAATAGTTATCTTCCTCATGAATGAGGATTAATTAAGTTTATTTGCTCCATACAGAAATAAAAACTGTTGTGTTTATACGTTAAAGTTGCGGTTACATCTAAATCTGCATCCTACTTAGTAGAAATGAAAACCGTTCCAACCTGTTTATATGTTTCCACACAAGACAGATTTATTAGATTTAACTTTATACCTTATTAGCTACGGGTGAACCAGGAGGATGCCGGAGGTGAATACACTGGAAAATTTCCGGATGAACGGTTGGATACTCACTGCAGTAAACATCGCCTTCACAAAAGCTCTGAAAACAAAGAGCAGATGCGAACAAATGTAATCAAGGAGATCATGAATACTGAACGAGTCTACATTAAGCATCTGAAAGACATCTGTGAGGTACTGCAAAAGATGCAGATCTGAAATTGGAGGAAATTGTGTTTTATTTCATAATGGCATCCTTATAGATTTATGTTCTGAAATATACAATGCAATTTGGCTTAAAATGACAAGCAAGTTCATTTTCAAAGACTTATTATTGTTGAGAACATGTCATTAACTTAATGAATTTCTCCATAATCTGCTCAATTAATTTAAAGGCTCAGATCTTTTACTGTTATCTTCATAACAACTTCTGTATCCAGGAGTCTTCCACTAGTTCAGTGGACCAGTTCTTCCATTTTGAGAATCGTTGTTCCAACATGAGCTGTCTGCTTTCTTGGGCCTGTTCATTGTGATTTGCTGACATAATGTCAGCCAACTTTAATTTTGTCTACTCAACTCATTCACTCTCACCTTCCCTACAAATTTGCAGAATTGTATTCTTTCATATTCAATCTTAACATAATCACTGTTTTTTTAATAGGGATAATATTTTTAAATTTTTCCCATCCTGAGAAAAAAGGTTCTGATTGTCTTGCAAAATATTAAATGCTTCTATCAGGTTTCCTGCAACCTCCAGTGTTCCAGAGAAAACAATCCAAGTCTCTCCAACCTTTCCCTGGAACTAATACCCCTTAATTCAGGAATCATTCTGGTACACCTACTCTGCGCCCTTTTCAAAGTCTCCACATCCTTTCTGTAGTGGAATGAACAGAGTTGTATGTGATACTCCAAATGCGGCTTAATCAAAGTCCTATAAAGCTGCATCATGACCTCCTGACTCTTATAATCAATGCTCAGATCTATGAAAGCAAGCATACCATGTACCTTCCTTTACAGTTGACATCCCTAAAGTGCGACATCTCATACTTGCTTAGAACTAAACTCCATCTGCCATTTCTGTAGCCAATCTATATCCCGCGGTACATTTTGACAGCCTTCCTCACAGTCTGCGACTCCACCAACCTTGATGTCATCTGCAAACTTACCAACCAACCTGTCTACATTTACATCCAAGTTAATTATATAATAAACAGCAGAGGTTCCAGCAAAGATTCCTGTGGAACTCCACTGTTCACGGACTTCTAGCCTGAATATTGTTCTTCCACCACAACCCTCTCTTTTCCATCAGTAAGCTCTTAAACGAATGTGCAAGACCATTTTTAATTACTATTTTCATCTTATTTCATCAAAAGGGTTGTTATCTCCGGTTTGCTTCCAGTTCCTCGTGCTGGCGAGAGCAGGAACAGGGAGATATGGGACCTGAATGTGTGGCTGAGGAACTGGTGCAGGGGGCAGGGATTTAGATTCTTAGATCACTGGGATTTTTTTTATAGTAAGGGGGAACTGTACAAAAGGGACGGATTGCATCTTAACAGGTGGGGGACCAGCATTCTGGCCGGCAGGTTTGCCACTGCTACACGGATGGTTTTAAACTGAATAAGGGGGGTGGGGTATCAAATGGGATAGTCGAGGACGGAGTTAGAGGGAAAGAGAGTAAAGCGATGGTTAATGACCCCAGAATTAACGGGGAAGAAAGCTCACAAAGGGATAGGAGAGTATGGCCAAGTGTAATAGGGATCGATGTGAAAGGGGCCACTTGTCAACATAATTGTATAAGGAGTAAAAGTGTTGTAAAAACAAGCCTGAAGGCTTTGTGTCTCAATGCGAGGAGCATTCGTAATAAGGTGGATGAGTTGAAGGTGCAGATAGCGATTAATGACTATGCTATAGTTGGAATCACGGAGACTTGGCTCCAGGATGACCAAGGCTGGGAGCTGAACATCCAGGGATATTCAATATTCAGGAGGGATAGACGAAAAGGAAAAGGAGGTGGGGTAGCGTTGCTGGTGAGAGAGGAGATTAATGCAATAGAAAGGAAGGACATTAGCGTGGAGGATGTGGAATCGATATGGGTAGAGCTGCGAAACTCTAAGGGGCAGAAAACGCTAGTGGGAACTGTGTACAGGCCACCTAACAGTAGTATTGGAGTTGGGGATGGCATCAAACAGGAAATTAGAAATGCGTGCAACAAGGGTAACACGGTTATAATGGGTGACTTCAATCTGCATGTAGATTGGGTGAATCAAATTGGCAGGGGTGCTGAGGAAGAGGATTTCCTGGAATGTATGCGGGATAGTTTTCTCAACCAACATGTGGAGGAACCAACGAGAGAGCAGGCTATTCTAGACTGGGTATTGAGTAATGAGGAAGGGTTAGTTAGCAGTCTTGTTGTGCGTGGCCCCTTGGGCAAGAGTGACCATAATATGGTTGTGTTCTTCATTAGGATGGAGAGTGACAAAATTAAGTCAGAAACAAGGGTTCTGAACTTGAACAAAGGTAACTTTGAAGGTATGAGATGTGAATTGGCCAAGATAGACTGGCAGGTGATTCTTAAAGGGTTGACAGTGGATGTGCAATGGAAGGTATTTAAAGACTGCATGGATGAAGTACAAAAGTTGTTCCTACCAGTTTGGCAAAAGAATAAATCGGGGAAGGTGGTGCATCCATGGATAACAAGGGAAATCAGGGATAGTATAAAAACAAAAGATGAGGCATACAAATTTGCCAGAAAAAGCAGCCTACCGGAGGACTGGGAGAAATTCAGAATCCAGCAGAGGAGGACAAAGGGCTTAATTAGGAAAGGGAAAATAGATTATGAAAGGAAACTGGCAGGGAACATAAAAACTGACTGCAAAAGTTTTTATAGATATGTGAAGAGAAAGAGACTAGTTAAAACAAATGTTGGTCCCTTGCAGTCAGAAACAGGTGAATTGATCATGGGGAACAAGGACATGGCAGACCAATTGAATAACTACTTTGGTTCTGTCTTCACTAAGGAAGACATAAATAATCTGCCGGAAATAGCAGTGGAACGGGGGTCAAATAAGATGGAGGAACTGAGTGAAATCCAGGTTAGCCGGGAGGTGGTGTTGGGTAAATTGAACGGATTGAAGGCCGATAAATCCCCAGGGCCAGATAGTCTGCATCCCAGAGTACTCAAGGAGGTAGCCACAGAAATAGTGGATGCATTAGTGATAATTTTTCAAAATTCCTTAGATTCTGGAGTAGTTCCTGAGGATTGGAGGGTAGCTAATGTAACCCCACTTTTTAAAAAAGGAGGGAGAGAGAAAGCGGGGAATTACAGACCAGTTAGTCTAACATCGGTAGTGGGGAAACTGCTAGAGTCAGTTATTAAAGATGGGATAGCAGCGCATTTGGAAAGTGGTGAAATCATTGGTCAAAGTCAGCATGGATTTACGAAAGGTAAATCATGTCTGACAAATCTGATAGAATTTTTCGAGGATGTAACTAGTAGAATGGATAAGGGAGAACCAGTGGATGTGTTATATCTAGACTTTCAGAAGGCTTTCGACAAGGTCCCGCATAAGAGATTAGCATACAAACTTAAAGCACACGGTATTGGGGGTGCAGTATTGATGTGGATAGAGAACTGGCTAGCAGACAGGAGGCAAAGGGTAGGAGTAAACGGGTCCTTTTCAGAATGGCAGGCAGTGACTAGTGGGGTGCCGCAAGGCTCAGTGCTGGGACCCCAGCTATTTACAATATATATTAATGATTTGGACGAGGGAATTCAATGCAACATCTCCAAATTTGCAGATGATACCAAGCTGGGGGGTATAGTTAGGTGTGAGGAGGATGCTTGGAGGCTGCAGGGTGATTTGGATAGGCTGAGTGAATGGGCAGATGCATGGCAGATGCAGTACAATGTGGATAAATGTGAGGTTATCCACTTTGGTGGCAAAAACATGAGGGTAGACTATTATCTGAATGGTGGCAGATTAGGTAAGGGGGAGATGCAACGAGACCTGGGTGTCATGGTACACCAGTCATTGAAAGTAGGCATGCAGGTGCAGCAGGCAGTGAAGAAAGCAAATGGTATGTTAGCATTCATAGCGAAAGGATTTGAGTATAGGAGCAGGGAGGTTCTACTGCAGTTGTACAGGGTTTTGGTGAGGCCACACCTGGAGTACTGCGTACAGTTTTGGTCTCCAAATCTGAGGAAAGACATCCTTGCCATAGAGGGGGTACAGAGAAGATTCACCAGACTGATTCCTGGGATGTCAGGACTTTCATATGAGGAAAGATTGGATAGACTCGGTTTGTACTCGATGGAATTTAGAAGATTGAGGGGGGATCTTATAGAAACCTACAAAATTCTTAAGGGGTTGGACAAGCTAGATGCTGGAAGATTGTTCCCGATGTTGGGGGAGTCCAGAACAAGGGGTCACAGTCTAAGGATAAGGGGGAATTCCTTTAGGACCGAAATGAGGAAAACATTCTTTACACAGAGAGTGGTGAGTCTCTGGAATTCTCTGCCACAGAAGGTAGTTGAGGCCAGTTCATTGGCTATATTTAAGAGGGCGTTAGATGTGGCACTTGTGGCTAAAGGGATCAGGGGGTATGGAGAGAAGGCAGGTACGGGATACTGAGTTGGATGATCAGCCATGATCACATTGAATGGCGGTGCAGGCTCGAAGGGCCGAATGGCCTACTCCTGCACCTATTTTCTATGTTTCTATGTTTCTAATACTATTTGAATATTGGTTTGATATTTGATTTGGAAGAGGGAATTAGGAGCAACACTAGCAAGTTTGCGGATGACACAAAGCTGGGTGGCAGTGTGAACTGTGAAGAGGATGTTAGGAGGTTGCAGGGTGACCTGGACAGGTTGAGTGAGTGGGCAGATGCCTGGCAGATGCAGTATAATATAGATAAATGTGAGGTTATCCACTTTGGTGGCAAAAACAAGGGGGCAGATTATTATCTCAATGGGTTAGGTTAGGTAAGGGGGAGATGCAGCGAGACCTGGGTGTCCTTGTACACCGGTCACTGACAGTTGGCGTGCTGGTACAGCAGGCAGTGAAGAAAGCTCATGGAATGTTGGCCTTCATAACAAGAGGATTTCAGTATAGGAGTAAAGAGGTTCTTCGGCAGTTGTATAGGGCTCTGGCAAGACCACATCTGGAGTATTGCGTACAGTTTTGGTTTCCTAATTTGAGGGAGGACATCCTTGTGATTGAGGCAGTGCAACGTAGGTTCACGAGATTGATCCCTGGGATGGCGGGACTGTCATATGAGGAAAGATTGAAAAGACTAGGCTTGTATTCACTGGAGTTTAGAAGGATGAGGGGGGATCTTATAGAAACATATACAATTATTAAAAGACTGGACAAGCTAGATGCAGGAAAAATGTTCCCAATGTTGGGTGAGTTCAGAACCAGGGGCCACAGTCTTAGAATAAAGGGGAGGCTTATTTAAGACTGAGGTGAGAAAAAGCTTTTTCATCCAGAGAGTTGTGAATTTGTGGAATTCTCTGCCACAGAGGGCAGTGGAGGCCAAATCACTGGATGGATTTAAGAGAGAGTTAGATAGAGCTCTAGGAGCTAGTGGAATCAAGGGATATGGGGAGAAGGCAGGCTATTGATTGGGGACGATCAGCCATGATCACAATGAAAGGCGGTGCTGGCTCGAAGGGCCGAATGGCCTCCTCCTGCACCTGTTTTCTATGTTTCTATGTAATACTACATGCAATATGCTTGACAAATAACATCTTTGCATTTCAGGGATATATTCGTCAATGTCGCAAACATACAGGGATGTTTGCTGAAGCACAGTTGAGTACCATTTTTGGGAACATTGAAGAGATTTATAAATTCCAAAGGAAATTTCTGAAGGACTTGGAGAAACAATTCAATAAAAATGAACCTCATCTCAGTGAAATAGGATCCTGTTTCCTTCAACACGTATGTTAAATGCATGACTGCAATTTAATGTTTATAATCAAGGTTTGGTTCCATTGTGAATGAAATTTTGGTGTTCAAACAGGAGTCTCTGGGATCATCATCAGATCGCTTGCATTGTAATATGCCTGAACTAGATTTGCTTCCTGAATTATGACAACTTTCTACTTTATGAAAACATAAATCAGTTAGAAAATACAAATCACTCCATCCTCCGAATTCAGATATCAGCTATTCAACTACGGTCCGGTTACAATCTGATCGGGTACCCATAATTTAACAACATGGGTGGCAAGGTTGCACAGCGGTAGATTTGCTGCCTTACAGTGCCAGAGACCTGGGTTTGTTCCTGACTACGGGTGCTGTCTGTACAGATTTTGTACGTTCTCCCTGTAATCCTGTGGATTTTCTCCAGGAACTCTGGTTTCCTCCCCCATTCCAAAGATGTACAGGTTTGTAGGTTAGTTGGCTTCCGTAAGAATTGCAAATTGTCCCTAGTGTGTTGGATAGTCCTAGTGTATGGGGTGATCGCTGATCGGCGTGGGCTAAGTAGGCGGAAGGACCTATT
The DNA here is from genome assembly GCA_963514005.1 of Raja brachyura. Next base: position 63,592,709 of record OY740786.1, read on the forward strand.
TCCATGCAGTATCTCTAAAGTAAACTAAAAGTGGACACTACTTCAGAAAATCTGAACTGGAACCTCCTTTGGTTTGTTTCAGATTGTGGGGTATGTGTCTATTTTTATTATAGATTCTTTCTTGGTTTCAGCACCAGCATCATCCCCACCCTCCGCTCCCTTCCCAAAAATATTGGACCGGGTATATCCTGTATTCCTGAGTATACCTTTTCTTTCTTGTTCAAAAAAATATTCAGGATGTGGTGATTTATTGCCCACCCTAATTGCCCATGATTTGATTGTCTCGGGAGGCAATTAGGTTTAGGTTCAGGTTTCTTATTGTCGTGTGTACCGAGATGCAGTGAAAAGTTTTGTTTTGCATGCTATCCACTCGCATCAGATAATACAAATACTTTCAAGCTAAACTGAAGTACAATAAACAGGGCGAACGGGAAGATACAATGTGCAGCATATAATTCTCAGCATTCTAGCACATCATTTCCACAAAGTCAATGTCCACAATAGGCAAGAGATGAATCGGACAATACCTTAGCAAGGAAAGGACTGTTCAGAAGGCTGAAAATGGAGGGGAAATAAGATGTTCCAGTGTCTTGTGCTGCGCACTTTCAAGCTTCTATACCTGTTGCAGGGTAGGGGCAGGGAACGAAGGAATGAATGGGGTGGGACGTCTTTGATTATGTAGGCTGCTTTTCCAAGTCAGTGCGAAGTATTCACTGGTGTGAAGTCTAGTCTGGGAAATGTTGCCCATTGTGTTCCCAAACTGTAATGAAACTCGACCATATGCCTTCTATGGTGCTAAAGGTTTGTTAGTGTCATTGGAGACATGCCGATTTTCCTCAGACTCCTAAGAAAGTGGAGACGTTGGTGTGGTTTTTTGGCTGTTACATTCCAAAAGGCATTTAAGAGTCAAGCGCATTTATGGGCCTGGAGTCATGGCCTGACTATGAATGGCATTATGTGACCTGTGAATAATCCATATGATCAAACTGGAGTTTTTACAACAATCTGGTGCTGTTTTTTAAATTACAGATTATTAACTGAATTAAAATTCTGCAGTTGCCAAGGTGAGATTTGAATACAATACAATACCATTTATTGTCATTTGAAACCTCATTGAGGTTCAAACGAAATTTTGTTTCTGCAGTCATACATACAAAAAAAGAACTAAGACATAACACATTTTACACAAACATCCATCACAGTGAATATCCTCCTCACTGTGATGGAAGGCAAAGTCGTATCTCTCCCCTGCACTCCCCATTTTTTCTCCCGGTCAGAGTCAAAGCCCCCGGCGGGTGATAGTATATGTCCCGCGGCCTTTAATGCCGCGCCGGGCGATGCAAGGCCCCGCTCCGGGTCTTGATGTTGGAGCCCCCGGCGGGCCCTAGCAAGTCCTGTGGCCATTAAAGCCGCGCCGGGCGATGTAAGGCCCTGCTCCAGGTCATCTTCAATCCCGCAACTCGGGCGGGAGACGTTGCGGGAGCTCCGAAAAGTGGTCTCCCACCAGGGACCCGCGACCTCCCGGTGTTACCGTCCACCGGCCTGCAGCTGGAGCCTCCGAATCTCCGGGGTCGGGCAGCAGCAGCGTGCCACCACAGCTCCTCCCGTTCCCAACTCGGCCAGCTCCACGATGGTAAGTAAGTCCGCAGCTCCGCGACTGGAGCCCCAGGTCCGGTTGGAGGCCGCTCCACTGTGCTAGGCCCCAACGACAACGGAGACCCGACAGAGAAAAGGTCGGGTCCTTCGTACAGGGAAAATATTTAAAACGTTTCCCCACTCCGCCCCCCACCCCCCACACATATCCAACTAAAAAAAAAACACTAACTAACAACACTCAACCGAGACAAAAAATAAAAAAAAGACAGACGGACTGCAGAGGCCGCTGCGACCAGAGTCGCGCCGCCCACCGAAAAAAACGTCCGTGTATTGTTATAAGTCCGTGTATTGTTATTTGTGGCCTCGAGATTACTTGTCTGGTAGTTTTATTACTTTGCCACTACCATTCCATCAATAATAATATTCAGGGAAACTTACAGTCATGTATGTGATAATTTATAAATTAAATTGGAGATGAGGAGGAATTTATTTAGCCACAGTGTGGTGAATCTGTGGAATTTATTGCCACAGACGGTTGTGGAGGCTGTCATTGGGTATTTTTAAAGCGGAGATTGGTAGGTAAGGGTGTCAAAGGTTACAGGATAAAGGCAGGAAAATGGGACTGACGGAAAATAGATCAGCCAATGGGCCAAATGGCCTTATTCTGCTAATTCTATGTCTTATGATCTAATTTTTTTTTCCGCCACAACATCAAAAAGGGAATTATGTAATGTTGAGGTTTAGAACAATTAATGGATTTTTTAAACTAAAATTGTATGTAATATATAGTTTGTCACAGTGATGACACTTCTCTATTTATAGGTTTAAGCTGTAATTGCTTATGGTATAAATTGACAGGATAGTAGATTGTCGTAATTCTTGAAGACAAGCTTGGTTCAGATAAATTAATGTGCAGGCAATTGGTGATGAAATTGGAGACATCTCTCTGGGGTAAAAAAAACTAATTCCTTCAAACTATGTCTCCAAATTCTCTGACGGATTCCAAATTTAGAGCTGCATCCCCTGAGAAGATTTAGTTAATACAAACTGGTTATTCATCAGAATTTATTTATCAGTAGAGATGACTAATTAACCTCTGGAGTTTCCTTTCATTTTTTTGCTCCAGTAGCTCGTAAAAATAAGCAGCAGCAGTGCCAATTGTTGAGCTAGCACGAAGAACACTTCAGCTGCTAGCTTAATATTTAAAAAATGCATAGTCATGAAGCTTGGACGTCAGCCTCTCATGTGAAAGTACAGGCAGAAATAAGAACACAAAACCTTCCCTTTGTGCCGATTCTATTTCTCTTCTGTAGTGGGCAGGATAGGTAGGCAATTTGTCACTGATCTCTATCTACCCATGCATATCCTTATGGTACACTTCTGTTTATTTGCTCAGTAGAGAGTATGAGTTGAGCCCAAAGCCATACCCATTTCCAAATGACTTGACATAGATAAAACATAAAGCAATGCAGAACAGTAACAAGGTTCTTCGGCCCACAATGTCGAGACCAACTTTTATCAGCTTGCACATAATTCATATCCCCCCCATTCCCTGCATATCCATGTGCCTTTCCAAAAGTCTCCTAAATGCCACTATTGTATTTATCTCCACCACCACCCTTGGCAACACATCCAGGCACCCATCACCTTCTGTGTAAAAAGAAAAATCAACTTGCACATCTCTTTAAACTTTAGAGGTATGCCCTCTCACTTTAGAGCTATACTGTCTTGTATTTGAAGTTCTATTAGATGGAATAATTAATCTTGCATCATGGATACAGGCCCTTCGGCCCAACCTGTCCATGCTGACCAAGATGTCCCATCTAAGCTGGTCCCATTTGCCTGCATTTGTGCCATATCACTCTAAACCATGTACCTGTCTAATTCTTGGATCAGTTTAATTCACTCAGTGTCCAAATCAAAATCATAGTAATTAATGTTCAATGTATAAGCAAGAAGTTAAGAATCAAGAAAAAACCTGCAGGAGCTGAAAGTCTCAAATAAAAATGGAAAATGCTGGAAATGGACAGGTGCATGGAGGGTTTAGTTCAGTTTAATTTAGAGATACAGCATAGAAACAGGCCCAACAGCCCACCAAGTCAACGCCAACCATCAATTGCCTGTACTCTAGTTCTATGTTATCCCACTTTTTGCATCCTACACTCAAGGGGCAATTTATAGAAGCCAATTCACCTACAACCTGTACATCTTTGGAAAATAATCTAAATTGTGGGCAACAGAGCTGTCATGGATAATTTAGATTGTTTCTTTTATTTCTTTTCCATAGATATACCGAATCTAACCTGATCTAAAAAATCACGAACACAAAATTAATCTCCCACTCTTATGTTTCCACTTGCCCCCTTTATTCCGTAAAACGAAATACAGAATTGCACTTCTTTTAGGACTTGATGAACACTATCTTAAAAGTTTTCCTGAAAGCAATTTAGTATCTCCACGTCTCCTGTACCCTGTATACTGTCTGTACCCCAGCCAATAAGGTCATTGAAATCCCTCTTTACTAATGTTCTGGTGCTTCTCAGTTGTTAGAGAAGATTTGAAGGCAATTTTCTATCTTCCTTGGACTATTTTGAGCTCTATGGTATATTTCCAACAATGCGATTGCCCCTAATTCTTTAGTTCAATTCTTTCAGCTTTTAACCAGTACTGCCGCCCTCCCGAATTTAATTTAAAAAAATAGCATTCTGTAAGCAACAAACCCCCATTAACCAGGAATACTGGATTAACTGTCCTGCTCCTCTTGTACATTCATCATCTGTAAAACTGAAATTACATTAAAAAATCAGTGTTGTTAAAATGTGGCAACATTTCAATTTCTACTCAAAAATAATAATAACTAACCAAAATGTCCTTTATAGACCTGGTTATATTTTGGTTCAACATTTTACAACTTCCATATGTAGTTTATTTGTTAAACAGAAATCCAAGATTTCCAGTGAAGTGATACGCGAATAAAAGTTGTCTTTTTAATAGTAGCAAAAAACAAAGTGCTGGAGGAACTCGGAGTGTCACATAGCATATGCGGAGACAGAAGGATGGAAAACATTTTGTGTTGAGACTTTGCACTGGGGATTAGGAGTATAGAGGGGAGATAGCCAGTATAAAGGGTGAGGCAGGGGCTGGCAGCTGACAGGTGGGGCTAGGGTGAGGAGAGAGATGATGGAAAGATGGCACCATGGGTAGAGGTTCAAGGTGGATTTGATAGATAACGGCTGATATGTAGAGACCAATAAGGAGAGAGGAAACATAAGAGCCAATATAGCCAGGCTTTTCTTTTGGGGAGGTGAAGGAAAACAAACATATCCCCTCCCTCGAAGCTTCAAAGCTTCCTCTGTAGCCCTGTTGCGTAAACTACAAACTATACCACCTGGTTCCACATTTATCTATTTTTAGTTACTTGCAACAGTAGCAATTAATTCCCACACTGTTGCTTTAGTTATTCCCAAGGACCTTCCTCTCTCAGATACATGCTACCTTTTGCAGCCACAATCAATCTCAGGTTCCATGTATATAACACAGTGTTGGAATAACTCAGCAGGTCAGATAGCAACCTTGGAGAACATGGACAGGTGATGTTTGGGTTGAGACTCGTCTTCCGTCATATTATCCAGAGATGCTGCCTGACCCACTGAATTACTCCAGCACTTTGTGTCCTTGGGTGCATTAACTAGCATTTGCAGTTCTTTGTTTCTACATTTGTCTGAGGATATGATATTGACATCCTCTCACTCCACCTATGAGGAGTGTTCACCCGATGCCGGAGTTCTATCTTCCCGGCAAGAGGGCCTATAACATTGGACTGGCCCCGACCTCTGGTGATCACAGAGGAAGAGGACTGAACTTTCTAGTGCCTTTCCCCACAGTGGAACATTTTGATTCTGCTGTGGGGGGGCGTTCATGTTGAATTCTATAATGTGTTGTGTTATTTTTCTCTTTTTTCAATTTTTCTATGAATGTACGGAAGCTTAATTATTTCTTTTGGTTTCAACGCGAGTTGATTTAAACGTGCTATATAAATAAAATTTACTTAAACCCCTGTCTCACGGTGCGAGTTGGCCCACAAGTGACCCCGAATTTTCAATCGTGGTGATCATAGAAACATAGACATAGAAACATAGAAAATAGGTCCAGGAGTAGGCCATTCGGCCCTTCGAGCCTGCACCGCCATTCAATGTGATCATGGCTGATCATCCAACTCAGTATCCCGTACCTGCCTTCTCTCCATACCCCCTGATCCCTTTAGCCACAAGTGCCACATCTAACGCCCTCTTAAATATAGCCAATGAACTGGCCTCAACTACCTTCTGTGGCAGAGAATTCCAGAGAGTCACGACTCTCTGTGTAAAGAATGTTTTCCTCATTTCGGTCCTAAAGGAATTCCCCCTTATCCTTAGACTGTGACCCCTTGTTCTGGACTCCCCCAACATCGGGAACAATCTTCCAGCATCTAGCTTGTCCAACCCCTTAAGAATTTTGTAAGTTTCTATAAGATCCCCCCTCAATCTTCTAAATTCCAGCGAGTACAAGCCGAGTCTATCCAATCTTTCCTCATATGAAAGTCCTGACATCCCAGGAATCAGTCTGGTGAATCTTCTCTGTACCCCCTCTATGGCAAGGATGTCTTTCCTCAGATTTGGAGACCAAAACTGTACGCAATACTCCAGGTGTGGCCTCACCAAAACCCAGTACAACTGCAGTAGAACCTCCCTGCTCCTATACTCAAATCCTTTCGCTATGAATGCTAACATACCATTTGCTTTCTTCACTGCCTGCTGCACCTGCATGCCTACTTTCAATGACTGGTGTACCATGACACCCAGGTCTCGTTGCATCTCCCCCTTTCCTAATCTGCCACCATTCAGATAATAGTCTACCCTCATGTTTTTGCCACCAAAGTGGATAACCTCACATTTATCCACATTATACTGCATCTGCCATGCATCTGCCCATTCACTCAGCCTATCCAAATCACCCTGCAGCCTCCAAGCATCCTCCTCACACCTAACTATACCCCCCAGCTTGGTATCATCTGCAAATTTGGAGATGTTGCATTGAATTCCCTCGTCCAAATCATTAATATATATTGTAAATAGCTGGGGTCCCAGCACTGAGCCTTGCGGCACACCACTAGTCACTGCCTGCCATTCTGAAAAGGACCCGTTTACTCCTACCCTTTGCCTCCTGTCTGCTAGCCAGTTCTCTATCCACATCAATACTGAACCCCCAATACCGTGTGCTTTAAGTTTGTATGCTAATCTCTTATGCGGGACCTTGTCGAAAGCCTTCTGAAAGTCTAGATATAACACATCCACTGGTTCTCCCTTATCCACTCTACTAGTTACATCCTCAAAAAATTCTATCAGATTTGTCAGACATGATTTACCTTTCGTAAATCCATGCTGACTTTGTCCAATGATTTCACCACTTTCCAAATGCGTTGCTATCCCATCTTTAATAACTGACTCTAGCAGTTTCCCCACTACCGATGTTAGACTAACCGGTCTGTAATTCCCCGCTTTCTCTCTCCCTCCTTTTTTAAAAAGTGGGATTACATTAGCTACCCTCCAATCCTCAGGAACTACTCCAGAATCTAAGGAATTTTGAAAAATTATCACTAATGCATCCACTATTTCTGTGGCTACCTCCTTGAGTACTCTGGGATGCAGACTATCTGGCCCTGGGGATTTATCGGCCTTCAATCCGTTCAATTTACCCAACACCACCTCCCGGCTAAGCTGGATTTCACTCAGTTCCTCCATCTTATTTGACCCCCGTTCCACTGCTATTTCCGGCAGATTATTTATGTCTTCCTTAGTGAAGACAGAACCAAAGTAGTTATTCAATTGGTCTGCCATGTCCTTGTTCCCCATGATCAATTCACCCGTTTCTGACTGCAAGGGACCAACATTTGTTTTAACTAGTCTCTTTCTCTTCACATATCTATAAAAACCTTTGCAGTCAGTTTTTATGTTCCCTGCCAGTTTCCGTTCATAATCTATTTTCCCTTTCCTAATTAAGCCCTTTGTCCTCCTCTGCTGCATTCTGAATTTCTCCCAGTCCTCCGGTAGGCTGCTTTTTCTGGCAAATTTGTATGCCTCATCTTTTGTTTTTATACTATCCCTGATTTCCCTTGTTATCCATGGATGCACCACCTTCCCCGATTTATTCTTTTGCCAAACTGGTATGAACAACTTTTGTACTTCATCCATGCAGTCTTTAAATACCTTCCATTGCACATCCACTGTCAACCCTTTAAGAATCACCTGCCAGTCTATCTTGGCCAATTCACATCTCATACCTTCAAAGTTACCTTTGTTCAAGTTCAGAAACCTTGTTTCTGACTTAATTTTGTCACTCTCCATCCTAATGAAGAACTCAACCATATTATGGTCACTCTTGCCCAAGGGGCCACGCACAACAAGACTGCTAACTAACCCTTCCTCATTACTCAATACCCAGTCTAGAATAGCCTGCTCTCTCGTTGGTTCCTCCACATGTTGGTTGAGAAAACTATCCCACATACATTCCAGGAAATCCTCTTCCTCAGCACCCCTGCCAATTTGATTCACCCAATCTACATGCAGATTGAAGTCACCCATTATAACCGTGTTACCCTTGTTGCACGCATTTCTAATTTCCTGTTTGATGCCATCCTCAACTCCAATACTACTGTTAGGTGGCCTGTACACAGCTCCCACTAGCGTTTTCTGCCCCATAGAGTTTCGCAGCTCTACCCATATCGATTCCACATCCTCCACGCTAATGTCCTTCCTTTCTATTGCATTAATCTCCTCTCTCACCAGCAACGCTACCCCACCTCCTTTTCCTTTTCGTCTATCCCTCCTGAATATTGAATATCCCTGGATGTTCAGCTCCCAGCCTTGGTCATCCTGGAGTCATGTCTCCGTGATCCCAACTATAGCATAGTCATTAATCGCTATCTGCACCTTCAACTCATCCACCTTATTACGAATGCTCCTCGCATTGAGACACAAAGCCTTCAGGCTTGTTTTTACAACACTCTTACTCCTTATACAATTATGTTGACAAGTGGCCCCTTTCACATCGATCCCTATTACACTTGGCCATAGTCTCCTATCCCTTTGTGAGCTTTCTTTCCCGTTAATTCTGGGGTCATTAACCATCCCTTTACTCTCTTTCCCTTTAACTCCGTTCTCGATTATCCCATTTGACACCCCACCCCCCTTATTCAGTTTAAAACCATCCGTGTAGCAGTGGCAAACCTGCCGGCCAGAATGCTGGTCCCCCACCTGTTAAGATGCAATCCGTCCCTTTTGTACAGTTCCCCCTTACTCCAAAACAGATCCCAGTGATCTAAGAATCTAAATCCCTGCCCCCTGCACCAGTTCCTCAGCCACACATTCAGGTCCCGTATCTCCCTGTTCCTGCTCTCGCCAGCACGAGGAACTGGAAGCAAACCGGAGATAACAACCCTGGAAGTCCTGCTTTTCAGCATTTTTCCAAGCTCTCTGAAGTCCCGCTGCAAAATATTCATCCCCTTCTTTCCAACATCATTTGTGCCAACATGCACGACCACTTCCAGCTGTTCACCTTCGCCCTTGAGGATTGTCTGCACTCTGTCCGTAACATCCTGGATCCTGGCACCAGGAAGGCAGCACACCATCCTGGAATCCCGTCTGTTGCCGCAAAACCCCCTGTCCGTACCTCTCACAATGGAGTCTCCAACTACAATGGCGTTGCCCGACTTTGGCCTCTTTGGTTTTGGCTCATCAGCCCTTTTTGTTTGGCAAGCCAGTCCGCCGCTCAGTGAGATACCGTCTTCTGTCCCGGCAGCTTCCACGTGGGTGAACCTGTTCACAAGAGGTACAACTCCCGGGGACCTTTGCTTTCCATGTTTTCCTCCCTTTCTCACCGTCACCCACCTTCTCTCTTCTAGTGCCTTGGGTGTAACAATCTTACTGAAGGACTTATCGAGGAACGACTCAGTTTCTCGGATGAGCCTGAGGTCATCTACTTGTTTCTCCAGTTCCCCAACACGGTCCTTCAGGAGCTGTACCTGGATGCACTTCTCACATTTGTAGCATCCAGAGGCACCAGCAGTGTCCTTGACCTTCCACATGCTGCAAGCATCACACTGCATCAGCTTGCTTGACATCTCCTTCTTTTGCCTCGGTCTCTCCCTATCCAGTGTATTGCGCAGCCTCCTCGCCGAAGACTCACACTTTACTCACAGGGCACTTCCCTCACAAGGCCGCTCACTCACTGCCGCTCCCCAAGAGCTGCCTTGCTTATATTGACTGTTCAATTACCTAATTTACAAACCAAATTCCTCAGTTTTCAACTGTTTTCCCCCTCTGACTCACTCTCCTCCCACTTGGGCTAGAGCCAATCAGTGCTTTCTCCTGCTTCTCTTTGTTGCTGTTGCTTCAAAATCCACGGGAAGACTGAGTACAGTCTGCCTGTGCTTTGTCTCTCCTTTTCAACTGCTTTCCCCCTCTGACTCACTGAGAACTCTCCTCCCACTTGGGCTAGAGCCAATCAGTGCTTTCTCCTGCTTCTCTTTGTTGCTGTTGCTTCAAAATCCACGGGAAGACTGAGTACAGTCTGCCTGTGCTATGTCTCTCCTTTTCAACTGCTTTCCCTCTCTGATTCACTGAGAACTCTCCTCCCACTTGGGCTAGAGCCAATCAGTGCTTTCTCCTGCTTCTCTTTGTTGCTGTTGCTTCAAAATCCACGGGAAGACATGGGATCACATAGCGGGAACGTCGGAACTCGCACGAGCAACTTATCGACTCGTGGCGCTAACGGCAGGCACTCGGGAAACTTGTTAACTCATGGAAAAAATCAAACATGTTTGATTTTTTCCACGAGTAAAATTAACTCTTCAAGTTAAAAATGGAAACATTTAAACTCGTTGTAGTAACGTAGTGGCCCGTGCGTTTACCTTAGTGACTCGTAAGTCTACCGTGGGAACGTTTCATAATCTGTTCGTTCGCTCCAGTAAAGACTGACCCAAAGATAGACACAAAATGCTGGAGTAACTCAGTGGACCAGGCAGCATCTCTGGAGAGAAGGAATGGAGTCGAGACCCTTCTTCAGACTTACCCGAAACGCCACCCATTCCTTCTCTCCAGAGATGCGGCCTTTCCCACTCCAGCATTTTGTGTCTATCTTCGGCCTTTCTGCGATGATCTGCAACTTGTCCTTTATTACTGAGGCACCTGCCCAGTGGCTTCGTATTCGTCTCAATGAACGGCTGTAGGATTATACAAAAAGCTGGAGAAACTCAGCGGGTGCAGCAGCATCTAAGGAGCGCAGGAGATAGGCGACGTTTCGGGTCGAGACCCTTCTTCAGACCTGCTGACCTTCTTCATGCTGCTGCACCCGCTGAGTTTCTCCAGCTTTTTGTGTAACCAATAGACACACACAATGCTGGAGTAACTCCGAGGGACTGGCAGCATCTCTGGAGAGATGGGATGGGTGAGATTTCGTGTCGAGACCCTACTTCAGACTTCTCCAGAGATCCCGCTGAGTTTACTCCAGTAGTTGGTGTCTATCCCGGTGGCGGGGAGCCGGGCTTGGCCGACCCGCCACCTCTACTTGCCGATCATCGCCCTCCGCCCGGGATGCAGCGGAGTTTTGCACCCAGTGAGTTGTCCAGCGCTCACGGTGGACGAGGGAGGACAGCAACAGGCCAGGTAAATGAATAGCAGCACATAAATGAGTCTAGCATTTCTTGTTTTTATGTTTTAATTTACAAGCCGCTTCACGCGAGGTAAGTTTTATTTTCAGTCCAAAGAAGGGTCTCGACCTGAAACGTCACCCATTCAACGATAGACACAAACAAGCTGGAGTAACTCAGCGGGACAGGCCGCATCTCTGGAGGGAAGGGATGGGTGATGTTTAGATCCAAATGCTGGAGAATTTCAGCAGGTCGAGACCCTCCTGTCACCCATCCCTTCGCTCTATAGATGCTGCTGCACCCGCTGAGTTTCTCCAGAATTTTGTGTGCGCTCGATTTTGCTGCATCTGCAGTTCCTTCTTTAACACTGCTGGAGTAATTCAGCGGGTCGAGATCCTTCTTCAGAAGACGAGCCCCCCCCCACACCCCCAACCACCTTCCACCTCAACTTACGCCTGGGCACCAAAGCAGCTCAAGAGGCGAACCCTGAGCTCCGTCTCCCAACAATCTGAACAGCGGCTGCGGCCGGCCGGCACCCGGCATGGACTTCTCACCCCTCACACACTTTACCTTCATTCACGGTTGGCTCAAGAGTAACGGGAGATGAACTTGTTAACTCGGGAGAGTAAGTTGGAACATCGCAGCAATGACATACCCGTGGGAACTCGGTTAAACGCTTGATCATAAACTTGAAATCTCGTACACTACCACGAGTCTTTCACATGGGGTACCTCGTGGGTCAACTCGCACCGTGAGACAGGGCCTTTACTTACTATTTTCTCTTAAATTGTCAGGCTGCTTGTCCAACATCCCTTTTAAACACATAAAGCTTCCTCCTGATTGAATGTATGTATGACCAAAACCATTGGTTTTAGTCTCTGCAATAAAATCCTTTCTATAATTGCCATTCTACCTCTTTCTCTGATAACCGTCCTGAAGTACGTGACTGTTCATATTGAATTTGAATGATCAGCTACATATGCTATCTGGCAGGGCTGCAAAATTTCACTAGGTTTGCTCACCAGCCTCATTCTATAACTGTTTGCAATCATTGATCTATGTTGTAGCCTCTTGTTCAAATTGTATTTTAAATTGTTCCATTATAAAGCTGCTTGCGCTAAGGAAATTCCCTCACTGAGACTTGCTACTTTTTAATTCCCTAATCCTTTCCTCTTTTAGCGCACATGTTAAAATCATCTTCCAATGCAGCATCGGATGATAATTCTCCAAATCTGCCCCTTAGCGGGTTTTGCTCTGTAAAAGATAATAAATCAATGCAAATTGTGCTCCATAGCATTTGCTTGTTATTGTGCGATTATGTAGTTGGATATGTTGGTACAGGCTTGCCAATTGTTTATGAAATAGTTCCACAGTTGCACTATACTTGGGGGAAAATATCTAATGTAAACTCAAATCGCAAATACTGTATGTGTGCGGGCGCATTTACCTGATCAAAATTCAGGGCTGCTGCTTCTTTTGCATAAATAAAATGTGTGCGTGAGTGTGTGATTTTAAAAGTGTTAAAATCAACATTTTTAACTGTGCAAAAGAAGCAGAGCAGCACTGAAATTTGATCAAATCATTTTAAGCTGAAAATAACAGAAAGTGTAGACATTAATGTTTGCCCATTCAAATATTTTTTTCTTTACAGCATGCCGAGTTTGGGATATACTCTGAATATTGCAATAATCATTCCAGTGCATGTCTCGAGCTAGTTAAACTAATGAAGCAAAGTAAATATCGCCACTTTTTTGAGGCCTGTCGACTGCTTCAACAGATGATTGACATTGCAATTGATGGCTTTCTTCTAACTCCAGTGCAGAAGATTTGTAAATACCCACTCCAGCTTGCTGAATTGCTCAAATACACCACCCCAGATCACAGGTATGAGAATCCAAACTCTAAATATGTTAACCATATTACCTAGAAATAACGGTAGAAGGTAATTTATGTTGATACTTCTGTCGGTGACAATACATGCATAAAATGTTTACAACCCGAGCATATTTTTGGAACATATAAATCCTGTTTGTTAGTTCTCGTATAACCTGTAATTTTCCAGCAGCTTTATTGCCTGACAAAAAGTATCAACCAGAAATGTTTACTTTGCGTTTCTCTCCACAGTGGCCGGCTGAGTATCTCCATCATTCTTTGTTTTTATTATTTAATGTTGTCTTGTTTTACGTTGTGTTTTATGGATTTCATAAAGCTTTGATAAATCTACAGCTGAAGATTAACCCAGCTTTGTCCTCTTCTGCAGTGATTATGAAAACATCAGTGCTGCTTATGAGGCCATGAAGAACGTGGCACATCTGATTAACGAAAGGAAAAGGCGATTAGAAAGTATAGACAAGATTGCTCAGTGGCAAGTCTCCATTGTAAATTGGGAGGTGGGTTTTACTTTTCTTAGCTGTGTTTTGAACTGCTTTGGTTCATGTAAATGGATCTAATAATTCCACAATCAATCTTAGAAACATAGGTGCAGGAGTACGCCGTTCGGCCCTTCGAGCCAGCACCGCGATTCAATATAGTCATGGCTGATCATCTAAAATCAATACCCCGTTCCTGCTTTTTCTCCATATCCCTTAATTCCTTTAGCCCTAAGAGCTAAATCTAAAACATCCAATGAATTGGCCTCCACTGCCTTCTGTGGCAGAGAATTCCACAGATTCAAAACTCTCTGGATGAAGGAGTTTTTCCTCATCTCAGTCCTAAATGGCCTTCCCTTTATTCTTAATCCATGATCCTTGGTTCTGGATTCCCCTAACATCGGGAACATTTTTCCTGCATCAAGCCTATCTAATCCTTCAAGAATATTATATGTTTCTATAAGATCCCCTCTCATCCTTCAAAATTCCAGTGAATACAAGCCCAGTCGACCCATTCTTTCATTATATGTCAGTCCCGCCATCCTGGGAATTTATCTGGTGAACCTACACTGCACTCCCTCAATAGCAATAATGTCCTTCCTTAGGAGACCAAAGGTGCAAACAATAGGTGCACACAATTAGGAGACCAAAATTGCACACAGTATTCCAGGTGCGGTCTCACCAGGGCCCTGTACAACAGCAGTAGGGACCGCCTTGTTCCTAAACTTAAATCCTCTCGCAATGAAGGCCAACATGCCATTAGCTTTCTTCACTGCCTGCTGTACATGCTTGCTTACATCCAGTGACTGATGTACAAGCATACCCAGGTCTTGTTGCACCTCCCCTTTTCCGAATCTGACACAATTCAGATAATAATCTGCCTTCCTGTTCTTACAACCAAAGTGGATAACCTCACATTTATCCACATTATACTGCATCTGCCATGCATCTGCCCACTCACCCAACCTATCCAAATCACCCTGCAGCCTCATAGCATCCTCATTGCAGCTCACACTGCCACCCAGCTTTGTCATCCTTAGTGAAGACAGAACCAAAGTACTTGTTTAATTGTTCTCCCATTTCCTTGGTTCCCATTATCTTGTCTCTGATTGCAAGGGACCTTTATTTGGCTTCACTAATTGTTTCCTTTCTACATATCTAAAGAAGCTTTTAGAGTCAGTTTTTATATTCCCCGCAAGCTTTCTTTCATGCTCTCTCCATCCCCCCCCCCCCCCCCCCTTTTGTCCTCCTCTGGTGAATTCTAAATGTTTCCCAAGTCTCCATTCTCTAAGTTCAGGACCCCAGTCTCTGTGTCACTTTCAATTCTAATGCAGAATTCCACCATATTGTGGTCTCTGTTGCCCAAGGGGCTTTGCACAACAAGATCGCTAACTAATCCTTCCTCATTACACCATTACCAGTCTAGGATGGCCTGTCGTCTAGTTGGGTCTTCTACATATTGGTTTAAAAAACCAACCCGTATACATTCCAGGAAATCCTCCTCAGCGCTGCCACCATTTGGTTGGCCCAATCTATATGTAGATTAAAGTCACCCATGATAACTGCAGTCACACATGATGACTGCTTGTTAAAGTAGGAATGGTTTACTTAGATCTATTACTTGTGCACAGCAACGGATCTGATGCAGATACTGGGGGTTACCATTCAATTCTCTTCTTACTTTTATTGGAGAATCTTGTTTTGTTTGCCATGTTAAATTACTTATCAGTTAAGTTTTTTTGCACATGTAAATCAGTAACGAATTGTAAAAAGAATTGTTTTGCAGGAGAGAGGTTGGTTCCAAAAAAAACAATTCATTGCGATAGTGGCTGTTAGAGAGGAATTCCAGAACATAAAGTGTTATGGTCAAGTGAGGTCACACAGACTCTAAGTAAATGCTAGAGTTGCTATTTATATTGTGCATTGCTGCGGAAATCATCTCTTTAATATGATTGGCAAGGAAATATAAATGTTCATAGACACAAAAAGGTGGAGTAACTCAGCAGGTCAGGCAGCATCTCCAGAGAAAAGGAATAGGTGACTTTTTGCATTGAGACCTTTCTTCACTGCAGTGCCCACCAGCTAGATGAGCTGACTCAGCCCACCCGTCATTTGAAAATTTCAAATGCATTTTAAAATGCTTTAATATTTTTAATTATAAAAATTTTAAAGTGAAACACCCGAGATACCAGCAAATAAGTAAAACATTAAGAAGCAAAATAACGCTTTATTTGCAGAATTGGCAAACACATTTAAATAAACCTGATCATTTCATACACCATGGCTTCCTTCACCTCGCAGCAGGTCAGTCCTCATCCACTAGACTCATTGGTGAATCCTACAAGGGAGGCAGATGCACTGGCATTCTATGCTTGCTACGTGTATGAAATGACCAGGTTTGTTTGAACGTATTTGCCGATCATGAAAATAATGTGTCTGCTATTTTATCTTTATAATGTTTTAACTGTTTGCTGGTATCTCAGTTGCTTTATTTATAATTGTTATATTGGAACAATTGGCAGCTGTAATTTCTCTATGGAATCAAAGGCTTTATGAACTCTGTTGTACCTTCCCGAGAGTGAACTTCATGAGGTCACTGAAGGCCTCGGGTGATATCCAATGGTTCAGATGAAAAGAAAAGAACAGAAAGTTTGGAAGGTGTCAAGTTCCAATCACATCTTTCAATGCTGATTCAATAAATTGTGAAGGTGGTATACAATTACTGAGGTATTCATTTACACAAAACAAATAGCTAAATATAGCTTGATAATTGCAATGTACAGAAATGTGGGATTGTCCATTTTGAATCTAGAAGGGGTAGTTTCTAAATAGCGAAATGTAAAAATCATTGGTTGTTCGAAGGGAGTTGAGGCTCTATCTTTTGTAGTTCTTTAAAATGTTATGGACAAGCAAAGGGAATAATTAAAAAAAGGATAATGCAATGCTGCCCTTTATCATAGAAACAGAGAAAGCAATTGGACAAAAACGCCTTTCAATATATGTTGTCATATCAGCCTTGAAGGACATACCAATCCCACTATAACTCTCAGATTTAAAAAGACACAAAGTGCTTGTGTAACTCAGCGGGTCAGGTTAGCATCTCTGGGGCACATGGACCCTGAAGAAGGGTCCCAACCCGAAATGTCACCTATACATGTTTTCCATAGTTATTCCAGCAATATCTGTCTTTTCATGGTAAGATCATATTTGAAGAACTGTGCATCGTTCTGGACAGTGTAATGTAAATATTTGCAATGTTTAATAAAACATCAAGTGCTGGAGTAACCCAGTGGGTCAGGCAGCATCCTTGAAGGGACATTTCAGATTATGCCAGAAGATTCACTTGTTGCCTTATAGTATTGTTTAGTTTTGAGATACAGTGTGGAAACAGACCCTTCGGATTACTGAGTCTGTGCCGACCAGTAATCACCCATACACGGGTTCTATCCGACATGCCCTAGGGACAGTTTACAGAAATCTATTAACCCACAAACCTGCACGTCTTTGGAATGTGGGAGGAAACCGGAGCACCCGGAGAAAACCTACGCAGTCACAAGGAGAACGTACAAACTCACAGGGAGAACGTACAAACTCCGTAAAGATAGCATCCATAATCAGGATCAAACCCACTTCTCTGGCACTGTAAGGCAGCAACTCCACTGCTATGCCACTGCGCTGCCTGGATTTATTACTTAGTTACCTTATCACCTTCAGTTAAATTACAAGGAGAGATTGTATATATTTTAAATGTACAGGTATGTTGTTTGCAATTCAGAAGACAAAGGAACGATTGGTCAAAGTATTTAAGCTATTGATGAGAATGGATTGGAAAAAGAGATGGAGAAAAACATGCTTTTAGTTGTTTGAGGATTCTAGCTTTGAAGGACATAGAATTTCTTTCACACATGAAATTCAAAAACGTTTTTAGTTTGGAATGCCTTTCCACATGCAATTACTTACAGGTTATTTGTACATTTTAAATCTGCGATTGATAGACTTTTGATCCTGTTAAGATATATGGTGCACAAATATACAAGATTTTTATGAGGAATTAAATGGCCCTGTTTAGGTATTCTATTTCAAGCCATTTTCCATTGTTTTTCAGGGACAAGATGTTTTAACTAGAAGTTCAGAATTGATCCATTCTGGAGAGTTGACCAAAATCTCAAAGCAAGGAAAGAGCCAACAGAGGACCTTATTTCTTTTTGACCATCAATTGATTTTCTGTAAAAAAGATATGCTGAGACGAGATATGTTATATTACAATGGCCACATCGACATGGATGAAATAAAAGCAGTGGATGTAGAGGATGGCAAGGAGAAAGATTTTAACATTCACATAAAAAATGGGTTTAAATTGAAAAGTCCAACAGAGGAAGTCCACTTATTTTGTGCCAAAAAGCCAGAAGACAAACAACGATGGCTGCAGGCATGTATAGACGAAAGGAAAAGAGTAGAAGAGGATAAAGAAATGGGTACGTTTCGTTTCTGAACTTTATTTGAGGATAAATACTACTATAATTGATTACTTTCCACATTTGCTTATTTCCTTATGACACAGCAGGAGGCAATTTCAGCCTTTTGAATCCATGTTGACTCACCGAGCAATCAAATTCCCCCTAATTTTTGAGTAATTGAACCAAACAGTGTGGAAACAAGCCATTAGGCCCTGTTCAACCACGTCTAGTGGGCACATATTCATATCAGGGCTGCCAACATTGGGTGAGAGTTGAGAGTGAGAAATTGCGAGGGGGCGTAGCGACCGAGCTGGGGGGGGGGGGGGTGTTTTTGGTAGGGAGCTTTTGCATTTTTCAGCTTGAAATTGTGCAATCTGGTGCATACTGTTGTGAGTCTTTTTACTTACACTTGAATGCAACATTTATGCTTCAAATTGGATTAGGTATGAATAAGGTTAGGCTAAATTGCATTCCTAACTACATTCCACAGTAGAGCCAGGCTCTGGTCAACAGGTGCAGCACATGAATGACCTTAGTATATTCATGAATGGAAATCAGATTATAATTCATGCTGTTATGCATATATATATATAGAGAAACAAAAACCTAGAAACAAGGCAAGAGGAGTTGGACTTCCATCACTGTTCTGCACAAATAAATGAATCAACCTTACCCTGTGACTATAGAAACAAAACGAAAATAATGCCGCATATTCAACCGTATGTGGTTCAATGAAATTAAGATATATATGAAAACATATATATGGAAACAGGCCCTTCGACCCACCAAGTCCACACCGACCAGCAATCTACCTTACACCAGTTGTATCCTGCATGCCACAGACAATTTACAGAAGCCAATTAACTTACAAACCTGCACTTCTTTCGGATGTGGGAGAAACCGGAATATCCAGAGAAAACCATGTGGTCATAAGGAGAATGAATGTACAAATACTGTACAGACAGCACCCATAGTCAGGATCAAATCAGGGTCTGTGGTGCTGCAAGACAGCATCTCTACCGCTGCGCCACCATGCCACCCCATTAAGTTATTTTTCCTGTAATATATTTATTATGGTGTCATGTCAATAAAGATGAACACATGATTATAATTTCTACCCTTAGTTGAAGGTCTCGACCCAAAACATCATCTATTCTTTCTCTCCAGAGATGCTGCATGTCCTGCTGAGTTATTCCAGCTTTTAGTGTCTATCTTCAGTTTAAACAACCATCTGCAGTTCCTTCTTACACTCTTTGTTAAGCGAAACAGGTCCTATTCTCATAATATTATTCACCTCAACTAAGTATTTTCTTCACCTCCGTTGCTGCAGCGAATACAATCCCAGTTATTAAATCTTTCTTTAAAGTGAAAAAAAAATTCCAGGCCCGCCAATAAATCGCCCCTGGATCCTCTCGAGAGCAATTGCACCCTTTCTACAGTGTGTCATAGTCTTACAGCATGGAAACAGGCCCTTCATCCCAACTTGTCCATGCAGATCAAGATGCCCCATATAACCATATAACCATATAACAATTACAGCACGGAAACAGGCCATCCCGGCTCTTCAGGTCCGTGCCGAACAACTTTTTTCCCTTAGTCCCACCTGCCTGCACTCATACCATAACCCTCCATACCATTCTCATCCATATGCCTATCCAATTTATTTTTAAATGATACCAACGAACCTGCCGCCACCACTTCCACTGGAAGCTCATTCCACACCGCTACCACTCTCTGAGTAAAGAAGTTCCCCCTCATGTTACCCCTAAACCTCTGTCCCTTAATTCTAAAGTCATGTCCTCTTGTTCGAATCTTCCCTATTCTCAAAGGGAAAAGCTTGTCCACATTAACTCTGTCTATCCCTCTCATCATTTTAAAGACCTCTATCAAGTCCCCCCTTAACCTTCTGCGCTCCAGAGAATAAAGACCTAACTTATTCAACCTATCTCTATAACTTAGCTGTTGAAACCCAGGCAACATTCTAGTAAATCGCCTCTGTACCCTCTCTATTTTGTTGACATCCTTCCCATAATTGGGCGACCAAAATTGTACACCATACTCCAGATTTGGTCTCACCAACGCCTTGTACAATTTTAACATTACATCCCAGCTTCTATACTCAATGCTCTGATTTATAAAGGCTAGCATACCAAAAGCTTTCTTTACCACCCTATCTATATGAGATTCTACCTTCAAGGAACTATGCACGGTTATTCCCAGATCCCTCTGTTCAACTGTATTCTTCAATTCCCTACCGTTTACCATGTACGTCCTATTTTGATTTGTCCTGCCAAGGTGTAGCACCTCACATTTATCAGCATTAAACTCCATCTGCCATCTTTCAGCCCATTTTTCCAACTGGCCTAAATCACTCTGTAGACTTTGGAAATCCTCTTCATTATCCACAACACCCCCTATCTTGGTATCATCTGCATACTTACTAATCCAATTTACCACCCCTTCATCCAGATCATTGATGTACATGACAAACAACAAAGGACCCAACACAGATCCCTGAGGCACCCCACTAGTCACCTGCCTCCAACCCGACAAACAGCCATCCACCATTACCCTCTGGCTTCTCCCATTCAGCCACTGTTGAATCCATCTTGCTATTCCTGCATTTATACCCAACAGTTGAACCTTCTTAACCAACCTTCCATGAGGAACCTTGTCAAAGGCCTTACTGAAGTCCATATAGACAACATCCACTGCTTTACCCTCGTCAATTTCCCTAGTAACCTCTTCAAAAAATTCAAGAAGATTAGTCAAACATGACCTTCCAGGCATAAATCCATGTTGACTGTTCCTAATTAGACCCTCTTTATCCAGATACTTAGATATATTATCTCTAAGTATCTTTTCCATTAACTTGCCCACCACTGAAGTCAAACTAACCGGTCTATAATTGCTAGGTTTACTTTTAGAACCCTTTTTAAACAATGGAACAACATGCGCAGTACGCCAATCCTCGGGGACTATTCCAGTTTCTAATGACATTTGAAATATTTCTGTCATAGCCCCGGCTATTTCTACACTAACTCCCCTCAATGTCCTAGGGAATATCCTGTCAGGACCTGGAGACTTATCCACTTTTATATTTTTCAAAAGTGCCAGTACTTCTTTTACTTTGAAACTCATAGTATCCATAGCTACTCTACTAGTTTCCCTTACCTCACATAATTCAATATCCTTCTCCTTGGTGAATACCGAAGAAAAGAAATTGTTCAATATCTCCCCCATCTCTTTTGGCTCTGCAGATAGCTGTCCACTCGGTCTCTCCAATGGACCAATTTTATCCCTTGTTATCCTTTTGCTATTAACATAGCTGTAGAAACCCTTTGGATTTACTTTCACCTTACTTGCCAAAGCAACCTCATATCTTCTTTTAGCTTTTCTAATTTCTTTCTTTAGATTCTTTTTACATTCCTTATACTCCTCAAGCACCTCATTTACTTCATGCTGCCTATAATTATTGTAGATCTCCCTCTTTTTCCGAACAAGATGTCCAATTTCCAGTGAAAACCAGGGCTCTTTCCAATTTTTACTGGTTCCTTTCAACCGAACAGGAACATAAAGATTTTGTACTCTTAAAATTTCCCCTTGAAATGTCCTCCATTTCTCCTCTACATCTTTCCCATAAAACAAAATGTCCCAGTTCACTCCTTTTAAATCATCTCGCATCTCGTTAAAGTTAGCCTTTCTCCAATCAAAAATCTCAACCCTAGGCCCAGTTCTGTCCTTCTCCATAATTATATTGAAACTAATGGTATTGTGATCACTGGACCCAAAGTGCTCCCCTACGCATACCTCCGCCACCTGTCCCGTCTCATTTCCTAACAGGAGGTCCAGCACTGCCCCTCCTCTAGTAGGCACCTCTATGTATTGCTGCAAAAAACTATCCTGCACACATTTTACAAACTCCAAACCATCCAGCCCATTTACAGAATGTGTTTCCCAGTCTATGTGTGGAAAGTTGAAATCTCCCACAATCACTACCTTGTGCTTACTACTAATATCTGCTGTCTCTTTACATATTTGCTCTTCCAATTCTCGTTCCCCATTTGGCGGTCTATAATATACCCCTATAAGTGTTGCTACACCTTTCCCACTTCTAAGTTCCACCCAAATAGCCTCCCTAGATGAGCCCTCCAATCTATCCTGCCAAAGCACTGCTGTAATATCTTCCCTGACTAGCAATGCAACACCTCCACCTCTTGCCCCTCCAATTCTATCACACCTGAAGCAACGAAATCCTGGAATATTTAGTTTCCAATCACAGCACTCCTGCAACCATGTTTCACTGATCGCCACAACATCATACTTCCAGGTGTCTATCCAGACTCTAAGCTCATCCACCTTTCTTACAATGCTCCTAGCATTAAAATATGCACATTTAAGAAACCCCCCATCTCTTATTCTCTGTTTATTTCCTTTTTTTTCTTTCTCCTCTTGTGTCCGAGTGCTTCCCTTTTCTGCTTCCTGCCTCCCATTCTGTCTACTAGCTTTTGCTATTTGCATCCCTCGCCCCAACCATTCTAGTTTAAAGTCTCCCCAGTGGCCTTTGCAAATTTCCCCGCCAGGATATTGGTCCCCCTCGGGTTCAAGTGCAACCCATCCTTTCTGTACAGGTCCCACCTACCCCAAAAGAAGTCCCAATGATCCAGAAACTTGAATCCCTGCCCTCTGCACCAGTCTTTCAGCCAAGCATTTATCCTCCACCTTGCTTCATTTCTACTCTCACTGTCACGTGGCACAGGCAGTAATCCTGAGATTGTTACCTTTTTGGTCCTTTTCATCAACTCTCCTCCCAAGTCCTTAAATCCTCCCTTCAGGACCTCTTCTCTTTTTTTACCTATGTCATTGGTACCTATATGTACCACGACGTCAGGCTCCTCTAAACTAAGAGGATGCCCCATCTAAACTAGTCCCATTTATCCGCATTTGGCCCATATCCCTTTAAACCTTGTGTGTGTGCGTGTAAGGGTGTGTGTGAGTGTGTGTTAGGTTGTGTGTGAGAGTGTGCGTTAGGATGTGCATGAGGAGGTCAGGGGGAGGTGTGGGACAGTGGTCCGGGGGAGGTGAGGGACTGTGACCCGGGGGTCGGGCATCAGAGCTGAGCTATAGCCCTTCATCCCCGCGGCTCCGGAGACGGCACAGAATCCCCCAAACACACGGTTCGCCCATGGCAACTCCATGCGGTGTGGACAGAGCGGCCGACGGATAGAGGGCCATCGCAGGTGAGCATGGGAGGTGTGAGCGGTGCCTGGGGGTGGGGGGGATGTCGGTGCTGGGACCACTGCCGCGTCTCACCTCTCACACCATCTGCACGGGAATGTGAATGCGGGTGAGGCAGCATCTATAGAGCGGTAGACACAAATGCTGGAGAAATGCTTGAGTCTGAACAAGGGTCAAACTCAGACATAGATGCTGCCTCACCTGCTGAGTTTCTCCAGCATTTTTTGTCTACATTGCCATTAAATAGTGTGTGATGGGCTTAAACCCATTGCTCGTTCTTTACAGGGAACCCGCCAACAAATTCTCGTTGGTGAGTGTAGAGGAGTGTGACTTTATTTATTTATTCATATATTTTAAAATATTTTTTTGAGCGTGAGAACTTCGGTCATCAGCGTGAGAGCATGAGAATTTCCTCAAATGCGTTAGTCTCACGCCCAATGCATGAGAGTTGGCAGCCCTGTTCATGTTCAACTCTTTTCCCAGCACTTGATCCATAGCTTTCTATACCTAGTTAATTTAAGAGCCCATCTATACACTGCTTAAATGCTGACAGTGATCCAGCTTAGACAGATACTAAAAGCTGAAGTAACTCAGTGAGTCAGGCAGCATCTCTGGAGAAAAAGCATGGGTGATGTTTCAGGTTGGGGCCCTTCTTTAGACTCGGTTTACCCCACTCTCTCAAGCAATGTATTCTACGTGACACTGAGTCTGTCTGCTTTGCTCCAGAGAGAACATTCCTAGCTTCACTTAAGTGAACTGCTCTATACCAGGCAACATCCTGGTGAATGTCTTCTGACACTGTCACACCTTTCCTATGAGATGGTAACCAGAACTGCAAGCATTACTCCAACTGAGGTTTAACAAAGTTTTATAAAATTGGAGCACAATCTCCATTTCTCTGTATTCAATGCCCTGAGTAAAGAAGAGAGTCGATTATTAAAGATGTTGTAACAGCACATTTGGAAAGCAGTGACAGGATTCGTCAAAGGCAGCATGGATTTATGAAGGGGAAATCATGCTTGACTAATCTTCTGGAATTTTTTGAGGATGTAACAAGTAAAATAGATAAGGGAGAGCAGTGGACGTGGTGTATCTGGACTTTCAAAAAGCCTTTGACAAGGTCCCACACAAGAGATTAGTGTGCAAAATTAGAGGACATGGTATTGGGGGTTGGGTATTGACATGGATAGAGAACTGGTTGCTAAACAGGAAGCAAAGAGTAGGAATTAATGGGTCATAGAGTGATAGTGTGGAAACTCGCCCACACTGCCAACAATGTCCCAGCTACACTAGTCCCACTTGCCTGCACTTGGTCCATATCCCTCCAAACCTGTCCTTTCCGTGTACCTGTGTAACTGCTTCTTAAACGATGGGATAGTCCTAGCCTCAGCTACCTCCTCTGGCAGCTGGTTCCATACACCAACCACCCTTTGTGTGAAAAAGTTACACCTTGGATTCCCATTCTCTTCACCTAGAACCTATGTCCTCTGGTCCTCTATTCCCCTACTCTGGGAAAAAGACTGTGCATCTACTCGATCTATTTCTCTCATGATTTTGTATACCTCTATAAGATCTCCCCTCTTCCTGCGCTCCATGGAATAGAGACCCAGTCTACTCAATCTCTCCCAATAGCTCACACCCTCTAGTCCTGGCAACATCATTGTAAAAAATGTTATGAACCCTTTGAAGCTTGACAATATCTTTCTTATGGTGCCCAGAACTGAACACAATATTCTAAATGCGGTCTCACCAACGTCTTATATAACTGCAACATGACCTCCCAACTTCTATACTCCGTACTCTGACTGATGAATGCCAAAACGCCAAAAACCTTTTTGACCACCTTATCTACCTGCGACTCGACCTTCAAAGAACCATGCACCTGCACTCCCAGATTCCTCTGCTCTTCAAAACTACGCAGAGGCCTACCATTTACTGTGTATGTCCTGCCCTTGTACGACGTCCCAAAATACAACACCTCACTTCTCTGTATTAAATTCCATCAACCAATCCTCTATCCACCTGGCCAATCGATCCAGATCCTGCTGCATCTTTCACAACCATCTTCACTATGTGCAAAACCACTAACTTTTGGGTCCTTTTCAGAATGGCAGGCAGTGACTAGTGGGGTGCCGCAAGGCACGGTGCTGGGACCCCAGTTATTTTCAATATATTAACTATTTGGACAAGGGAATTAAATATGACATCTCAAAGTTTGCAGAGGACACAAAGCTGGGAGCAGTGTGAGCTGTGATGTGGATGCTATGAGGCTGCAGGGTGACTTGGTTAGGTTGGGTTAGTGGGCAGATGCAGTATAATGTGGATAAATGTGAGGTTATCCACTTTGGTGGCAAGAACAGGAAGGTAGATTATTATCTGAACGGTATCAGATTAGGAAAAGGGGAGGTGCAATGTGATCTGGGTGTGCTTGTACACCAGTCACTGAAAGTAAGCATGCAAATACAGCAGGCAGTGAAGTAAGCTAATAGCATGTTGGCCTTCATTGCAAGAGGATTAGAGTATAGGAGCAAGGAGGTCCTACTGCAGTTGTACAGGGCCCTGGTAAGACTGCACCTGCAGTATTGTGTGCAATTTTGGTCTCCTAATTTGAGGAAGGACATTATTGCTATTGAGGTTCACCAGGTTAATTCCCGGGATGGCGGGACTGACATATGATGAAAGAATGGGTTGACTGGGCTTGTAACACTGGAATTTAGGATGAGAGGAGAACTTATAGATACATATAACATTATTAAAGGATTGGATAGGCTAGATGCAGGAAAAATGTTCCCAATGTTGGGGGAGTCCAGAACCAGGGGTCACAGTTTAAGAATAAGGGGTAAGCCATTTAGGACTGAGATGAGGAAATACTTTTTCACCCAGAGAGTTGTGAATCTGTGGAATTCTCTGACACAGACAGCAGTGGAGGCCAATTCATTGGAGATTTTCAAGAGGGTTAGATTTAGCTCTTGGGCAAAAGGAATCAAGGGATATGGGGAAAAAGCAGGAACGGGGTACTGATTTTAAATGATCTGCAATGATCATATTGGATGGCGGTGCTGAATGGGCCTACTCCTGCACCTGTTTTTTATGTTTCTAAGAAGGCCAATGTCCCATAAGCCCTTCTAACCTACTTATCTTCCTGTGTTGCCACTTGAAAGGATCTATGGACTTGTACTCCAAGGTCCCTCTGATCCTCAGCGCCATCCATTCAGGGTGTTTGTCTTGGCCTCATTTGTGCTCTTAAATGCATCATCTCTTATTTGTCTTGAGTAAGTTTTTTCTGCCATTTTCTCAGGCCATTTGACCAACACATGAATATCTTGCTGATGCCTGACCATGCATCACACTTCACTAATGTTTGTGTTGTCCGCAAACTTGCAGATAGTGCTTCCTACTTTATTCATTTATATTGCAGGCAGCAAAGATTCCAGCACAGTCCTTATGGTAAAACCAACTGTCACGGGCATTCTATCACTAAAACAACCTTCTACCATCATGCTCCATCTCCTGTGTAGGAAGGAACTGCAGATGATGGTTTAAACCGAAGATGGGCACAAAAAGCTGTGGTAACTCAGCGTGTTCCCCTCTTCCATCATAGATGAGGCCCTCACACGTGTCTCCTCGGTACCCCGCAGCTCTGTTCTTGATCCCTCTCCCCTATTTGCAACAGGGATAAAGTCCCCCCCATTCCTTACCTTTCACCTCATCAGCCATCGCATACCACACGTAATCCACTGACATTTTTGCCACCTCCAACGGGATCCCACTACATGTCACATTTTCCCATCTCCACTCCTTTCTGCTTTCCGCAGGGACCATTCCCTCTAACTCCCTGGTTAACTCATCCCTTCCCACCCAAACCTTACCCTGCAACCGCAAGAGATGCAACACCTGTCCCTATATGTCCTCCCTCGACTCTGCCCAGGGACCCTGACAGTCCTTTCAGATTAAGCAGAGGTTCACTTACATGTCCTCCAACCTCATCTACTTTATCCGTTGTTCAAGGTGTGGACTCTTGTATTGGTGAGACCAAACATAGACTGGGTGATCGTTTCAATGAACACCTACGCTCAGTCCGCCTGGACCTACCTGATTTCTCGGTTGTCAAACTACTTTAATTCCCCTTCCCATCCCCACACTGATCTTTTTGTCCTAGGCCTCCTCCATTGTCAGAGTGAGGCCAAACGCAAATTGGAGGAACAGTATTTCATATTGCAGCTTACAACCCAGTAGTATGAATGTTCATTTCTCTAACTCCAAGTAACTCTTGCATCCTCCCCTCTCTCTCTCCATTCTTCCCCCACCCAAGTTGTACCAGCTTCAAAGTCGTCTTGTTGAGTCTTATTGTATGTAATTTGTTCTTACCTAACACACAGCTAATAATGGCCTGTATCCTTTATCATCGTTGCTTTTTTGCATACCTTTCATTCATTTGTTCTATATCTTTCAACATCACCATCTATATCTCTCATTTCTCTTTCCCCCCCACAATCAATCTGAAGAAGGGTCTCAACCCGCAACGTCACATCTTAATTTTCTCCAGAGATGCTGTCTGACCTGCTGAGTTATTCCAGCATTTTGTGTCATGCTCCATCTCCTATTGGTTTGTAGCTTAATTGGCCACTGTGAAATTGCCCCGATTGTGTAGAGAGTGGATGAGAAAGTGGGATAACATAGAATTAGTGTGAACAGGTGATCGATGGTCAGCATGGACTCATTGGGCCAAAGGACATATTTCTCTGCTGCATCTCTAAACTAAACTAAAAATAGTAGACGAAATGTGCAAGAAGGAACTGCAGATGCTGGTTTAAACCGAAGATGGGCACAAAAGGTTGGAGTAACTCAATGGGACAGGCAGCATCTCTGGAGAGAAGGAATGGGTGACGTTTTGGATCGAGACGCTTCTTTAGACAGGGATAAGGGAAACGAGAGATATAGACGGTGATGTTTAGTTCTAGGGGGCAAGTACAGATGGGTCTGGATCCATTGCATTTCTTGATAATCTGGGAATGAATAGAATTGGCTGAAAACTGGCGTCCGTGATGCTGCCAATATTAGGGATCATCGACAGGGCACTTCTGGATGAATATGGTTGCAAATACTTCAGCCTTGTCTTTAACACTCACCTGCCTTCAATTAGAAGGTGGATGTCCTTGGAGTCATCACTTCCTGTTAGCTATTCGTTTGTCCACTATCAATCTATACTAGATGTGATACGATAGAGAGTTTGATCCATTGATTATAAATGTTTAGTTTAGTTTAAGAAATATCTTCCATGCGACCTGCTGTAACAGTGATATTTTGTTGTGGCCCTCAGAGGATCAGAAATTCAAATTTCTATTCCTTACATGCTGTGGAATGTATGCAGGGAAGCACCTCCATGCAAGGAGAACTGGAAGGATGATCATTAATCATATTAATTATTTAATAACAGTTATCATTACTTCGTCCCAATTTTGTGCACTGACTGGACATTTACTGTCTTCATGAAGAATGAATGCTGAATAGGATCAGGAATAAAAATTGCTTCAGAATGTAATGATGTTGTTACTTATGTTTCTTTCACCGCTACATGAATACTTATTTTTCATTCTGGTGCAACATGATCTATAAAGTACATTTGAATAATTCCTTTTTTTTTAATTAATTATCTTTCAGGATTTGAAATAGCAGAGAGTCAGAAGAAACAAGCTATGTTAAATGCCAAAAAATCCAGTCATGGGAAAATGAAGGGTAGGTTCAGAGACAAAGGTATTGAGATCTCATTGAACTTCAAAAGTGGCTTATATTAGTAAGATTCTTCTATTTACAATTTTGCATAAAAATAATGGTATTGAATGTATATACTTTCAAAAACAAAAAAATGTACACAACTGAACCATCTACCAACAACTAGAGAGCAGTCCTGAGCTACTATCTACCTCACTGGACATGCTCGTACTATCGTTGATTGGATTTTACTGGACTTTATCTTACACCAAACGTTATAATAATAATAATAATATGTTTTATTGTCATTACACATAAGTGCAACGAGATTTGGTTTGCAACTCCATCCGATGTCATAACTTAACGACTAATAAAATTTAGGTTTAGATAACCAGTATCATGTATCTGTACACTGTGGATGGCTCGATTGTAATCATATATTGTCTTTCCGCTGAGTGGTTAGCACGCAACAAAAGATTTTCACTGTACCTTGGTACATGTGACAATAAACTATAAACTGAAAAACTAAAACTAAACAATGTGCATCTCGTAGACTAGTTATGACTGTCGAAAGGTATCATGAGGAATTACACATTATATTTCCTCTCATTTTGTTTTGGTCAGGAAGTAATCGTGAAGCAGATTCCATCTGTGTGTGCCAGGCTGTTCAAACAGTGGCTCGTTACATGTAGGTGACTCACTACATCTTGTTGATATGTTGCAACAAAAGTTTTTTGTATTTTGTGTTGCATAAAACATTCACAAAATATACATTTCTAATGAAAATATGAATTGCTTGTGCTTTGAGTTAAAATGCAATCAAGCACGTTTATTACCATTTTAAAATAAGGAACAAAATTGACCCAAAACCCAATATTTTGCAGAGAAGGCCAGTGATAATGAGGTTGAGCAATTGAAAACAACAGAGCCAATAAATCAAATTCTCCATTGGATTCTAGAATTTTCTCATGAAAATGAAAGCAAGCATGACATGAAAACATCCTTGTTTCTATAAAATGATCAGGATCTACTGGTATTGTTATTAGTTTATTATTGTTACGTGTACTGCACGTGAGTGAAAAGCTTTGTTTGCGTGCTATCCAGTCAAATAAAATCATACTATACATGAATACAATCAAGCCATATACTTATAATGGAGCAAAGAGAAAACATACCAGAGTGCAGAATATAGTTTTGCAGCAAAATAGCTGTACAGTTACAGAAAGTGCAAATTAAACGTCTGCAGTGAGAAAAGTGCTCAGTCTATTGGGAGATCTGGACTACACCCTAGGTTATGGCAGGACTGTTCAGTACTCTGATAACAGCAGGGCAGCAGCTGTTCCAGAATCTTGCGGTTGGTGCCTTTGTACCTTCAACCTGACGAGAGAGTGGAGAAGAGGGAATGATCAGGGTGAATATTTGAATAGGTTTACTCATGTCAGAAATTCCTATTTGTGTTATGAATAGATTATCTAATATGATCTATGGAAGACTGAACTGAATGTACTCTGGGGCTTTTGACATTTTTGTTTCTGCATGATCTCTACATATTGAGTAGGGTGAATTTGAAAATCCAAAATCTTTTGGATAGTAAAGTTGAATTTTTGGGTTAAAAGTCAGTGTATGCATGAATAATTATAGTAACGTTATTCCTTTTGTTCACTTAATGGTTTAAGCGTTTTGTTAATAGTTCAATATCATTCTATGTTTTCTCTCTTTTAGGACTGAATTATAGTGGATTTTCTGTTCCTCCTCTCCACCAGTCCCTTCACCCGCTCCATCAGCGACACATCACAGTGCCTACCAGTATTCCTCAACAACAAGTTTTTGCACTGGCTGAGCCCAAACGCAAACCATCTCCATTCTGGCACAGCTTTAGCAAATTAACCTCCTTTAAGAAATGAAAAGGAATTTGGTTTCTATGAGATTAAAAACTAAACCAATCACAAGAGATTGACAGTTGTGGGAAGACAATTCTGAAAATAGTTGAACAAGAAAGAGCCATCAAGTACGAATCAAGATTGTGCCTCTACTCTCCGCACTGCTCAATTGAACTGTTGAAGTCTCTCTGATAACTAATCAGCCAGGCAATGATCAAGCAGGCAGTCGCCAAAAACAACAGTTCTAAATGTACTGCATGATGAATTGATAATATATTTTAACATATATTGCAGGTTATTTTGCAAATATTTCCTTAATATGAATGACACCATTATTGAGGATAGCTTCACCCTTTCCCATCTTTACATTGGTATAAGATATGTTAGTTAATCATGTGGTACATCACTTGCCTTGATATTTTATAGAAATGAAAATTTCCAAATACCACTGAGGGAAATCACAAGCCCTGACTCAGTGTCAGGTTTGTTTTCCAGTCTTTTATTGCCGTGTGACATGTTACCAAAATGCACATAAACATATGTTCGTAAACTTGATGTGTGCTTCAAAAAAGACAGTTGCGGATGGATTCCTTCACAAAACTAGCTAATCTCAAGGGAAATAAAGTATTTTTTGCCTGAATTATATTTTTAACTTATCAAGGCCTTAAGATTCACTGTTTACTTGCATTGAAAGCACAATAGAAATGTTCTTCCTCTTGCTGCATGTAACCCAGCAATCTCAATGGAAAGGAAATATAATTCTCACCATTCCAAAAGAAGAATACCAAAACAAGCACACAAGACTCATCGCCTTTGTTTTTATTTTAGTGATCATTATAATTATGGCATGAACTGTGAGAACCAAAACCAAGCTATTACACCCCAATTCTACTCAGTATGGGTCTCGGTGAATGCAATATCAGCTATGGTATTGCTTCATGTTTCTGAAAATGTAATCCAGCCATATATGGTCTGATGATATAGCTAACTTATCAGGATTATGAATTTTTTGCAAGTCTTTTGTAAAGTCTTGACTTTAAAATATACTTTAAACAAAGTAGCAATGTTTTTTTTTTCACTATTTACTAATTTATTGTGCAAGTGATGCCTTAAAATTGAATGGCATTAAAAAATGTATTTATAACAAAAACATTTTGAAAAGCATCTTTTACGTTACAGAGGAATGTAGGGGACATGTTATTATCGAGCTACAGTACTAGTTTTCTGCACTAAAGTACATTAGCCATAGTATCTAAAAACTGAATATAATGCTCTACCCTTCATTTCACAGTGTCTGGTCACTGGATCCTTCCAAATTATTTGCAATATATACAAATTGGTCTGTTGATACTGAGGGCATATGTATCCAGTACTAGTTTTCCTTTTGTGACATTTAACTATCATATAACAGTAATGGCTGGGATGTGTTAATTGATGTGCATTCTTATGACCAATTGACAACTGTACAATATTGATACTTAAAGCATAAATGTACATAGCTGATGTGACTATTTTTAAGCTTGTTTGTGTTTTATTGATGCAGTAAGTAATTTATCTGCAGTTAATGTAATAAAAACAATTGCTAAAATCATTTATTTTGGTGAAATAAATATGATTTTCTCACTTCAAGCAGTAAATATCTTTGCTTTGTTGATGTGTTAATGCAAGAGTCTGGTTTTACTCGAACAGTAAGGTCCAGTGCATGATTAGAAGAATCGTGACTTTGTTTGAATATAATTGTCATCCTGTGGAATAGAGGGTCTTTTTCATTTTGTTTTAATAATACCATTGAATGGCGTGAATCTGGACAAAGAGGAATCTGGATAAGGAATGTGAAGTAGCACATTTTGATGCTTGCCTGGAGCGGGCACTGCTCATAAGATCTAGAGCGCTGACTGGACTTTGACAATGGTGCCAAAACATATATTGGCACCTCTTGTATGTGGGTTCAGTGGACTATTTCTGTACACTGCCAATTGGGGATGTGCTTGGGTGTGGTAATACTGTACTGGACTGTATGTATGAAACGTTTTTCACTGTGCATTTGCACGTGACAATAAAAACACCTTTGAACCCTAGAATTGAAAAAAAAACTGCCATGCAGCCCTCAACATTCAAGCATTACTAGGCCCAGTGTGCCTGTCCTATAGCGACATCTCTGATCTGGAGAAAGTGAGTAGATATTGATGGACAATTTGTTCAATGTAAGGTGTAGGAAGGAACTGCAGATGCTGGTTTAAACCGAAGATAGACACAAAATGCTGGAGTAATTCAGCGGGACAGGTAGCATCTGGAGAGAAGGAATGGGTGACGTTTTGGGTCAATACCCTTCTTCAGACTCCAGAGATGCTGCCTGTCCCGCTGAGTTACTCCAGCATTTTGTGTCCATCTTCGTTCAATGTAAGGCTGAGTTCAACCAAGAGAGATCTAATTTTCACACGTGAAAAAAATTACAAAGGGTATTCATGGAAGTCTTTACAAGGCACTCTTCAAGTGATACACATTGTTCACATTGTAAGAAAAAGTTAACAGTTAATAGTTTGGCATAAGTTTACCAATAATGTAGCAAGCATAATGCATTCAAAACAACTCAGCAGTAGCACAAAACTTAAGTGGGCACTAAAAATTAAATATTACTGGACATTTTTTTTGGGGGGGGGGATAGAGGGAGTGACCAGGGTGAGACTCCTTGATTATGCTGGTGGCCTTGCAGAGGCAACGTGAAGTGTAGATGGAGTTAATGGAAGGGAAGCTAGTTTGTGTGATGGTCTGGGCTATGTCCACAACTCTACAATTTCTTGTCATGGATGGAGCTGTTCCCAAATCAGGCGGTGATGCATCCCGATAAGATGCGTTCTATGGTGCATCTGCAGAAGTTAGTGAGGGTTGTTGGGGACATGCTGAACTCCCTAAGCCTTCTAAGGAAGTAGAGGCGTTGATGTGCTTTCTTGGCTGGAGCATTGATATGGCTGGTCCAGCACAAATTGCTGGAGATAGTTTTTCCTATGAAATTGCTGATCCCAGGGTCAACCTATAATTGGTATCAAGTCAATTAATAGTCACACTACAGTAACAGAACAATAGACAATAGGTGCAGGAATAGGCCATTCGGCCCTTTGAGCCAGCACCGCCCTTCAATGTGATCATGGCTGATCATCCCCAATCAGTACCCTGTTCCTGCCTTTTCCCCATATCCCCATAACATTTGTCCCATCCATCAAATACCGATCTACACAAATCCAATTTGCCAGCATGTATTCCATGGCCAGTTTTCAATCTGTTCTGAAAGAAGTGAGTGTAGCTCATAAGTGATGGGAGGGGAATTAGGCCATTCAGCCCATCAAGTCGACTGCCATTCAATCATGGCTGATCTATCTCTCCCTCCTAGTCCCATTCTCCTGCCTTCTCCCCATAACCCCTGGCACCCGAACTAATCAAGAATATCTATCTCTGCCTTAAAAATATCCATAGGCTTGGCCGCCACAGCCTTCTGTGGCAATGAATTCCACAGATTCACCATCCTCTGACTAAAGAAATTCCTCCTCATCTCCTTCCTAAAGGAACGTCCTTTAATTCAGAGGCTAAGACCTCTAGTCCTAGACACTCCCACTAGTGGAAACAACCTCTCCATATCCACTCTATCCAAGCCTTTCGCTATTGAGATTCAATGAAGTCCCCCCCCTCCCTCGTCCTTCTAAACTCCAGCGAGTACAGGCCCAGTGCTGTCAAACAATCATTATATGTAAATATTTTGATAAATTTGGGCCAGTTGAACCTTGAGATTAAATGAACCAAGAAATGATTTATCCTTTTTCTTGGAATTTGCCAATATAATTATTAATCATTTGTTAAAATTGGAAATGCTTTTACTTGGGTTACAAGGGATATCTGGGCACTTTGTTGCATCTAGTTTGTCTTTGATGGAATGCATTTCTTAATAACTAATGTGGTTTACTAATTGTACTGGGGTGGTGGTGGTGGGGGGGGGGGGGGGGGGGGGGATAGTGATCTATATTTGGAATCGTTCATTTGAAAATGCGTCCATTCAGAGGTGGCATCTGATACAGTAAGTTGCCAGAGCTTTAGTTTGTTAATTAAGTAAACTTTGTGTGTTGCTATTTATCTTCACCTCTGCAATCAGTCTCATTTAGAACCTATCTTAAACAAATGGAATTTACATCAAGGGAAACCTTAAATGCTATATTTATTGGTAGAGTAACGTCAGTATTCTAGGAAAGGCACAGTCTGCTACACCATCTAGGTGACCCAGGTTCGATCCTGGCTTTGGCAGCTGTCCACATGATGTTTGCATGTTCTCCTTGTGACCAGAAGGGTTTCCCCTAGGTGTAGGAAGGAATTGCAGATGCTGGTTTATACCAAAAATAGACACAAAGTGCTGGAATAACTCAGAGGGTCAGGCAGCATCTCTGAAGAAAAGGAATGTGATGTTTGGCTAAAAATCCGTACTTTCAGTCTGAAGAAGGGTTCCGACCTGAAACATCACCTCTTCCTTTTTTCCAGGGGTGCTGCCTGACCCACTGAGTTACTCCAGGACTTTGTGTCTATCTTCCCCTGGGTGTTCTGGTTTCCTCCAACATCCTGAGGGCACGCTGTTAGATTAATTACTGTATTGTAAACTACTTACTGTAAATTGTCTAAGAAGGAACTGCAAATGCTGGAAAATCAAAGGTAGACAAAAATGCTGGAAAAAGTCAGCGGGTGAGGCAGCATCTATGGAGCGAAGGAAATAGGCAATGTTTCGGGTCAAGACCCTACTTCAGACTTTGTTCCTCATTTAGTGGGGCAGCAGGAGGGTGACAGGGAAGATGACAGGGACTAGATGGCAGGGGAATAATTGAAGGAAGGAGACAATTGGGATTGTTCTGTGAACTGGCTTTGACTCGAAGGACTCTATGTCCTCCCAAGTCTAATAAAGTCTTAAAAAGTGAAAAATATTTTGTGGTCAAATTGTTCGAACTTTAAGTCACAGCAACAATGTTATTAAAGTGATGATGCAGTTGCTCAATTATTGATCGTTAACAGAGTTCAAATAAAGGAACTATGCCTTCCACAGTTTAAAGATATCATAACGTTCTTTAGAGCCAATGCTCGACTTCTCTAGATGCAAGGAACTGCAGATGCTGGAATCTTGAGTAAGACACGAAGCGCTGGGATAATTCAGCAGGTCAGGCCGCATCTGTGGAAGGAATGGATAGGCGACATGGATCAGGACTTTTTTTTCAAACTTGGCAAAGTTTAGGGTTGAGACCTTTCTTCAGACTCTAGGCGACACTTTCGCTCGGGACTCTTCAGTCTGAAGAAAGCTCCTGATCTGAAATGTCACCTATCCATTCCTTCAGATGCTGCCTGATCCGCTAGCATCAGCAATTTGTTTTATACTTCTAGAAATGTATCTATTGTAATTATATTGTTTATTATTGTTTTGAGAGAATGTTGCAGCTAATGTCTCCAAAGCAATGGGATACATAGTGACACCATTGGAAGCATTTCCCTTAAACCTGAGATTATCAGACTCACAATTAGCTTTCTTTACTTGTAACTCCTACAACAAAAATAAATATAATTGTTTTGAAGATAAGAACTTGAAATGGCAGTGTAATGATTCAGCACAGTTGTCATATAATTTCACTATTTGATTATTTTTGTCAGGCAACAGCTGTTGTGCAGGTTGGTTAGTTGTAATATTCATATTACACACAGCTTGGGAGAAGTAATCTCCCACTAGTTGACAGCCATGATTGCCAAATGCCCTACTGTTGGCTAGGGAAGGTGTGACTTCAAGAGGGAAACAATGTGGAGAACTGTGGAACTGGTTAACGGGTGGAGGAAGTGGGGCAAGGGAGGAGTGGGAAGGTGAGTGTAAGTAGAAGTTACTTAAAATTAGACAATTCAAAAATGTTCATACCACTGGGTTGTAAACTACCCAAGCAAAATATGAGGTGCTGTTCCTTCAGTTTGCATGTGGCCTCACTCTGGCAATGGAGGAGGCCCAGGATGGAAAGGTCAGTATGGGAAAGAAGATAGACACACAAAGTGCTGGAGTAACTCAATAGGTCAGGGTGCATCTCTGGAGATAAAGGATGGGTGACGTTTCAGATCAGAACCCTTCTTCAGACTGGGGAATGGGAAGGGGAGTTGAAATGGTTGGCAACTGGGAGATCCCGTAGGCCTGGGTGTACCAAGCAGAGGTGTTCAGTCTGTCACAACTAGATTGTTGGATTTAAAATGCTCACACTTCAGTGATCATGCTAGCATTGGCATGAGAGGTCTAGAGGTTATTCTTTTGATTGAAACAATCCACAACATATCATGACTTCTGTTCTATGTTCTCCAGCAGATGTCAGTAGACTGATAGAAGGAGCACTAAAGGCTGTAAGAGGGTCCTGAGCTGAAACATCACTCAGAGATGCCCAGAGATGCTGCCTGACCCGCTGAGTTACTCCAACACTTTGTGTCAATCTTCGGTATAAACCAGCATCTGCATTCTTTCTACACACAAGGCAAAAGTGTCCCTTTGAACTGTGAACACAAGGAACTGTAGATGTTGGTTTACAAAAAAAGGACACAAAGTGCTGGAGTAACTCAGTGGGTCAGGAAGCACCTTTGAAGAACATGGATAAGTGACATTTAGCGTCGAGACTCTTCCTCATGCTGATTGTAGTAGGGGACAGAAAGGTGGAAGAAATGGGGAGGGAACCAAAGCCTGGCTGAAGTAGGGTTACAACCCAAAACGTCACCTATTCCTTTTCTTCAGAGATGCTGCCTAACCTGCTGAGTTACTCCAGCATTTTGTGTCTGTCCCTGGCAAGTGGTGTGTGGATACAGGTGAGGGGGGATGGGTTGATTGGCATTTGGTTGGACAAAGACCGGAGATAAGCCGTTCTTGACGTCCTCTGAGGGAGGGTTATATGTATGTATTTATGCATGTACTTAATCTATGAACCACTGTTGTATAACGTTAATACCTCCACCAATGTAAAGCACTTTGGTCAACGAGAGTTGTTTTTTAAATGTGCTATAGAAATAAAAGTGACAACTAGACTTGGTAAAAAGACAAACGGCTGTGGATGGAGAGAGAAGAGGCATGAAATGTGAAATCTATATCCCTTCAGAGGAAGAAATGAGTGTGTACCCAGGTGTGACAGGGAAAAGAGATAAAAGGTGGAGGGGGATAGTATTTGTTGGTTAGTTACCTAAAATTGGAGAATTCAAATTTCATGCAGTTGCCTCTAATTTAGTTTAGAGACAGTGTGGAACCAGTGTAGGAAGGAACTG
This sequence comes from Raja brachyura, assembly GCA_963514005.1. The sequence continues at coordinate 63,630,942 of OY740786.1, forward strand.
CAGATGCTGGCTTATACTGAAGATATAACTCAGCAGGTCAGGCAGCATTTCTGGAGAAAAGATATAAGTGATGTTTCTGGTTGATACCCTTCTTTAAAATTGTCACCTATTCCTTTTCTTCAGAGATGCTGTCTGACCCGCTGAGTTACTCCAGCATTTTGTCTGTCTTCATCGTGGAAAACAACCATTCAGCCCACCGAGCCCGCGCCGACCAGTGATCACCCGTATATTAGTTCTATCCTACACACTAGGGATAATCTATAGAAGCCAATTAACCAATTGTATTAATTAACTCATTTGATTGGATAGCACACAGACAAATCCTTTAACTGTGCCTCTGTACAAGTGATGATGATAAACTTTATCCCAAATTGTGGCAGAAGGGATGGATAGGTCATAGGGAATACCCAGGATAAGGTAAAACCAGGGTTGCCGTGGAGACGAGTCACAGAGACTAATTAAAATGGCAGGTAACAGGAAGCTCATGTCAGACACATGAACTAACCATTGGTGTCTTAGAGAGCAAATCAGTGTTTGCTTCCTCCAGTGTAGTGGAGGAGACTACATTATCTATCCACGTTCACAGAGTGGACTGCGCAGTAGTGGAGTTGCTATCTTACAGAGTCCAGCAGAGGAGGACAAAGGGATTAATTAGGAAAGGGAAAATAGATTATGAAAGAAAACTGGCAGGGAACATAAAAATTGACTGCAAAAGTTTTTATAGATATGTGAAGAGAAAAAGATTAGTTAAAACAAATGTAGGTCCCTTGCAGTCAGAAACAGGTGAATTGATCATGGGGAACAAGGACAACAAGGACATGGCAGACCAATTGAATAAATACTTTGGTTCTGTCTTCATTAAGGAAGACATAAATAATCTTCCGGAAATAGCAGGAGACCGGGGGTCAAATGAGATGGAACTGAGTGAAATCCAGGTTATCCGGGAAGTGGTGTTAGGTAAATTGAATGGATTAAAGGCCGATAAATCCCCAGGGCCAGATAGGTTGCATCCCAGAGTACTTAAGGAATAGTGGATGCATTAGTGATAATTTTTCAAAACTCTTTAGATTCTGGAGTAGTTCCTGAGGATTGGAGGGTAGCTAATGTAACCCCACTTTTTAAAAAGTGAGGGAGAGAGAAAACGGGGAATTACAGACCAGTTAGTCTAACGTCGGTAGTGGGGAAACTGCTAGTCAGTTATTAAAGATGGGATAGCAGCACATTTGGGAAGTGGTGAAATCATTGGCCAAAGTCCGCATGGATTTACGAAAGGTAAATCATGTCTGACGAATCTTATAGAATTTTTCGCGGATGTAACTAGTAGAGTGGATAAGGGAGAACCAGTGGATGTGTTATATCTGGACTTTCAGAAGGCTTTCGACAAGGTCTCACATAAGAGATTACTATGCAAACTTAAAGCACACGATATTGGGGGTTGATGTGGATAGAGAACTGGCTGGCAGACAGGAAGCAAAGATTAGGAGTAAACGGGTTCTTTTCTGAATGGTAGGCAGTGACTAGTGGGGTATCGCAAGGCTCGGTGCTGGGACCCCAGCTATTTACAATATATATTAATGATTTGGGTGAGGGAAATGAATGCAACATCTCCAAGTTTGCGGATGACACGAAGCTGGGGGACAGTGTTAGCTGTGAGGAAGATGCTAGGAGGCTGCAAGGTGATTCCTGGGATGTCAGGAGTTTCATCTGAAGAAAGATTGGATAGACTCGGCATGTACTCGCTAGAATTTAGAAGATTGAGGGGAGATCTTATAGAAACTTACAAAACTTAAGGGGTCGGACAGGCTAGATGCAGGAAGATTGTTCCCGATGTTGGGGAAGCACAGAACAAGGGGTCAGAGTTTAAGGATAAGGGGGAAGTCTTTTAGGACCAAGATGAGAAAAACATTTTTCACACAGAGAGTGGTGAATCTCTGGAATTCTCTGCCACAGCACATAGTTGAGACCAGTTCATTGGCTATATTTAAGAGGGAGTTAGATGTGGCCCTTGTGGCTAATGGGATCAGGGGGTATGGAGCGAAGGCAGGTACGGGATACTGAGTTGGATGATCAGCCATGATCTTATTGAATGGCGGTGCAGGCTCGAAGGGCCGAATGGCCTACTCCTGCACCTATTTTCTATGTTTACAGCGCCAAAGACCCCGGGTTTGATCCTGGCTTTAGTGTGCTGTCTATACGAATTTTGTACGTTCTCTGTGTGACCGCGTGAGTTTTCACCTGGTGCTCCAGTTCCCTACCACACTCTAAATATACGTGCAGGTTAATTGGCTTTGGTAAAATCGTAAATTGTCCCTAGTGTGTGTAGGATAGTGTTATTGTAGGCGGTGATCACTGCTCAGCGCACACCCTGTTTCTGCACTGTATCCCTAAACTAAACTAGATATGTAAGCAGTAGTCTGTAAAACGTAGTACTCTGTAGTTTCTTAAAGCTATCTTTTTATCTTTGTGTCCCAGTTCTTCAACCTGAAATGTAAACTCAATTTCTCTGACATGCTGAACGTTTCCAGCATCTTCAGATTTTCTTTTCCCTGTTAGATATTTCTTCCATAAATCATTTACAAATGTACTTTCTAAGTCCCTGCTGCTTGGTCTTTGCCCCAACAATCTTAATAGTTCTGAATCCTTTCAACTGATTAACTATTCCGTGTGCCAACTTTTAATGCTTTGTCTGAGCAAAGGCCTCGGCCCCTCTCATTCCACTTTTGCTGCCTTGATTCTAGTTTACTATCCAGAAACAAGAGACTGCTGAAATGAAAAAAGTCAAACTGCTGGAGGAACTCAACAGGACAGTTTACTTGAGTTTATTCTCACGAGTACTGACGTACAGATTTTGTTGCGAGTTAACCGGTCAATGGATAAACTGTACATGATTACAATCAAGCCGTCCATAGTGTACAGAATTAGGATAAAAGGAATAACTTTTAGTGCAAGATCAAGTCCAGTATAGTCTGATTAAAGATAATCTGAGGATGTTAAGTGAGGTACATAGTAGCTCAATACTGCTCTCTAGTTGTTGATAGCAAGGTTCAGTTGCCTGATAACAGTTGGGAAGAAACTGTCTCTGAATCTGGAGATGTGCGTTTTCACACTCTGTACCTCTTGCCTCATGGGAGAGGGGAGAAGAGGGAGTGTCCGGAGCAAGACTGGTTCTTGAATATGCTGGAGGCCTTGCCGAGCCACCATGGAGTGTAAATGTTGTAAGTGGAAAGGAGGTTGGGTTGTGTGATAGTCTGGGCTGTTCCACAAATTTCTGTAATTCTGTCATTTCTTGTGGTCTTGGATGGAACTGATCCCAAACCATGCTGTGATGAATCCTGATAAAAGTCTACAGCACTTTCTGCAGAAGTTTGGGAATGTTGTTGGGGACATCCCAAACTTCCTAAGCCTTCCAAGGACATGGAGGCATGTGCTTTCTTGGCCATTGCTTCAATATGGCGGGTCCAGGACAAGTTGCTGGTGTATTTACTCTTGGCAGCTTTCAACCATCTCTGCTTTGGTGCCATCAATGTACACCATGGGCAGGGACTGACTAGCGGTCTCGTGTGTGTGTGGAGGGAGCCCCGCCCTCACCCAGCATCTCGTGTGCGTATTCGCAGCCAACAAGTGTGTATCCAGCCTTCACCGCCCTGCGGCTGTGGGGGTCGCCAAACATCTCACCTGGCCGACAAGGAGGTCTGGCACCGGCATGATGTCTGGAGCTGTGGGCAGGTGTCTGGCATCGAGAGTGTGGCCGGCCTCGTGGATCCCAGTCTGGGATAGAGGGGAGAGGCGGTCAGGAGCGCTCGGGGGAGGTTGAGGATCGCTCCCGATCTGTAGGTCAGGTGATAGGGGGATAGGGTTTGTTGGCGACCGGGGCTCCAGCTCTGGGACACCTGTGGGCAGCATGCTCCGTATCTGAAGGACAGCGGTCTGGGACAATGTCCGGGGTAGCGATAACGGCAAAGCTGCAAGTGACTGTGAACGGGTCTCCCAATCCTCGACGTGAAGCAATCATGTACAATAAACATTTAAACATCAAACAATGGCCTCGCCAGCCCGCGGGCAATCGGCTGATCACTAATGATTGCATCGATATCTTGCTCGTTGCCAATTTATAAGGCAGCCTCTCAAGTGGGAATATGTCGCATCTCCCAAACCATTGGTTATTCTTGGTTTTCTCAATCGTTCTTGGATTGATGGCGATGCAAAAGAAAAACAAATGTTTAAAATAAACTTCCCACCATTAATCACTAAACTATATGCCTACATCCAATTTTGGAAAATACTTCCTATCTCCCTTATTGGTAGATTAAATGCCATAAAGATGATCTTCCTTCTGCAACTTTTATATTTATTTCAATCAATACCGATATATCTCCCGAAATGCTTTAAAAAAAAAATTGATTCTAATGTCAGTAACTTTATTTGGCTCTACAAAACCCATAGAATACACAAAAGACATTTGTGCAAATCCAAAGAAAATGGAGGATTAGCTCTACCTAATTTTCTTTTTTACTACTGGGCAACTAATATTAAAAATATAACTTTCCGGTTGGACGATACATGTCAACATGTAAATTGGTTAAAAATGGAGAGGGAAGATTGTTTGTCTTTTAGTATATGCTCGATCCTCCTTTCTCCAATACATTTGAATAAGTCAACGTATGAGCAAAATCCGATAATACACAGTACTATCCGCATTTGGAAACAGTCGAAATTCAGTCTTAAATTGAGAAATATTTCTCTCCTTCCTATTGCAAATAATCCCTTGTTTAAACCGTCTACTTTAGATATGGTGTTTGTTCAGTGGTAGAACCTGGGAATTAATACTGTGGGAGACCTCTATAAGGAGGGGACTTTCTTTTCTTTTCAAGAACTACAGGAGAAATATCACTTGAACGGCAACAATTGTTTTAGATAGCTTCAAATCCGAGATTATGTGAAAACATATACACAAGACTGTCCTCTTATGGGCCCACATATACTGGACGATTGTTTGAATAGACATGCCGATACAAGTAAGTTGATATCTTACATTTATAACACTCTCCTAAACATTGACACTCCACCCTCAGATTTATAGGCAAGCATGGGAGGACGAGCTGGGTTTACCCATTTCGAAAGATGTATGGGAGGAAAGTCTACTATACATACACTACTGTTCTTTAAATGCCAGGCATTGCCTGATACAATTCAAAGTATTGCATAGGTTATACTGCTCAAAAACCAAATTGAACAAGATCTTCCCAACTGTCTCTCCTCACTGTGATAAATGTCACTTCCAAGAAGCCACCCCCCACTCATTCTTTTGCATCCTGTATAAAAATACAAAACTTCTGGACAGGAATATTCAATATCATTTCTAAAACACTTAAAATTCAATTGGAGTCAGATTCAAAATTAATAATATTAGGAATGTCAGAGAGCTGCCCTAACTTAACGATATCTCAAAGACGCTTCCTTGACTATGGTTTAATCACAGCGAAAAAACTTATACTTAAAGTCTGGAAAAAGATAACAGTGCCCATAGTGAAGATGTGGATCACAGAAATGACCGAGACACTACATCTAGAAAAAATAAGGCTCGTCTTGACTGACAAACCAGATCAATTTTCCAAAATATGGTCTCCTTTCATTGAATTTCTTCACCAGCATAATGGTTGAACACAAATTCAAAACCGACGCTAGGGTCGGGTGCGCGGGCGTAGGGAAGGGTAGTGGGATATATCTCCACTGCTTTCACTTCTTCGTTAGTTATGGGGTTTTTCCATAAACCCCAGGGGTCGGCCACCTACAGCCTACGGGCCAGGCCCGTAACCCGAAATCATCTGGTCCGCAGGTGTATTTTTTTTCAATTGGTTTTCGCAATCTGGGAACTACAGCCAGTCCCGGGGCAAGCAAGTCAACGTGGGCGCTACAGCCAGTCCCGAGGCAGGCGATTTGGGCGCTACACCCAGTCCCGGGGCAGGCGAGCCGACCTAGGAACTGCAGCTAGTCCCAGGCAGCTAGATTCTAGGAGCTGGCGGCCTCCAACTGGAATCGACCTTGAGGGCTCAGGTCGCAGAGCCTGTGGACTACCATCACGGAGCTGGCTGACTTCGGAGGCTGTGGTGGCGTTGTGGCTGCGACCCGACTTCGGAGGCTTCAGTTTTGCTGCAACATGTTTCACAAAACATTGGGGGGAATGTCCCCCACCTCTAAAAATATGGGGGTACAGGTGTCTCCCCCCCCCCCCAGGATTCCCCCCCCAGGATTCCCCCCCCCCCCAGGATTTCCCCCCCCCCAGGATTTCCCCCCATGCATTTGTGCGAGCAGTGGCAGCTGGAGTCTGCAATGTCAATGGATGACCACTGTAAACTAGAAGCTGCTGTTCGTTCATCGATTAGACGGCTGCAGAGGTCAGCATCAGCATCCAGCGGAAATTTTGTCTGATCCAACCCTCCCTATAATATCACCCAGATACACATCACTCCAGTAGACACAAAATGCTGGAGTAACTCAGTGGGACAGGCAGCAACTCTGGAGATAAGCCAGCTGGTGACATTTCAGGTCAAGACCCTTCCTGTAGGGTGAGTTATTCCAGCATTTTGTGTCTACCTTCGATTTAAACCAGCATTTGCAGTTCTTTCCTACACATATCAGTCCGGCCCGCTTTGGTCCTTAGACTGCAGCCTTTTAGACTTTAGAGGTGCAGCACGGCAACAGGCCCTTCAGCCCACCGAGTCTGCGCTGACCAGCGACCACACCGTACGGTAGCCAAAAATGTGAGGGGGCTGCAGCCCCCCCCGGTTCCGCGGCCCATGACGGGTAGAATCTCAGCGGGTGAGGCAGCATCTATGGAGAGAAGGAATGGGTGATGTTTCGGGTCGAAACCCCTTCTTCAGACTGAGAGTCAGGGGAGAGGAAGACACGGAGATAAAGAAGGGTAAGTTGTGAAAACGAGACATCAAAAAATATGCAGCTCAAGGAAAACTTTGAATAGATCATTGTTAGCTAGGAGAAGGTGTCAACAAAGCAAACAGATAAAATGTACGCTCAATGCTGGAGAAATTCAGGGGGTGAGGCAGCATCTATGGAGAGAAGGAATGGGTGACGTTTCGGGTCGAGACCCTTCTTCAGACTGATGTCGGAGGGGGTGGGCGGAAATTGAACTTGACTTCTCTAATGTTCACACCGCTGGGGTGTAAACTACCCAAGCGAAATATGAGGTGCTCTTCCTCCAATTTGGGCTGGGCCTCACTCTGACAATGGAGGAGGCCAGGGACAGAAAGGTCAGATTGGGAATGGGAGGGGTAGTTGAAGTGCTGAGCAACCGGGAGATCAGCTTGGTTACGACGGACTGAGTGGAGGTGTTCAGCGAAACAATCGCCGAGCCTGCACTTAGTCTCGCCGATGTAGAGAAGTTGATACCTGGAACAGTGGATGCAGTAGATGAGGTTGGAGGAGGTGCAAGTGAACCTGCCTCATCTGGAAAGACTGATTCAGTCCTTGGATGGAGTTGAGGGGGGAGGTAAAGGGACAAGTGTTGCATCTCCTGTGGTTTCAGGGGAAAGTGTCCGGGCAGGTGGTGGTTAGGGTGGGAAGGGACGAATTGACCAGGGAGTTACGGAGGGAACAGTCTCTGCAAAAAGCAGAACGTTGAGATGAGAAGATGTGGCCAGTAGAGGGATCCCGTTGGAGGTGGTGAAAATGTTGGATATTATCTGTTGTATGCGACGGCTGATGGGGTGGAAGGCGAGGACAAGGGCGACTCTGTCCTTGTTACGAATAGGGGGAGGGGGAGTAAGAGCAGAGCTGCGGGATATAGAGGAGACCCTAGTGAGAGCCTCATCTATAATAGAAGAGGGGAATGTGGAAATTAGTTCTGTGGGACATGAACAAGCAGAAACAATGGGTCTGCCAGGACAGTTCTGTTTGTGGATTTACCATGGTATGTGCACCGCTTTGCTTCCTGAAGTCGATCGCCGTCTCCTTTGTCTTGCTGACATTGAGAGAAAGGTTGTTGTCTTGGCACCAGATCACGAGGTTCTCAATCTCTTCCCTGTACTCCGTCTTATCATTATTTGATATCCAGCCTACTACAGTGGTGTCGCTGTAAATTTGTAAATTGAATTGAATTTGTTCTGGGCTGCACAGTCGTTAGTATATAAGCAGGGCCTGTGTAATCTGTGAAATGAGTCCATCAGTCTGAAGAGACTCAAAATGTTGTCTGTCCTTTCCCTCCACAGATCATAAGACCATGACATAGGAGCATTCAGACCATCGAGTCTGCTCCGCCATTCGATCGTGGCTGATCTATCTTTCTTGATTAGTACAGATGTCAGAGGTTATGGGAAGAATGCAAGAGAATGGGGTTAGGAGGGAGAGATAAATCAGCCATGATTGAATGGCGTAGTAGTTGATGAACCGAATGGCCTAATTCTACTCTAATTCCTTATGACCTTATCTTTCCCTCTCAACTCCATTCTCCTCCTACCTTCTCCCCTGTCATCTTTGACACCCTTCCTAATCAAGTCCTTTTCACCCGTACTAATCAAGTCTTTACTAATCAACTACTTTTCAGTCTCCACTTTAAAAATACCCAATGATTTGGCCTCCACAGCCATCTGTCGCAATGAATTCCACAGATTTACCAGCCTCTGGCTAAAGAAATTCCTCCTCCACCTCCTCATGCAGCATGATCTGCTGACTTTCTCGGGCAGTTTGTAGATTACCATTCACCCCTCATTTGGATTTGATACATTTTTTTTCAAATCTTATTACATTGCCATCTTAACCTGCACCAAATTTCCAATTTACATCAATAAATGAAAAAATAATTCTTCAGTTATAACTTTTAAAAATTAAAGTCATTGGTTAGTTCTTTAGTTCTGCGGTCTGCACTGAAATTCTCTTATTGTCTTTAGATTTGTGAAGACAACACTCTGATTGTGAGCATCTGAATCCAGGATGCAGGTCTGGTTGCTTCTCGTGCCAATGGCACTGGTGAATGGTGAGGTGACCAGAACGGAGTCGTGTAGTGCTGGACATCCTGGAATTCCAGGAAATCCTGGTCATAACGGCATTCCTGGAAGAGATGGGCGGGACGGCTCCAAGGGTGATAAAGGAGACACAGGTAGAGTGATCAATGGTGCTTTATTGTCACGTGCAAACGCGCAGTGAAATGATTTTCTTACAAACAGTCCAGTAGAGTATTGCCATAGCTAAGCACATCCCCGATGAGCAAATTGTACAGAGATAGACCGCTGTGACCCCGCGCAAGAGGCACCAGGTTTTGGCGCCATTTTCAAAGTCCAGTCCCTGCTCTAGTTATTGTGAGTGGTGCCCGATCCAGGCGAGCTCCAGACGAGCCCCAGGCTGCTGTGGGCCTCCAGCCATCACCTTCCCTTGGACGTGTGGATCGACCAGCGAAACAACGTCCCTCTCCTCACCCCGGGGGCGCCTCCCGCAGCCAACCTCAAGGGCCCGGTAGGGCAGACCCCAGTTCCTTCTCCTACCGGCCTCACTCCTCATCCATCGCGTCCATCCTCATCACCGGCTCCATCCTCCCGGTCTCTGGTTTTCGGGGAAGAGCAGAGCCAGCTCGGCGGCTATCCCCGTAGACCATGGCCCACAGGGTCTTAGTACGAGCTGGGGCCGGCTCGGGGGCTTCCCGCCAACAGGCCGCGGCCCGCTGGGAGATCCGACCACACCATAGCGTTTTATTTACTGTGTGGTTAGAAACATGAGACTTTCACTATTTCTTTATAAATAACCTTTCATGTCTAAATCCTCATGAAAGGGCAGGAGTCGTGGATTGTGCGGAATGCTGGCAAGGTATACTGGGGGTTATAGATCAGCTACAGAAATGGACAGAAACAAGGCAGGTGGCGTCTAGCAGAGCAAGTGTGAGGTGCTGCACTGGGAGGAGATCGAATGTGAGAGGAAAATATACAGTTGATGGCATGACCCCCAACAGCAAATAGGGATCTTGGGGTCCGTCCATACTCCCTGAAAGCAGCAACACAAACAGACAGAGTGGTGAACAAGGCATACGGTCCTGCTTACTTTCATGGGTCAGGGCATTGAGTCGAAGTGACATGAAGTCCATGTTCGTGCAGGCTGCGTAGAATTCTACATCTTTTAACTTGTACAACGAGATTGTAGTAAAATAATTCTCACAGACTTCTTTAAATAGGTGAAGTTGGAAAATTTGGTCCCAGAGGACCCGAGGGATCTAAAGGCGAACCTGGAACACCAGGTAAGAGGCATTTTCCATTCAATTGCTCACCGGGTCTGCCTGTGTTTCTAAAGTCTGGGCAGGTGGCTTAGTTTTTTTAGTTTTAGAGATACAACATGGAAACAGGCCCTTCGGCCCACCGAGTCCATGTGGACTAGTGATCACTCCGTACACCGGCACTATCGTGTACACTTAGGGACAATATACAGAAGCCACACTAACCTACAAACCTGTACGTCTTCGGAATGTGGGAGGAATCCGGAGCACCTGGAGAAAACCCACACGGTCACAGGGAGAACATGCAAACTACGTACAGACAGCACGCAAAGTCGGGATCGAACCAGGGTCTTCGGCTTTGAGAGGGAAGAGAACAATTTAAATATTGTTCCTACAATATCGTGCTATAGAAACCAAAGCCAAACAAACACATTAAAATATATATGTAGGAAGGAACTACTGATGCTGGTTTACACCGAAGATAGATACAAAATACTGGAGTGCCTCAGCGGGCCAGGCAGCATCTCTAGAGAAAAGGAATGGGTGATGTTTCGGGTTCAGACCCGAAATATCATCTATTCTTTTCCTCCAGAGATGCTGTCTGACCCGCTGAGTTACTCCAGCATTTTGTGTCCACATTCAAATATATATTTTTTCTGATTAAAGCCTAAACTATAAAGCCTGGATTATTTATCATTGTTATTTTTTTGCATATCTTTCATTCATTGTTCTTTATCTCTCTACATCATCATCGCCTCATTTCCCTTTTTCCTGACTAATCTGAAGAAAGGTCTCGACCCGAAATGTCACCCATTCCTTCCCTCCAGAGATGCTACCTGTCCCGCCAAGTCATTCCAACTTTCTTCGTCTACCTGGTTTAAACCAGCATCTGCAGTTCCTTCCTACACAAGCCATATAAACGGTTGACCTGCCAGAGTATGTCTACAAATAGCAAGAGTGGTATCCAGCAGGAAAGATAATCAAGAACAGTAACTCTAAATTATTTTGACCGATTGATTGAGAGAAAAAACATGGAATTTCTGTTTTCTTATTTCACAAAGCATTTAGAACTGCAGCCTGAAGAATGGTCCTAACCCGAAACGTCACCCATCCTTATTCTCCAGGAATGCTGCCTGACCCGCTGAGTCACTCCAGCACTTTGCATCTATCTCCGATGTAAAACAGCATCTGCAGTTCCCCCCCTACACGTAGAACAGTACAACACAAGACTAGGCCCTTCGGAGCACAATATCTGTGCCGAACATGAAAAGATAAACTAATTGCCTGCACATGATCCATATTCCTCCATTTCCTGCTTCTCCATGTGCCTATCTAAAAGCCTCTCCAATTCCGCTATAGTATCTGCTTCCACAACCACCCCAGGCAGTGTGTTCCAGGCACCCACCACCCTCTGTGTAAAACAAACACATCTCCTTTAAACTTTGCGAATCTTACCTTAAAGTAGATAGGCACGAAATACTGGAGTAACCCAGCGGGTTAGGCAGCATCTCTGGTGAAAAGGAATAGGTGATGTTTTGGGCAGAACCCTTCTTCAGACTGAGAGATAGAGGAAGGTGGGGGGTTGGGGGGGGGGGGGGGGGGGGGGGGTGGTTAGTGGAGAAAGCTGTACCTTAATGCTGTATCCTCTGGTTTTTGACATTTCCACGCTGGGAAAAAAGATTTTGATTGTCTGTTCAACCTATGCCACTCATAATTTTCTGAACTTCTATCAGGTCTCCCCTCAGCCTCCAACGTTCCACAGTAAACAAGGCACCTTTGTCCAACCTCTCCTTATAGCTAATACCCTCCGATCCAGGCAACAACTTTGTGAATCTTCTCTGCACCCTTTGCAAAGTCTCCACATCCTTCCTGTTATGGAGTGATGAAAACTGCACACAATACTCCAAATGTGGCTTAACCAAAGTCCTCTAAAGTTGCAACATGCCTTCCTGCATCTTATACTCAATGTCCCGACAGATGAAGGCAAGCATGACATATCCCTTCATATTGAAAAATTGATTGAAAAATACAGCATGAAAACAGGCCCATTGTCCCACCGTATCCACACTGACCATTGATTACTAGTTCTATGTTATCCCACATTCTCACCCACTCCTTAGAAGCTAGGGACAATTTACATAGGCCACTTAATTTACAAACCCACACGTCTTTGGGATGTGGTGGAAATCCGGAGCACCCGGAGGAATCCCACACTGTCACAGGGAGAATGTGCAAATTCCACACAGACAGCACCCAAGGTCAGGATCGAGCCCGGTTCACTGGCGCTGTGAGGCAGCAGCTCTACCAGCTGCGCCATTGCGTTTATACACTGTGCATCAATGTTTCTTCACCAATTAGTCTGAAAATGGTTCTAACCTGAAATGTCACTTATCTATGTTCTCTAGCGAGGCTGCCTGACCCACCGAGTTACTCCAGCACTTTGCGTTCTTTTGTGTAAACCAGAATCTGGAGTTCCTTGTTTCTTCTTGTGATTTCAGGGGCCCCTGGTGCAGCAGGTATAAAAGGAAGAAGAGGGGAACAAGGAACTAAAGGAATACCTGGCAAAATGGGACCAAAGGGAATTCCTGGGCCATTCGGACACAAGGGACAAAAGGGGGAAGTAGCAATGCAAGGGGAGCAGGGTGTCAAAGGAGATTCAGGACCTCTAGGTCCAAAAGGGGAAAAGGGAGCTGTGGGACTTCAGGGAAAAATTGGACCACCTGGTGCCAGAGGACCGACAGGTTTCCCAGGTGCAAGAGGAGACGTAGGTGCCGACGGACCATCGGGTCTTCCTGGGATTCAGGGTATAAAGGGAGGCAGAGGGGAGCGTGGGGAGAAAGGGAGCACTGGCGAGAATGCAGTGATACGGAATAGTGCTTTTAGCGTAGGGTTGACGGAAAAATCCAAGATGCCTCGTTCAGGTGCCCCAATTAAATTTGAAAAGATCTTTTACAACAGCCAACGTCACTATGACCCCATCACTGGGAGATTTACGTGTCAGCACCCGGGGGTTTATTACTTTGTCTACCACATCACTGTCTATGTCAAACATATGAGGGTGGCCTTGTACAAAAACGGTGTTCAGACCCTCAATACCTTTGATAGTTACCAGAATAGTGAGGACCAAGCCTCCGGAGGTACTCTGTTGCAGCTGCAACACGGGGACCAAGTGTGGCTTCAAGTAGTTGGTGGCGATTCATTCAATGGGCTGTATGCAGATCCCAATGATGACACCGTCTTTACAGGCTTTCTGCTGTTTACGGAGTGAAGTGGTTCACTAAACCTTTCACATAATCATAGTCATACAGCACGGAAACAGGCCCCTCGGCCCAACATTCCCAATGCTGCCCAAATGCCACATCTACACTAGTCCCACCTGCCCTCATTTTGCCTATATCCCTCTATACCTGCATATCCCTCTATATCCACTGACTAGTTAGCATGCAACAAAAAACATTTCACTGTACCTTGGTACACATGACTATAAATTAAACTAGCCTACCTTTCCTATCCATGGTCCTGTTTCATTGAAGACACACTTGTTGTTTTAAGTAGAACAGAGAATTTAGAACAGTAAAGCAAAAGAACAGGTCTTGCTTGAAGAAAGGTCCCGATCCAAAACGTCACCTATCCATGTTCTGCAAAGATGCTGCTGGAACCACTGAGTTACTCCAGAATTTGGTGTCTTTCTTTTACAAGAGCAAACACTGCGGCCCAAAGAGGAAAGAAGAGGCAATCTTCACATCAGTGATCCTTAAACAGAACTTTCAAAATTAATAATTGCAAAGAGGGTGAAGGTGGAGAGAATGTTGGTGTAATTCTCTGATGTGACTGTCTTAAATGTTCATCAAATCATTTCTACCAATCATTGTTATCAGATGTAAGTTAATAATGCATTAAAATATGTTCTCTACCATCTGCATGACGGGGAAAGAAAGTGTTCTTCATTGGCATTTTTTAAGTGCAATAATTCACAGCAGGATGAATCTCACTATGAATTGTTTCACTTCAATAATTACTCTACTTTCACCCCTCCCTCTCTCCCCCACCCTAGTCGACCTATTAGTTTCACTGCCGTCCTGCTTCGTTTAACTGTTGGATCCATTTGTTATCACCTTCTCCACTGCCAACAATGGACCATTGTGGGCTCCACCTTTCCTTGATCATTGTTGCTGGCTTTGATTTGTTCTTTCTATACCTTTCATTCTTTTGTTCTTTGTACCTTTTCATATCTCTAGTTTCCCTCTCTCCCGACTCTCAGTCTGAAGAAGGGTCTTGACCCGAAACATCTCCTGTATATTTTCTATGCTGTCTGACCCGCTGAGTTACTCCAGCACTTTGTGTGCACCTTCATGATGTTGGGTGATGTGCCCCTAGATGTTTCATTGCATGCCCCCACCCCCCCCCCCATGCTAGACACCCCTCAAATATTTATGATGCATTAAAAAAAATTATGATGAATATGGGTATATGGAATGAGTTGGCAGAGGAGTTAGTTAGTTGGGATATTGCCTCCAGCAACTCCATGGTCTGCTGCAGGAGAAGAACGTCGGTGCGGGGGCTGAGCCAGTCGAGGGCAATGGAGGAGGCCGTGTAGCAGCCTGGGGCTTACCTGGATTGGGAGCGCTCCAGTACATCGAGAGCATGGGCCGGAGTTTGGACTTTTTGTAAATGGCGTCGAAATATGGCGACTTGCGTCTGCGTGATTGATGCAAAAAGAATTTCACTGTGCAGTGCACATATGACAATAAAGCACCATTGCAGCCACTCAGACGGGTAGGTGAATGGGAACGGTTTAGAAGGATATGGTCCACCAAATGGGGGTAAATGGAACTAGCTTAGATGACACATCTTGGTTGGGCCTGTAATAAACAACATTTTAAATTTTTGGCATTCTAACTTGACGGGTCTTATCAATGCAACTATTTTTCTAACATTTCAAAGTCCTATCCAATTATTTTACATATAAAAGAATAGTTTATCTTAAGCATGCAGTGAACTTTCATGAGAATAATCCGAATGGCTTCTCTTGACCCTTCTGTTACAGTAGATTATTGACCAGTATTTTCAGACTATGCTGTACACCTGGGTAATAATTGCAATGGTTTTCCATCTCAATGACATCACAAACCACATCGAAAACAAGTTGAGCTTAGCATCTGTTTTATTTGTAATAAGTAATTCTTTTAACTGTTTAAAATAATTCTAACTGTTCTTTTAAATCTTTTAACTGTTTTAACGGTTCCATTAAAACAGGGCAAGAATCTATTCCCTCTCTTTCTATAGAACTACAAAAATTAAATCAAAACAACCACAGTATTAAAAAGATTTGTTTTTGATGTCTAAGAAAATTGGCACATTTACAAATACACAATAGTAAAACACTGGTCAAATAGCACATCTGGGCAATTGAAGGGCTGTAAACAGTGCTCAGTGAGATACGAGCTCCCTATTCCCCCCCCCCCCCCCCCCCACATCCATCCCACCAGCTTCAGAACCATCACTACCACTCCACGATGTTGTTCACCAATAATTTATTGCAGCAGTTGTATAACTTTAATAAACAGAACAAACATTTTCACTTTGCTGTGTTGACCATCAGAATGGAGTTGGCATTCAGTATACTCATTACACAATAGCATTCTATGTAAAGCAGTTCTAACACTGTGAAATAGTCCAAGGTGCTTTATAGAATAATTGCCAAATGATAGGAAAAACATGAAGATATTCCGGGTTGAATATGGTCTACCATCTGGCTTCTAAGTAGGGTAGAAAGATAGAGGAGCTGACAAACAGGGTATAACAAATACCACGACACAGCAGTGTACCACACCGTTCCATACCACAGCACACTGTACCACCCCGCATCACGGTGCACCATACTACAGCACACTGTACCACCCTGCACTGCAGTGTACCACACTGTTCCATACTGTACTACACTGTACCACACCGCACTGTAGTGAACCACACTGCTCCATGCCACAACACACTACATTATTACCGCATTGTATGATGCCATAACACACTGTACAATGGCACCTCATACCACACTACTGCACTGTACCCCACTGCACAACAGCACACTGTACCACAACATACCGCACTGCACCATACTGCACAACACAGTACCACATCATACTGCAGTGTACTACATAGCTCCCTACCACAGCACACTGTGCTGGCCTCCATGCTCTGGTTGGCCACTTTAAACATTTAAAAAACATATTTTTAATAATGCAATAAGCTTTTATTCAAAACTGACAAAACACAGTCACACGATCAAGGACTGCCCATATTGGCAGTGTGCAAACAGTTATCAAATTAAAATACCGCCAACTTTATCAATAATACACTCAACCTCCTGCAGTGACCAGGGTTCATGGAAGGCCTCCAGAGTCCCCGTGGACCGTGTGTTCCTTCTCCAGGGTCACGCGAGCACTGACGTAGACCTGGAAGAGGGGCAGGCAGCCGACTCTGGTGTGACCATCGACTCCTGGACCCGCGAATGGCCATTTTGGCCAGGCCCAGGAGCAAGCTGACAGAGTCACTGCGGTTGGAGGGTCGATCCCAGGCAAGGGATCGCAGGCTCGGATGGTAAGTCCCCCGCCCCACAGTGGGGCTCAAAGTCAGTCTCGAGCAAGGCCTCCAGCTCCATGGTGTTAGGCCGCAAAGCGACCGGAGTACGATCCGGAAAACAATTGAATCTCCGACAACGTAAGAGAGAAAAAAGTTTTCCCCGACCCCCTCCCCCACCTCCCCCATAAAACAAACGAGAGAACTTGAACACATACTTTTAAAACCCACTAAAAATAACAAAAAAGACGAAAAGACAGACAGACTGACCATGGGTGAGGCTGCCATCACTGACGGTGCCACCCGCCACCCAGGTGATCAAAGATCAGGAGCGTGGGGCTAAAGTTCAGGAGCAGCCCCTTCAGATAGACGAACAGGGACTGCAAACTCTCACACGCCATACACATATGGAACACGGGCTCTTTCTCTCAGCAGAAGTGATAGGTGGCTGACGAGTTCATGAACCGACTTAAATATCTGTTGCACGCCACAGCTCTGTGTGACACTCTCCACCCCAGGACCCCGATTTAAAGGGGGTGGACTCCCTGATAGAGAGACCTCCACTGTTGACCGCTCCCGCCATCAGGTGGTGACACGGACCGCCAGGGCGTGTCCGGACAGAAGACGAGGAAGTGTAGAGTGCGCAGGAGCAACCTGTACAACACGTGTCTCTTTGTGTCACGGAACGGCACGCTGGACATCTCGGAAAGGCGGCTCATGTTGCGTGGGGCCGGCTTGGTTGACCACCTTGGTCCCATCGGCCACCTTTGCTGGGATCATCCAGAGGAAGTTGGTGGACTTCTTCTGGTGCAACGGAAAGCACTGCAGCGGTCCCGAGTCTGACGATCGAGGAGGGCGGTCAGTGGCTGGTGTGCATTCGCAGCCAGCTGGCATCTCTCCGCCTCAGGACCCTGCAGAGATACCTGTACTCTGGGCATCCTCCCAGGTGGCACATGCTGGCTTCAAGGAGGAATGCGGATACCGGTGGTGGGCATCAGCCGTGCTCTCCTACAGAGGATGCCCAACCTCTACCAGGACCTACTGAGAGTCTGGAACTTGGTTGCTGCCGACCGGGGCCCCCGGTGAGAGTGGCAGGCCCTTGTCCCGCCCCACCGTGTGTCGGGGAGGCTCGAACGTGTGGAGTACTTGCGGGTGAGAAAATCCCCCCCCCCCCCCCCCGTGGAGCTGGTCCCACACAACATGAGCCGCCTTTCCTCGACCCTCACTACTGCAAGAGACATAGGCTGGGTCAAGAGAAAGGTAGAGTGTGCAGTTACATCAAGGAGTTCACTCTCAGAAGTAGGTTCTGTCTCACATTTTTTATTTAATATCCCTGTCAATGGATGAAACAAAAAAGAAGAAATTACAAACAGAATGATGGGTCGAGGGAGAAGAGAAACAAAGAACACAGTCGTCCAGGGATAAAATTCATAAGAGTGCAATTCAACAAAAAAAAAACCACAGCCATCGATTTTCAATGACTAAAAGGTTATCATGGGAAAATGTCACAGTGCAGTCTTACCTACAGGACAAAGTAAAACATCGATCCCTCCTCCCACCAGCTTTCTGTGACATTAGCTAAAAATCTATGGAAAATTAACAGGCGTCATCTTCTTAACTGTACGCACACACACACACAATGTGGTCACAGAGCTAAACACACAGATGCACAGCAAACGTATTGCACAAGCACAAATACGTTTACACACACCTACACAAAAACACCCACACAAACATCTACACACACCTACAAATACCTACGCAGGCACATCTATCTGACACACACACACCTACATGCACCTACACACAAGAAAATCCTGCTAAGATGCCACTGAAATCCTTTACAAAGAAGTGCATTAATAAAATGCACTGTGTCCACTTCATGCATTTCACACTGCCTGCTGCATGCTGTGATCACTCATCTCAATTCAGCAAGTTTTCTTCATGTGCAAAGCTTTGTAAGTTTGAGTGCATTCACTTTTGTGTTGTTCATATCTTTGGAAAAGAGAACAAACAATATTGAGTTCACTGTTCAAACACCCTATCAGGTCATAACACATGTACAGCAACCCAAAAGATATGCTGCGGCACTATTTGGCTTCCGTTAGAGTATTGAATTGATCGATTGAAAGACACAGCATGGAAATGGAGTATTGTGTGCAGTATTGGTCCCCTAATTTGAGGAAGGACATTCTTGATATTGAGGGAGTGCAGCGTAGGTTTACAAGGTTATTTCCCAGGATGGCGGGACTGTCATATGCTGAGAGAATGGAGCGGCTGGGCTTGTATACTCTGGAGTTTGGAAGGATGGGAGGGGATCTCATTGAAACATATAAGATTATTAAGGGTTTGGACACGCTAGAGGCAGGAAACATGGTCCCGATGTTGGGGGAGTCCAAAACCAGGGGCCACAGTTTAAGAATAAGGAGTAATCCATTTAGAACATGAGGAAACACTTTTTCTCACAGAGAGTTGTGAGTCTGTGGAATTCTCTGCCTCAGAAGGCGGTGGAGGCCAGTTCGCTGGATATTTTCACGAGAGAGCTAGATAGTGCTCTTAAATATAGCGGAGTCCGGGAGAAGGCAGGAACGGGGTACTGATTGGGGATGATCACCAATGTTCACATTGAAAGGCGTTGCTTGCTCGAAGGGCCGAATGGCCTACTCCTGCACCTATTGTCTATTGTCTCTTTGGCGCACCAAATCCACACCGACCATCGATCTTCCGTTCACATTGGTTCTATGTTATCCCATTTTCCCATCCACTTCCTACACACTGCACAATTTACAGGTGACAATTAACCTACAGACCCACACATCTTCAGGATGTGGGAGGAAACTGGAGCAGCAGGAGGAAACCCACAGAGTCACAGGGAGAACGTGCAAATCCACACAGGCAGCACCTGAGGTCAGGATCAAACCCGGGTCTTTGGCTCTGTGAGGCAGTGGTTCTCCCAGCTACACCACTTGATGAGTTTAGTATAGCTGATGTAGTTGGATCGCAGATCAGAAACTGGCCCAAACATTTAAACCCCATGGGTATCAAGGTAATTTGACTAATTGGATCCTTGGTTAGCCTGGTACAGAGGGTCTGTTTCCATAAACTAGATTATGAGTGCATCGGAAAATGCAAAGACTAGGAATACCAGGCAATCACATCAGCTAAAGAGAGACACAGAGTGGTGCCGTAAATCAGCGGGTCAGGCAGCATCTCTGGAGAAAAAGGCTGAGTGATGATTTGGATTAGGACCCGTCCTCAAACTCAATCTGAATCAGATTCAGTCTGAAGAAGGTGCCCGACCCAAAACGTCACCCATCCTTCTTGTCCATAGATGCTGCCTGACCCGCTGAGTTACTCCAGCACTTTGTGTTTATTTTCGGTATAAACCAACATTTGCAGTTCTTTGTTTCTACATCATGTCAGCTACTTACAGAAACGTTGCACATCAGCCATCAGTGGCCACATTCCGCTTCCATTATCCTTTGTGCCTCATATTTTTCCTAAAGTAACAAATACAATTGAATCGCGTTAAATATGGCCGTTTGCAGAACATCAGACATACACATGCTTCCAACAGGAATGGAAACAAAGGGAAATTTATTGGTTGATAAAAATACTTACCACTGAATTTTGCCTTCTGACCAGTGTGCTTATTGTGGTGACTACATAACAATTATTAGGCTGTTTCATTACAGAGAACATAGAACAGTACAGCACAGGAACAGACCCTTCGGCCCACAATGTCTGTGCTGAACATGATACCGTTAAATTAATCACAGCGGCCTTTATATGATCCATATCCCTCCATTCCCCGCATATCCATGTGTCTATCTAAAACCCTATGAAACACAGCTATCATATCTGCCTTCACCACTGCCCCTGGCAGCGCGTTCCAGGCACCAGCTCTCTCTGTGTAAAATACTTGCCCCACACATCTTCCTTAAACTTTCTCCATCTCACCTCAAAGCAATGGCCTCTAGGCTTTGACATTTCCATGCTGGGGACAAGGTTTTGACCGTCAACCATATATATAGCTCTCATCATTTTGCAAACTAGTCAGTGGAAAGACTATACACGATTACAATCGAGCCGTCCACAGTGTGCAGATACAGGATAACAAGATTAATGTTCAGTGGAAAATAAATCCAGTAAAGTCAGATTAAAAATAGTCCGAGGGTCTCCAAAGAGGTAAATGGTAGCTTTTTATATACATTTCGATTTTAATATACTTGCCTCAACTAACTCCTCCGGCAACTCATTCCAAGATCAATATTCTGTATGAAAAGGCTTACCTTTTTTATTGCCATTTTTATTCCTTGTGGTACATCTGGTATAAATATCAACAGCAGAATTTTCACGACAAACACAACATGCTGAAAAAATATGGTGGCTTTTTTTAAATTGTATCCTTCAATTGTTATATATTTTAGTTATGCAGTAGATTGTTTTGTAATAGGTTACAACTGTTATCTCTCAACATATTCCACTCAATTAACTGAGACAAACTAGATCTATTTAATTTAACAAAAAATAGGCAAATTCTAAACCATTTGGTTTACGCACTGTGGCAGAGCGGCAGCCTCACAGCGCCTTAGACTTGGGTTCGATCCTGACCTCGGGCTGTCTATGTGGAGTATGCACATTCTCTCTGTGAACACATGGATTTTCTCCGGGTGCTCCAGTTTCCTTCCACACTCCACAATCCAGACATGCAGGTTTGTAGGTTAATTGGTCTCTGTACAATTCCTCCTCGTGCGTCGGAAGTGGATGGGAAAGTGGGATAACATCGAACTAGTGTGATCGGCTGATTAATGGTCAGCGTAGATGCTTCGGGCCAAAGGGCCTACTTCCATGCTGCAAGTCTAAACTAAACTAAATGAAAATACTGTTCGATTTGAGATCCTAAAGAATGGCTGGCATTTTACCAATCGAATCACCCAGAGCCAGAACTTCTTTCTTCATTAAGACACATTTCATTTCTCCTTGAAAATCCTCCAATTTTCAAAGATGAATTAAAAATGTAGAAGTTATATTTTTTATAACAGACACAAAAAATTAACTGGTTCAAATCTTGTAGCTGAGTTTACGCAGGAGATCATAAAAACTGACATTAATAAATAAACTGACATTAAAAAATTGCTTGACATACCTCAAAAACCATCACAATGGCAAGTTTCTCGTAAAAATGTCTCCCTCTCCCAAATTCAGAGCGGAAAGCAATGAGGCACCCGTTGGTCACCACAGCCACAATGTTCATGAGTTCTAGAATTGTGAACCACTGCCCTGCCAACAAGACGGTTAAAATAAAGTAACAAGGAGCTTTGTGTCTTTTTTGGTTGAAAACAGGCATGCTGCAGTACTTCTTACTGACAGTAGGCGGTCCACTTTTCCACTCAGCATTAACTTTTTACTTTAACTTTAAAATATTAACTTTAGAGATACAATCGCCAAACAGACCCTTCAGCCCACCGAGCCCATGCTGTCCAGCGAACATCAGGTACACTAGCAATATCCTATAAACTAGGAACAATTTATAGAAGAAAATTAACCTACAAACCCGCACGTCTTTGGAGGAAACAGAATGCACACGGAGAAAACACACAGGGAGCACATGAAAAAACCACACACAAACAGCACCCATAGTCAGGATCGAACCCGGGTCTCTGCCGCTGTAAGGCAGCAACTGTAGCACTGGGCCACCATGCTGTCCTAAAATAGAACTACTAGAGAACTGAACTCAGAGAGTGACGTTGCAGGGGTAACTCAGCGGGTCAGGCAGTATCCCTGGAGAACATGGATAGGTGACGTTTTGGGTCTTCACCGAAAGGGCTGGCAAAAAGGACAAATAGCAAGAAATCTGTTCCACTTATTATTGCTGCTTAACGTTTACTGCAGGAAGCAAATTATTGTTTTACTGACAACCGATTGTGAAACAAGCTTAATATCACGGTGTCACAGTGGCTCAGCTGGTAGGGCTGCTGCCTTGCAGTGCCAGAGGCCCAGGTTTAATTCTGAACTCGGGTACTATTTGTGTGGAGTTTGCACGTTCTCCCTGTAACCCTGTGGGTTTATCCGGGTGCTCCGGTTTCCGTCCACATCAGAAGCACCACTAGACTCAGGAATTACTTATTCTCCTCTGTCATCAGACATCTGAACAATCTTTCCATAAGCTAGGGTACAGTCTGATTCACCTCTACCCCATTGCGGACATTGGACTTTGTCTATGGAACTTTTGCGCTACAATGTTGAGAATATATTCTGCACTTTCCCTTCACTCCACCTAATGTACTTGAGTTTTGGCTCAATCGTATTTTTGTATAGTATTATCTGATAGTTTTGGATGGCATGCAAAGTAAAACTTTTCACTATGGAGACATGAGGAACTGCAGATGCCGTTTTACCAGTGTTGGATCAAACAATTGGAAGAAGGGTCTTGACCTGAAACTTAACCTACCCATTCCCATCACAGATGCTGCCTACCCAGCTGACTTCCTGCAGCATTTTGTGTCCTACACAGTGACACGGCAGTAGAGTTGCGCCAGAGAACCGTGGGCGGACGCCTTGCCGAGATGCCACAGTGTCCGCCCAGAGGCTCGTCAGTCGTTGGAACAGGGAACCCACCAAAAGGCTCATCGATTGGCGTAACTGGTAACCGCATGAAGGCTCATCAGATGGCGGGACTCGCCCAAAGGCTCGTAGGTCGGGGGACCGGGAGGGAGCTGGAGACGACGGGCACTAGGAGTAAGGGCCAGCAGGAGAGTGAACCGGACTAATGCCTCCAGCACCTTCAAGGTTAGCTGCAGGAGGCACCCCTGGAACACAGGGATGACCGAGAAGAAGAGAGGGACGTCAGTTCATGGGAACTGCTCCAGGGCATCGAGTGCATGGGCCGACCGGACTTTGGACTTTGAATAATGGCATCACAATAAGGCGACGTCAGCATGCGTAGGATAGGCAACATGACTTTCATTGTGCAGTTGCATAAGTAAGAAATAAAATGCCATTGAACCGCTGAACCCTTGTTTGATCCTGACTATGGTGCTGCCTGTGTGGAGTTTGTATGTTTCCCCTGTGACCGCGTGGGTTTCCTCCAGCTGCTCCGTGCATCTCTAAACTCAACTAAACACTTAATGTTTGGCTGGATCCAATGAACTCCATGTAGCTCCCTTAAAGAATACTCTTGTTATGCCCTTCCCGGTGCAGTGAATATCCATTACTTACCCACATCTTGAGCCATGTGAGCAATGGGGCGTTTGTTTGTCCGTAATAGTCGTCTAGCATCCAGACGCATGTCGAATAAAATGGTTAGGATAAAAAGCAATGGTCCCAGTGGGAACGAGACGGCAAAAAGCTGGAAAACAACCGGTTAATAAATGAAATGTTCAACTTCACTGAATTATATCCCCCCTGCCTTTACCCTTCTCCCATCCCCTTCTACCTACATCCCTTCCTCTGGCTTCAAGCTTCTCTCCTTATCTCACAGCCTTTTGTCTTTAGTTTTAGTTTTTAGTTTTAGAGATATAGTATGGAACAGGCCCTTCTGCCCATCAAATCCATGCTGACCATCGATCACCTATTTAGTCTAGTTCTATATTCTACTATTGCATCTTACACACTAGGGACAACTTATAGAGGCCAATTAGCCTACAACCTTGCACGGCTTTGCAAGGTGGGAGGAAACCCACGCGGTCACAGGGAGAATCCGCAAACTCCATACAGACAGCACCCGATGTCAGGATCGAACCTGGGTCTCTGTGCTGTGAGGCAGCAGCTCTGTACCAATCTTTTTTTCACCTCTGGCATTTGTCCACCCATCTGCCAATCAAGCCCCCCTTCACCCGTATCCATCTGTTGATTGCCAGGCTTTGTCCTGCCCCTACCTCTCTTCCAGCTTTCTTCCCACCCCTCCCACAAGCAGCCTGAAGAATTGTCTCGACCTAAAATGTTGCCTAGTCTCCAGAGATGCTGCCTGACCCACTGACTCGCGCCAGCACTTTATTTGTAAACCGTATCTGCAGTTCCTTGTTTCTATGTTTCGCTGATTTATTATGGCCTGCTGTAACTAAAAGAGGAGTGATTAAAATGTTATTGCTTGTTTGTCCGAATGAACAAATTAGCGTTATTTTGAAATGTTATAATAGATCAAAGATAATTTACGCTGAATGTTACGACTGTTTCATGTTCATAAATCATAGGAGCAGAATGGCCCGGAAAATCCAGACCTCAGGTGCTGTCCGTCTGGAGTTGCACGTTCTCCCTTTGACTGCGTGGATTTTCTCCATGTGCCCTGGTTTCCTCCCACATCCCAAGGACTTGCAGGTCTGTAGACTAATTGGCCCTCTGTAAAATTGTCCCTAGTGTGCAGAGAATGGGTGAAAAAGTGGGATAACATAGAACTAGTGCGAACGCGTGGATCAATGGTCGGTGGTGGACTTGGCTTTGGTACAATTGTAAATTGTCCGTCATGTGTGCAGGATCGTGTTAGTGTGCGGGGATCGCTGCTCGGCTCGGCGCAGACTCGGTGGGCCGAAGGGCCTGTTTCCCCCTCTGTATCTCTAAACTAAGCTAAAATTATGACTTATGAACTTATCATACACATGCATGTGGCTCATCCATTTATTTACATATCAATACATCACAGCTGTTCAGACTTACCATCTGGTAACCGTACTGTATGACCTTCGCAGTGTACTCCTCCAACGTGAAGTCTCCAACATCAGGTTTCTGGTCTTCCTGGAGGATGTACTCATCTATATTACTGCAGTCTGCTGTAGTTTCTTTTTTACTGCAATATCTGCGTCTCAGGCGATCAAAAAATGTAACAAAAAATACCCAAATGTAAACTGTTAAAGAAATAATCATAATAATGAAATTATAATGCTCCTTCACAAGTCATGGCCATTTAGACGTGGGCCATTTGGCCCATTGAGTCTACTAATCAAATCAAGTTAAGTCACTTTTATTTCTATAGCACATTTAAAAAGCAACTCTCGTTGGCCAAAGTGCGTTACATTGGTGGAGGTACTAACGTTATACAACAGTGATTCATAGATTAAGTACATACATAAATACATACATATAGCCCTCCCTCAGAGGACGTCAAGAAAGGCTTGAGAGCAAAGATGAGTTTTAAGTCTCGACTTAAAGGAGTCGATGGAGGGGGCAGTTCTTATGGGAAGAGGGATGCTGTTCCACAGTCTAGGAGCTGCAACCGCAAAGGCGCGGTCGCCCCTGAGCTTATGCCTAGAACCCGTCAAGAACCTGTCAATCACCGCTTTAAAAATACCCTATGACTTGTAACAATTAATTCCACAGATTCACCACCCTCTGGCTAAAGAAATTCGTCCTCATCTCCTTTCTAAAGTTAGATCCTTTTATTCTGCGGCTATGGCCTCTGGTCCTAGACTCTCCCACTAGTCGAAAAATCCTCTCCGCATCCACTCTATCCAGGCCTTTCACTATTTGGTAAAATTCAATGAGGTTCCCCCTCATCCTTCTAAACTCCAGTGAGTACAGACCCAGAGCCATCAAAAGCTCGCAATACATTAAGAAAATAAATAAGATAAATTACACTTTAAATATTACAGCCTGTATAGAATTATGCTACAAATTCTTAACTTTGCCTTTCTACCTTCCCCAACTGCTGTTAGAACAAACTTCCATTAACCAGCAAATGATTAAATATTAATCATAAATCACTTCAAGGATACAAGTCTGAACTTCATGCCTTCTATTGAATTGAAGTTCTTCTGTCTACACTATGAAGAGTCAGAAAATATGAAATGCTATGTAATATGAAAAGTTTCAAAACTGTAAGTGAGTTTAGGTTGATGCTAAATTTCTGGTGAGGGCACCTATGGCACACACCAGTCCTATTGTTGCACATGACCTTGGCTGAAAAAAGATGGGTCTTACATAATTGTGTGTCCAGGAAATACAAGCTTGGCTAGTTTCGACAGGCATGTCACACACACACACACGCAAACACTGGCACACACGCAAACACTGACACACACGCAAACACTGACACACACGCAAACACTGACACACACGCAAACACTGACACACACGCAAACACACACACACACACTGAGATGTGCAGAGAGAGGTACATCCATTTCAGAAACCAGCTTGTGTGGATATATGGAGCACCACGATGAATAATGCATGGTTCGGGATTAAAAAAGAGGAAAAGGAAAACGAGTCCTTACCCAAAGCATTCTGATAAACCATAAAGTTGGTGAAGAGTGCCTGAGGCAGCACAAGGCTCTGTTCCTAATGCTGCACTTTGTACAGAGAGCTGTAGACCTGTTGCTCACAATGCAGGGGCAAAGCATGGCCTCAACTCCTGCTGTACCGTTCCAGTAATTCCATCGATGGGTCTTTCAATTGTAAACATGCTTTACGTGCAACAACCTGTCATGGCCATATTTAATTTACAGGAATTGTTGCATAAAACGAAGTTAAAACTGAATCCCTGTGACGCACATGACACTACTGTATCACTGTGACTCTCTCCCCTTCCTGGAGATGTGAATTCCATAATGGAGATTGGCACCAAACGCTGGAGTAACTCAGCGGGTCAGGCAGCATCTCCGGAGAAAAGGAATAGGTGACGTTTTGGGGTGAAGACTCTTCTTCAGTCTGAGAGTCAGGGGGGAGGCAAACTAGAGCTATAAAAGGGTACAGAACAAATCAGAGCCAGCAACATTAACCACTAGGGTGGGGAGGAGATGGAGAGAGAGAGAATGCAAGGGTTACTTGAAATTAGAAAAATCAATAATCATACCACTGGGTTGCAAACTGTAAGCCCATGCAAAATATGAGGTGCTGTTCATCCAATTTGCATGTGGCCTCACTCTGACAGTGGAGGAGGCCCAGAACAGGAAGGTCAGTATGGGAATTTGAAGGAGAGTTAAAGTGTTTGATAACCAGGAGATCGCTTAAGCTTAAGGGGTTGTCCCATTTGGGCGTCCTAATCTGCGTCTTTGTAACTCTCCTTCATGCTCGAGAGTAGTCCCCATGTACTCGAGGCCTCAGTTAGGTAGCGGCGTATTTTTCACCATGTTGAAAAATGCCCACGAGTAAAAAAAAGGTAGCCATGGACCTCGGTAGGTCGTAGTAGGTTGGCATGTCAGTCGTAGGTAATTGAGGGTAGTCGAAGGTAAGCGTAGATAGTCTTCATCATAGTCAAAGGGAGGTCAAAGGAGATTGAAAGAGGTCATCTTCACTCTCCACTATTCGGTGTCCAATTTTCCCGAAGTTAGTCGTAGCTAGTCTTCAACATAGTCGAAGGAGGTCTTCAACATGACATTTTTTCAAAATCTTGATTTCTGTGATTGATGTGCTCTTGTGATTGACGTGCTTGCCTGTGGCATGTAAACGCCAGCTTTAACCGTATTAGATAGGCAACAACCAAAATGTGCCACGGCAGTGCATTTTCAACAACCACCTGCTTACATTTTACAGCAATTGATTAATTGAATGAAGACAGACTTACAGTGAGAAAATATCCTTTGCAAACTTTGGAAGTGTTTCCATGATCATTAGTGTGAGCAGTTGAAAACTAAGTTCCAACATACAATTGTTCAGTTCTCCACAATTATCCGTTAAACCAGGCAAACCGATTCTCGTGAAATACTGCTCGTTGTTCTAAAATTAAAATAGAATAAAAGCATACGTCTTAGAATACTAATCACATCGGCCGTGCTTTTAATAAACTGGTAAGTGCATTACCTACCGTTCTCACAAAGGCTATGTAAAACAGAGGGGAATAACTGTTGGCAAACTGGAAGGCAAATGATTTTATTATCAGGGCATCGTTGTATTCGGTCTGGGTCCTGTGGTTTTCTACCAAAAGAGAGGAAAGAATGAAAAAAGAAATAGCATTTTTTTTCTTGCTTCATATGACTGACTTGCTGCAATTATTGGACACCCAGTTTATGTTTGCTGACATTTCAATGCTAAATGATCACCAATTCACGCTAGTTCTATGTCACCCCACTTTCCCATCCATTCCCTACGCTCCCTCTCTCTTGAGCGTTTGACGGCACTGGGGATGTACTCTCTGGAGTTTAGAAGGATGAGGGGGTACCTCATTGAAACTTACCAAAGAGTGAGAGGCCGGGATAGAGTGAATGTGGAGAGGATGGTTCCACTAGTGGGAGGCTAGGGCCAGAGGGGACAGCCTCAGCCGAAAATAATGCATCTTTAGAAAGGAGATGAGGAGGAATTTGTTTAATCAGAGGGTGGTGAATCTATGGAATTCATTGCCACAGACGGCTATGAACGGGTGATCGCTGGTTGGCGCGGATTTGGTGGGCTGAGGCGCCCGCTTCTATTCTGTACTTATGGTACAAAGCTTATCTTGAGCAGCGTTGCAGTTCTGCCACTCCCCGTGTGAGCGACCTTGCCGCCTTTCAGGGGGGGGGGGCGGGTTTAAAATGCCGTTTCTCTCCAGACAGTTCAAATCGATCCGACATTTTATTTCATGAAGGTATTTTTAAACTACGCTAGATCATTTATTAGCTGGAGTAATTTTAAAATCATCTTCTAAAGCCGTGAACGCCGACAACGGGAAGGATCTTACGTAGGGGATAAAAGAAGGTACACAGTTTATTTTTACATAAAAACGTGGTTCCTAGGAAGCCTTTAATCAAATTTTCATGTTGCGAAAAGGGGACAAAAAATATATACGAACCAGCAGTATTTTTCCTGCCGACTGTGGGTTAAATTCACCGCAAACCGCAACGTTCCAATCTACCGCGTTCCACTAAAACCCACTCGCAAGTTGATTTAAATGGCCATTAATTTACAGGAATTAAACACTAAATTCCTTCCATTTGGCCTATAAATTCATGAAAATTAAATTTTAAAATCATGTTATACTGTGAATTCTTGTGTGAATGTTATTTGGACACACGCAATTTAAAAATGTTTATCTTTTCTTAAGAAATTGATAGATGTTTAGATCTAGTAATTGAATTTTGTAATTGGCTATAATTAGGTAACTACCTAATTATATGCTTTAATTTCAGGTCATCCAAGTAAGATTGTTTCATATTTGTTTCAGAATGCTTCAATCTATAATAACTGAAAATTTCATTGTTCTCTTAATTTTTAAGAAAGTTATGGGCTTTTGACTGTCCTAGATCACAGCTTTTGAGTTAAGTCAATGGAAAGGCAATAGGGAACAAGATGCTAATTTCAGAGTATGAAAATGGCCATAGATCTTTTAATACTGAAGATATGAAAGTGAATTAGGTGTCAAATTAAACTTATTTTTATGCTTTATCTGATGGAATAAATTGCAGACTTGAATTTTAAAATCTCAAAATGTTGTAACATTGCTACACTCTGTATCTCTAAAACTAAAACTAAAGTCAATCGTGTCTACGCCGCCATTTAATCATGGCTGATCTATATTTCCCTCTTAACCCCATTCTTCTGCCTTCTCCCCATTATATTTGATACCCTTACTCATACTATCTGTTACAGCCAAAAGACATGCAGGTTTTCAGGTTAATTGGCCTCTGCAAATTACCCCTAGTGTGTAGGGAGTGGATGACAAAGTGAAATAACACAGGACGAGTGTGAATCGGTGATCACTGGTCGGCTTGGACTCGGTGGGCCAAAGGGCCTGTTTCTACAGTGTATCTCTGAGCTAAATTTACTATTGTGCTAATGATACTTAGGGTGAAATCTAACCCCATAAACAAGCTTACTGTGTCATATTATTTGTCTATAAATTAGATTTGATCTTATTGAACTATTCTAATTTTGTTTGTTTTATTTCTTCTTTCCTACTTTCTAAATTTCTGCTGCTATCTATTCGTTCCTGTTATTTACAATATTCATTAATCTACTGTAGTGGGATTAAAATGGACTGATGGCATAATCTCCCATTGAAACACCAAAATATAACACTTACCCCAGTTTGTCATTCTCACTGCAATTATCCGGTAAGCCTACAATTAAAATAATTACCATCAAATACCATAATTCATTTTCCTGTCTGGTAACACAGTGGTTTTCTTAGTTTCAGATTATGTGTTGAAATATCAAAGGACATAAACATCAACAACATATATAATGACTCTAGCAAGTCTATTCTCTGTAGAATGTTAGAGTCGTACTCATACAGCACGGAAACAAGCCCTTCGGCCTAACACGCCGATCAGGAAGCCCCATCTGTCCTGGCCCCATTTGCTTCCGTTAGGCCCATATCCCTCTAAACCTTTCCTCCCCATGTGCCTGTCGAAACGTCTTTTAAATGTTGTTATAATACCTGCCTCAACTACTTCCTCTGGCAGCTCGTTCCATGTACCCACGACCCACTGTGTGAGAATGTTGCCCCTCAGGTTCCTATTAAATCTTTCCCCTCTCATCTTAAACCCATGTTCTTTGGTTCTTGATTCTCCTACCCTTGGTAAAATGCCCACCTTCACCCTATCTATTCCACTTATGATTTTGTACACCTTTATAAAATCAACCTTCATCCTCCTACACTCCAAGGAATAAAGTCCTAGCCTGGCCTATCTCCATATATCTCAAGTCTTGGCTGCATCCTCGTATATGTCTGTACTTTTCCACCTTACCGTCATCCTTCCTATATAGGGTGTCCAAAACTGAACATTTAAGAGTATTGTGTTCAGTCACTCTAAGGAAAACAGGGTAGACATTTATAGTTAGAGAAGAAATATTTAATAGGAACCTGTGGGAATTTTTTTGACACAAAGGGTGGTGGGTATATGGAACGAGCTGCCAGAAAGAGGTAGTTGAGGCAGGCACAATAACAATATTTAAAATACATTTGGACAGGCAAATGGATAGGAAAGGTTGAGAGGGATATAGGCTAAATATGGGCAGGTGGGACTAGCATAGATGAGGAATGTTGGTTGGCTGAAGCAATTTGGACCAAAGGGCCAAAGGTTATGTGCTGTATGACTCTATGGGGAGGGGGGGGGGGGGGCATCATTAGGGTATATTACTCTCTCAAGGACTGGTTATAAATAGATATTTGGCCATAACTATATATGTGGGTTTCCTCCAGGTGCTCTGGTTTCCTCCCATATCCCAAAGATGTGTGGGTTTATAGGTTGATTGGCCTCTGTGAATTGCCCCAAGTGTATAGCGAGTGGATGAGAAAGTGGGATAACAGAGAACTGGTGTGAACTGGTGATCAATGCTTGGCATGGACTCAGTGGGCTGAAGGACCTGTTTCCATGCAGTGTCTCTAAACATATTTGAGTAGCTATATCAAACATAATAATTAAACAAACTTACTTTTCCCATGAGGAAAATGGATAACGCATTGAGTAATGAACCAATGACAGTAGTTAAGCAAAATTGCGCAAATGATCCGGAGTCTGTCGTTCTAAATCTCGCCCAGGTCGTATAAACAACCACGGCCAGGACACTGATGAATACACAGCCCACCTGGTCACAATGCAAAAGGAATAAAAAAAGTTGATTTTTATAATCTAATATTATCATTCATTTTTAATACAATTTTGGAGAAGTATTGATGCGCGGTGTGTAAACACACATGGACTTCTGTTATACACAGTGGTGCTGCCTCACAGCGACAGAGACCCCAGTTTGTTCCTAAACCATATCCTGTAGTTCTTGTTTCCCTTACACTGGGTAAAAGACTCTGTGCATTTACCCTATCTATTTTCCTCATGATCTTATACACCTCTTTAAGATCACCCCTCATCCTCCTGCATTCACGCCTCTATAAGATCACCCATGCACTCACGCCTTTATAAGATCACCCTTCATCTTTCTGCACTGTTGATCAATAGTAAGATTAAACGAGGTCTTACCAGTTTGAAGTTTGATCTTGATTTTATGAGGAGTCACGTTGGTGATTACGTGAAGAAGGCCCGCCAGGCCGCATGTGCACCAAACTTCAAAGCAGCAGTATGAAATCACAAATAAACAACACCGAAGTACATAGTAAGATCAGTGACTCGAGAACTACCATATGATCCTTTATGAGAGAGGGCTGGGCGTGGCGGGCACGTAATCACCAACGTAACTCCTCATAAAATCAAGATCAAACTTCAAACTGGTAAGTTCTTGTTTAATCTTACTATATTACTTCGGAGTCACGTGAGTGATTCCGCGAAGAGTTCAAAGCTTTGTGATTTCATGCCGCAGATTACAAATCTCGGCATCCCACTGCATTGATTAACTCGAAAGAGAAATAAATGTATTAGTAGTAACATTGCATTCAATGTAGAAATAGGGTTTATTTATCAATGTAAACAAACGACAGTACCCCTCAAATGTAGGTACTTAAAATGGCATAGGCAAACAGTCCTGGATTGACAATCAGCCGATTATAAAAATTCTGAAATATCAGCTCATTTGCCCATCCGGCGGCCGCCAAAATATGGTCGAAGGGCACGTCCCTCGCCTTGGTCGCCGACATAGCTGCTGCCCTAATGGAATGGGATGTAAACACACTATCTAAATGATACGCTGATGTGATACTGACCTGGTGGAATGAGATATACAATCGTCAGTGTTAATATCTGTATAACCCAGAACCTGCTGCAGCCACCATGAAAAAAGTCTGAACTGACCTTCCTTTGTGTAGTTGTTTGGTAACTAATAAACAATGCTAATTCCATACTTCTTAGGATTCTGGTGGCCTAGATAACATAGAAGTGAGACCGTGGGGTGTACAAATGATCTTCAATCATGCTACCCCTAGTCTACTCTGGTTGTGTAGACTAGAATGTAAATGTAATGGCACCTGCTGCCAATTCCATCCTATCTAGCCACAACGTTTGCAATGTTTGCCGTCGTTGTGCTGATATAAGTGTCATAACTAAGGATGTAGCTGGAACCCCTTGGTGAAGTAATGTTCACACATTTTCAATAACCAACTGCATAATCTTGTAGTGGGAGAACTTGTGTCAAGATCTTTTAACAACTCGATATCCGGGTTGGACCCGAGAGCGTAATTCCCTTATGTTGCAGCTGTAGTGTGTCTATAACTGAATTATTGTCAATACCATTTAAAATGAGCTGGAAATGTCAGTAATCAGTACCGTATTAAATGTAACATTAACATTTAACAAAACACTTCTGATCCCCTCAATAGGAATGTACTGCTTTTTTAGGTACTATCCCTGCACACTGCAGTGAGCACCTTCATGGCTTGATGTGACAACCTGAGGGAAAAAGTCAATCCATTCAAAATGTGTAGGTCAATAATTGTTTTACTGTACAAAAGCCGGTCTCCTGAACCACAGTTTGAAACAGCAAGTTCTTGTTTTTTGGCAAAACCGTATACCGTTGTGCCATAATGCCTGATGAAGCAGGCAACATGGACGCTTGGCCAGTACGACAATATGAACCCAAGCGAGGTCTTGCTGACTGTTTTAAGACCCGGCTAATGAAGCAAAAAATGAGGAAGACATAAAGACCATTCCTCCTATTGAAGGGAGAAAGTATTTCTCCGCACTGTTTGCCACATATTTTTTGCAATGAGTGAAAAACATGCATTAACATGATGAATATTCGATGATGTATTGAACCATGCCTTCATCATACTTCGAGATCCAACACTTATTCTGTGTTATCATCGATCTGAACTGGATGATACACCAGTGGCAAGGAGATTAATTACAGGATATTTTTCCCTTGATTATCAAGTGACTATCATATGTCACCATCGTAGAGTAGCAACTTGAATTTGAGCATGTAGAATATGTATATTCGCTCAAAACCCCTTACTCATGGATGCATTTAGCGTATATATTTAGTTGATACCAACAACTGAAGAATTGGTAACTCATGCAATCTCCACTACCTTTGAGTAGGTGATGGTATTTGGAACTTCCCATCTTAGAGTTCTAAACATCAGTTCATAATAACTGAATTCAACCGACCACACTACTGTAGCGAGTTTCAAGTTCAATGAGTTATTGTCATGTTCAGCAATGCTAAATACTGTTACTTCACCATTGTGGCTGAAGTAGCCTCAGCTGACAATAGCACAAGGTTGTTAGCAACGATCTAATTGCTAATTACACAATATCAGTTCCTTGATTTGCTCAGCTGCAACACAGCTGCTATATTGCCAATTATTCTTAATGAAAATAACTCAGTTTTGTAAAAGATTGCTATAACCCCAATCTCTTGCCACAAGGCGGAGACAAGGCTAATAATAATTAAAGGTAAATCCCAATGACCAACAAACAGTTTATCCCATACTGCAACGCTTTACTGTTATAGTACAGTTATATTGTCTTTGATAACCTTTGTAATGGGATTTGTATAACATGTATCTCTTACCTTATGAATCTGTTGTAGTCAGGAATAAGTTTTTACATTCGGAAAGTTCATATGCCCGATACTTTCCATTCTTCATAATACCATGCCAATCCTGCCTTATTGCATGGGTGGTTTGCATGAGAACTTTTGCCCAATTTCCAAACCCTGGCCATAATCCAAACTTACTTGGAATGCTCCGGCTGTGCCTCAACCAAATATTTTTACCCTTTGTGTGTTGTACAAACAAATGTAAATATTACAACTTGTGAACGGTGCACTACCCAAATTTTGGAAGTGCTAGACCCATTTAGTTGAGCATGATTGGAAGGTGCATGGAATTTCTGAGCTATCATGCTGCCCCCAGCTCCAGTGAACTGCTACTGCCGATGAGCGCCTGGTGTGCGTTCTGAACGATGATTTTTGCCCGTCGTTGGCCGAATTAATTTGTCTGCCAGGCTTCTTTCCCTGTAGAATAGACCTACCTGAATAACCGATACAGCGGCTGGCTCTCACATCCCCCTGTTGGCGTTGTTCACTGCCGGCACATATGTGCTTGAGTATGTTCTATTGACATTTTTAGAGCCCGGAGTCATCTTGACCTTTTGTTCTTCCCTCCTCAGAGAGGGTGATTCGTAGGCAACTCTAACAGGCACTGCCACAGGCCGCAGGATACAAATACGAACCCATTGGCCTTAACCCAATAGAATGTTCTACTGGGATGGCAACTTTATTGTCAGGAAAGGTACCTCTGACACGTGCCCTTCATCCCTTTGGGTATGCCCCACGGCCATACCCTGAGACTCAGTGTCAGCAGGATACTGACCCATCTTGGTCTCTGCCTCCGAGAGGGAGACCTTTGCAGCACTGCATACAACAGTTGCTATATTTAGAATAGTCGTTTCAACGCACTATCCAGCCCCGGTGAGGAATTCATCACCCGACTCCATGGGCCTTGCTCTCTAGCCCCGGTGGAGAATCATCTCCTGACTCCGTGGGCGAGCAGATATGTGTGAATTTGAGCAACCCCTACCCAGACGTTGCTGGCACCGCCTTTCATAAAGGCCGGTGCTTTTTGACATGAAACAGCCCTGCATCAGGCGCTGCTGGCACGGCTCTCCCGTAGGCTGGCACTTCACACATGAAGCAGCCCTGTCAGGCGCTGCTGGCATGGCTCTTCCATAGGCCGGTAATGTCACAAATGAAACAGCCCTGTATCAGGTGCTGCTGGCACGGCTCTCCCGTAGGCCGGCACTTTCATATATGAAGCAGCACTGTCAGGTGCTGCTGGCGCAGCCTGTCCCATAGGCCCGCACATTTTACACATGAAGCAGCCCTGTCAGGCGCTGCTGGCGCGGCCTGTCCCATAGGCCCGCGCTATTGCTGTGTAAGCTCACCAAATCAACGTTTAGTGTACCCCTTTACCTGTGAAGGGTAAAAATAATTCATAGCAACCTGTGCTTAAACAATTATAACATTGTCAGAACATATAACAATAACTTTTTACTTTGCCTTTAGCTTTTACTTAAAGAAAAAACACTATAAAATACATACTTTTTATTATAAGAAGTAACCCTTTATAACCCAACTCATCTGAGTCCAAATAGGGCTGAATGAGTCCCAGTAATTTCTTGACTGGGGACGAACGTATGTGAGCCACTGACCCCACTGTCAGTGGCTCCAACGTTGCTTCCTTGCTGTTCCAACGGCATCCCACAGGCTGGGAGCCGCTGACCCCCCCTGTCAGCGACTCTGCTTACATTTCTTGCCATTCCAACGGCATCCCACAGGCTGGGAGCTGCTGACCCCCCTGTCAACGACTCTGTTTCAATTTCTTGCCGTTTATACGGCATCCCTGCAGGCTGGGGAGCCGCTGACCCCACTGTCAGCGACTCCTTATCTCGCAACCCGATGAATTTTGCCGGTTTATCCGCATTTGCGGTCGGACAGGAATTTCCCCACAGTCCATAATCGGCAACTTGTCGGGCTACGAAACTGGCAGGAAAAACCTCTGTAAAAAGAGGCTTCTGTCTAAAAACCACTGGTAAGTAAAAAACCAAACTTACCTTTTATGTTTAACTTGCCACCGGCAGGAGCTGTGTCCTGCCAGACTGGTGCTTGCGCCAATGCGGCTGACGTACTGGTGCGCATGCGGCCTGGCGGGCCTTCTTCACGGAATCACTCACGTGACCCCGAAGTAAAATGCCCAGATCACCATCCCAATGGTGAGGCTCCCAATGGTGAGCCTAGTCACAGATCAGTGCCTCTGCCAGGCTGGTCCTCAGTAAAATCTCACCTAGAGTTACTCACCACCCTACTGACATCCTCATTCCCGTTTCCCATCAACCAGGGCAGAGGCACATCCTGCAGGGTTAACTAAGGAGCAATTGAAAACAAAAAGGAAAGATACTAAAAGGCAATATATAAAGATCTTACCATTAAAATTCCTACTGAAAATGAAAGGACAAATTTCAGACATTGACCGGAAGTTGAGTAGTAGGCATCAAGTTCACCAGTAACTGGATCCTAAAGGATTTAGGAATAATAGGACAAATCAGAGATGCTGCTATTGCCACTGACTCACTGCGACAGAGACCCGGGTTCAATCCTGACCACGGGTGCTGTCTGTACAGAGATTGTACTTTCTCCCCGTGACCGCATGGGTTTTCTCCAGGTGCTCGGGTTTCCTCCCACATCCCAAAGACGTGTGGGTTTGTAGGCTAATTGGTCTCTGTAAATTTACCCTAGGGAGTGGATGCTATAGTGGGATAACATGGAACTAGTGTGAATGGTGATTGAAGGTCGGCATTGACATGGTGTGCTGAACGGCCTGTTTCCATACTGTATCTTTCAAGCAAGCAATCAAGCAATATTCAATTTACACATTGGCAGAAGTTTGTTTTCTTTTACCCGAGAGGAGTCTTGTTTCTAAGTGCACAGTGCAAAGCAATGGCAGTATCAGTAAAACACACAAGACAAATCAAAATATTGTTAATTTCCTTCAGGTTTATATACGGTAGTATATTTTGAGTTTGAGTTTAGCTTATTGTCACGTGTACCAAGTTACAGTGAAAACCTTTTGCTGCGTGCTAACCAGTCACGGAGAGACAATACATGGTTGTAATCAAGCCGGCCACAGTGTACAGATACATGATAAAGGGAATAACGTGAAATAACATTTAATGCAAAGTTTAATTAAATGTTATCAAAGTTAATGCAAAACATGATGCATATAATCCATATTCTCTCCTTTCCCCGCACAACAATATGCATATCCAAAAGTCTCCCAGATGTCACTGTTGTATCTGCCACCACAGCCTGGGACTCGGCTTGATCAGGCACCTCTCATAAGACCTAGAGCGCAGACTGGACTTTGAAAATGGCGCCTAAAGAAGGCATCTCTTGCATGCGGTCTCTGTGGCCTATTTCTGTACACTTTGCTTATCGGGGATTGTGTTTCAATATGGCAATACTTTACTAGACTATTTCCAAGATATAATAATTTCACTGTGCATTTGCAAGTGAATGGGGCAAAATTCAAAGGAAATAGCTCCAATATACTTAAATACCTACCGGCTTTGTTCCGTAAAATTCCGGCCTGACGAGTTCATCGTCCTCATAACTTTCAACGTCCCACTCATACACCAGTTCTGCATTCCTCCTCTTCCAGAATTCTAAAAATATCGTTCCTGGAAATAAAACCATTCAGGAGATAGTTGACTTTGGCCATTGTGAGAGTTGCAGAGAATCAGTCAAAAGGACAGCACAGTGGCGTAACGATAGTTACAGCGTCAGAGACCAGAGTTCAATCCTGACCACGGGTGCTTGGTTTTACGGAGTTTGTACATTCTCCCTGTGACCGCGTGGGTTTTCTTTGGGTGCTCCAGTTTCCTCCCACATTCCAAAAATGTGTAGGTTTATAGGTTAATTGGTTGCTGTAAATTGTTTCTAGTGTGTAGGATAGCACCAGTGTATGGGTGATCGTTGGTTGGCACGGTCTTGATGGGCGGAAGGGCCTGTTTCATGCTGTATCTCTCAAAACTAAAAAACTAAAATTGCTGAAATGCATCTGTCTTCTTGAAACGTGAAAACAGCTTGTGAACTCAAGAGTAGAACTGACTAAAACTAGGTGAGAACTAAGCTATATTAGCATGGTAGAGCAGCTTGTGGAGTTGCTGCCTTACAATGCCAGGGACCCTGGTTAGATCCTGACTATGGAAGCTGTCTGTACGGGTTTGTATTTTCTTCCTGTAATCGGGTGGGTTTTCGCTGGGTGCTCAAGTTTCCTCCCACATCCCAAAAGCCATACAGGTTTGTTGGTTAATTGGCTTCTGCAAAATTGTAAATTGTGCCTATTGTGTAGGATAGTGGTAGTGTACGGGGTGATCGCTGGTCGGCGCAGACTCGGTGGGACGAAGGGCCTGTTTCCATACCATATCTCTAAAGTAAAGTCTAAAGATTATCTAGGCGATAGCATGCAAAACAAAGTTATATAAAGATGCAAGGAAAAGATTTGAAAAGAGATAGTCTTCTCTCAAGTTTAGCCAACATACAAATTCTATTGTCCTGAAAATGAGAATTTAATTTATCTTCACAGAAAATTTTGCTCAGGAGCAAGAAAGCAAAGTATCAGTGAGAGACTGAATGTCCCAACTCCATTATGCCTAAACTACATGAGCTGCAAGCATTCCTTATAAAATGATCCTTCCAGTACGATGTGTGTTCATTTTAATACTCTACTTCATAGTTTCTCAGAGAGGATCCTCACCCCATAGACAAACGATCATTCCAAATAGCGGAGATGCGTAATTGTCCAAAGAAGACTTGAACACACCCAAAGCATCATCTGGCAGGATCCTGCAAGAAAAATCAAATTGATGACTGAAGCAAAACAAACTACAGCAAATTGGCACATTTAAACTCATACATTTTATTTATTCCACCATTGATCTCAAATTGGGAGTAGACGAGTAAAAAGGTACTTCCCTTCTAATTTAGTTATAAGTAAGGTAACAGGCCCTGTGGTTCACTGAGTCCACGCTAACCATAGATCACCCATTCACACTCGTTCCAAGTTATCCCACTTTCTCAACCACTCCTTACACACTAGGGACAATTCACAGAGGCCAATTAATCTACAATTTAAGCATAACATTTATTAACTAAATTAGGCAGCCAGGGTCATGGAGTTGTACAGCTTAGAAACAGGCCCTTCAGCCCAACTCGTCTATGCCAACCAATATGACCCACCTGCACTAGTCCCACCTGCCCATGTTTGGTCCATATCCCTCTAAACCTTTCCTATTTTTGTACCTGCCCAACTTAAGCAGCTCAAAGGTTAACGATCTGCCATAGTCACCAACAGCAAAGAACGATATACGTACCGACATGTTATAATCAATTAAAAAAGCACAGCATAATAGGATGCGAGTAATCTCCTCTAATGTAGACAGGCAGCACAATTAGTCTGAGGAGATGTCTTTAATGTAGATCAAAAAATATTGCTGATTTGATCCGTGTCTGGTTTTGCTGCTGACCTGATGATCCATAATCCATGTCACATTTCCACATTTCCACCTGGTGTAATGCGGGCAGCCATGTGGGGTTAGTTTAACTTATGACTCCGAGCCTGCAGTACGCATTTTGATGGTTTCTGTATGTATCCCAATTAAAGTACTTGTTATGATATATAATGACTCTGTATCAATAGTACTCTGCACATGGTGTCAGAAGTGGGATTCGAACCCACGCCTCCAGTTGGAGTGAAGCTGGGATCACTGCCTTGTGGCCCTTTTTGATAACACCACCTTCAAAGGCCAGTTCGTCTCGGACAGAAAAGTAAGGCCGAAGGGGGGGGGGAGAGGGGGGGGGAGAGGGGGGGGGAGAGGGGGGGGGAGAGGGGGGGGGGAGAGGGGGGGGGAGAGGGGGGGGGAGAGGGGGGGGGAGAGGGGGGGGGAGAGGGGGGGGGAGAGGGGGGGGAGAGGGGGGGGGGGAGAGGGGGGGAGAGGGGGGGGAGAGGGGGGGGAGAGGGGGGGGAGAGGGGGGGGGAGAGGGGGGGGAGAGGGGGGGGAGAGGGGGGGGAGAGGGGGGGGGAGAGGGGGGGGGAGAGGGGGGGGGGAGAGGGGGGGGGAGAGGGGGGGGGGAGAGGGGGGGGGAGAGGGGGGGGAGAGGGGGGGGGAGAGGGGGGGGGGAGAGGGGGGGGGAGAGGGGGGGGGAGAGGGGGGGGGAGAGGGGGGGGGAGAGGGGGGGGGAGAGGGGGGGGAGAGGGGGGGGAGAGGGGGGGGAGAGGGGGGGGAGAGGGGGGGGGAGAGGGGGGGGAGAGGGGGGGGAGAGGGGGGGGGGAGAGGGGGGGGGAGAGGGGGGGGGAGAGGGGGGGGGGGAGAGGGGGGGGGAGAGGGAGGGGGGGAGAGGGAGGGGGGGAGAGGGAGGGGGGGGGGAGAGGGAGGGGGGGGAGAGGGAGGGGGGGGGAGGAGGGGGGGGGGGGGAGAGGGAGGAGGGGGAGAGAGGCTTCCAAAATGGCTTCTACATCATCATCATCATCTGGTGCTAAAAGCAGGAAGCAGCCGTTCATTCAGCAGTATACACAGAGATGGCAATGAATGCACTGTCAAGTAAGGTGCGTAGAAGACATGTCAATTGGTAGCAAAGTTATGCATTGTTGTACTCTTACATGGGTATGACTGCACATTAAAAATGACATATTAATTAATAAATGTGGATCAGACGGTGTTTATACCCAAGAGACACTCATTCAATAATCTGGGACGTCTTTTCAACATAATGCATTCACAGAAAATTGAAGAGGAAGATTTATCAATTATTTCATTGGATGCAGAAAAAGCATTCGACCAAGTAGAATGGGAATACCTCTTCAAAGTATTGCAAACATTTAATGGGAGAGAATTTCATCTCATGGGTAAAATTATTATATGACAAGCCGAATGCTAGAATATTGACCAATAACATATTATGTCCAAAATTTCAACTATCCAGGTTGTGCATTATCACCCCTGCTATTTGCTCTTGCGATAGAACCCTTAGGAGAAAGTATAAGAATGCATCCGAATATCCACGGTTATAACACTAAACACTCTAATAATAAAATGTCACTATATGCAGATGACGTTCTATTATATATTACAAAATCACAAATTAGCATACCAAACATATTAAATTTAACAGAGGAATTTGGTTCCTTCTCAGGATATAGAATAAACTCGAACAAAAGCAAAACCATGACGATAAAACCGCAAGAGCCAACACACCTTTTAAAATTCCCCTTTAGAATTGCTGCAGAAAAATTTAAATATCTGGGTATACAAATTACCAGAAAATACAACTCTCTATTTAATGCAAATTATATGCCCTTACCAAATTATATGCCTAGATTCAATTTTGGAAAACAGCAGCCATGTCTTTAATAGGCAGAATAAATGCCATAAAAATGTTTCTCCCACAAATTTTGTACTTATTTCAATCAATACCAATATACCTACCTAAAAACGTTTTCAAAACCCTCGATTCCCATAATCATAAATTTTATTTGGGACTATAAATCCATAGAATCCACAGACGGCACTTATGTAAACCCAAAGAATTTGGCGGACTGGCACTCCCCAATTTCTTTCTCCAACAGATTGACTG
The DNA here is from genome assembly GCA_963514005.1 of Raja brachyura. The sequence goes on from OY740786.1 coordinate 63,673,663, forward strand.
GATAGTAATGGAGGGAGAGGATTGTTTGCTTTTTAACATAGGAGCGATCCTTCTCTCGCCAATAAAATTGAAGAATACAATATACAAGAAAAATACACAATACGAATTTGGAGACAAATAAAATCTACTCTTAAATTAAGAAACCTATCTCTTCTCTCTCCTATAGCTAATAATGCGTCGTTTAAACTATCTATTATTGATAAAACGTTTACTCACTGGGAAAGAATAGGAATTAAAACGTTTGGAGAGATGTATGAAATGTGAAACCTTTTATCATTTCAAAAATTACAACTCAAATACAATTTGAAAAGTAATCACTATTTTAGATACCTTCAAACTTGAGATTATTTGAAAAATCATACACAAGAATACCAAACTCTGTCAGATATATTAGATGAAGGTATGAACAGAAAGGCTGAAGTAAATAACTTAATATCACACTTGTATAATACCATTCTAAATATAGAAATACCATCATCAGATGCAATTAGAAGAGAGTGGGAACATGAACTTACTATAAAATTTTCTAAAGATAGAATGGATAAATATCTGCTATATAAATGCTTGATTTATATCAAGACATAACCATATAAATAACATATAACAATTACAGCACGGAAACAGGCCATCTCGGCCCTTCAAGTCCATGCCGAACAACTTTTTTCCCTTAGTCCCACCTGCCTGCACTCATACCAAAACTCTCCATACCCTTCTCATCCATATACCTATCCAATTTATTTTTAAATGATACCAACGAACCTGCCGCCACCACTTCCACTGGAAGCTCATTCCACACCGCTACCACTCTCTGAGTAAAGAAGTTCCCCCTCATATTACCCCTAAACCTCTGTCCCTTAATTCTAAAGTCATGTCCTCTTGTTTGAATCTTCCCTATTCTCAGAGGGAAAAGCTTGTCCACATCAACTCTGTCTATCCCTCTCATCATTTTAAAGTCCTCTATCAAGTCCCCCCTTAACCTTCTGCGCTCCAGAGAATAAAGACCTAACTTATTCAACCTATCTCTGTAACTTAGCTGTTGAAACCCAGGCAACATTCTAGTAAATCTCCTCTGTACCCTCTCTATTTTGTTGACATCCTTCCTATAATTGGGCGACCAAAATTGTACACCATACTCCAGATTTGGTCTCACCAATGCCTTATACAATTTTAACATTAAATCCCAGCTTCTATACTCAATGCTCTGATTTATAAAGGCTAGCATACCAAAAGCTTTCTTTACCACCCTATCTATATGAGATTCTGTAAAGAATGTGTACTCACACAGGGAATTCTTTACTCTGGCTTTATTAATCACACACACATTGATGCCCTAGCTGTACATGGTCTTGCACGTTTACTAGAGAGGGAACTAGGGGATGGGAAGACACTGATATACTTGATAAAAGGGGAGTGGTTAGTAGAGCTACGTAACTACAATTAAAGGGACATGCACTAATCATCTACATCCTTCCTCTTATAAAAGAAAGGAACGTGACAGCCGACCATGTCTCATGCGCTAGGGCAACTGGAAAATAAAGAAACAATAAAAACAGCATCAATCATACATAATCGCCATAACGGTCAGGCGCCTGTACGAGACGGCGAGAGCGGGTCCGCATCCCGCTCACACCCCCTCCCCCCAAAGGAACAGGCCGGACGGAAGCTGGAGGAGACACCTCGACAGGAGCGCTGCGAGGCGGGGATGGACGAGGCGACAAGGGGATTGAAGGCGAGCGACGAGGCGATGGGGGAGAAGGGGGTGGTGGTACGGGAACAGGCACAGGGAGAAGGACAGGGACGGGCCGAGCGGGCTCACGTGCAGGGAATGCAGCAGGTGGAACAGCAGACAGGGGAGAAGCGTGCGGGACAGCAGGAGGGGGAGGAGGCTCATTCACCAGGCGGAGGTGTTGACGGGATCTACGGTAGACGGTGCCATCGAGATTGACCAGATAGGAGCGAGGTGAACCGGCAGACCCGACAACAACTGCAAGGCTGGGATGACCGGAAGTGGAACGCATGCGGACAACCTGCCCTGGAGACAGAGGAGGAAGGGCACGGCAGGACCTATCATGGGAGCGCTTCTGGATGGACTGCTTATCAGCAATGCGCTCACGGATCATGGCAGGCTTCAAAACGGAGGGGGTAAGGGTCTGCTGGGCCACCGGAATTTGAGGGCGGGTGATCCGGGACATGAGACGCTGCGCTGGGGATCCCAAGACCCTGTCACGGGGAATGTTACGGAGATTCAGGAGGGCAAGATATATGTCAGACTTGGAAACATGGCACCGCTCCAACAAGCCCTTCACGCTGCGGACAGCGCGCTCAGCCAAACCGTTGCTCTGAGGGTATTCAGGGCTGCTGGTGTAATGCCGAAAGTTCCAACGGTCAGCAAAGTCCTTGAACTCCGCGCTGGTGAACTGGCTGCCGTTGTCAGACTGCAGGCTTGCAGGAGACCCAAAGGTGGCGAAGTGGCGGCGCAGCTTCTCAATAACAGCAGAGGAGGAGAGAGAGGACAGCTGGTCGACCTCAAACCAGTTGGAGTAGGTCGACAAGCACCAAGAAGTGCTTGCCGTGCCACTCGAAAATGTCGGTTGCTAGCGCCGACCATGGCAGGTCCGGCGCAGGCTGCTGCAAAAGGGGCTGCCGCTGCTGTTGCGGTGCAAGACTGTTGCAGGTAGGGCAGGACGACACCCTGTCCCGGAAGTAAGCGGCCATATCAGGCCAGTAAAACTGGCTCTGAGCGATGGAGAGAGTGGCCTCGGCCCCGGGATGGCCACGATGAGCAGTCTCAAAATACTGTTGCCGCAGAGCCTCAGGCACCACGACCTTGTGGCCCTTGACGATGACCCCATCTCGCAGTACCAGCTCGTCACGGACCAGGAAGTAAGGCATTGCCGCAGCAGGCAGGGAAGAACGTCGTTCGGGCCAGCCCCGCTGAATGACTGCAGCCAGCTGTTGGAGAGAGGCATCAGCAGCGGTGTGTTTAACCAGAGACTTTAATTGGTTGGAGGGTACAAAGTTGACGTTCAGAACTATCATACTGGAAGCCTCGTAAGGGTGACAGGTGGTCGAAGCAAGGGGTGCTCGAGACAGCGTGTCGGCGATAAACATGTCCTTGCCCCTACGATATACCACAGAGAATGTGAAGCACTGTAGCTGAAGCATCATCCGTTGTATCCTGGAGGAGGCAGCGTGAATCGGCTTGCCGAGGATGGTGACCAGGGGCTGGTGGTCAGTTTCAATTGAAAATTCGGTGCCCAGGATATAGTCTTTAAACTTCGAACAGGCAAACACGACAGCCAGCAGCTCTTTCTCAATCTGGGCATAGCGCTGCTCAGCTGGAGTCATTGTGCGGGACGCGAAAGACACAGGCAGCTGTACCCCGTCATGGATTTGCAAGCAGGCAGCACCCAGTCCGAACTTGGAGGCATCGCAGGTGATGACGATAGGTCGGTTCAGGTCGAAATACTTCAGCGTCGGGGTGCAGATGAGCTTGGACCTGAGCACATCGAAAGCAGCCTGGTGTTGCGGGAACCAGGACCATGCAGTATCTTTTTTTACCAAGTCTCTTAAGGGAGCACTCAACTCACTCGTCGGGGATGAACTTCCCCAGGTAATTGACCATACCTAGGAAGCGCTGGAGGCTCGGCACATCCTCAGGAGCAGGCATTTCAGAAATCGCGGCTGTCTTCTGTGGGACGGGCTTCAGCCCGGACGCTGTGAAAACATGTCCCACATAGGTGACCTCCGGGAAGCGGAACCGGCATTTATTGGGGTTGAGCTTCAGGTTCACCTCTCGAGCTCGATCCAAAACCAGTCGTGGTCGTGCTGTTTGACATCCTTTCCATACACCAAGATGTCATCGACAATAATAGCGCAAGGGAGCCCCACGAACAGCTGTTCCATCGTTCTCTGGAAAACTTCACTAGCGGAGCTGATCCCGAACGGCATGCGCAGGAATCGAAACCTCCCGAAGGGAGTGGCGAAAGTCGTCAGGTAAGATGATCGTTCATCTAACGGTATCTGCCAAAACGAACTCTTTGCGTCCAGCACTGAAAACAAAGTGGCTGGGCCGACTTGTGCAGCAACATCCTCAACAGTGCGCATAGGATAATGCGGGCGCTTGATAGCCAGGTTCAAGTCCTTGGGGTTGATGCAGATCCGTAGCTCACTTTTGTCCTTCTTAGCAGCAACAACCATGGTGGAGACCCACTGAGTTGGCTCGCTCACCTCCTTCAGGATGCCACCATATCCCGAAGGGTGGACTCGACCCTGTCCTTCATCGCGAAGGAAACTCGGTGAGGTGGGCGGATAACTGGATCCACGTCAGGATTGACAGAGATCTTATAGCTGCAGGGAAGCTTCCCCAGCTTGTTGTCAAATTGATCAGGGAACTCGGCCAGCGGGTCCAAGGGTTGCTGAACCAAGCGGATGTCCCGGTGGAAGTTGACCAAACCAAGGTCCTGGCATGCCTGAACACCGAGCAGGGGAACACATTTGCCGTCTATCAGAAAGAAAGAGAGGGGCCGAACGGCCTTCAACACTTTACAGTTGAGGGTGGCTTTCCCCACAGGAACGAGCAGACCTCCCCCATAGGCACGAAGGACAGAGCGCTCAGTGGTAACCCGCTCATTATTCCTTATCTTCTTGAACAGGCTTGTTGACATAACGTTTGTTGCGGCCCCAGTATCGACCTTGGCAGAGAAAGTTGTGCCATTAACAGTAACTTGTACGGTCGGGTCCGTTATCAGCGCAGGTGCATTTCTAACTGAAAACACACTCAGCTCGCTCTGGGAAGAGCCTGAATCAGACAGTGGGAGGCTGTCAGCAGGCTGATAGGAACCAGACATGGTATCATCCCGTACCAGGTAATTGGATGGCTTACGCTGTTGCTGGGCAGGTTTCCCTCGAGAACGACAGGCTGCCGAGAAATGGTTGAGCTTGTGGCAGAAATTGCAGGTCTTACCCAACGCAGGGCACACATTGAAATGATGAGATTCAAAATTACAGTTCGGGCAACGCTGCCCCGACCTGGAGCTGGAGGCAGAGCTGGCCGCACGGCGAGCCTGGTGAGCAGGACGGCGGGCGGCGAAGGTAGCCGCGCGGACCGCATGGTCAGAGGGGGGCACGGCAGAGGAAGGCGTGCAGAGCCTCATGGAGAGTCAGATCAGGCTTACACAGGAGTTCTGAACGCAGCTTTTCATCCCGTAGACCGTACACCAAGACATCGCGGGTCAGGGTATCGGGGGTCGCGGCACCCAGGTTGCACCGTCTAGTGAGATGCCGTAGGGCAGCAACAAAATTGTCCACAGACTCACCAGGGTTTTGACGGCGAGCAAAAAACTTAAAGCGCTCCAGAATAGAGTTGGTTGGAACATCGCACATCTCGGTGAACTTCTCGATCAGGCACACCGGGTCTTGGGCGCTGTCATTCAGTCCGTACACAAATGATTCTGAGCGCTCCAGAGCCTCGGGACTGGCCAGATTCAAAAGCAGGGAGGCTTTAATCGCTGGGGGCGCGGCAGGGTGGGCGATATTAACATAATGCTCAAAGTCCCGACGGAAGACATTCCAGCGGTGAGCAATGTCGGCGTCAAAGACCAGAGGGTCTGGTTTACAGCAGGAGGAAGCCATGACCAGGCAGGGAAGGGTAACTGGGGCGAAAGAAACAAAAACCGATATACTGGAGACGCAGGAATCAAAACCACTGACACCATGTAAAGAATGTGTACTCACACAGGGAATTCTTTACTATGGCTTTATTAATCACACACACATTGATGCCCTAGCTGTACATGGTCTTGCACGTTTACTAGAGGGGGAACTAGGGGATGGGAAGACACTGATATACTTGATAAAAGGGGAGTGGTTAGTAGAGCTACGTAACTACAATTAAAGGGACATGCACTAATCATCTACAGATTCCACCTTCAAGGAACTATGCACGGTTATTCCCAGATCCCTCTGTTCAACTGTATTCTTCAATTCCCTACCGTTTACCATTTACATAAGACGTGAGACATATCCTAATCCAATTAAAAATTTTACATAGACTATATTACTCGAAAACCAAACTGAATAACATTTTTCCAAATGTTTTCCCCATCTGTGATAAATGTTTATCTCAAGAAGCAACTACAGCACACTCCTTTGTCTCCTGCATAAAACTTCAAAAATCTTCGAAAGAAATCTTTGAAATCTTTACAAAACCATTTAAAATAAAATTGGACCCAAACATAGAATTGATTATTTTCAGAACAACAGAAGCCTGCCCCGAGCTAACTTAATTTCAAAGTCGTTTCCTTAACTATGGTTTGATAACGGCAAAAAAACTTATACTCAAATTTTGGAAAAATGCACGCACACCAACGCTTAAAATGTGGATCACAAGCATGTCTGAAACGTTACATCTCGAAGATATGAGGTTCGTGCTAGCAGGAAAATCAAAGCTATTCTTAAAGATATGGTCTCCTTTCATCGATTTATTACAAGTATAATATGGTGCAATATAACTCTGGAAATTAACTGTTTCTGAACTGGGTGAGGGGTGTGGAAAGATATGAAGTAGATATATCACCTTTTTGTTTTTGTTTTTTTTGTTTTGTTTTCCTGTTTTTTTTTCTTTTTTCCATTTTTTGTTACAACTTCATGGGTTCCTTCTCTCTATCTTTTCACAAACTTTCAATTGTCAACTCCTGGAGGTTTAAACTCACAGGGGTTTACACATCACTACTTTCCTTACTCTTCTTTTCTCTCTTTTTCTTTCTTCTTTTATTTCTCTATTATTATTAAATTTAAAACAAGTTGTACACTAAATGTATTATGTTATACATTACAGTTTATACTACTGTACATTGCTTCTAATAAAAATATTTAAAAAAATAAAAATAATTAAAAAATACTGATTTTCAGGTACTAGACTACTGAAATGCTCTGACAAAACTTGGCAGCTCTGGGGTAGTTCAACTTACGACTCCGAGCCTGCAGTATGCATTTCGATGGTTTCTGTATGTATCCAAATTAAAGTACTTGTTATGATATATAATGACTCTGTATCAATGGTACTTTGCATATTTAATACCTCATTTATCTGATCTAGAGCTGCATACTTACTGAAAAGTACAATCACTGTGGTTCTCAGAAGCACAAATCCTGTTCATTATTTGTTCAATATTCTTCTTCCTTGCAGCGATATTGTCGCAGATATTCCTGAATAGAAAGGAACATGAGATTTGACAAGTTCCAGCTATAATGGATGTGCTTGATATGTAAATTCAAACCTAGATGGTCTGAAAAGAGAACTCCTCCAGTTAGCATGTGGCCTCACTCTGGCAATGGAGGAAGCCAGGACAGGACGGTCAGTATGGGAATGAGAAGCGGCGTTAAAATGGTTAGCAAGCGGGAGATCCAGCAGGCCTTGGCAGACAAGGCTCAAGTGTTCAGTGAAACAGTCACTGAGTGTATGCTTGATCTCGCGCTGATGTACATGTCGAGCGATGTACATGCCAGGCTGAGGCACTTGTGTCCTTTTGTGTTTTAACCAGCACCTACAGTTCTTTGTTTCTATATTCTGACCGACTGAGTTACTCCAGCACCTTGTATCCTTTTGTGTATCAACCAGCATCTGCAGTTCTGTTTCTACATCTCTCTAATGGCCCACAAAATTGGCATTTGGCTGGCTTTGGGGTGATAAAGTGGCAGAGCCGGCAATGCCCCTTTGAATGGTTTTATTGGGGTGTCCTTGCAAGCTATAGGGAAAACTTGGCATAAGCCAGGGATGCTTAAAAGTGATGAGAGTCAGGATCGAATCTCTGGTGCTGTGAGGCAGCAATTCTATTGCGGCGTCACTGTGTAGCGCCCTATGTATGGTATGATTTTACTGGAAAACATACAAAGCATTTCACTGTACCTCTGCACACATTGACAATAAATGGACCAAACCAAACCTCCTGATACCAGGTGTTGTGTGGTTGTAAAACAAATGTAGAAACAAGGAATTGCAGATGCTGCTTTGCACTGAAGAACACAAAGTGCTGGTGTAACCCAGCGGGCCAGGCAACATTTCTGGAAAACATTGAAAGGCAGCATTTCTAACCGGAACCCTTCTTCAGACAGACGGAGGGTCCTGACCCAAAGCGCCACCCAACCTTGTTCTCCAGAGATGCTGCCTGACCCGCTGAATAAAACAAATGGCTCAATTTTACACGTTTTGTGGCACTTAAACAAAAAAATTAAAAGTTCAAAGTTAGCACTGCAAACTATGGCCATTATGAAACATAACCCAAATGTGATCAAATGACAGCTTTCTAAAGGGGCTGTCCCACTTGGGCGACCTAATCCGCGAGTTCTGGCAAGTTTGCCCTCGACTCATACTCGCAGCATGGTCGACACGAGGTCCTAGGAGGTCTTTGTAACTCTCCTTCATGCTCGAGAGTAGTCCCCGCGTACTTGAGGCCTCAGCTAGGTTGTGGCGTATTTTTCAACATGTTGAAAAATGCCCGCGAGTAAAAAAAGTCGCCATGGAAAAAATCTATACATTTTTTACTCGCCGGTTTAGTTGTAGTAGGTCGGCATGTTAGTCGTAGGTAATCGAGAGTAGTCAAAGGTAGTCGTAGATAGTCTTCATCATAGTCAAAGGGAGGTCGAAGGAGCTCGTCTTCACTCTTCAGTGTCCAGTTTTCCCAAAGTTAGTCGTGGCTAATCGAAGCTAGTCTTCAACATAGTCGAAGGAGGTGGAAGGAGGTCTTCTACATAGTCGAAGGAGGTCTTCAACATAACATTTTTTCAAACTATCCTAAACTCACAGATTAGGTCGCCCAACAGTTAAGGAGCCCCTTAACTGTTTAAACAGCTTGCTTTAAAATGTTCTCATTCATTGCACAACATCGAGGAGCAGAACATAAAAAGCATTCAAAACATGACCGAATAGTTACCTGATTTGATTGGCTGCCTCTTCAGCAACCTCTGGGACCATGCTTGGCGTTGAACAGACTAAGCTACAACTATTTTCCTGTAAGATTGTGTTTACATCACTGATGGCATTGTGACAGGAAATGCTGAAGAGAAAAACATAAAATATAAAAGATTCATTACTTCAGAGGATTAAGCACTGGCATTGTCCTTTTAGAGATAGTCTTACAGTGTGGAAACAGGCCCTTCTGCCCAACTTGCCCACGCCGACCAACATGTCCCATCAACATTAGTCCCACTCACCTGCGTTTGGCCCATATCCCTCTAAACGTGTCCTATACATGTAGTTGTCTAATTGCTTCTTTAACATTGCGATAGTCCCTGCCCCAACTATCTCTCCTGCGACTCGTTCCATACATCCACCACGCATTGTGCGAAAATGTTTCCCCTCAGATTCCTATAAAATCTTTCCCACTTCATCTTAAACCTATGCCCTCCGGTTTTTGATTCACCTACACTGGGCAAGAGACTCTGTGCGTCCACCTGATCTATTCCTCTCATGATTTTGTACACCTCTATAAGATCACCCCCCCCATCCTTCTGCGCTCCAGGGAATAGTCCCAGTCTGCTCAACCTCTCCCTATAGCTCAGACCCTGGGGTCCAGCAAACATCCTTATATATCTTCTTTGCAGACTTTCCAACTTGACAACATCTTTCCTATAACATGGTGCCCAGAACTGAACACAATACTCTAAATGCAGTCTCTTATCAACTTATACAACTGCAACATGGCCTCCCAACTTCTATACTTAATACTCTGAATGATGAAGGCCAATGTGCCAAAAGCCTTTTTCACCACCCCATTTACATGTGACACCACCTTCAAGGAACTATGTACTTGCACTCCTAAAACTCTCTGCTCACAACACATCCCAGAGCCCTACTTAAGTGCTGAAGTTAATTAGTTAATTATTTTTCTCACTGCAGTGGCAATGTATGTATTAAAATATGGAGCAGTATAGCACAGGAACATGCCCTTCGGCCCACAATATCCATGTCGAACATGATACCAAGTTAGACTAATCTTCTCTGTCTGCACTTTATCCAAATTCCTCCATTTCTTGCACATCTGTGCCTCTCTAAAAGCCTCTTAAATGTTACCATCCTATCTGCTTCCATCACCTCCCCTGGCAGCGCATTCCAGGCACTCACCACTCAGTGTAAAAAACAGCAAGCACTTCTTTAAACTTTGCCCCTCTCACCTTAAAGCTAAGGCCCTCTAGTCTTTGACATTTCTACCCTGGGAAAAAGGTTCCGACATTGAACAGGTGGTGGGTATGGATGTAGCCTGTTTCCATGCTGTCTCTCTGAACTAAAAAAACTAAAAGATGTGAACGCTCTTTTGTAACTTCGGGAAGTGAACATCAGGCTGTTGGCCAAATATTTCCATCATCTCAGATACCATAGTCACAAATACTGCAGAGTTGTGGCGAGAGGGATACAAATTAAATCAAGCAGACCACACCACAGAAAGTAAATTGTCACTAGTTACTGCATAGAAATAATTAGACAAAATAAACAGAACAGTACCTGTGATAAAGGCCATAAATGAAAATAACCAAGCCACAGAGTGCAGGAAGGATGAAGATGAGTAAAAGAACTTCCATCATCGCAAAATAAAATGCAATCTTTTCACCAAAATAGTTTCTAATCTTCCACAATGGCTGCATTCTGTAGGTTTTAGCCCACAGATTATTAAGATCCATCCAGCTGTTATGGTGACCTACGAAAAGTTAACAACTCATTAGAAAATAGAACGGTACAGCACAAGAACAGGTCCTTGTGCCCACAGTGTCTATGCCGAACACGATGCCAAGACCAGTGTCGTGTAGATGAGGCTTGTTGGTCGGCGTGAACAAGTTGGATCTGTCTCCACGCTCTGTGACTCACTGATCACCTCTTATCCACCTGTGCATATTCCTGACTACGGGTGCTAGTATGGAGTTAGTACGTTCGCCCTGTGACCATGTGGGTTTTCCCCAGGTGCTCCAGTTTCCATATACTGTACAATCCAAAGACGTGTAGGTTAATAGGCTTCTATAAATTAAAATGTGAAAGTGGGATAATGTAAAACTAATGTACGGATGATCAATGGTTGCCATGGATTCGGTGGGCCGAGGTGCCTGTTTCTGCGCTGTATCTCTAAACTAAACCAAACTACACCCTCCATGTCCTACTTATCCATGTACCTGTCCAAAATATTCTTAAATGCCACTATCATACCTGCCTCAACCACCACCCCCGGCAACACGTTCCAGGCATTCACCACCCTCTGTGTAAACGTTTTTGCCCGGCCAATCTCCTTTAAATTTTAGTGTTAAAGAAGGAACTGCAGATGCTGGAGAATCGAGGGTTACACAAAAAGCTGGAGAAACTCAGCGGGTGCAGCAGCATCTAAGGGGCGAAGGAGATAGGCGACGTTTCGGGTCGAGACCCTTCTTCAGACTCGATAGGCGACGTTTCGGGTCGAGACCCTTCTTCAGACATGGAGTATGGTCTGAAGAAGGGTCTCGACCCGAAACGTCGCCTATCTCCTTCGCCCCTTAGATGCTGCTGCACCCGCTGAGTTTCTCCAGCTTTTTGTGTAACCCTCCTTTAAATTTTACGTCCCTCACCATAAAACTATGCCCCCAAATCATTGTAATTTCCACCCTGGGAAAAAAGTTCTCACTGTCTACCCTCTCTAGCTGTCATAATTTTATACACCCATCAAGTCTCCCCTCAACCTCCGGCACTTCCAACTTCTCCCTGCAGCTAATACCCCCCAATCCAGGCAGCATTCTGGTTAATATACTTATAAACAGATTTGGTATTGCTGACAATGGCCCCTCAATCATAATAAAAGGCTAAAATAACAACTCATGTTCACAATGCTTGCAAGTAGGTCCTACTGAAACTTTGCAATATGCTTCATAAAACCACTGTCAGACAAGAATTTGACATAATTACTTTGGTTCCTTGCCGTACTGGAGCCAACGCTATCATCAGCCAAGGGTTTAAGTGTTGCTTTCAAAGCATAGAAAGCATAGTTGTAGCAGCAGTGGTTGAGTTGCCGACTCACAAAGCCAGAGATCCAGGTTCGATCCTGACCACGGGTGCTGTCTGTACAGAGTTGGCATGTTTTGCCTGTGACTGCGTGGGATTCCTCTGGGTGCTCCAGTTTCCTCCCACGCTCCAAAGATGTACAGGTTTGTAGGTTAATTGGCTTCTGTAAATTGTCCCTAGTGTGTAGGATAGAACTAGTGCGTGGGTGATTGCTGGTCTGTGTGGACTCGGTTGCTGATGGGTCTGTTTCCACGCTGTATCAATAAACTAAAAAGCTAAGCTAAAAACAAAAACAGACCATGGCAGAGAAGGCAGAAGTTATGACCTTGTATTTATTACTGAAGTCAATACTTCCTATTCCGCCTGTGCAGTTTACAACCCAGCGGTATGAACACTGAATTCTCCAATTTTAAGTAACACTTCCATCTACCTCTCTTTCCTGTGTCCTCACCTACCTATCCCAGTGCACACCCATTTCTCCCCCCATCCCATCCCCCTTCCTACCCTCCAAACCATTCCCTTCCACTTACATCCTTCCCTCTGGCTTTATATTGCACTTCCCCTCTACCCTTATCTGATATCCTTTCGTCTCCTTTTCAACTAGTCTTCGTCACTTACTACACCCATCTCCCAATAATGCCCCCCCCTCCCCTCACCTGCATCCACCTATTACTTGCCTGGCTTTGTTCCACCCCCAACCCCACTTTTCTCTCCTCTACCCAATCAACGTGAGGAAGAGTGCCATTCCAAAATGTCACCTATCCATTCCCTCCAGAAATGCTGCCTGACCCATTGAGTTACTCCAGTACTTTCTGTTTCACTTTGCCGATACTGTCGATATTCACCTACAGTCTTTGGAGCACAGGAGGATGAGGGGTGATCTTATAGAGGTGTCCAAGTTCATGAGGGGAAGAGATAAGGTAATTGCATTTTTTTTTACCCAGAGTAGGGGAATCAAGAACCATAGGACCCAGGTTTAAGGTGAAATTTGGACACGTACATGGATAGGAAAGGTTTAGATGGGTATGCACCAAATACAGGCAGGTGGGACCAGCAAAGATGGAGAATATTGGCCGGTGTGGGCAAGGGGCCTGTTTCCATGCTGTATGAGCCTATGACTCGACAATTCAGCTACAGTTAAGCAAAGAAAGAATTGCAGTTGCTGGTTTAAATCGAAGGTAGACACAAAATGCTGGAGTAACTCAGTGGGACAGGCAGCATCTCTGGAGAGAAGGCAGGGTGACATTTCGGGTCCAGACCCTTCTTAATTGTCTGGACCCGAAACGTCACCCATTCCTTATTAAGGGTCTCGACCTAAAACATTACCCATTCCTTCTTAAGGGTCTCGACCCGAAAAGTCTCCCGTTCCTTCTCTCCAGAGACGCTGCCTGTCCCGCTGAGTTACTCCAGCATTTTGTGTCTACTTACAGTTAAGGTGGGCCCAGATCCAAAACTATTTCCGTGCTGTGTGACTCTATCCCACTTGTCATGTAACTCGCACAACTCACCACCATTTTCCTGAACTGAAGAAGCTCCAGGTAAATATCCAAGATGATTTTCCGGTCCTTCATGCAGGGTGAATGCAGATGTAAATGCTTTCTCCATCAATAAATATGATAAGCTGGGAACATCTTTCAATTTTCCATCTTTCTTGTGATCTATTTGTCAGAAAGGAACAAACTGCATGAAGTCAGCCATGCCAGTGAAGGAGAGAATGTTTGTCTTAACGCAACTTCATGAATGACGAGAGATGATAATGTGACATACGTCAGCTTGGACGGAATTCTGCGATTCGTTCATTTAGTTTAGTTTAGAGATACAGCAGAGAAACAGGCCCTTTGACCCACAGAGTCCACACCTACCAACAATCCCCCATACACCGGCTCTATCTGACATAATGTGGACAATTCCAGAGCATACAGGCCTAGCCACTCCATGCTCTCAGCATATGACAGTCCCGCCATCCTGGGAATTAACCTTGTGAACCTATGCTTCACTCCCTCAACAGCAAGAATGTCCTTCCACAAAAGCAAATTAACCTACAAAACTGTACGTCTTTGGAGTGTGGAAAGAAACCGGAGCAACCGGAGAAAACCCACACGGTGACAGGGAGCACACATTGACAAGATCGAACTCTGGACTCTGGAGCTGCAAGGCAGCAACTCTACCGCTGCGCCACCAAGTGTTCCACTGTGAAATTTGACCGTGACATTAGAATATAAGATACCGGGCCAGGGGTAATCTACTCTGCTCCTGAGGTCTGCTCTAGTGATCAATCACGTGATGAACCATTCTCACCCTCAATACCACAATGGAAAGAAAAACTGTCAATAGTTCTGGTTCACATTCCTTTGTAAGTTCTAAAGAATCACAGTTTTTATGTTCAGGTTCATTATTGTCCCTGACCGAGGTACCAAGTGAAAATCTTTGTTTTGCATGCTTTCCCATCAGATCAGATAGCACTATACATAGGTACAATCAAGCCAAACCCAAGTACAGTAGACAAAGCAAAGGGGAAGAGACAGTGCAGGATATAGTTGCCAGCACTGTAGCGCATCAAGAGACAATAGACAATAGATGCAGGAGTAGGCCATTCGGCCCTTCAACCCAGCACCGCCATTCAATGTGATCATGGCTGACCATCCACAATCAGAACCCTGTTCCTGCCTGCTCCCCATATCCCCTGACTCCGCTATCTTCAAGAACCCTATCAAGCTCTCTTTTGAAAGTATCTAGGGAACCTGCCTCCACCACCCTCTGAGGCAGAGAATTCCACAGACTCACAACTCTCTGTGTGAAAAAGTATTTCCTCATCTCCGTTCTAATGGCTTACCGCTTATTCTTAAAACTGTGGCCCCAGTTTCTGAACTCCCCCAACATCGGAAACATGTTTCCTGCCTCTAGCATATCCAAACCTTTAATAATCTTATATGTTTCAATAAGATCCCCTCTCATTGTTCTAAATTCCAGAGCATACAGGCCTAGCCACTCCATGCTCTCAGCATATGACAGTCCCGCCATCCTGGGAATTAACCTTGTGAACCTATGCTTCACTCCCTCAACAGCAAGAATGTCCTTCCTCAAATTTGGAGAACAAAACTGCACACAATACTCCAGGTGTGGTCTCACTAGGGCCCTGTACAACTGCATAAGGATATCTTTGCTCCTATACTCAACTACTCTTGTTATGAAGGCCAACATGTCATTCGCTTTCATCACTGCCTGGTGTACCTGCATGCTTACTATCATTGACCATTGAAAAAGGACCCCCCAGATCCCTTTGTACTTCCCCTTTTCCCAACTTAACACCATTAGATAATAATCTTCCTTCCTGTTTTTGCTACCAAAGTGGATAACCTCACATTTAGCCACATTAAACTGCATCTGCCATGCATCTGCCCAGTCACCCAACCTGTCCAAGTCACCCTGCATTCTCATTGCATCCTCCTCATAGTTCACATTGCCACCCAGCTTTGTGATCTGCAAATTTGCTAATGTTACGTAATTCCTTCATTTAAATCATTAATATATATTGTAAATAGCTGTGGTCCCAGCACTGAGCCTTGTAGTACCCCACTAGTCACTGCCTGCCATTTTGAAAGGGACCGGTTAATCCCAACACTTTGTTTCCTGTCTGCCAACCAATTTTCTATCAATGTCAGCACTCTACCCCCAATACCATGTGCCCTAATTTTGCCCACGAATCTCCTATGTGGGATCTTATCAAATGCTTTCTGAAAGTCCAGGTACACTACATCCACTGGCTCTTCCTTGTCCATTTTCCTAGTTACATCCTCAAAAAGCTCTAGAAGGTTAGTCAAGCATGATTTCCCCTTCGTAAATCCATGCTGACTCAGACCAATCCTGTTACGACTATCCAAATGTGCCGCTATTTCATCTTTTATGATTGACTCCAGCATCTTCCCCACCACCGATGTCAGGCTAACTGGTCTATATTTTCCTGTTTTCTCTCTCCCGCCTTTCTTAAAGTTCCAGAGTCTTGAGAACTATATTCTGCACTCTGTATCTTCTCTTTCGGTCTATTTACTGCACTTGAGTTTGGCTCACTTGTATTCACGTATAACCCGTAATGAGGTTGAGGTGAATTGGACAGTCCCCTAGCTTTGCAAGGACCGTTCAGGAACCTGATGTCAGAGGGGAAGACGCTGTTCCTGAGCCTGGTCCCAAAATGTTGATAGGTTTTTTTGCCTCAGAAGCTGCCTGGCCCGCTGAGTTTTGCCAGTATGTTTGTCTTTGTTTCAGATTTCTGGAGCCTGCAGGTTTTATTTTGATTCCCAAACACCATTTCATCTCTTTCCACTTACCCCTTCAAAAGCCTACCTTTCGTGGTGTCATTAAGAGACTGCATTTCTGCATCTTCATTAAGGTTAGCTGAAACAAACAGCAATATAATTAGAAGAGCGGCAACTCAGTCCTAAAGAGTTTAATTACTATCTGTATGATTATCACAACCAAACATTGTCTGGCTTAGCTGACAGTGGAGTGTACTTTAAACAGAAAATACATCCTAAACAGAAAAGTTGAAACATAAATTCATGGCTCCCAAAAGTTACACAGAACAAACATAGAATATAGAGCAGTACATCACCGGAACGGGCCCTTCTGCCCACAATGTTTGCGCCGAACATGATGCCAAGTTAAACAGATCTCATCTGCCTGTACATGATCCATACGCCTCTATTCCCTGCACTTCTATGTGCCTATCTAAAAGCCTCTTAAATGCCACTATTGCATCTGCCTCCACCACCCCCCTGGTAATGTGTTCCACCCCACGCTACTCTCTGTTAAAAAAAACCCTGCCCCGCTCATCTCCATTAAACTTTCCCCCTCTTACTTTATAGCTATGCCCTCTAGTGTTAGACATTTCCATCCTGGGGAAACAGTTCTGTCTACCTTATCTATGACTCTCATCATTTTATATACTTCTATCAAGTCTCCGCTCAACCTCTGACGTACCTTTATCTTTGTGGCTTTCAATGGGTATATGGATCCCATTTAGAATATAATTAACCTACAAAATAAACAGGATGTAGTGTAATTACTCTCTAGACAGATATTATCATCATTCTTAAAAGAATATGTTTTTACTATAATCATACGGTAGTTCTATGGCATACTACCTGAATCATTGGAGATAGAGTACATTTTCTCAGTGAACGCTTAATCAAACTACAAATAACAACAAACACAGAGTCCTATAATCATACAGCGTGGGGAAAAAGGGAGGATGATATGAATCTTTCAAAAGGATTCAGATGATTAAATGAGTGGGTAAAAAAAAGTTTGCATGTGGAGTATGATGTGGGAGAAAAGCGAGGTTATCTAGTCCAGCTTGATCCACCATACCTCCGCTGTACTACCATTCCCGGTCCTACCACTGGTTTGGTTTCTGTCCCGCTGTCCCCAAACTCCATCCATTCAGTCCTATGAAACATGCTTCAAAAGGCTCCGATACCACACACTGTCATTTCACATTGTGATGGCAATTACCAACAAATCGACCTCAGGGCATCTGCAAGTTTACAATTGTTCCTAACACCAGGCGGCACACAGTGGCGCAGCGGGTAGAGCTGCTGCCTCACGGCGCCAGAGGCTCTGGTCCGATCCTGACCTCGGGTGCTGTCTGCGTGGAGTTTTACAAATGGTTTAAAACTGTGGATAGCTTAGGAACAGATACTCTGCCTCACAACTCCAGGGACCCAGGTTCAATCCTAACCTCAGGTGCTGTCCTTGTGGAGATTGCACATTCTCCCTGTGATCACACTGGTTTCCTCCAGGTGCTCCAGTTTCCTCCTCGATCCTAAAACTGGCTGGTTTGTAGGTTAATTGGCCTCTGTAAATTGCCCCTGGTGTGCAGGGAGTGGGTGTCAAAGTGAGATAACATAGAACTAGCGTGAACGGTTGATCGATGATCAGCGTGGACTCGGTGGGCTGAAGAGCCTGTTCTATGTTGTATCTTTCAATCAGAAAAGCAGCAGCAATTTGTTTCAGATAGCAAATTCTGGACTAAATGACCTTATACGTAAAAAAGGTTCAGCATTTGGACTTGGAAATAGCACTCAAACCAAACTGCCTTCCATTGACTCCATGTACACTTCACAGTGCCTCGGCAAAGCCACCAGCATAATCTCCCCTCTCCCATCAGCCAAGAGGCACAGATATGTGAAAATGCAAACCTCCAGGTTCAGGGACAGTTTCTTCCCAGCTATTATCAGAACCATCCTATCACCAACTGGAGAGAGTTCCAAACCTCCCATCTACCTCATTGGAGACCCACAGACTATTGTTTATCAGACTATACTGGACTTTTGCTTCCACTAAATGTTATTCCCTTATTTCGTATCTGTATGCTGTAGGCTGCTTGATTGGAATCATGTTTATCTTTGTGCTGACTGGATAGCACGCAACACGAAAAAGCTTTTCCCTGTACCTTGGTACATGTGACAATAAAATAAACTAAATAAACAAAACTAAACTCTATGCTCAATATTACGGCAGGTTGTGTCATTCTACAATCACCCATGCTAATAAATCGCTCAATGTTGACGAATGCATCATTATTTCATAAACACACAAGATTCAAATCAGAACAAAAATTGCAATTTACAATTAGAGATCTCACAGCTGGCCGAAAAAATGTAGTCTTGTTCTCAATTCCTTTGAATATATTCTGCTTGTCATGTCTATAAGGTGCGCTGAAATAGTCAGCCTCATCATCCGTCACAAAATACTTCAGGATTTTCTGCGGGAAGCTGGCCGGAGTCGCCGTGCTCTAAAAAGAGTCAAACATCAACATTTCAGCACCATAATTAACTTGCTTTGTGAATCTGCAATTAGTGTTCATTAATTAGGGCAGCACAGTGGCCAAAGGCCCCGACCCAAAACGTCACCCATCCTTTTTGCCAGAGATGCTGCCTGACCCACTGAGTTACTTCAGCATTTTGTGTCTATATTGAGTATAGGAGTTGGGATGTTCTGTTACAGTTGTACAAGATGTTGGTGAGGATGCATTTGGAGTATTGTGTTCAATTTTGGTCACCTTGCTGTAGCAAGAATGCCATTAAGCTGTATAGAGTGCAGAGAAGATTTATGAGGATGATGTCAGGATTTGAGGGCCTGAGCTGCATAGGGAGAGGTTGGACAGGCTAGGACTTTATTCCATGGAGCGCAGGATGCTGAGTGGTGATAGGATGAATGCAGTTATCACAATTTATCAATCAAAGATTGAACAGTCTGGTAAGGCTGCCGGTGACAAAGAGTGATGCCTAGTAATGGACACCAGCTATGACGTGCCACAACAGTGTTAAACAGTCATAGAGCATAGAAACAGGCCATTCAGCCCACACTGACCAACATGTCCCATCTGCCTGCGTTTGGCCCTTATCCCTCTAAACCTTATACAAAATTTCGGAGATTTTTGTGAAAGCTGATCTTGTGGTAAATCTGTGGAATTCATTACCACAGACGGCTGTGGAGACCAAGTCAATTGATATTTTAAAGGTGTGGATGACGATTTTTTATCCGTATGGGTATTAGGAGTCATGGGGAGAAGGCAGGAGAATGGGGTTGAGAGGGAAAGATAGATACATCGTGATTGAATGGAGAAGTAGACTTGATGGCCTAATTCTGCTCCTAAAACTTATGATACAATGGGAAAAGTTTTTACTAGTAATATACATAATTAATTGTGATTTTCTTACCTCTACGTTCAAAGGCATCTTTAACCTCATCTTTTCAGCCACTTGGCTCAGTAGATTAAAGGGGGCGTGAATTTTAATGATCTGCTTCGGGCGGGTGCCTTGGTCTGTACTCAGCTGCTCAGTAACGTCGGGGTCTAGACAGAGCCCCGTCTTCTTTACTTCGCGTAGGAAGTTCATCCTTTCCCTAGCGAGTCGTTGACCATCGCCTCTCTTGTAAGTCAACACGTAGTCGATCACTTGGGGGTCTTCTGTCCTTTCCATTGGACTTACTGTGGGTGCCTAGGCTTAAACTCTTCGCACAGTTCCCCAGTTAGTGGCGACTTCGACACTGGGAACTCTCCTGTGATCAACCTGCTCTAGATTGCTTCCTCGTTGACTCTATTTATAAGTTGGAGGGCGGCCGCCTTTGCTCCGGGACGCATACATGGGACTTTGACCAGCACCTGGTGCAGTTAGTTACGGCGCTGAAATCCATGGGTGCAGCCAAAAGAAATCTAGGATTTCGATCTCGGCTTTTCAAAACCTTGGGCTTCACGCCTCCATGTCAGTTTAGGTCAGTTAGGACCTTTCCCATCCTGAGGCCAAACCAAATGGCAGTGAAGGGTGAAGCACTCGCGGTTGCCAGTCTTTCAGTAAAGTACCCAGCTGGGTAAAACGTCTCGGATCGACAACAGGAGCAACCGAATCATTCTCTAACTCTGCGATTGTTTTACCTTGCATGTGGGCAGTGAATTCATGTCTGAGGGTTCGCGTTACTAGAAGAACACCTGCCACGCTGGTTGCAAGGAGTCCCGGTTGGTGTGGGACATTGAATGTTCCCTTGTTTGGAGTTGTTTTCGTGCAGGTGTTACGCAGAACGCAGGAAGAGAGGGCGAGGCAACGTGCAATTAACTTCACAAGACATAGAAAGTTGCTCAACAGGTCTGGCAGCAAAGGTGGATATTTATTACTAATGGTCGTGGCCCTTTTCCTTGGGTAGGGGTGTAAATCAGTCATTAAAAAAAACTGATTTAAAAAAAAGATTGTCAGTCACAGTCTTTTCTCAAGAGAGCATAGATTTAAGGGGAGAGGGAAAAAATTCCAGGGGACATGAGGGCGGCAACTTCATACAGTGTGGAAAGAGGCCCTTCGGCTCAACTTGCCCATCAGACCAATATAGACAATAGTTGCAGGAGTAGGCCATTCGCTGTGATCATGTCTGATCATCCACAATCAGTACCCAGTTCCTGCTTTCTCCCCATATCCCTTGACTTTGCTATCTTTAAACAGACAATATGTCCCATCTACTCTACCCCACCTGCCTGTGTTTGGTCCAAATCCCTCTAAACCAGGCCAATCCATTTACCTGTCCATAACGTTATAGGTTCCATAACGTTGCCTCAACTACCTCTCCTGGCAGCTAGTTCCATACACCCACCTGTGTGAAAATGGTACCCCTCAGTTTCCTATTAAATATTTCCCCCTTGACTTTAAACTCTGATGCATACCCCCCCCAAGAATCCGTGGTACGGAAACGCACGGGTAAACGGACGGTTCGACCGGAACTCGTAGTCCGAGGTCGCAGGATGAGCGTAACATTAGGACCGGAGGGGCACAAAAAACGTGAACGAGGGATGGGAGTAACAAAAGGGACCGTAGAAACGCGACCGGGGGTAACAGGTGCAGAGGGCGGTAAAACGGCAGGTGGCCGTTCTCTACGCCGCGGAGTAGCCACTGTCACTGGGCTATCCTCGTCGCGTGTGCTGGCTTAAGGCAGCTCACTGAGACAAACTCCTCTCTGCCACCCATGTCCAACGTGAACGTCGCAACACCAGTACCTTCAACCCTTCGTACTTGCCGGTGGACGGAGGATCTCTGATACAAGGCAAAAGCCTCGAGGCACAGTCCTGTGGTCATGCTCCCACCACATGAAAATACATGGTGTTGTCGTCGTCGATGTGTGGGTGAAACTATGCCTCAACATGGGCGAACCACACCTGAGGTTGATCAGTCCAAAAGGCTGGCAGTTTGAAGGCCGGTGTGCCCTGCCTTGTGCTGGCCGATTCTGCGAGAAAACTCTCTTGCTGCATAATTCTTGTCTAACGACGGCTAGACAGGTTGGGGTCACCAATTTAGTTGTCAGAGAAACGACTACTGGAGTTTTAAACAGAACTTTATTCAAAAGTTCGATATCCAGTGCACAGGTTCTCCAGACGCGTCTGCCCTGAACTAACGTGCGCAAGTGGAAAACCGCGCGAAACAAGCAGCCCCTCCTGAATCGCGTGACCGCGGCTTCTGAACGCCGGGTTCAATATATGTGTGCACTAGCCGGCGCCGCTACAACCTATTCCTTTTTTCCATAGATGCTGCCTGACCCGCTGTTATATTACTCCAGCACTTTGTGTCTATCTTTGGCTAATTACCACAATTGTTATCCAAATAGGATTTTGTACTGACAGCAAACATTTACTGTCTCAGGGTGTGGTCGGTTTAGCTATTGGACTTCTGGGAAAATGTTTGGTGATACAAACCTCTGCGAGGGAGAATCATTAACTATTCCTAAATAAATCTATCCAAACTTAACCTTTGAAATCAAACCATATATGTTGATGATGATGCCCAGGCAATTTACTTTCATTCACAGACACATATTTGGATAACTTCATATTTTACAAAACAAGTTCCTCTTTCGTGGAGACAGAAGGAACTGCAGATGTTGGTTTAAAAAAAAAAGACACAAAAGTACTGGAGTAACTCGGGTCAGGCAGCATCTGTGGAGACTGGACAGGGGCGTATAATTGACACAATATCATTTGAGTAAAGGGGCTAGAACATCACAAAACTTATGGAATTTATGTAGGGTGGGAACTTTAAAGAGATTTGTTCTTAAAATATAATTCTTTTATTTAATATAGAGGATATTTCGGCCAAAATCCAGACAAAATTACGGGGTGCACTTGAAATTCGCCCCTGGAAGTCTCCCTGAAAATGTGGTGCCTCGGCAGAGCTGTTCCCATAGCTGACTTGCGTGGTTGATTGGTGGGTCGATTTTGCTCCCTGCTGCCAAGTCTCTGGAACTCCGGCCCAGCTGGAACTGGCAGATCCGTCCCGATAGCCAACTTCCGAAGCCGACTTTGCAGGCTGATATCGCAGCCCCTCGGTGGTCTAGGTGGACTGTTCCGGTGTTGTTGGACTCCTCCCGGAGGCCTTGACCTCTGTTGGTCCGGCAAAACGGATAATCCGGCAAAGCTCTGAAACGAAGCGTGCCGGAAAATCGGTGGTGGATCTGTATCTTTGAAAAGGAATGCAATCATTATCTCATTCTGCTTTAGTTATATTCAATATGTCTTTATTGATTTATTAGTTTCGCAGAACACGTACACTCGGTTCACCTTCTTTAGTTTCTTCATACTTGAAAAATCTTCCATGTGAAGGTGAAGGGAGAATTTGTCTGATAAACTAGCTCTCAGACTCAGTAATTGAATTAAACTGCACTTTGTTTTGTTTTTGCACCATGTTGGGTTTTTAATCTATTGAACATCTTTCATTTTTGTTTGTTTATCACATTATCTATTGAGTCCAATGCTTACAACTTGTTGTTGTGCTGCTGGAAGAAAGAATTCCATTGTTCCCTTTCGGGATACGTGACCATAAAACACTTGAGACTCTCATGTTTGATTTTATATTAACTAAACAATATTAGCATTTGAAGTGGCATCCTTGTAATGAAAGTAATTTCTTAAACTATAGCTGAATTAAAAACATTTTTAAAAACTCAACAATTTAAAAATGAACCTAACGGTGAAATAAGAATAAAATATATTTCTGTACCTAGCAGTTTAGGCGGTATTAAGGGAGATGCAGAGTTAATGTTTCAGGATTTTTCATCAGAAGGACAATTCTCTCTCTCTCCATTCCTCCCCCACCTCTTGCTAATTTCACCATTTGTATTCCTTCATTATCATCTCCTACCCAGCCAACAATGGACCATTGTGAGCTTCACCTTTTCTGAGTCATCGATGCAGGCTCTGCTTTGTTCTGTACCTTTCTAAACCTCTAGTTTTCCCCTCCCTGACTCTCAGTCTAATGAAGGGTCTCAACCCGAAACATCACCTATTCCTCTTCTCCAGAGATGCTGCCTGATCCGCTGAGTTACTCCAGCATTTTGTGTCTATCTTCTTTGTACACTAACATCTGCAGTTCCTTCCTACACAATTAGAACACAAACCTGCCTTAAGGTGCAGAGCAGGGGAACGGCATAGAAACAAAACAGGATGCCATAAAACAATTACTGTAACTTTGAATTTCAGCTTCAAGGCCAAATATTATCTTCAGTGCCTCAGTTACCAACAATTTATTGCTCAAAAATATTCTGTATCCTCTATCCCTCCCCAATGACTGCAATTAAAGTTTTAATCTTTAGATTTTAGTTGAATGGAGGTAAAATAGTAAGATTAAACGAGAACTTACCTGTTCGAAGTTTGATCTTTATTTTATGAGGAGTTACGATGAGGGATTACGTGAAGAAGCCCCGCCTGGCGCTTGATCGGCATACTTCAAAGCAGCGGCTTGAAAAACACAGAACCAATGGCCGGAGTAAGATAGTAAGGCCCAACATAGACTACAACTACCAGATGATCATTTATATTATGAGGGCTGGGAGCGGAGGGCACGTAATCCCTCATCGTAACTCCTCATAAAATAAAGATCAAACTTTGAACAGGTAAGTTCTCGTTTAATCTTACTATTTTACTTCGGAGTCACGTGAGTGACTACGTGAAGATTTTAAAGCTCTGTGTTTTTTATGTCGTAGATTCATTCCATACGACACTCTGTTTAGTCAATACAGTAGTGAGTAAATAGTATTTTTAAAACATTGTTTCAATTTATGGAATGTCTTTTAATCATAAAAAGAACATTTTTTTAATAACCCCTCTATCGCAGGGGAAAATTTTACAAAAAGAAAAATGATAATGATATCAAATGATAACATAAATCGATAATATAAAACAAAGCAAGCATTTAAAGAGAACCAAACACTGCATATCCAAATCCTGGCACTGTGACAACAGGTTTATCGTAGAACTTTGAAAAAGTTTCTTCTTTACGCCACCCTGTGGCCTCTAAAATTTGATCGAGTGGTACGTCCTGTACCTTCGCCGCGGACATAGCTGCAGCCCTAGTGGAGTGAGACTTAAACACATCAGTGTCTATTCCTGCTAAATCCAAAACCTGTTTTTAACCATCTAGAAATGGTTTGAACTGAACCTTTTGTATGTGGTTTTTTGTGTGTTATCAGTAACGCTGACTCAGCACCTCTGAGATTTTTGGTTACTTCAATGTATTGAGTTAAATGCTTAACTACACACAATGTTTCATCAACAGGGTATGCTTTAAACATTACCTTGGCTCCAGTTTTTCATGGTCTCCTTTGTTTGATCAGATCATAAACATAAAACACAATGTTATCTGAAGCCACATGCATGCAATCTAACCTTAACAATTGCAAAGTTTGTACTCTTTGAGCTGACACTAATGTCATTAACATTACTACCTTGAATGTTAACCTCTGCAAAGACATTGAAGTAATTGTAGTCCATTGCCTAAGCAAAGTGAGAACAATGCTAACATCCCAAATTTCTGTATATCTGGGCTTGGGAGGATTTTTATTAAAAATTCCTTTCATGAATCGGGATACTAATGGGTGAGACCCAATTGAGTCTCGATCAGAAATTTGTCCTAAATAGGACGACAAAGCACTACGAGCACTATTAATGGCACTATAACTTAAGTGCTCATCAAAATGTAACCCAGCAAGGAACTCCAATACATTTGATATGTTCGCAGTATAAGATATCTTTGACTGTCTACAGAAGGCTTCCCATTTCTTTATATGCGACATATATTGTTTTTTAGTGCTATTTCTCCAAGCTGCAGCTATAACATCCATGGTCCTGTCCGACAGTCGAAACTCTTGCAATGGTCTGGTCAGAACCTGCAGATTAACAAATTCATATGATCATGCAATGGATGAATTTCTTTTGTTACTGGTTGTATCAACAAATCGTTGCAAATAGGAATCGTCATGCACGGTTCAATAATCATTTTAAGCATCAATGTGAACCATGACTGTGTAGGCCAATTTAGCACCACCAAAATGCCCTTGGCAGCGTCTTGCGCTATTTTCTTGAGACATTGCCCAATCAGACAGAATGGGGGGAAAGCATAAAAGAGCATATTCCCCCAGTGTAGCAAGAAAGCATCCACCGCTACTGCCCCTGGATCGTGTTCCCAGGACACGTATTTGGGCAATTGGTGATTTAATCTAGATGCAAACAGATCAATGTCATACTCCATACCGACTGACAATATGTTTTAAAATTTGTGGATTTAACATCCATTCTGTACTGTCTTTAAATTTTCGTGATCTTTTGTCTGCCACAATATTGTCTCTCCCTGGGAGATAAATAGCTGAAAGCCAAATATTCTTACCAACACACCAATGCCACATCTGGTTAACCAGATGATCACATGATAATGATCTTACTCCACCCATGTGATTGATATATGCCACAGCTGTGGTATTGTCTATTTGTAATTGGACATGCAAGTCCTTCATAGTAGAACAATAAGCTTTTAATCCATAAAATGCTCCCAGTAACTCCAAATAATTTACACCATATGTTTGGAGAAATAAATCATCTTGGACAGACCATCTGCCCCCACAGCTGGTATCATTATCCGTAGCACCCCATCCGAGAGAACTTGCATCAGTTTGCAAAATCACTGCTGGCTGCTGAACTAATATGTTTTTAACAGCTTGTGGAACATTCTCAATCCACCAATGCAATTCTGATAAGGCTTCCTTTGGCAATTGCATGGGCCTATCAAAATGGCCTGCTCGCTGTATAAGCGCTTGTGTTTTTGCCCTTTGGAGATTTTGGTAATGCAGTGGACCAAATTCTACTGCAGGGAATGCTGCTACTAACTTACCAATAACCTTAGCAACTTCTCGGATGGAGGGATAAGGTTTGTCAATAAGGCACTGACATACATTTGTAATATCAACAATCTTGCCTATTGGTAAAGTTACTAACGTGGTAACTGAATTAATCACAAACCCCAAATATTCAATGGTTTGGGATGGCTGTAACTTAGATTTTGTTGGATGAATCAGGAACTCTAGCCTTTCAAACAGACTTGTAGTTGCTGAGACTGATTTTTCAGCTGACTCCTGATTAAAATGACAATTAAGATTGACAATTAAAATGTCATCTAGATAAGCCATAACGATGTGTTTTTGTGCCCTTAGCAGTGCAAGTGCTGGTTTCAACAATTTAGTGAACAGCCTAGGAGCTGAGCTTAATCCATTAGGTAATGCTTTGTATTGCCACAGCTGTCCCATCCAATTAAATTTCAAATACCTGCGAAAGTGACGATGAATTGGTACGGAATAATATGCATCCTTCAAATCTATTGTAGCCATGTAACAATTTGTTGATACCAGCTGCATTGCAGTGTTGAAGGTATCCATTTTAAAATGTTTATACTGGACAAATGTATTCAATTGTGTGAGGTCTAAAATAATTCTACAACCCCCCATCTTTCTTTGGTCTGGGGAAAATATTTGACACAAATTGTTGTGGATCCTCACCTGATTTCTCGATAACTCCTTTTTTACACAAATTCTTAACTTCTTTATCAATTTGAATTTTTTCAAATACAGAAAACACCAAAATATGATTAGGCTAATTCTGTCCTGGTGGATCAATACCTTCTACAAAATCAATGGTAGATCCTCAAACAGTATCTAATATAACACGATCAGATGTTATACAGTCCCATTTATCATAAAACATTTGTAGTCTACCACCAATCTGAGGTTCATCCAAAGATTCTTCTTTAATAGGATAAAGTTTTTGTACCTCTCCAACCGGACGTGGTGGTCTCCTTCTCCCAACATATGGGTGAACATTCGGCTGTGCTGGTTGGTAATTCTTCCTTAGCAGACTCCTGCCTCGGCTTGTTCCAGCTCCAAAATCAAATCTCCTTCTCATTTGACCAGACCTTCTTTGGCCAAAAACGAAGGGTTTCATGAGGCCAATAGTCCTTGCCTCTTCATCAATTTCTTTAATTTGTTTAGACAGATTTTCTCCGAACAAATAACCAGGAGCTTGAACATTGCTTGATCTGCACAAACCTGCAAATCTTGGATGTAAAATGGGCCGAATGGCAATCTTCCTCATACAATTAGTCTCAAAAAATGAGTTGCAGAACAATGCCAACATATCCTTCTGACCTTTGGTCATTCCACAACCTTCCACTTGCCTTCCAAAAGCAGTAATCCCAGCCGAAATTAGTTTGAGGATTCTTTGAAATCGTATTTCCTGCGCCCGCATCATTGATGACATTGGCGCCCAAATAGCCGGATTCACCGTAGGTACCTTCAGTGAGGTACAATTAACAGGTGTTTTATATAAATCTGCTGTTTCAACCATAACAGCTTCTTGAAGCGGGTGAGAGACCATATAATTAATGTTGTCTGCCAGGTTTTCTTCCATGGCCTCACCGCCTCCTGGTATAGCAAAATCTTGTGCCACATCAGGCACACCTGGATCAATATTTTTGTATTGTGGTGGGTACTCATGACCGAAATCACCACCTTCAGTATCAGTCTCATACAGTTGTTAAAGAAGGAACTGCAGATGCTGGAGAATCGAGGGTTACACAAAAAGCTGGAGAAACTCAGCGGGTGCAGCAGCATCTAAGGAGCGAAGGAGATAGGCGACGTTTCGGGTCAAGACCCTTCTTCAGACTGGTCATATTCCGCTTGGGGAGTCTGCATCCTCTGGGCTTAAACATTGAATTTTCTCAATTCCGTTAACCCAGACTGCCTCCCCCCCACCTCTCCCTCAGCCCTCTGGCCCTGACATTCCTTCTCCATCTCCCCCCCCCCCCTCCCCAGTCGCACTAGCTTCTCATTTTCACACCACAAACAGCTTACAATGGCCTGCTTCCTTTGTCACCAATACTTTTTTGCATATCTTTCACTCATTGTTCCTTATCTCTCCACATCACTGTTTATATCTCTCGTTTCCCTGATCCCTGACCAGTCTGAAGAAGGGTCTCGACCCGAAACGTCGCCTATCTCCTTCGCTCCTTAGATGCTGCTGCACCCGCTGAGTTTCTCCAGCTTTTTGTGTAACCCTCAGTCTCATACAGCCCTGGTACTCCTGAGACTTGCTCAAAGGAGACTTCCTCCAGCCCAATCCCGGGCACTGGAGTTTCAAATTCCCAATTCAAACTGGCACCATATTCATGATATGGAACCCCCTCAGGGCCTGCCTGGGAATATTCTGGGTTTTTAGACCCTTGGTTGAATATTGTCTGGAGCATTTTCTCCATTTGATCCATTCTGAGCCATAAGGCTTTTCTGTCTGGACTTCCAGAATCAGATTCATCAGAAACCACAGGCCCTTCAGATTTCCTTGTACATTTTTTAGGCACTGGGTTTTCCTCCGTAGCTTCTGCTTGTGGAGCAACCAACGGGTCACTAACGGGTATTTTAACGGCCACCGGTGTCGGAACCGGCTCCGCAATAATCTGCTGTCCCGACTCTTCTCCACCCCGGGACGCACGTTTTACCCGCGATTTATTAGGAGCTTTCTCCATTTTTATTTTTAGACTCCTCCTGCTCTTTACCCACCAGCCTATGGAGTTTGAAAATGCCCTGGAAGTAAAAATAATTTACTTACCTGCGGGCCTGTTCCTTACCACTGGTGGAGCTGCACTCTGCAGCTCTTTCCCTACAGACAGCGTCGACGTAATGCCGATCAAGCGCCAGGCGGGGCTTCTTCACGTTCTTCATGTGACTCCGAAGTAAAATCAAGATGACAAATTAAGGGGAAAAACAGGCCTTTTCATTACAAATTAGATGCCTCAATCGATGCAATGAGCTAGAAATGGCACAGCAGTAGAGTTGCTGCCTTACAGTGCTAGAGACCCAGGTTCGATCCGGACTATAGGTGCTGTCAGTACAGAGTTTTTATGTTCTTCCTGTGACCACATGGGTTTTCTCCGGGTGCTCCGATTTCCTCCCACGCTCCAAAGACGTAGAGGTTTGTAAGTTAATTGGCTTCTGTAAGTTGTAAATGGACCCTAGTGTATAGGATAGTGGTCACTGGTAAGCACAGACTCGGTGGCCTGTTTCCAGGCTGTATCTCTAAAGTCTAAAGTAAATTTCCTGAGTTAAAATGCGCCAACCTATTAAGGAACAAAAGTTGAGACCCCATGAAACATCGGACCATATACAGTATGTTGGTAAAAAAGATCAGGGCACAAGGATGGGAAAATATAAAATGTATCTCTCTTCTCTCTGCCTTGCACATCTCGCAATATATCTTGCATTTTCATCATCTTGAGACCGAGTTATCTATTATCCAATTCAACGCTTCCACTTAGTCATCCACTACACACGAGAGGCGATTTAGAGGCCATTTAACCTGGAAACCCACATGTCTTTGGGATGTGGGAAGAAACCGGAGCACCCGGAGGAAGCCCACGCTGGGAGAAAGTGCAAACTCCACCCAGAGGTCAGGCCTGAACCTGGGTCTCTGGCGCTGTGAGGCAGCAGCGATACCAGCTGCGCCACTGTGGCTCCTCACATCACCAGAATGAAAAAAGTTGGCTCTATCATTGCACAGAATCCCCTTGAAGAGAAGGTACACAAAAGGCTGGAGAAACTCAGCGGGTGCAGCAGCATCTAAGAAGCGAAGGACATAGGCGACGTTTCGGGTCGAGACCCTTCTTCAGACTGAAGGGTCTCGACCTGAAACGTCGCCTATCTCCTTCGCTCCTTAGATGCTGCTGCACCCGCTGAGTTTCTCCAGCCTTTTGTGTACCCTCGATTCTCCAGCATCTGCAGTTCCTTCTTTAACCCCTTGAAGAGAAAATAGTTATTAGCCTGTTATTACCACAAGGTGGCATAGTGGTGCAGCGGTAGAGCTGTTGCCTTACAAACCCAGAGACCTGGGTTCGATCCTGACCACAGGTGCTGTCTGTATGGAATTTGTACATTCTACCTGTGACCACGTGTGTTTTCTCCGGGTGCTCCAGTTTCCTCCCACACTCCAAAGACGTACATGTTTGTAGGTCTGAAGAAGGGTTTCGGCCCGAAACGTTGCCTATTTCCTTCACTCCATAGATGCTGCTGCACCGGCTGAGTTTCTCCAGCATTTTTGTGTACCTCAGGTTTGTAAGTTAATTGGCTTGGTGAAATTGTAAATTGTTCCTAGTGTGTAGGATAGTGCTAGAGTATGGGGTGATCGCTGGTCAGCGTGGACTCGATGGGCCAAAGGTCCTGTTTCTACATTTTATCTGCAAAGTCTAAGGTCTAAAGGTATTATAAGAGGCTACACTGCCCTTTGGTGAGCAGATGAATAAAATAGGAGCGATTTGGAGGGAGAACTCTCAAACATAAATATTTTTCTGTGCTGAACTGATAGTTCTTCCATTCCCCACACCATCTGTTTCATTCTTGCCATGCCATTGCCAACTGGAGATTAAACTTCCACGATTAAAACAAATGAAAAGCTGCTCAACATCCTTAGCAGAACAGTCCTTAGTCTGGGCCTAATCATCTCACAGGTTTTATAAAGAATATTAAATGACACAGTTGAATGGCATTCAGAGTGAAATTAATAGGGTGGGCTCTCTGAATAATAACAGCATTGTGAAACAATAAAATATCGGAAGGTATATGGGTTTTGCACCTTCGCCCTGCGACTGCATATGTTCCCTCCATGTGCTCCGGTTCCTCCCACATCGCAAAGGATAAGTTCGTAAGTGATAGGAGCAGAATTAGGCCGATGTGTGGGTTTGTAGGTTAATTGGCCCTCTGTAATTTGCCCCAAGTGTGTAAGGAGTGGATATGAAAGTAGGATAATCATAGAACTAATGTGAACGCGTGATGGATGGTCGGCTCGAACTCGGTGGGAGTTCCATGCTTAAGAAAATCTCCCACCCCTTTACGTTAACCCTAAGCTTTGTCCTTCATAATCCTGCATAGTGAATAAAGGTCCCCTCTCAGCCTTCTCTATTAAGGTGAGAGGGGAAAGACATGGGAACCTGAGGGGCAACCTTTTCACAGAGGGTGGTTGGTTGGTATATGGAATGTGCTGCCAGAGGAGGTGTTTGAGGATGGTGCTATGACATTTAAAATACACCTGAAGAAGTCCAGGGATAGGAAAAGTCTAGAGGGATATAGGTTAAATTCAGGCACATGGGAGTAGCTTAGATCGGGCATCTAGGTTAGCATGAATGAGTTGGGTTCAAGGGCCTGTTTCTGTGCTGTATGATTCTCTGAATGCCAAAGGTAGGAATGTCAAAGACAAAAACATTTAGACAGGTACAGGGATAGGATAGGTTTAGAGGGATATGGGCCAAACGCAGACATGTGGAACTGGTGTAGTTGGGGCATGTTGGTCAGCATGGGCAAGTTGTGCTGAAGGGCTTTTTTCCACGGTGTATGATTCTATGACTCGGGGGCACGGCTTTAAGGTGAGAGGGGCAAGCTTTTTTTTACACCGTGGGGGTGGTGAGTGCCTGGAACGTGCTGCAAGGAGGGGATTAGGTACATGGATACGCAGGGAACGGCAATGTATGGATCACGTGCAGGCAGAGGGGTTTAGTTTATCTTGGCATTATGTTCGGCGCTGACAATATTTTTCCTGTGCTGTACTGTTCTATGTTTTAAGAAAAACAAAACGCTGCCTCAGCTGAAATGCTCCATCCAAAAATATGCATTGATAAGTATTGAAGAAAATGTCAATGCTGAATAAATGCATCGCAACAGGCTTATCACAGGTTATATGGAATAACTGCAATGTTGGGAAATCATTGACAGATTTTGATGGCTTTTGCCTATTTAGTCATAGAATGATACAGTGTGGTAACAGGCCCTTCGGCCCAACCTGCCCACACTCCCCTAAGCTCTACCATTCACTCTGTAGGTTCTGCCCATGTTAGCCTTCCCAAAATGCAACACCGCACATTTCTCAGTATTACATTTCATCAAACATTCTTCAGCCCATCTGCCCAACTGATCAAAATCCTGCTGCAATGTTTGACATCCATCTTCACTATCTACAATGCCACCCACTTTTGTGACATCTGCAAACTTGCTAATCATGCCATGTACGTTCTCATCCAAATCATTGACATAGATGACTAACAACAATGGGTCCAGCACTGAACCATGAGGTACACCACTAGTCACAGGCCTCCAGTCCGAAAAGCAACCTTCCACCATCACCTGCTTTCTTCCATGAAGCCAATTATCTATCCAGTATTGAATATTTCAAGTGGAAAAGATTTAAAATCACAAAGGAGAGGCATTTCCCACCATCAAATTAAGTTATTTTAATGCTTCAACAAAAATATTAGCTTTTGACTACAGGTGTTCATAAGTCTGTACAGATCTTTTTGCCAATGCAGAGTATTTCTGAAAATTCTTACACTCTTACACTATTGCTTTAAAATTGAAATATAAAAATCAACTAAAATGCATTCAATCAACAAGAAACAGTTAGTATTCATTGATCAGAGAGTTAAAATCTAGGCAAGAGTCATTGGAGAGCAATAGTAAAGAAAATGATTGACTTAATTGAAATCTGGACTCGATGCAGTGACAATTCTTGGACTTGGGGTGCTGTGCTCAAAAGATTAATATCTGGATGTGAATGTATCAGTCTGCAGATTGCATCACAGAAAGATAAATATATTTATATACTAAACTAGTGCAAGTAAGCAAAACGTAGGTTTCGCTGTTGATATGCAAAAGGACACAAAGTGCTAGAGTAACTCAGCAGGTAAGGCAGCATCTACGGTGAACATGGATAGGTGACGTTTCAGGTCGAGACTCTTCTTCAGAATGAGTCTTGAGTCTGAGCCTTGACCCTTCTTGAGTCTGAAGATCGTGGCCCGAAACATCACCTACCCATGTTCTCCAGAGATGCTGCCTGACCCACTGAGTTACACCAGCATTGGGTGTCTTTTCTTTGTAAACCAGCACCTGCAGTACCTGCTGGATTATTCAATTTACCACCTGCATTCCTTCAAAATATACATTAATAAGCAATTGGAAGTGACAATATTCCAACTCGAAACGTCACCTATCCATGTTCTCCAGAGATGCTGTCTGACCCGTCTAGTTACTCCAGTACTGTGTTTTTTTTCTAAAATTGGAAGTAGATGTTGGCTAGTGAATACACAATGGGCTATCAAACAAACTTTGTGATGATTAGTGTGTAAAAGACAAAAAAATTATGAACTTTGACAAAATTATATTTTGACTCTGGAGTCCTGGAATATCAGTCAAGAGTGAGTTCTGTAATTTTCATCTGTGAGGGAGGAAGATACAGAGGATAATAAGAATATTTTACTTCATTTCACCTCAAATTCGTCGCTGAAGGTTACACGCTGTGGACTCAGCAAACGTCACAGTCACAGCTACTGCCAAAAGTTCTTGGTTTTAATATATATACATGAACAAATCTGCTTCTCAGATAGGCCTAGATAGAGTGGATGCGGAGAGAGTTTTTCCAGTAGGGGATGAGTCTAAGACCAGAGGGCACCTCCTCAGAATGAAAGGACTAGATAGAGTGGATGCGGAGAGAGTTTTTCCAGTAGGGGATGAGTCTAAGACCAGAGGGCACCTCCTCAGAATGAAAGGACATACCTGTAGAATGGAGAAGCGGACATTTTTTTTTAAAGCCAGTTTGTAGTGTGTATAGAATCCGCGGAATTCATTTCCACAAACGGCTGAGGAAGCCAAGTCATTGAGTATCTTTAAAGTGGAGATATCGGTTCTTGATTAGCAAGGGCGTCAAAGATTATGGGAGAAGGCAGGAGAATGGGTTTGGGAGGGAAAAATAGATCAGCCATGATCGAATGGTAGAGCAGACTTGACAAGGTGAATAGCTTAATGCTGCTCCTACGTCTTAGATTCTTACAAATAAGGCTTTCTGAAATCTACCAGTACGATATAGTAAAAACGACACACATGATTTTTATTGGAGCTCCAACATAGGACAGGGACTTTACATCATGTGACACTTCCTTCACTCTGTAAACGGCTCATTTTTAATCCCTGCTGTGTCATAGCATAATGGTAGTAGGTATTATTTGCTCCTGGCAATTCTGGGGTTCATAGGTTCCTTCCTTGTTTCTAAGTAAACTCTGGGCAGTGATTTTCCCAAATTTGCCCATCCAGAACAACAAGATTCACAAAAAGCTGGAGTAACTCAGCGGATCAGGCAACATCTGTGGAAAAAAGGAATCGGTGATGTTTTTCTCCAGAGATACTGCCTGACCAGCTATGTTACTCCAGTTTTTTGTGACTATCTTCAGTGTAAACCAGCATCTGCAGTTCCTTCCTAATCAAAAGATGCACGATCTCTGTAATAGGTAGCACAGGATCAAGATAAAGTCAGATAGTTATAAGAGAAAATGAACAATATTGATAAGGGGCATTAGGCGAACGCTAGCCACATTTTTTATCCTCACCAATGCTGGGATGTTTTGGGGCAAATGAGAAGATTGTACCAGAGCAGAGTGCGATTCTCACTTCTGGTCTCTAAATAATCCAGAACCCAGGATCAACAAACCATCTGCCATATGGATAGGGGCTGGGGGTTGAAAAGATTGTGTGAGTGGGGGATCTTGGTAGATTCTTCCAGCCCCCTATCACCTAGTTTAGCCCCTTCCCCTCTGTCCATCATCTACACACATTCCTTCCAAGGGATCCATTCTCCACTACTCCCCCACACTGTTTACACCACCTCCCTTATTTTATTCCATACTTCATCTACATTTCCTATCACAGTCCACCATAGGTTGCTTCTACCTATCACCTCCCAGTCTCCGTCACTATCTCCACCCTTCCCTCTCCCATCTGACTCTACCAATCAATCCCTCCTTATCTGGACCCACCCAATGCTTGACAGCTCTTACCCCGTCCCTTTATACTCAATACCGCCCCTTTACTCTTCAGTTCAGATGAAGGGTCCCAACCCAAAACATCGACTGTCCATTTCCCTGCACGTTTGCTTCTTGATCCACTGAGTTCCTCCAGCAGATTGTTCTTTCCTCCAGGTTCCAGCATCTACAGTCTTTTGTGTATCCAGGAAGACAATCCCATTTTCCCTCACTGTAACATTGAAAACAAAAGCAAGATTACACTTTACCAAAGATTTACCTCTTTGTAAAAGATTACAATACACAGATAAAAAAACAAAATGCCGCACGCAGCAACTCAGCGGGTCAGGCGGCTCTCCGGAGAACATGGATATGTGACGTTTTGTTTCGGAACACTTTTACTTTCAATTGCTTATTTAGACATTTTGAAGGAATGCAGGTGATGTGTAAACCAGCATCAGCAGTTCCTTCCTGCACTGTCAAATGTGTGTTCTATTTTAATGGTGATTATCTTTTCCTCAGTAATGCATGAAACAGTGGTATCATCTCAAACAATGAAACATTCCAGGTGCAATCTTTCATTGAGATGTAATAAATGTTCAGCTTTATTATTATCACATGTACTGAGGTACAGTGAAAAGCTTAATTTTGCATATTATCCAATCAGGTCAGATAATACTATACATCCATACAATCATGTCAAATTCACGTAAAATAGATAGAGCAAAGAGGACAATACAGAGTGCAGAATATAGTTCTCAGCATTGTAGAGCAACAGTCCCAGAGCCAAAGTCCAATGTCCACAATGGGGTAGAGATGAATGGGACTGTACACTAGCTTATGGAAGGAATCAGATAGTACTCTAGCCTATGGAAGAAGCTATGTATGAATCAGTACTTGACAGCACATTCAACGTGAATCTATTGCTGTTTAGTGGTGTATACACCCAAGGGGTTCTTTCAGACTGGAGTGCTCTTTAAATCCCATTTTTTAACCAGGACCTATGTATAAAGAGAAGAAATGCACAACAGCTTGACCATGTAGATCTAAAGCAATCTACAAATTTGGTCAGGCTAGGGTATTCCTGCTCCACAAAATTAAACGCTCATAGTCATACAGCATGGAAATAGGCCCTGCAGTCCAACTTGTCCATGCTGACCAAGATGCCCCAGCTATGCTAGTCCCACCTGCCTGTGCTTGGCCCATATCCTTCCAAACCTTTCCCATCCATTTATTAGTTCCAATGGGGATCATGACAGAAGCCTCCTCGTGGCGATCCCCGGAAACGACGACACGATGCACTCTGTGATGCGTCGGGCGACCAATTCTGTCAACATGTTGGACGACGACGGAAGCCAACAGTGAGCTATGCGTTGTCCGACACACGAGCGAACAAACTAGTCCAAATATATTTTGAAGGTTGTTATAGTACCTGCTTCAACCACTTCCTCTAGCAGCTTGTTCCATGTGGTTGTCAGAAGTTATGGGCAGAAGGTAGGAGAATGGGGTTAGGAGGGCGAGATAGATCAGCCATGATTGAATGGCTTACACTTGATTGGCCGAATGGCCTAATTCTACTCCAATTCCTTATGACCTTATATACCTACCATTATTCTTATGACTTTATGACCTTATATACCTACCACCCGCTGTGTGAAAAAGATGATGAGTGATATTTAAGAGTACTAAGCACCAAGGTATAAAAGTGGAAGAACTGATAACTTACAGCGCTATTGTGGTTTTTGCTCGGATCATCCGAATCGATGAAGGCTCTTCGCGTAACCTTTCATTTTTGTTGCCACTTGATATTTCTCCTAAACAAATAGATTAAAGTTAATGATCTGAGTGACCAGAAAGTCACAGACATAGGTGTCTATTCTTATCAGCATAAACTGTGATAAGATGTGCCCTTATTTAGGGCGGCACACAGTGGTGTAGCTGGTAGAACTACCTCATAATGCCAGAGATCCGGGTTCGATCCTGACCGGATGCTGTTGGCGTGGAGTTTGCACATTATATGTATGACCGTGTGGGTTTCATCCGGGTACTCCGGTTTCCTCCCACATCTAAGACCTGCGGGTTTGTAGGTTAGTTGATCTCTGTAAATTGCCCCTCGTGAGTCATGAAAGTGGGATAACACAGAACTAGTGGGATAACATAGAACTAGATAACATAGAACAGGTAATCGATTGTCAGCATGGCCCACTGAAACAAGCCCATCGGTGAGCTGATGAGCTTGTTTCAATGCTGTATCTCTCTGAATGTTCGTAGCTTTAGACTTTAGAGACACAGTGCAGAAACAGGCCCTTTGGCACACCGAGTCCATGCCAACCAGCGATCCCCGTACACTTGCTTTATCCTACACAATAGAATAGAATAGAATGCCTTTTACTGTCATTCAAACAGCTTGGTTTGAACAAAATTGCATTTTCTATAGGGACAATTTTATAATTTTATCGAAGCCAATAAACCTATAAACATGCACATCTTTGGAGTGTGGGAGGAAGCCATGGCACCCGAAAGAAAACCAATGCGGTGACAGGGACAAGATGCAAACCATATACAGACAACCCGGGTGTCTGGCGCCGTAATGCAGAAACTCTACCGCTGGGCCATGTGCTGCCCTGGCTCTAATGCATAGTTCCAGACGTTAGCCACTCTAACGCCATTTCAAACATCCCTTTTGACAGTTTTACATTATGTTTGTTTGGAAACTGGACATTATAGCTATCATTGCACCTTTAGAGTACACCATATTAGGGTGAAATCCAATTACTGTCAGAAAATAGGGACAATAAGCAAGTTCAGTATACTGAAAAACGCAAGGATTTGTTAAAGGTCAAACGCTATAAACAAAAATGGAACGAAGCGCTGTAGATTCAGTGAATATAGTTTGGTCCGATTTTTTGGCGGGGGTAGACCGGAGGGGCGGGGACACACGGGGGGGGGGGGGGGGGAAGCACCGGGCAGGGGGTGATCGGGCGGGGAGAGGGAAGATTGGACTGGCTCCCATTCGCAGAACTGTGCCTCATCTGCAGCCAGGATCGAACCCGTGACCCCGGTGCTGCAGGTGCTGCCGAACCGCCACTGGACCGTCCCCGGTTCCCCCACCCCATTCGAGTGTCCCATTCCCGCCCGGGAGTGCGGCCGGAGACGTCCGAAGGGACACCGCCAGCGTGGAGAAGTGTCATCCCCAGCTCACCTCCTCCTCTCCCGCTGGGCTAACCGACAGCCGCTGCTGCTGGAGTTGTCCTGGTCGTCCTGGACAACCGACTACACCGCGGGCCCCAGGCCCACAGCCAGCACGGAGAACCAACAGCCAGCGCCAACTCCAGCTCAAGCCCGCTCCAACTCCAGAGGAACTTGCACCCCGATGGGCTGCTACGGTGACGTGCCAGTTCGCCCACGGCCTGGCCGAGCTGGGCTCCCTCAGCCGCCACCCCAAGTACAAGCCAGACCTTGCACACCCCGGACAGGGACAAGACACCGGGGAGGGGGACGGGGACAGGGGCAGGGACGGCCCAGCAGCAACTCAACAGCGGCCGCAGCGACAGAGAGCCGACCACGACCGCGACCACGGACGAAATGCAAGCCTGCACACAATGCAGCATCACCGTTGCAGAGACTGTTTATAGCTAGGGACCTATGACCTGCGCATGCACAGTCAGAATACTGAACTCGCTTACTGTGTGCTTTTATTCCCTGAAAGCTTGCTTAATATAGTAAAACATTCAAAAACAAGGGCTGTAAAGTTTTAAAAAAAAATACCATTCTGCTTTTTACATGATTCTGAATGGTATTCTGCCATTTATAGAGACTCACCCTCCTCATCGCCATCTGTATGTCTTGCGGTACATCTGGTATCATATTTGATAGCAGAAATTTCACTATATACACTGCGTGCTAAAAATAAATACATATTTATTCACAACAGCCTGCATTTATATTGCACATTTTTAACATAAATCACATTAGTATTGGAATTTTACAATGGCAAGGGATATTGGCCATAGAGATGGGATTTAATGGGCTCCATGACACTAAAGTGAGTGGTATTGTAGATAGCAAAGATGGTTATCAAAAATTATAGCAGGGTCTTGATCAGTTGGGCACGTGAGCTGAGGAATGGTTAATGGAGTTGAATGTAGATAACTGCGAGGTGTTGCATTTTGGTAAGTCAAACCAGGGCAGGACATTCACAGTGAAGGGCAGGGCCCCTGGGTGTGGAGCAGAGTAGAGGGATTTACGAGTGCAGGCACATAGTTAATTGTCACAGGAGGGTAGTCAAGAATGCTTTCACCACATTGACCTTCAGCAGTCAGGGTACTGAGTATAGAAGTTGGGATGGAAAGAACTGCAGATGTTGGATTAAATCAAAGGTAGACACAAAATTGTTGGAGTAACTCAGCGGGGCAGTGAAGGAGAGAAGGAATGGGTGACGTTTCGGATCGAGACCCTTGGGAT
The DNA here is from genome assembly GCA_963514005.1 of Raja brachyura. Next base: position 63,713,818 of record OY740786.1, read on the forward strand.
GTTGGGATGTTATGTTACAGTTGTACAAGATGTTGGTAAGTCAACATTTGGAATATTTTGGTCAGTTCTGGTCACCCTACTAGAGGAAGGACGTGGTTAAGCTCGTAAGAGTGCAGAGACGATTTACGAGGATGTTGCCAGGATTTGAGGGCCTGAGCTATAAGAAATTGCAGCGAATTGTGAACGCAGCGTAGACCATCACACAAACCAAACTCCCTTCCATTGATTCCATTTATACCTCACGCTGCCTCGGCAAGACCAGCAGCATGATCACGGATGAGGTGCACCCCAGCCACTCCCTCTTCTCCCCTCTCCCATCAGGCAAAAGGTATAGAAGTGTGAAAACGCACACCTCCAGATTCAGGGATAGTTATTTCCCATCCTACCACCAAAGAACAGTCCTGAATTACTACATATCTCGTTGGTGACCCTTGGAATATCCTTTGGACTTTACTGGCTTTACCTTGTACTAAACGTTATTCCCTTATCATGTATCTATACACTGTAAATGGATCGATTGTAATCATGTATTGTCATTCCGCTGACCAGATAGCATGCATCAAAAGCTTTCACTGTGCCTCGATACACGTGAAAATAAACTGAACTAAGAGGTTGGGCAGGCTAGGACTTTATTCCTTGATGCACAGGAGGACGAGGGGTGATCTTGACGATGAGCTGGGTTGAAGGGCCTGTTTCCTTGCAATACGTCTAAATAATTCTATAAATGGGAGGAGGTAAATACGTCTCATGTTATGTGTCGATTCCAAGATGGTGCCGGAGCCTGGCGACTCTGTGTGATGGCCCCAGAAGAAGATTTGCTGTCATCAATTACCCTATACGTGAAGGATGAAGTACACTTTATCCTATATCTATACATTGTGGATGGCTCAATTGCAATCATGTATAGACTTTTCTTTGACTGGATAACCTGCAACAGAGGCAGCACAGTGACGTGACACCTCCTACTTATCCTTGGACCATCATCTCGGGCACCTCCTCCTACTTATCCTTTGACCATAACCCCACAGATGCGCACCAGGCCATAATCTCAGACCATTTCTGATTCCGGCTGATTACCATCCACAGCCTCCAACCTTATCGTTCCCCAGCCCCGTGTGGCCCAGTCTTATCTTCTCCCCAAAGTCCATAAACAGAACTACCCTGGCAGACCCATTGTTTCTGCCCACTCCTGTCCCACTGAATTAATTTCCCCATGCCTCGACTCCATCCTATCCCCCCCCCGGTTCAATCCCTCCCTACCTATGTCCAAGACACCTCACATACCCTTCATCTCTTTGTTGACTTCCATGTTCCAGGCTCCCACTCTCTCATCTTTACTATGTCTGAAGAAGAGTCACAACCCTCAACGTCACCCATTCCTTCGATCCAGAGATGCTGCCTGACCCGTTACTCCAGCATTTTGTGTCTATCGTAAATGTAAACCAGCACCTGCAGTTCCTTCTTACACATTAGTAGACTTGCTGCCTTACAGTGCCAGAGACACGGGTTTGGGGCGCTGTCTGTATGCAGTATGTATGTTTCCCTGTGATTGTGTGGGTTTTCTCCGGGTGCTCTGGTTTCCACCCACACCATAGAGATAGGTTTGTAGGTTAATTGGCTTTGGTAAAAATTGTAAATTGTCCCTAGTGTGTAGAATGGTGTAAGTGTATTGGTGATCGCTGGTCGGCGTGTACTTGCTGGGCCGAAGGGCCTGTTTCCACATTGTATCTCTCTAAAGCCACAAAAGCTTTTCACTGTGCACGACAATAATAAACCAAAGTAATAATTACAAAGATCTACCGCTACTGTATCAATACTACTTAAAAATTTTTTTTTTTTCTGCAGTAACCATTTAAGTGAGATTTATTAACATTAATAACGTACCTCAATTGTTAACATGATGATCAATTGTTCATGAAAGGGTCTATGCCTCCCAAACTCTGTGTTAAAAGCAATCAGGCAGGCATTGGTCACTATTGCCACGCCATTTATTAGATCCAAAACAGTCAGCCAATGACCTGTGAATGTGGAATTTTAGATGTTTATCATTACTAATACTCACAACACCATATTCAATTATTAATGATGAGGAAATAGAGTCATATAGCGTGGAAACAGACCATTCAGCCCAACTTGCCCACACTGACCAACATGCATTCAGCCTGCATGAATGACCGGAAAATCATCTTGGACATTTACCTTCATCTTCAGTTCAAGAAAGTGGTGGTGAGCTGTGTGAGTTACATGACAAGTGGGATAGAGTTACACAACACAGCCCTCGGCCCAACTTGCCCACAGCGACCAACATGCCCCATCTACACTAGTCCCACCTGCCTGCATTTGGCCCGTCACCCTCCAAATCTTTTTTATCCATGTACCTGGCCAAATGTTTCTTAAACAATGTGATAATACCTCCTTCAACCACCTCTTCTGGCAGCTCATTCCATACGCCCACCAGCTTCTGTGTAAAAAAAGTTGCCTCACAGGTTCTTATTAAATCTTTCCATCATCACCTTAACATATGTCCCCTGGTTCTTGATAAATGTGTAGGATGGAACTGAGATACGGGTTTACACCAAAAGATAGACACAAAATGCTGGAGTAACAGCGGGTCAGGCATCATCTCTGGAGAAAAGGGATAGGTGACTTTTTGGGTCAAGACCCTTCTTCAGACCTGGTACAGACCCAGAAAATCACCTATTTCTTTTCTCTAGAGATGCTGCCTTACCCGCTGAATTACTCCAGCATTTTATGTCTATCTCTGGTCAATAAATTACCTACAATAAATACTATAGATTGCTAACATAGAAAAAGTAATTTATTTTCTGACTCATTGTAGACTGTACTTGTAATTTTACTTTGGAGTCACGTGACTACGTGAAGAAGCCCGCCGGCCCGCATGCGTGTCAATACATCTAACGCATGGCGCACGACTGGCTGGGAGATGCGTCGCTCTTCCAGCGGTAAGTTTAAAAGCCCTACAGGTAAGTCCTAAACTTATTCTGAGGTCGTTTTGTTCGTTAAAAATCTTGTTACAGCGTTCAAGTTCGAACTAATCGTGGAGAAATCCAGGGTGAAGTCCAGACGGGCCGCGGGGAAACCAGCTACGGAGGACCGCGGGAATGCGAGTAGCCTGCGACCATCGACTTCGCCATCCGAGTCGCTGATGGTATGGTCAGAGACTTCAGACTTGGTGCCTGTCCAAAGCACCCTGGCAACCCCGAAAGGGGGGAAAGCCAAGAAAAAGTCTGATAGGCCTGTTTACTAACAGGCCAGGAGGATTTGCCTCCTACAATGGATAGCATCTTTGGGCGTTTATCCCGGATGGAGCACCTTATGGAAAGGATGCTCCATCATGATATGCTCCGTGAAACTGAGTTATATCAGCGCGGGTCTCCTCGGATGCCCGCGGCAGTGCCTGGTCCAGGGATGCAAAATGTAGGTATGTTACAAAACTTACCTTGAGCAGCGCTGCAGTTCTGCCGCTCCCCGTGTGCGCGACTTTGGCGCCTTTCAGAGGGGGGCGGGCTTAAAGTGCCGTTTTTCCACAGGCAGGGCAAATCGATCAATGTCGGGCGATTTCGTTGCGGAAGAAAAGTCGCTCCGACATTTCATGAATGAAGGTATTTTTAAATTACTCTAAATTATTTATTAACTAGAGTAATTTAAAAATCACCTTCAAAAGCCGTGAGAACTGACAACCGGAGGATTTTGCGTAGGGGAGAAAAAAAGGTAAATCATTTATTTTTATATTAAAAGTTGGTTTTTCGGGAGGCTTTAATAATATTTTTATGTTGCGAAATGGGGTCCCAAAAAATGTATGAAGAAACAATATTTTTCCTCCCGACTTCACCGCTAACCGCAACGTTCTAATCCACCGCATTCTACTAAAACCCACTCGCTAGTTGATTTAAATGGCCATTAATTTACAGGAATCAAACACTAAATTCCTTCCATTTGGCCCAGAAATTCATGAAAATGAGATTTAAAAATTATGTTATATTGTGGATTATTGTGTGAATGTTATTTGGACACTTAGGCAATTAAAAAAAAGTTTATCTTTTCTTAAGAAATGGATAGATGTTTAGATCTACTCATTGAATTTTGTAATTAGCTACAATTAGATAACTAACTAATTATATGCTTTAATTTCAGGTCATCCAAGTAAGATTGTTTCATATTTGTTTCAGAATGCTTCAATCTATAATAACTGAAAATTTCATTGAGTTCTCATAATGTTTAAGAAAGTTATGGGCTTTTAACTTTTCCAGATCACAGCTTTTGAGTTAAGTCAATTGAAAGGCAATGGGGAGCAAGATGCTAATTTCTGAGTATGAAAATGGCCATAACTTTCTTAATACTGAAGATATGAAAGTAAATTAGGTGTCAAATTAAACTTCTTTTTATGCTTTATCTGATGGGATAAATTGCAGACTTGAATTTTTAAATCTCAAAATTTTGTAACATTGCTACATAATGTCTCCCACTCTGAGGAGGGGAGCGGACTGACTCCGAATTTGGAGGTATGTCCGAGGAGCATACCAGAATGCACGACATACGTGAGGCACAAGAATTACCTGCCATGGCATCAAAATTTGTGATACCCTCGCAAACAGGGGAGCCACTGCAAGAGGAACTAGCTGCGAGCATAAATTACCTCACATCGCACCAGCTGCAGGAACAGGTGATGGTGGAAACAACTGAAAAGTATCATACACCTGGAAATTGTGCTTCACTGAACATGCCGGCTGTGAACAGATCAATCTGGGGTTATATTGGAGGGGGCATCAAAGCCCAGGAGATGAAGCTCCAAAGAATCCTGAAATTGCTGGCTTCAGGCATTACGGCATTCGCCAGGTCTGTGGATGGGGGACCCTTGTCTGACATACAACAGGATGCCCTGGCGTTGATGTGCAATGCACATTTCGAAATAAACTGTTTTTGGAAGAACGCCATCCGACCTGCCTTGAACCCCAAATTTGCGGGATTGTGCAGGGCCAGCAATGTTCAGCCGCCGAATCTTCTGTTTGGAGAAAATCTATCGAAACAGGTTAAGGGCCTGGACGAAGAAGCAAAAGCTGTCGGGCTAATCAAGGCTCAAATGCCTAGCAAAGCTTCATCATTTAGACGGCAGCACCCCTACACTTCCATCAGCAGTAAGAGGTTCGCTGAAACTGGTGGCAGCTCAAAAGCCGAATTCTCTGGACAGAGGTCTTTTTTAGGCCAAGGCCCAGGCCGGCCCTCGTGGAAGATGCGCAAGCCACGCACTCCAACAACCCTACCCTCCAAGGCTCAGGGGCAGAAATAGAACCTGCATCAGGGGCCTTTGGGCCTACCATAAAACCACCAGTAACCATGGAGGTAGGTGGGTCTGGTTCTTTCCGGAACATGGGGTGTGTGAACCGGTTACAAGTTGATGGTAGATTACACTTGTTTTTGAATGAATGGCATTGGATATCAGATCCGTTTATACTGCACAGTATGCAAGGGTTCCAAATTGAATTCCTTCCCAATTCATTGCCACTCACACAGCATAAACCAAGCCGGACATTTGTTCATTCCCAACAGGAAGGTTTGGATATACAAGCTGAAATTCACACGTTATACACAAAAGGGGTAATCAAGAAATCCAGTCATGAACTTCACCAATTCATTTCTAATATATTTACCAGACAAAAGAAAGATGGTGGGTGCGGAATCATCCTTGATTTAATTTAATTCTCATGTGCAGTATAGACATTTAAAAATGGAAAACTTCGTTACTGCCAAACAAACTGATTTCCAACGGATGCTTTATGGCATGCATCAATCTCAAAGATGCATACTATTCGGTATCCATTCACAGGGATCACCAGAGATATTTGAAGTTTAGCTGGATGGGGCAACTGTGGCAGTTTAAAGCGTTGCCTAATGGGTTAACTTTAGCCCCCAGATTATTTACCAAATTATTGAAACCGGTGCTTGGGCTACTCGGAGCTCAAAAACACATTGTTATGGCATACTTGGATGATATCCTAATCATAGGGGAAAGGCTGAATTTAGCTAAATTAGCTGTTTCCGCCTCGAAACTCACATTTTAGAAATTGGGGTTTCTCATCCATCCAGTTAAATCCAAGTTGATACCAACTAGAGTTATTGATTATTTGGGATTTACCATTAACTCTATTAATATGTCTGCGACTCTGCCCTGGGGCAAGAGATTAGAATTAATAGAAGCCTGTAACAACCTTGTTGTTATGGAGCAACCATCCATTCGACAAGTAGCCAGTGCAAATTAGTGGCTGCTTTTCCAGCTGCACAATTTGGTCCTTTGCATTATCAAAATTTACAACGTGCAAAGGAGCAAGCACTCAAATACCATTTAGGTCATTTTAACAGACCTATGCGGGTACCAGCTGAAGCTATATCAGAGTTACAATGGTGCTCGACCAATATTCGGCGTTGCTCCAGTAACATTTAGGTCAGCAAACCTTCAGTTATATTACAAACTGATGCTAGTGCTCAAGGATGGGGAGCTACTAATACCATCTCTAGTTGCGGTGGCAGATGGGATGTGCACGAGTCATCAATTTTTCAGTTACATGGTATTAACTACCTAGAGATGCTGGGGGCACTCTATGGGTTGCAAGCTTATTGCAAGCATCATCTGCATGTTCGACTACAGGTTGACAACACTACAGTAGTGGCATATATTAATCACATGGGTGGAATCAAGTCAGTATCCTGTGATAATTTTGCTAACTTTATTTGACACTGGTGTATCGAAAGAAACATTTGGATTTCAGCTACCTACTTGCCGGGTAAGTTTAATATGGTGGCGGACGCCAGGTCACGAAAATTTAATGACACACAGAATGGATGTTGGATCATAAAGTGTTTAACGATGTGGATCGGTATGGAAGACCTGATATCGATTTGTTTGCATCTAGGCTCAATCACCAGTTACCAAAGTATGTTGCATGGGAGCTAGACCCAGGGAAGTGGCGATAGATGTATTCTCGCTACACTGGGGAGGAATGTTCTTTTATGCATTCCCTCCATTTTGCCTCATCAGTCGGTGCTTGCAAAAAATCCAGCAAGATTCCGCTTCAGGCATTTTGGTAGTGTCTGACTGGCCTACACAGCCATGGTTCCCACTGATATTGGGAATGATAACAGAACCATATATGGTTATTTCCAAACGCAAAAATTTGCTGGTTCATCCGTGACTCGGGAAAACCATCCACTGCATGATCGAATCAATTTATTGATTTGCGGACTTTAAGAAGACCTTTCCTGGGGCTCGGATTGTCAGAGCGAACTGTGGACGTGATCACTGCGGCTTGGAGAGATAGCACCAAGAAGCAGTACATCTCTTACAACAAGAGATGGGAGGTGTTCTGTTCGCAGTCCAACATAACGTATGACACGGCACGTATAACGGATGTCTTGGAATTTCTCTCAAAACTGTTCTTTGACGAGAGATTGAGTTACAGTGCCATTAATTGTGCCAAAAGCGCCTTGTCGTCATACTTGTTTCTGGGATTGGGACTCCACTCTGTCAGGTCTCACCCACTGATATCCAGATTCATGAAGGGTATCTATAACACAAATCCCCCCAGGCCCAGGTACACGGAGATATGGGATGTCAACATTGTGCTAAAACTGCTTCGCCGGTGTCAGGCCTAAAACTGGAATTTATGGCATACCCTATGGACATTCGATTGTGTGTGGTCACACATATTCAACAGTATTTTAAGGCCACAAAGAACCTTAAAGGCACTGAACTGGCAATGTTTGTCAATTATTAAAAAACACACAAGAGGGTATCAGTGCAGGCCATCTCCAGGTGGTTATGACATGTATTGACTTGTGCATGAGGAGTGAGATATTTTAAAATCTCACTCCACCAGGGCTGCAACAACATCGTAACTCCTCATATAATAAAGATCAAACTTCAAACTGGTAAGTTCTCGTTTAATCTTCCTAATTATAGACCCTATTGATTAAGAAATGTCATTAAGTATTTGATTACTTCACAATTAAGAATTATTGCCTAGAATTTATTAAATAGTCTTACAGGGGACAGAGGACAGTCGTCTTACAGTGGCACAGAGGACACAACTGGTAGAGCTGCTGCCAGAGACCAGGGTTCGATCCTGACCTCGGGTGCTGTCTGTATGGCCTCAAGGGTTTTCCCTGTAACCCTGTGGGTTTCCTCCCACATCCCAAAGACATAGGGGTTTGTAGATTAATTGGCCATTACAAAATTGCCCCTAATGTGTGGAGAGTGGATGAAAAAAGTGGGATAACATAGAACTAGTGTGAACGGGCGATCGATGGTCGGCGTAGACTCGGCAGGCCAAAAGGCTGTATCTTTGAACTAAACTTAAGTAAATTCGACCAGATGACATAGGAACAGAATTAGGCCATTCGGCCCTTCGAGTCTGCTCAGCCATTTGATAATGGCTGATCTATTTTTCCTGCCTTCTCCCCGTCACCTTTGGCACCCTTAATAATCAAGGGCCTTTGACTGTCTTGGCCTCTGGGATGGGTGACCCTTCTCCTGGCTAAAACCCTGGGGTAGGTGGTCATTGCCCAAAGCCGGAATCCCCTCAGGGCGGGAAGCCAATATCCCTGCTGCAGCCTTGGGGCAGTGGTCAATCTTCGGGTGGCACTGTGGCACAGTGGTAGATTTGCTGCCTTACAGAGCCAGAGACCCAGATTCGATCCTGACTATGGGTGCTGTCTGTATGGAGTTTGAATGTTATCCCTGTGACCCCAAGGGTGTTCTCCAGTTTCCTCCCACACTCCAGACACATGCAAGTTTGCAGGTTAATTGGCTTCAGTAAATTGTAAATTGTCCCCCGTGTGTAAGATAGTGCTAGAGTACGGGGTGATCGCTGGTTGGCATGGACTCGGTGGGCCAAAGTGCCTGTTTCCAAGCTGTATTTCTAAACTAAACAAAAATATACAAAACTGATATGTTGCTTTTCTTATATTGATTATAATCTTTGATTACAAGTATGGACCTTAATGAAGATCATAGTAAGTGGCTTAACTTTGTTCTAATTAGTCTGGATTGCACGTAGAAATGGAAAAGAGGAGTGAAGATGAGGGTAGAGAATTTTACTTTTCAGCAGAAAGTGTCTTCTGTGACATTATCTAACTCATGACTTCATTGATATTTATGTTAAGTGGCAAGGCAACTTATTCAATCTTAGTGGGGGCAAATTTACAATTCATAAAATACCTTACCGATATCCTGAGCCATATAGGCAATGGGGCGTTTGTACATCCACAGCAGACGCTTGGCATCCACATGCACATCGAATAAAATGTATAGAAAGAAAAGTAGTGGTGCCAGAGGGAATGAGATTGAAAACAACTGAGAAGAAAACAGGGATTTGATTAATCATTTACTGTTAAAATAATTACTGTTCAATATTGACATTCCATGACAGGTATTAATATTAATCAAATTATAAGTGTATTATTAGGCTTAAGGAAACATTTTCCTCAACACACTGCATTCAATTTTCATTTTAGATTAATTTAGAAATACAGCATGGAAACAAGCCCTTAGGCCCACCAACTCTACGCCAACCATCAATCACCCGTTCACACTAGTTCTATGTTATCTCATTTTCTCATCCACTCTCTACACACTAGGGGTAATTTACACAGGCCGATTAACCTACACATCTTTGGCATGTGGGAAGGAACTGGGAACTGGAGTAAACACAAAGGAAAGCCATGCGGTCACAGGGAGAACGTGCAAACTCCACACAGACAAACATTATTTTTTTTCCTTTGAAACCCTCAATATTTCCATAGTATTAAACAATACTAGTCTTGAAATTAATATTTTGGTTAGATCTACAATTGTTGCTTGAATCCAGATGGTGCAGTCTAATCACCAGTGGTAATCACCAGTAGGAGTGGCACAGTGTCACAGCGGTGGAGTTGCTGCCTTACAGCATCAGGAATGCAGATTCGATCCTGACTCTGGATGCAGTCTGTATGGAATTTGTACGCTCTCCCTGTGACCATGTGGGTTTTCGTCGGGTGCTCCGGTTTCCTCCCAAAGATGTGCATGTTTGTAGGTTAATTGGCTTTCTGGAAATTGCTCCTGCTGTGTAGAAGGGAAGTGATGAATGGGTGATCGCTGGTCGGTGTGGACTTGGTGGGCCGGAGGGTCTGCATGCTGTATCTCTACACTAATCTGAACAATTTTGGACAGTTTTCTCAATAGATTTAAAGAGAAAACAGAGATAAGAAATAAAAATGAAGAAAAGACAAACATAGGAAAAAGAGAAAGCCTCGCCATTATCTTAAAAATCAAACCTTTCCAAGTTTGCAACTGTCATTTGCTTTAACATCATATGTTCTAGTTTTATTTTAACAAAATATTTAATCATACCATTTGGTAGCCATACTGCATGACCTTCTCAGTATATTCCTCCAATGTGAAGTCTCCGAGATCTGGTTTCTCGTGTTCTTTAATAATATGATAATCCACGGTAGATTGCATGGTCTGATTATTTGATGGTGAAGACAGGCTTTTATCTCTCTTCATTTTATTCTTCAATTTATTCAACCATCTACAAGGTAGATAAATAATTAGCACAATAAAATGCACATGCTGGTGCGTAGTATTATCCAAAATAAATCCTGAATCTTGCTACTTCCCTATTCCAGGGCACAAAACCAGTATTGAAAAGTTAAGTTAACTGGGAATAATTATTTTCAAATGGAGTAAAGACAGTATGTGATAAAAAGGAATTGCAGATGCTGGTTTATGCCAGTTTCTGTTTATACCGGTTGTCTTATAAAGTTGTCTTTCTACTGAATGGATAGCACGCACCAAAAACCTTTCACTGTACCTCGGTGCACATGACAATAAACTAAACTGAATCTGAAACCAAATATAGACACAAAATGCTGGAGTAACTCAACAGTCAGGCAGGATCTCTGGGGAGCATGGATACTTGACGTTTGGGTCGGGACCTTTCTTCACACTGAGGAAGGGACCCAATCCGAAACATCACCTATCCATATTCTCTAGAGATGCTACCTGACCACTGAGCTACTCCAGCAATTGTGTCTACCTAAAGAGAGTATGATTTGACTTGGGCAATAGGAACAATATGTTGCAGTTCAATTGATTCAGATAGTAACAAGAGTGTTCAACTTTACGGTATTCAGAAAAAAACATATTGCTAAATAGGTAAGATTATTTAAAATATATATATATTTTGGGAGCATGCTTGACAGTTTCCTCTCCTGGATTGCAACCTTGACGTGGAGGAGAAGCTTGTATAATCCAGTGATCCTGAGAGCTATGTCGGATGGGGATTCATATTCCTGGCAGCTTCAACCAAACCAGACAGGGCTCTAGTGAGGAGGCAGGCGAAGCAATCCCTGGTCCTCCAGGTTGGGGGTTGGGCATGGGGTTAACTACCCCACCCTGGGAAAAAGTGTGAGTTACAGAAACATTGGCGAATGAAAACCAAATTATACACTTGGTTGAAGAAGGTGCCCCAGTGATGGGGAACATGACGTTTCCCTGCCAAACCCGCAAGGGCGCTGGGAAGCTGACACACCTCCTGACGCCAAAGAAATCCATTCTTGTGGGGACATGGAACATCTGAACCATGTTCCAGGCTGACAAGGCTGCCATAATTGCCAACAAAATGGTGCGCTATAATCTCTTAGTCCTGGGCTTGGCTGAAACAAGATGGACACAGTCAGGGGAGATCACATTGGTCAGCATGCAGTCCATTATCTACTCCGGACAGGAAGAGGAGGGAGCGAAGCATACAGAGGGAGTGGCCATCATGATGATGAAGGATGCTAGAAAGGCTCTAACGGCATGGGAAAACCCACCAGCTCTCGCCTCATCTCCCCAACCTTCAAAACCAACAACAAGAATGAAAGCCCACATAATCCAATGTTCTGCACCCACCAACGATGCAGAGGATAAGGTCAAAGACAGGTTCTATGACAGCTTGAACCACCTACTTGGTAGTATTGGAGGCAGAGTCCTCATTATCCTGATGGGTGACTTCAACGCTAAGGTTGGAGGCCAAAACGAGGGATATGAGGCAGTAATGGGAAAGCATGGAGTGGGGAAAATGAATGAAAAGGGCGTTATGTTTGGTGAGACCTATGTTAACAATAACCTAGAGATTGGGGGGAGTGTATTCCCTCATAAAACAATCTACAAAACAACTTGGGTGTCATCAGATCATGTGACAGAAAATCAAATTGACCACATCTGTATCTGTAAAAAGTTCAGAAGGTCCATGGAAGATGTCAGAACAATAGGAGGAGCAGACGCAGCTTCGGACCACCACCTCCTGGTATGGAAATTCAAGCTAAGGCTGAAGAGATACCACCAGGCCAAACGCCAAAGAGCTAAATGCAACATTGAATACCTCAGTAGTACTCCAGTGGTGAAGAAGTTCAAGGATACCCTCTCAATGGAAAACACAGAGCTACAGCGGAGGAGGAAGGATGGACAATAAATGAGGAGTGCGAACACCTAAAAACTGCTTGAAGCTCAACCTGTGAAGGACCTAAAAGCACAAAGAGTGGATAACACCAGAAACCCTCAACACAACAGGGAAAAAGTTAAAGGAGAAAGTGAACTCAAGAACAAGAGCTGAAAAGGCTTCAGCCCAAAAGGAGTAAAACAGACTCCACAAAGAAGTGCGAAAGAACATCAGGAGGGACAAGAGAACACAGGTGGAGAGGCTAGCCACAAAGGCAGAAATTGCGGCGACTCAGAAAAAGGAACACGAGGGAGTTATAAACCATCACAAGGAAATTGCCCGGGACATATCTGCATAGTAATAAACCAATTACAGACAAGAACAGTCAACTGCTTTCGACCCAAGAGGCGCAGCTCGACAGATGGGTAGAACATTTCGAAGATGTCCTAAACAGGCCACCACCGACTGTCCAGCCACACATTCCTAAAGCCAGGATACCACGACAAATTAAGTGTGATAGACCAACAAAATCAGAAATAAAGGCTGCAATCAAGCAACAGAAAACTGGCAAGGCTGCTGGCCCAGACAATATTCCACCTGAAGCCCTGAAAGTAGATATCAACAGATACGCTCCATGGCTTTTTTGGGAGAATTTGGGAAGAGGAAAAGACACCCACAGAATGGGCAGAGGGATACATCGTGAAACTGCCAAAAAAATGTTACCTAAGAAAATGTGACAACTACCGAGGGATCACCCTACTTTCTGTACCCAGTAAAATTCTCAACCGGGTCATCCTCAACCGCCTTCAGAAAGCTGTAGACAAGAGGCTACGGGACCAGCAAGCCGGATTCAGGAAGGATCGCTCATGCACTGACAACATAGCAACATTACGCATCATTATTGAGCAGTCTATTGAATGGAACACGTCCCTGTACATCAACTTCATCGACTTTGAGAAAGCGTTTGACAGCTTAGACAGGACTACACTATTGCACCTCATGGACCACTATGGAATTCCCACCAAGATCATAAACTTAATCAAGAACTCGTATGATGGAACCTCATGCAAAGTTATGCATGCAGGTCAGCTCTCTCAGAGCTTTAGTGTCAGGGCGGGCGTCAAGCAGGGATTCTATTGTCACCATTCCTGTTCCTCCTGGCAATTGACTGGATCATGATGGAAACAACTGAAGGGAAAATAAATGGATTTCAGTTGACAATGTGGGAGCATCTAGGTGATCTTGACTTTGCAGACGTTATAGCTCTCCTTTTACACACACAGATACAAATGCAGGAGAAGACTGACAGACTCTCACAAGCTGCAACAAAACTTGGTCATACACCCAATACAGTAAAAACACAGGTGTTGAGGATCCACTCCAAAACCAACAACCCTATCCTTATGCACAGCACTGCTCTGGAGGAGGTCGAAACATTCACATACCTAGGCAGTGTTGTGGACATCACCGGAGGGGCAGAGGCAGACATAAAAAGTAGAATCAATAAGGCTAGGGTGGTGTTTAACATGCTCAGGAAGATCTGGAGCTCAAAACATGTCTCACTCAACACCAAAATACACATATTTAACTCAAATGTGAAACAGGTGATGCTGTATGGATCAGAGACATGGAAAACAACAAAACACACTACAAACAGGCTGCAAACATTCATTAACACTGGCCTTAGGAGAATACTGGTGGAGAGACAAAGTAAGCAATGTGGATCTGTGGAAAAGAACAAGCCAGGAGCCCATTGACTTACAAGTTTGAAGGAGAAAACAGAGTTGGAATGGACACACCCTCAGGAAACCTGCCACAAACATCACCCGGCAAGCCCTGAAATGGAACCTCCAAGGAAAAAGAAAATGTGGTCGCCCCAGGAACAGCTGGAGAAGAGGTGTGCAGACAGAAATGTCTGAGAGTGGGCTCAACTGGGGAGATCTCGAAAGAACTGCAACAACCGAGTGAGGTGGAGGACATTTGTCAATGGCCTATGATCCCTAGAGGAGCAAAGGGCTTAAGAAGACGAAGAAGAAGAAGAATGATCTACGTTGGAATGGTCAGACTCATCAAGTAATAGTGAAAGCAACAGGTGTCCTAAACTTCCTGAGGCGTAATTTCCATCATTGTTCAGCTTCTGTCAAGGAGAAGCTGTATTTCACCCTTGTTAGACCTCATCTGGACTATGAGTTGCAGCTTGGGACCCATACGCAGATAAAAACATTTCATCCATCGAACGTGTCCAAAGACAGGCCGCTCGATTTGTTACTAACACCTACGAGAGAGAAGCGAGTGTCTCCAAACTTCTGAATTCTCTGGGGTGGAACCCTCTCCAAGACAGACGTGAAGCTCACCGTTTGACCTGTTTTTACAAAATGTTAAATGGTCAGCTAGACATAGATCACAAGACCTACACCAACCCCAAACCAATTAGGAGTAGACGAGGGCATTCGATCCAATTTGTGGTCCCAGCCACAAAGACAGATGTGTACAGCAATTCGTTCTTTCCACGCACTATTAAAGCATGGAATAATCTCCACCAAGCCACGGTTGCCCAGCCAGATGCAACTAAATTTAAAGTGGCACTTTCTTCCCAATAACCCTCTCTGGCAAAACCCCCTCCCTTCACCACCTCCAGTTTAAATTCCAGTTGGAATATTTTGGAGGACCAAGTAACCAAGAAGCAAGAACCAAGAAGATGCTTGACAGTTTAACATAAATTTTGAACCCGAGACTTCATTGTAACAGCCGCAGTTTAAGAACAATATTTAAAAGATTCTTCATTCTGGGATATTTCAATCAGTTGGGGGTATTATAGAACTTTCAACATTACTGCACAAGAACAGGCCCTTTGGCCCACAATATCTATGCCAAACATGATGCCAAGACCATTGCTTATCATAATCCATATCTCTCCATTCCCTGCATGTCCATGTACCTATCCAAAAGCCTCTTAAACGCCACAATCGTATCTGTCCCAAACATCACTCTTTGTGTTAAAGAAGGAACTGCAGATGCTGGAAAATCGAGGGTACACAAAAGGCTGGAGAAACTCAGCGGGTGCAGCAGCATCTAAGGAGTGAAGGAGATAGGCAACGTTTCGGGCCAAAACCCTTCTTCAGACTGATGGGAGGTGGGGGGGGGAGAAGAAAGGAAAAAGGAGGAACCCGAGGGCTGGGGGAGAAGTGGGAAGGGGAGGAGACAGCAAGGGTTAAAAGAATTGAGAAAATTCAATGTTCAAGCCCAGAGGATGCAGACTCCCCAAGCAGAATATGAGGTGCTGTTCCTCCAACTTGCGGCGTTGGTCTTAGTAGCGCATTTCAGGCACTCATCGTTCGGTGTAAAAAGCTTGCCCAGCACCTCTCCTTTCTACTTTGCCCCTCTCACCTTAAAGCTATGCCCTCCAGTTTGATTCTTCTATCCTGGGAAAATGGTTCTGATTATCTACCCTATCAATGCCTCTCATGATTTTATTCTGCTCAGATCTCCCCTCTACCTCCAGCATTCCAGAGAAAACAGTTCTATCCAACTCTCTGTAGCTAACATCCACTAATCAGGCATCATTCCAGTAAAATTATATTACGTTACTAATTATATCACGTTACTAGACTAAGTGGTACCCGTTGGGTCCCATGTTTACACGGGTGGCCAGTGGGGTGGGGGGGCTTTCTGGAGTGCTAGTGTGGTGTTGTGGGCTGAAGGGACTGGTTTCCAGAGGGCTAGTATGGACATTGTGGGCCAAATGGATTCTTGGGGTGTCAGCTCAGTCACTCAAGCCTGATGTGCTGGCAACTCACTCACTGCTGGTGGGCTGGCAGTTGACTCACGTCCATTCCTTGAAATTCCATTTCCAGCAGGGAGCAAGGCCAACAAATTTGAATGCAGTTTCCTACCATTTCAAGCAGGGTGCAAGGCTACCAAATTCAAGTGCAGTTTCGTACCACTTCAAGCAGGGTGCAAGGCCACCAAATTCAAGTGCAGTTTCGTACCACGTCAAGCAGGGTGCAAGGCCACCAAATTCAAGTGCAGTTTCATACCATTTCAAGCAGGGTGCAAGGCCACCAAATTCAAGTGCAGTTTCATACCACTTCAAGCTGGGTGCAAGGCCACCAAATTCAAGTGCAGTATCATACCATTTCAAGCAGGGTGCAAGGCCACCAAATTCAAATGCAGTTTCATACCATTTCATGCAGGGTGCAAGGCCACCACATTCCAATGTAGTTTCATACCATTTCAAGCTGGGTGAAACCACCATAAAACCACACAAAACACCACAAAACACCACATAAGCACCACACAGTTCAGCAGACATTCAGTGTGTTCAGTTAATTCACAGCTCAGACAGAATCGTGACCTCTCAGTCCCCCACCTTGCAGAGACTGTGCCACACCCACATTCGGGTTTTATAATCCCTCACCCCTCCCACCGGAAGGGGCGTGGTCTTCATGGCATGATTGACAGGAGAGAGATTCTCAACATTTTTAAACACTAATAACACTTTTATGTTTCATTGATGGGAAGAATCCTCATCACCCATGAGCACAGGGGGACTGAGTAAGATGGCGAAAAATCACAACCATAAGTGGTAGCGTTTTATCTAAAATCAATATAGAGTGCAAACAGGAAATTGTCAAGTTTAGACATTTAATCATTTGCCATTTCAAATGAACCACCACCAACCATTTGCGTTTTATCTAAAATCAATATAGAGTGCAAACAGGAAATTGTCAAGTTTAGACATTTAATCATTTGCCATTTCAAATGAACCACCACCAACCATTTGCTGTGCTTTATTTCAAACCAACCACCTCCAACCATTTCCTGTGCTGTATTTCAAACCAACCATATTTTCATTTTCAAACCACATTAAGGGCACTCAAGGTCAGTAAAACCACACTCACAGTTTAGTAGACATGTGTTCAGTGTTATTCACAGCACAGACTGAGAGACGTGACCCTCTCGCTCCCCCATTTTGCAGAGTCTGACTGAGGAACTCAACACTTCCGGGTTTTATAGTCCCTCCAGAAGGGGCGTGGCCTTCAAGCGAATCTCAACATTTTTTAAACACTAATAACTCTTTTATTTTTAATCGATGAGAAAAATCCTCTTGTCCAGCACAGCGGAGGGGGATTCTTAAGATGGCCAAAGATCACAGCCGTAAGTGGCAGTGTTTTTTCTAAAATCAATATACAGAACACCAGGAAGTGGTCAAGATCAGACTTTTAGTAATATAGATAATTTTATATTTCTGATAGTTATTTAATTGGATGCAAAATGTATCTAAGTTCTATAGGGGAAGGGGGATTCCTGCTAGTACCATGGCCAATATTGTGGCCAATATTGTGGATGGCATAATGGGGCAGCTGATGGAGCTGCTGCCTCACAGTGCAAGAGACAACAAAACCAGAGCACTCACTAGAAATCCACATGGTTGCAGGGATCCAAACCTCGGGTGCTGTCTGTGTGGAGTTTGTACTATGTCCCTGTGACCACGTGCGTTTCTTACGGGTGCCTTGGTTTCCTTCCACATCCCAAAGCTGTGTGGGTTTGTAGGCTAATTGGACTCTGTAAATTGTCCCTACTGTGTAGACTCTCTATGAAAGTGAATGTGAAAATGGGATAATGTAGAACTAATGTGGATGGGACAATCGATGGTTGGTTTGGACTCGATGGGCGGAATGGCCTGTTGTACCAAACAATCAATTAACCAATCCATCCATCCAATCCCACCCATCCATCAATATTTCCCTGTTTTCACCAGACACAAGTAACATAGCAAAAGTTCAGCCCAAAATGACTTACGGTATTAAAATATCTGATATGAACTTGGATGCCATTTTGAAGATCATGAGTATAAGAACCTGAACACTAAGCTCTGACACACAATTGTTCAGTTCCCCGCAATTATCTTCAAAGTCAGATAGTCCAATCATTTGAAAGAACTTCTCATTGTCCTATAAATAAACAATTAAAAAGTCATTGGTTAGTAGTTAAAATGTCAATGAAATCACATTCTGCCAAGATTTTCAGCATTCCATTACCTACCTTTCTAAGAAATGCAATATAAAATAGTGATGAGTAACTGTTAGCAAAATGGAAAGGAAACAGTTTTAAAATCAACGCGTCTTTGTAGTTGGTCTGAGTCCTGTAGTTTTCTGTGAAGAAAAGAACAGCCTGTTAATAATAAACTGATTCAAATCAGCTTCAGTGAAACATATTCATTTCTTGGCATAATGTAAAATTCTCAAAGGTTTTTTATTTCGTTAGAGCGAATGGGTCTGCTAGTTTTGTTGATTAATTTGGAGCCATGAATGTAGCATGTTTGGATTTTCTAAAGGCTTTCCACAAGATGCCACGTGAAAGGTTGCTGCACAGGAGTTTATGGGGTTGAGGTTGATGTATTAGCAAGGATAAAGTTCATAAGCTCATAAGTCACAGGACCACCCTAGATAGACACAAATTGCTGGAGTAGCTCAGCGGGACAGGCAACATCTCTGGAGAGAAGGAATGGGTGACGTTTAGGATCGAGACCCTTCTTCAGACCAGAGTCAGGGGAAAGGAAAACCAGAGATATAGCTATGAAGCAATGAAAACAATCTGCCAGAGGTGGAAGTTAAGGCAGGTACTATCGCAACGTTGAAGAAACATTTAGGTAGGTACATGGATTGGATAGGTTTAGAGGGATATGTGCTAAAACCAGGCTGATGGGACTAGTGTAGATGGGGCATGTTAATCGGCGTGGACAAGTTGGGTTGATGGATCGGCGTGGACAAGTTGGGTCGATGGGCCAGTTTCCATGCTGTATGACACAATTACTCTAAAAAGAACAAAGGACCACACGAAATGGTGAAGATTTGTCATCCGTGTTATTTATCTTTATCCATTTCATATACACTTAAAGACCATTTTTCTCTTCCTTTCTGCAGCCTTGCCATCCATATGACTTACACCAACAAACCATCAGAACATTCCCAGTGCTGCTATATATAATAAAGTAAGATGAATTTGTGTAATGGGCAACGTTTCACGCCGAAACCCGGCCCAAAACGTTGCCTATTTCCTTTGCTCCATTGATGCTGGCTCATCCGCTGAGTTTCTCCAGCATTTTCGTCTACCTTCAATTTTCCAGCATCTGCAGTTCCTTCCTAAACATGAATTTGTGTAATGTTTGCCCATTCTAGTTCAGTGTGATAATACATTGCTGATTATTACACCATTTCATCTTCAGAGTGGGGCAGAATCAGTGCAGAAAGGGGGGCATGGTGGCACAGCGGTCGACTTGTTGCCTTAAGGGCCCGTCCCACTTAGAAGATTTTTCAGCAGACTGCCGGCGAGTGTCAAGCTCGCAGCACTCGCTGAAAAACCGGGAAGTGGAACGGCGAGTGTCAAGAGTGGAACACACACACACACATCGCAAAGGCGGGGGCCAGGGAAAGCGGGAGAACGCTGTTTGAAATTCAGACGGTGCAAAGCCTAGGTGAAACAGACAAACATCGCGATGAACAGGAAGGTTAAAGACGACTAGCACAGTGTACATTTCCTGTAAAAGAGGGGGGGAAGGGGGGAGGGAAGGGGGGAGAGAAGGGGGGGTGCTTGGGACCCCGGTTCAATTCTGGCTACGGGTGCTGTCTGCACGGAGTTTGTACGTTCTCCCTGTGACCTGCGTGGGTTTTCTCCGGGTGCTCCGGTTTCATCCCACACTCCAAAGACGTGCAGGTTTGTGGGCTAATTGGCTTTTGGTTAACTTTAATGTGGAGAGGATTTTTCCACTAGTGGGAGAGTCTAGAACTGCGGTCATAGCCTCAGAATTAAATGATTTTTTTTTGGAAGGAGATGAGGAGGAATTTATTTCATCAGAGGGAAGTGAATCTATGGAATTCTTTGCCACAGAAGGCTGTGGAGGCCAGGTCAATTTACATTTTTAAGGAAAAGATAGATATATTCTTGATTAGTTCGGGTGTCACGGGAAGCAGGAAAATGGAGTTAGGTGGGAGAGAGAGATCAGTCATGATTGAATGGCGGAGCAGACTTGATAGGCCGAACGGCATAATTCTGCTCCTATCACTTATGACAATATGAACATGTAAATTGTCCCTTATGTGTGCAGAATGTTAATGTGCGGGAATTGCTGAAGGGTCTGTTTCCGTGCTGCATCTCTAAACTCAACTAAAAAAAACTAAATTAGACTAAAATCTGCAAGATGGCTAAATTGGACCTCAACTCCAGAGGAAGTAGATAGTAAGGGATTTAAGATTCTCTGCATTAAAAATGCTGTGATTTGTCGATCAAGGTTCTCTTACTCATTGCCACTCAAAGAAGAACTGAGGTAATCGTTGAAGTGCATTAAAAATATATATGTACTTACCCCAATCTGTCATCTTAATCGCAATTATATGATATATCTGCAAAAGAGGGTTATATGTTAAAAAGTGCCAGAAATTGTTTTTTCCCCTTATACATGACAATTATATCCTCACACATGACAAGAAATTCTTATAATATATATATATATATATATACATCCATAATTCAACCAAGATGTGAGCCAGTCATACAACACACTCACAAGCCCTTCAGCCAAACTCGTCCATGCCTTCCAAGATGTTGCATATAATTGCAATTTTCATGTTATGGAATTATAGTTTTGTTGTACAATAGGCATTTATATTAGGCATTAACGGGCCAGTTAATGCCCCATCCACACTAGTTCCACCTGCCCACATTTGGTCCAAAGCCCTTTAAACCTATCCTATCCATGTACCTGTCCAAGTGTCTTAGAAATGTTGTTATAGTATCTGCCTCAACAACCTCCTCTTGCAGATTATTAGGAGAATACATAGATTGATAGATAAATAGAAATTATAAAGAAGCATGAATCAATACTATTTTGGAAGGATAAATTGAAAGCTTACCTTTCCCAAGATTATAATGGACACCACATTGAGTAAGGAGGCACCAACTGTGGTCAATAAAAAGCTGATAAATGAGTTTGAGGTTTTTATTCTAATCCTGGCCCATGTCTTGTAAATAACTACTGCAATGACACTGAGAATTACCGCAAAGACCTGTGTAAATACAAAGCGCAATTAGGTATCTCAAGTACAACTCCTACATTTTCAGTCATTGTTTGCAGTCAACAAGGTCACCTATATGAACTTCGAGTCATACAGCACAGACGCAGGCCCTTTGACCCAACCCGTCAATGCCATCCAAGTAGTTCCATTGACCCGCCTTCGGTCCAAATACCTCTAAGGCATTCCTGTCCATGTACTTGTCTAAATGTCTTTTAAATGTTGTTATAGTACCTGCTTCAACTACCTCCTCTGACCATATGTCCACCAGTGTCTGAGTGAAAGAGTTGTCCCTTTGATTCCTATGAAATCTTTCCCCTCTCACCTTAAACCTATATCCTCTGGTTCTGGATTCCCCTACGCTGGGCAAAAGGTCCTGTGCATTTGCCCTATCAATTCCCCTCATGATTTGGCATTGAGCCCCACGTTGGGACTCCCAAGAAGCAGCATAACATACCTGAGGGGTGCTTACAAATCTTCTAGCTCTATAGTCTCCATTTTGCAATGGTGGGGAGATCAATACATCTTCTATGTTGGAGCCATCTGTGGAGCAGCAGGACTTGTGAGTTAAGTCCAAGGCCAGGAGTACTGGAAAACTTCAAGATTCAAGAATGCCTGTACTATTTAAATCTCTTTATCCCAATATTTGTCCTCCCAA
Organism: Raja brachyura; assembly: GCA_963514005.1. The sequence goes on from OY740786.1 coordinate 63,736,023, forward strand.
TAGCTGGTAGGACCACAATGCAAAGGTCGCTGTAGCCAGATATCATATCTCCCCATAAATGTTCACACCAAGTAACCACAACCTTCACCCCATTAGATTACTGGGAATTACTGAGTAGAAGTGTGTCTATATGTGAGAATTAACATGGCCACTGGTCTCATATTAGGGCAGTAATTAGTTTATTGCCATTTTTGCTATCAATTAAAAACGGAAACTTCTGAAATGTGTGCCCTGATAAATACCCTATCACTAACATTAATTTTTGCAAGTTATAGTTTGAATGTATTGAGAAATAAGCAGTCGTCAGGATTACATTTTCTTCCAACCTGTTATCAGGCAACTGAACCATCCTATCACCAACTCATGGGCCGCAGAACTGGGAGCACTTTTATGGCTAGACATGTTTCAGTGTCTCCGGCTTTGGACGAGGCACTGCTCTGGTCTGAGCAACCTGGTCGTGGGTGTTGGAGAGCCGGGGCGGAGGGAGGGATGGAAGCAGAAGCTGCGGCGGGGGCAGATGCGGACGGGGAGCCGGGGTTGGCGAGTGTTTGCCAGGCTGGTGAGTCGCTCGATGCAGCACCGGCCATGGAGCAGCCTCAGTGCAAGAGTCCCGGGCCGTCAGAGGCGTCGGAAGCATTGCGCCACTGCCTTGAGAGTCTCTGTGCCAAATTCGCCCTGGTGACCGGCATGGACCAGGCTGCAGCTCGGTGCATCCTGGAGGACAACCAGTGGCTGCTGGAAGTAGGTACCAATCATTGGGTAGAAGCGGTGGAAGATAGTGGCCTTCAAATGGGGGTGGTTGGAGAAAGCATCCTGCTTGCCTGCTAGATTTTCACTTACTGTAACTACAGGAAAAATGTTCCCAATGTTGGCGGAGTCCAGAGCCAGGGGTCACAGTTTAAGAATAGGGGGTAGGCCATTTAGGACTGAGATGAGGCCAAACTTTCTTCACCCAGAGATTTGTGAATCTGTGGAATTCTCTGCCACAGAAGGCAGTGCAGGCCAATTCACTGGATTTTTGGTGGTCGAGCAATAACAAAAATAATAATCACCTGCTCCTATTTCTCATGTACATTATATGAAATAGACTTCAAACAATAAACATTGAAATCATACTTCCACAATGCACTAAAACATGATTTTAATACATAAAATTTCAAAAAGTCCCCCACTCAGTCGCTCCACACCCATGCTGGGTACCCCCAAGGCCAGTGATCAGGAATCGCTCAGCCCCCCCACTTTCAGAAACATTCCGCGACCCCTGCAACCAGAGAGTGGGCCTGACCGCCCATCTATCTCATTGGATTCCCTCGGACTATCTTTAATCAGACTTTACTGGACTTTATCTTGCACTGACCATTATTCCCTTCATCCTGTATCTGTACACTATGGACGGCTTGATTGTAATCGTGTCTAATCTTTTCACTGCCTGGATAGCATACAACAAAAAACTTTTCAATGTAATTCAGTACACATGACAACAATAAATTAAGCTAAACAGTTGGAGAGTGGGGAGGAAACTGGGAGGGATTATGGTTGTCATATTTAAATGGAAATTTAACTGCTTGATTGACCATTATTTTGTTAACCAAGGTTGCAGCTAAAGAGCAGAAACAAGGAACTACTTTTCACAAAAAAGACACTGTGTGCTGGCTCAAAACAATGATAGGAATTGATTCATTTAAAGATATAGGCCCTTCAGTCCATGCTGACCATCGATCCCCTGTTCACACTAGTTTCCACGTTATCACACTTTCTCATCCACTCCATGGACACTAGGGGCAACTTGCAGACCCGACCCGAAACATCACCTATCCATGTTCTCCGGAGATGCTGCCTGACCCACTGATAACTCCAGCACTTGGTGTCTCTTTTTGCAAATGAACATCTGCAGGTCCTTGTTTCTGTATTTGAACAATTTACAGAGGCCAATTAACCTACAAACGTGCATGTCCTTGGGTATGTGGGAGGAAACTGGAGCATCCGGGAAAATCCACACAGTCACATAGAAATGTGCAAACTCCACACATTAGACGGCACAAGTGACACAACGGTAGAGTTGCAGCCTTACAGCGCCAGAGACCCAGATTTGATCCTGACTACAGGTGCTGTCTGTACGGAGTTCATGTGTTCTCCTGTGACCACGTGGATTATCTCCGGGTGCTCCGGTTTCTTACCACACTCGAAAGATGCACAGGTTTGTAGGTTCATTGGCTTTTATAAGTTGTAAATTGTCCCTAGTGTGTAGGATTGTGCTAGCGTACGGGGTGATCGTTGGTCAGCGCGAACTCAGTGGGCCAAAGGGTCTGTTTCCGCACTGTATGTCTAAAGTGTAAAGTGCACACAGACAGCACCCGAGGTCAGGATCAAACCCAAGACTCTGGTGCGGCAAAGTAGCAGCTCTACCTGAACATATCCACATAAGGTAATTATCTATCTCGTTGAAGTAGGATTGGAAGCGTTGGGATAAAGGAGATATTTTGTCAGTAAAAGAAAGAAATGAAAGGCATAAGTAAGGAATATTTACCATGAGCATCCCCACCAAAAATGAAAGAAGCATCTTTGCTCGCCTCAGTGTACCTGGGTAGTAAGGTTCATCTTCACCAGTAACTGGGTTCTAGAGGATAAACATAGAACATAGAAACATAGAAATTAGGTGCAGGAGTAGGCCATTCGGCCCTTTGAGCCTGCACCGCCATTCAATATGATCATGGCTGATCATCCAACTCAGTATCCCGTACCTGCCTTCTCTCCATACCCTCTGATCCCCTTAGCCACAAGGGCCACATCGAACTCCCTCTTAAATATAGCCAATGAACTGGCCTCAACTACCCTCTGTGGCAGAGAGTTCCAGAGACCCACCACTCTCTGTGTGAAAAAAGTGCTTCTCATCTCGGTTCTAAATGATTTCCCCCTTATCCTTAAGCTGTGACCCCTAGTCCCGGAACTCCCCAACATCAGGAACAATCTTCCTGCATCTAGCCTGTCCAACCCCTTAAGAATTTTGTAAGTTTCTATAAGATCCCCTCTCAATCTCCTAAATTCTAGAGAGTAGAAACCAAGTCTATCCAGTCTTTCTTCATAAGACAGTCCTGACATCCCAGGAATCAGTCTGGTGAACCTTCTCTGCACTCCCTCTATGGCAATAATGTCCTTCCTCAGATTTGGAGACCAGAACTGTACACAATACTCCAGGTGTGGTCTCACCAAGACCCTATACAACTGAAGTAGAACCTCCCTGCTCCTATACTCAAATCCTTTTGCTATGAAAGCTAACATACCATTGGCTTTCTTCACTGCCTGCTGCACCTGCATGCCTACTTTCAATGACTGGTGTACCATGATACCCAGGTCGTGCTGCATCTCCCCTTTTCCTAATCGGCCACCATTTAGATAATAGTCTGCTTTCCTGTTTTTGCCACCAAAGTGGATAACCTCATATTTATCCACATTATACTGCATCTGCCAAACATTTGCCCACTCACCCAGCCTATCCAAGTCTTGCAGTCTCCTAGCATCCTCCTCACAGCTAACACTGCCCCCCACATAATGGATGAATACATGATACTCAATTTACTGAAACTGTTGAGTTTCATAATCAACCACTGTAATATGGTAGATTTGGAAACGTCAAACTCAACCAAAATGTAAACTCAAGTTGGAAGCACGCTTAGACACAAAATGGTGGAGTAACTTAGCTGGCCCGGCAGCATCTTTGGAGTTTCAGGTCTGGACTCTTCTTCCCGGCCTGAAAAGTTCACCTATCCATTTTCTCCAGAGATGCTGCCTGACCCACTAAGTTACTCCAGCAGTTTGTGTCTATCTTTGGAATAAACCAGCATCTGCCATTCCGTTTTATTACATTTGCAGGCATGTTTCTTCTGAACTGATTTATTTCCATGAAGGTTCTAGGATTGCAAGAAATGCAGGATCTAATGGAAAATTATCCAGCCACGACAGATATACCTAAACACTGGTAGCTTTGGTTACACTGTAGTGCGGTATGAAGATGAGATGGTTATTTTACATTAGTCAATAAATACTAAACTTCAATTTGAACAAGTCAGAGTAACTACCTCTATGAAACATTCTCATTGCACTGGAAATGATTTGTTCTGAAAATTAAGCGATTAGTATTCTAATCAAAATGTCACTCAATATTCATTTGTCGTAGAAATCACCTATTATCTAAGTAGCTAAGGCAGGAAAGGATACAGATGTAGCAGTAAGCAGATTAGTTAACATGGGACTAAGCTAATAAACTACAAGCGACTACAAAATTCACCCATTCCTGAAAACAATCTCGACAAAAGGAAATAGAGTCCTTACAGCATGGAAACAGGTCCTTTGGCCCAACTTACCCATGCCGACCAAGATGCACATCTGCGCATGTCCCATTTGCTCGCTTTTGGCCATATCCCCCTAAACCTTTCCTATCCATGCTCCTGTCCAAATGTCTCTTAAATGTTGTTATAGTGCCTGCCTCAACTACCTCCTCTGGGAGCTCGTCCATATACCCACCACCCACAGTGTGAAAATGTTGCCCATCAGGTAGCTATAAAATCTTTCCCCTCTCACTTTAAACCCATGTCCTCTGGTTCTTGATTCCCCAGCTGTGCGTAAGTGTGCACTCACCCTTTCTCTTCCCCTCAATCTTATACACCTTTATAAGATCACCCCAGAGCAGGCATGTGCCGTGAATAACTACTCAGGGTATGCAGTCAGTCGGCTTTTAAAAAAAAATCTTAAACCGCGCATGTGCAGATTGTTCTCCTCTCCATAAAAATAAAAAATAAAAATAAAGAAAGTAACAATTTGCCCAAGGCTTCCAAATCTCCTTCATTCTGAATTACTGTGGGGGGTGGAGGGTGACGGCAGGTGGATAGATGATGGGAAAACCGGAAGCACATCAGGACAAGTTGAATCAGTTGTGATCTTATTGAATGACAATAATGAATGAATGAATAAGTGTATACTAATACAAGGGACCAATTGGGGGGAGAGCTCCTTTCACTGCGTGTGGGGAGTCTGTGCCAGGGGTAAAGTTGCGGGGAGGGCAGGAGCATTGAGAAGGTGGGGGTCAGGGTCATGCCAGTAGCCCACTCAATAACCGCTGCCACGGCGCTCCAGGCGCAGAGCCATCGTATTGCGACTGGGGAGGGAAGCAACTCGGGTGGCTGCGAGCGGCCGCCGGGACCGGACAGCAGAACTGGCCGCCACTTCAAAGCCTTTGGCCGGCCCACTCGCCTCTGCCAGTGCTCTCCATCTGAACACCTCTCACCTGCCGATCGCCAGCTTCGCTCATGTCAGCCGCTTCCCCCAAATCCTTAAATTCCCACAGCCTAGTAACCTCAATTAGTCTCTTAATCGCACTGTCGGAATTTAAGGATTTGCGGGAAGCGGCTGACATGAGTGAGGCCGGCGAGCGGCAGGAGAGAGGTTTTCAGTCGGAGAACACTGCCAGAGGTGAGAGAGGGCCGGCAGAAGGGGCTGTCCGGTCCCGGCGGCCACTCGCAGCCACCCGAGCCACTTCTCCCCCCTGCCACAATGCCGTGGCTCCGCGCCCGGAGCATCGCAAGTAGATTACTGGCATGATCCCTGACCCCCTCCTTCTCAATACTCCTGCCCTCCCCGCAACTTTGCCCTGGGCCACTCCCCACATGCTGTGAAAGGAACTCTTCCCCCCCCATCCCGGGAAATACGGTATTTAAAAACATATAGCACCAAGAAATGTACTTACCACCTTACTGGTACACAAACTCCATTCTTCTCCCTTTGTTTCCTAAGATACTCTTATCCATGGCAATCCATGTTTGAAAAACCCGCCAAGAAACTTGCGCTGCGCATGCGCATGCGCAGTAGGCTGCTGTGCATGCGCAGTACTGCAAAGGCAGAATTTCAGCTGCCTTCAGCTCTCCATCATTGACGGCTTGAAGCTGCGCCGACGGTACGTGGGCTGCACAGACTTTCGTGTGTTGCATGTACTGCGGATGAAAGGCACAGAGAAATATGCCTAGCTAAGTGATCGATCTCTTAGATAGGCATAATTCTCCCGTGCCTTTACTATTTATATTTAATAATTACCATTTTATAATTTTAGTCAGAGTAGGCATTGCCTACCTTGCCTACCCTGACGGCACGTGCCTACCCCACAGTCTCCTGTGCTCCAAGGAAAAAAGCCCCAGCCAAAACACAAAGCCTCAATCAACTTTGAAGAGAAATCCATCTCATTCATTCATACCCACCCAGCCAAATATTTATTTGAGGAAAATTGGATCATCTCAATGCATTTCTTTCCCCACAGTCCCATCTTCCTCCTCCCCAACCAATCATTATTACTTGGATGATCCTAATACTAATACAATTAATTTTGGTGTCGCGTATTATTTTCTGTGTTAGGATCGGAACAATTCTGAATCATGCAGCATGCCAACACATCTTGTGATTTTATGGATCAGCGATAAGTTTGGAGTGAAAATGCAAGAGGAAAAGCAGATCCTTCTATATTCTTTACGTGGAAGATCTCCCAATTCTTTAAATAACCCCGCACAGTCATAACTACTTTCAAGAAATTTGAACAGCAGATGATATTCCGTCAAAGAAAGAAGAAGAATGGGTGAAAAAAAACCTAATTGTTGCAAGTTTATAACTAAAACTTGCATTAGTTTGGAGAGGATCTTCCATTTAAAGAATCAGAAAGAAAGATTATAGATAGCAAAACTATCTTTTGTCTACAAGACTAAAATGAGACAGCTAAATGGCTTTGTACTCACTGTCTCTTTATTTTCAAACATATTAAATATCCTGATTAGCAAAACGTAAAGCTGAAATCAAAAGATTATTGTTTTTTTCTTTAAATTGTTCAAAGGGGTCAGTAAACAATTACATTTACCATTTTCCACAAAATCTACCTATCATGCATGCATTTCATTAACTATAGGTGCTTCATTATCTTCTGAGAGCGGGAGAATGAATTATGATCAGATTCTGAGGAGTTATTCTATTTTAGCTCTTGGTCATTTTATGGAAAAACAAGACTACCTGGTTCAAGAATAGCTTCTTCCCACCAACTTCAGACTCTTGATCACTGCACAACACCAATCTCAACTATCAACTTGACTAGTTAGGGTCAGGGGTTATGGGGAGAAGCCAGGAGAATGGAGTTGAGAGGAAAATGTAGATCTGCTATGTTTGAATGGTGGAGTAGACATGATGGGCCAAATGATCAAATTCTGCTCTTGGAACGTATGAACTTCTCTGACTGCCTTCAGTTCCACTATGCACTATCATATAATGAATAATTCCACATATTTTTAATTGGATTGGAAAGAATTGGTAGAAAAAAGTTATATTTTTATTGTATAGACAGACGTCCATACATTATATATAGTGCAATTATTAGTCCTCGAAACAGATGATGTGATGCTTGTGATGTCGAAAAGAAAGGCCTTATTTATATATTTGGTGCAATAAATCCAAGTTTGTGAATTTATCTCTATACTTATAAAACTCTGATCTTAGATGTGTATTTATTTGTGTGTTTGTGTGTAATCACATCTTCGCGAAGATACGATGCGGTAGCGGTAAAATATTTACATATTCCGGTAGAGATATTTCCCGTGGAGTCCAAAATCGCATTATCTGAAAATTTCAGGCTTTATTTCTCGGGTTATTACTGAAAATGTTCAAAAATCTGACAAAACTTTGAATTTAAAAACGACTGTCTTTCGCTGATGATGTCACAATGGCTCTGCTCCGCACGCAGTCTTGCTCACGCTTCGAGTGACGTCATCCCCTGACCACTCCCTCCTCCCCCCCCCCCATTATTCAAAAGACGCAGAAAGAACGAGCAAGTTGGGCCCTGGACTGATGCCGCCGAACTTGCAATACTTTGGTTGATGCCCGCTACCCAGCCGCCCACCCCACTCGCCAGTCGCAGCCCCGCTCCCCTCCTCCTCTCCCCCCTCTTCCTCTCACCCTCCCTCCTCTCACTCCCCTCCTCTCACCCCACCTCCTCTCACCCCACCTCCTCTCACCCCCTCCTTCTCTCCCCCTCCTCTGCCCCCCCTCCTCTGCCCCCCCTCCTCTCCCCCTCCCCTCCCCCCTTCTCTCCCCTCCCCTATCTCCCCCCTCCTCTCTCCCCCCTCCCTTCCCCCTCCCCCTCCTCTCTCTATTTCTCTGTCCCTCTCTCTCTGTCTCTGCCCCTCTCTCTCTGTCTCTGCCCCTCTCTCTCTGTCTCTGCCCCCTCTCTCTCTCTGCCTTCTCACTCTACCCCCCTCCCTCTCTAGACGCGCCTGCAAGTTGGGGCTATGTGTGAGTGGATAGGACGGGGATGGGGTAAAAGGAGTGAATGAATAATATTAATATAACATCAAGGGGGGTGGTTAGTGTGTGTATGGTGGGGGGTGGTTAGTGTGTGTGTGATGTCGCAGGCTACCCCCCCCCCCCCCCCCCCCCCCCCAGCGTGTTGAGGGGTTGGGACCAACTGGTCCCACTTGGTCTAGTAAACAATAAAACTACCTTTTTCACAGACGTTCCATAAAACTCAGGTCTGGTAGGTTCATCATTTTCAAAGTTGTCAACATCCCATCCGTACACCAATTTTGCATTGACCCGTTTCCATAGTTCCAGAAAAACCGTTCCTGAAAACAATGGCACACTGTCGGTCAGCTTGACGCATGAACTAAACACCAACCTCCCTTCCATTGACTCCATCTACACTTCACGCTGCCTTGGCACGGCCACCAGCATAGTCAAGGACACATCGCACCCCGGTTACTCCCTCTTCTCCCCATGAGGTACAGAAGTATGAAAACGCACACCTCCAGATTAAGGAACAGTTTCTTCCCAGCTTTTATCAGCATTTATAGGAACCATCCTATCACCAACTAGAGAGCGATCCCAAGCTACCTACAATCTCATTGGAGACCCTGAGACTATTTTTAATCGGACTTAACTGGAGCTAATCTTTCAGTAAATGTTATTCCCTTTATTCTACAGGTCCATGTACACCGTGGACGGCGTGATTATAATCATGTATAGTCTTTCCGCTGACTGGAGGACACTCACGCACCTCGGTACACATGACAATAAACTAAACTAAACTAAAGAATAGCACAGCAAGCCACGGCCAATCAAGTCTGCACTGGCTGGTTTATAGAGCAATCAGTTGGCTCCATTGTATTCTTTCCTCATATCCCTGCGATATTATTCCCTTTCTAGTGTTTATTTATGTCTTTTTCTGTGAATCTTAACATCGAATCAGTTTCCCACACCCAGTTGGTAAGTGAATAGTCACTCATCGCCTTGAAGCTTTTCCATAAATCACCAACTTATTTTGCAATCATCTCACATCTGTCTGATTGACATTAGAAGCTGATTTTCTGTTTAGAGTTTACAGATACAAACAGGCCATTCAGACCACCGCCCTCAATCACCCATTCACACTAGTTCTATGGTATCCCACTTTCTTATCCACTCCCTACATACGAGGGATCATTTATAGTGGCCAATTAACCTACAAATCCAAACTTCTTTAGGATGTGAGAGGAAACCAGAGCCTCCGAAGAAAACCCACGCGGTCACAGGGAGAACGTGCAAACTCCACATAGACAGTACCCGACATCAGGATTGAACCCAGGTGTGAGACAGCTCTCCCAGCTCCGCCACTGTTCTGCCCATATGTATACTTCTATATACTTCTCCAAGGTCACATCTCAACCTCCTCTCCATTAATCTTATTATTAAGTCATGTGTGAATAATATCGACTAATAACAGCTGTGAATATTTTCTCCATCTTCATTTATTTTGGGAAACTGGGTATCAGAGATTATTCTTTTTGTTTTACTTGCTTTCTATTGAGTTCATTGACAGATTCCTTACCCCACAGGCAAACAATAAGACCAAACCATGGTGTGGCATTATTATCCAAGGCAGACTGAAGTATTGTAATGTAATCGCCCGAATACTCTCTGCGAGAAACAGAATGGGAGAATAATGGCATTCAAAGGAATCATAAGATGAAAGTAAAAACATTAATTAGTCAAAAAATAAAATATAAAAGAGTGATGATTATTTTATTTTTAGATGATTAGTAATCAGCAGTTAATTTGAAACTTTAAATTGTAAACAATTTGAATTTGATTGTGGCGGGACCTGGTGGCTAGCCACAGGTAACGTACCCTCAGCTCAGGAGGGAGGAGTTGAGCGTCTCAGAGTTGGAGGTGTTGGGTCATGGGGTCCGACCCAGGGTATTTAAGTACGAGTCACGCCCGGTCACGGGGTTGGAGGTGGAAGCAGCACAGTGCAGTAATAAACACCATTTCATTCACATAACTCGTTTTCTTGGTCCTCCAAAATATTCCAAATGGAATCTAAACTCGTCGTCGGGGCCCCGCTACACTGGTGACCCCGACGACCAGGAGTGGAATCCTGGACAAAGTTCGCACAAAAATGTACAGCGCTGAACCCGCCACTGCGGCCTACGAGGCCGAGCTCAATGCGGTAGCCCTGAAGCTGCCTACCTTTTGGACCTCGCAGCCGGGGGTATGGTTCCGTCAGGTGGAATTCTAGTTGCACGTCGTAACGGTCGATGAGACCCGGTACCACTATGTGGTAGGGGTTCTGGACCAGGAAAAGGCCGGTCAGGTCATGCGCCCTGCAAGGCCCAGCAACCCGGGACCACACCCATAAGAGCCACAACCAGACAAGTGGCACAGGAAAGAGAGATGTGGTGCCCACAAGAGCCATGGACCAGACCAGACAGGAGAGAATGATGTGGTGCTTTTACCACCAACGCTGAGAGGCAGCGGCCCACAAATGCCGCCAACTGTGTGCGTTCCAGGGAAACTCCAGAGCCTGCTGCCGGTAGGCACCACGGTGGCCGGTGAAATCTAACGTTTGTGCGCCTGGGACCGGTGCTTGGGGCGTAGGTTCCTGGTGGATACTGGAGCAGAGGTTAGTGTTTTGCCACCTTCCAGAGCGGACATGCAGGCTGGTAAGCAGGGTACCCCTCTTGATCGCGGCGAATGGGAGTCCCATCCGCACCCACGGCATCCGTACCATCCCCATAATATTGGGCGCGTGCCATTTCACCTGGCCTTTTGTCATCGCAAACGTGTCCCAGCCGCTGCTGGGCGCACATTTCTTGCGGGCGCAAGAGCTCCTAGTGGATGTGAAGTGCCAGCACCTCGTCCATGCGACATAGTTGGAGGCGATTTCCTTGTGCCCTACTGCGCCCGCCCCGTCGAACAGCAATCCGGTGGTAATGGTGGACAACGTCTGCGCCCAGTTTCGGGATATTGTTACATTGGAGTTCGGCTCAGCCAGCCTGAAACACGGGAATGAGCACCACATTCTCACCCCGGGCCCACCGCTCCATGCCCGCACCCGCAAGCCTCAAATTGTGAAGGCGGAATTTCGCAACTTGGACGCCATGGGCATCGTCTGCCGCTCCAACAGCTCATGGGCCTCCCCGCTTCACATGGTGCCAAAGGCTTCAGGGGGCTGGCGGCCTTGTGGGGACTATTGCCACCTTAATGAGGCTACGATTGCCGACCGGTACCCGATTCCTCACATTCAGGACTTCACAACCCATCTGGCCAGGGCAAAGTATTTTTAAAAGATCAACTTAGTCCATGGGTACTAAATCACCGATTATCACCCCTTTTGGGTTGTTTGAATTCCTGCGGATGCCCTTCCGCCTCTAGAACGGCGCACAGGCTTGCCAGCGCCTCATGGACACTGTGGATCGAGGGTTGGATTCCATCTTCATTTACTTGGACAAATCCTGGTGGCAAGTTGTACGTGGCAGGAGCACTGCGCCCACCTTCGTTTGGTGGGCGCAGCATCTTAGCGAGCATGGTCTGGTGGTCAACCTCTCAGTATGTGACGGTTCGGCCTCCGGGCCATTGACTTTCTAGGGCACCGGATGACGAAGCACAGAGCAATACGTCTGCCCAATAGGGTTGAGGCCATACGCCGGTTCCCGCAGACTTCCAACGTGCGAGGACTTCAGGAGTTCGTGGGCATGGTGACATTCCATCACTGGTTTGTTCCGGCGGAGGCTAAGATCATGCAGCCGCTGTTCCATCTGCTGTCTGGCAAAGGGCAGGAGGTCCATTGGGACGCCGTCACTGTGGCAGTGTTCGAAGGGACAAAGGATACCCTGGCTCGGGCAGTATGCTGGTGAACATGCGAAGACGTCGCCACAGCTCTTACCGTGGATGCCTCAGACTCCGCGGTCAGCGGGGTCCTGGAGCAGTGCTTCGACAGTCAATGGCGGCCTCTCACCTTCTTCAGCCAACAGCTGAACCCAGCGAAGTGTCACTACAGTGCCTTTGACCGGGAGTTGCTCGCCTTACATCTCAAGGTGCAACATTTCCGGTACTTCTTGGACGGCTGGCCTTGACGGACCATGAGCCCATCACTTTCGCATTCGCCAAGGTCTCGGACCTGTGGTCCGCCCGCCTTATCCCGTGCAGAGATCGCAGCCATGCTCAACCCGGCCGTCGGGATAGACTACTCCGCCTTGGCAATGGTGCAGCTGACGGACGAGGAAATGCCAGCTTACCGCACCGCGATCTCCGGATTCGTGCTGGAAGACATGCCGTTGGGTCCCTCAGGTGGTTGCATTTTATGCAACATTATACAACTGCGGCCGGTTGTCCCAGCGGCCTGGCGCCATCGTATTTTCGAGGTGATCCACGGCCTGGCCCACACATCGATCTGGGTTATGGTTGCCATGGTGGCGGCAAGGTTCATCTGGCACGGTCTGCGGAAGCAGGTCGGTCGCACGGCACGGACATGCATCCCGTGCCAGTCGTCCAGGATACATTGGCACGTCTGTGCACCGATACAGGATTTCTCGGTGCCACACTGGCGGTTCGACCACGTGCACGTGGACATCGTGGGGCTGCTGCCGCCATCCCGGGGTGTGTCGCTTCTACTGATGGTGGTAGATCGTTTGACGCGGTTGCCGGAGGCCATCCCGCTCGTGGACACTTCCGCCCGGTCGTGTGCTTGGGCCCTTATGGCTAACTGGATTGCCCGCTTCGATGTTCCCATTGATATCACTTCGGACAGGGTAATTAAAATAATGTTCTGTTTTATTTATTTAAATCTGCAGCATGAATGCATTTAGCTCCACCACCATTTAATTGACTATATTTTTAATGTTATGGAAATGACGATACTGACACTCCCCGACTTATGCAATGGGCTACTTACATAAACAGTTCTGTACTCAGTCCCTAGTGCAATCAAGGCAGTTTGTAATTTACACAACCCTGTACTATTACTCAAGTTTATATCGGAAGCAAGCCAGCAATGGTGGTGGTGCTCATCCAGAAAGCCGTGCACTGAAAAAAGTGGCCCAATGACGAGACGGAATCCATGGCAGCAATGGCGGTGGAACTTACCCAGAATGCCTCGCGCTGCAGAAAGAGACCTAGACGCAGCCAAAAACCGCTGAGACAGTTAATACTCCCAGTGAGTTATTTGAGACTCACAAAAAATCTGACTTTATGTAAAAGCTCACAGAATGTAACCCTTAGGTAAGTTAGGGAGTGCCTGTACATTGGCAAATTTGTGATTTAAAGTCAAACACTTACTGGAATGTTGCATTGTCCCAGATTTTAGTAGCACAGGTTGTATTAAGTCTCCTCTCAATTATTTTTCTCCTTCCACCAATGTTATCACATGCACTTCTGAAATAAAACAGCACAAAGCTTGGTTAAATTTACATTGATACATGGTGATTAAGCTATCTGCATACCCAACTCATCTGCAGAATTTATTTTTCCAAAATAACTATATTCAGAATTTTTAAAATATATACAAAACAATCTGTCTAAAAACTTCATATATTTGCAGTATCCATGCATTCAATCATGGTATACTCAATCGTATCTTTAAACTAAACCCCTTGCCACTCATGTGAAGCCCTGGGGTGAATACCTTCAAATAAGGGGTGTCCCCACTGGTCACTGCCTGCCAAAGGCAAGCAGCGGAAGGTCCCGAGACAAAAAGTGCTGGAGTAACTCAGCGGGTCAGGCGGCATCTCTGGAGAACATGGATAGGTAACATTTCAAGTTGGGACCCTTCTTCAGACTGACCATAACGTAGGAACACAGATCTGTCACTATAATACTGAGGTATAGTACCCGTGGACACAGGTCAGTCCTAATAACACTGGGGTATAATAATGAAGGACATGGGTAAGTCATTATAACATTTGGATACAGTGTCGGTGGAGACAGATCAGTCACTATAACGCTGGGGTATAGTACTGAAGCACACTGCAGAAGACCTCAAGCAACCCCCGTCTTATGGATGGGTTTCTAGAAAACCATTTGTATCACTATTTTCGGTTGCGCAAAACTCTACTGGAATCTTTCCTCTCAAGATTAGCACTACTGGTGTATCAGTCCGGGGATGGCAGGGGATAGGGGGGGGACTTAGAGATGTTTGCTTTTAACCACAGTACTTCTGCAGCATTACACAGCAACTTTTAGTTTAGTTTAGCGATACAGCGCGGAAACAGGCCCTTCAGCCCATCGGGTCTGCGCCAACCAACGATCCCAGTACACTAGCACACGCTAGGGACAATTTGCAATTTTTACCGTAGCCAATTAACCTACCAACCTGTACATATTTGGAGTTGGGAGGAAACCGGAACACCCAGAGAAAACCCACAAGGCACGGGGAGAACGTTCAAACTCGGTACAGACAGCACCCGTAGTCGGGATCAAACCCGGGTGTCTGCTGCTATCAGGCAGCAACTCTACCTCTGCTCCACATGGGAACATTTTTTTTGTAAAGTTGTTAATATATAGTCCTACAGTGCATTACAGACAGAGGCCCAGTATCCTTTAATTATTTCAAGCCATTGTAAAGTAAATCAGGGGTGCACTTGAACACTTCTTTCTGAAGTAGACAGACACTGGGGGAGAAAAAATAGTCTTCAGTTGTCATCTGTGTTTCATTCACCTGAGGGATCAAATTGGCCAAACAGGGCATCCAATGAAGAGGAGATGAGGACAAATATATTTCACTGGAGGGTGATGAATTTTTACATCAGCACTAATCACTGCTGCATCCTCAAGTTACAGTTTGCAAACCTGAAAATGTCCTATTTCCCCCTTCTCTCTATTTTCTGTCCCATAAACAATCCTTTGTCAGCCTCAGACGAAAAGGAGGCATCTTTAGAAAGGAGATGAGAAGGAATTTCTTTCGTCAGAGGGAGATGAATCTGTGCAATTCTTTGGGTATTGTTATAGAGGAGATTGGCAGGTTCTTGATTAGTAAGGGTGTTAAAGGTTATGGGGAGAAGGCACGAGAATGGGGTTGAGAGGGAAGAATATATCAGCCATGATTGAATGGCGGAGCAGAGTTGATGGGCTGAATGGCCTACTTCTGCTCCTGTGTCTAATGGTCAGTATTATCAGCCAATACCCCATCATTTGCTTAGTGTTGGCAACCAAAGACTGAGTTATTCCAAATTACTTAAAGTTGATGCAGAATGTCAATATTTACCTCAGCATCTCCACAGAGCTGTCCACAATGTTTGCCATCTTACTTGACGAAGAACACAGCTCTCTGTAGTTCTGTTCGCGAAAAGTTTCATCCAGTTTATAGCTGGCATTGTAACAATTTATACTGCAAGAAAATATATAAATAGACTGAAGAGTTGTACAGTTTAAATTAACATCTTATGCTACAATGCTGAGAACTATATTCTGCACACTTCCCCTCGCTCTACCTATTGTACTTGAGTTTGACATTTGACTTGATTGCACTTATGTATAGTATTATCTGATTTGATTGGATAGCATGTAAAACAATGCTTTTTGCTGTATCTTGGTACATGTGTCCCCCCCCTCCCCCCCGGGATTTCCGCCATTGAGGCACAGCATAGAGAACATATAATGGAACAGCACAGAATGCCCCTTCAGCCCACAATGTCCATGCCAAATATGATATCAGGTCAAATTCATGATGTTCATAAGATTGAGATACAAGGAACCACAGATGCTGGATTCATGACAAAGAAACACAAAATGCTGGAGCAACTCGGTGGGCTAGGCAGCATTTGTGGAGGGAATGGACAGGCAATGTTTCAGCTTGGGTCTGAAGAAGGGTCTTGATTCAAAATATTGCCTGTCCATTCCCTCCAGAGACGTTGCCTGACCCGTTCCACAAGCACTTTGTGTTTTGCTCAAGTTCATAAGGTTCGTGTTTTTGGTGGAAAGTAAATGAGAAAACTACAATACCTGCAAAGAAGGCCATAAATAAATACAGCTAAACCAAGTAATGCAGGAATAATCAGAGAAATTAGAAGAGTTTCCATCACAGCAAAATAAAGCGCGATTTTTTCACCAAAATAATTTCGAATTTTCCAAAGGGGCTGTAATTTGAAGTAGGTGTTTGCCCACAAGTTATCAAGCTCTGTCCTTGCATTGGTAGGTCCAACAGTTGTAAGATCTGCAAAAGAAATAAGGTCACTCACAGCTACGAAAAAAAGTATTTCTGTCCATATTAAACAATGAAAGCAACATGAAACATTTTCACTTAAGTAATTCACACCTCAAGCCAACAGGAAACAAGAATATTTTATACTCTGTTTACAGATTTATACACATAAAACATTATTTGTTCCCTATTTTATTTTGACATTTTTCGTAGACATGTTTAAGGGAATAAATGCTCAGAAATTGGAGGGGACTTAAACTATTTTTGGCATACTTTGTAAACTGCGACAGGAGGACATTGTTGCAAAAGACACCAATATGGACGGACATTTACTCCCTTTACAAGTCAAGACTGTTTAACTGTCATGTGCACCGGGACCAAGACAACTAAATTTGAATTCGCTGCAGCTTTACAGGCACCAACATAACAAATAAATATGCAATAAACAATAATACTACAAATTATCTGTTATACTAGATAACCAGATTATAATACTGCAAGCTGAAGTATGTAGTGCAATCTATACAAAGTCCGTCATTATAGGACTATGGTTAGGCTGCATTTGGTTGCATGCAGTTCTGGTTGTCCCATACAGAAAGAATGTGAAGGTTTTGGAAAGCATGGGGAAAAGATTTACCAGAATGATACCTCTATTAGGGGGTGACAGCTACAAAGAGAAGTTGGACAGACTTGGTTTGTTTTCTCTGGAATGCCGAAGTTTGATGGGAGACTTGATCGAAGTATATAAAATTATGAGATGCATAGACAGGGTAGACAGTTACAATCTTTTTCCCCAGGATAGAAAAAATCTAATGCTAGAGGGCATGGTATGGTACTTTATTTGTCACATGTACCAAAGTACAGTGAAATTATTTTTTGTATACAATTCAGTGCAAGTATCACTATACAAAAGCATTTAAATACAACTCAGATAAGCATCTGAGATACAGTACAAGTGTATATCAGTGGTACATTGAGACAGTATACAGATACACCAGTTTGGCGCCATTTTCAAGTCCCAGTTGTAAGTGCAGGGTTCTTGGCGTGACTATGAAGGCCCATTGTCCTGATGGTGTTGCGGAGTCGACCTGACCAACCATGGCCATGCTGTCCTCTGCAGCTGCTCAAGCGCTGTAGGTTGCGTGTGGTCCAGACGCTTGGCCACTTGGAGCGGCGACCAGTACAGCCAAGCCCCAGGCTGTTGTAGGGCCTCCAGTGGCCCGCCCCACTATTGAACGGTGCACTGCTTCCTGCTGAAGGTCTGCTTACTGGCCCTCCACCCAACTTCTTCCACTCTAGGTGGGCGAGCTGGGCCTTTCGGGCGGGTTACCGTTTGCGGCGCATGTCCTCTGTCCACGGTGGGCGGGTCCCCGGTATGCAGTGTGTGAGCTGGGCATTCCGGGCAGGTTCCGGTCTAAGGTGCAGGTCCTCTGTCCATGGCAGATGAGTGGAGCCTACCTTGTATGTCCTCCGTCCGCCGTTTGCAAGTCCACAGTGTTTTACCCAGGGTAGGGGAATCAAGAACCAGAGGGCATAGGTTTAAGGTGAGGGGGGGAAGGATTTAATAGGAACCTGAGTGGTAACTTTTTCACTCAAAGGGTGGTGGGTGTATGGAACGATCTGCCAGAGGAGGTTGCTGAGACAGGCACTATCGCAACGTTTTATTTATTTATTTATTTATTTAAAATTGTATTTATTAGAGGTAAATACATCAATGTACACATATATACTGTTACAATCATTGTACCCCATAATTTTATGGCTTTTAAAGAAAAAGAATAGAGGGAAAGAGAGTGAAATGTGAAAAGAGTTGTGATAGTGAAAGAGCATGCCAAAGGGGAAAAGAAACCCTTGGTCAAATAATTAGAAAAGGGGGTTAAAAGATAGACCCTAAACAAAGAAAAGGAAAAAAAAAAGGAAAAAAGCCAGTTATTATGTTATATACATCACGCAAAAGAAATCCACCAACTCGATAGTTTTTCATCCCCCCCCACCAAGGCCCGAGGTACTCCTGCACCCTATCTTTGTAGTAATTCTATAAATGCAGACCACGTATGATAGAAGCGTTCTGATTTTCCTTCCAGGCGGTGTCTCATATCTTCCAGATGTAATGTTTCAAACATAGTTGAAATCCACATATTTAATGTTGGTATAGGAGCATTTTTCCAAAATTTTATGATTAGTTTTTTTCCTATTATTAAGCCGTAATCAAATAAATTCTTTTGATACACATTTAATTCCGAACTACCTTCTGTCATTCTGAAAATAATCTATTCTGGCTTTGGTGTCATTTTTATTTTAAACAGTTTTTTTGAAAATTTCAAAGATTTCAATCCAAAACCTTTGAATTTTTGTACAAAAGATGAATGAGTGCGCTATAGTAGCTTCTTGACACTGGCATTTATCACAAATTGGTGAAATGTTACGGAACAATTTATTTAATTTAGTTTTTGAGTAGTATAATCTGTGTATTATTTTAAATTGTATTAAAGTGTGTCTTGCGTTAATTGAGCATTTGTGCACATTTAATAGGTATTCCACCTTGCATTGGAGATTTTTATGTTTAGGTCGTTTTCCCATTCACCTCTAATACTTTCCGTTGTTGGTATTACTGCATTTAGTATAATATTATATATATGTGAAATTAAATTTGCTGATTCCGCCTTTGTATTCATTACTTCATCTAGTAAGTCTAATGGCATTTTGTGAAATTCATGTGCATGTTTTTTCAAATAATCACATATTTGGAAATATTTAAAATACTGATTGTTACCCAGATTGTATTTTAGTTGTAATTTTTTAAATGATAATAATTTTCCCATATCATACAAATCTCCCAGAGTTTTAATTCCTGCTCTTTCCCATTGTATAAACGCTTTGTCCGGTTGATGAAGAGAATTATCCAACAATTGAATCATATTTCTAATATTTACCGACCAATAATAATACGTAAAATTAGGGAGTGCTAATCCCCCTACTACTTTGCGTTTATTCAGGTGTGGTCTTTGTATTCTATGGATCTTATAATCCCAAATAAAATTTGTTATATCTGAGTCCAATTTTTAAAAAAACTTTTTGGGTAGATATAGTGGAATTGATTGGAACAAGTATAGAATTTGTGGTAGAAAAATCATTTTTATGGCGTTTATTCGACCTATTAAGGACATCGGAAGCGTTTTCCAGAATTTAATTAAATTATGTAGTTTCTTAAGTACAGGGTTATAGTTTGCTTTAAACATGTCTTGATATCTTCTAGTAATTTCAATACCCAAGTATTTAAATTTTTCCACAACTATTTAAAAGGAAATTGTACTATCGCAACGTTTAAGAAACATTTAGACAGGTACATGGATGGGATAGGTTTAGAGGGATATGGGCCAAATGCAGACAGGTGGGACTAGTGTAGACGGGGCATGTTGGTAAGTGTGAGCAAGTTGGGCTGAAGGGCCT
Source organism: Raja brachyura (assembly GCA_963514005.1). The sequence continues at coordinate 63,755,944 of OY740786.1, forward strand.
TTTTGCACAACAGAGCCCATGACGCGAAGTAAAAAAACATTTAAACAAATAACACTGCAAAGTCAAAACTAATGCCCCAAGTCTATGTAGCTCAAAGCCTATTTTGAGGTTGTAGTGTTTAATAGCCTGATAGTTGAAGGGAAGAAGGTACTCCTGAATCTGGACATTACGGTTTTCATGCTCCTTTACTTTCTTCCCGATTGCAGGAGTGAGATGAGAGTGTAACCTACAATAATAATGCAAGAATCTCCAATCACAGTCATTGCTGGCAGCTTTTCTTCTACTGACCAATATTTTGCGGAGGTGAAGGTTGACTGGAATCCTCATCAGATTGCCCATTTGCTCTGTCGTGCAGAACGAAAGAAGATCTGAATGCCTTTTTCAAAAGAAGATACGGTAGAGCAGGCATATTCCTTGAAAAAGTTTGTTTGCCTGCTGCAAGAGTAGGAGATTTTAGTAGAATACTCATGTAGGATTAAAAGCAATTATATATGCATTGTTACTTTCATGTCATAGGAGCCCATTGAGTCTACTCTATTATTCAGTCATGATTGATTAGCAATGTTCCAACATTTTGAGATTTTAAAAATCAAGTCTGCTATTTATCCCATCAGATAAAGCATAAAAAGAAGTTTAATTTGACACCACTTTCATATCTTCAGTATTAAGAAAGTTATGACCATTTTCATACTCGGAAATTAGCATCTTGTTCCCCATTGTTTTTCAATTGACTTAACTCAAAAGCTGTGATCTAGAACAGTTAAAAGCCCATAACTTTCTTAAAAATTAAGAGAACTCAATGAAATTTTCAGTTATTATATATTGAAGCATTCTGAAACAAATATGAAACATTCTTACTTGGATGACCTGAAATTAAAGCATATAATTAGGTAATTGTACCTAATTATATCTAATCTAATTGTAGCTAATTACAAAATTCAATGAGTAAATCTAAACATCTATCCATTTCTTAAGAAAATATAAACTTTTTTAAAATTGCCTAAGTGTCCAAATAACATTCACACAATAATCCACAATATAACATAATTTTAAAATCTAATTTTCATGAATTTATAGGCCAAATGGAAGGAATTTAGTGTTTAATGCCTGTAAATTAATGGCCATTTAAATCAACTAGCGAGTGGGTTTTAGTGGAATGCGGTGGATTAGAACGTTGCGGTTTGCAGTGAAGTCGGTATGAAAAATACAGCCGGTTCATACATTTTTTTTTGTCCCCTTTTCGCAACATGAAAATGTGATTAAAGCCTTCCTAAAAACCAAGTTTTTATGTAAAAATAAACTGTGTAGCTTCTTTTATCGCCTACCTTAGGTCCATTCCGCTGTCACCGTTCAGAGTTTTAGAAGATGATTTTTAAACTACTCTAGTTAATAAATAATCTAGCGTAGTTTAAAAATACCTTTATGAATGAAATGTCAGAGCGATTTCTCTTTACCGACGAAATCGCCTGACATGGGTCGATTTGGACTGCCTAGATAAAATCGGCATTTTAAACCCGCCACCCTCTGAAAGGCGCCAAAGTCGCGCACACAGGGAGCGGCAGAACTGCAGCGCTGCTCAAGGTAGGTATTATAACATACCTAGATTGATGGTTCTTTGCCTCTCAACTCCATTCTCCTGATTCTGCCTTCATCATCCCATACAAGAGGTTTTCTGCCTCAACAATACCTAATAAATAGGCGCAAGAAACTGCAGATGTTGGTTTACAGAAAAGAACACAAAGTGCTGAAGTACTCAGCGAGTCAAATGGCATCTTTGGAGAACATGGATAGGTGACATTTCATACCGAAGAAAGGTGTTGACCCGAAACATCACCCATCTATGTTGTGGAGAGACCCTGCCTGACCTGCTGAGATTAGTTTAGTTTGGAGGTACAGCTTGGAAACAGGCCCTTCAGCCCAATTGTCCCTATTGCATGGGATAGTGCTAGTGTACGGGGATTGTTGGTCGGCACGGACTCGGTGGGACGAAGGAGCTGTTTCTGCACTGTATCCCTCAAGTCTAAAGTCTAAAGCCTAGAGAATCCAGAGATATGCCACATTGAAACTGGACCTTCAGCCCACCGAGACCACGCTGACCATCAATCACCCGTTCATCCTAGTTCTATGTTATCCCACGTTCTCATCCACTCCCTACACACTAAGACATTTCCTACATTCCCTACACACTAGGACCTGAACAAGGGCCTTGATCCAAAACGTTGCCTATTTCCTTTGCTCCATAGATGCTGCCTCACCCACTGAGCAGTTTCTCCCGCATTTTTGTCTACCTAGGATATGTCACATCCAATTAACCTCCAAACTCGCACGTCTTTGTGATATGAAAGGAAGCCCGGGCACCCGGAGGAAACCCACGTGGTAACCCACGTATAATCTCCACACGGACAGCACCCGAGGACAGGTTCAAATCTGGGTCTCTGGTGTTGTGAATCAGCGGCTCTGCCTGCTGCACCACTGTGTGCCGCCCCTACTCCAGCACTTTGTGTCCTTGGCTGCTAATTAGTGCTGGATGACTTTAGTTGTTCTTCCTCTGTTGGAATAGATGTATAATCTCAGGTGGGTAGTTCCACTATACAACACATTAAAATAGCAGAAGATAAACACAAAGTGCTGGAGTAATTCAAGGAGTCAGGTGGCATATCTGGAGAATATTTTTGTTTTGGGTCAAGACCCTTCTTCAGGGGAGTTAACTTGTTTGACAACCGGCTAACGCAGGCTAAGGCGGACTGAGCGTAAGTGTTCAGTGAAACAATCACCTAGTCTGCGCTCGGTCCTCAAGGTAGGTATAAACCAGCATCTTCAGTTCCTTCCTGCATATTAATTAACAGGTTCAGTTTGACAGAGTGAATGTGGAATTTCCTACCATGGACGGTTTGCTAACAGAAGAATAAAAATAGGAAAATTGTTCAATGCATGTTTCAGTGCTGAGCAATTCAGACTGGCCGTCACTATATTTCTCAGGAAGAGCCATGGTATGTATCATATTGTTTTGAAAGAGAGCAGATTGTGCAGTTGTGATGCTAACCTGTGGCAGGTGTCAACCACATGAGATAAACAACACTTAAAAAAATATATATTTCTGTCATAACCAATCCAAGGTCCAAATATTTACAGGTTAATTTGAATGTTTAAGAAATAGAAAATTATACACACAAAAAAAGGTCCCTCTATATTGAACTGAAAGGGATACTTTTACATTAAGATAAATACAACAATACTGAGAGGACGTATGTTAGAAAATTAGATTTTGGTTCACTAATAGACTTGAAAATGTTGGGACTGTGAAAATCAGCAAAGGTTTCCTCAATCGATGTAATTATTGACAATAATACATCCATGTGAAAATCTAGAGTGCTGGAGTAACTCAACGGGTCAGGCAGCATCTCTGGAGAACATGAATAGGCATTGTTTCGGGTTGAGAACCTTCTTCAGTAAACCAGTATCTGCAGTTCCTTGTTAAGGGGATCATTTGATCATGACTCAGCCTATATCTGAAATGATTGCATGTTTGCTACAGTTAGGTGTTCAAATAATACTTGAGGTCAAGTGAATATTTTGCTGTGTAGAAAAGCAATGTAGATCTTATAACTATTGAGTGCTGCAACTTGAGCAAGAAGAAACAGACTTCTTGATGTGCACTGGGTGCAGACTTTATTGCTGACTGTGTTTTATTCAGATGATAAATGATGTTAGATTACCTCATCTAATTTCCTGTTGGATAGGACACACAGTTCTTGCTCCTCAGGTATGTCAAAATGGTGCTAAACAAAGATCAGCTTCAACCATTGGGGGTTTTATACATTAGCAAAGGTTAAAAAATACCTTGAAAACGTAAAACAAGGCAAAAGGCAGAATTACACTGTTTGCAGACAACAAAATTTGGAAGAGGCAAAAGACAGAAGGGAGCAACGAACTCTGAGAGATGGCATTCAGACTGATAGAGTGTTGGGCAGATGCATTTCAATACAGAAAACAAGAGTGAGACATCAAATGTTGGTTGGGAAAATAAAACACGCCAAATGGTACAATTTGCAAAGATGGAGAGATATGGCAATGTTTGTGTGAATAAAACCTCAGAATGTGGCAGCATGTTAATAATGTAGAGAAACTGGAAACACAGGACAAAAGCCAGGAGGTATCTTAAACTTAATGAATAGTTGTTTGGCCCCAGCTGGAGCAGTGGATCCATCTTTGGCATTATGGTTTAGAAAGGACATGAAGGCTTTGGAGAATTGGTGGAGGAAATTAAATAGAAGAACCAAGGAACTGCAAAAATAGACACAACATGCTGGAGAATCTCAGCAGGTCAGGTCTCATCTCTAGAGAACATGGATGGTGACACTTTGGGTCGGGACCATTTTTCAGACTGATTGTAGTGGGGGTGGGGGCGTGAGAAAGAAAGCTGGGAGAGAAGTGGGGGCAGGACAAAGCTTGGCAGCTAATAGGTTGATAGAGCTTAGGGATATTTTTGATAAACAGATGACGGGACAATGCGCAGAGATGAAAAGACAGAAGGTGTGAGTCAAAAGGATTGAAGAGTTGCAGAATGTAAGAAGTTGTGAATTGTGATGCTAGAGGAAGGAATGTGGGTGGAAGGGGAGGGGCATGAGACATTTAATAGATTGACTGCAGGAGTGTAATTGTGGGTCAAAATATAATGTCTCTATCGTACCTTAAATCGGAGCGGAATTAATTATAATACAAGTACACAAATTCACGCTTAATTGTCAGCTGAAACAAATCTTACCTTCCACATCTTTTTCTCCAAATTCTATAGGGATGTTTGTAAGAATGTATTGAACCTAGAAAATAGAAAAAGATGATAGATCAGTCCACAGTCATATTTTTATGCATTTCCTGGCTTACATTTACCTTAGCTCACCTTGCCATTATCATTCTATATACTACAAATATTAAACAGAATCAAAGCTCCATATCGTGTATCATAAACTGTTCAACGTTATATTTCCTGTTCTCTCATTCCCAAACATCAGTCAGAGTACTGTGATTCAAATTGTGATCTCAGGCCTATTTAGATTTAAGAGTACATAAATTGAACATAGAATACAGCACAGGAACAGGCCCTTTGGCCCACAATGTCAATGCAAGACATAATATGAAGATAAATGAATCTCATTTACCTACCCCTCATGATTCATATCCCTCCATTCGCCTATCCATATGCTGATCTTAAAGCCTCTTAAATACCACTATGGTATCTGCTCCACCACCCCAGGCAGTATGTTCCAGACACCCACCACTCTATGTAAAACAAATTATCCTGCACCCCTCCTTTAAACCTTGCCCCTCTTACCGTAAAGTAATGCCCAGTAGGTTGAAGTAATTCAACCTCGGAAAATGATTCACTTAGAGCTAGGGAAAGGCTAAAATGATGTACTAATTCAATTATGCAATACACTGTTTTCCTCGAATTTCCCGTTACAGCAAATCAGTAAAACATCCATCACAGGGTCATACAGCACGGAAACAGGCTCTGTGAAACAACTTCACTATGCCGACAAAGATACCCTATCTACGCTTGTCCCATTTGCATGCATTTGGATCATATTCCTCTAAACCTTTTCTATCCATGTACCTGTCCAAGTGTCTTTTAAATGCTGTTATAGTACCTGCCTCAACTACCTCCACTGGCAGCTCATTCCATATACCCACCACCCTCTGTATGAAAAAATTGCCCCTCAGGTGAATATTAATTCTCTCCCCTATGTTCCCTGGTTCTTGATTCCTATACTCTGGGTAAAAGATTCTGTGCATTCACCCTATCTACTCCTCTCATGATTTTATACAAATAGTCAGGTTAAAACATAGTTGGACTTGTCTTGTGCTTTGATTTTTAAAAACAGGTTGTTATTCATTAGGACAACAATAATGCTAAAGCTGCAGGTAAAATAACATAGGACTGTCAAGCCAACTCTTAATGTCTGGGGATTACAAACTGCCCTCCGGGTCAGGTTAACGTCACAGCTAAAGTCCACTGGGGATACACAAGTACATCTGTGGCTGCATCATATCAGAACTGGATCAGTAAGGCATTGAGACTAAGAATGTGGCACTGATCAGAAAAATGCTTAAACTCATAGTCATACGGCACAGAGACAGACCCTTTGGCCCAACTCGCCCAAGGAGACATAGCCCCATCATGGCTAGTCACTCCTGCCTGTGTTTGGTCTATATCACCTCTAAACCTTACCTATCCATATACCTGTCCAGATGTCTTTTAACTGTTGTTATAATACCTGCACCAACTACCTCCTTAGACAGCTCGTTCCATATACCCACCACCATCTGTGTGAAAACGTTGCCCCTCAGATTTCTATTAAATCTTTCCCCTCTCACATTAAAAATATGTTCTCTGGTTCTTGAATCCCCTACTCTGGGTAAAAGACTGTTCGTTCACTCCCATCTATTTTCCTCATGATCTTATACTCCTCTATAAGATCACCCCTCATCCTCCTGCAATCCAATGAATAAAGTCCTAGCCCGCGCAACCTCGCCCTGTAGTTCAAACTCTCACATCCTGGCAACTTCAGAAACCGAGATTCGTTTTGCAGATGAGATTAGTTTATTTGCAGATGAGATGGGTTCAGTTAGACATCAGATACTGCACAGATACTGTGGGTTGAATAACTTGTTCCTGCTATTTACTTCTCTATGTTCTATGTGGTACGATAATGGAGAGATAACCTCCCGCTCTAAGAAAATATCGCTACAAATTGATCCATTTACAATTAGAGATCTCAGTGCAGGGCGAAAGAATGTTTCCTCATTTTCAATTCCTTTAAACAGAAGTCTTTTCTCATGTTCATAGTGCGCACTGACAGTGTTCATGACAGTTTCCGTTGTAAAATGGGCCATTAATTTATGAAAGCATCCCATCTTTTCCACTTTGACAACCTTGAATAGAACGAGAAGAAACACATTAGTAAATATAATATTTTCCAATTTGTAGATCATGTCAATTTACAATTCACATTCTTTTCTTTAAGGACCCGAAAAAGACTGCCTTCAGAGTGAACAATTTTTGAACACAAACTTTTAAACATTCTATGACTCTTGCAGTGGCACATTAACCCAAAGGTTCTTCAATTACAGCAACTCAGCAGGTCAGTCAGCATCTCTGGAAAACCCATGCATCGGTGATTTTTCTGATCAGGTCCCAACTATCACTATCCTTGTTCTCCGGAGATGCTGCCTGACCCACTGAATTACTCCCGCATTTTGTACCTTATTTTGTAAACCAGCATCTGCAGTTCCTTGTTTAATCAATGACAGTCATGTACATGACTCTAAGAAAGTCACCCTTATGCTGATGTAGGGCTCTTACTTAACATTTTTTCTCTGTTTCCAGCCGGGCAACCTTGGCAGCTTTTTAGGTTGCCAAATGACAGTTTAGGTGGTCGTTTAAGATGGCTTGTATGACGCATGCGATATTGTGCTCGGACGCAGTGCATAGTTACCAGTCGGAATTATGCTCAATGAAGCATTCACATATTATTTCTGCTTCAAATAAAGTCACAAACTAAACATATTCACCAATCAAGACATGATATATACTACAATGACATGCAGCAAAATTATAATACAGTATCTCAACTCTTTTTACACGTTGCAATGAATGCAATTTCTATTATTTGTTTCCACTTCCAAACAAAATGTGGTTGGATTATTCAGCGTATGATCAACCTCGGTGAGACCAAGCGGAGGCTTGGCGATCGCTTCGCACAACACCTCCACTCAGCAATAACCAACCTGATCTCCCGGCGCCTCAGTACTTAAACTCCCCCTCCCATTCCAAATCCGACCTTTCTGTCCTGGACCTCCTCCATGGCCAGAGTGAGGCCCACCTCAAATTGGAGGAACAGCACCTCATATTTCGCTTGGGTGGTTTACACCCCAGCGGTATGAACATTGGCTTCTCCAATTTCAGGTAGTCCTTGCTTTCTCCCTCCTTCCCCTCCCATTACCAGCTCTTCCTACTGTCTCCGCCTCTTACCTTCTTTTTCATGCCCCCCTCCCCCCCCCCGACATCAGTCTGAAGCAAGATCTTGACCAGAAACGTCGCCTATTCTTTCGCTCCATAGATGCTGCCTCACCCGTAGATTTTCTCCAGCTTTTTTTGTCTACCAATGGGATCCCACCACTGGCCACATCTTCCCATCTCCTCCCCTGTCGGCTTTCCGCAGAGACCGCTCCCTCTGTAACTCCCTGGTCAATTCGTCCCTTCCCACCCAAAATACCCCCTCTCCTGACACTTTCCCTTGCAACCACAGGAAATGCTACACTTCGCTTTACCTCCCCCCTTGACTCCATTCATGGACCCAAGCAGTCTTTCCAGGTGCGGCAGAGGTTCACCTGCACCTCCTCCAACCTCATCTTTTGCATCCGCTGCTCTAGGTGTCAGCTGCTCTACATCGGTGAGACCAAGCGTAGGCTTGGCGATCGCTTCGTTCAACACCTCCACTCGGTTCGCAATAAGTAAGTAAGTACGTTTATTGGCAAAGTATTCACATACAAGGAATTTGCCTTGGTGCTCCGCCCACAAGTAACAACTTTACATACAGTGACAGTTACGGATTAAACATTAATGATAATAAAACATTAATGATAAAACACCATTGATCAAGCATGTTAACCAACAAAATACCAGATCAAAGAGAGGCTACAGATTATTGGCTGTTGAGTAGAGCAACTACTCGTGGATAAAAACAGTTTTTATGTCTGGCTGTGGCAGCTTTGACAGTCCGGAGTCGCGTTCCAGAGGGAAGTGATTCAAAGAGTTTGTGGCCAGGGTGAGAGGGGTCAGAGATGATCTTGCCCACTTGCTTCCTGGCCCTCGCAGTGTACAGTTCATCAATGGAGGGAACGTTGCAGCCAATAACCTTCTCTACTGATTGGCCGATTCGCTGCAGCCTCCAGGTGTCATCAGACCATGATGGAGAAGGTGAGAACAGACTCTACGATGGCCATGTAGAATTGGACCATCATTGCCTGTGGCAGATTGTGCTTCCTCAGGTACCGCAGGAAGTACATCCTCTGATGTGCCTTTTTGACTGTGGAGTCGATGGTAGCCCCCCACTTAAGGTCCTTGGAGACGATGGTTCCCAGGAACTTAAAAGACTCCACAGATGTGACTGTGGTGTTGTTGATGGTGAGTGGGGTGAGGGGAGGGAGAGCTCTCCTAAAGTCTACAATCAATTCCGCTGTCTTAAGCGCATTGAGCTCTAGGTTGTTGCTACGGCACCAGGATGCCAGCTGTGACACTTCCTGTCAGTAGGCAGATTCCTCCCCATCCTGGATCAGTCCAATCAGGGTTGTGTCATCCGTAAACTTGAGAAACTTGACTGAGGTGTCTGCGGAGGTGCAGTTGTTGGTGTAGAGTAGAGGAGAGGAGAGAGTTCGCAGCCTTGCAGTGCTCCTATGCTGAGTGTTTGAGGGTCCGAGATGTGCTTTCCCAGCCTCACATGCTGCTTCCTGTCTGTCAGGAAGTTGGTGATCCGCTGACAGAAGGGGTTAGACATAGAAACATAGAAAATAGGTGCAGGAGGAGGCCATTCGGCCCTTCGAGCCAGCACCGCCATTCATTGTGATCATGGCTGATCGTCCGCTATCAATAACCCGTGCCTGTCTTCTCCCCATATCCGTTGGCTCCACTAGCCCCTAAAGCTCTATCCAACTCTCTGTTAAATCCATCCAGTGATTTGGCCTCCACTGCCCTCTGTGACAGGGAATTCCATAAATTCACAACTCTCTGGGTGAAAAAGTGTTTTCTCACCTCAGTCTATAATGACCTCCCCTTTATTCTAAGACTGTGGCCCCTGCTTCTGGACTCGCCCAACATTGGGAACATTTTTCCTGCATCTAGCTTGTCCAGTCCTTTTATAATGTTATATGTTTCTATAAGAAACATCCCATCCTTCTGAACTCCAGTGAATACAAGCCTAGTCTTTTCAATCTTTCCTCATATGACAGTCCCGCCATCCCAGGGATCAATCTCGTGAACCTACGCCGCACTGCCTCAATCACAAGGATGTCCTTCCTCAAATTAGGAGACCAAAATGGGACACAATACTTCAGACGTGGTCTCACCAGTGCCCTATACAACTGCAGAAGAACCTCTTTACTCCTATACTGAAATCCTCGTTATGAAGGCCAACATTCCATTAGCTTTCTTCACTGCCTACTGTACCTGCACGGCAACTTTAAGTGGCCGGTGTACAAGGACACCCAGGTCTCACTGTACCTCCCCCTTACCTAACCTAACGTCATTGAGATAATAATCTGCCCCCTCGTTTTTGCCGCCAAAGTGGATAACCTCACATTTATCTATATTATACAGCATCTGCCACGCATCTGCCCACTCACTCAACCTGTCCAGGTACCCCTGCAACAGGCACGTGCCGTCAGGGTAGGCAAGGTAGGCACTGCCTACCCTGACTAAAATTATGAAATGGCAATTTTTAAATATAAATAGTAAAGGCATGGGAGAATTATGCCTGTCTAAGAGATCGATCTCTTAGGTAGGCATAATTCTCCGTGCCTTTCACCCGCAGCGCTTGTAGCACGGGAAGCTCTGTGCAGCCCCCGTGCCGTCAGCGCTGCCTGAAGCCGTCAGATTCAATGGAAGCTGAAGGCAGCAGAAATTCTGCCTTTGCAGCACTGCGCATGCGCATCATCCTTCTGCGCATGCGCATCGCGAGTTTCTTGGCGGGATGTTCAAATATGGATTGCCATTATTTTAATAGTATCTTAGCAAACAAAGAATGAATAATGGACTTAATGTACCAATAATGTGGTAAGTGCATTTCTTTGTGCTTTATGTTTTTAAATACTGTAGTTCCCGGGGTGGGGGGAGAGCTCCGTTCACAGTGTTTGGGCAGTCTGGCGTTGTGAAGGAGGGGATTGGGGTCAGTAACCCACTTGCCACTCTCCGGTCTGAGTGCAGGTGAGATGGGACTAGGTGAGAGTAAGTGTTCGGCACGGACTAAAAGGGCCGAGATGGCCTGTTCCCGTGCTGTATTGCCATATGGTTTTATTGTGGCCGGGGAGTGGATCAGCTCGGGTGGTAGCCGCAGCACTCCGGGCACGGACAGCAGAACTGGCCGCCACTTCCGCGGAAGGAAGCAGCTCGGGTGACTGCGAGTGGCCGCCGGGACCCTGCCACTTCAGCCCCTTCTGCTGGTCCCCACTCACCTCTGGCAGTGCTCTCCGTCTGAACATCTCTCACCTGCCGCTCGCCGGCCGGCTTCCCGCAAATCTTTAAATTCCGACAGCGGGTTCACGGGTTCAGTTTAGGTTACTTGGCTGTGGGAATTTAAGGATTTGCGGGGCGCGGTTGACATGAGCGAAGCCGGCGAACGGCAAGTGAGAGATGGGGGTTACACAAAAAGCTGGAGAAACTCAGCGGGTGATAGTTCCTTCATACAGGCACCTGTTATGTGCTAGAAAAGCAGCATAAAATCCAAAAACACATAGATTAAACATAGGGGGTTACACAAAAAGCTGGAGAAACTCAGCGGGTGCAGCAGCATCTAAGGAGCGAAGGAGATAGGCGACGTTTCGGGTCGAGACCCTTCTTCAGACATACACGACTATGCTGTCAGCAGTAAAGATGATCACGCAATTCCAAAAATATGAGCGCGTAAATCATGCTTTGGTATTAATGGAACAAGTGTGTTATTGTAAAAATGCACAAATCAAACACACATAAAAAGCTTTTGCCCTTGATCCTTACCACAACCTCAGTTTCCTTGCCAACGATGCCATCCTTCCTGTCAATTATCCATAAAATCTGACAACTCAGCTCCCACCGTCAGGTTAAGTAACTGACCATGAATCCACGACAGCACACCAAATGCCTTTTTTCACCAAAATAACATCACCTGACAGCCTCAGCCCCACATTATGTGCTCTTGCAGACCATTCCCGTGCCTGTATCAACTCTAAAGCAGACTGTTCCAAACCAGCTTCACACCTACTTAAACTTTAAGTCATTCAAAACTCTGCTGCCCTTATTCTCACTTACAATAAGTCCCACTCAGCCCCGAATAAACTGTTCACAGGAGTTTACAAGAACCATAGATACATAGAAGGTTACACAAAAAGCTGGAGAAACTCAGCGGGTGCAGCAGCATCTAAGGAGCGAAGGAGATAGGCGACGTTTCGGGTCGAGACCCTTCTTCAGACTCAGTGGCGGCCAGTTCTGCTGTCCTTGCCCGGAGCGCTGCGGCAGCGGTGAGTGAGTTTGATATGATCTCTGTCCCCCTCCTTCTCAAAACTTCTCCCTTCTCGCATATTTAACCCCTGCCGCAGGCTCCCCACACGCTGTGAAAGGAACTCCCCCTCCAATTGGACCCTTGAATTAGTATTGTCATTCCATAAGATGACAACTGATTCAACGTCCTGATGTGCTCCCGTTTTTCCCACCATCTCTCCACCTGCCTTCATCCTCCGTCCCCCACCCATTCAGTAATTAAAAAATGAAGGAGATTTAGAACCCTTGGGAAAATTGAATTGTTACTTATTTTTTATTGTTTACGAAGAGAACAATCTGCGCATGCGCGGTTTTAAGATTTTTTTTGAAAGCCGGCTGACTGCCTACCCTGAGTAATTACTCACGGCACGTGCCTGCCCTGCAACCTCCTAACATACTCTTCACAGTTCACACTGCCACCCAGCTTTGTGTCATCCACAAACTTGCTAGTATTGCTCCTAATTCCCTCTTCCAAATCATTAATATATATGGTAAACAGTTGCAGCCCCAACACCGAGCCTTGCGGCACTCCACTCGCCACTGCCTGCCATTCTGAAAAGGACCCGTTCACTCCTACCCTTTGGTCTACCAACCAATTTTCTCTCCATGTCAACACGCTACTCCCAATACTATGTGCTCTAATTTTAGTCACCAGTCTCCCATGCAGGATCTTATCAAAGGCTTTCTGAAAGTCTAGATACACTACAACCACTGGCACCCCTTCATCCATTTTATTTGTCACATCCTCAAAAAATTCCAGAAGATTAGTCAAGCATGATTTCCCTTTCATAAATCCATGTTGACTTGGACTAATCCTTTTACTGCTATCCAAATGCCCCATTATTACCTCTTTAATAATTGACTCCAGCATCTTTCCCACCACCGAAGTTAGGCTAACTGGTCTGTAATTCCCAGTTTTCTCTCTCGCTCCATTCTTGAAAAGTGGGATAACATTAGGTATCCTCAAATCCACAGGAACTGATCCTGAATCTATTGAACATTGGAAAATGATCACCAATGCGTCCACTATTTCTAGAGACTCCTCCCTGAGGACCCTGGGATGCAGACCATCAGGCCCAGGGGATTTATCATCCTTCAGCCCCATTTGCCTACCCAATATTATCGCTCGCCTAATTGTTTGTGTCCTCCTTAGTGAAGACAGATCCGAAGTACCTATTCAACTCTTCTGCCATTTCCTTGTTGCCCATAATAATTTCACCCGTGTCTGCCTTCAAGGGACCCACATTTGACTTTGCTACTCTATTTCCCTTAACATATATAAAGAAGCTTCTACTTTATATTCCTGGCCAGCTTCCCCTTCATCTTTTCAGCCCGTATTGCCCGTTTTGTTTCCTTCTGTTGTCCTATGAAAGTTTCCCAATCCTCTGGCTTCCGGCTACTCTTTGCTGTGTTATACAAATTTTCTTTTAGTTTTATTCTATCCTCTTGTCAGCCACGGTTGCCTCCTACTCCCCTTAGGCAGGGTTCAGGCAGTCAACTCGGAATGTTTGGAATGTAGTAGCTCTAGCACAATGGTCTTGAATGCAGGGCTAAAATCAACAAACAGGATCCTCGCATAGGTCCCCTGGCAGTCTAGGTGCTGTAGGATGAAGTGCAGGCCCAGGTTGACGGCATCATCCACAGATCTATTGGCCTGATATGCAAACTGCAGAGGGTCCAGCAGGGAGTTTGTGATATTTTTCAATTTCGCCAGCACAAGCCTTTCGAGTGTCTTCACGACTACAGAGGTCAGTGCGACAGACCTGTAGTCATTAAGACAAGTAATCCTTGCCTTTTTGGGTACAGGGACAATAGTGGAGACTTTGAAGCAGGCAGGAACGGTACATGTTTGTAGGGACTGGTTAAAAGTGTCTGTATAGACTGGTGCCAACTGTTTGGCACAGAGCTTAAGAGTAGAGGGGGAAACATTGTCAGGTCCTGCAGATTTCCAGCTCTTTTGTCCTCTAAAAAGCCTCTCCACCTCCTCTATTTTTATTGTTGATATTGGATAAGTTATGTTGTGCAGCACAGAGGGTGTGGATGATTGGGTGTGAAGTGGTGATTGGAGGGGGTGGGTGTATAAAGGCACAGTCTTTGCAGACTGAGGTCAGGCTTTGAGTGGGTGTGAAGTGTTGGTTGGGGTGGGAAATGGTCCAGTCTTTTCATACTGGAGTCTTGCCTTAAGTAGGTGTAAAGTGGGAGAGGGTGCAGGGTCCATTCCTTGTAGACTGGGGTCTGGCTGTGTTGGTTGGGGAGGGGAGGGGAGGGGAGGGGAGGGGAGGGGAGGGGGGGGGTACCAGAGTTAAGTTTCTGATTTTCAAACGTGCAGTAAAACCCATTCAGGTCGTTGGTCAGCTGACGATTGTCAAAAGAGCAGGGGGCTTTCCTCTTGTAGCTGGTAATTTCTTGCAAGCCCTTCCAAACTGAAGAAGAGTCACTAGCTGAGAACTTGCTCCTCAACTTCTCAGAGTACCTTTCCTTGGCAGCTCTGATTCCTCTTCTCAGCTTGTACTTGGCCTGCCTGTAGAGGTTTGCATCCCCGCTCCTGTCGGTCTCTTCTTTAGACTGTCGGAGCTGTCTGAGTTCTGCAGTGAACCAGGGCTTGTTGTTGTTGAACCATGTCCGGGTCTTAGTTGGAATGCAACTGTCCTCGCAAAAGCTGACATATGATGATACAGTGTCCGTATACTCATCGAGGCTTGTGGTTGCTTCCCTGAACACATTCCAATCCGTGCAGTCAAAGCAGGATTGTAGGTTGTCAATGCCCTCGCTCGTCCACCTTTTCGTTGTTCTGACCACAGGCTTACCAGCTTTTAGTTTCTGCCTGTAGGTCGGAATAAGGTGAACTATGCAATGATCAGAGAGACACAGACCCGCCCGGGGAACAGAGCGATATGGATTCTTGATTGCCGTATAACAGTGATCGAGTGTTCTCTCCCCTCTGGTGGGGCAGGTAACATGAATTCTGTATTTTGGAAGGTCATGGCTGAGGTTAGCTTTGAGAAACTATCCATTTTCACTCTTAAATCTCAAGTGATGCTATGTTCCCCTTTGCAGCTACTGCATGTTTTAATTCAGTTCAAGACTATGGGGCAGTACATTAGCCATAAAGTTAATGCGTAAAAGTGCCAGAGACCCGGAATTGATCCTGAATTTGGGGTCTATGTGTATGGAGTTTGCTCCTTTTCCCTTTAATCGCATGGGTTTTCTCCGGGTGCTCTTGTTCCCTTCCACATTGCAAAGGTGTGCAGGAACCTTTTTCAGATCCACCCCAAAACGTAGTATTTTCCTTTTGTCCAGAGATTCTGTCTGACCTGTTGAGTTATTCCAGCTTTTTGTGTCTATCTTCAGTTTAAACCAGCATCTGCAATTCCTTCCGACACACATGATACTATACAATAGAACATTCTTTACACAGAGAGTGGTGAGTCTCTGGAATTCTCTGCCACAGAAGGTAGTTGAGGCCAGTTCATTGGCTATATTTAAGAGGGCGTTAGATGTGGCACTTGTGGCTAAAGGGATCAGGGGGTAATGGAGAGAAGGCAGGTACGGGATACTGAGTTGGATGATCAGCCATGATCACAATGAATGGTGGTGTAGGCTCGAAGGGCCGAATGGCCTACTCCTGCACCTATTTTTCTATGTTTCTATGTTTCTAACTTTATTAATCCCAGGAGGGAAATTGTGTGTGTGTGTGGGTATATATATTAAACACACACACACGCACACACACACACATATATAGAGTTATATTTTCATATATAAATATACACTGTTTTGTTTTCTCGTTTATAACATTGTTTACATATTTGTTCTACCTGGGACGTGAGAGAATAAAACACTCTTAACTCTTGATTTATGTCGCGAATGTGTGGTATAGAACTAGTATACGGGTGATCGGTGGTCGGCGTGAATTCGGTGGGCAGAAGGGCCTGTTTCCACGCTGTACGTTTAAATTAAACTAAAAACACTAAAACCAGAGGGAATCTAAAGAAAGGTCTCTACACGAAACATCACCCAATTTCTTCTATCCAGAGATGCTGGCTGCTCCGTGGAGTTCCCCGCACAATTAAAGCATGGAATAGTCTTCACCCCACCATAGTTACCCAACCAGACGCAACTAAATTTAAGGTAGGTCTTTTTTCCCAGGAACCCTTTTTTCCTTAAGTCCAAATCAAGAGTCAGGAGAGTTTTATTGTCATGTGTCCAGATAGGACAATGAAATTCTTGCTTGCTGCAGCACAACAGAATATGTAAACATAATACAGAACAGAGATAAATGTTCATTGTGTTTATAGACCATAGACCATATATTTACAATAAATAAACAGATAAAGTGCAATAGGCTGTTATTGTTCAGAGTTTGGAGTTTGATGATGGATGCCCCCACCACCTCCAGTTTAAATTTCATTTAGAATATTTTTGGAGGACCAGGAAACCAAGCAGCAAGAGTTACTCCAGGGAGTTACTCCAGCTCCAGGGAGTGATTCTGCGTTGGTTTTCAGCGGTCGTGGCGAGGCGGCGACCAGACAGCAATGGTGACCAGATATCCCACAATGCAAAGGGAGGGAGAAAGTGCCCGGTGCCGACCAGTTGCCGTGGCAGTGCGCACGTGCAGGGCGGCCGATGATGTGCTGGCCGCGGTTGTGAGCATGTGCAGAGGGAGGATGTGTTGGCCGTGACAGTGCGCATGTGCAAGGCGGCCGGCTTTGCTGGCAGATGAGGAGCGGAGAACTAGCAGCCCTGACACAAATGGCGGGCGGAGACGGAGAGTGACAGAGAGAGAGATAGAGAGGGGGTCCGGCTCAGAGTTGAACAGCAGGTGTCCCGGGTGCATGCCAAGTCGGGTAAATTGACACGACTTTTAAGTTGCCTGACGTGATGTTAGGTGGCCATTGGCACCCGGGCAACCGTTGATTTCGAGCCCAGTGATGGCTGTATGAATCAAAGATAAGTGCACAATTATGTCCATGTAAACCCACCAGTTTTGGTGTAAACTGCCCTAATACGCAGGTAGACACAAAATGCTGGAGTAACTCAGCGGGACAGGCAGCATCTCTGGAGAAAAGGAATGGGTGATGTTTTGGGACGAGACCCTTCATCAGACGCTTCTAATACGCAGCATGTTTTCACTTTGATATCAAGTCACTGTGCCACTGGGGTTCAAACAAATATCTGCCCTTCTTCAAAAAATGGGTGCCTGTATTTTAGATTGGTATATGTTTATTATTCCTGTGGAAACCTTGTCAGTTCATTTGTCAGAAGGCACACATGCTAAAAGAGTAGGGAGACAAGAATGCTAGAGAAACTCAGCAGGTGAGGCTGCATCTACGGAGAGAAGGAATAGGCGACGTTTCAGGTCGAGACACTTTTTCTGATGTCGGGGTCTGAAGAAGGGTCTCGACCCGAAACATCACCTATTCCTTCGCTCCACAGATGCTGCCTCACCCGCTGTGTTTCTCCAATGTTTTTGTCTCCCTTCGATTTTTCCAGCATCTGCAGTTCTTTCTTAAATATGCTAAAAGAGTAATCATGTTTAATGATATGACAAAAAAAAAATCAGTTTGATGACCTATTGACCTCTCAACAAGGCTGATGAAAAGCCTTCAAACTGCAACTTTGTTTCTCTATCAGATGTTGCCCGATCTCTTGTGTTTCTAGCATTTTCTCAATTTATTTCCATGTGTGCAAAATTATTTGTTACTGTATTCCTTGCACTGAACAATAAAACGACAAACTATGAATATTTACATTAGAGCAGTCTTTTTATTTGCAAGTTTTAAAATCGCCAGCTTGTTCCCTCAACATCAAGATAATTTAAAATACGTATTGAGATAATTAATAAATGATGATAAATTCATACATATTTAAACAATGGAAAGATAATAAATATTGTGTATATAGAGGGGTTGGACAAACTTATATTGTTTTCTCTGGAACCCGGAGACTGAGGGGAGATCTGATAGAAGTATATAAAAGTGTGAGAGGCACAGGTCGGATAGAACCCTTTTCACAGGGTGGATATGTCAGGACTACAGGGCACAGCTTTAAGGTGAGCGAGGCAAAGTTTAAAGATGTGTGGGGCATATTCTTTACACCGAAAGTAGTGTGTGCCTGGAACACGCTATCAGGGGTGCTGGTGGAAGCAGGAACAATAGTGGCATTTAGGACGGTTTTGGAGGGGTATGTCACATGAAAGCAGAGGAGATGAGTTGAACTTGGCATCACGTTTGGCATAGATATTTGGGGCAGTAGGGTCTGTTCTTATTATGTGCTGTTCTATGTTCTGTAATAGAAACAGGAGGCACAGTGGTAGACTCGCTGTCTCACCACACCAGAGACTCGGGTTCAATCTTGACCTTGGGTGCTGCCTGTGTGGAGTTTGCATGTTCTCCCTGTGACCACGTGGGTTTTTTTGTCAACCAGCATCAGCTGTTCCTTAATTTTAACTTCCATGCTGTATCTCAAAACCAAACTCTAGCCCATTCCAGGTGATTTAGCAGCCAAGAAATCTGTGCTCCGATTTCACCCCATTTCCCATTCTTGTAAAATTGCTCTTAATAGGTAGGTAGTGGATGAGAAAATGGAATAACATCGAACTAATGTGATCAGGTGATCCATGGTCAGCATGGACATGCCTAAATAGAAAATAATAACAAGGAACGGCAGATGCTGGTTTATACCAAAGATATAGACACAGGTGCTAGAATAACTCAGTGGGTCGGGCAGTATCTCTGGAGAAAATGGATAGGTGGCATTTTGGGTTGGAACCCTAATGAACTTCTGGGGCAGGTTGAAGAAGTGTCCTGACATGAAACATCACCTATCCATTTTATCCAGAGATGCTGCCTGACACGTTGAGTTACTCAAGCGCTTTGCGTCTTTTTTTTGTCAACCAGCCTCAGAAGTTCCTTAATTCTAACTTCCATGCTGTATCTCTAAACCAAACTCTAGGCCATTCCAGGTGTTTTAGCAGCCAAGAATTGAGATTGCCTACCTGAGTCAAAGGCATCTTCAGTTTCATCCTCTCGGCTGTCTGGCTCAAAAGTTCAAAGGGTGCGTAGATTTTAACAATCATGTACTTGTCCTTGGACCGCGTCGCGCCAGACATCACACCCGCAGCCCATTTGTCACCGGTGATGTTGTGGTCCAAGCGGAGGCCGATCTTCTCCACCTCCCTCAGGAACTTCATCCTCTGCTCCGCGTAAGGGTCGACGCTGCCCGGCTCCTGTTCGTAAACCAACACATGATCGATTATTGGGATCTCTTCCATCATTTTCCTCTGCCAGTTTCGTAGCAGTTGCGGCCAGGAGTAGGATGTACCTGTGCCAGCTCCCTGCTGGCCTGCACTGTGTTTATACCCCTTGCTCCTTGGTGCATACACAACGGAGGGCACTAACAACCCACACCGCTCGCAATGGTGTAACTTCAAATCAAATCCCGATCGCAGACCCTTTTCATTTAAGTCGCAGCACTTTTTTTCTAATGCAAAAACTACTTTCTACCCTGCCCGCTTGTGTACTCACGCCACTTCTAAGTTGCTTTGCCTCATCTTCTGCTCCTGCATGTGTCTTATTCTCTGGAGGGGTGTGACAAACAATTCTGCTCATGTGTACTTACAAGCTCTTCCGTGACACGCCTGGGGAATTGATGGATGAGGGAAAACCGGCAAAAGGATCAGAAGCTGTTTGCAAATGGTTCACGGGGATGAGATTCAGAATGAGTTGTGATTCTGGAAAGAGGGTCGGGATGTGGAATGGAGTGACACTTGTTCCGCATGGAGAAGGTGTTACGCCTGTTGAGCCCACTATTGTTTATTAGTTAAATTATTGAAATATACAGGAAACGGTCGAGTTTTCTAACAATGTAAAACAGAAATTGGGTGGAGCACAAAAGCTGACAGTGAAGCAGACCAAAATATTTGTAGAAATAATGAATTGTAGATGCTGGTTTACACATAAACACAAAAAGCTGGAGTAACTCAGCGGGACAGGCAGCATCTCTGGAGAGAAGGAATGGATGGTGTTTTGGGTAGAGACCCTTCTTCAGACTGGTTCGGGATAAGGGATACGAGAGATAAAGAACAATGAATGCAAAAAAAGTAACGATGATAAAGGAAACAAGCCATTGTTAGGTGTTCGTAGATTGAGAATGAGAAGCTAGTGCGACTTGGGTGGGGGAGGGACACAGAGAGAGGGAATGCCGGGGCTACCTGAAGTGAGAGAAATCAATATTCATACTACTGGGCTGTAAGCTACCCAAGCGAAATATGAGATGTTGTTCCTCCAATTTGTGTTCAGTCTCACTCAGACAATGGAGGAGATCTAGGACAGAAAGGTCTGTAGGAATGGGAAGGAGAATTAAAGTTCTCCAGCAACCGGGAGATCAGATAGGTTCAGGTGGGCTGAGCGGTGTTCCGCAAAACAATCGCCCAGTCTGCGTTTGGTCTCACAAAAAGCTGGAGAAACTCAGCGGGTGCAGCAGCATCTAAGGAGCAAAGGAGATAGGCGACGTTTCGGGTCGAGACCCTTCTTCACATCTTGAACAACGGATACAGTAGATGAAGTTGGAGGTGGTGCAAGTGAACCTCTACCTAACCTGAAAGGACTGTCAGGGTCTCTGGACAGAATCGAGGAGGAGGTATATCGATAGGTATTGCATCTTCTGGGAGAGGGTGGTTTGGGATGAGATAACCAGGGAGTTGCAGAGGGAACGGTCTCTGTGGAAGACGGTCTCTGTGGATGTGAAAATGTGGCTAGTGGTGGGATCCTGTTGGAGGTGGCGAAAAATTCAGAGGATTATGTGTTGTATGCGATGGCTGATGGGGTGGAACGTAAGGACGAGGGGATTCTGTCTGTGTTGCGACTAGGGCGAGGGGGAACAAGGGCGGAGCTTTGGGGTACCGAGCAGACACGATTGAGGGCCTCATCTATGATGGGAGAGGGGAACCCCCATTGCTTAAAGAATGAGGACATCTCGGATGTCCTAGTATGGAACACCTCATCTTGGGCGCAGATGCGACATAGATAGTGGAATTGGGAGTAGAGGATAGAGTATTTTTAGGAAGCAGGGTGGGAAGAGGTGTAGTCAAGATAGTTGTGGGAGTCAGTGGGGTTGTAATATACGTCAGTCAATAGTCTATTTCTGGTGAAGGAGACTGAGATCAAGAAAGGGGAGGATCACTACTGAGATTCCCTGCAGGAAGGGAGGAGCAGTAGGACCCAGCAGAGTCAGACCATGTGCTGTCGGAGTCTGCATCGTGGACGCTGTAGGCCTGGTGCTGAGCCTGGAACTCAGGTGAGGCGATGACTCTGGCCCGCCTCACTGGGTGGTGGAGAGGCGAGGGTCGGCAGAGTCGGTGGTGGTGGCCCGTGGGGGGCTGGAGTAGAGATGCAGGTCGGCGGCCGCAGCATCAATGACCGCAGGGAGACAATGAAGGTTGGCGGCAGAGGTGGCCCCAGGGAGGTGGTGAGAATTGACGACAACAGTGGTGGACCCAGGGAAGCGATGAGAGTTGGTGGCTGCGGTAGGTTCAGTGGTCCGTGCCCTGGATTCGGCTGGGAAGGCGGCGAGGGTCAGAGAGGCAGTGGATGTTGGTGCTGCTCCTCGTGGCAGCAATCTCGGCCTCATAGTGCTCGGGCTGAGCGGCGCAGTCCAACAGTGGAGCAACAGGCCTGTGGGCGGTCGAGTCGTGTCGGTGGAGGGAACGGCCTGGAGGCTGGCAAACTTGTGATCCTTGGTCCAGTCAACATGGATTTGTGCCTGGAAGGTCACGTTTGACTAATCTTCTTGAATG
This sequence comes from Raja brachyura, assembly GCA_963514005.1. The sequence goes on from OY740786.1 coordinate 63,778,029, forward strand.
TTTTGAAGAGGTTACTAGGGAAAGTCTGAAGAAGGGTCTCGACCCGAAATGTCGCCTATCTCCTTCGCTCCTTAGATGCTGCTGCACCCGCTGAGTTTCTCCAGCTTTTTGTGTAACCCTAGGGAAATTGATGAGGGTAAAGCGGTGGATGTTGTCTATATGGACTTCAGTAAGGCCTTTGACAAGATTCCACATGGAAGGTTGGTTAAGAAGGTTCAATTGTTGGGTATTAATAGTGGAGTAGCAAGATGGATTCAACAGTGGCTGAATGGGAGATACCAGATAGTAATGGTGGATAACTGTTTGTCAGGTTGGAGGCCGGTAACTAATGGGGTGCCTCAGGGATCTGTGTTGGGGCCACTGTTGTTTGTCATATACATCAATGATCTGTATGATAGTGTTGTAAATTGGATTAGTAAGTATGCAGATGACACTAAGATAGGTAGTGTTGTGGATAATAAAGTAGATTTTCAAAGTCTACAGAGAGATTTAGGCCATTTGGAAGAGTGGGCTGAAAGATGGCAGATGGAGTTTAAAGTGTAAGTGTGAGGTACTACATCTTGGTAGGACAAATCAAAATAGGACGTACATGGTAAATGGTAGCAAATTGAGGAATGCAGTAGAACAGAGGGATCTAGGAATAACTGAGGATAGTTCCCTGAAGGTGGAATCTCATGTAGATAGGGTGGTAAAGAAAGCTTTTGGTGTGCTGGCCTTTATAAATCAGAGCATTGAGTATAGAAGTTGGGATGTAATGTTAAAATTGTACAGGTCATTGGTGAGGTCAATTCTGGAATATGGTGTACAATTCTGGTCGCCAAATTATAGGAAAGATGTCAACAAAATAGAGAGAGTAGAGAGGAGATTTACTAGAATGTTGCCTGGGTTTCAGTACCTAAGTTACATAGAAAGGTTGAACAAGTTAGGTCTTTATTCTTTGGAGCGCAGAAGATTAAGGGTGGACTTGATAGAGGGATAGACAGAGTTGACGTGGATAAGCTTTTTCCATTGAGAGTAGGGAAGATTCAAACAAGAGGACATAATTTGAGAATTAAGGGACAAACGTTTAGGGGTAACATGAGGGGGAACTTCTTTACTCAGAGAGTAGTTCCAGTGGAAGTGGTGGAAGCAGGTTCAATTTTATAATTTAAAAATAAATTGGATAGGTATACGGACGGGAAAGGAATGGAGGGTTATGGTCTGAGTGCAGGTAGATGGGACTAGGTGAGAGTAAGTGTACGGCACGGACTAGAAGGGCCGAGATGGCCTGTTTCCGTGCTGTAATTGTTATATGGTTATATGGTATGCGAGGAAGCGTTTGTGGAGGGCGTGGATCTGGTGTCGAATTAAGTAATGTTGGGGTCCATTGCAGGTCTGGGTGGGTGAGGCCCGAAGCTGCAGGAGGGTCAGAGTGAGGGCCTGATTTATTACAAGAAAGTACTGCATTTATGATAAGAAAAATAGGCCTATATGTTCTCCGTGAATGATGCTGAGATAGCTAAGGTGAGAGGGAAATTACCTACAGTCAGAAGAAGGGTCATCATCCGAAACATTGCCTGTCCATTCCCTCTCCAGATGCTGCCTGACCTGCTGAGTTCGTCCACCACTTTGTGTTTTGCTCAAGATTCCAGGATCGATTGTGTCTTCAGCAAAAAGACCTTATAACCTTTGTGGATGGACAATGGAGTAAATGCTTCTAATTTTCTTCAATTTACATCTATTTGGCATTTTCATTTCTGGATCTGGTTGTCTCGCCAATCATGCAGAGTATGGATTCCTGTAGGCTGATGGGTGTCATCATAAGGATGAGGTCCAATTGAAGGCAATTGTAGTTTAAATCTAACACACTATCCAGGGATCAATACAGAAGTTGCTAACTAGGTGGACTATGCAGCTTAGTGTTGCAGCAGTCCTGACCTCCAGTCTACCTCATTGGTGCCCATTGAACTATCTTTAATTGGACTTTACTGGACTTTATTTTGCTGGGGATGGAATTCTTTTCTGAATGATTTAAATAGCTGAATAATGTTAATTTTACTGTTGATAACCTATGGTCGGCCTTCAGTTCTCATTTCATGAAAGAATGTGGACTGAGAGTGTAAATGTAGACTGTACATGTACATGTACGATATGTTGTTAGATGGATTACAAACTGTAAATTAATATATAGTTAAAACAATATTTACACTATTAATGTAAATTTGGAAATCTTCAGATGGTGCAATTACTGTAATCTGGGATTATGAAATTCAGATGACAGAGACTTATGCCTTATCATGCCTTATCTTGAAGAGTTATGGGCATATTAGAAATACACAACATTTCAATGAAGAATACAAAATTTGCCTCAGCATTCTCAACCACCGGGCAATTTTGTCTTCTCCCTTCTGTTGGGCAGAAGATACGAAAGCTTGAAAGAACATACCAGCAGGTTCAAGAACAGCCTCTTCCCCACCATTATCAGACTCTTAAACAGACCATTCACAAGCTAGGGATCCATTCCTGGCCTTCCAATCTGCCTTGTTGCAACCCTTGCACTTAAAAAAACAAAACTCTCCACTATCCCAGTGCATGTGACAACAATAAACCTCCAAGGGGGAAGATGAGACATGGTCTAATTCTGGATTGCCATTTTAGTGCATCTTGGTACAAAAAAATACAATTTCAGACTTGGCCTGGGAGCTTGGCAGTAGCTTAAATGAATAAAAAAATTGTTGCCAGGAACTGTGAAATGATATTCAAGCAAATGTTTCTGTATTTATGGAGATTATGGTAAACATTCTAAATTTAGTTTACTATTGGATGTTGCTGCAAAATATTGCTTTGCCATGATGTTTGGTGTTAGCACCCTTCGCTAGTTCGCAGTGGGACCAGGAGATTAGAATACTCCCAGGACATTTACATAAATACCAAATGGGAGAAACAAATAGTTCACGACTTGCGTGATGAGTCTGCAAGTTTAATTGGCATTGAGATAAACCTTAGACAAGTAATATTCCATACCTGATGTTGGGTGTAGATTCCAGACTCCTTTTGTTCTCTGGCCAAGACTTGCAACTGCATAGCTGAATTGAGAAGCCAATGATCTGGCCATAAATACATGTGACAAGAAAAATAACAACCACCTCTGTAAAATCTTTCTCCCTACTGAGGTATTCCAATATCCAGCACGTTCCAACAATTGACAGTACAGCTTAATTTAACACTTTCCTCCAAACTGACCCTATTTAATACTTCACAGTGCTTCCAAACATGTGCAAATCTGTTAACGACTATACAAAACAACTTTAATGTTTATTTTGTAAGAGAAGCTATTGAACTATTGTTACAAAATATGATTTTTTTAAAATTAATTTTCATTAAATTGTTGTCAGAAGTTCCTTAGTAGCAAGCCAGATAGATAGATCTGATTCACATTAACTGTTGACTTCATCCTTTCAGTACTTTCAGATAGTTTGCCCAAGCGTTAGTTTACAATTCCTTTCATGCCAGTGACTGTCAGCTTTTCCTTTGATACGTCTCCTGATCACTTCTACAAACTGATCAATGAGTAGTAGGTTTTATAAATGAATTAAGTAATTCCAATCATTAATCTGATTTAACCACACTCAACTGGGCATGTCAATATGCCCTCTGAACTGGTGCCTTCCATAGAAACATGGAAAATAGGTGCAGGAGGAGGCCATTCGGCCCTTCGAGCCAGCACTGCCATTCATTGTGATCATGGCTGATCGTCCCAATCTCCTTTTCAAAATAAATGTTGTAGGAAGGGACTGCAGATGCTGGTTTAAACCAAAGATAGACACAAAATGCTGGAATAACTCAGTGGGACAAGAAGGGTCTCGACCCGAAACATCATCCATTCCTTCCATCTAGAGATGCTGCCTGGCCCGCTGAGTTATTCCAGCATTTTGTGTCTATCTCCTTTTCTCAAAATCAGGTCTCCATCATTTTATTGTGAGTTGATCTGATCCTCCGCTGGAATTTTAGCAAGAGAGCAGTAATAACTGACTTTTGAGGTTTTGTGATATTGGAAATGTAACAGTTTTTAAAGGAGCAATCATTTTGTGTGATACCATCTAATGTTGTTAGAACTAAGATTTTTTTTTAATAGCTGGACAAATACATTGATGCTATAATGAACTAAACTAAAACATTTGTTAATAACATTTCACATTTTAATTATCTTCTATTCGTAGTGAAATAATTCAACCAGAGACCTAGGTTCAAACCAGGCTTTGGGTACTGTCTGTGTGGAGTTTGCATGTTCTCCATGTAACCATGAGGGCTTCCTGCTGTTTCCAAAAACAAGTGGGTTTGTAGGTTCATTGGCCTTTGTGAATTGCCCCAAGTTTGTAGGGAGTGGATGTGAAAGTGGGTAACATAGAACTAGTCTGAATGGGTGATCGATGGTCGGCGTGGACCTGGTGGGCTGAAGTGCCTGTTTCCATGCTGTGTCTCTAAAGTCACTGGGCTCTGCTTACAATATAGAAATAGATATGTTTACAGGAGACGCAAGAAACTGCAGATGCTGGAACCTTGACCAAACACAATCTGTTGGAGTAACTCGGTCAGGCAGCATCTCTGGAGGAAATTGTAGATGACGTTTCAGATCTGAACCCTTCTATTAGTCTGAAGAAGGGTCCTGACCCAAAATATCGCCTATCCAGTTCTGCACAGATATTCCCTCACCACTGATTTACTCCAGCATGTTATGCTAAATTTATATGTTTATACTAAATTTTATTTTTTTAATTTTGCTATTTCTTCTCTTATTACTTTTGGAAGGTAGTGCAAAACCATCTCAAGAATTCATGTTTTGATAATAGCACAGAATGACTTGTGTTTTGTTTTTCAAAGTCCCTTCATTTCTCGTGACTATTGTGAAATCATACTGATCCTGTTTGTAGGACTCCAGCTGAAATTCACGTAAGCGAAATGCAAAAACAAAAAGAATCTGACTGGTAAATTCCCTCTAGTTTTTTTGTACGTTACAAACAGGTGTATCCCCAGGGCAATGGGTCTTATGAAAGGTGACACCCATGTCTGAACTAATTTGTTCTTGGGGGGTGATAAAGAGGTAGCCTATTATTCAGATGCAGCTTTACTGAAAACATGTGGTTCAAGGATTCCTACAGCTTCTTGCAAATGCAGTAGCAAGAAGAGCATGAGGTCAGTGTGGTGTGGGTCTTCAATGATCCTGGCTTAGTCAGCATTTCCTGTAGATTCCCAACCATGGTAGGGAGGTCAATACCAAAGGTGTATCAGGAAGGTTTAAGAACTGCCAATGCTGGAAAAGTCGAAGGGTGACAAAAATGCGGGTGAGGCAGCATCTATGGAGTGAAGGAATAGGAGACGTTTCAGGTCGAGGCCCTTCTTCAGACTGATGTGGGGGTGGGGGAGGAAGAAAGGAATCGGAGACAGTAGGCTGTGGGAGAGCTGGGAAGGGGAGGGGAAGGAGGGAGAAAGCAAGGACTACCTGAAATTGGAGAAATTAATGTTTATACCACTGGGGTGTAAACTACCCAAGCAAAATATGAGGTGCTACTACTCCAATTTTCGATGGGACTCACTCTGGCCATGGAGGAGGCCCAGGACAGAAAGGTCGGATTCGGAATGGGAGGGGGAATTGAAGTGCTGAACCACTGGGAGATCAGATTGGTTAATGCGAATTGAGCAGAGGTGTTGGGCGAAGCGATCGCCAAGCCGGCGCTTGGACTCGATGTAGAGCAGTTGACAGCGGATGCAATAGATGAGGTTGGAGGAGGTGCGGGTGAATCTCTGCCTCACCTGCACCTTAGACTGCTTGGGTCCTTGGATGGACTCGAGGGGGGAGGTAAAGCGACAAGTGTAGCATGGAAAGTACCAGGAGAGGGGGTGGATTGGGTGGGAAGGGACGAATTGACCAAGGAGTTACAGAGGAAGCGGTCTCTGTCGAAAGCCGAAAGGGAAGGAGATGGGAAGATGTGGCCAGTGGTGGGATCCCGTTTGAGATTGGGAAAATGTTGGAGGATTACCCGTTGTATGTGACGCTGGTAGGGTGGAAGGTGAGGACAAGGGGGACTCTGTCCTTGTTATGAGTGGGGAGATGGGGAGTGAAAGCGGAGCTACGGGATATAGTGGAGACCCTGGTGAGAGCCTCATCTATAGTCGAAGAGGGGAACCCCCGTTCCCTAAAGAATGAGGTCATCTCCGATGCCCTGGTTTGGAACACCTCATCCTGGGTGCAGACCCAGGATGAGGTGTTCCATAGACAGTGGATTTGGGAGTTGGGGATAGAGTCCTTACAGGAAGCAGGGTGGGAAGAAGTGTAAGCCAGATAGCCATGGGAGTCAGTGGGTTAGTAGTACATGTCGGTCAGTAGTCTGTTACCTGTGATGGAGATAGTGAGATCTAGAAACGGTAGGGAGATGTCGGAAATGGTCCAGGTGAATTTGAATGCTGGATGAAAGTTAGTGGTGAAATGGATGAAGTCAGTGAGTTCAGCATGGGTGCGGGAGGTGGCACCAATGCAGTCGTCAATGTAGCGGAGGTAGAGTTCGGGGCTAGGGCCACAGTACGTCTTGAACAAGGATTGTTCGATGTACCCGACAGAGGCAGATATAGCTGGGGCCATGCGTGTTCCCATCGCTACGCCTACGATTTGGAGGAAATGGGAGGAGTCAAAGGAAAAGTTGTTGAGGGTAAGGACCAGCTCCGGAGAAGAGTATTAGTACACAGGGATTGGTTGGTTCTGCGGTATTGGAAGAAACGGAGTGCTTTAAGACCCTCCTGGTGGGGGATGGAGGTGAGTGACTGGACATCCATAGTGAAGATGAGGGAATGGGGGCCTGGAAAACGCAAGTCATGGAGGAGACAAAGAGCGTGCGAGGTGTCTTGTACATCGGTAGGGATGGATTTGACCGGGGGGATAGGATGGAGTCGAGGTATGTGGAAATAAGTTTGGTGGGACAAGAACAAGCAGAAACAATGGATCTGCCAGGACAGTCAGGTTTGTGGATTTTGGGGAGAAGGTAAAATCGGGCCGTACGGGGCTGGGGAACGATGAGGTTGGGGCTTGCGTGGGCAGGGAGCCGGAAGTGATGATGCCAGTGATGTCCAGTGTTTGAGATAATGGCCTGGTGCTCGTCTGTGGGGTCATGGTCTATGGATAAGTAGGAGGAGGTATCTGAGAGTTGGCACCAGACTACCACAGCACCTCCCTTGTCGTTCAAGGGGGGAGAGAGGTTAGAGTGAGAAAGGGGAGTGGAAAGGTTGAGGCGGTTGATGTCCTGCCGGCAGTTTAAAATGATACGGTCCAACACAGGTAGATGGCCATGAGGGGGAGTCCAACAGGAGGGGGTCCGTCGGAGATGGGAGAAGGGGTCATCACTAGGGGGTTAGGACTCCTTCCCATAGAAAAACGTGTGGATGTGGAGGTGACGGAAGAAGACCGGGAATGGAGGGGAAGAAAGGTGAGGCCTCTGCTGAGGACAGACCATTCGGTATCAGAGAGGGAGTAGTCGGGGGGGATGGTGAACACACGGCAAGGATGGGGGTTGGGGCCGGAGTAAGGCAGCTGAGTGGATGGAGGCCGAGGCGATGCCTGATAGGTGGGTGGTCAGGAACGAGGGGGGTATGAGGACTATAGGGTGGGTGTGGAGGAGCTGGGGTCATATGGTACAAGGGGGAAGGGGAAGACCTATTGAGGTTCCCTGTGTGTGGGGGTGGGGGAGCGCTAGGACCCAGCACAGTCAGACCCCACACTTTCTGCAGCTTCCCTTGTTCTCGAGCATTTGAATTACCAAACCAGACTATATTGAAACCATTCAGTGCTCAATATCAAGCACCAGAAGTTCAATTATGTTTGGTGACATGCTGAATCTCGTCAAACCTCTGAAGAAGTAACGGCATTGGTGATCTTTCCTTGTGATTGCATCAATGGGCTGGGCCCAGGGCAGATCATCAGAGATGTGTATGCCCAGGAACTTGAAGATGTTGACTCTCTCCATGCTCTTTACTATGAAATATGTTGCTGGTCCTTCATCATTGCTGATTCTAAGCTCTCTATCTGGCAGCACTGTGAGAAGAAAGCAGGCACTCAACAAGGCAGCTCACTACCATGATCACAAGGGCAATTAGAAATGTACAATGCCCAAATCCTGAAGAATGTGCACATTAAAAATAGAATCATAAGCGCTAACCTGGATTTTTAGGTTGAAAAGCTTGTTTACTCATGTAATCCTTTATTTCGTGATTTTCATTATACATTTCTGGTACATTTCACCCATTGAACTTTTATGCAAAGACTATAAGAAGCTCCACATGACATTCTAGAAGACTAGTAATCAAGAGGTTAGATAATCAAGTGGTTGCAATATATCATTACAAAATATTTTGTAAAATCTCAATCCTAAAAATTACAATAAATCAAAGAAACTATATTTCCTCGCTGTGAACTGAAAGTCGAATAGTGTAATTCTATTCAGAATGATTTATTTCTTAGGAAATTAGAATGCACGGAGGACAACAGGGAGAGGGTGGGTTTAGAGGGATATGGACCAAACACAGGCAGGTGGGACTAGTGGTAGGTATGTTGCAAAACTTACCTTTAGCGGCGCTGCACTTCTGCCTGCTCCCCGTAGTGCGCGACTTTAGCGCCTTTCAGAGGGGGGCGGGCTTAAAGTGCCGTTTTTCCATAGACCTGGATAATCGATGAATGTCGGGCGATTTCGTTGCGGAAGAAAAATCGCTCCGACATTTCATCAATGAAAGTATTTTTAAATTACTCTAAATTATTTGTTAACGAGTAATTTAAAAATCACCTTCAAAAGCCGTGAGAACAGACAACCGGAAGGATTTTGCGTAGGGGAGAAAAAAAGGTAAATCATTTATTTTTATATTAAAAGTTGGTTTTTCGGGAGGCTTTAATAATATTTTTATGTTGCGAAATGGGGTCCCAAAAAATCTATGAACAAACAGTATTTTTCCCCCCGACTTCACCGCTAACCGCAACGTTCCAATCCACCGCATTCCACTAAAACCCACTCGCTAGTTGATTTAAATGGCCATTAATTTACAGGCATAAAACACTAAATTCCTTCCATTTGGCCCAGAAATTCATGAAAATGAGATTTAAAAATTATGTTATATTGTGAATTATTGTGTGAATGTTATTTGGACACTTAGGCAATTTAAAAAAAGTTTATCTTTTCTTAAGAAATTGATAGATGTTTAGATCTACTCATTGAATTTTGTAATTAGCTACAATTAGATAACTAACTAATTATATGCTTTAATTTCAGGTCATCCAAGTAAGATTGTTTAATATTTGTTTCAGAATGCTTCAATCTATAATAACTGAAAATTTCATTGAGTTCTCTTGATTTTTAAGAAAGTTATGGGCTTTTAACTTTTCCAGATCACAGCTTTTGAGTTAAGTCAATTGAAAGGCAATGGGGAACAAGATGCTAATTTCCGAGTATGAAAATGGCCATAACTTTCTTAATACTGAAGATATGAAAGTAAATTAGGTGTCAAATTAAACTTCTTTTTATGCTTTATCTGATGGGTTAAATTGCAGACTTGATTTTTAAAATCTCAAAATGTTGTAACATTGCTACTAGTGGAGATGGAGCAAGATGGTCAGTATGGACAAGATGAACCGACTGGCCTGTTTCTAACGATGTTTGATTCTGTGAACATTAGAAAATCCTAGAAATAGTCGGAACCGCGTGTAAGGATCATGTAGGGAATATAAATCGGAAGGCTTGAGATGTCCCACCTCCTCAGTCCGTGTGACTCAGCCACTATTGCTAGGATACGGACCTGAAACTGCCGTTGCGCGATCTAATACAAAGATACCAGAGGAGTTGGTATCGGGCATCATTGCTCTTGTATGTTTGGATGCGCGCTTCCGCTTCCGCTTCCGCCAACTTCAGTCCTGAAACTACAAGTCCCGTCATGCAGCGCACAGTCGGGCATGCGCACCAGCTCCCGGGCGAAAGCTTCCGGCCAAATTGACGGTGAAACTACAACACCCGTCATGCAGCGCCAGTGTGAGTATGCGCACTAGCTCCTGGTGGTGGTCGCTCACTGATTTCCGGTCACCTGCAGCAGCCGGTGCATTTGTTGCCGGAGATGTTGAACAGATCCATCCTGACCCTCTTCAAATGCGTCCGCTTAAAGATCCACCGAAACATCTCCACGTCGTGGTCTCCGGTGGGGGTGGTCTTCAATGCTAAGTCGTGGGGGACGGCGGATTTCTTTGGGAAGAATGTGGTGAGTTGTGCGGACTCGGCCCTGCGCACAGCAAGATCCCAGGGGGCAGCGTGCAGCTGCTGTGGCCATGTCTGTTTGACTCGCACCATGAAGCGATCAATACATAGAAACATAGAAATTAGGTGCAGGAATAGGCCATTCGGCCCTTCGAGCCTGCACCGCCATTCAATATGATCATGGCTGATCATCCAACTCAGTATCCCGTACCTGCCTTCTCTCCATACCCTCTGATCCCCTTAGCCACAAGGACCACATCTAACTCCCTCTTAAATATATCCAATGAACTGGCCTCAACTACCCTCTGTGGCAGAGAATTCCAGAGACCCACCACTCTCTGTGTGAAAAAATTCCTTCTCATCTCGGTCCTAAAGGATTTCCCACTTATCCTTAAGCTGTGACCCCTTGTCCTGGACGTCCCCAACATCGGGAACAATCTTCCTGCATCTAGCCTGTCCAACCCCTTAAGAATCTTGTAAGTTTCTATAAGATCCCCTCTCAATCTCCTAAATTCTAGAGAGTATAAACCGAGTCTATGCAGTCTTTGTTCATAAGACAGTCCTGACATCCCAGGAATCAGTCTGGTGAACCTTCGCTGCACTCCCTCTATGGCAATAATGTCCTTCCTCAGATTTGGAGACCAGAACTGTACGCAATACTCCAGGTGTGGCCTCACCAAGACCCTATACAACTGAAGTAGAACCTCCCTGCTCCTATACTCAAATCCTTTTGCTATGAAAGCTAACATACCATTGGCTTTCTTCACTGCCTGTTGTACCTGCATGCCTACTTTCAATGACTGGTGTACCATGACACCCAGGTCACGCTGCATCTCCCCTTTTCCTAATCGGCCACCATTTAGATAGTAGTCGGTTTTCCTATTTTTGCCACCAAAGTGGATAACCTCACATTTATCCACATTATACTGCATCTGCCAAACATTTGCCCACTCACCCAGCCTATCCAAGTCACCTTGCATTCTCCTAGCATCCTCCTCACAGCTAACACTGCCCCCCAGCTTAGTGTCATCCGCAAACTTGGAGATATTGCCTTCAATTCCCTCATCCAGATCATTTATGTATATTGTAAATAGCTGGGGTCCCAGCACTGAGCCTTGCGGTACCCCACTAGTCACTGCCTGCCATTGTGAAAATGACCCGTTAACTCCTACTCTTTGCAAAGACAAGATCTAATACAAAGTGATGGAAAAGGTCAAAATGTCAAATACTAGAGGGCAGAGCATAGTAGAAACAAGGAACTGCAGATGCTGGTTAATACACAGAAGGTTAAGAGAAGATGTTTAGTTTAGTTTAAAGGAAATATAAGGAATTGCAGATGCTAGTTTACTAAGAGTTGTACATAGTGCTGGAGTAAAGTGCAATGGGTCAGACAGCATCTCTGGAGAACATGGATAGGTGACGCCTAGGGTCAAGAAACATCTTCAGTCAAGGTTAAGAGAGGATATTTAGTTTAATTTAAAGAAGATGTAAGGAACTGCTGATGCTAGTTTATAAAGAGAAATACAAATGCTGGAGTAACATCGGCCGGTCAGGCAGTATGTCTGGAGAACAAGCGTAGGTGAGATTTTCGGTTGAGATCCTTCATTTAAGGCTAAGAGAGGATGTTTAGTTTAAAGGAGCTTCCAGGAACTGCAGATGTTAGTTTACAAAGGGAGACACAATGTGTTGGAGTACCTTGGTGGCTCAGGCAGCATCTTTGGAGAGCATAGGTAAGTGATGTTTCAGGTGGGGACCCTTCTTCAGATTGTCCATTCCCATCGCAGATGCTGCCTAATCTGCTTAGTTCCTCCAGGACATTGTTTTGTTTTGTGACAGAGCAGGTTGAACTGATTGAAGCAGGGGAAATACTCTCACATGCTCTGGATGAGGGATTTATTGCAAAAAGTACCCTTGCATTAACCTATACCATTTGTTATTGATGGAAATGGAAGGCAAGAAGTATTGTGCAGTGAACAATTTTCATGTTATGGAATTATAGTTTTGTTTTCCAATTAAATTATTATGTTAGGCACAGCCAGGCCTAACACCACAACTATATAACAGGTCAGTCAGTTTAACCTGTGGTGGATAACATATTCAAATAAATTGTGAGGGCAGTGTAGAACACAAAGTGCTGGATTATCTCAGCACCTGGACAACAGGGATGGGTAACTTCTGGGGTCAGGACCCTTCTTCAGACCGATTGTGGGCAGGGATGGTAGAATGGTGTGGGGAAACAATATAAGCCTTCATTCAGAGATGTAATCTAAGCAATTAAAGATACAAAGTGCTGGAGTACCTCAGTGGGTCAGACAGCATCCCTGAAGAATGTGAATAGGTGTCGTTTCAGCTTGGGACCCATCTTAAAAATGACCATTTTCTGTTTCTATAATCTAATCAAATGGCAAGAAAGAAAGAGACGTTCATTTTGATAAGCACCTGTGCTCAGCCTGTGAGAGGGACTCTGACTTCTGGTTCCATGCCAGCTTATCTCACCAACCCACTCCCATTCTGACCTCTGTCGGTGGCCTTCTGCAGTGTAAAAAAGGAGGCCCAAAGCAAGTTTATGGGAGCACTGCAAGTTTTGTCTGGGTACCTAGCAGCATGCAGGGTTTTTTTTAATTCTCAAGCTTTACATGACTTTCTACTGGTATCTGGACTGGCCATCCTTTTTTCTATCATTGGTAGAGTCTTGCCTTGTGGATATGCCCCAGTAACCCAGACCATGCATCATTACACAGACACGTGTCATTCAATCAGCACTGTAAGAAAAAATCTGTTAATTTATTTCATTGCTCTCTGCGGATCTTTTGTGTGAAAGTTCTCTCTATGCTTTGGGGGAGTATTTCGAATGTACGTAGCTACATTTTCATAGTACTTGCTGGTTCTCCCCAGGATGCCACAGGGTTCTGTGCCTGAGAAACGTAAGTAAGTTCGTAAGTCAAACATGCGACTGCCCGGCAAGATATTGAAATAAAACCTAGGCCAACTAACAAAAAGTGTAATTAAATCAGGCCATTTAACACAACCATTCAAATATTGATGCAAGCTAAGTTCCCACGTAGTAGAAGATGACTCCAGACCCCCTGACATTTGTCTTCCACTTCACTACCATCCTCTCACCAGTGGTTCTGAACACCTATCTACTTAATTGGAGATCTGCAAACTATCTTTAATCAGACTTTACTGGACTTTATCTTGCAATAAAGGTTATACCCTTTATCCTGTATCTGTACACTGGACGGCTTGATTGGAATCTTATGTTGTCGTTTCGCTGACTGGATAGCACGCAATAAAAAACTTTGCACTGTACGTTGGTATGTGTGACCGTAATAAACTAAATTACCTTGCAAGATTTCCCATATTCCTCAATTTTAGTTTAGGTTATTGTCAAGTGTACCGAGGTACAATGAAAAGCTTTTTTTGCCTGCTAACCATTCAGAGGAAAGACAATACATGATTACAATGGAGAAGTAATAACCCGGTGAAATTGACTTAAGATCTTGCTGCTTAAATGCAAGGATATAAAAAGTCATACTGTACTTCTAAAAATTATACCAGATTAAATCTATTAGTATTTTAAATTTCAAGATCTGGATGATTATTTTTGTAAGCTTTGATCTGCCTGTCCCGCTCCAGGTTTAAGAGCGCTGTCAGTTTAATGCGTGGGAATTTAAACAAAGAGCTGTCGGCTACAGCGCTACGGGTTCTAAAAATAGCGCTACCGGCTGGAGCCCTATGGGCTTTACACATAGCGCTATGGGTCGCAGGCTGTTCGGGAAAATTCTCATATAACAATGAGTCATTGGAATTCTCTTTCTCAGTGGAAGTTGAGCCTTTGTTTATTTTTCAGGCAGTGGTAGAATTCTGGATAAGCCTAGTGGTGAAAGGTTACCAGTGGGATTGCAGTTACATTGGGATTGGCCTTGATTTTACAGAACGGTGGGTGGGCTCGGGGGGGGGGGGGGGGGAAAGGATGGAGGGAGGGGGAGAGAGAGAAAGAGGGATGGCGAGGGCGAGGGGGAGATGGAGTGAGGGAGAGAGAGGGCTCCCAAAATGGCTTCTACATCATCATCATCTGGTGCTAAAAGCAGGAAACAGCCGTTCAAACAGCAGTATACACAGAGATGGCAGTAAATGCACTGTCAAGTAAGGTGCGTAGAAGACGTGTCAACGTTGTGTATTCTTGTACTCTTACACGAGTATGACCGCACATAAAAACAAAATTTTCGCAAAATGGCACCGGGTAAAAATACTAATTTCTTCAGCAAAATACTGATTTTCAGGTACTAGAATACTGAAATTCTCTGACAAAACTTGGCAGCTCAGCTCGTGTGAAAGATATTTAAATTTCCATTGTTTTGATTTAAATTATTATACTTTTTTTAAAACAGGGTCTTTTTGGTGTGCCTGAGCTCAGCTCCCCTGAAGGATTTCAGGTGGCTCAAGAAAATGCTTTGAAAGAAACTGAGCGTTTAGTGCAACAGGCTTGCACTACTCGACCTGGTCCCCAGATTGTTCAAATCTTTGATAAACTTTCGGACTGTCTTTGCAGAGTTGCTGATTTGGTGAGTAATGAAATCCTTTCTCCACTAATCATTTTTGTGAAGTTAATCCTTGTAATCGGTGATTTTATAATTTATATTAGTTTTGCCTGTCAATAGTTCAAAATTTGCTAGTTAAACCTTGCAGATAAAGTTTGAGAAGGTGATTCACTGGAGGATATGTTACACAATACCACACTCTACATTCAAGCCAAATTACAGAATAGACATTAAAATTGTTTATTCTGAAATTCAGAAATATGGGTAATTAAGAGACACCTTGTCTTTTACACGGGGGTTTATTAAATTTGAACGCGTTATTCCAAAAATACCAGCGTGTAAATCAAGGTTTGGTATTAAAGGAACAAGTGCGTTATTTCAAAAACACATAAATCAAACACATGTAGAGCACGAGGTGCCTATATAAAATCATAGAAAATAAATGCAGGAGTAGGCCATTCGGCCCTTTGAGCCTGCACCGTCATTCAATATGATCATGGCTGGTCATCCAACTCGGTATCCTGTACCTGCCTTCTCTCCATACCCCCTGATCCCTTTAGCCACAAGTGCCACATCTAACACCCTCTTAAATATAGCCAATGAACTGGCCACAACTACCTTCTGTGGCAGAGAATTCCACAGACTCACCACTCTCTGTGTGAAACAAGATCTTCGCATCTCGGTCCTAAAAGACTTCCCCCTTATCCTTAAACTGTGACCCCTTGTTCTGCAGTTCCCCAACATCGGGAACAATCTTCCTGCATCTAGCCTGTCCAACCCCTTAAGAATTTTGTAAGCCTCTATAAGATTCCCCCCCTCAATCTCCTAAATTCCAGCGAGTACAAGCTGAGTCTATCCAGTCTTTCTTCATATGGAAGTCCTGCCATCACAGGAAACAGTCTGGTGAACCTTCTCTGTACTCCCTCTATGGCAAGAATGTCTTTCCTCAGATTTGGAGACCAAAACTGTACGCAATACTCCAGGTGTGGCCTCACCAAGACCCTGTACAACTGCAGTAGAACCTCCCTGCTCTTGTACTCAAATCCTTTTGCTATGAATGCCAACATACCATTCGCTTTCTTCACAGCCTGCTGCACCTGCATGCCTACTTTCAATGACTGGTGTACCATGACACCCAGGTCTCGTTGCATCTCCTCTTTTCCTAATCCTTCATCATTCAGATAATAATCTACCCTCCTGTTTGTGCCGCCAAAGTGGATAACCTCACATTTATCCACATTATACTGCATCTGCCATGCATTTTCCCACTCACCCAACCTATCCAAGTCACCTTGTAGCATCCTAGCATCCTCCTTACAGCTAACACTGCCCCCCAGCTTTGTGTCATCTGCAAACCTGGAGATGTTGCATTCAATTCCCTCATCCAGATCATTAATATATATTGTAAATAGCTGGGGTCCCAGCACTGAGCCTTGCGGTACCCCACTAGTTACTGCCTGCCATTCTGAAAATGACCCATTTACTCCAACTCTTTGCTTCATGTCTGCCAGCCAGTTCTCTATCCTCATCAATACTGAACCCCCAATACCGTGTGCTTTAAGTTTGTATGCTAATCTCTTGTGTGGGACCTTGTCGAAAGCCTTCTGAAAGTCCAGATATAACACATCCACAGGTTCTCCCTTATCCACTCTACTGGTTACATCTTCAAAAAATTCTATAAGATTCGTCAGACATGATTTACCATTCATAAATCCATGTTGACTTTGTCCAATGATTTCACCGCTTTCCAAATGTGCTGCTATCCCATCTTTAATAACTGACTAGCATTTTCCCCACTGCCGATGTTAGACTAATTGCTCTGTAATTCCTCGTTTTCTCTCTCCCTCCCTTTTTAAAAAGTGGGGTTACATTACCTACCCTCCAATCCTCAGGAACTACTCCGGAATCTAAAGAGTTTTGAAAAATTATTACTAATGCATCCACTATTTCTGGGGCTACTTCCTTAAGTACTCTGGGATGCAGCCTATCTGGCTCTAGGGATTTATTGGCCTTTAATCCATTCAATTTACATAACACCACTTCCCGGCTAACCTGGATTTCACTCAGTTCCTCCATCTCATTTGACTCCCGGTCCCCTGCTATTTCCGGCAGATTATTTATGTCTTCCTTAGTGAAGACAGAACCAAAGTAGTTATTCAATTGGTCTGCCATGTCCTTGTTCCCCATGATCAATTCACCTGTTTCTGACTGCAAGGGACCTACATTTGTTTTAACTAACCCTTTTCTCTTCGCATATCTATAAAACCTTTTGCAGACCGTTTTTATGTTCTGTGCCAGTTTTCTTTCATAATCTATTTTCCCTTTCCTAATTAAACACTTTGTCCTCCTCTGCTGGACTCTGAATTTCTCCCTGTCCTCTGGTAGGCTGCTTTTTCTGGCTAATTTGTATTCTTCATCTTTAGTTTTGATACTATCCCTGATTTCCCTTGTTATCCACGGATGCACCACCTTCCCTGATTTATTCTTTTGCCAAACTGGGATGAACAATTGTTGTAGTTCATCCATGCAGTCTTTAAATGCCTTCCATTGCATATCCATCGTCAACCCTTCAAGAATCACTTGCCAGTCTATCTTGGCCAATTCACGTCTCATACCCTTAAAGTTACCTTTGATTAAGTTCAGAACCCTTGTTTCTGAATTAACAATGTCACTCTCCATCCTAATGAAGAACTCAACCATATTATGGTCACTCTTGCCCAAGGGGCCACGCACAACAAGACTGCTAACTAACCCTTCCTCATTACTCAGTACCCAGTCTAGAATAGCCTGCTTTCTCGTTGGTTCCTCTACATGTTGGTTTAGAAAACTATCCCGCATACATTCCAAGAAATCCTGTTCCTCAGCGAAACGGGGGGGGGGGGGGGGGGGCGGGCTGCAGCCACCCCACTGTTTTGGAAAGACATGTTTCGGTGTCTCCGGTTTTGGATGAGGCGCTGCTGTGCTCTAAACAACCTGGTCGTGGGTATTGAAGAACCGGGGCGAAGGGAGGGATGGAAGCAAAAACAGCGGCAGGGGCAGATGCGGATGGGGAGCCAGGGCTGGTGAGTGTTTGCGAGGCTGGTGAGCCGCTCGCTGTAGCTCCAGCCATGGAGCAGCCTCAGCGCAAGAGTCCTGGGCAGTCAGAGGCGGCCAGGTCTCGTGTCGAAGGCGAGGGGGAAGTGTTGAGCCACTGCCGTGAGAGTCTCTGCGCCAAATTCACTCTGGTGACCGGCATGGACCAGGCTGTGGCTCGGTGTATCCTGGAGGACAAACAGTGGCTGCTGGAAGTAGGTACCAAGCTTTGGGTGGAAGTGGTGGAAGTTAGTGACCTTCAAATGGGGGTGGTTGTTCCCAATGTTGGGGGAGTACAGAACCAGGGGCCACAGTTGAAGAATAAGGGGTAGGCCATTTAGGACTGAGATGAGGACAAACTTTCTTCATGGAGAGAGTTGTGAATCTGTGGAATTCTTTGCCACAGAAGGAGGTGGAGGTCAATTCATTGGATATTTTCAATAGAGTTACATTTAGCTCTTGGGGCTCGCGAAATCAAGGTTTATGGGGAGAAAAAACAGGAAAGGGGTACTGATTTTAAATGTTCAGCCATGATCATATTGAATGATGGTGCTGGTTCGAAGGGCCGAATGGCCTATTCCTGCACCTATTTTCTTTGTTTCTATGTAACTTGCTCATGCCTGAGTATATGCCAATAAATCTCGACCACTTGATTTTGAAGCGTTCATGCATGGGAGAGATATAATGTAGTCATAGAGTGATACAGCATGAAAACAGGCCCTTCGGCCCAACTTGCCCACACCCACAAACATGTCCCTGTTTTTGGTCCATATCCCTCATAACCTGTCCTATCCATGTACCAGTCTAACTATTTCTTAAATTTTGGGATAGTCCCTGCCTCAACAACCTCTTCTGGCAGCTTGTTCCATACACCCACCACCCTTTGTGTGGAAAAAGTTACCCCTCGGATTCCTATGAAATATTTTCCCCTTCACCTTAAATCTGTCCTCTGGTCTTCGATTCACCTACTCTGGGCAAGAGACGGTGCATTGAAACATATTTCTAATGCATTTTAGATTTCTTGAAAGTCTTACTTAAAAAAAAAAGTAAAGTTTCCACAAACATATACCCTCTTTATTAATGTCATGTTTTGATGATTCTAAGTTCAAATTTAAATGAAATATACGTCAAAAGGAGAACGCATACTCTGAAATACTTTCAAAAATACACTTTTTGAGGTGGGAGATGGCCTGTATTATTATCCCCCAATTTTTTGGAGGTCGAGCAGTAACAAAAATAATAATCACCTGCTCCTATCTCTCATGTAGGCTCTACATTATCTTAAAAATACTTCAACCAAAAAACATTGAAAAAACCTTCTATAATGCACTAAAACATGATTTTAATATATATAGTTTAAAAAAATTCAACACCCAAGGCCGGTGATCAGTGATCACACAGCCCCCCCCCCCCCAACTGTCAAAATTGCTCCGCGGCCCCTGCAATGGTGCTTTATTGTCACATGTGCGAAGTGCAAACGCACAGTGAAATTCTTTTCATACAGACAGTAAGACAGTAATAAACTTGCATTGTTTTGCAATGTTGAAAGCATTACAGAAATGAAGGTTGCTCTGTGTGCAGTCTCCACTTCTAATGAATAATATTAATAAATGGTAACATGTCAGTATCAGTTCATCGTAATCTGTGACTTTTTTTGTTATTCCAAATGTCCTTGCTGCTATTTTACTACTGCTGGGCATAGAACTCTTTATTGAATCAGTTTTTAACCCATACAATATATTATATGAAGCATATAATTATATTTTGCACACTTGTTACACTGAATAGCATTATTAGAAAGTTGTTAATAGCAAGAAGACTTGATCTATGGCACAGTTATTAATAAATAGCTGTTAATAGCTAGAAGACTTGATCTATGGCGGGTTATTAATAGATGACATCAGTGACCATTTGGCAGTTTTTGTGATCAATGACAGTAACTATAAGAGGAACAAGAATGGTGATAACCTGAAATACAAATGAGTGAGGACGGAAGAATCTATGAATGCATTTAGATCTGAATAACTATCACAAGATTGGAGAATAATATACAAAGAAGACATTGACAAAGCTTATGAATCATTGTCTTAATATTCACAACATTGTATGCCAAAAACTGTCCAATGAAACAATATAGTAGAAAACAAAAAAATATAGATATTCCATGAATTACAAAGTGCCTGCAAAAAGGAAATAAACTTTATATAGAGAATTCATAAGGTATAGAACTAAACATATAAAAGTAAATTAACTAATATTATGCGGATATGTAAGAAAGAATGCTTTAATGAGTGGGTCGGGATGTACGGCTAGCGGTCCCCGCCCATCGGTGAGCAGGTTCATCGGGAGTTGGAGCAGGGTTGCGTTGGAGTTGCCGCTTCTTCTCCACGCTGGCTGTGGGCCTGGGGCCGCTGGTGTCCCGTCAGTCCGCTGCTGTCAGTTG